>CM041776.1:487731565-490131565 GCA_023374045.1 Limonium bicolor
GTAGGTGATGGTGGTGGATGAGTTCGAAGAGCAACCAAAGAGACCGGGGAATTCTCCGGATTTCGAACAGAGCTGGGAAGACAAAAGGAATGAGAATCGGGGTTGGTGTCGGCTGGGTTTCAAAACGTGTCTGTAGGTTTTTTTTATGAGTGTTTTATAATGGAGAGAGTAGGGTTTGGGGGCAGATGTTGGGCCAGGAGTTATTGGGGCTGATTTTACTTCAGGTCCAAGTTAGGTGTATCTGGTCTGGATAAAACGAGATAGAAAGGGGAAGAAAGTGAGGCAAAACCGATCATGCCCTCCCTGAGTTTCGAACTCGGTCCCCACGCCACTACCCAAGCGTTCTACCCGGCTAGCTGTGACAGATCTCAGCACATGAATGCAAGAAATAGACATTAAATCTCAAGACGAGTTGAATGGGAAAAGAAAAGAAAAGAGAATGCTCTGTGTGCCCTGCTAGGAATCGAACCTGGGACGAGAGGGTAACTAAGCAAGTGTTTCAACCGACTGAGCTATGTCGGACTTCAGTGTACATGCGAGGGAAATAAAACAAAAGCTTAAACCTCGACTGGATAACTCTTCTAAAAACACGACGAATCCAAAAAGAAAATAACAAATAATAATAAAGTATAAATCGATCGAACACGTAAAATAATACATGGTAAAATCAAAAAACAGTGAAGTGTTTTAAAAAGCAACAAAATATGTATACGAAATGAAGTCGGTTAAAGACAGATTTCAATAAAAAGCTCGTGCTCCTTTTCCATAGGGATGTGAGGTTTAAATATCGGTAAAAAGAAATTCCTTTGGTCGAAAACGGGGACGACCGCCTTGTTTCTAGAAGTATGTTTATTTTTGTATTTTGTTCCAAAATAAGATGGGTGAGAATTTTTGGTGTCTACACACATTTCACAGATTTAAGTGCAAACAAAGACAGACTCGATGAGACATGAGGGAGTACCTACTGAAGATTAGGGTAGGGGCAAGGAGATGCGACCGTCTAGGTAGACGGAGTCAACCCGATTGCTGACCGCAGTGCTTCAAATCGTGCTATAGACAAGGGTTTAGTAAAGATATCTGCAAGTTGATCTTCTGTGGGCACAAAGTCAAGTTGGATGAGCTTTTTCTCGACACAGTCTTTCAAGAAGTGAAAACGAATTTCGATGTGTTTGGTTCTTGAGTGTTGGACTGGGTTTTCGGATATTTGATTGTGCTTTTGTTGTCACAAAAGATTGGGATTTGGTCTTGGGTGACATGATAGTCTTGAAGTTGTTGTTTCATCCAAAGGAGTTGGGAGCAACAGGCTGCAACAGAGACATATTCTGCCTCCGCTGTAGAGAGTGCTACGGAGTTCTGTTTTTTGGAGGACCACGAAACAAGGCAAAGACCCAAGAATTGTGCATTACCTGAAGTACTATTTCGATCTTGGAGAGAACCAGCCCAATCAGAGTCACTATATCCAGATACAATGAAAGTGGGAGATCGTGGATACCAGAGATAGAGTGTACTTGTACCTTTAAGATAACGGAAGATACGCTTGACTGCATTGAGGTGAGACTGCTTTGGTGCTGCTTGGAAGCGAGCACAGAGACAGACTGCGTGAAGAATGTCGGGGTGACTGGTAGTTAGGTACAAGAGGGACCCTATCATTCCTCTATATTCTGTGGCATTGACACCGACTCCGTCATCAAGACGAAGTTTGGCAGATGTACAACTTGGTGTGGACATACTCTTGGCATTTTGGAGATTGTACTTGGCAAGGAGTTCCTTGATGTACTTTTGTTGATGGATCTTAATCCCGTCCTTTTCCTGTTGAATTTGTAATCCTAGGAAGAATTTGAGCTCACCTAACTCATTCATGGAGAACTCTTGCTTCATGAGGTTAGCAAAATGGTCAAAGAGGATGTTACTTGTAGAACCGTAAATGATATCATCAACATAAATCTGTACTAGAAGTAAGTCATGCGATGAGTGAAGAATGAATAGTGTTTTATCTACGTTACCTCGAGAGAAACCATTTTGTAATAGATATGTAGACAGTCTTTACCAGGCGCGCGGAGCCTGTTTCAGTCCGTAAAGGGCCTTACACAGTTTGTAGACGTAGTCGGGATGGACGGAGTCTGTGAACCCAGGAGGTTGCTCGATGTAGCCTTCTCTATCAATATAGCCATGAAGGAAGGTTGTCTTGACATCCATTTGTATAATGTGAAACCTTTGAATGCAGCAAACGCAATTAACATGCGAATTGCTTCAAGACGAGCTACGGGTGCGAAGGTTTCATCATAGTCAATCCCTTCTTCTTGATTGTAGCCCTGGACGACCAATCGAGCTTTATTCCTGAAAACTTGTCCTGCATCGTCAAGTTTATTACGAAAGACCCAACGAGTACCAATTGTTTGTTGATGTGTGGGTCGAGGAACTAACTCCCAGACGACATGTCTTTGGAGAGAATTTAGTTCCTCCTGCATTGCAATGACCCAATCACTATCAAGGAGTGCTTCTTTGACATTTCTTGGTTCAGTGCTGGAGAGAAAAGCACCAAAGGCACAGAGGTTTTGCATAGCTTGGAGGCGTGTTTGAACACCTGAGTTTGGGTCTGTTATGATGTTTTCAGAAGGGTGAGCTGATTTTTATTGGAACTGTCAATGTGAAGCAGGAGGAGGTGTGTCTTTGTCAGAGGAGTCAAAGTTCAAGTTTTGTGGTAAAGGTGTCTCAGGGTTATTGTTAGCGTCAGTGGAGTCTGATGTATTGTTTTTGTTTTCTGGAGAGTCATTAGGTGTGATGGATTGGGACTTGGGGAGTCTTCCTATGGGGACAGTGATGAAGTGTGGATCAGTAAGGAAATCGTCGGGAGTAAAGTCAAGTTGATCAGAAGATGAGCCAACATTGTGGGACTCATCGAACTTGACATGGGGACTCTCTTCTAAACATTGAGTCCTCAGATTGATAACACCATAAGCTTTGCTTTTAGAAGAGTAGCCAAGGAAAATACCTTCATCACTTTTAGGAGAGAACTTACCCAAGTTGTCCTTACCATTATTTTGGATAAAGCACTTACATCCGAACCACCTGAGATGAATGAGACTTGGTTTACGTTGACGGAGTAGTTCATAGGGTGTCTTGTGAAGGAATGGATGAATCAGCGCATGATTTAACACATAGTAAGCTGTGTTAACAGCTTCTGCCCAGTATGATGGAGTGAGTTGACTGTCAATGAGCATGGTGCATGCCATTTCTACCAAAGTTCTATTCTTTCGTTCAACCACTCCGTTTTGTTCCGGAGTGCGTGCGGATGAGATTTGGTGATCAACTCCGTTGTCCCTGCAAAACTCATCAAACGACTTGTTGCAAAATTCAGTACCCTGGTCCGTTCTCAGGGTTTTCAAGGTAAACGAAAATTTGTTGATAAGCATTTTATGGAGTTTGACGAACTCCGTAAAAGTTTCATCCTTAGTAGATAGAAAAATGACCCAAGTCCATCTAGAATAGTCATCGACTATGACCAGAATATACCTCTTACCACTTCTACTTTGTGTACGCATGAGACCGACAAGATCCATGTTGAGCAATTCTAATGGAGAGCTAGTAGAGAGAGTCGACTTACTTTTGAAGGAAGACCGGGTGTGTTTACCTTTTACGCATGCTCCACAGACAGAGTCTGTGTCAAAGTTTGTGTCGGGTAAACCAATCACCAAGTCCTTGCTTTTGAGTTTGTTCAACAGCCTGTGATTTGCGTGACCAAGTCTGGAGTGCCACATCAATGAGTTTCTGGAATGCACATTGAGACAGACTTGATCATCTGGATTAATGGAGTTTAAGCACATTTTGTAGATATTTCCTTCTCTACAACCCACAGCTTTTAAGGAACCTGTACGCTCATCATAAACCTTACAATTCGAAGAGGAGAAAAGTACCAAATTGTATCTATCACAAATTTGAGAAATGCTTAATAGACTATGTTGAAGTCCAGTGACCAGATGGACTCCATCAATTTTAAATTTTGAGGGGGTTACCTACAGAGCCAACTCCCACGATTTCACCCTGGTTGTTGTTTACAAAAGTAACCTTACCTCCTTGGTAGGATGAAAGCGAATTAAATTGATTTGGATCTCCAGTCATGTGACGGGAGCATCCACTGTCCAAGTACCAGCTGTCTCCATTCGCCTTCACCTACAAAAAAAGGATCATTTGTCAGATTTGGGAACCCAGACGTACTTGGGTTCCCTTTTCGAGCCAGATCTTTTCAATTCTTCCCGTGCTGCAAGTATCAATTTAACACGCTTGACATTAAACGAGAGATCTTTATTCAATTTATCACATGCACTGTCCCTATGTCCAAGACTCCCGCAGTAGCCACAAATTTTGGTTGGAGGAAGATTGACGTATTTCTGTTGTCCTTTCCACCAGGAGTCAAACTTCTCCTTTTCTTGATATCATTTGGCTCTGTTGTCGGACTTGGAAATATTCTTTGGGATATCGAACTTACCCTTGTGCCACTTGGGCTTGGATTGAGTGGATCGAACTCCTGATTGTAGATTCACAATCTCTTGAGAGAGTTGTTCTACTTTAGAGCGAAGAGCACCTCGATCTTGGCTAACTTCCTTCATCTTGGAGTTGGCCCACTCAGGTAATTCGGAGGAGGTGACTTATTTGATAAATTTGACTGGCTTGAGAGAGAGAGCATGCTCCTTTTCTTTCAATTTTTGAGTGAGGTTTTTGATAGTGGTGTTCAGAGATATGTTTTTGTATTTAGAGGCATTTAGATAATTTTGAAGAGAACAACACTTATCAGTAAAGATGGTGATGTCTTGCTTGAGAGAGTCGATGAGGGTAAGAGACTCTTTCTGATCGCCCTGGCTAGATTGAGTTCGTTCTAAGGTATCATGGAGTTCCTTTTGAAGGGAATCAACATGATGCCTTGATTCTTGAAGATCTAGTCTAAGAGAGCAAGAAATGGTCTTGTGTTCCTCAGCTTCATCTCTCAAGGCATACATAAGACCTTGAGATTTCGAGTTCCTCAGATAACTCGGTTATTTTGCTGGTGAGACTTGCTTTGAGAGAGTTAGTCTCGAAGACAATTTTAGCAATTAAAGTCATAAATCCCATAGGAGAAATACGGTAAAGATCTGTTTCAAGGTGAGAATGAGTTACCTCATTGTCGGGGATCATGGACTTCGTCGTATCATGTGCCATGAGACATACCAAGTCATTGGACTCTGTGTCTGGATCGTCGGAGTCTGAATCACCCTAGCCAACGGCTGCCATCAATGATCTCCCTTGAGATTTTCCATACTGGTTCTTGAGTAAAGGACAGTCCTTCTTGAAGTGACCAGGTTTATTGCAGTTGAAACATGTGACAGAATTGAAGACTTGTTTGGAGGCGTTTGAGAACGACCGACTCTGTCGATTTGGTTGGTTACGCATGAATTTCCGGAAGTTCTTGACTATGAAGACAAAGTCTTCCATAGTTTCAGCCTCACTTTCTTCAACAATAATATCCACCAACTCAGCCTTTGCTTGTCTGATTTGAGTATCAGCGACATAGGCTCCTTCTTGGGTGTACTGAGTCGAATTGACCTGCAAGGCTTGGTCATTCAAAGTAGTAATCTTACTAGAGGAGGGGGAAGATGCATTACCACATTTCTTTTGAACATTCTTCTTGTATTTATCTACGGATTGTAGATAGGAACCTAGGTCTTGACAACTCCATTTGGATAAATCCTTGCATGCTTTGGTGGAGATTACCGTTTCTGCCCATTCTTCTCGGAGACTGTCCAACAACTTGTGCAAGACACTCTCTCTATCCGGTAAGATGTTAACTTCCTGCATAGTAGTAGTTAGTAGATAGAAACGATCATGCACTTCTTCCCGAGACTCACCAGGCTTTTTCAGAAAATTTTCAAAGTCCATTCGAAGTTCTTGAGCTTTGCATTTCTTGAGTTCAGTGACTCCTTCATGAGTAGCTTGAAGGAGTGTCCATATCTCGTTTGCGGACTTACAGTGGTTGACTCTCCTTTGTTCTGGGATGGACAGGCAAGTGTATATTGCACGTGATGCTTGTCGATTCAGCTCGTACCTTTTGCGATCTGCAGCAGTCCATGTGTGATCGATCTGGATTGACTGCAAGATCTCCTCCAGTGACTGTCTCCCAAAGCTCAGAGTTGACTGACTCAATGTGTTGCTCGATCTCGTTTTTCCAGTGGTCGTAGTTGGTGGAGGTGAGTCTGGGGTGCTCGAAGTGCATTTTGTTATTTTGATTGGCGAAGAGGTCTGCCATTGCTTTGTTGATTGACGGTTAGCCTAAGCAAGGCTCTGATACCACATGTAGGATCGGGTGGCTAACTCAAACCAACCAAAGGTGTGAGTCTAAGAGTTGGTTTGACTCAATCAGTCTTTTGTGGGTGAGAAACACTCTGTGATGTAGAGGCACTCAGTCGAATTGTTTAAACTAAGGGTGCGGAAGACTTTGAAGTAATCGAAATGAAATGATGCTAGAAAGATAGAAGGACTCTGTGGAACTCAGTAAGATACACAAATAAGCTATTTCATTTCCTGGTCAAATAAAACAACTTACAAATGCCCACTAAGTAGAAGGGATCTACTAGCGGTTTTTCACTCAATCACCCAATACACTTTCTGATCAGATCGATGGTAAGCGTAGCAAAACTAGGATCTTCCTAGGCAGAGTCTATCTAGTGGCACTAACTAACTTGGTATGTATTCTCTCTCTTTCTCGCTTACACAGCAGTTCTCTCTCTCTCTTTAAACACTGAAATATATCTCAAAAAGCACACCTGATACTAGCTATTACACAACCTATTTATACTAGCATTGCAACGGGTAGGTCGAGGGAGTTAGTTCCGAAAATACCGGAACTAACTTAGTTGAGCAACGTCCAACGTCTTTGAGTGTCTTCTTACTTGGGCCGCGAACTTCGGGTGTTTAAGGGAGGACTTTATGACCGTTGTGGCGTTGAGGCATTCCTGAGTTGACTCCTTATTATTCGCAACAGCATGGGAGAGTCTGTGAAGCCTCCTTAGTTGCACGGACTCCATTGAAATGGCTCACTCTTTGCGTCTGACTAAGGATGATTGACTTTGTCGAGGTGATTGGCTATCTCTGCAACACTCTGATGTTCCAACATAATGTAAGTGCTGAAATGAAAATTTAGGAAATAATGTGTGTGGATGGGTATGGAAAGAAAGTAATGAAGAGTAGGTAAACAATGTGAAAGTATATGAAATGTAAAGACATAGTAATTATAGGACGAGAAACGTAAAAGATGAGACGAGTTAAGTTAATTAACCGCTCGATCGCATATATATGATAGGATTCGAATAGTCGAACACCAAAGAGGAGTCGGTGAGTCCAAGTCAACGGTGAACGGTATGATTTCCTCATGCTCTGTATCCTAACCTGGTTACCCCGATTTGTGTGCTTATTTGATCACCTAAATAAAATAAACGCATGAATCGGACTTTAATGCACTTACTTGTGCTTGTTTATATTGTTCTTGTTATATTTCCTTGAACATTTAGTTTGTATAATTCATGAAATGAATGGATGAGAATGATGTGTATGTGTATCTCGTTGTGTACTTGTGTAATGTATTAATCCTTTGGTATGGATGTGATGACTTCTACTAATTCCTAACCACCTAACTCCTAACTTGGGTAAAGAATAAAATGGAATGAGTAGAAGTCCGATATAGTTTCGGCCACGCGTGAGGATAAGGAGACACAAGAGGTTGGATCCAATTCTTGGCCTGAATCCTTTCTATGGACCAAACCCCTTAAATGGGTAGCATCCTAGATTGGTGAGCCACCCTAAAGCCCGGTGGTGGGACGGTGTAGTCCCTGCCCGGAGGTCACACTGACTTGACTTGACTTGAGTAAGTAAGTAAAGTATTGTATGAGTAATGGTCTTGGCTAGTGTAAGTCATTGACCTTGAGTAAAAGATTAATGTACACCCGATTAACCCGGGTGGGTAAAAGAAGCTAACAAGCATTGTGTATGTATTGTAGAAGCATATTTCCGTAAAGGTAAGTGTGAATGGTTGACTTGTAATGTCTCCTTCCTTGTATGTATCGAAATGTATGTATGTATGCTTCGAGATGTATTGTAATATTATGATTGAAAGCATGTATGTATGTATGAATAAAACGAACAACATGTATTCGACCTAAGTAGTCGGCGTACCCTCGCTAGTACGCGGGTATGCGGATTTCATATGCAACGTAAGTTGAGCCCCTTGGGGCACTTTTTTATTTTACAGGTACCCGAAGTTGTTATGATCGTTGTAAGAGACCGGCGAGTATGCTTAGTTAGCTAGGGAGAGTTTTGTGGACAGTAAAGAATTGAATAAGGCTTGTAGCCTTGAGGTATAAGTGTACCAAGCGGCACACCCCTTTCATATTTGGAAGAGTATGTGGAATGGTGAGGAATGGGTAATATGATGACTTTTAAGGAGATGTGTGTAGACATGTGGAATGTTGAGTTTTGGTATTGTACTTAGGATACTCGGTGTATTTTAAGGTAAGGACTGAGTAATGTATTGAATGGAGAATTGTTGTATTCGGTTTATAATCGTGGTATGGATTGTATTTATTTTAGTACTCGGGTATTCCGATCCATCAGACCGATGCTGTAGTGGAAGTAAGCCTTGTTAGTCACGTGGGTGGCTAACGGCATTGTATCACCCGCGAGAGAGTATGAATTATCCGCTGCGTAAGTATGGTAGTACGAGGTGATTGGACGGTAATGACGGTATTAGCGGTAGGGGTGTTACAGATAACCTGAGCAAGTGTGAGTTAGAGAAAAGTGTGTGTAAGAGCTAGAGAGTTGGTGAGCTGGGTAGGACTGGAGTCAAGTGATAATACATTGTGTGATTGATAGACTAACCAGTCAGGGAACAGTTTGGGAACTATAGGCTGACTGTTAGGAGAGGGTAGAGTTCTTAGGGATAAAGTCCTAAACTGTCCGGAGTCCGTGGGTAGGGCGAGGGAGATTGAGTGAATTTCTGTGTGTAAATTCTCAATCGAAATAAAGTTTCCAGTTTGAGCTTATCTAGTGCTTTCCCTCAACTATCAAGTAGATCACTTAGGACAACGATACATCCAGATCGATCGGGGACGCATCAGGAGCATCAGTTAGTTTTAGGTTAGCACTCAGATTTTCTCATAACTGTTCACACACAAATTAAGTGATAAAGGGTATCACTTTGTCTGATCGACGTTCGGCACAGTTAATAAACGCTTTGACGGTCGAATCATATAACACATACAATACTGTTATACCCAAAATTTTGACCCCCTGGTTAAGGTCTACGAGGTTGTGAGAGCCATCTCCATCAAACAGTAAGAGACTCCGGCCCAATCGGCGTGTTCCAGGGCCTGAGGAGCAGTTTCGTCATTGTCAGGGGCGTTTTCGTAATTTTTAAGGCTTCTGAGTTCTCCTATAGGCTTCTCTCTCTCCAAAGGGTGCCCAAATCAGCTCGAAATGCTTTGATATTTTAACCCATGATAGAGGATGACATTTTAAGCATAATGGCGTTGGAATTTTGATTTTTTCGAATTTCCAATAATTTTCTAGCAATTTCTGACTGAATCTGACGAGAAATTCAATTTAAAAATGCTCTAGCATTTAAAAAATTCGTTTCCACCTCAGAAAATTCATAATATCCATTCTTGACATGTGGTTAAAATTTCATAGCAAAATTCCTTTGGGAAGTTACTTAGTTAAAATATCGAAAAATCTTACTTTTACTAGATTTTCTTTATCTTTAAGAAAGTCTATATAAAGGGATAGGTTTTTGGATAAAATCAGAACCTCACATACTCAAGAACCCTAGAGAGTCAGAAAAGGCAGCTTCTTCCTCTCTCTCTCACGTTTTCCAACACCCGGCCACCCAAATCATACCGAAAATCCCCCGAAACCACTATCTAAACACGTTTTCCGATCCCCAAAGCACAAATAATCATCAAAACCCCACAAAAACACCACCAAAACGTGAAGAACAGCAAGAACAACCAACAACCAGAAGCTTGGTTCGAAGTCCTTTCGGGTCTACCATCAACGGAGCACTCGACGAATCCGGTGTGAAGAAACGTTGTGAATCCGAAGGTAAAACAGGTAGAAACTCAGCTTCCCTAATTCTCCACGGTATTATCTGTCTTGCCTCGAAATTTGAGCTCAAACTAACCTTCGTGGGCTTCTGTATTG
This sequence comes from Limonium bicolor, assembly GCA_023374045.1. Taxonomy (NCBI): domain Eukaryota; kingdom Viridiplantae; phylum Streptophyta; class Magnoliopsida; order Caryophyllales; family Plumbaginaceae; genus Limonium; species Limonium bicolor. The sequence goes on from CM041776.1 coordinate 487,741,787, forward strand.
CTGTTTGTTTAAGCCTCTGTCAGATAACTTGTTTGCTAAGTTTCGTGCTTAATTCGAATTCAAATTGAAAACTTTCAATCACTAACGTCTTGTACATCTTTCAGGCTACACACCCATAAAATTTGAGCTCAAAACACCCTCGGGAACCTTCTGAAAAACCCTGTCCGTGGGTGGTCCGTGACCTCGGACCTATGGTCCGGGACCTCGGACTCGTTGTCCGAGACCACGGACACCCACGGACGGCGGCGGGATTTTAAAAAATTCAAAATTTAGGTTTTTCTAATGATGTCCGGGCCCACGGACAGCCTGTCCGTGGCCCCGGACTTTGCAAATTTTTGTTTTCCTTTAATTTCGACTTTTCTGTGTATTTAGGTTAACTGGGGTCCGTGGTTCGGACATTAGGTCCGTGGCTACGGACGGAAATGAAATTTGACTCAATTCTACCTCCGAAACCCTAGTTTAGGTAATTTCACTTTTCACTTTAATTTTCTGTCAAAAAATGCTAAAAAACACAAAAAAACAGAAGCTCGCGCACTTAGGTTAAAACGACTCGTAGTAGGCCGTAAATAAACTAAGTAGAGGAAAAACGACCTCTGAGGGTAATGAAAGTAATTGAACCCTAATAAAGTCGTATATCAAGCCCCCGAACCCGAACTCTCCTTTCCTAATTTGATCTAGGTTAAAATTAGGTGGCGACTCATAATAGGTCCCAGTGAGCTAGCTTAGGTTTTAATAATTGTTGTTTTATGACATAGTTATTAATCTTAGGTTATAAGTGGACCTAAAACCCGATTAGATCCTAATCAGCTTTAATCAACATAGGATAGGGTTTAAAATCGAGGCTCACAGACTGGCGACTCTGCTGGGGAAAAACTTCTTAATTTTAACTTGTTTAATTTTAAGAAAGAGGGCTTAACTCGAAAATGTTTATTTATGGCTTTATTACTTTGTTTGTTTACTTTCGTGCGCACTTTAATTTCTGTACCTTTGCATCATATGAGAGCGAGGGTCCACGCAAACCGATTTCACCCCGGGACCCGTTTGAGGGTCCCCTGTCAGGGACTCACACCTTTTAGGTGATGTGAATAAGCGGGGGAAAAGAGGAGGATGTCGTCTAACCACATCCCCTTAATACCTGGGCTTTAGCCCCAAGCGTTTTCTTGGCAGTGTCCTTACCTAGCCCATTGTTTGGTCAGTCAAAGACCCGGCCGTAGACGCACACCCAGGTGGTGATGTGAAAAAAGTGGGGAAGCCCAAAGAGAATAGCGTGCAAGCCCTATTCCTTTGTGGTAACCTGGGCCCATGCCCCGAGCACCTCTCCGGATCGATCCATACCCGTTTTGATTAAAGCGTCTAGTGAGGACATGTTGAATTGTGTGGGCCTTGCTTGCTTGTATGATCGGCCCACTACCCAGCCTAGAAATTGATAGGAACCTCTCCTACATCAACTCAGCCCAACCTGAATTGGCAGTTTTATTGTTTGCGGCCTAGAGGTCCTGTTTGGTTTAATGTGTGAGTCATTCGGGCTTCGGCCCAAAAGCTTAGACTTAGGTGATTTCTCATCTGGTCCAATTTGAATTATCCATTTTGTTCTACGCCCATCCACCTAAAGCAATCCATAAAAATCCATCAGGTCTTTCCATTTCAAGGCCCATTCTAGTCCAGGAAGACTTCTTACTCGGGTTTTGACCCACGATCCTAGACACGGGTATCATCTTCACGCCCAGTCATAATTACTCGGCCCAAATTCCAATTCACATCCAAAACATGGTTTAGAAATCACTTCGGCCCATTGCGCTTTACTTTTAACCCAAACACATTCTGGCCCAAGCGCCCAATTCTCAGAACATTTCAGCCTAGGCACCAGTTCACAGCTCATGAATCATTCCGGCCCATGTGCCTCTCTTCCAACTCATTTCGGGCCTCAGTGCCAACCCACAATTTTCAAAACATTCCAGCTCATGTGCAGCCCAAACAAGTCTTAGCCTAAAACTTCTTTGCGGCCCAAAATTTTTAGCTCGGGTCACTTTTGTTTTCCAACAGATAAGCCCAAATCTCAAAGAATGGGAGAGGGAGGAAATCCAATCAACATGGATGCCCAGTTAGCCGAAGAATTCAATGGGATGCTGAAAAAGATTGAGCGCATGGAGAGGGCCAACAAGCCAGCTGGTTTTGACCACTTTCCCACTGGATTATATCCCAAGGTTGATCTCCCTCCAAGGTTGAAATTGCCAACACTTCCTCTATACAAAGGTTCCTCCGACCCACAACTTCATTTGGCAATGTTCGATAGGGAAATGTCCATCCTTTCGCTAAACGACATGCAGAAGGCCAAGGTATTTGCTCACTATCTTGATGAGACCCCTCAGCATTGGTACATAACTCAAAGGATAAATACCAAGACATACGAGGAGGTCTGTGAAGCCTTTCTGCATCATTTTGAGTACGCTAGAAGTTTTGGAGTCACCAGGGCTGATCTTGCAAGCACACGACAAACAGAAGGTGAATCAATGACCGACTTCGTCAAGCGTTGGAGGATGAAGGCAGCCGCTATGCTCACAAATATGGACGAACAGGAACAAATCCGAATGGTAATCAAAAATATGCGGAAGCAATACAGTGACGAGCTGAAATTCACATACTTTCCTAGCTTCAACATGCTGATGGGACAAGTTAATGTCCTAGAAGAAATGATTCACCAAGGGGAGTTAAAACTTGGGAACTCAAAAAACACCGGGAATGGCTCGGGGACAGCAGCCTGTATCCAGAGTGGCACCCGAAAGAGAACTAGGCAGCATGAGGTAAACACCGTTCGACAGGTAAAAGGACCAGGACAAATCGTTGGGGCAGTGGAATCATCCCGAAAGAGCTCCCGTCGAAGAGAGTTCACAAACATCGGTCAGCCATTGAGCCAGGCTTTTGGAGGACTCCAGGAACGAAACATGCTGCAACCTCTCACCCCTCGACAAAGGGACCCCCAAAAAGGAAGGAATCTGAACCAGTATTGTCAGTATCACCAGCTTCCCGGTCATGACACCGACAACTGCAAAATTTTGAAGCAGCACATCCAAGATCTTATCAATCAAGGTTTTCAACTCCCCGAGTAGGAATCCCATGTCAAGCACCATCAGAGAGTGCTATCTTCAAGTGTTTTCTCCGATTTCTTCTCTTTACTAGTCATTTTTATGTTTTTCCAATGTTTGTAGTAGTTAGTTTCCTTTATCATTTTCGGTAGTTTTCTGAGTTTGAAATTTCCAACATTATTCTTTTTGTTGAATAAAACATAGTTCCGTTTTCATAATTTTTATACAAAGCATCATTCGTTTATTCGAAAAAACTTAAAAAAAAGAGCACTCACGAAGTAATCGTTTTCAGACTATGCGATGGAACGGCTTGTCTCTTGTTTCTAAAAATTTGAACATGCCTAACCAAACACCACAACTCACCACATAATATCCAAACAACCCACAATGAGGTTCAAGGCCCACATCTATCAAACTGTTGTCACAAACCCCAAATTAATACTGGGGGCAATCTGAGTTTAGAATCATTGTCTTCGAATCTTTTGTTTAAACGTGTGAACTAGTCTTTGAGTGAAATTCGCGAGAGTGTCTTGAGCGGAAAAACCATGAGTGAACGAGCGTGTCATTTTTACACGACTCCGGTGAGTCCACATTCAAAGGTGAGGTAAACGGTATAACTCCGACCGAAGGAGATAATTTGTAAATTTACGCTTAGACCTGTGAAAAGTAACAAAGAACGGATATACAACTATCAGGAATGACGAAGCACCTAGGTACAGCACCACATAGCCAAAAGCTTGTAAACCCTGTCATTAAACCCTAGGCACCCCCGCCGAGCCTTTCATATATCCCTTTCGATATTATGAACTCCACAAAATAACCCAGCCAATGATGAATGTCCGACCCGGTGACCAAAGGAGGCGAGGAGCCCGACTCTTAGATAACATTCTCATCAGTCCGAAGAAGCAATGCCGCTATCAGCATGACAAAGTGATCCGCAAATGGTCCTAGAGTGACACAGGATCCAAAGAGCTCACATCAAAACAGCTCTCGAAGCCCAAAACCGGGAAACACAAGAACCCCGAAGGCAAAGTCAAGAAAGGATAAAGAAAAAAGGCAAACCCGAAGTGCCTCGAAGAAATCCAAATGACAAAGAGAAGAGAAATGGTGTAAAGGACAACTTCAAAGTCCAAGTCCAGAAGCTCAAAAACAACGACAACATAAAGCAGCTAGACGACTTCAAGACAAGGAAGATGAATCCGAGAGAAGACGCAAGTTGCAGCTTTGGTCACCCATTCAAGCTCCACATACCTCAAATATCCCTCCATGATCCCGTCGTCTTTCATCACACCCTGTGGCCACGTTATAAGCCTCGAAGACTTCCGACTTGGTAGTTGTGTATCCAATCACGTGAAAGTAATAGATCGAATGCGTAAATTCATCAAATATCAAATTCAATGGTCTAGAAGTTGTGACCGTAAGTGAGAAACGAGTGTAAACACCAAACACGTCGAGTGTAGGTTAGGAAGCACCAAATCAGAACATAAGCCTTGGCCCTGTGAGGACGAGACTCGTTCGCACGTTTGATCAAAGAAAATACTGGGGGCAATCGATCGGAGTGATCGATTGCCATGAACTTTAGCTCAGATTGTCCTAAGGAAAAAATACTGGGGGCAATTGTTGGTTCCAACAATTGCCATGATAACACCAATTGAAACCCAAAGCTTGAGCACCTCCATCCCACCACAGGCACACATAAGCCCTTACCTCCACACCAAACACCTCGGGCCCACACAAGCCCTTACCCCCACACAAATTCTACTTCACCACACAGGCTCACGTAAGCCCTTACCTTCACATCATACACCACAGGCACACATATGCCCTGATCACCACTCAAAAGATCTCTGCATCAAACACACACACCCCACCGGTAGCATGTTCATCTCCTAGGAGATAAATAACAAGTCTGAAATCTTTAGTCAGGAAATGATAACTTCACTTTCTTTTTCAATAAATAGAATTTTCCTCAAACACTGCCATGTTTGGCACCTTCGTCAGCAATTTCTTGTCTTGAACAATTCTTCTTCAAACATCGCCATGTTTGGCATATTCCTAGCAATTTCTTGCTTTCAACAAATCTGCATCATCGCCATGTTTGGCATATTCCTAGCAATTTCTTGCTTTCAACAAATCTGCATCATCGCCATGTTTGGCATATTCCTAGCAATTTCTTGCTTTCAACAAATCTGCATCATCGCCATGTTTGGCATATTCCTAGCAATTTCTTGCTTTCAACCAACCTACATCATCGCCATGTTTGGCATATTCCTAGCAATTTCTTGCTTTCAACAAATCTGCATCATCGCCATGTTTGGCATATTTCTTGCTTTCAACAAACCTACATCATCGCCATGTTTGGCATATTCCTAGCAATTTCTTGCTTTCAACCAACCTACATCATCGCCATGTTTGGCATGTTCCTAGCAATTTCTTGCTTTCGACAAATTAGCATATCATCCCCATAGCATCATCACCTTTTATACTTCAGGTTCCCGACACCTTATAATGCTCGGCGTACCCCATTCAATCTCAGGTTCCCGACACCTTATAATGCTCGGCGTACCCCATTCAATCTCAGGTTCCCGACACCTTATAATGCTCGGTGTATCCCATTCGAATTCAGGTTCCCGACACCTTATAATGCTCGGCGTATTCTGTTCAACTTATGGTTCCCGACACCTTATAATGCTCGGCGTATTCCGTTCAACTTATGGTTCCCGACACCTTATAATGCTCGGCGTATTCTGTTCAACTTATGGTTCCCGACACCTTATAATGCTCGGCGTATTCCGTTCAACTTATGGTTCCCGACACCTTATAATGCTCGGCGTATTCTGTTCAACTTATGGTTCCCGACACCTTATAATGCTCGGCGTATTCTGTTCAACTTATGGTTCCCGACACCTTATAATGCTCGGCGTATTCCGTTCAACTTATGGTTCCCGACACCTTATAATGCTCGGCGTATTCTGTTCAACTTATGGTTCCCGACACCTTATAATGCTCGGCGTATTCCGTTCAACTTATGGTTCCCGACACCTTATAATGCTCGGCGTAATCCATTCAATTTCAGGTTCCCGATACCTTATAATGCTCGGCGTAATCCATTCAATTTCAGGTTCCCGACACCTTATAATGCTCGGCGTACCCCATTCAGTCTCAGGTTCCCGACACCTTATAATGCTCGGCGTATTCCAGGTTCCCGACACCTTAGAATGTTCAGCGTACTTCATTCCTTTATAGGTAGTCAACGCCTTAGAATCGCTTGACATTACTTCATCTTTTAGGTTGTCAACGCCTTAGAATCGCTTGACATTACTTCATCTCTTAGGTTGTCAACGCCTTAGAATCGCTTGACATTACTTCATCTTTCAGGTAGTCGACGCCTTAGAATCGCTTGACATTACATCATTTTCATCACCTTAGGTAGTCAGCGCCTTAGAATAGCTCGACACAACTTGCTAGATTTCAAATGGCATACGAGGTCTTTTAGGATCCAGAATTTTGGGGTATCACTCAAGCATCAACTAGTCTTTTCATCTTCATTACAAAGCCTAGTTGACGGGGGGCAATCTGTTATACCCAAAATTTTGACCCCCTGGTTAAGGTCTACGAGGTTGTGAGAGCCATCTCCATCAAACAGTAAGAGACTCCGGCCCGATCGGCGTGTTCCAGGGCCTGAGGAGCAGTTTCGTCATTGTCAGGGGCGTTTTCGTAATTTTAAGGCTTCTGAGTTCTCCTATAGGCTTTCTCTCTCCTCCAAAGGGTGCCCAAATCAGCTCGAAATGCTTTGATATTTTAACCCATGATAGAGGATGACATTTTAAGCATAATGGCGTTGGAATTTTGATTTTTCGAATTTCCAATAATTTTCTAGCAATTCTGACTGAATCTGACGAGAAATTCAATTTAAAAATGCTCTAGCATTTAAAAAATTCGTTTCCACCTCAGAAAATTCATAATATCCATTCTTGACATGTGGTTAAAATTTCATAGCAAAATTCCTTTGGGAAGTTACTTAGTTAAAATATCGAAAAATCTTACTTTTACTAGATTTTCTTTATCTTTAAGAAAGTCTATATAAAGGGATAGGTTTTTGGATAAAATCAGAACCTCACATACTCAAGAACCCTAGAGAGTCAGAAAAGGCAGCTTCCTCTCTCTCTCTCACGTTTTCCAACACCCGGCCACCCAAATCATACCGAAAATCCCCCGAAACCACTATCTAAACACGTTTTCCGATCCCCAAAGCACAAATAATCATCAAAACCCCACAAAAAACACCACCAAAACGTGAAGAACAGCAAGAACAACCAACAACCAGAAGCTTGGTTCGAAGTCCTTTCGGGTCTACCATCAACGGAGCACTCGACGAATCCCGGTGTGAAGAAACGTTGTGAATCCGAAGGTAAAACAGGTAGAAACTCAGCTTCCCTAATTCTCCACGGTATTATCTGTCTTGCCTCGAAATTTGAGCTCAAACTAACCTTCGTGGGCTTCTGTATTGCTGTTTGTTTAAGCCTCTGTCAGATAACTTGTTTGCTAAGTTTCGTGCTTAATTCGAATTCAAATTGAAAACTTTCAATCACTAACGTCTTGTACATCTTTCAGGCTACACACCATAAAATTTGAGCTCAAAACACCCTCGGGAACCTTCTGAAAACCCCTGTCCGTGGGTGGTCCGTGACCTCGGACCTATGGTCCGGGACCTCGGACGCGTTGTCCGAGACCACGGACACCCACGGACGGCGGCGGGATTTTAAAAAAATTCAAAATTTAGGTTTTTCTAATGATGTCCGGGCCCACGGACAGCCTGTCCGTGGCCCCGGACTTTGCAAATTTTTGTTTTTTTCCTTTAATTTCGACTTTTCTGTGTATTTAGGTTAACTGGGTCCGTCCGTGGTTTCGGACATTAGGTCCGTGGCTACGGACGGAAATGAAATTTGACTCAATTCTACCTCCGAAACCCTAGTTTAGGTAATTTCACTTTTCACTTTAATTTTCTGTCAAAAATGCTAAAAAACAAAAAAAACAGAAGCTCGCGCACTTAGGTTAAAACGACTCGTAGTAAGCCGTAAATAAATAACTAAGTAGAGGAAAAACGACCTCTGAGGGTAATGAAAGTAATTGAACCCTAATAAAGTCGTATATCAAGCCCCCGAACCCGAACTCTCCTTTCCTAATTTGATCTAGGTTAAAATTAGGTGGCGACTCATAATAGGTCCCAGTGAGCTAGCTTAGGTTTTAATAATTGTTGTTTATGACATAGTTATTAATCTTAGGTTATAAGTGGACCTAAAACCCGATTAGATCCTAATCAGCTTTAATCAACATAGGATAGGGTTTAAAATCGAGGCTCACAAATACATGCACACAATAGTTATTCTTAACACTTAAACACACAATATGTCTGAACCCAAGGAAACCCTTAGGATGTTCATACCACACATTCACTTACCGTTTACCGCTGAACAATGCTAGTGTGACGAATCATGATTATCCTCTATCTCTCTCTCTCGGAGCTCGTATCTCGCAGCCCATATCTCTAGAATGTGCAACTCTAATATCTGTACCCATGTTTTGAGTCTTTTTAACCATCCCAGAATAAGTTCTAATCCTTACCCCGTAGTCGTTTATTTGTTTGACTCGGATTTTTCATTAATTCCTGGGATTTAGAATTAATTATACTCTATGGTTTACAAACATGTAATATTTAATATCATAACGATATTCATTACTTAGGAACTTAATTCCTATTACTCCTTGTTCTTTACTAAGGTTATTTGCCTTTGTACAATGTAATAAATGTATATATATGTTGATCTATGTATATATTATATATATAATATAGTTTACTACTATATTTTACTTGACCAAGTTACATTCCAACCTTTAATTAGATATCATTTATGTGTTGGTCATCTTAACCACTTGGTCAATTTGTGTTGGTTTGGTCAACCTAGTTTGACTCGGTCAATGTTCCAAGTCAGTGTTTCATTTTAGTCAATATTTATTTATCAACTCTCACTACCTTATATTATAACACTTATAATCATATTTCACCTCATAAATCTTTCCATCTTAGTCTTATGTGACTAACCAATCACATTACATTTTCCACCTTATGTCATAAATTCATATTATATGAATTGTAAGGTTTTTCCATATTGAGTTAATTCATTATTTCATGTAAAGTACACCTTATTTAGTTGTGCCACTCATTCACAAATCTCTTATTAGGAAATTATCCTTATGTTATACAATGTATTTTATACATCATTATGTTCCTTATTTCCTAAGTTTATAACCATATATTATACTTCTCAAATTCCCATTTAAATCTCATTATTTTATGTGTTTTTATAAGGTATACTTATACCATATTAATTCATTTATAACATATCCTCTTATACTTTAATATAATGTCCCATTATAACATTTTAAACTTTACATTATATCAGCCTATGGTTTCAAATATTCCAAACCGACCCAGTTTTAATTTCGGTAAATATAAATCTTTCCCATTAACTTTTGATTATTTACAAAATGTCCCCAAACATTATATTTATTACATTTATTGCCTTATTTAATTTATAACCCAAAGTTTCCAACTATGTTACTTATAACCGAACAACACCTAGAAATTTCCAAATTTATCCTTTTCACCCACAACTTTCTTTTTATTACATATTGCCCCTCTTTATTTTATAAACTTACAACTTTAATACTAGAAACTTATATTATACATATGAACTTATTTAATTTTAAAAACTACCCAAATATTTCCTTAAATTTCCGAACAACCCCTAGGCTGTTCTAATATTTATTTCCATCCCAAATTTTTGGTATTTAAATATACCCCCATAAGTTTTTATAAATGTTAATTTTAATATTCTACCTATATATTATAATTATTTATTAAATCGCCAAAACCAACCCAAAATTATTCAATAATTCGAACAGACCCCTAGGGTCATAATATTTATGTTCCAGCCCTTCTATTCTCGGTAATTTACAATCCCCATTTCTTTTATAATTGTTATTTTAAACTTAACATTTCTTTAAACTATCAAAATAATTATTTTTATCATTTTAATTTGGTCAAACCTCACATGTTGTCAAGGTTGACCACCCAAAATAATCCTTTGATCCATACTTATATAATTTATGAATTGGCCACATTTATTTCACTAGTTTTACAGTTAAATACTTTAATTTTATAAATTAATATTTATGTTTCTAAAATTTAAAATCAGCCCCTCACGGCTTTATTTAATGTTTGGCACTCCATATCTTGTTTAATTACATTTTGACCCTATTAATGAACCCGTTGCTCATTTATACACTTATAAAGTTTATAATTATTTAAGTTCCATTTGTGACCTTATACTTAATTTATGTAACACCTGAATTCACTAACATTTTTACTAAGTGGTTATTTTCACTATAATTATGTTTTTGCACCAAAGTTTATATAATTTATTTATCACCCCCAAAAACTTAATAATTAATATTTAAGGTTTAAATAACCATATAAAATGGCCTAAACACATGGTCTTAATCACAATACAAACTTAACCATAAAATGACATTAAAATGTCTCAAATACATATAATATCAACGGCTTTTCTTCAGATTTACATTTAACCCTCTTAAAAACATTTCTTTCACATTTAACTTATAAACTTGACTTTAATAAGTCATTAGCACTTAAGTTCACTATCCAAACACTTAACCATAATTAAACACACATTTTTAGGGTTATTTAACCCATACACACACCATGTTTTTGGCCTATTTATTTTTACAATATAATAACTTTAAAGCATTAAAGTGGTTTAAGTAACTTATTTGTATTAATCACAAGAAAAACCACACCAAGCTCCAACCTTCTTGGAACTAAATTACACAAAACCTTAGATTAGGTTTTGATCCTAAATCTATGCTTAAACAATAAGTATAGTCCTTAGGAGCTTGATTAAGTTATTACCTCTTAAACTTGATTTCCCCCCTTGGAAAATGCTCCTAAATCCATGGCATTTTCATGGTTAAACAACCCATTTCGGTCACCATTTACAAATGAAGAGAGCTTAAGTTAGTTTAGAGAGTTTTAAAGCATGGACTTGAACTCTAAAAGAGATCTTTCCTTGATATTTTGGGTGGGATTTCAATGAAATACCCTAAACTAATTAAACATGGATTAAACATCTAATCACATTAATTAAGGCCTAAACATGCCTTAAAAGTCAACTGAGAACAACAGTGGTCAACAAAAGCAAGATATTGCACCCTTTGACTGTTTAGGGTAAATACATATCCAAATGAACTTCTTAGGACCTAAAATTTGTTCTAAGCTTATTAACACATAACTAAACATACTAAAATGTTGGACAACACTCCAACACAAAGAACAAGCATTTACATGCTTCAAGGTCAAGTAGGGCAAAAATGTGCTCTAAGAAAACCTTAAAGGTCTAATGACCTCTATTCTAAATAAAATTGGATTCCTATGATCAATTATCATGTAAGGAACACAAAAAAACTGTTCTCAAAGAAAACTAGTTCAGAAACACCTTGCGACACAAAATGTGCACTAAAACACCTTAAAGCACGTTTTTGAGAAAATTGACTTTCTGAGTAAGTTTGAGTGGTGTAGCATTGCATTAGACCTTGATATACTAATGTACTATAATGTACCCATTAGAAGGTCTAAATCCAAGATTTCAAAAAAATCAAAATATGGCATTCATTTGTGAATAGTACCCAAATAGTGCATTTTTAAGCAAAATTGACTAAGTATGGTCAATGGTCAATTAATGACCACCCTTACCCTAGAAGTCGGCAGGCATGGACATGGAAGACAGCACATTCAACTTTAACACAAAATATCTAACTAATTTGGTGAATCATCATTTACTATTCCTAAAGTAACATTAATTAACTTATAAACCAAATTTGTCTTCTTTTCTCATTTGCTCCATTCCCAGCCGACACCACACCTTCTTCAGCTCTCTTTGGCTTCTCCAAACCGTGGGAACACTCCATATTCAGAAGAGAACAACAATTGACATAGGTAAGCTTATTAAGCCATTTTATGTTCATTCTCTTCACATTCTTTCCTCTTTTCATGGAGCAGCAACAACCATTTCCATCCATGGTTCTAGGTTGTTTTGGAGGTTAAAAGAAGGGTGATCTCGGCTGTAACAAGGGAAGGAGGTGGAGAAATCTAATCTTGTTCTTAAGGTATAAAAATGTGCTTTAAGCACTTATCTTTTGTTTCCCTTCAAATCCGGTTGGAAAGTTTTGTTTCATAGCCTTATTATCTTCTTCTTAACATACTTATTCAGTTTATATCAAGAGCTTCAAGGTATAGCCAAATCCAAGCCAAAAACACCATTTTGGCATTTTAATCAAGGTAAAAATTAGCCATCTTCTAATATGAGTTATACCAGTTTAAAGCTTGGTTTTAGTAGCTCTTTTGATGCTTTTGTTCTGTATAAACAGGCCGAGGAGTAAATACTTGCCTTGGTATTCTAAGGTAAATTTTACCTTGAAATATACATTAAACACTTCTTATGGTTAGATCTTGCTTGGAGACTAATCATGCCTTAATTTCTGTTTGAAAACATGTAAACTAAAGCTGTGGAAAATTAATCTCCAAACAGCGTGGCCAAACAAGGCCTAAACTTGGCAAAAATAAGGTATAAATCACTTAAACCTTCACTTGGTATATTAATATGTGTTATACATATGTATATATATTGTGCGTGAGTGAAGAAGGTATAGGTCTTATTTTGACCTTAGGTGATTAAGGAATGGTTTAGTAAATTTTATAACTAATTAATTAACATAATTGTCAAATTTAAGACATTATGTGGAAAATTGGTAAATATGAAAATATATGGGAGAGGCCGAGAGTTTAAAGTATTTTTGGGCATTATGTGTAATTTATTTTATAAGCTAATGTTTGTAATAAGGCCATGTACTTTAGGCCATTTTATTTATGTATTTATAAGGTTTTAATTAAGTTTAGGTAATATATATGTATTACCGCAAGGAATAAGGGGTTAAGTGTAATTAAATTAAATTTGGGGCTATATAATAATAAAGCCGAAATTAGAGGTTTAAATGAGTTTAAATAAAAATTATAAGATTTTATAAAGTTTTGGGGTTAAATGGTAATTTCTAGAAAATGTGGGTATAAACCGTAATATATGGAGATTGATGGTCAAGGAAATATTAAGGTGGTCAACCTTGACCATATGGTAGGTTTTGACCAAATTAGATAAGTTAAATAACTTATTTAAGGTTTTATATAAGATAAGTATTTAATTGTAACAATTTTATAACATATGTGGTATATATGTTATTACCGAAAATAAAGGGTGTATAATGGTATTATAAACACCCATGGGCTATTAGGAATTTTTAGGAATTTATTGGGTGATTTTGGAATTAAAATAAACTATATATGTATAATATATAGTTATTATGTCATTATGACACTTTGGAATAAAAGATGGGGTGGAAATGTAAAATACGAAACTATATGGTTAGTAAGGGTAATTATACCTTAGGTGAAATTTGGTGATTTTTAGAATAATATAAGAGTATTTACCGCTTTGATGTGTTAATGTTTGACATATGTTTGATTCAATATTAACGTATAAGATAATATTAAATTAAGTTATAATAGAAAGTTATATGAAAACATAGTTATAGAATTTATTTTTAAAATTATTTTATCTTACATGTTAATATTAATGGAAAAACGTGCCAAAAGCAAACAGGATAAATAGGAAAGAGGTATAAGATATATGTATAATATATAGTTTTAATGTTAATAAAACTATATGTTATAATTGGGCCAAATGGCAACATAGAAAATTGTGGGTGAAAAATAAATAGAATATATATTGAGGTATGTTCGGTTATTAAATAAAATAACCATAGGTTATACCTTTTATAAGTTAAAATGTTATATTATATGATATATAAACATGGTATAAATAATGGGGTGATTTTGTAAATAAAGGAAACTATGGATATATAAAAGAATAAGGTTTTGATATGGTGCCCATGCGGCAATACTATATAGTTTTGTATAAAAACTATAGGTTATAAATTAAAGGAAATAAAAATATCATATTATATGATATTAGTATATGGTATAACATTACATAATGTTATGTGGTCAAAATGGAATTTAAATTAATTAAAGGGCTGTACCGAATTATAAGAGTTGGAAATATGAATTTAGACTATGGTCTATAATGTTATAAAATTATAACAATTATATGGTTTAAGGGAATTAATAAGTAAGGATATTCACATTAAATAATGTGACAAACTATAAATAAATAAGATTTATAAACTAAGGTATTTATTGAATAAACCTTAGGAGTTGTAATTATACAACATAAAATGTTACATAATATTAGGATAATAATCTTAATATAGGTTGTATAATATAATACAACTAATGGGAATAATCATCTAATATAAGATGATAAAATGTAACATATAATATAAGAGTTTTATAACTCATGAAACTTACCTATATGGTAAATATATACATATACAAGAATAATGTATATAAGGATGGATATATATTATGGTTGGAAACCATATAATATAATGGTGGTGGTTATTACAAAAAAATAGTTACAAACTATAAGTTATGAGTTTTTGAATGCAAATATAATTGCTAAGATAATGGATTATATAATACAATGTATTATAATGGATGGTGGGAAAATATACAATATAATAAATAATACATAATATAATAATCATGCATACATGCAACTATAGGTTATATACCTAAATTAATGATGGATAAGATTAAAGAAATATAACGAATAAACTTAACAGTCGAAATATTTTGACATACGAGTTTTAGTAACAAAGCCGACGGTTTAGAAAACCCGTAACAAATAACTGTAGAAATCCGGGGATGAACTGTCGGGGTTACTTGTTATTCGGAAATACCGGATGTAGTTAGTCATGGAGACTGACTTATAGTTTTATTACCGTTTAGATCATACTTCAGACGAAGGCGCTTGACGAGCTAGTGGTCTACACTGCGCATCCTAGGTCTTGGTGAACGGTATGTAAAGGGGTTTGATCCGGGTTGTCCTAAGGAATTCCTTGGGCTCGGATTTGGTTGATATCACTTGTGTGTTAAGTGTTTTGGATACATGTGTATGTGATTATGTGTTACTGCATTAATTATTTATGCACGAGCGTCCTACGGGACTAACACTACGTCGACTATAGATCGCTTATATAAACATACATATACGTTATTGTGATGACAAGACGGTTACTTGATATAATACCATAGTATTAATATTAAGTATATGGTAACCTAAGTAAAACACTTAGGAACGAGTCACGACATTGTCGGTCTCTAGAGCATGGATCTCGAACATGAATATAACCTAGATTACTTCTAGGTATGCGTGAGACCCATTGGGCAGCTAATTAATAAATTATATTCTCCATAAGACTAAGAGCATATCTTAAACATTATGAGAGAGAGATGGTGTGAGTTGAGGTGAGGAATCCAGTGTAGTTTACGAACTACCTGGTTGCGCATTTGTGATCACTGAGGGGTTCCCGATTGGGTTCCGCTCCAGGTTTATACCCAACGAGCCCTATTTGGATCGTGGGTCAGGTGGCTACGGCCTTTATATGGACGTCTTACGAGACAAAAGAGAATAGTCAGGGGCCTCCGGACCTCTGGCGAAATGAGCACCTTTGTGTGTACGGGAGGACTACTGTCCATGGTGAGGTTATCGGGTTGTCCTAACATGACGCCCAACTGGTATTAATTAACATGGTTGGATGGATGGGGCCTTGAAGGCCAAATTAAATTAACAAAGGATGGTGTTCGCTACGACGTTTATTCAGTATTATTATTCGATACGTTCGATATACAATTGTTGTTAACGATATTTTATGACTGTTTGAATTGGATGGATGGTTAAGTGTTTATGAATGTTGGATGGATGGCTATGTATATATGTTTATTACAGTATTGATTATAACTGTAAAATGGTAAAGCATGAAACCAATCTAATAATAAGATGGTTAAAATGACTAAGTGACCATTAGGGTCCAGGCCCGGCATACTACAGCGTTTATCGCTGATACTACACCATTATGCAGGTTTTGATTATTGTCGAAGCCGAAGTGCGGGAACAGGGTAATTAGAGTTTATTTTGATTACCGCACAGGGAGTTTATTTGTATAACAATGTCAGAGGAATTGTATTATGGTACGGTTATGTATATTGGGATTGGGTAGACGCTCACTTGTCGATGTTTATGAGTATGGACTTAGTATGATGTATAGGAGTTATCTCGTTATCACAGCGGTTAGCAGTTTGTTTATTGTTGGATGTTGGATATAGTTTGGCTTCGTTACTCGCATGGGCGAGTAATGGCCGGTGACACCCGAGTGAGTATTGTTGTTATTATTTATTCTTCCGCTGTAAGACGTTTTATTTATTGCTACGAGAGAGATTATTACGTGTTTAAGGAGAGGGGTGTTACAAAAGTGGTATCAGAGCGGAGTACCGCTCTGATGACGAGAAAATAGGTTAAGACAGTGAGCTTAGGACTTGGAAATTAACGGGAAACGTTGTGAGGTACGAGACGACTCGTCTTAAAAGATATTGTGTTAGTAAACAAATTGCGTGATATGTTAGCCTTAAGGCAATTCAATATCTATTGGTTGTGTACGGTAAATTACCGAGTATTTATGTGACATACTGTACTACAGATGTCTGGGGGAACTAGAGGGCGTGGTACTGGTAGAGGTGGAGGCGGTGACCCGTGGTTCCAGGAGTTGCTGAGACGATTGCTGCCGTTCTCGCACAGCTTGGTACTCAAATTGGAGGAGCACCAGCCACCCGCCACAGCCCAGGGGGACGAACTGGCTGAAGTCAGTTACCGAGACCCGACCACCTACATATTCAGGGGAGCCAGACCCCGTAGCCTTGGAGCGTTTCATTGTTGAACATGAGAAGGCCTACGAAGCTTTACAAGTACCTGCCGACAAGAAGGTCGTCATTGCTGCTTTCCATCTGAAGGATGCAGCCAGCACTTGGTGGAGGTTGGTCAAGGACCATCACCTGGCTATACCCGACTTTTCGTGGGCTGCCTTTGTCGAGTTGCTGAGGGGGAAGTACTACCCGGCGCATCTCAAGCAGAAGAAGCGCCATGAGTTCGAGACATTATCCCAGGGAGGTCTGACCGTGGATGAGTACTACGCTCGATTCATTGGTCTGCTGGACTTCATCCCGGTGTTGATTACTCAGAGACCGTGAAGGTCGAGAAGTTCCGGGGGGGATTGTTGTTTCGCATCCAGATGGCGATGGGTGCTACCCTCTACACTACCATCCAGGTATGAACATGAAAGCCATAAATTCTTTACTTACTACCGATTAATTTTTGTGAGAACTTACCAATGAGATTCCAGGAGTGTTACGACGCTGCCTCGAGGACGGAGCTAATGCTCCAGACTCGGGAAGAGACTCTCGGTGCCAAGAAGAGAAAGAACCCTGAGGGAGAGTCTGAGGGTGGAGGAGCATCTCCAGGCGATAGCCAGAAGAAGGGAAAGTAAGGACTTATCCCATTCTAAATTGTTTACCATATTAAATACCTTATGAATGCTGACCCGAAACCTTAAACAGGAAATTCTTTCAAAAGAAAGGGCAGCAGGGTCACCAGGGAGCGAAGGGAAAGAGCCCGTCCTTCGGTTGACCGGCCCAGTTATAGATGCTCAACCTCTGAGATCTGCACCTCCTAAGGGAACGGACAGCCCCAGCGCCATTTCTATTGCAAGCGTTGTGGGAAGGACCATCCTGGGGTCGACTGCAATGGCCGCAAAGTTGAGTGTCGGTGCTGCAAGAAAGAGGGCCACCGGGAGTTCGAGTGTTGGATGAACCCTGAGAGCCGTAACTACAGGCCACCAAGAATACTCAGAACACCTCAGCTGGAGGATCTGGAGTACCACGAGGCGGTCAGGAGGGCCAGACATCTACTGATGCTGGAGCCTAGAAAGGGAAAGGAGTCGTTAGGGCATGAGTACCCTGAACTCGTGAGACCGCTGGTGGAAGACCTTTGCTTACTATGTTGTGTACTTACCTTGGATGTTAGACAGAGCTATGTTATAAGTATGTGGAAGTGTGTCATTGACCACTCGCCTTTTGTGTATGACTTTTGAGACTAGTTATGTGGACTCGATACGAGTAACCTTGGAACCTTGACGGATTATATATATATGAACAGGATGTTAATGCTTACATTATCATGTAGCCATACTCGACGATGCCGAGTCAATGAGACCGGTAATTACTGAACCAAAATTTCCACCTGCATGGCGCACTTGCTATTGCAAGCGCTATGACAAGTAAACCACTGAAATTTCCATCTGCCTTGCGCACTTGACAGAGCAAGTGCTGCAACTGCAACTACAACTACTACTTTAATCTTTATTATATATATACCAAAATTCTCATACTTTTCATATCAACCTTTTCATACAACCTTAAGATTAGAAACCTATGCAACCTCGGGAAGACCGTTAGTCCAACCACTGTGACTGAAGAAATTATACAAACCACACCAGTCTAATTGTTGAGAATTTTCAGACATGGCTTATTAGCCAAATACCATCAGTGTATACCCGCATTTAATGCTAATCACTACTAGTGATAAATGTTTAGTCCTTATGGACAAGCATACCCTTTGTAGATGCACCACCGTCAGTGAGGATGGTTGGGAAGTGAAGAGCCAAGTTGCTCAAGCTATATGCAATCTGCAATACATCCAATTAAACGGATGAGGGAATGAATATGAACTATGGATGAGATATGATCATGATAAACAGGGAGAAGAGGAATATGTGTTGTACTCAATGAGATCGAATTAGGAGAGCCAAGTTGCTAAATATAGCATGAATTTTACTTACAACGAGCTGAATAACGCCGGCTTATGACACGAATTACCACTGATGCCACCAGGGCAATAGCACTTACAACAAGATAACCGATAACATGAACTAATAAACAAAAAAAAGGATATCCATCAAAGGGAGATTGACAACAGAATACTTCACAATAACCGTGTGACAGACATTACCAGTTTACTAAACGAGACATGGGACGACCGCACTCCGATAGGAGCATGTGGGCCTGACAGACTTATTTATGAGTTAGTCGGGTAAGTAGTAATGTATCAGTACGGTACCCCATGCAAGTAGACAAGTAGTGTTAGGAACACGAGAAGTAGTCAACTCCGTACTAAGGACAGTGATACAGATTACCTCGAAGATGGACGAGAAGAGCCGCAGTTAAACCAACGGGCTAGAGAAATGAAGAACCTTCAACAGAGAGCAGTGTACAGTATACAGTGAAGACAAGGAAACCGTTCAAGGACAGGAAACCGAAGGAAAGAAACATGGAAACCCATTATGGATGAATAATATGTAAATCCTCATAAGGATCGAGCAAATTCTTGCAATCCAGAGGAAATCTACCAGATGATATGGACAGAAAGGCGTGACTACGCAATGATGAGAGAAAGAGCTAATACTAGCAGATACCTTAAGCAAGGAACAATGGACTTGGAATGTACCACTCACATGATAATTCGCTCATCTTATCTGTTTGACTCATTAGATATTAGCTGCTGAGAGTTTACGCCTCTGCACTCTGTAGGACTGAGTGTTTTGGTATTGCACTTGTGCAGTTATTAATCTAGTGGGAATACGGGAAGATGTAATGGATATCAACACGAGTGTGTATCAAAGAACTACAACAGTGTGTTACTCCGGAACTAAACCACCAGGAGACACGGATGACAAGCTTTATCTCCGTGGACAAGTAGGCTGGTACGTCTTAGTATTACAAGACAAGTGCAAAGAGCACTAAGTACTAACAATACAATGTCATATTACACCTCAAGCTGAATATCAGTGAGAGAAGACACACGCATGTACGCTAGTGATCCAAATGAGAGGATACACAGCAATGGAAAGAGGCAAATTGAGCCTATGTTCATGGGTCTGCACCTCAGTACGGAGCGAGTGGGCCCATTAGAACGAACTTGGGAGAGAGCACAAATAGTTCAGTGCCTCACCCTTTATGTATTGTGGAGCCCGGAAGGGCTAGAGTCATACCCGTCTCTCTGATATGAGGATAATCCACGAGTTGGAGAACTCTTTGAGAGCCAAGTATCCAGCGCTCCTGTTGAGCGGCTGTTGTATACTTGTGGGGTACGGGGCATAACCCTTTTTAAGGGGGGTAGAGCCTCTTGGCTGTGCACGTTTGTGCACTAAGTTTTGTTGTTTCGTATGCGGGGCATACAGTAGTTTGTGTATGCGGGGCATACGAGGTTTGTTTATTTGTTTGTTTGTATGCATGGCATACAGTGAATTGGTGGTATGCGGGGCATACATGGTTTTGTTGGTTATGTTTGGTACGCGGGGCGTACGTTGTTGACTTGTTTGTGTGTGATGTGCACTTGTATGTATGTATCTTATGAGATACTTGTTTGAATGATGTATATACACCCATGTGTGTAGTACCTTTCTTATGCTACTTGTGATATATATATTTATTACTTTGTAGATGATTACATATGGTATCGCCTAGATACGAAATGAATCATTAGATATGGAATGTGGAACGATGGTATGTTATGGACACCTCGGGGAGGTTGTCAGGGTTTGTAGAATTGATAGGAAATAATGGTGCTGATGGATCACCTATATCCATATATGATTGAACTAACGCCACAAAGTGATGGCTATGTGCTATAAGCACAATACGATGTGTGTAAATGATATATCACATAGATATACATTATGGGAATAATGGGTAGTCATATATTTATATACATACCTACTTGATTAAGCGACTTCGGGATGAAGTCTTTTTAAGGGGGGTAGATTGAAATACCCTAAACTAATTAAACATGGATTAAACATCTAATCACATTAATTAAGGCCTAAACATGCCTTAAAAGTCAACTGAGAACAACAGTGGTCAACACAAAGCAAGATATTGCACCCTTTGACTGTTTAGGGTAAATACATATCCAAATGAACTTCTTAGGACCTAAAACTTTTTCTAAGCTTATTAACACATAACTAAACATACTGCAATCGTTGGACAAACACTCCAACACAAAGAACAAGCATTTACATGCTTCAAGGTCAAGTAGGGCAAAAATGTGCTCTAAGAAAACCTTAAAGGTCTAATGACCTCTATTTATATAAAATTGGATTCCTATGATCAATTATCATGCAAGGAACACAAAAAAACTGTTCTCAAAGAAAACTAAGCTCAGAAACACCTTGCGACACAAAATGTGCACTAAAACACCTTAAAGCACGTTTTGAGAAAATGACTTTTGAGTGAGTTTTGAGTGGTGTTAGGCATTGTATTAGACCTTGATATACTAATTTACTATAATTTACCACATTAGAAGGTCTAAATCCAAGATTTCAAAAAAAATCAAAATATGCATTCATTTGTGAATAGTAACCCAAATAGTGCATTTTTAGCAAAATTGACTAAGTATGGTCAATGGTCAATTAATGACCACCCTACCTTAGGAAGTCGGCATGCATGGAGCATGGAAGACAGCAATTCAACTTTAACACAAAATATCTAACTAATTTGGTGAATCATCATTTACTATTCCTAAAGTAACATAATTAACTTATAAGCCAAATTTAGTCTTTTTTCTCATTTGCTCCATTCCCAGCCGACACCACACATCTTCAGCTCTCTTTTGCTTCTCCAAACCGTGGGGAACACTCCATATTCAGAAGAGAACAACAATTGACATAGGTAAGCTTATTTAAGCCATTTTATGTTCATTCTCTTCACATTTTTTCCTCTTTCATGGAGCTAAGCAACAACCATTTCCATCCATGGTTCTAGGTTTTTTGGAGGTTAAAAGAAGGGTGATCTCGGCTGTAACAAGGGAAGGAGGTGGAGAAATCTAATCTTGTTCTTAAGGTATAAAAATGTGCTTTAAGCACTTATCTTTGTTTCCCTTCAAATCCAGTTGGAAAGTTTGTTCCTAGCTTATTATCTTCTTCTTAACATACTTATTCAGTTGATATATCAAGAGCTTCAAGGTATAGCCAAATCCAAGCAAAAACACCATTTTTGGCATTTTAATCAAGGTAAAAATTAGCCATCTTCTAATCTGAGTTATACCAGTTTAAAGCTTGGTTTTAGTAGCTCTTTTGATGCTCTTTTGTTCTGTATAAACAGGCCGAGGAGCACTTATACTTGCCTTGTTACTCTAAGGTAAATTTTACCTTGAAATATACATTAAAACACTTCTTATGGTTAGATCTTGCTTGGAGACTAATCATGCCTTAATTGCTGTTTGAAAACATGTAAACTAAGCTGTGGAAAATTAATCTCCAAACAGCCGTGGCCAAACAAGGCCTAAACTTGGCAAAAATAAGGTATAAATCACTTAAACCTTCACTTGGTATATTAATATGTGTTATACATATGTATATATATTGTGTCGTGAGTGAACAAGGTTATAGGTCTTATTTTGACCTTAGGTGATTAAGGAATGGTTTAGTAAATTTTATAACTAATTAATTAACATAAATGTCAAATTTAAGACATTATGTGGAAAATTGGTAAATATTGAAAATATATGGGAGGGCCGAGAGTTTAAAGTACTTTTGGCATTTATGTGTAATTCATTTTATAAGCTAATGTTTGTAATAAGGCCATGTACTTTAGGCCATTTTATTTATGTATTTATAAGGTTTTAATTAAGTTTAGGTAATATATATGTATTACCGCAAGGAATAAGGGGTTAAAGTATAATTAAATTAAATTTGGGGCTATATAATAATAAAGCCGAAAATTAGAGGTTTAAATGAGTTTAAATAAAAATTATAAGATTTTATAAAGTTTTGGGGTTAAATGGTAATTTCTAGAAATGTGGGTATAAAACCGTAATATATGGAGATTGATGGTCAAGGAAATATTAAGGTGGTCAACCTTGACCATATGGTAGGTTTTGACCAAATTAGATAAGTTAAATAACTTATTTAAGGTTTTATATAAGATAAGTATTTAATTGTAACAATTTTATAACATATGTGGTATATGTTATTACCGAAAATAAAGGGTGTATAATGGTATTATAAACACCCATGGGCTGTAGGAATTTTTAGGAATTTATTGGGTTGATTTTGGAATTAAAATAAACTATATATGTATAATATATAGTTATTATGTCATTATGACACTTTGGAATAAAAGATGGGTGGAAATGTAAAATACCGAAACTATATGGTTAGTAAGGGTAATTATAACCCTTAGGTGAAATTTGGTGATTTTTAGAATAATATAAGAGTATTTAATAAGATATATGTATAATATATAGTTTTAATGTTATTATAAAACTATGTTATAAGTTGGGCCAAATGGCAACTATAGAAACTTGGTGGGTTGAAAAATAATATAGAATATATATTGAGGTCTGTTCGGTTATTAAATAAATGACCATATATACCCTTTCATAAGTTAAAATGTATATTATATGATATTATATATATAACATGGAATAAATAATGGGTGATTTTGTAAATAAAGGAAACTATGGAATATGAAAAAGAATAATGGTTTTGATATGGTGCCCATGCGGCAATACTATATAGTTTTGTATAAAAACTATAGGTTATAAATTAAAGGAAATAAAAATATCATATATATGATATTAGTATATGGTATAACATTACATAATGTTATGTGGTCAAAATGGAATTTAAATTAATTAAAGGGCTATACTGAATTATAGGAGTTGGAAATATGAATTTTAGACCATGGTCTATAATGTTATAAATATTATAACAATTATATGGTTTAAAGGGAATTAATAAGTAAGGATATTCACATTAAATAATGTGACAAACTATAAATAAATAAGATTTATAACTAAGGTATTTATTGAATAAACCTTAGGAGTTGTAATTATACAACATAAAATGTTACATAATATTAGGATAATAATCTAAATATAGGTGTATAATATAATACGACTAATGGGAATAATCATCTAATATAAGATGATAAAATGTAACATATAATATAAGAGTTTTATAACTCATGAAACTTACCTATATGGTAAATATATACATATACAAGAATAATGTATATAAGGATGGATATATATTATGGTTGGAAACCATATAATATAATGGTGGTGGTTATTACAAAAAAAATAGTTACAAACTATAAGTTATGAGTTTTTGAATGCAAATATAATTGCTAAGATAATGGATTATATAATACAATGTATTATAATGGAGGGAAAATAATACATATAATAAATAATACAATATAATAAATAATGCATGCATACATGCAACTATAGGTTATATACCTAAATAAATGATGGATAAGATTAAAGAAATATAACAATTAAACTTAATAGTCGAAATATTTTGACATACGAGTTTTAGTAACAAAGCCGACGGTGTAGATAAACCCGTAACAAATAACTGTAGCAATCCGGGATGAACTGTCGGGGTTACTTGTTATTCGGAAATACCGGATGTAGTTAGTCATGGAGACTGACTTATAGTTTTATTACCGTTTAGATCATACTTCAGACGAAGGCGCTTGACGAGCTAGTGGTCTACACTGCGCATCCTAGGTCTTGGTGAACGGTATGTAAAGGGGTTTGATCCGGGTTGTCCTAAGGAATTCCTTGGGCTCGGATTTGGTTGATATCACTTGTGTGTTAAGTGTTTTGGATACATGTATGTGATTATGTGCTACTGCATTAATTATTTATGCACGAGCGTCCTACGGGACTAACACTACGTCGACTATAGATCGGCTTATATAAACATACATATACGTTATTGTGATGACAAGACGGTTACTTGATATAATACCATAGTATTAATATTAAGTATATGGTAACCTAAGTAAAACACTTAGGAACGAGTCACGACATTGTGGGTCTCTAGAGCATGGATCTCGAACATGAATATAACCTAGATTACTTCTAGGTATGCGTGAGACCCATTGGGCAGCTAATAATAAAATTATTCTCCATAAGACAAAGAGCTTATCTTAAACATTATGAGAGAGAGATGGTGTGAGTTGAGGTGAGGAATCCAGTGTAGTTTACGAACTACCTGGTTGCGCATTTGTGATCACTGAGGGGTTCCCGATTGGGTTCCGCTCCAGGTTTATACCCAACGAGCCCTATTTGGATCATGGGTCAGGTGGCTACGGCCTTTATATGGACGTCTTACGAGACAAAAGAGAATAGTCAGGGGCCTCCGGACCTCTGACGAAATGAGCACCTTTGTGTGTACGGGAGGACTACTGTCCATGGTGAGGTTATCGGGTTGTCCTAACATGACGCCCAACTGGTACTTAATTAACATGGTTGGATGGATGGGGCCTTGAAGGCCAAATTAAATTAACAAAGGATGGTGTTCGCTACGGCGTTTATTCAGTATTATTATTCGATACGTTCGATATACAATTGTTGTTAGCGATATTTATGACTGTTTGAATTGGATGGATGGTTAAGTGTTTATGAATGTATGGATGGATGGCTATGTATATATGTTTATTACAGTATTGATTATAACTGTAAAATGGTAAAGCATGAAACCAATCTAATAATAAGATGGTTAAAATGACTAAGTGACCATTAGGGTCCAGGCCCGGCATACTCAGCGTTTATCGCTGATACTACACCATTATGCAGGTCGTTGATTATTGTCGAAGCCGAAGTGCGGGAACAGGGTAATTAGAGTTTATTTTGATTACCGCACAGGGAGTTTATTTGTATAACGATGTCAGACTGTGAATTGTATCATGATACAGTTATGTATATTCGGGATTTGGGTAGACGCTCACTTGTCGATGTTTATGAGTATGGACTTAGTATGGTGTATAGGAGTTATCTCGTTATCACAGTGGTTAGCAGTTTGTTTTATGTTGGATGTTGGATATAGTTTGGCTTCGTTACTCGCATGGGCGAGTAATGGCCGGTGACACCCGAGTGAGTATTGTTGTTGTTATTATTTATTCTTCCGATGTAAGACGTTTTATTTATTGCTACGAGAGAGATTATTATGTGTTTAAGGAGAGGGGTGTTACATTCAAGCCTTTCTCCGCCATCTAGGGGAGGGAGTGATGAGATTAGTTTCATGGAAAGAACAAAGGAAAATGAAGCTTAAAAAGTTTTAACATGGTCTTGGTTTTACCTTGTTTGGAGCTCTTAAAGGAGTGTTCTTGGAGAGATCTGCACAAAGCTCATTGCGGCCATGTACTACAATTTGCTGTTGAGATGGCCACACTATGTTGCTTCTTCGATCCCCATGCTATCGAGCATGATCCATGAAGCAGGATGTCACACCTGGTATGGCAGGGTAGAATAGCCCAATGTCGCAGGATCCCTTGAGATATCTTAGGATCCTTTTGATTGCTGCAAGATAACTTTCTCTAGGATCAACATGAAATCTAGCACACATACAGAGAAGTGACAATGTACATGATATCAGGGTTAAGACAAGATCCTTTAGTTTTGATGATTGCAAACCTGTGTTGTTTATCTAATGTGTTTGTTGAGCTTATAAATCAGATAAAAAGTTGGAAGAGTGGCTTAGCACGCAAGATTGCAAGCACACTCAATTCATGACATGTGCCCATCCAGTCGGACACCTGTCTAAGAGAGCTCCAATAGAACTTCTAGTACACACAAGAAGTCAAGCACTACACAACATGTCTCTCATGCGTCAGACGTAGTAGAAGGACAAAGTACATCAAGTGTGCCGACAAACTCATGCAGACTCATGCTGACTCATGCATCTACACAAGCAACTAGCTCACGACAAAGCCTTGCTCATTAATGAACAAGATAACAAGACAAGGCCAGAGCTATTAAGAGGCACTCATTACCCAACATCAATGAAGCCACATGCAGTATTAATGAAGCCTCAAATATCAGTCAAGGGGAAGTTCAAGTGGTAACCGACCACCTGAGCACTTGCCTCCAACGTGTCCAACCACGTGATGACATGTGTCCTAACTAGCCAGTTGAAGATCAGCCTATGCGTGAGCGTGGCCACTCTGTTAAAGACAAAGGGGACAAACGGCTTCCATGAGTCTAGCGAGTTGTAGTTTGTTAGTTGAAGATTTAAACGGACTTACGTGTATATAAACAATGTAATAAGTCACATGCAAACACAGAGGTCACACATGTAAGAAGAGAGATAACTGAAGCAAGTGTGAATCAGACTAAGTGTATATGAGTATGTGTAATCTCTAGAGAGTGGGTGAGCTAAGTAGGACTGGGTTGTTAAGTTAATACTTTGAGTATTTGGTAGACTGACTAGTCAGGGACCGGTTGGGGAACCGTAGGCCTGCTGTCAGGAGAGGGTAGAGGACTTAGGGATAAAAAACCTAAACTATCCCGGAGTCCGTAGGTAGATAGGGTAGAGGGATATTAAGTTAATTTCTGTGTGTAAATTCTCAATCGAAAAGGAGTTTCCAGTTTGAGTTTATCTCGCTCTTCCCACACTATCAAGTTGTTCACTTAGCATAAACAACACGTCCACGACCGGTCGAGGAACGAGTACCGTTCGCAAAAAAGCGACTCTCACGTTTTATCGTATTTATTTATTGTTTCGACTATGCGAATGTAAACATGTGTGTTGTTGTGGTATATTGATTGCATTACTAAGTGTTTACTTACATCATTACTGCTTTAATATATACTTGTAAACCAGAACAACATTAAATGAATCTCATGTTAAGATGGCTAATTGACCTAAGTGACCTAAAGGGTCCAGGATTACATTTTAGCATATTCGACATTTTTCGCTGAGTCTATACGGTAACATATTACAGGGACATGATCGAGTTATGAAGCCGGAGTGCGGGACCTTGGGTAGAGGAATTTTTGTTTTGATACCGCACTTTAGATTCAGATTGTAGTACGTATTATGGTTGTAAATATTTGGCATGGTTTAGATGCTCATTGGTCTTTGTATTCGGATTATGGACTTAGTTATGTTTATGTAGTTGTGTTGATATCTCGGGTCATCAAAACAGTTATATGTTAGAAGTATTTGGTAAGTGGTAGCCTTGTTACTCACATGGGTGAGAGACGGCGTGTAGCACCCAAATTAAAGGAGTTAGATTTACTTTTCCGTTGCGAGCCGTTTTTAATTATGCTACGAGCTTTCGATTATTATGAGATTAGGAGTAGAGGGTTACGGACTTGGTCAATTGGGTTGACTTGGTCAATGAATCCAAGTCAACAAGTTTATATAATTCATATATAGTACTTGAATTATATAATTCATTTATTTATATATTTCTTTATACATGACATTAGTTATTAAGCCTAATGTTGTATAATTAAATCTGCCACTTTACATTATATTCCACCTTACTTTATATCATTTCCTAATCATATTATATAACCCTTCTTATATCTATATTCTATAAAAATACTTTTGTAAGGTTAAACCTCGTTATTTCATGTGAATTCTTACACATGTACTAGTTCCACTTTAATGACATTAATACTTTATGATTAATGTAACACCTATAACATTCTTCAACATATACTAAAATTCATCTCTAACTATTGTAAACTCGCAACAGCCCCTTTCACTTTCATTAATTACAATCTTACCACATGAATTTATATAATGTTACAATTATATCCTTATATCATATAATATGGCTGCGTTCGGACACAACATATATGTGGTATAAATGTGACATTTCTGAGTTTGGCATTTTTGACAAAAAATATCAAACCGCCATCACCGAACACAATTTTCAAAACAACCACAAATATACCAGCACAAAACAACCAACAATTTATCCTGCAAATATAATGAATACCGTAAATAGAAGCGGAGCCAGAAAACTATAATTAAGGGGGTGAAAATATTTAATAATATTAATTAATTTATTAAAAATTAATTTTTAATAAATTATTTTAAATTTTCAATATTTATAATTACATTTTAAAATGATATTATATATTAAATTTGACACAAAATTAAATTAAAATTGAAATATATAGATTAATATATTATAAATTAGTTTATTTTCCCTTTTTTATTTTTAGTTTTTTATAAAGATTGGTATACTAAATTATAAATTAATGAAAATAATACAGAATAATAGTTTTAAACTAGTAGTGTTTTTCTAAATTGTTTATTTAGATACGGATAAATAGTCTCTTAAAACTATTACTATATATCAATTCTAATAAAATATTATACAAGGAAAATAGCAAACTAAAAAATTATGATGTAAACTTTCAATTATATCAAATTATTAGAGTACAAACTATTTGTAGTATGATTCAGAAATATCAATTATTATTCAACTTGCTAAGTAATAATTAATTACAAAACTGTTTGTACAAACTATTATGGTTTGTCAGTATAAAAAAGTTATTATATGTTTTATACCGTGCTTAATAATTAAAGAATAATTTTATATGCGAATATACGTTATTTTTCATTTCTTAACATATCCAGTATTAAATTTAAATTTATGTTTTGAATTTCGTTAAATAATATTTAATTGAATAGAATATATTGTTTTAACTACAAATATATGTTTAAAATAAATGTTTTATCAACAATTAAACAATATATAATAAAAAAAGTGATAGCTATATATATATATATTTACTTACACTCAATTATTTTATTATTATAAAAAATTGCTTTTTCATTTCAATGATATTATTTTTTGACTAAAAATTAAAATAATCTTAAGTATTAATACATTTGAAATGTTATATTAAATACTAATATATAATCCGTAAAATTTTATTTTTATGTATAACATCAAATATATTTACTTTAAATACAATGGTTTATTTCTTTATTTTTCAAATATATGTAAAAAATTTATTAATAAATTAATATGTATACATATTATAAATTAATTGTCAATAAAATATTAATAAAGAATAATAATTATAAAGGCTATAATTGAATATCTACATATATTTTAACTTTATTAACAAAAAATTGTTTTAAAATGTAATCTAAATTTTTTAATTGTAATAACAAAAACGGTAAACGCATCGCACAAAACTAACTTATTCAAAACAGACAGACGAAACCGCCGTATGCCGAACACTAGTTTTCAAAACAGCCACAAAACAACCAACACAAAAACACCAACAAAACTACCACAAAACAACCATCCAAAACAACCAGATCAAAACTACCAACAAAAATGAAGCTGAACGCAGCCTATGACATTTACTCTTATATTATAATTAACCTATGGTTCCCACCATTTTAATTAATTGCTGAACATACCACTTCTGTCCAGGTTTATTTTCTCAACTCCCACACTTTATAAAATTACACTTTGACCCAACTTATTTCCTAATCTTCACAATGTCATCCTTAAACTATATATTATACATCTTTGTAAATTTAACTCCAAATTAATCTCCAAAACTTCCAAAAATTCCAACAGACCCTAGTTTGTTCTAAACACCATTTCACCCCAGAAGTTTCGGAAATTACATTTTCACCCCATTTATTTTACAACTTTTACAATTAACTCCTAAACTTGATTTAAAGTCATATTTAAATTACTCAACTTTTTTTATTTGGTCAATATCCCTAATATGGTCAAGGTTGACCTCCCAAATACTGCCTTGACCATAACTTTCCATTATTTACGAATTCACCCCAAACATCCTAGTATTTACATTTTTGCCCTTAACTTCATAAAAACTTATAATCTTCATTTAAACTCATTTTTAACCCTAACTTTCGATCTTATTCATTTATAAACCCTAATCTTTGTTTATTACACTTAAACCCCAAAATTACTAGAACATTCCTTAAACATTTAAATTGATTTTAACTGATTTATATCATAAAACTGCAACTTAAATTGTAACACCCCTACTTAATCGGCTCCTAATCGTCGTCCAAACGTCGTACATTATCGCAGCGGTACCTAAACATTATCAAACTACTGGTGTTACCGTTCTCACTTGTCCATACGAGTGATAACACATTTACTTAATAGCTCTTCAATGTTAATGTTTCAATGTCTATGATGAGGTTTGTGTAGATGAATAACACATCATGAGATTACTTACCAACAACACGTGCAAGAAAAGAATCCCAACATTACTTACCAACTTAGTAACAACACTATGCTAGGATTTAGGTTTTGATAAACGCAAATGTGAAATTAGTAGTAGTGGTAGTAGTATATATTTCTTTTAATTTTACCCCTCACCCTGCCAACTCCAAACAATGTCTTTAAGCGCCGGCCTGACTTCCTCTGAACAAAACCTAGCATACTCCAAGGTATCCCCACAACACTTTGAAAACTCCACCACTGCCAACTGAGGCGCCACCTCAAACACCTCAGCCACCACCATCAACCGTCCTTTCCTTCCCTCGTTCTTCCCCTCCATCCTCACCCTGTTCTCCTTGCAACTCACCGAGAAACCCAGCCTTTTGACCGCGGACTCTAAACGCGAGATGACTCCAGACGCCGAAATCTTAGATGCAAATAGTGACCTCGCTTTATTCCTCTTCTCCGTGAAGAGGCTGGAGAGGTCAAATCCCGATGATAGAGATGAAATCAACTCAAACGCGCTGTAGAACCTCGAGGATGTTGACTGGGGTTTTGAATTCGGATCAGCATCAAACTCATCCGCAATTGTTCTAACCTGAGATATTGTTATATGTTACCCAAATCAACAAATAATACTTTCTATCCAATGCCAACAATAGTAGTAAGATATATAGAGTGGAGTTATGCGGCCCAATTACGGCCATTCTCGTATCCACCCTCTAAGGAACCAGGGATCTCATCATAATCCATCAATCGACATTCTCTTCTCCGGATCAACAACAAGCAGCTTTGAAACAAAGCTGTCTAGCATCATCAGGAAAGCAAGGTGGAAACTGATAATCACCCTTGAAAACTTTCCGGTACATTCTCACAACATTCACATCATGGAAAGGCAAATGTCCGGCTAAGAGGACGAAGAGTACAACACCACATGGACCATACATCAGCTTTATGTCCAGCGTATCCCTTTTTTCTAAGAACCTCAGGAGCCACGTACGCAGGTGTGCCGCACTGGGTATAGAGCAATCCATCAGGCCTTCGTTGGTCTGGAAGAGCAGAGAGACCGAAATCGGATACCTTGAGGTTTCCGTTTTCATCAAGGAGGAGATTCTCGGGTTTTAGATCACGGTGGGTTACGCCTCTGCTGTGGCAGAAATCGACTGCGGAGATTAGTTGTTGGAAGTACTTGCGTGCTTCATCTTCGTTCAGTTTTCCTTGACAATCTATAAATATACAGTAAAGTA
The DNA here is from genome assembly GCA_023374045.1 of Limonium bicolor. Taxonomy (NCBI): domain Eukaryota; kingdom Viridiplantae; phylum Streptophyta; class Magnoliopsida; order Caryophyllales; family Plumbaginaceae; genus Limonium; species Limonium bicolor. The sequence goes on from CM041776.1 coordinate 487,774,294, forward strand.
ATTGAAGAGGAATTGGAAAATTAATTACCCAATCAATTAAGTGTGAAAGGATTCAGAACCGTAGCGTTGTTTATTTGTAACCTTTGCAAAGAGCTCGCCTCCTTTGACATATTCCATGACGACAAAAATCTTGGATTTAGTAGCCATGACTTCCTTAATCTCGACGATATTCGGGTGACGGACCAACTTCATTACCGATATCTCTCGCTGGACTTGTTCAATGTTACATGAGGAGTTCATAATATGGTCTTTGCTGATTACCTTTATAGCGACACCGTCGTTGGTTAAGATGTTCCGGCAGTGGTAAACCTTAGCGAAAATTTCCTTGACCTAGCTTCTTACCCATCTCGTACTTCCGAATATCACACTACTATTAGTATTCTGAGGAACGGGAGGAGGAGGAGGATTATTGATTTCATCAACCATGTTTATCGAATTTTGAACTTTCGATTGAAGAAGAGGGGGGAGTAGGGTTTAATCTTGAGTTGTTAACTTTTAATTTCTGTTATAATAGGACGAAGATTGTGGTGGTGGGTATGCGTTTGAATTGAGATTTGAGATGAGTGGGTATGGGAAATTGGGAGGATTGGAGGAATCCGAGTGAGGAAGATGATGGAAGAGAGATGAAATGATACGATGGAGATGGTCATGGTGAGGAGAAATTCACAAATCTGAGCAATGGAGTCCGCCGGAGAAATATCGAGGAGAGCCGGGAGGGAGGACGTGGTTAGAGCGGTCGGTGAAATTCTGATGTTGTTATTGGTGCTTCTTCCCTGTGATTTTTGGTTGTCAGCCGCCGGAATAGAAGCAGATTTTTTTGGTTAAGTTTAGATTCTTGAGGAAGAAGAGAACAAAAAAAACCGGCGGAGTGACCACAGTTCTAGACTGACTGTAGAACATGATTGGGTGAGCTGAGTCAGCACTAGAGCCTGATTGGGTGAGCTGAGTCGGCACATAGATAGAAATATTTTGGCCGTTACTAAACCAGTACTTTTTTTTTTTTTGAAATAACAAAACCAGTACTAATAATGAATGTTTCGGTAATATAGTGTACTACTATTGTCTTCTTATAATAATGTATTGCAATATAATGGCAGATACTGCTTAACCATGTTTTTCTCTGCTGCACAGTCCGCGTAATTATTTGTGTTTTATGCAAATTGGCACGAAGTTTTTGTTTTTTTGTTAGCATCAAATATATACTGAGGTGACTTAAAAAGAATATTCCCAATTCTCTCTTCTATGTGGAATATAAAGAATAATTATCACCACTTTTGTATTTTATCCTATTATCTTTCTGGCCGTTATCGATAACTTTATACCAACATTGTTTGCAGTGTAGACCTGAGAATCGCTAACCTCGGTGAAGTTGGATTGCAAAAATTAAAAGTCACTAATCTAAATAAAATTCATATTGTATGATAATTTATAATTGGATATATAGACTTGGCAAATGAAAATGTAGTTGTATTTAATACTTAATTAATTGAAAAACATAGGGTTGGATGATATTTTTTAACACAAGGATAGATTAAAAAATTTGTTTATTTGTTTGACTTGTTTATTGTGTTTTTATCATCAAGTTGATTAACTAAAATAGTTTCATCTTTGATTGTCTGATTTAATTATGGTCAACAAAGGATTTATCATTTTTCAAACCAAAAGGAAGTAGTAGCATCCAGGGGTCACCAATCCTTAGTGATGAGCCAATGAAGCACTTGAAGATTTTTTGTTGCGTAAAGACTCTATCAGCCCTACGTGGATTGGTCAAAAGATGAAACTTCTCCCCCGCCGTGTTCTTTGTGAAATACCCGGATCTAAAAATGGCGATTAAATTACTCTAATAAAATTATTAAGGGCCTAATGGCGCCTAAAGAGTATTGGTAAAAAGAATAAAACCAAAAGAAAAGAGAAAACGCTTGTAAAGCGAAAAACGCTAAAATGTGCATTAAATGAAAATAAGAGATATATGATCTCGTAAGGGTCCGAGATGGATTCCTAAGGCTTAGTTAGGCCTAATAAGTATACGGGAATTAATCCCGAAGAAAACGGATCCAAATAATGGATTAAAAATGCTAACGGAGTTCTAAGCACGTTTTTCGAGAAAAAACCCGAAAACGTGACTTTAAGTGGTCAAACGGACCCGTAAAAATTATAGTTGATTAAATAACTATAATTAAATATTAAAGGAAGCTTAATAGCCATTAAAATTAATTAAACGAGAAAATTCCGGAAAACGGACCCGGTAAGTGAATAGTGACGAAACCGGGAGACGAAACGCGTTTAATTCGAAAAGACGAAAAACGACACGGGCTATTAATTAATGTGGGCCAGTTTTAATTGTAATGTGTACACCCATTAATAGCTTGCTAGCTATTAAGTAATAACAAGACAAATAAAAAATAAGTAAAGTAAATAGTATAAAGTGAAAAAGTAAAATGAAAAGCTTACCTCCTCACCTTTTCCTTCATTCACGTATTGAATTGCTCCAGAGGCTTGAAAACTTCTTCTTCTTCCTCTCTGTACGCGCGACACCGAACAGCACCACTACCTCCATCTTCAATCTCCTCTAACTTACTCATTTCTCCACCGAATCACACGAAATTAGTACCATTGAATCCTCTCGGAGAGAGCTTCGATCTCCACCCATCAAAGTTTCGATTCCTCCACCTTCATCTCCATTGACGCTGGAGCTTTTGAAGTTTGAAGAGTTGATTTCAACCCTTCTTCTCTTCCTTAATGCCTTGAGGTATTAATAAGTAAGTATTGAGATCATTTCAAGCTTGTTTTTCCATTTGTGAGATTATTTTCTCTCACGTTGAAAGCCCTCCTCATTTCAGCCGAACCGCACGTTTTTTGTGGGGGGTTTGGAAACTGCTCCATTTGATTGTCAAGCTACTCATTTGGGTTCTCTAAGGTAAAATCTAGATTTAAGTTTGAAAACTAGCACTTAATAAATACATTAGGTTTTGTGGAGGAAAAATAAATTGATGGTTGAATGTGTGTAATGGGCGGTGATGGTAGTTGGCAATCAATAGCCCTCGTGTGGTGAGTAAAACAAGAAGAGAAAAGAGAGAGAAAAGGAAGAGAAAGAGAAAGAGGAGGAAGAGAAAGAAAAACAGAAAACAAACAAGGTAAAAACTCACCTTGAGTTGGTTTATCCTCTTGCAAAAACAGATTTTTGTAAGTGGTGTGGATGATCTTGCATTAGTGTAGTTGAGATACTACAGTTTAATGATGAATGAAGCTGTTTTATTGTTGCTTAAGTGTGGGAATAAAGCTTGAGTCTAAACTAGTACATATGTGTGAACAAGTGAAATTTGGTATATTGTGGTTTTGATGTTTAAACCAAACAGGGGAGAAGAAGTGATGTGAGCTGATTTAATTATGGTGAGAATGCTAAGAAGTAGCCAAGTGCTGTCAAAATTTGTTTAGGAGGTTATGGACTTGAGTGTCTTTATTTAAGGAAGGAACTAGGTGTGTTAAGGAGATTTAGGTGAGTGGTTAATGGTTTGGAAACCAAACTAAGAAGAAGAGTGTGTTAGTAGTGGAAATAATGTCATTGAGTGCTAGGAATGGCATTATTGTGTGAGAGTATTGGATGGTTGAGACAATACCAAAATCTGTTACAAGTTAGAAGAAACAAGAGAACCTATGATATTTAAGTGATTTTGGGCAAGAATTGGGTAAGGGTTTTACCCATGATTTGAAGAGTTTTAGAGCATGTTTTAAGGTGATTAAACATGTGGAAAACTTGTGGAAAGTTTATGGAAAGATTAAGGGTGGTTTAAGGATGATTTGGAGTGGAAAAATCAAGTTTGGAGCAGGTTTTAGCAGGGTCCGGGACTTGGTCCTTGGACAAAGTCCCGGACCACACTTAAAAAACGGTCGAGAGCTGCAGCACACCCTGGTCCGGGACTATACTCCAGGACAAGGTCCCGGACCATAGTCTAAAATTAGCCGAGAGTTAGGAAAACAATTGGTCCGGGACTTTAGGTAAGGACCAGTCCCGGACCACCCCCAGAAACCTACAGAGAGTGTTTTTAAGGTTGTAAATGATGGGGGTTTGAATGTTAATGATGTTATAAGATGTTAAGGCCTTGTTTGGTAACATGTAAAGGCCCTAAGAAGTGTAAGAAAGTGTTAGAAGTGTTTGAGAAGTGAGAACTCAAATTAACAAGAGTGAAACCGAGATAACGGGATAACGGGGTAAGTACGGGAGTAGCATTTTATTATGTACCGTATGAGCTTAGTATTAATAATAATGTTTGAAACAACCAGAGGATCGTGTGTGACCCGAGCATGGTGAGATGACACGGTAAAAGTAAAACCCCGGTGAAAGGTATGATTTTCTCATGCCCCGTATGCTAACCGAGTTACTCTGATTTGTGTGTTTGTGTGCCGGCTTAATCAAGATTAAAGCATGAAAATAATCCCTTGTTTGATTATGTATGCCTTGAGGTATGTTGTATGAGCTAACATCCTTGTATGCCGGTGTGGTCTAACAGAGTGCCAGACCGACTCATAGTGAGTAATGATTGACTAATAACCCGTAGTACGGGTAGTCTCATAAGCAATGGAAATATGCAAACACACATAAACTATCGATTAAAGTATAACGATAACACAAACATATGAACTCCCTAGAATGTGAGGAGATGTACGGGTTGAGTAAATACCCGATAACGGTTAGAAACCTTATTGAAACAATCCACGAAACAAATATGAGTGGAGAGATAAATGACCTCCATCGAGAGGATTGAAGTTAGTCCAATAATGTAAACATGTAAGAAAGGTAAAAGAGACCTAAGGGACTATGTGACTCCCTTGAGATACGGTCGACCTCTTATATGAGGATTTTACCCGGTATAAGAAAATATCCGAATGTACAAGCATATGATTGTGAGGGTAACACTTAAACCTAAGATTACCCGAATTTAAGTAAAGTTCCCAAAGTCATTAGAAGCATCGAGAATGATGCTTCTAGACTAATATACATGATATTATTATAACTCCGAGAGAGGAGTGTATGGGAACGAGAGTAGTCCGAGAGTAGTCGGACCTAAGTAAAAGAGATAGGAACTAAGAGAGAGTTCCGTGAGCTAGTTGAACCTTCCCACCATGCTAGACCCAGAGTAGGGTCGAAACAACGGGGAAGTAAGACTATGCTAGAGAGCCATGAGTTTTGGCTTAAGTATGTAATAAGAGTAACAAGCGTGACGTAGGAGACCTGTAGTGTCTCGAGAATCTACAAGAGCTTGAGTATTAATAACCCAAGAGTGTGGGTGAGATAATGAGTATAAATAACCCGAGAGAAAGGGGTGAGTATATGTAGAGATGAGTATATGATGAGTAACCCGAGAGAATGGGTAAGTATAAGAATGTAGCCCAAGAGAATGGGTGTGTATACGAATAAGTAACCGAGAGAGCGGGTGAGGATGGTGAGTATGAACAAGTAAACAAGGCATAGTGAGGAATAACCCTTAATGCCTAAGAGTAACCAGTTACCACTAACAACATTGTTATGTTAGTTAGGAATCGTGTTCCGTGATTGGATGTAGATTCCTTGTGTATATACATATATATTGTATTGCCATGATGCATGTTGTTTGATTAAAATGAACTCCATGTATATCCGACCCAAAGTAGTCGGCGTACCGCGGTTAGCACGCGGTATATGCGAATTTCATGCGCAGCGTAAGCTGACCCCCTAGGGGGAACGTTTTAGTGTGCAGGTACTTGAAGCTGACCACCGTTCGAGAGAGTAGGACGGGGACTGCTGTGAGCATGGGTAGTTAGATTGTAATTACTTATGCATTTGAATGAGGTGTAAGTCCGAGTATGTTATCGGCATCCGATATTGTAGACTCGGTATAGTAAAGAAATGAATGAGTATTGTTTGTATGAAGTACTCGGTTGATCCAGTCCATCAGACCGTTACTGTATGTGAGATAGGCCTGGTTAGCCATATGGGTGGCTAACGGCGTTGTTTCACCCCTCGTTGTAGTTAGAGTTCCGCTGCGTGAGTAGAGTAATTGGTGTCAAATTAAGAGGTAATGACGAGATTAACGGTTGGGGTGTTACAAAAATGGTATCAGAGCGAAGTATCGCTCTGATGACTGGAAATACCGAGCTTAGGAAATACCGAGTTAGGATATAGAGACTTAGGGCTAAGGGTTGAGTGGTAGCGTGAGAGATGCGCTAGATAGGAACTTCCAGTATGATCTGGATACCTACAATACCATACCCGCCCTCCACAACCCCCGCATTGAAAGCTTGGGAAAGAACGCCAGAGAGACGGGGAAACCCAATCTGGCAGTTATTTAATATTTCATTATGAACAGAACCTGTCATGCGGTAAATCCCGAGAACCGGAAACCCGGAGACGGATCCCGCTGAAATGACAAAAACCGCATGCAATGACGGAAGGTCGAGACATCCTAATCCAAGGAGACCGAAATCTGTGGCAACTTGGGGCGACATGCTTAGCAGTCGCGAGAACCTAGCTGGCCGAGCAGCAACAGAAAGAAAGCACCAACCGTGCAACAAGGCGGACTCAATGATAATAACAAAACCGGGACACATGTCTACGGACCGCCATAGTTAACTAATACCCTCCATGGTATAAATATTGACTGAGAATCTAGTCAAAGGTAGATGCACCCACCCTGCCACACCCAAGAGGTTGCAATACTCTAACTGATATAGCTTAGACAGCTACGAGCATAACTACGGGATATACCTGAATAGGACTACAAAGTAGTACCTAAATAAGCTAAACCTCGGTAACCACAGTAAAGACGTGGGAACGAGCAACAGCAACAAGGTAAAGCTAGAATTAAAGTAATTAAGGAACTCCGAGAGTGGAGGAGCACCTAAGGAATGCAGTCATGTCAAGATGAATGAGAATCAGCTCCAAGGAGTAGTTATCCAACTACGGGATCAAGGAAGAGCCGACTAGGCTACCAAATACAATGTGAACAATACCGTGACCGGTATGAGTTAACCCAAAAACCGCCTGTACCGCGCACTTGCCTCGGCAAGTGCAGTATAACGGACAGCTAAGAGGAGCTTTGACAAGCTACCAGTACTTAGTAAGTACCAAGACGGCAAGAGAAGCCAATATAGCACCACAACCCTAATGAATTCTGAAACGAAACCTTGGAAAGGCCTAAAGGCCTGACCACTGTATAAAGAATATACCGGTCAGCAAGAGGCTAGACCTGGTAAGAAGCAACCGGCATTGAAATGCCGCAAAGAGTTTACTTTCAAGACTCAAACTTTTTTCAAACATGAAATTTTCCAAAAACCCTCGAATTTTTTAAACCAAACCAGAGAATGACGGTAAGTATCATAGGACGATATAAGAGGAGTTGGCAACAGAATACTTCACTTAGGCGTGACCGACACTACGGTATACAAACGAGACATGGAACGACCGCACCCGAAGGAGCTTGCGGGCCTGACAGACCAGTTATGAGTTAGTCGGGTAAGTGGTAACGTATCAATAAGATACTCCATGTATGTATACTAGTAGAGTACGGAACACGGGAAGTAGCCCACTCCATACTACGGACGAAAGAGCCAATTCAAACCAAGACAGTTGGACACCTCGAATGATCGAAGAACACAAGGAAGCTTACCAAGATTAAGGAGTCTAGAATCCAGTAAGGTGACAGACCTAAGGATATAGCGTTAATAAGCGCGAGAAGCACAGAGTATTAAGCACAGACATTGGATATGTCTCAGGAAATACCTAATAACTGGGTGAATACCAGTGTAAATAATACGGCGAATGCCTAAATGAACTTATTAATGTACGATAAACGGGATAGAATTCCCACTTATACCTCACTGAAGAGAATAATGACCAGACCTAGAAGGTATTAGAAAGGTACCAAGGATCTACCCAATAATGGGAGACATTACAACCCTAAACGGGATAGTTTGAGTTATACATAGCCGCAAGGCGAAGTCGCAACTGAACATAACCATAAGTACAAGCCAGATGTAATGGCATTACTCAGTAACACCCAGGAGCAATCCGAGAAGGGTGCTGGAGTCAACAGTAGTTGAACGAAACATCTGTTGAAAACACAAGGGTTTAAGCAAACACTCGGGTAGAACCCGAACGGATCCCTCGTAACACGGGATACCCTAAAATGCTAGAGGGCATGAATTAATACCTAGTAGAAAAGGGTCTTCCATGTTTGGAAGCGTGATGAAACTACCATATCAAAACCCAGTAATACCTCCAAACCATTTAATGGTATACGGAGAAGCGAAACCTGTATAAACAGCCCGCATGGAGCATGGCGAGGCAATGTGGCTTATAAGCCGGTAAACTAACTGCAACTTGTAGATCTAAACGTTGTAAACCTATGCATAGAGGCATAAGAGGAACAGTGGAGAACGAACCACTACCTTAAGTGGGGGATACCACTTGTTATTATGGGGCCTATGGAGCGGCATTTGCGTGAATCCTCCAGAGAAAGGCTACCACCTAAGTATGTAATGTGAAACCGCTAAAGCGGTGTAGTAAAACTTGAGCATGTGTATATTGCCAATGAGTATATGAACTATAGTAGTGTGTAAAGAGGAACCTTGATGGCAGTACAAAGGAAACCGATAGAGTAATCGGATGAGTAGTGAACACTGTATGTGTGCAATATGAACTGCAGAGTAAGCAGTGCGCAAGCGCGCAGAGAGATTTAAAGAATAGCGTATATTGTGAGCCAAGTGAATGGCAAGCCATCGTGTAAATGGCGAGAACACCTGGGGGAAGCTAAAGTAGTAGCGGATGCCATAGAAATGAGAAAGAACATGGTACGCAGCAAGCAACCATTGTAAGAGTATAGCCAATTCATGATATGAAGTTGATGAGAAAATGTGGTAAGGAGACATAATCATTCCTATCCATGAGAGATTTACTGTCAAGGGTTTACGCTTCTGCACTCTGTATGACTGAGTGTTTTGGTATTGCACTTGTGCGGTGATGATCGAGTGGGAGAGCCAGGAAATGAGAAATGTCAAAAGCCTGTTGAGTGAGAATTTAGAAAGATAACCGTGCGGCCATTGGCTAAAGATGCACAAAGAACGTGGGCAGTAACCCACAGGGCCCAGGATCGATATATGGAAAAATGCAGAGTAGTATGAATGAAGAACTCTGGCACAGAACCAAGAAACAAACATAATCCATGAGCCACTATTAAACGAGGAAGCACTACATGCTAAGTAGTAGCTTGACCTCAACCGACAACAAGTCGGAAAAAAAATGAGTGAATAATCACAAAGGTATACAGTGTTATACGAAGCAGATTCCCAGAGAACTGGAGAGACAATCTAAAATTCATCGAATTCGCATACGGTAAGAGATACCAAGCGACGATTGAAATACATTGAGAATACCAAAGAGCGAATTAAGCTCTAGTTATCAGGTCACGCAGCAGAAGCTTGTGGACCGTGATTCCGGGTTAAGTATACCTATGTCATAAACCCCTTGAAGCCTTAGAGGCTAGAACCGAACCCGGTTATGAGTTAATTAACCGTACTGAAGTTAAAACACTTCATAATACTCGAATTAATGAACCAATGTTCAGTGATAACATATGGTTGGTTACGCGGGCGTAACCCCTTTTAAGGGGGGTAGGGCGAGAAACCGCTTAGAGTATGTTTTACGTATTGGTGCGTAAACTACTATGTGCATAGCACAAAAGAAATTATTTTGATGTTTGGACTCATGTTACATAACATGTGTACCCATTCATTGTGTAAGTATGAGTATTATGCATGAGAGATGCGAGTAATGGTATGTAATAAATATGAAAAGAGGAGTAGAGAAACTCCTGGGGAATGAGAATCCCTATAGTATATGTCTAGTGAGATTAGACATGAGACATAATGAGTATGAATCGGCATGAAACCGATGTGTAACCTAAGAGGGAGTGAGTTCCCTAGGTGATTTTATTTGAGAATGATAGATGGAGTGAGTTCCATCCTTTGGAGTTGTATGTTATGTGTTTTAAATTGAGCAACAATTTGAGTAAATGAGGCCACAAGTATGGAATGCCTAGGCAGGTAAAGGTAAGTGAAACAAATAGAGAATAATGGATGACTTAAGCTCTATATAAAGATAAATGAAACAATTGTTTTATGAATATGACTAGAAAGAGTAAAAGATAGAAAACGAAAATGTTTGACTATCTGATTGTTTGAAACTGACGTGGGAGGTGGAACTTGATCTGCTAGCGATCAAGGGAAACCGAACACAATTGGGGTGGAAGGATAGTTCAACACTGATGCTGATCACATCAGGGTTGGATGATTCTTGAAGCTCCCTATAAGTGGTCACAAGTAATCACGCTAAGAAAGGATACAACTACCATAAACCGGATTTGGAGTTGTGTGATGTTTTAAAAAGAATTTTCAAACAGATTTTGAAAAAGAATTTTCTTCAAGTATGAAGATGGAAATGAAAACTGGTTTTGAAACCGCTATCACCCGCCGATGGCTGTGGCCTTAAGTCTTGATGACCGGTAGAACGGTGGGCGTGTATTAGTTTTGAAACCATTGCACCGTACGTGCGGCGGTCCTAAGTGACCGGTTGGGGCGGTGTCAGTGTGTGATTTTTCCAAAGGCAGCGGGACGGGGAGAGTACCCTGAGATGTTCCTGTGTTGAGTGAGTCAACCAGAGTGCCTGAGGATATGTATATGTGTAACGTTTTGATCAGAACCGAAGGGACCGTGGGCCAGAGAGAGTAAGTGCCCATTTGTCATGAAACGGCCGTGAACCAGAAAGAGTAAGTGTTCAACGTGACCGGTACCTGAGGGATCAGTAGTATATTACTCAATATGGATTCGAGGACTGTAGTGCCTTCTGTCTTCGGACCGATTCCATGGAGAGAGTAAAAAGAGTATTTTTGATTGCTATACATGATGTGATATGTGTGTGGTATGTGTAGTATGAAATGAGACAGACTTGTGGAGTCTGTAAGGTTATACATGTATTATAACCTTGGCATAGTACGCCATGAGAGTAACCATCTAGATTCACCAACTTTGAGGACAAAGTTCCTAAGGGGGGGTAGATTGAATACCCCGGATCTAAAAATGGCGATTAAATTACTCTAATAAAATTATTAAGGGCCTAATGGTGCCTAAAGAGTATTGGGTAAAAGAATAAAACCAAAAGAAAAGAGAAAACGCTTGAAAGCGAAAAACGCTAAAATGCGCATTAAATGAAAATAAGAGATATATGATCTCGTAGGGTCCGAGATGGATTCCTAAGGCTTAGTTAGGCCTAATAAGTATACGGGAATGAATCCCGAAGAAAACGGATCCAAATAATGGATTAAAAATGCTAACGGAGTTTAAGCACGTTTTTCGAGAAAAACCCGAAAACGTGACTTTAAGTGGTCAAACGGACCCGTAAAAATTATAGTTGATTAAATAACTATAATTAAATATTAATGGAAGCTTAATAGCCATTAAAATTAATTAAACGAGAAAATTCCGGAAAACGGACCCGGTAAGTGAATAGTGACGAACCGGGAGACGAAACGCGTTAATTCGAAAAACGAAAAACGACCCGGGCTATTAATTAATGTGGGCCAGTTTTAATTGTAATGTGTACACCCTTAATAGCTTGCTAGCTATTAAGTAATAACAAGACAATAAATAATAAGTAAAGTAAATAGTATAAAGTGAAAAAGTAAAATGAAAAGCTTACCTCCTCACCTTTCCTTCATTCACGTATTGAATTGCTCCAGAGGCTTGAAAACTTTCTTCTTCTCTCTGTACGCGCGACACCGAACAGCACCACTACCCTCCATCTTCAATCTCCTCTAACTTACTCATTTCTCCACCGAATCACACGAAATTAGTACCATTGAACTCCTCTCGGAGAGAGCTTCGATCTCCACCCATCAAAGTTTCGATTCCTCCACCTTCATCTCCATTGACGCTGGAGCTTTTGAAGTTTGAAGAGTTGATTTCAACCTTCTTCTCTTCCTTAATGCCTTGAGTATTAATAAGTAAGTATTGAGATCATTTCAAGCTTGTTTTTCCATTTGTGAGATTATTTTCTCTCACGTTGTGAAAGCCCTCCTCATTTCAGCCGAACCGCACGTTTTGTGGGGGGTTTGGAAACTGCTCCATTTGATTGTCAAGCTACTCATTTGGGTTCTCTAAGGTAAAATCTAGATTTAAGTTTGAAAACTAGCACTTAATAAATACATTAGGTTTTGTGGAGGAAAAATAAATTGATGGTTGAATGTGTGTAATGGGCGGTGATGGTAGTTGGCAATCAATAGCCCTCGTGTGGTGAGTAAAACAAGAAGAGAAAAAGAAGAGCAAGAGAAAGAGGAGGAAGAGAAAGAAAAACAGAAAACAAACAAGGTAAAAACTCACCTTGAGTTGGTTTATCCTCTTGCAAAAACAGATTTTTGTAAGTGGTGTGGATGATCTTGCATTAGTGTAGTTGAGATACTACAGTTTAATGATGAATGAAGCTGTTTTATTGTTGCTTAAGTGTGGGAATAAAGCTTGAGTCTAAACTAGTACATATGTGTGAACAAGTGAAATTGGTATATTGTGGTTTTGATGTTTAAACCAAACAGGGGAGAAGAAGTGATGTGAGCTGATTTAATTATGGTGAGAATGCTAAGAAGTAGCCAAGTGCTGTCAAAATTTGTTTAGGAGGTTATGGACTTGAGTGTTTTATTTAAGGAAGGAAACTAGGTGTGTTAAGGAGATTTAGGTGAGTGGTTAATGGTTTGGAAAACCAAACTAAGAAGAAGAGTGTGTTAGTAGTGGAAATAATGTCATTGAGTGCTGAATGGCATTATTGTGTGGAGTATTGGATGGTTGAGACAATACCAAAATCTGTTACAAGTTAGAAGAACAAGAGAACCAATTATGATATTTAAGTGATTTTGGGCAAGAATTGGGTAAGGGTTTAACCCATGATTTGAAGAGTTTTAGAGCATGTTTTAGGTGATTAAACATGTGGAAAACTTGTGGAAAGTTTATGGAAAGATTAAGGGTGGTTTAAGGATTGATTTGGAGTGGAAAAATCAAGTTTTGGAGCAGGTTTTAGCAGGGTCCGGGACTTGGTCCTTGGACAAAGTCCCGGCCCCCACTTAAAAAACGGTCGAGAGCTGCAGCACACCCCTGGTCCGGGACTATACTCCAGGACAAGGTCCCGGACCATAGTCTAAAATTAGCCGAGAGTTAGGAAAAACAATGGTCCGGGACTTAGGTAAGGACCAAGTCCCGGACCACCCCCAGAAACCTACGAGAGTGTTTTTAAGGTTGTAAATGATGGGGGTTTGAATGTTAATGATGTTATAAGATGTTAAGGCCTTGTTTGGTAACATGTAAAGGCCCTAAGAAGTGTAAGAAAGTGTTAGAAGTGTTTGAGAAGTGAGAACTCAAATAACAAGAGTGAAAACCGAGATAACGGGATAACGGGGTAAGTACGGGAGTAGCATTTTATTATGTACCGTATGAGCTTAGTATTAATAATAATGTTTGAAACATTACCAGAGGATCGTGTGTGACCTGAGCATGGTGAGATGACACGGTAAAAGTAAAAACCCCGGTGAAAGGTATGATTTTCTCATGCCCCGTATGCTAACCGAGTTACTCTGATTTGTGTGTTTGTGTGCCGGCTTAATCAAGAGTAAAGCATGAAAATAATCCCTTGTTTGATTATGTATGCCTTGAGTATGTTGTATGAGCTAACATCCTTGTATGCCGGTGTGGTCTAACAGAGTGCCTAGACCGACTCATAGTGAGTAATGATTGACTAATAACCCGTAGTACGGGTAGTCTCATAAGCAATGGAAATATGCAAACACAATAAACTATCGATTAAAGTATAACGATAACACAAACATATGAACTCCCTAGAATGTGAGGAGATGTGCGGGTTGAGTAAATACCCGATAACGGTTAGAAAACCTTATTGAAACAATCCACGAAAACAATATGAGTGGAGAGATAAATGACCTCCATCGAGAGGATTGAAGTTAGTCCAATAATGTAAACATGTAAGAAAGGTAAAAGAGACCTAAGGGACTATGTGACTCCCTTGAGATACGGTCGACCTCTTATATGAGGATTTTACCCGGTATAAGAAAATATCCGAATGTACAAGCATATGATTGTGAGGGTAACACTTAAACCTAAGATTACCGAATTTAAGTAAAGTCCCCAAAGTCATTAGAAGCATCGAGAATGATGCTTCTAGACTAATATACATGATATTATATAACTCCGAGGAGGAGGGTATGGGAACGAGAGTAGTCCGAGAGTAGTCGGACCTAAGTAAAAGAGATAGGAACTAAGAGAGAGTTCCGTGAGCTAGTTGAACCTTCCCACCATGCTAGACCCAGAGTAGGGTCGAAACCGGGAAGTAAGACTATGCTAGAGAGCCATGAGTTTTGGCTTAAGTATGTATAAGAGTAACAAGCGTGACGTAGGAGACCTGTAGTGTCTCGAGAATCTACAAGAGCTTGAGTATTAATAACCCAAGAGTGTGGGTGAGATAATGAGTATAAATAACCCGAGAGAAGGGGTGAGTATATGTATGAGTAACCCGAGAGAATGGGTAAGTATAAGAATGAGTAGCCCAAGAGAATGGGTGTGTATACGAATAAGTAACCGAGAGAGCGGGTGAGGTATTGAACAAGTAAACAAGGCATAGTGAGGAATAACCCTAATGCCTAAGTGTAACCAGTTACCACTAACAACATTGTTATGTTAGTTAGGAATCGTGTTCGTGATGATGGATGTAGATTCCTTGTGTGATATACATATATATTGTATTGCCATGATGCATGTTGTTTGATTAAAATGAACTCCATGTATATCCGACCCAAAGTAGTCGCGTACCGCGGTTAGCACGCGGTATATGCGAATTTCATGCGCAGCGTAAGCTGACCCCCTAGGGGGAACGTTTTTAGTGTGCAGGTACTTGAAGCTGACCACCGTTCGAGAGAGTAGGACGGGGACTGCTGTGAGCATGGGTAGTTAGATTGTAATTACTTATGCATTTGAATGAGGTGTAAGTCGAGTATGTTATCGGCATCCGAATATTGTAGACTCGGTATAGTAAAGAAATGAATTGAGTATTGTGTTGTATGAAGTACTCGGTTGATCCAGTCCATCAGACCGTTACTGTATGTGAGATAGGCCTGGTTAGCCATATGGGTGGCTAACGGCGTTGTTTCACCCCTCGTTGTAGTTAGAGTTCCGCTGCGTGAGTTAGAGTAATTGGTGTCAAATTAAGAGGTAATGACGAGATTAACGGTTGGGGTGTTACACTTTGGCCGTCGCCAGCTAGGTTTTTTTGGTGGTCACCCCTCGTGACCGCCGGAGTGTTGTTTTCCGTTCTTCGCTCTCGATCTAGTGCCTTTCTTTTCTCAGTTTCTTAATTCGATGAGAATTTTGTGTAATCCGGCGAATACTGCAAGCATTATGGAGGATTTGGAACAGGTTTCCAAGAAGCAAAAGAACTCGGGCAATTTCTCTGTTGGGGATTCGAGTTCTACGGATCCAAATTATTCCATTGGGAATTCAGGAAGCAGTGGGACCAATGATGGGGGACAAGTTCCTCAGGAATGTCACCGCAAGTGCGGGTGTTGATGAGGATATGCAAGTATGCGAGAATCTTGATGAGATCTCGGATGATGAAGATGAGTTACTAGAAGATGGACCGCGGTGCCCTTCGATTACCCTTCCAAGGAACAGAAGCTTCGGTTTAGAAGACCATGGCAGAAAGCAATTATCGTTAAAATTGTGGTAAATCAATTCCGATGCATGTTTTATTCGATAGGCTAAAACGAAGATGGAATCTCCACATGAGTTCTACATGGATGAGCTTTCGAATGGCTTTTTCAAAATTTCTTTCACAAATCAGGAGGATTATAAATATGTGTTGTCGGAGGGTCCATGGCCTATCATGGACCATTACCTAACCATTAGAAGATGGCGGCCGAATTTCAACCCTAAATCAGAAGCTCTCTCATCTTTAGGAGTCTTGGTCAGATTTCCGGAGTTTCCTAGTGAGTACTACAATGAGGAATTCTTGACGATTGTAGGCTCCAGTAGGCCTAGGCAAGGTTAAAAAGGTAGATCTTACCCCTTCTAGTTTTGGTAAGTCTCACCTAGCTCGTGTAGCGATTGAGGTGGATATTACGAAACCGTTGCTATCTAAATATCGGTTCAGGCGTCGGATTATGAAGGTAGAATATGAGGGGCTACACCTTGTCTGCTTTAAATGTGGATGTTATGGTCACAAAGAATTTGCCTGCCCGTTTAGTTCTGTTGAGGGGAGGAGGGTTCATCAAGAGGATAGAGTCCGACTTGTTCAGGAGGAGAACGAGATTCAGAAACCGCATGTTTTAGAGGATTTTGGGGATTGGATGGTCCCCAAGAAAAAGAAAATGGCTAGGAAAAATCGAAATTCTATCATTCCCCAATTGGAACCAAAAAAAGAGCGGCGTTAACCCTCAGGCGGTCTTCGATTCTCTAGAGGAAGATTCGCTAGTGGGTAATCATAATTCGACTGTCTCGAATGAGAAGGCACCTTTGAAGGGTAAATCGAAGATCGCATCTTAGTTTAGGGTTGATGGCAGTAAAGAAAATCTGGTGCCAATTCTTAATCAGGTGAATCTCTAGGAGAATTTGACTCTAGAAAATAGGAGTGTTGTGCCGACTCAAGATCGTACTAGCATGAAGATGGTGGTAATCAAGACTCCAGTGTGTGCGGAAATCCAATTCCCAGCTCTCAGATTAAAAGGTCGATAGGAGAAGGTTTTGGGAAAGGAAGTCAAGTCAAATCCGCGGTCGACTGGATTAATTCCGGGTAAAAGCCCTGATTCGAGTTCTTCCCTGAGGATAAGTGGAGTATCTCGACCAGAAAGTGGAAGAAATCGAAAGGAAAACGAACTCAGGTCTCGATGGTGGGATCGAGAAGGGTAAGGGAGGTATATGATTCTCCTTACTTTGCCTAAGTTACTATTATTCTGTTTAATTATGATTAACAAGATACTATTCTGGAAGGTGAGGGGGGCTTTAAAGCCTGGTTTCCATCGTGCCATGAAAGAGATTATTCGTCTTGAAAACCCAGATATTTTTGTCATTTTAGAGCCTAGAATCAGTGGTCCTTCTGTTGATTTTGTGTGTGCTAAATTAGGTTTTGATAAGAGTTTTAGGGTTGATTGATGCTATAGGATTTAGTGGGGGCATTTGGATTTTATGGAAAGACATATATGTTGTGAATGTAATTTCTGTTAATGATCAGTTTATCCACTGTGAAGTTGTTGATGGTGGTTGCAAGTTTTTTCTTACTGCTATCTATGTCTGCCCTAATCCCACTATTAGGAAGAATATCTGGAATATGCTTAACAGTACTCATAGTGATATGGATTCTGTTGGGTTTTAGGAGGTGATTTAATGCTACCCTTTTTCCTAGTGACCGTAGTAATTTTGTGGGCAAGAATTTGGTATTGACAAGGGCTTCTTGGATTGGTTTCATGATAGGCATCTTATTAACATTAGATCTTTTGGTAACCCTTATATGTGGTCTAATGGTAGGCAATCTGCTTGTCTTGATAGGGTAGTGGGTTCTGTTAGTTGGTCCATTTTATTTCCTGAGGCCAAGGTTGAGGTTTTGCCCAGATATGCTTCCGACCATAGCCCAATTTCTCTATCTCTTAGGCCTACCAAGTCTCATGCTGTTGGGCCTCAGCCCTTTAAATTTTTTTAGCCTGGCTTTCTCATCCTGACTTTGGTAAAACTGTACTGATAATTGGAATAGGGAGGCACCTCTCGGTCTTTCAATTGATGAATTAGGGCCCCACCTTAGGACCTGGAACAGAACCAAGTTTGGGCATATTATTTTTAATAAAAAAAGAATTTTAGCTAGACTAAGAGGTATTCAAATAGCAATGGATAATGGGTGTGGTAGTTGTGGAGGGTGATTTTTCGGTATGAGGGGGGTCTATCTAAATATGATCTGACTGAGAAGCCTAGAGCCTATGAAATGCCATTCTGTGGAGGGTGAAAACCCGTTATTCATGGCAGCCCTCAAATACCTACTCTATCGTCCGTCTTTCCCAGAAAGCATAAGGGGGAGTGTTAG
Organism: Limonium bicolor; assembly: GCA_023374045.1. Classification (NCBI taxonomy): domain Eukaryota; kingdom Viridiplantae; phylum Streptophyta; class Magnoliopsida; order Caryophyllales; family Plumbaginaceae; genus Limonium; species Limonium bicolor. Next base: position 487,792,442 of record CM041776.1, read on the forward strand.
TGAACACTACGCCCGCTCTCAATGGGCTCCACGCGGACTTATGCCTCTATAAGGCGGAATTGACTAGAGTCACCACCTAGTTTGACCTATCATAACTAGTAAGGAAAATGGGTTCTAAAAACCGTTAATTGACTCTGAGGTTGTTGTCTATGGATAGGACTTATCTGGTCATATGCAGAGATTCTATTGTGGGCCCGCACTGGGTTACACCCCTTAGAAGTGGCAACAACCACGACTTCGGATTGGTGCCCGAGGAAACCTCGGTCTCCAATTGTCGGGATTGTCTTCTTTCAAAACCTTTAGAGAGATTCATTTAAAAGCCAAGGATAGGATCAAGACGGGAAGAGATAAAGAGAGTGGATGAGGCGAGCTTTTCTGCCAAACTAGCGCCAGATGAAAGTATTGCTGAATTCTTAGGTTGAAGAAGTCGAAGGTTTGTGGGAGTCAGAGTGGGTTTGAATGTTTTGAGAGGTATGAAGAACACCTTAGAATGAGAAGAGGGCTTTTTGATTGGAATGGGGTCGCACCCTAGATGGGCTGCCTACGTACTCAACTCCCTGTTGAGATCAGACCTTACGTAGTTCACGGTATTTGGGTTTTGGAAGTTTTGATGTTTGTGGAGATTAAAGATAGTTGAGGTGTTTGAGATTTAGAAAGGTTCGGAGTTTCGAGAAGTTTCAGGTTTGGGATGCTAGTCTGTGAGACGCTCGGGTCTGTGAGAGGTTTGAAACCTTGAGATGTCGAAGTCTGTGAGACGCTCGGGTCTGTGAGACGTTTGAAACCTTGAGATGTCAAAGTCTGTGAGACGCTCGGTCTGTGAGACGCTCAGGTCTGTGAGACACGTAGATCTATGAGACATTCGAATCATTGGAATGACAAAGTCTGTGAGCCGCTCGGGTCTGTGAGACATTTGAATGTGTGGGGTAATTGGATTTTGAGGAGTTTTGAAGCTTTCAAAGAGCTTGAAGTTGGAATTTGAGATTTATGGAATTTAAAATATTTAGGATTGAGATGAATTTTTGAATTGAAATGAAATTTGAAATGGATTTTCGAAGTGAATGGATTTTCGAAGTGAGCTGGAATTGAATGAATTTTTGAATTGGATTGGAATTGAATGAAGTTTGAATTGAATGAATGGAATGGATTGAATGAATTTTTGAATCGAATTGGAATTGAATGAAGTTTGAATTGGAATTGAATTTACAAGTCAAGATGAATTTGGACTGAATTGAATTGGTTTTGGACTGAATCGAAATTGATTTTGGACTGAATTGAAATTGATTTTGGACTTGAATTGAAGTCAATTTAGCCTAAAAATTAGACTTTGATTTGGGCCTCAAACTGGGTTTGATTGTTGGGCCTTAGAACAGACGGATTTAGAAATAGAATTTATCTCTTTGATTTTCAATTGCTTTTGAATTGATTGTGAATTTTATTCATATGATCATGGGTTGTTGGAAAGTTTTTTTTAAGAAGAGATTTCACCCACAAACAGGTACTACGACCCTCGGGTACTACGACCTTAATGTGGGCAACATCTGTGAATGGTCCTAGAACTTTTCTAAAGAGGCCCACAGAAAGTTGTGGATCCAAACCAAACTCACTAGCCCGAAGATGACTGGATATCCTATGGGGCTGATCTAGGGCACCTATGCTAGCCCAGCTGGGCTAACCATGGTATGGGCTTTATGAAGTAGATATAAATCAGAGAAAGCAGTTAATCCAATAACAGCGATGAACATAGGCAAAAATCTGATTAGCAAATCTTAATCATTAATAGATCTCACTCCAAATTCATGTTTTACTTTACCCTTTTTTGTGGTCTAAATGGAGCTCACGTTATATCCAAAGCTAAAATGACTATGCCAGCTCAACTCTTTTGTTCTTCATTTCTTGTCAGCTAAGAACTCAACGGAAAACATGGCCAAATCTTAGGTTTAATCGACTCTCTCATTTTTTAAAGGCTATTAATCGCGCTTCGAAACGAAATAAACATGCAGTCCCATAATATATACTGTTTAAACCTTAACCATTTCTATCACAAACGGTCACAATCGCAAACCCCTTTCTTATAGTGCCTAATCGGATTTAGACATAAAATTAGACCGACGAATACAATCTGAGTGCCTAATACCAGAAACACAAAGAATACCAGCAAAACAGAATAAACAAATAGAGAACATGATCGTGTAGCAATATTCGCGCATGATTTCAGCTACGAAATAATGAGGGATAGCATTTGGTACCGAGAGTAGAACAAAGAAATTTTTCTGCAAAGAAAACTAACGGAAGCAAGACAAAACTGACAATGGATTAGCTCATTAGAACAAAAGGATAATCAGATGAATGGATGAAATGAAATAGCAGGGATGAACCAATCTTACAAGAAAACCGAGACCATACACAAATTGAACCTCCTTCTATTTTGGAACCGAGGCAGGTTTGAGACCTTCGCAAGTAAACTTCCCATAAGGCGATGTTGGCTCCTCTTCTTCTTGACTATCAAGAGATCTCCTCATTTGGTCCGATTTTTTGGTTGAGAAAAAAAACGCAAGCCTAACTGGGCGCTGCTCTGAATCATTTTCTTTCGCAAGCTTGCTCTGAGCTTGAACTCGCTTCAGGTCTCCTTCCTCGTAGCGATGGGTATAGCGTGGTGGTCGTACTGCAAAATAAAAAAGGGAAACATAGATCAAGACGATGAAAAGAAGAGAACGAAATGAAAACTTAGCTGGAAGTCTTTTATCCCCTGTAGTCAATTGTTCCGCAGGAGGAACAGGAGCATATCAAAATGTTGAGATCTGGGTGGAACATCGAGGTTTGGGTAGTTTGAAATTCGTCGCGGAGCAAAGGATTTTCATCCACGGTGATGTTGGTGAGGAAAAATCGACAGAAGGAGGAGCAAATCCTTTCTCCTTTGTTCTAGGATGATGGAGGTGAACGAAAGTGATAATTGAGAAGGAGTAGCTTAGGGATTATCTCGAAAAAACCTTAAGGGAGGAGGAGGAGCTGGAATCGGTGGCGATTGAGGAAGATGTGGGTGATTTCGTGGTTTTTCTGAGGTGTAGACCAGTTCAACTGAGGAGGAGGCGGCGGTTTTGGTTTCTCCCGTAGAGGGAAAATGAGAATGGAAGGGTGAGGGCACATTGAAAGATGGTGTGATGACTGCTACCTTTCCCCCCATTTTTTTAGGGTATGGGGATTGATGCCGTCTTATCATGGAGAGGTCGGATCAGCTAGCTACTAGTAAGTAGGGTTTTTACTTATGTGTTTCTTGGGTCGGGTTCGGTGCGTGGACAGGGCCGGACAAACGGAATGGACATTGTAAATATGGGATGTGCTTGGTTACAAGTTGGAAAAGGGGGTGGGGCGATTGAAAAAGCAAAAACATCCCTTGTCCATACTGAGAATCGAACTCAGGATTACTTGTTCAATGAACGTGAACAATAAAAACAAAGCTCTAATTGAAATTAAGTGAATTCTTTTAGAAAACGCTAACGCGGGGTAAGACGAAATGTTTTATCAATAAAAATGAGTCGCTTCCTTTCGACGAGACATGAAATAATGAAGTGAGGATAAATAAGCAAAATCAAAATAATAATGAAAATGAAAATAAAGTACTGATAATAATAATAATGCGTACATAAAATGATGGAATAGTACTAATAAAATGGTGGTTAAAATACAAACGAACGCAATAAAAATAGAAGCTGCATTACATATGTACGAGTAGCGTGTAAATAAGACAGAAAAGAGAAATAACAAAATAAAAATGAGATGAGAGGGCATTTAATCGAATTAGTAACAAAACGAAACATGCTAGTATGAATATAATAGTGAAAAGGTACATATAACGATGAAGATGATTCTAAGAATAATAACGATAAAGCAAAGAAAAAACAAGTACTAATAAAGGAAATGCAAGTAAATGTATCAATGAAATGAAATGAGATAAAATAAACCAGTAACGAAACAACGTGATATAAAATAAAATGAATAGGCAAATAATTAAGCAAATAAAACGCAACTAACATGAAACAAATTGAAAAATAAAATGGTAAAATAAGTGAATAACGAAAAGGGACGAGATTTGAAAACGGATGCTTTGAAAATTAATTTAAAAAAATTGTCATAACATGACAGTTTCAATTTGGTATGCACATGAACAAGTTTTGAAAAGAAAGGCGACGACCCTCTTATTTTATTTATCTTTTGGAGTTTTCTTTATAAGGTGAGAATTTTTGGTGTCTACAGTAGTCATTTGAGAGGATTGGAGAAAAAGCTCTCCAATGAGCTTGATGTTTGGTTGCAAAGAGAGGAAGTGCTCTGGATGCAGAAAGCCAGAGACAAATGGATTAGCCTAGGAGATAGAAATACTACTTACTTTCATCTTAAGGCCTCTTTTAGGAGACAAAGGAATAGAATCCATAAGCTTTTGGGTCAGGATGGAGTGTGGGTCTCGGATGAGGAGAGACTTGGCAAATTAATTGTTGAATTCTTTAGTAAACAATTTAAGAAGCCTAATCAGCCCCTGGTGAGACTGGAATGTAATGAGTTCAAACAGGTAGATAATGAGTTTTTGGTAGATTTGGACAGACCTATAGTAGCTGAGGAAGTGTTTTTGCGCTGAAGGGTATGAAAGGTTTCGCTGCCCCTGGGAAAGATGGGTTTCCTGCGGGTTTTTTCCAGCTGTTTTGGAACTTAGTGGGGGATCGTGTGGTAGATTCATTAGAAATGTGTTTACTACTTAAGTTTTAGACCCCAAACTTAATGAGACCATCATCACTTTGATTCCTAAAGTTGATCAACCTGTTGGTTTGCATCAGTTCAGACCTATCTCTTTATGTAAGGTCCAGTATAGATTTTCCAAAACCATAGTTAATCGCCTAAAACCCTATATGGCTCAATGGGTTTCGGAGAATCAATCTAGTTTTATCCCGGGCCGTAGTATCTTTGAGAATATCGTATTGGTGCAGGAAGCTTTATACTGCATGCAAAATACAAAGGCCAGGGAAGGTTTGTAGCTATGAAAGTTGACTTAGCTAAGGCCTATCACTATTTATCATGGGATTTTATTCGAGATACTTTGAGCTGTGTTGGTCTGTCCCCTAAAATGGTGAATATCATTATGCAATGTGTCTCGTCCGTGTCCTTCCAAGTTCAGTGGAATGGTAAATTAACTGAAGCTTTCCTTGCTGGTAGAGGAGTCCGTCAGGGTGATCCCCTTTCCTCGTATATTTTTGTATTATGCATGGAGAGACTGTCCTAGCTCATTCAGTGTTCGGTATATCAAAAGGAGTGGGTTCCCCTGTATTGGGTAAAAAGAACATTCGTATCTCATGTGTTTTATGCTGATGACCTTGTTCTGTTTGGTTCTTCTTCTCCTAGACAGATGAGAATTATGAGTGATTGTTTGAGCGATTTCTGAGTTGCTTCTGGTCAAGTTATCAGTTTTGAGAAGTCCTCTATTACAGTTTCTAAAAATGTGAGTGATGAGAGAGCTAGCATATTGGGCTTGGAAGCTGGGATGCATACTACTAGGAATTTTGGCAAGTATCTAGGTGTTTATCTCAAGCAAGGGAAATCTAATAATATTGTAAACAACCTGAGTCTAGCTAAAGTTAGAGAGAGGCTTGCTGGATGGAAGTGTAATTCGCTATCTATGGCTGGGAGGATATGCCTGGTTAAAAGTGTTGTTTCTTCTATTCTAATTCATAGCATGCAATGCCAAATATTGCCTGCTAGGGTGTGTGACAAAATTGACCGTCTATGTAGAGATTTTATATGGGGGCATAGTTCTGATAGTAGGAAACTTCATGACATTGGGTGGGACACTCTTTGTAAATTAAAGAAATTAGGTGGTCTTGGGCTGAGGAAAGCAAGGGAAATGAATAGAGCATGCTTTGGTAAACTGGTTTGGAACTTGGTTTCTAACCCAAATAGTTTTTGCTTGAGAACTTTGCTTAAAAAGTATCCTAATCCCAACATAAATAGAGGTTCTGCAAATTGGAAAGGTATTAAAATCTGTTCTGATTTAATTGAAAGAGGTGCCAAGTGGGTTGTTAACAATGGCCAGACTGTTAAGTTCTAGTCTGATTACTGGGCTTCTCAGCCTTGTTTGGCTCAGTGGGCTGATAAGGAAATTCATGAAGAAGCTTTAGAGGAATCGGTTGCTGATTACTGGGATCCGAATGTAGGCTGGAAATGGGAAAAAATATCTCCCTATCTCCCAGTTGGGATTTGTAATACGATTAGGAAGTATATGGTTTTTAAGGATGGTGATCCTGATTTCTTAACTTGGGAGCTTGATCCCAGTGGCAAATACAGTGTTAAAACTGCTTATAATTTGATTGCTAGAAATGACGTTTCTAGTAGCTATTAGGGGATTCTTCTCTGTTTGCCAAAGTTTGGAAACTAAAGGTTCAAGAAAGCGTCAGAGTATTTATGTGGAAGTTAAACCATGGTAAGTTTATGACTAATGAGAGACGTTCTTTACTGGGGTTTACTAAAGATAACTCTTGCCACTTCTGTAGCAAGGTGGAAACTATATGCCATGTTCTTAGGGACTGTCCGATTGCTGAAAAAACTTGGAATCATCTTCTCCACAGCAGGTATAAATCCAGGTTTTTTAGTGGGGATTTGCGCTCTTGGCTTCTTTTATTTATGAACAACTCGGATTGCTTTATGATTAGAGATAAATGGAATGCATGTTTTTCTATTACTTGTTATCTGCTTTGAAAATGGAGGAATGCTAAGCTGTTTGGCAGAGAAAATAGAATGTTCATGCCAATTCAGATGGTTGTCCAAACTCTTCATCAGAACAGCAGGGCGCAGACTTTGCTCGTTTCAATGAATTAAAAGAGTCTCCTATGCACAAAGTCTGCTTTGAGTTTTACTCAAGATAGTCCGAATCTGATTAGGGAAGTCCTTTCTTGGTCTCCTCCTGATGAATTGTGGTTAAAATTTAACATTGATGGTGCTCTGAATGTTGTCTCAAGTAAAGCAGCAGCTGGAGGTGTTTGCTGAAATCATCACGGGCAATGGGTGATTGGCTTCGAGATGGAGTTTGGAGAAAAAGGCCCTCTTCATGCGGAATCCATGGCAATGCTTCAAGCGGCTCAGATTATTTATGAAAGGCAGCTCAGAAACGTGGAAGTTTGCTCAGCCTCCAAGCTCCTTGTTGAACTATTTGGAGACTGCCCCCATCACAATAGTCTAAGGCCTATTATTTCTGAATGTAAAAGGTTACTAGATGCATGTAATAATGTTAGGGTGAGCTTCACTCCTAGAACTGTAATAAGTTGGCCGATAGTTTAGCCAAGGCAGGTCTGAAACTAGAGTTAGGTGTATTGTGTTGGATGATGCTCCGGTTTACATTCTTCCCCAGCTCCATGGGGAAGCTACTGCAACTTATACTCATGAATAAAATGTAGGCTATGCCTCCGTTCTTTGACCAAAAAAAATTAAAAGTCACTTAATCTAAATAAAATTCATATTGTATGATAATTTATAATTGGATATATAGACTTGGCAAATGAAAATGTAGTTGTATTTAATACTTAATTAATTGAAAAACATAGAGTTGGATGATATTTTTTAACACAAGGATAGATTAAAATAATTTTGTTTATTTGTTTGACTTGTTTATTGTGTTTTTATCATCAAGTTGATTAACTAAAATAGTTTCATCTTTGATTGTCTGATTGAATTATGGTCAACAAAGGATTTATTCATTTTTCAAACCAAAAGGAAATAGTAGCATCCAGGGGTCACAATCCTTAGTGATGAGCCAACTGAAGCACTTGATTTTCATGCTCACCCTTCTCATGAGGAAGAACCACCGTTGAAATATCCTCGACTTGAAGAGGCTGATGTGATTAAATCTGGGAGGCTCAACGTCAACTTCTTAATTCACGATCCAAGTTTAAGACGTCCAATTTCTGAGTATCTGATTAGTGAACATGATGAGATAAGACGGGCATATATCAAACTTGGACCATATCAGTTTCATAAGTCTAAGTATCCTCTTAGTGATTGTGTTGGTTATCGACGTAGGTTTCAGGCTACTTGGTTGAAAAGTTTCTTTTGGCTAAAGTATTCAAAGGCAAAATATGCTGCATTTTGCCTTTCATGCTATCTTTTCCCCAAAAGGCCTATTGGGCGAAGTGGATCACACACATTTACCGTCAAAGGATTCAACAACTGGAAAAAGGTGAACAAGGGCAAAGATTGTGCTTTTATTATCCATGAAGGTAAAAACGCAAACTCAGCACATTTTGTGGAGTGCTATGAAAATTTGAAAATCAACCATGTCACATTGAGAATGTCATACAGCGGAACACAACTCAGCAGGTTACAAATAATAGATTACGTTTGAAAACTTCAATTGAGGCTATCAAATAGTTAACATTTCAGGCATGTGCATTTAGAGGTCATGATGAGAAATCAGATTCAAGAAATCAAGGAAATTTTCTTGAATTGCTTAAACTTCTTGCATCTTACAACAAGGAAGTCAATGATGTTGTATTAGGGAATGCTCCTCAAAATGCAAAATACACATCACCGGATGTTCAAAAAGAAATTCTGTGTGTTTTTGCTATGAATGTGCAAGAATCCATTTGCGACGAGATTGGGAATGCAAAATTTTGCTTGATAGTGGATGAGGCTCGAGATGAATCAAAGAAAGAACAAATGACTATTGTTCTAAGGTTTGTTGATCAATATGGAAATGTGAAAGAGAGATTTCTGGACTTGATTCATGTAAAAGATACAAATGCATCAACTCTAAAACAAGAGATATCTTCTTGTTTGTCATATCATAAGCTTGATGTTAAGAATATTCAAGGTCAAGGATATGATGGGCTAGTAATATGCACTGGGAATGGAATGGATTACAAGCCTTATTTTTAAGGGAATGTCCTTATGCTTATTATGTGCATTGCTTAGCCCATCAACTACAATTGGCTCTAGTTGCCGCATCTAAGGAAGTGAATGAAGTGCACAATTGTTTTAAGAATCTAAATTTCATTGTGAATGTTGTTGGATCTTCTTGCAAGCGTAATGATCAACTCCAAGATGCTCAAATTGCTGAAATTTCACATCTAGCTGTCATGGAAGAGACTGAAGGTGGAAAGGGCACAAATTAAATCAGATATTTGCAAAGACCGGGAGATACAAGATGGAGTTCACATTACAGATCAATTTGTAGTTTAATGAGGTTGTTTGGACCTACCACTGTGGTATTAGACAACATTGCTACTAGAGGCTCAACGGCTTCCAAAGAGGTGATGCAAACTTTGCCCTTAGACATTTACTATCATTTGATTTTGTATTTGTGATGCATGTGATGAAGGAGATCATGGGCATAACTAACATGCTTTGTCAAGCGCTATAGAAGAAGTCTTAAGATATTGTGAATGCCTTGACTTTACTATCTACTACAAAGACATTGACTCAAAAACTAAGAGATTAGAAGTGGCATTTAGTTTTGAATGGTGTAACTTCATTCTGTGAAAGTCACAACATTATAGTACCTGGTATGAGTGGGACTTACATTGATATATTCGATCTCGTCGTATGAAAAAGAATGTGAGTGCTCATCATCATTATCGAGTTGAAGTGTATGTTTCCATTATTGATCATCAGTTGCAAGAGTTGAACTCCAGATATAGTGAGTCTGTCACAGAACTTCTTTCTCTTACTGTGGCTTTGGATCCAAAGAAATTCATATAACACCTTCAGTATTGATGACATATGTAAATTGTCATAAAAGTTTTATCCTGCAGATTTCTTCGAGCAAGAACATATTCAGTTGAGACAAGAATTACACCACTATGATATAGATGTTCGAAGCAATGAGTATTTGAGAAATGTTTGCTCCATTTCATAATTATGCAGAAAATTACAAGAAACTGGGAAGTCAAAAATATATCCTTTGATTGATAGGTTGATTCATCTTGTGCTGACTCTTCCGGTGTCAACTGCAACAAGTGAACGAGCTTTTTCGGCAATGAAAATTGTAAAAGCAAGACTTCGTAGTAGTATGCATGATAAGTTTCTTACAAGCTACCTGATTGTTTATACTGGGAGAGAAATTGTAGAGACTTTTTTTACTGACAAGATCATAGATGACTTCAATTCTATGAAACAAAGACGTGCATGCCTTAGAATAAACAAGGTATATTTTATTTTAATTTATTTACTTATTATCTATTTACATTTGATGTGTATATATATGTTGACTTATAACTTCTAACCATTTTATGTACTCAATTATCTACAGGTGAGCAGATGACGGATGGAGACGGCATAATTGTCTATTAACTACTTGTCTAATCCATGCTTATAACAGAGTTGGCTTGTTGAAGGTTTTGTTGGAATTCATTTTGCAAATACTTAGCCTTATTCTATATTTTTTAAAAGGGCTATTTTTGTATAAACTCTAACTACATGTCTAGATGATGAATATATATAAATCTTTTTGGAAAACAAGTATATTATCAGGTGCATCTATATAAAATGTTGATATATATCGACTCGATATAGTACATTTTTGAGTTGATATGTAATTTTATTATACATAAATTAATTTCTCTCCCCCCACTCGTAAAAAGGTTTTTTTTTTTTGATAATTATAGGCACCAGGCCCAAGAGGCCACAAGGGCATAGCAATAGAAAAGATAAAGAAAAGGACACAAAACCGCCATACCTAATAAATCCTTCCAACTCTACATATCAAAGAAAGCTTACTTTTTGCCTCGCATGGCAACCTTGTTAAGACGTGAAAACTTACTAAAGCTTAAGTGTCTATTCCCAGCAACCTTACCAGACCTACACTTAGATGTGCTCATTGAGCACCTATCAGAGTCACCTTTTGGCCTCTCACTTACATCTTGACATCTCTTACAATAACTTGCTCTCTACTCACGAATGATTTCTTCAAGGTTTGCAAGGGTGAGTCCCTCATTAGGGATGGAGCAACCCAGATCTTTCGCTAGGTTCAGAGTCTGCCTAGCCTCCTCCTGCACATATGCCTCATCAGGATCCAGCTCCTTTCTGGCTTCACCCCTTCTCATTAGTAACTTAAAAAAAAAGTGTTCCAGGACCGAGAATAGTTGCATGTCACCAAATCTGCGTTCATGGGTTAGGGAGTTAGTGTAATAGATATGAGATAGGATTTTTTTTAATTATCGTATATTCGAAATAAGAAAGATAATAATATACAATTACCTAGTGGTGCTGAGTCAGATTTTAAATGGGTTGTGGGGTGGAAAATTATTGCCCAATTCCGATCTGAACCCTTCTACCCATCGCCTACCTATTTTTTTGGGATTTCACTTATTTTTCACCCGCTTGTTGATCAGGTTAACGAGTATCTACTGAATATTAATATGTAAAGTATGACATTAATATGACAATAAGAAGAAAGATTAATGTTAAACTTAAAAGCCATAAAAAAGTCTATCCCAATAGACAGTTATCAGTATACTTAATAGCAAAACTAAAGATTACGTATAAGATAAGATTAAACTATCCAACCCCATTCGTTATGCTCGCCTTCTCATATTTGATAGCATATTTGTAGCATATTTGTAACATATTTATGGTATAACTGTTGGGTTCTATGTGAATTCCGTGAAAATTCTAGATTTCACCCCAATAATGTATCATTATCACATATAAAATAACTATAAAAACAACCAGATAAAAACAACCTAACCATGCCAAACAGAACGATAGTTATTCACTATACGTATATACCCTTCGAATAAACTATTTGTAAAGAAATTCTTTCCATATTTTCAATGATCATATCCATTTTGAGAGGATGGTTGGTTAATCCTTGTACTAAGTGTGGTGGAGACACTAGTATCCAGGCTGACCGGAAATTATTTGGAGAGGTGTGATAGATTGGGACTTATGATGAGTCCTCAATGTTGATTGTTAAATGGTTAAATGTGTCTTGATTTGTACTAGTACTGATTATACTATTTATTTGAGTCATTGGTGGACAATGAGTAACTGTAGTTTTGGTACTTTGATTTGAGAGGTAATCAACTGCTTTCCAAAAAAAACTAACTAAAATGACGAGTTACGAGAAATTTGTTCTGGATCACATGGTTGGTGTTATGTTTGTGGAAAAACAAAAAAAATGATATAATCATGGCTAGAAGAGTAAGTGTAATATCTTTGTGATTTTAAGGGATGGTGTTTCATTTAGGTTTTAAGATTGTAGTTGGGAGCTTGTGTACGGATCTTGGTTATGTTGGTAAGTGATAGTTAGTGTTTGAGTCTTTGGCTATTGACTTTTGTGTAGGGAAGTAGGTTAACAGGTAAATTGTGACTGTTGGGTTAAATGTTTCTTATATGAGTGTGATGTGAATATTGGAGGTAGAATATTAAACTTTTGGGATTATCAGTTGAGACGTATAGACTCAGAAAATAATGCCATATGTATGACTTTGTCAATGAGAATTGGGTAATAGAGGCATACTGATTTCATGGTTGTTATGATGATTTTTCCTAGTATGAGATTGTTAAAGAATGTGGATTTAGTTAAATGTTTAAGATGTATAGGAAATAGGATGATGGTTACGAGTCTGGGATACGTATAAAAATTCACATTTAAACCTTGTAAATAGATCTCTTGGAATGTTACATAAAATTCTAAGCTGGATATAGAATATAAGAAGAATAACATGTCTTAGCGAAGAAAAGTAGGGATATCTTTTAGGTTACAAGGTGAAACTTGTAGAGATCTAGGATTCTAGTCCTAGAAATGACATTTATATTTTGGGAAATTTTATGGGAAAGGTTAATAAAAGTCTTCTGAATAAACTTGATCCTTAGTGAATTCAGTGGTGGTTAAGAGATGAGTTGGAGATTAGTTTTATGAATTCCTTTAAATGTTGACTTGTGTTTGGGGTGTATTGAGTTAATTTATTTATCACCCTCGGTTAAAGATTGGAATCTTGAAACACAAATGTTAAGGTGTTGGTCTCGATTTCTTAGAAGGTTTGAGATATAGTAGGTGCATATAATAGGTAGACTTAAAAATGGAAACTGACATGGTAATTGGTGGATTGGTAGGATGTGAATTAGTATTGGATTCATGTTATTAATGTGATGTGGTGATTATAGAATTGTTGAATTGGGGTGGACTTCGGTCATATGTGTTGGTTTGGCTTGAATTTTTGTTATGTATTGAAATGGTTGTCCAAGGGGCCGAGGCGAGGACCACGTAGTCCTTTATCATTTGACCGGGGTGCCCGCAAATATTCGTGAATGATTGTTGAATTCATAGAATTTGTTGCTCTAATTTCTTGCCTCTGCTAATTGACGAGCTGTTAGGGGGTGTGCTTTATATTAGCTTTAGCTTCGAGGGTGAAGCTTTCTTTTAAGGGGATGAGATGAAATACCCGCAAATTTTGAGTTAGGATATGTATAATATATAGTTAAAAAAATAAGTTAGTAGTATATGAGAAGGTATATTAGAGGCCCAAGGAAGTCAATAAAATTATCTAATCCTTATCCTTTCTCTAAATTGATATAATATTAAAGTACGTTATATTAAACACATTCCTTATCTTTCCGAAATTACTTATTATAATTTAATTGTAAGATCTTCTCATCTATCTTAAGGGAATTATTAGTATCTAATTAATTGTTTATTGTTTCTTAAATAAATCATTTTTCCTAAAAGATAATTACAATCATCCCTCATCTTGTTACCATGGCTGAATTGTTTTCTTTATTTACATTGGCAAGCCATTCTTTATCTCTTAGTTAGTTACGTAGTAAAATCTAATTTCCCTTTAAATTAATAACAACGTTAGTTACTATTTTCCTCTTCTACATTATTCGCGTCATTAAATATATTTTTTCACAACACCGATTGTTTTACCTCTTAAATTATTTAAACGTTTTCCTAATTAAAATAGTTTAATTCTAGTTTTACTTCTTCCTTTTGCTCGTCTTCCCAATTACAACATTCTTGTGCCTTCTCTCCTGAACTTCCTATTCATATTCTTCTTTTGCTGCCGTCGAATCTCTTCCCTGGTGCCGATTAGAATTAATAACAACGGGTAAAGACTACTACTTAGATGATTTAATTGGTTATGGTTAGTATATTTTGATTATGGATTGTTATTAATCTAGACATCGGTATCAATGGTGAGCTTCTGGTGATTTTGTTGAGTCGTCTTCCTGAGTCAAGGAATAATCAGGTAAACATCTGTGCTCATCATCATTTTCTCGTGTGGTTTTGCAAAATATTGATGGATTGACTAAATTCTGATTTGGGAATTTTGAAAGATGGAAACTAGTTTCCCCGTGTATTCTGGTTCAATGATTTTGCAATTGGATTGATTATTATTTTGGGAGACTTTCACTGGATGAATTATTGGATTGTTGGTACCTTTATGGTGTTCCGTGTAAATTGTTGGTACCTTTATGGTGCTCCGTGAAATTATTGGTACTTTGTACCCACTAAATATTTGTCTGCAAACACTGATAAGCAGTTAAGCTCTATGATCTACTTCTTTAGGTCAAAAGTACCTTCTGGGGGGTGTGCACACTTAAGGACTTAGGGTGAGGTGGTAATTTATTGTTGCAGCCCCATTTTGGGTGTCCGTCTGTGTATACTGATGATTGTAATCCTGGTGAAAGTTCTTCCCTAAAATACTTTTGGTGAACGTGATTTTGGAAATGTTTTGATTGAATAATGTTATTGTGTGTGCTATTGATTTGCAAATATAAAACAAGTTTCAAAAAGTATTTTACACAATGAGACAATGTTTACTCAGTTTCGCTAATTTGCATGATCTCTTCATGCTTTTGTATTTTTTTTCTGATCGCAGGTACTGATGGCTGATTTGGGGAATTGGGAATGCGCTGCCACGTAGTCTAGGACCACTTGAATCGATTATGATACAATGACTTGAAATATTGTGTTTTATAATACAACGTTGGATTATTATGTTTACTTTACGATAACTAATTTACATTACTGAAGCCTCTGCATTTTCGAAATTTCAATGATTACTCAATTGTTTTGATGGTTTTGTTGGATATTTAGCCTGAGCACTCAATGGGTTGAGTGTGGCGGTGGCACTCTGGATTTGAAAGTATTTTCCACTACGATTTTTATGGTAAACTTGGTTACAAATTACTTATGAATTGTTCATCTTTAATTGCCATTGAAGTTGTGATATAAAAGTGCATTTTCTAAGGTTGTTTTCAGTGGATTTTCATAATTTTGGACCTATCTGAACATCCATCCGTAAATACAAGTTCGGACAGGCCCCGAGAGCTTCATGCAGAAGTACTAGCAATGCACGAAGCCAGTTGAGGACGAGTCTGGACATGTGTCCGGACATGCATGTGTTCAGACAGGCCCCGAGAGCTATTATATTTTCACAGTTTTAAGGTGTCCGGACATGCGAGGATGAGTCTGGGGGTTGGAGTTCGACTTCCGTCCGAACTTCGACGTCCGGACATATGTCCGGAAAAGCTATGGTTTCTATTTCGACTTGTGTCCGAACTTCCAAGGTCGGACACAAGTCCGGACAGATCTTGTTTTTTAGTTTTAGGACTTGTTTGAAGTCCGTTTTTGAATCCGTTGGTGGTGTTAGATACGTATCGTCTTGTACTTTCATTTGAGGTAAAAATCCAGGGTGTTACACTGGCTACCTATCTGATCCCCACAATGCAACATCACAAACTGGTTATGTATTTACTCATGGAGGTACGGCCATATCATGGAAGTCTATAAAGCAAACGAGTGTCTCCACCTCCTCTAATCATGCAGAAATACTAGCAATGCACGACGCCAGTTAAGAATGTGTTTGGTTGAGGTCCATGATCTAGCATGTACAAGAGACGTGTGGCCTATCTTTTGATCAGAAAATTCCCACGACATTATATGAAGACAATACTACTTGTATAGCTCAGATGAGAGACGGGTACATCAAAGGAGATCGAACAAAGCACATATACCCCAAGTTTTTCTACACCCATGAGCTTCAGAAGAATGGAGAAATTGATGTACAATAAATCCGTTCAAGCAAAAATTTGACAGATATATTCACCAAGTCACTTCCAACTTCAACTTTCGAAAAGTTAATCCGCAAGATTGGATTATGTAGATTTAGATATTTGAAGTGACATTTTGTTTAGGGGGGAGGACTTATGACTGCACTCTTTTTTTCTCAATCTTGGTTTTTATCCCACTGGGTTTTTCCAAGCAAGGTTTTTAACGAGACAATCAATATCGGACATTCAAGGGGGAGTGTTATATATAGTAAATGTCCATATTACGCCTATTAGGTTATCCCCTAACTTCTTTATAAATAGAGAGTATTGCACTCGGTTGATATACAATGAAAAACCCTATCGTTTTCTACCATTTTCTCTATTCTCTCATTTACAACAAAATCCCTTTTCATTCTATTTTTAATTTTTGGTTTTATTACTCCTAAACAAACAAGTTAGTTTAAAGTAAATGAGTTAATTTATAATCATGTTTACTCTTTCATGTTGATGAGGTTGCAATGTTATTTTTTTCAATTTTTAATAATTCTTCTTTGTTTTCAACGAAGTTGAAGATGATGTTGCAAAAAAAAGCTCTCAAGAATTGGTGATATTGAGTACTGTTATCGTAACAAATATGGACAAACCTGATGTGAGCGACAAGCCTTCCGATGAAGATGATGGATGTGAAATACCCACGAATTCACGAGTTAGAATAAGTATAATATAAGGTTGGCATGAGAAGAACGAATATTATATTAGGATAACTATGATAAGGTTGTATAGTCCGGCTTTAGGATTAATAGTTGGCCCGGGGAAGTTAATCTGTTTTCTATTCTATTCTAGTGTTACATCTCCCTTATTTTCCCAACGATATTAATCTCTAAATATTTATTCTACTTCTATAGACTTGTTATGTTAATTTAATTCTAAGAGTTCAAACCTAATTTTACTTCCTCATAATTGATTAATTATTCTTAAGAGTTCAAGTCCAGATTTACCTATTCCAAATTAAATATAGATAGGTAAATTCTTATTTCTCTCCTGATTTAAATCACATTGTTACTCTAGACTCTTCTAGCTTAACGACTTCCCTTATATTTGAATTATTAACTATTTTCTAATTTCTTCTCTTTCATACCAAAATAAATAAATAAATTCCTCTCTAGATATTTTACCCTCATCCTTATCTCTTACAACAACCAATTAATTTCCCTTCATCTTTTATTTCAAATTAGAGAATTATTTCTTTATTTCCTTATTTTCTAATGGGCTATTTGTCAGAAGTTTGACTCCTTCTCCCGATCGATCTCAACGTCATTATTTATTATACCTTCCAAAGTAATTACAATACTAATTATTTGAATTCTCTTCCAAATTATTTACATTAATAATTAAGTCTTTTGCCCTTTTGGAATTGATTGTAATCTATCTAATTTAATTTATGTTAATTTCCTCCTTCCTTAATTTATTTTCTTTAAACCACGATCTTTCCCATCACTCTTTCATCCTTAACACGCCGCCATTACGTTCCTTCTCTCTTAAACTCTCAACTCACGCTCAACCTTTTGCTCTTGTCAAATCTCTTCCCTGGTGCCAATCAAGTTATAACAGGTAAAGTTATTATTTAGATAGTATGTTAATTTATTTAGTTGAGTTCGTTGATTTCTGATTGTGAGTTATTGTAATCTAGACAGGTGTCGACGACGAAGGTTATTGGTGATTTCGTTAAATTGTCATCTCGAGTCAAGGGACTGATCAAGTAAATTCTATGCTCATTGTCGGTTTAATGATGTGGGTTATTTTTCCTTCACAAAAGGTATTTTGGAAACTCTACCAGTGATTTGGTAAATTGAGATTGTGTTTTCTTCACGTGGTGTGAAATTGTGGTATTCTGGAAATTAGAATTGGATTTTGTTTTGGGAGTTCCTCACTGGATTTTAATTACTTTGGGGTTCTTGGTGCTCCCTAATTCACCATGTTGGAGTTCTTGGTGCTCCCTAACTCACCATGTTGGTACTCTGGACCGTGACCATGAATTATTTACACTGATATATATTTTTGCGCTGCATACAATGACTGCAGTTAAGCTCTATGATCTACTCTATGGACTGATGATTCATAGGGGGTGTGCACACTTAAGGACTTAGGGTGAGGTGGATTTGGTATTTCATTCCATCTGTGACTGTGTTGATTATGTTGTGATTATTCCTACTAAAGGCTCCCTATTGGTTTTATGGTTGTGCTACTGGAAAATGGTTTCGGTTTGTGGTTACCTATTGTATTTGTTTCGGTTTATTCAATACTCAAAGATTGATTTCAAAATGTATTTTACGAAATGAGATAGAGTTTACTCAGTTTTGCTTATTTGTGTAATCCCTTCGTGCTTTTGTGTGTTGTTTTCTGATCGTAGGTACTGGATACTGATGTGGGGATGGGAACGCGTTATCACCTAGTCTAGAGAAATTGGATTGTTTTTGAGATAATGAATTGGAATACAATTTGCTTTATTACATTTACTTTTCATTGTGGATTGAAACTCGGATTTTACATACACTGAATTCATAAGTTTACTCAGTTTTTTATTAGATTGTTATGTTACCCAGCAATAGTATTTGGGTTTGTATTGAGCTTCCACATATTTTGAATGGTGATGTCTAATCAGTTGTTTTGATGATTTGATGGGTTATTAGCCTGAGCATCCAAAGAGTTAGGTGTGGCGGTAGCACCTTGGATTCAAGAAGTTTCCGCTGTGTTTTATGGTAAAATTTGCTATTTTTGCTAATGTATTGATTATGGTATTTTCATCTAAATTTTGTTGTAAGTTTTACTCTTCTTCTGACTTAGTTTGCGTCTTCAAATTTTGCATTTCAGGACCTGTCCGAATGTCCGTCTGGACATCGATGTTCGGATAGGCCCCGAAAGTTTAAGGTGTTTTTGCAAAATTGGGTGTGTCCGAACATCTATCCAAACTTCCATGTTCGGACAGCAAGTGAGGATAAATCCAACTTGTAAGTCTCGACCTGTGTCCGAACTTACAAATTCGGACCAACGTTCGGACCACGTAAGAAATTTTTCTGAACTTGTGTCCGAACTTACATGTTCAGACGTTTTGATTTTAACTCTCCACTTGTGTCCAAACATCAATGTCTTGACACAAGTTCGGCCAATTGGATTTTCACCGTTATTTCTTCTCGGCTTGTGTCCGAACGTCAGACGGACACAAGGTTGGACAAGTCTTGTTTTTCACTTTTAGGACTCGTTTGGAGTCCGTTTTTTATTCCGTTTATGCCGTTAGGTTCGTATTTTCATAAGCTTTCATTTAAGGTAAAATCCAGGGTCTTACAATGTAACACCCCATCCAAAGCCAATCGTGGTTTTCGCAAAACTGAACACTTAATCGAATACGTCGCAGCGGAAATAATAAACACCTGGACCTTGCCACGGTCTGATCGTTAGAATATACCGGCCTTAACAATTACAACACTTATCCAAAACACATAACCAACCCAAAACATCACCATCCAAAATACCGACAACCAACCGAGTACCAGTAACTAAGTCATAATCATAACCTTACATCAGTTTAAATATAAACAGACGGGTGCACAGGCGCAACCCAAACTCAAAATAAACATCCCATCCTAAGTCTAACCGCTCCTACTCTCGTAGTGCGTCCTCATGGGTCTCTTACCTCCAAGTGTAAAAACAGCCCCTAAAAGGGGGTCAGCACGAATGCTGGTACACCTTCTCATGGCCCCCAAGCTAACGGGGCTACGACGACTAATTGTCGATAGCATGGAAATTGATTACATATACAAGCATGATATGAAGTGCAATAACAATAACCACAGATGAACATATAAAGTTCACAAACAATGAACGACTCAAGCGTCCCCTTATCAAGTGGGTTAGTAACCCCCTCCTTAGTCCTTATTTCCTTAATCTCAGTTCCTTACCTTACCTTAATCTTAATCTCAACTTAGTCTCAGTATACAAACCGTTCCTGGAAGGGAATGGTTGTAGCTTAACTCGAACCTGGGATTTAGGTGATCCCACCGCACCATCTTAATGCCACATACTCTGGACGGGAGTCCAACGTAGCTGAGCCGGCAACCGGCCCTAGGCTACAAGTCCGAAGACAAGTCCTTAAGCGGAGGGCGGATCTGATTCAGATACCGCCCCCCTTTTTCCTTAGCATGCATGACCGGAGATCAGTCCCGGGTTTCCTCACTCAAGTTCCAGTTAGTAGAAGTCTTAATCACCATGTGCTAGCTAAGCCTTAACGGGCATTAACCAACAACCACCAAACTTAACTCTTATTCTTAACTCAGTAAGTACTAAACTTGGTTAGTAACAATCTCAAGTCTCGCGGGTTAGTGTAAAGATAACACATACACAACGAGAACAAATATAACCGGTTGCATGCTTTATCTTGTTTTAGTCATAGCAATTAAACAGATAGCACACAAGCCGAGGGACACCTCGTTAGCAAGCAGGTCACAAGAAAGATTGTACCGTTCACCGTCGATCGTCGTTTGTTTAACCTTCTCCGGGGTCCCAATTCACAAACCTAAAACATTGGTTCATTTTTAGGCCATTAGTTATTTGCACCTTACTTAACTCACTTAGTCCCTAAAGACTCCCAATGAATATCCTCTTAAGTCCTTACCACTTACCCATTTAAACTTAATCTTTTTAAACATTAAGGTTCTTGCTTAACTTAACTTAATCCCTTAGGTTCTTAGGGTCCTAATCATTACTACCCTACCAATGGCATACCTTATTACCAATTATCCTCCTTAGAATTTAAAATTTTCTTTTTTTTTATGTCCCGACCGAACTTACGACCGACCTTACCCAAGGTCGGTCCATTCCAGAACATATTACCATTTGAAAATTCTACCCCGACCGACCTTGCAAGTCCGGTCCCCAAGGTCGGTCCATTCCCGAGAGTTTCCCCGAGGAAAATTTAAGCTCGACCGAACTTGCCAAGTCCGGTCCCATGTTCGGTCGATTCCAGAGACTTAATTCCTTCACAAAATACAAGCCCAACCGAACTTGTAAGTCCGGTCCCCAAGTTCGGTCGGTTCCAGAAACTTTCTCCGGCAGTGTAAACTGAGCTCGACCGACCTTGCAGGTCCGGTCCGTAAGGTCGGTCGGCTCCAGAACCTTGTTTCTAAATTCTCTTTTAACTCCAAACTTCTCATATATCCTAATATGTTATAACCTCATTTGGGCACCTCAAATACACCTTAAGCCAACCACTAACACTTTAAATCACTCACCAACATCCACTTTAATCATTATGCATTTTTCCTTGTAACCATGCCAACACTTGTAACATTTTCCACTAGGTTTCTAGGTGGTGGTTCATACCTAATGTAACCACTATGCCAAATGTTTCCCCACCACTATAACATCATCTCCCAAGCATCTTCACCATCTAAAACTCTTTTATGCATTTACTTAAAGTTCCTTCACAAGCTTAAGCTTCCATCCATCAACACCTTATTTCCTTCCTAGTTGTTTACCAACATTTGCCTAAGTCCTAATACTCAAATACACTCTCTTGATTCCTAAATCCTTATAGTAATGCCAAGCATTATAAGTCATTAAAACACTTTATCTCACCCCTTTTTCATCAAGACAACCTCTAAAACTTCCTCGTACTTCCTTAGTCATTAAATTCCCTTAGAACATCTTAAACACTTAAGTTCTCCTTTAAATTTTGCCATGGGTTCTCTAGTATATAGCACATCCTAACACTTGGTTTTTCTCCATCAAACAACCAATATCATCAAATTCTCATCACAACACCTTAACACACAATTTACACCAAAACTACACACATCATCATATAGTGCATAAACTTAAATGCTTGGCACTTAGGCCCTTAAATGACAATAATCTTAACCACTGAATTTCCACATATATTTGCCTTCAACCTGCGAATACACACAACAAGGCTCCCATTGAAATAAAATGCTTCTTGTAATTCACCTTGATATTCTTAAACTATCTCTTTTTCCTCATTTGCTCCTTAGTCACAAGTTCACAATCATGATCATTGTTTCTCCTAGGTCATATATAACCCTTTTCTAATGTAAACTCTACACTAAACTCATCACATATCTAAATCCATTCCCTTAAACAATAAAACACCTTAAGGTAAGTAATTTACCTTGTTCTTTTACAAGCTTTAAAAACTTTCTTCCTTAGGTTTTTCCTTGCTCAATCTCGGTCACCAATATATATCTCCTTGCCAATGTTCTAACCAATATCCAATGACTCCAATGAGTACTAGATAATACATTAACCCTAAGGAACAAACCCTAGGTTAAAAATGTGCTTTAAGGTATTAAGGTGATTGTTTTACCTTGGTTTCTCAAGACAAGCTTGGATATGAAGCAAGAAGGACCTCCTCAATCCTTTGAAGAGTAGAAACAAGCTAGAACAAGGCATTAAAATGAAGCCTCATGAGCATACATTTTCGGTCAAGAAGAAAAGTGATGGAAACCTAGATTTTCTTACACTTTCTTTACCTTAAGAGAATGGAGAAGCCAATGGAGTCTCCAAACTTGAATTTCCTCCTCTAATGGTGGTTTGGCTTGGCACCAAATCAAAGCTCTTGGAGTTTTGAAAGGATAGAAAGAGAGAGCTTGAGCTAACTAAGAAGAATATGTAATTTGTTTTGGTTTTGGAGCTAAAATGAGTAAGTTGTGTGCAAGAGAAGGTGGAGCTAGCATGGAGATGAGCTTCACGTTAATGGAGAAGGGAGAGAGCTTGAGAAAATCGTGGGAAACAAGAGAGAATGAAGAGGTGAGGAGAGAGGTGAGTAAATGAGATATTTATGTTAAAGGGTGAATAGTACTTTTGCTTTATAACTCTTTATTTGCTTAATGACTCATAAAGGTGGTGACTCACCTTATAAGAAACCGGCCCCCATTAGTAACAAGGGTACTTAAGTCTTTGTTGACCAATATCTCACTTATATTGACTTATGTTATAAACTAGCTTAATTAAATTACTATTCACAAAACAAGGCACATTGTTGTGAAATTTTTGATTTCCCATTGATATAGACTTCCAAATGTGATACTATATAGTACACATGTTAATTAAAGAGTAATGATGGACATTTAGCCATTCAAAACTCATTTACAAGACAATTTTTCAAAAATGTGCTTTAAGACTCCTTAAGCACATTTTGTGTTTTAACTTGTTTTCAAGCTTGGTTTTCTTTGGTAATTGATTTAAAATGACCATTAGGATATTACTAAGGTCTTAGAACAATATTTGGGTACTCTCCCAAGTCTCTCCAAGCTTAGAGCACGTTTTTGCTTAAACTGCTCTTTTGGTGTTTCCTTATATTTTCTTTGATTAGAAATGTTTCTTAATGTTTCTAAGGCATTATTTAGCCTCCTTATATCTTATTTTATCATTTAAACACCATATCTAAGTTTGGGGTATTTCAATCTACCCCCCTTAAAAGAACTTTGTCCTCAAAGTTCACATATGTGCTTAACCATTCACGGTACTCAATTCCCTTAATCTTAACACCACATCTTATATTCACATTCACACATCTCAAGACTCAAAGGTCAATCTCAAATACAATACATAAGTATTATACATAACTCAAACTTAACACCAAAGTGTAGCAACTTACACAAATTCACATCTTAAACAACCAAACAAACGAAAACATGATCGTTTCCTAACTCAAAAGCGAGGAAGCTCTACCCCCCTTAAAAAGGGGTACGCCCCGTACCCTATACAGACGATCTAGTCAGTAAACAAAGAAGGGTACTTCGCCCTCATCTTATCCTCTAATTCCCACGTGGCCTCTTCGACATCCTGGTTAGACCAGAGAACCTTCACCAGTCGCACTGACTTGTGGCGAGTGTCCCTAGTCTTACTGTCCAAGATTCTCTGAGGAGTCTCCACTGATCTCATATTGGTTCTAAGTCAACCTCTCAGGTTCTAACACATGGGAGGGGTGGTGCATGTATTTCTTTAGCTGTGAAACATGAAAAACATCATGCACTTTACCCAGCTCAGCAGGTAAATTCAACCTGTAAGCAACCGGGCCCACCCGCTCCGTAATCTCATAAGGACCAACAAATTTCGGGCTTAATTTGCCCTTCTGCCCAAACCTGAATACACCCTTCATCGGTGAAACTCGCAGAAATACCTGGTCGCCCACTGCGAACTCCAGGTCCCGTCGTCGAACATCAGCATACGACTTCTGCCTATCTTGAGCAGCTTTCATGTTCCCCTGATTTGCTGAACTTCAGCCTTAACTTGCTCTAAGTACTCTGGTCCTATAATGACCGTCTCACTCGACTCATCCCAGCAGAGCGGTGTACGACATGGTCTACCGTACAACGCTTGAAAAGGTGCCATCTTGATCGAAGCGTGATAGCTGTTGTTGTATGAAAACTCGATCAGATGTAGTCTGTCAATCCAACTGCCCTGGAAGTCTAAGGCACATGCTCTCAGCATGTCCTCGAGTGTCTGAATAGTACGCTCAGTCTGACCATCTGTCTGAGGATGGAACGCGGTACTCAGCTTGAGTTCTGTACCCAACGCTTCCTGGTAGCTCTCCAGTACCTCGAAAGGAATCTGGTATCTCTATCTGACACTATGGTCTTGGTATCCGTGATGTCTCATGATTTCTTTCTCAAATAACTCAGCTAATTTGGTCACCTTCCAAGTATCCTTCATCGGTATGAATCGGGCTACTTTGGTAAGGCGATCCACCACCACCCATATCATGTTGAGACCTCCCCTAGCAGGTGGAAGCCCAACTACAAAGTCCATGGAGATATCATGGACTTCCACTCCGGAACTGGCATCGACTGTACCATTCCGCCCGGTCGTCGGTGCTCAAATTTCACCTTCTGGCATGTGAGACACCTCAAGACGAACTCGGTAACATCTGTCTTCATCCCCGACCACCAGAAGTATCTCTTCATGTCTTTATACATTTTAGAGGCTCCCGGATGGATGGAAACTGAAGAACAGTGTGATTCTCTAAGTATACGGTCTTTCAGATCCGTGTTGCCCCGTGGTATGCATAACCGGCCCTTAAGTCTGATCAGATCATCATCATGAAGTCTGAAGTCGTATTTCTGACTCTCAAAGGTACCATCTGTCAGCTTCTGTCTGACCTCTCCATGTACTCATCTGTCCTCTGAGCCTCTCGCACCTCATCAACCAAGCTGGAGAAAGAAACTAGCGAATGGAGTGAGTGTGCTCGACGGCTCAGGGCGTCTGCTACAACATTGGCCTTCCCCTCTTTGTATTGGAGGTCAATGTCATAGTCTTTCAGAAACTCTAACCATCTCCTCTGTCGAAGATTAACTCCTTCTGAGTGAATATGTATCTCAAACTCTTGTGATGTCGGTGTAGATCGTCACACTAACCCCGTATAAGTAGTGGCGCCATATCTTCAAAGCGAAGACTACAGCTCCCAGCTCAAATCATGTGTGGGTAGTTCTCCTCATGTTTCTTCAACTGGCGTGAGGCATATGCCACCACCTTGCCATGTTGCATGAGCACGCAACCCAGCCCTCTGCCGGATGCATCACAATAAACCTCAAAGCCCTCTGTACCGTCTGGAATGGTCAGAACCGGTGCAGTGGTCAGTGAGTCCTTCAAGCTCTGAAATGATCTCTCACAGTCAACGTCCACAAGAACGGTGCATCCTTCTTCATCAGACTGGTCATCGGTTTCACGACCTTGCTGAAATCCCTAACAAACCTCCTGTAGTAACCTGCCAGACCGAGAAAGCTCCGGATGTCGGTAACAGTCTTCGGCCTTGGCCAAGTACGTACGGCATCAATCTTCGCTGGATCCACTGAGATCCCAGCATCTGAGATGACATGACCAGGAAAGAGACCTGGTCAAGCCAAAACTCACATTTGGAGAACTTAGCATATAGCTGGTTCTCCCTCAATATTTCCAATACTCTCCTCAGATGTTCCTCATGTTCAACCTTAGATTTCGAGTATATCAAAATGTCATCAATAAACACCACAACCGACTTGTCCAGCTGCTCCCGGAACAAGCGGTTCATCAGATCCATAAACTTCGCCGGTGCGTTCGACAAACCGAACGGCATCACTGTAAACTCATAGTGGCCGTATCGTGTCCGGAATGCCGTCTTCTCAATGTCTCCCTCCTTAATGGCTATCTGATGATACCCGATCTGAGATCAATCTTGGAGAACACAGATGCTCCCTTCAACTGATCGAACAGATCGTCAATGCGGGGTAGTGGGTACTTATTCTTCACTGTCACTGCATTCAGCTCTCTGTAGTCGATGCAGAGGCGGAGACTACCATCCTTCTTCTTCACGAAGAGGACTGGCGCTCCCCATGGTGACACACTTGGTCTTATAAATCCCTTATCTAACAAATCTTTCAATTGTTCCTTTAACTCAGTCATTTCTGCCGGAGCCATACGGTATGGTGCCTTGGCTATCGGTCCGGTACCAGGTAGCAGCTCGATGGTGAACTCTACCTCCCGAGTGGGTGGCATGCCGGGCAGTTCCCGTGGAAATAAGTCGGGGAACTCCGACACTACCGGTAAGTCGGGGTCGAACTCAGGGTCTCTCTCTATGTCCTGTACATAGCAGAGGTACACTTCTTCTTTCTCCTCAATTCCTTATACATTGCCATGGCGGTGATGATCTTAGTCGAAGGCTCTCTGGGCCTCTGGCGGTATGATATTGTTACCCCAGACGGACTCTGAGCAGCAATCTATGCTCGGCGCAGAGGATACGTCCCTTGTGCCGCTCCAACCAGTTCATCCGAAGATAACATCAAATCCTAGCTCACTGAACTCAAAAACTGACTGGAAAGTCTTCTCCCTTAATTCTGACAGTGGCTCCTCGGTAGTAACGAGTGCAACGAACCTTCTCCTTAGACGGGAGCGTAACCGTGAAGTCGGGTAGCTCATCAGCGTCTAGCCCCAACCTGCTCGCGAATGATGCCGAGACAAAGGTATGCGAGGCCCCTGAGTCGAAGAGAACTGATGCCTCAATCCCATTAATCGGAAAGGTGCCGGTGAGGATAGTACCGCTGGCGTCGGCCTGTGCCTCTGTAAGTATGCTTAACGCACCTTCCGTACCGAGTCCATAACCTAATTGTGTTCACAAGCTTCATGAGTATTGATGGTATAACAAGAGTCGTAACAATTTATATGAACAACACTGTTATTTTATTCATAACCATCCTGTTTACAACATGAGCTTTAATCTTACATCTCATTCCTCATCTCATTCTAACGTTACATGGCTAATATTGTCTAAAGGTTAGGTTTAATCTCCAGGTCTCATGTGTGTCGCATTGATTACTGCTGACGGTGCTGTATTCAGCTTGATTCTCTTAATCCCATGGTATAACATCCTTGATTCTCCTCCCATAATTAATACATCTCCTGACTTAAGTACTAACTTATTCGCACGGTCCGCACGCTTCTGCTCGCCGTATAAAAACTCTGCATCATCCCCAATGGACCAAGACACTACGGGTATCCCTCTTTCGAGAGACTCCGTTGTCTCGTCCTTATCCTGGTGTAGTCCAGTCGCCCATCCTTCTCGTAGAAGTTCACAATGCAAATGTCTGCCTGAATGTCTGGAATCGGTTCAGCTTCCAACTGCTGAGCGATTTCCACGACTTGTGTAATAACTGGATGGAACTCTTCGGGTATTCCCGGTGGTGAGACTCCATCTTGCATCCTCGTGGTTTGGTAGTTCTTGGCATACGGATTCCAATCCTTGCCTAAGCTCATCATTTTTAATTTCATCCTTGCTCCCCCTGGGTACTCCGGTGTATAAAAACCTCCCGGTCCCATTCCTAGTTGATTGCATCTTCTGATGATGGCTATTTGTGCTTCGGGTGTCAGGTATCCCCTTAATAAATCATACCTGGGCGGATAACCTGACATTGTTCGGTTGGAAAGTCTATGGTTTCGATGTCGGTGTGCTCCGGGTTAGGTGTAGATGGTATTGGTAGCAGATGTTGAATCTTCCTAAAGTGGTAGTAGGTTATATCTTACTTAAGTTCTAATCTCATCTTATTCTTACTTAACTCATTTATTCACCAAACATGCATGATAATGCGGTAAGCAGGTATTTTATTACTAAATGGTTATAGCGGTACCTGGCCTCGATGAGGGTTCAGGCTCATCGTCCCGATCCACCATGTGTAGTGTGGGTCCCGACTTCTGGGTTACCCTTGGGTTCTTGTCTGCCGCCTGCTGCACCTTCCTGTGACCGTCAGATCCATCCCTGATCGGTCTTGCCCTTGCCCCTGGTGTCGGGCCTATAGGCTCTGCTAGCAGGGTTCCGGTAACACTCATACGCTCGGTGCCCGTAAACTCCACAAAAATTGCACTCCACCTTATTCCCCTTACAATCGAGCCCGGGGTGGTCCTTGTGACACCACCTACAGATGTAGCGTCGCTGGTAGCCACCACCGGCTCCCTTCTGAGTCTCAGATCCTGATGATTATAATATTAGTACTCATTTCTCAAACGGTCACTAATTGTTTCTTAACCATCAATACCAATCCCTTACCCTTTGGCGCCCTAGAGCGCAGGGGTGTAGCTGCATAAGCATATGTCAACTTCAATGGCTCTTCCGGAGCCTTCCTTTTCCTCCTTCCCTTTGGGTTCTGACTTTTCTGGGCCTGAGGCTGGTACTTCTGTTTCTTGTACCCACCTTGCCCTTGACTCTCCGAGCTCTTACCAGCATTCTTCCTCTTAGCATTCTCCTCGTCCCTCAGCTGGACGGTTATCTCAACCTTAGCAGCGGCATGATAGCACTCCTGCTTTCCACAGTATTAGTCACTCTCATTTTTCCATAATCTAAATCTTACTCATACTTACTCAAATCTCAATATTCTTATTACCTGCAAGGTAGTGTAACTCGTCGGCCCCATGCCGTAGCGGAGTCGATGGCTAAGCCCGCCATAGAAGCGGTCCACCAGGATCTGGTCAGAATATCCAAGACCTGGCAGAAGACGGAGCAAGGCGGTGAACTCTGAGTAATACTCGTCCACCGTCATCTTGTCTGTCTGCTTAAGCGCATCCAACTGCAAGCGCTTCTTCGTCTGGACATGGGCGGGGTAGTACTTTGCTCGTAGCAAGGCGGTGTACTGCTCCCAGCCGAACTCTGGATTGGCCACATGCTCGGCCCTCACCAGCTTCCACCAATCGCCTGCCGCCCCCTTCAGATAAAAGCAGCCAGACGCACCTTGATCCCAGCAGGGACATCAAGGGTCTCGAAGGCGGTCTCCAGCTCGGAGATGTACGCCTCAAGCTTGGCGGGATCGGTCTCCCCCTTAAAGTGTGCGGGTCGAAGATCTGCAAGACTCTTCACCCAATTTGGTTCCCGGGTTGTGGCGGTGGAGGTGGTGCACCCACACCAGGCTGATAGCCCATATGCCCTAATGCGGCAGCTACGATCTCTGCGATCGTCTGCCCTCCCGGTATTCCGGAAGCATCATCACCTTGGCCGCGACCTCGGCTTCCTCTAGGACGTCCTGCCATCTGAACAAGCATAACTCACATTAGATTCGTATTCACCACTGTTTCGGTTAACGAATTTATAACGTCCGTAGACGGTAAAGACGATCCACACTTATTAGTGGTCATCTGACTCTACTCACTCTAACTTCTCACACCCTTAACCCATCACTTATTCCTTAACTTATATCCTAACTCGGTGGTTACTATGTCCGGTATTTCTTGATCAGAGCGTAACTACGCTCTGATACCACTTTTTGTAACACCCCATCCAAAGCCAATCGTGGTTATCGCAAAACTGAACACTTAATCGAATACGTCGCAGCGGAAATAAAACACCTGGACCTTGCCACGGTCTGATCGTTAGAATATACCGGCCTTAACAATTACAACACTTATCCAAAACACATATCAACCCAAAACATCACCATACATAATACCGACAACCAACCGAGTACCAGTAACTAAGTCATAATCACAACCTTACATCAGTTTAAATATAACAACGGGTGCACAGGCGTAACCCGAACTCAAAATAAACATCCCATCCTAAGTCTAACCGCTCCTACTCTCTTAGTGCGTCCTCATGGGTCTCTTACCTGCAAGTGTAAAAACAGCCCCCAAAGGGGGTCAGCACGAATGCTGGTACACCCTCTCATGGCCCCCAAGCTAACGGGGCTACGACGACTATTGTCGATAGCATGGAAATTGATTACATACACAAGCATGATATGAAGTGCAATAACAATAACCACAGATGAACATATATAGTTCACAAACAATGAACGACTCAAGCGTCCCCTTATCAAGTGGGTTAGTAACCCCCTCCTTAGTCCTTATTTCCTTAATCTCAGTTCCTTACCTTACCTTAATCTTAATCTCAACTTAGTCTCAGTATACAAACCGTTCCTGGAAGGCAATGGTTGTAGCTTAACTCGAACCTGGGATTTAGGTGATCCCACCGCACCATCTTAATGCCACCTACTCTGGACGGGAGTCCAACGTAGCTGAGCCGGCAACCGGCCCTAGGCTACAAGTCCGAAGACAAGTCCTTAAGCGGAGGGCGGATTTGATTCAGATACCGTCCCCCTTTTTCCTTTGCATGCATGACCGGAGATCGGTCCCGGGTTTCCTCACTCAAGTTCCAGTTAGTAGAAGTCTTAATCACCATGTGCTAGCTAAGCCTTAACGGGCATTAACCAACAACCACCAAACTTAACTCTTATTCTTAACTCAGTAAGTACTAAACTTGGTTAGTAACAATCTCAAGTCTCGCGGGTTAGTGTAAAGATAACACATACACAACGTGAACAAATATAACCGGTTGCATGCTTTATCTTGTTTTAGTCATAGCAATTAAACAGATAGCACACAAGCCGAGGGACACCTCGTTAGCAAGCAGGTCACAAGAAAGATTGTACCGTTCACCGTCGATCGTCGTTTGTTTAACCTTCTCCGGGGTCCCAATTCACAAACCTAAAACATTGGTTCATTTTTAGGCCATTAGTTATTTGCACCTTACTTAACTCACTTAGTCCCTAAAGACTCCCAATGAATATCCTCTTAAGTATTACCACTTACCCTTTTAAACTTAATCTTTTTAAACATTAAGGTTCTTGCTTAACTTAACTTAATCCCTTAGGTTCTTAGGGTCCTAATCATTACTACCCTACCAATGGCATACCTTATTACCAATTATCCTCCTTAGAATTTAAAATTTTCTTTTTTTTTTGTGTCCCGACCGAACTTACGACTGACCTTACCCAAGGTCGGTCCATTCCAGAACATATTACCGTTTGAAAATTCTACCCCGACCGACCTTGCAAGTCCGGTCCCCAAGGTCGGTCCATTCCCGAGAGTTTCCCCGAGGAAAATTTAAGCTCGACCGAACTTGACAAGTCCGGTCCCATGTTCGGTCGATTCTAGAGACTTAATTCCTTCACAAAATACAAGCCCGACCGAACTTGTAAGTCCAGTCCCCAAGTTCGGTCGGTTCTAGAAACTTTCTCCGGCAGTGTAAACTGAGCTCGACCGACCTTGCAGGTCCGGTCCGTAAGGTCGGTCGGCTCCAGAACCTTGTTTCTAAATTCTCTTTTAACTCCAAACTTCTCCTCATATATCCTAATATGTTATAACCTCATTTGGGCACCTCAAATACACCTTAAGCAAACCACTAGACACTTTAAATCACTCACCAACATCCACTTTAATCATTATGCATTTTTTCCTTGTAACCATGCCAACACTTGTAACATTTTCCACTAGGTTTCTAGGTGGTGGTTCATACCTAATGTAACCACTATGCCAAATGTTTCCCCACCACTATAACATCATCTCCCAAGCATCCTTCACCATCTAAAACTCTTTTATGCATTTACTTAAAGTTCCTTCACAAGCTTAAGCTTCCGTCCATCAACACCTTATTTCCTTCCTAGTTGTTTACCAACATTTGCC
This sequence comes from Limonium bicolor, assembly GCA_023374045.1. Lineage (NCBI taxonomy): Eukaryota > Viridiplantae > Streptophyta > Magnoliopsida > Caryophyllales > Plumbaginaceae > Limonium > Limonium bicolor. Next base: position 487,824,461 of record CM041776.1, read on the forward strand.
TAAGTCCTAATTGCTCAAATACACTCTCTTGATTCCTAAATCCTTTTATAGTAATGTCCAAGGCATTATAAGTCATTAAAACACTTTATCTCACCCCTTTTTCATCAAGACAACCTCTAAAACTTCCTAGTACATCCTTAGTCATTAAATTCCCTTAGAACATCTTAAACACTTAAGTTCTCCTTTAAATTTTGCCATGGGTTCTCTAGTATATAGCACATCCTAACACTTGGTTTTTCTCCATCAAACAACCAATATCATTCAAATTCTCATCACAACACCTTAACACACAACTTACACCAAAACTACACCACATCATCATATAGTGCATAAACTTAAATGCTTGGCACTTAGGCCCTTAGATGACAATAATCTTAACCACTGAATTTCCACATATATTTGCCTTCAACCTGCGAATACACACAACAAGGCTCCCATTGAAATAAAATGCTTCTTGTAATTCACCTTGATATTCTTAAACTATCTCTTTTTCCTCATTTGCTCCTTAGTCACAAGTTCACAATCATGATAATTGTTTCTCCTAGGTCATATATAACCCTTTTCTAATGTAAACTCTACACTAAACTCATCACATATCTAAATCTCATTCCCTTAAACAATAAAACACCTTAAGGTAAGTAATTTACCTTGTTCTTTTACAAGCTTTAAAAACTTTCTTCCTTAGGTTTTTCCTTGCTCAATCTCGGTCACCAATATATATCTCCTTGCCAATGTTCTAACCAATATCCAATGACTCCAATGAGTACTAGATAATACATTAACCCTAAGGAACAAACCCTAGGTTAAAAAATGTGCTTTAAGGTATTAAGGTGATTGTTTTACCTTGGTTTCTCAAGACAAGCTTGGATATGAAGCAAGAAGGACCTCCTCAATCCTTTGAAGAGTAGAAGACAAGCTAGAACAAGGCATTAAAATGAAGCCTCATGAGCATACATTTTCGGTCAAGAAGAAAAGTGATGGAAACCTAGATTTTCTTACACTTTCTTTACCTTAAGAGAATGGAGAAGCCAATGGAGTCTCCAAACTTGAATTTCCTCCTCTAATGGTGGTTTGGATTGGCACCAAATCAAAGCTCTTGGAGTTTTGAAAGGATAGAAAGAGAGAGTTTGAGCTAACTAAGAAGAATATGTAATTTGTTTTGGTTTTGGAGCTAAAATGAGTAAGTTGTGTGCAAGAGAAGGTGGAGCTAGCATGGAGATGAGCTTCACATTAATGGAGAAGGGAGAGAGCTTGAGAAAATCGTGGGAAACAAGAGAGAATGAAGAGGTGAGGAGAGAGGTGAGTAAATGAGATATTTATGTTAAAAGGGTGAATAGTACTTTTGCTTTATAACTCTTTATTTGCTTAATGACTCATAAAGGTGGTGACTCACCTTATAAGAAACCGGCCCCCATTAGTAACAAGGGGTACTTAAGTCTTTGTTGACCACATATCTCACTTATATTGACTTATGTTATAAACTAGCTTAATTAAATTACTATTCACAAAACAAGGCACATTGTTGTGAAATTTTTGATTTCCCATTGATATAAACTTCCAAATGTGATACTATATAGTACACATGTTAATTAAAGAGTAGTGATGGACATTTAGCCATTCAAAACTCATTTACAAGACAATTTTTCAAAAATGTGCTTTAAGACTCCTTAAGGCATATTTTGTGTTTTAACTTGTTTGCAAGCTTGGTTTTCTTTGGTAATTGATTTAAAATGACCATTAGGATATTACTAAGGTCTTAGAACAATATTTGGGTACTCTCCCAAGTCTCTCCAAGCTTAGAGCACGTTTTTGCTTAAACTGCTCTTTTGGTGTTTCCTTATATTTTCTTTGATTAGAAATGTTTCTTAATGTTTCTAAGGCATTATTTAGCCTCCTTATATCTTAATTTATCATTTAAACACCATATCTAAGTTTGGGGTATTTCATACAAGGTGGTATCAGAGTCATGTTTTTGAAATAAGATAAGAAGTGGTTTAACCGGATTAAAATTTGGGGGATAAGCCATTTGGGAATTTTATTGTGCATTATAATTGATTCTACTGTGCATATTGGATGACTTGGTGTGCTGAGTAATGTGTGGAAGAATGTGAAATGAGTTTCAGACATTAATTGCTTGCCTGTATATATAATTATGCATATACTGCTATTATGCTTGCTGCATAAGAATGGGGGGTAAGATTCTAGTGTAACTTGGGGGGATAACTACGGGAATAGAGAATTGAGTATCTTTAATCGTGGCACATAATCAGGAGTTCATTCGGAGCTCAAGAGAAACAGGACTGGCAGACCGACTCAACTTCAACTACAATACCATAAGTAGAAGCGGAAGGTCCAACATGGCAGCTAATGATCTAATGAGACAACTTCAAGAGCTCGCGCTGAACTTGGGACAGATTATCCAATGCCAGGCACAACGAGACAACGTGCCCGAGGACTACACTAAGAGGATTGCCCACTTGAAGCCTTCTACCGTTGCTAGAGAGGAGGACCCGGTTCTACTTGAAGACTGGATCCGGGAGTTTGATAAGATCTTCGATGTTGTCAACTACCCAGAAGACAGGAGGGTCAATGGAGCAGTATATTACTTTAAGGGCGAGGCCAACATCTAGTGGATGGCCAATCGGGATGTTCTACGAGCTGAGCCCAATTTTGGGTGGGATGCGCTGAAGGAAGCTATCAGAAGGCGCTTCTACCCGGAGCACGTTCGGATGCAAAAGTATCTAGAATTTTCCGAGCTCAAGCAATTATCCAGAAGTGTGAAGGAGTACCATTAGAAATTTCTAGAGTTGGCAAGATTTGCACCTACTATGGTCTCTAACGAGGCATCAAAGGTGTAGAGGTTTATGGGGGGCTCAACTGGAGTCTCCATGAGGCCTTGAGCATTTTGACCATCCTGACTCTTTAGGATGTGTACGGGAAAGCTGCTAACCTATATAGGGTGCAGCAAAAGAGGAGGGAGGTCCAGGCGGGCCAGAAGAGGAAAATGGAGGACGAGAAGGACTCTCGGGGTAAAGATGATAGATCCCAGAAGCCGAACAAGGAGAAAAGGTGGAGGCCAAGTTCAGATGAGAGGCGAAGGTTCGAGGGGAACCAGAGGTAGACCCAGAGATGGGGTGACCGACCTCAGAGTCAGACTCAGAGGACGGAGCATGGGCGAGAGAGGCATTTTCATTGCAAGAGGTGCCAGAAAGACCACCCAGGGAAAGACTGAAATACCCCAAACCTTGGTGTGTTGGTTAAACATTAAAACATGATTTATTAAGACTAAAAAAGAGTCTTAGAAACATTAGTAAACAATTTAAACAAAAGCAAACACAAATGTGCTTTAAAGTCAATAAGAGCTAAAATGTGCTCTAAGCTTGGGATAAACTTGAGTAAGACCTAATGAGCTTACCAAGGCCTCATTTATGTACTAAGGAACATATTAAACCAATTACCAAAGAAAACCAAGCTTGAAAACAAGTTAAAATACAAAATGTGCTTTAAGAAGTCTTAAAGCACGTTTTTGAAAAATTGTCTTGTAAATGAGTTTTGAATGGCTAAATGTCCATCATTACTCTTAAATATATATGTGTACTATATAGTATCACATTTGGGTGGCTATATTAGTGGGAAATCAAAAATTTCACTTCTAAGTGCCTTGTTTAGGTGAATAGTACTTTTTATAAGCTATTTTGTAACATATGTTGTATAAGTAATTAAATTGACAAACAAAGACTATAATACCCTCATATTAATAAGGGGGCCGGTTTTCCTTAAGTGTGGTGACTCACCACTCTCTTATTAATGTATTAAGTAAGTAAAGATAAGTAAATAAACTACTTTTTACTTTATTACTACAAATATCTCTTAAAAGCAAATTCTATCTCATTCTCATTTCTTTCCTTCATTCCCACGGTTTGCAAACACCTCTCTTCTTCTTCTTCCTTGTTCTCTCTCGGTAATACCATTATCACCATGGGAGCTCCAACTTTGACCACTTGCTAAATCTAGCTCACTTGTCCAAATCAAAAACAAAGACCACCAATCTCTTCCCTCATCAAGCTCTTCATTCCTATCTTCTCAAAACTCCAAGGGCTCCATTTCGGTGCCAAGGTGTTCCACCATTGAAGGAGTTTGAGCTTGTATTTTGACATATTACTACTCTCCTTTGCTTCTAGGTAAGGAATCTCAAACAAAAATCATGTTTCCTCCTTGTTTTTGTCATGTCCGAAAATACACATTGATATAGCTCATTGTGTGTCTTTGTTCTAGCTTCATTTCAACTCTTCATGGACTAGGTGGAGTCCTCTCTTGTTATATATTCAAACTCCCTTCAAAGATCAAGGTAAAATAACTACATTAATGTGTTTGAAACAATGTCAAATTAGGGTTTACAATGAGATGAAGCTCAAAGCTTGAATACTCATTATGGTGTTTGTATATTGTCTAGAACTTGACAAGGAATCAAATTATCATACGGTTTTGTAAGGAATCAAGGAGGAAGTATTTTGGGAAAAGAGGTAAATCTACTAACTTAAATGTTGTTTAATGCCTTAGGAGTAATGAGCTTATAAATGCTTATCAAAACTACCTAAAGAGCAAATGGTGAATGACTTAGTAAAGTATTCTCAAGAGACTAGTAAAGGGCATATGTGTGTGTGTGAGTGTATTTGCAGGTTAAAGGCATATATATTGGGAAATTCAGTGTTTATGATTTAAGCACTTTAAGGGCCTAAGAGCCATGCATTTTAAGGGCCTAAGTGCCATGCAATTTAAATTATGCACTATATTGTAATGTAGTGTAAATTTGGTGAAATTGTGTATGAGAGTGTTCTTGGTGATTTTAGATGTTCTTGTGTGTTTAAAGGAGAAGGCAAAGTGTTTAGGCTTAGTAATGTTCTAGGGGAACCATGTCAAAATTTAGGTAGAAACAAAAGTTCTAAGTGTTTACATAAGGTTTGGTGAGTTAGAAATGTAGGAATGAATAAGGAGTTCATGATGTTTTAAGGAATTTTGATGAACTAGAAGTACTCTAGGTGTAATAAGGACTTAGGCATGATCTTGAGATTTAGTATACCAAAGTCATTTGGACTTAGGTAAATACCTAGGCAAACTTTGGTAAAACAAGGAGAAGTGTACACTAGGAAAAGAGTTTCAAGAAGGAGATAAGGAATTAGTTGTGAGAGATGATGCTTGGGAGATGATGTTAGAATAAGGAGGAAGCTTTTGGTATAGTAGCCATCTAAGGTGTGAAACGCCATTTGAAAAACTAGGAGAAAATGTTGTAAGTGTTAGGAATTTTGTGAAGGAATAAGTAAAGGCTTAAGGAATTAGAAAATGAGTTTTATGAGTGTTTAAGGGTGTCTTAAGTTGTGTTTAAAGTGCCCAAATGAGGTTAGGGAGTACTAGGTTATATGGGGTGAAGTTTGGAGTTGAATGTAAAAAGGGAAACATAGATTTGGGGCCGACCGGACTTGCGACCGGACTTGCAAGCTCGGTCGGGACCTGTTTACCCTGCGAGAATTAGTTTCTGGAATGGACCGGACATAGGACCGGACATGGACAAGTCCGGTCGGGCTCAATTTACAAAGAGAATAAACTCTCTGGAATGGACCGGACATAGGACCGGACTTACAAGTCCGGTCGGAGTAGAAAATTTGTACGGATTGAGTTACTGGAATCGACCGGACATGGGACCGGACTTGACAAGTCCGGTCGGGCTGAATTTCCGAAGGGGAGAAACTCTCTGGAATCGACCGGACATGGACAAGTCCGGTCGGCAAGTCCGGTCGGACCTAAACTTGTAAAAAAAAAAAACAGAAAAGAATGTGACTTATGTAGTTAACCCTAGGGTGTATAATGAAGGTAACCTAGGGTGAGGTAGACATTAAAACATGTCATACAATCATGTTGAATACTTAGTAAGTGTGAAGTTAAATAAATATTAACCGACATTACTAATGTGTATAGGATTCTCTCAAGGTGGGAACGAAACAAGGCAAGGACCAAGGTATGGTTTTCTTGCAGTCTGTTGCCTAACGGTTTACACCGGCTTGGGTGTTGTTTGCTTTTCTGTGTGTTACGACCTTATAAGATTAAGGCATGAAAAGAGTTTACAGTTGTTATACATTATGATGTTGTAAGGTATGACTCCTTTTCCTTGGTTGTCTAACAAGACCTAAATGTTTGCTTGTATGTGACTTAACAAAATGTTGTGTGATCACTAACAAGTGCTAACCGGGGAAGTGAGGAGTCCGGTTGTTCCGGCCACGCGTGTGATGGATGGGGGTCGATATCATATCCGGTTCGGCTCTCTTGGTGTATGTATAGGTAGTATTCCAATTTGGTTTCTACCTTCCCTTAGCTTATCCAAAGCTAGTTACTGACTCACGTCGGGCCATAGGGGCATACGTATGTTATTTCGGTGTGCTTGGGATTACTATATCCGACACACCTTTGGTATAAGTTAACCGTTCTACATAACCGGACGGTAACGAGGATGGTAACGAGCTTAACATGGGATTGGTAAAAATCCCTAGGCTCTCATGGTATACTAACTATGGTGGAAGGTTCCTTGTGAGGAACCGAGTTTATGGTGTTATGTATTGATGTTGTGATGCTATGCAATTTCCCTTGCTATGCTATGGTATATATATATGTTGGATGTTCTAAAATGAATGCCATGTTATTATGACAATTGGTTGCGCGTATCCCGGTAGTCGATGGGCTGCGCGTTAGCCATACCAGCAAAGGTGCTGACCCCCTCGGGGGCTCCATATTTTTATTGCAGGATGAGGATCGAAGAGGCAGAGTGGCTCTAGGTCCTAGGTTGTTGATATACTTTTGGATAAGTAGGTTGTTGAGCCCGGGATGCGCTTGTGCTCCCGAGGCGTTACATTTTGATACCATTGTTATACAGTGTTGGATGATTATGGTTTGGAGATGTGTTGTAAGTTAAATACTCGGTATGGTTGGTTATGTTTATATATGGATGTTAGACACTTTGCTCGGGAGTCTGATCATCAGACCGATACTGTTGTATTTATTCTGCCTAGTTAACCACGTGGGTGGTCAACGGCGTTGTAACACCAAAGCGTTAGTTATTATTTGGCTGGTAATTTCCGCTGCGAATTCGGTAGATGATAGGAGCGTTGTAGGGGTGTTACAAAAAGTGGTATCAGAGCGAAGTATCGCTCTGATGACTAGAATACCGAGCTTAGGGATATACCGAGTTAGGAAATCTAGCTACAGTTACCTAAGTGAACAGATTTGGAAAGGTTAACCACTAAGTGTGGAATTACCCTGGTTGTCGGGAAGATATATAACCATTGGACCGATAAGTGTGCAAGCATGATGCTAACAAAATGTTCATATAAATTCAGATGGCAGGTAGACCACGAGGGAGAGGCCGCGGGCGCGGTACTGGAGATTTGGGAAACCAGGGCGATGATACGGCGGCACAGACTATGGCTGAGGCAGTTGCAGCCGCCGTAGCCCAGTTGGTACCCGATCTGGTTGCTGCTATTCAGCAAGGGCAACAGCCCGGAGTTCAGCCACCACCCCCACCGCCACGAGAGACCAATTGGGTCAAGGCGTTGGCTGATCTTAGACCACCGTCGTTCAATGGGGAGACTGATCCTCGAAAGCTGGAGGCGTACATCTCCGAATTGGAGACCGCCTACGAGACCTTGGCAGTACCTGCTGAAGCTAAGGTCCGTCTTGCCGCCTACTACTTGAAGGGTACGGCGCAGAGTTGGTGGAAATTGGTGAAGGAGGACAGGATGGCTGATCCTGACTTTGGTTGGAGGGAGTACACGGCTCTACTGCGAGCCAAGTACTACCCTGTGCACGTGCAGGAGGCAAAGCGCCTCGAGCTTGACAGTTTGAGGCAGGGAGATAAGATGTCGGTTGATGACTACTATACCGCATTCACCGGCCTTATCCACCTGTTACCAGACCTTGGGTATTCGAACCGGGTGTTGGTGAACCGGTTCTACAATGGACTAAGCCACCGTCTCCGCTATGGGATGGGGCCAGCTGAGTATACCACCTTGCAGGAGTGCTATCATGCCGCTGCTAAGGTTGAAATTACCGTCCGTCTGAGGGACGAGGAAAATGCGCACAAGCGCAAGGCCACCAACGAGGGCCAGAATCAGCAAGGGTATGGGGGAGGGAAGAAGAAGAAACCCTACCCTCAGCCCCAGAAGGGCCAGTACCAGGGTGACAAGGGCCAAGCCCAGACCACCACAGCTGATGAGCCACTGAAGCTCACGTACGCGTATGCGGCGAAGCCTCTACGCTCCTACCCGCCTAAGGGTAATTACTTAACCGTGTATCTAGTTGAGGTGTGTTGTTGAGATGGAAAGTGAGTATTATTGTGTGTTGTTATAGCAGCTAGCGCGGGTTCTGGACCGGAGCGCCACTTTTACTGTAAGTGGTGCAATGGAGACCACCCCGGCAAAGACTGCAAGGGGAATGATGTGAGGTGCCGTCACTGCCAGAAGATGGGGCACCGTGAGTTTGAGTGTTGGACGAACCCCAACGGCAGAAACTACAAGCCAAAAGGGCAGTGGAAGGGTAATACTACCACGACCACTGAAGGCCCGAAGGCGATTACTCAGCAGACTTCTGACAAGAAGTACACTGAATCCCAGAAGGGGAAGGCTACGGGGTCCGGCAAGGCCACCCTGAATGTGGTGGACCGGTCTGAGGCACCAGGATCCTCTTCGAGACCAGGTACCGCCTAAACTGATAAATGAAAAAGTGATTGCTTACCGCATTTCATGCATGAGTGTTAGCAAGTCTAAGGGTATAAACATATAAGTAAAGAGTTAGAATGTAATGTGGAAAACACCTAAAATTAGGCAATTTGAAACTTAGGAACCTTCAATATCTGCTATCCAATCCCGCCCACACCAAACCCTGAAGAAACCGCCATCAACATCACCGACTTTCCATTGGAGCAATGTCAGGTTATCCAGCCAGGTATGATACTCTTAAATGGATACCTGACACCGGAAGCACAAGTCCACATCATCAGACGATGCGACGAACTCGGAGCAAAACCAGGAGGGTTCTACACACCCGAATACCCGAACGGAGCAAGGATGCAATTGAAGATGATGTGCATGGGTAAGGACTGGAACCCTTACACCAAGTCATATCAAGAAGTACGAGCTGAAGATGGAGCAACAGTAGCAAGCATACCCAGAGGAGTTCCACGCGGTCGTTAACCACGCCGTGGGAATTGCTCAGCAAGTTGAACGGAATCAATTCCAAGTGTAAAAGCAGATTTATGCATTGTAAACTTCTACCAGAAAGGTGGACGGTTAGGTATGCACCAAGACAAGGACGAGTCACCCGAGTCTCTAAGTAAGGGAGTACCCGTGGTGTCTTGGTCCATTGGTGATACCGCAGTCTTTGTATATGGCGAGCAGAAGCGTGCTGATCTCGCAAAGAAGCTACTGCTGAAATCGGGAGATGTATTAATCATGGGTGGGCAATCAAGGATGCTATACCATGGCATCAGAAAGATCAAACTGAATACCGCACCGTCGGCAGTGATCAATGCCACACACATGAAACCTGGACGTTTAAATTTGACCTTCAGGCAGTTTTGAGCCTTGTGTAATCATGTAATGTATTAAGCCAGTGGTTTGACAAAGGAGCTATATCTAGCAATGTCTACAATGTAACCAATTTATGGTGTAAAGACTGTGTTAATGAATAAAGGAATGTTGTTTTGGAGTGTATCAACGTGTTGTTACCCAATACTTATTAGTTTGCCAATGAATTAGGCTGTGCACTCGGAACGGGAGGTATACTGAGTGTCTGCAATAAGGCAGAAGCCGGCAAGAGCGGCACAATCCTCACCGGTACCTTTCCAGTGAATGGCGTGGATGCATCGATCTTGTTCGACTCTGGAGCCTCACACACATTCATTTCGCTATCATTTGCGAAGAGGCTGGGGTTAGACGGTGAAGAGATGCCAGACTTCGTGGTCACTCTCCCGTCGAAAGAGCGGATCAGATGTACCCGCTACTACCGAGATGCTGTTGTTCGAATCAGGATGAGGAGTTTCCGATCGACTTGATAGAGTTCGACGGACTAGGTTTTGATGTGATTGTCGGGATGAACTGGTTGGAGCGGTACAAGGGTAGAATCCTATGTGCCGAGCATCGACTGCTTCTTAGGAGTCCATCTGGGGTTACTATATCATACCGCCAGAGGCCCAGGGAGCCTTCGACACAGATCATCACCGCCATGGCCATGTATCATGAGTTGCGACGGGGAAATGATGTATACCTCTGCTATGTCCAGGACATAGAGAGAGACCCTGAGTTTAGCCCAGATGTGCCGGTAGTGTCGGAGTTTCCTGATGTATTTCCTAAGGAACTGCCGGGCATGCCGCCAGCACGAGAGGTTGAGTTTGAGATTGATCTAGTTCCGGGCACCGGACCCATTGCGAAAGCACCTTACCGTATGGCTCCAGCAGAGATGACAGAGCTCAAGGAGCAGCTGAGAGACCTACTCGACAAGGGCTTTATCCGCCCTAGTGTGTCACCATGGGGAGCGCCGGTCCTCTTCGTGAAGAAGAAGGACGGTAGCCTCCGCCTATGTATTGATTATCGGGAGCTGAATGCTGTTACGGTGAAGAACCGTTACCCCTTACCACGCATCGACGATCTATTTGATCAGCTTAGGGGAGCATCAGTATTCTCCAAGATAGACCTACGTTCCGGATACACCAGATTGCCATCCGTGACAGTGATATCGAAAAGACAGCTTCAGAACTAGGTATGGGCACTATGAGTTCACCGTTATGCCGTTTGGCTTATCAAATGCACCAGCAAAGTTCATGGACTTAATGAACCGTTTGTTCCAAGATCAGTTGGACAAATCAGTGGTAGTTCTTCATCGATGACATACTTGTGTATTCGAAATCGAGAGTGAGCATGAAAGCCACCTGAGAGATGTATTGCAGACGTTGAGAAAGAACCAGTTGTATGCTAAATTTTCTAAGTGTGAATTTTGGTTTAACCAAGTATCATTCCTTGGACATGTGATATCTGAGGCCGGGATCGCTGTTGATCCGGCGAAGATAGATGCAGTGCGCACCTGGCCTAGGCCGAAGACAGTTACCGACATCAGGAGCTTCCTCGGTCTGGCAGGTTACTATAGGAGATTTGTGAAGGACTTCTCCAGCAGTCTCGAAGCCGATGACTTCCTTGATGAAAAAGGATGCACCATTCGAGTGGACAGTCGACTGTGAGAGAGCTTTCACGAGTCTCAAGGATGCTCTGACATCTGCACCGGTTCTGACACTACCAGACGGTCCAGATGGTTTTGAGGTCTATTGCGACGCATCAGGCAGGGGTATGGGTGTGTGTGATGCAACACGGGAAGGTCGTGGCCTACGCCTCCCGACAGCTGAAGAAGCATGAGGAGAACTACCCTACCCACGACTTAGAATTGGGGGCCATTGTCTTCGCACTGAAGATATGGCGACATCACTTGTATGGGGTAAGCGTGACAATCTATTCCGACCATAAAAGTTTAAAATACTTGTTCACTCAGAAAGAGTTGAACATGAGGCAGAGAAGGTGGGTTGAATTCTTGAATGATTATGACATCGATTTACAGTACAAGGAGGGTAAGGCAAATGTGGTAGCTGACGCATTGAGTCGCCGAGCACACTCTCCCATTCGCTAGTCTCTCATACTTGCTTGGTTGAAGAGGTGCGGAGTGCTCAGATGACGGATCAGTATATGGTGGAAATTAGACAGAAGCTTATTGATGGCACATTCGAGGGTCAGAAGTATGACTTCAGACTCCATGATGATGACCTGATTAGGCTAAATGGCAGATTGTGTATACCCAAGAGTAGCGCTGAGCTGAAGGAGCGCATATTGAGTGAATCCCACTGTTCTACTACTTCGATTCACCCCGGAGCTTCAAAGATGTATAAGGATATGAAACGTTATTTCTGGTGGGCTGGAATGAAAAAGGATGTGAATGACTATGTATTGAGGTGTCTCACTTGTCAGAAGGTCAAGTTTGAGCACCGACGGCCTGGTGGTATGGTGCAGCCAATGCCAGTGCCGGAATGGAAGTTCCATGACATATCTATGGACTTTGTGGTAGGGCTTCCGCCTACAAGGGGAGGTCTGAATATGATTTGGGTTGTGGTAGACCGACTGACCAAGGTGTCTCGATTCATACCGATGAAGGACACCTGGAAAGTGGCTAAGCTGGCAGAACTCTTCGACAAGGAGATTGTAAGACATCATGGGGTTCCGAAAACGATAGTATCTGACAGAGATACCAGATTCCTATCCAGATATTGGAAGTCTACACGAGAGGCACTTGGTACTGAACTGAAATTGAGTACGGCGTTTCACCCACAGACCGATGGTCAGAGTGAGCGCACCATACAAACACTTGAGGATATGCTACGTGCATGTGCACTTGACTTTCAGACCAGCTGGATTTATAAGTTACATCTGATCGAGTTTAGTTACAACAACAGTTATCATGCATCGATCAAGATGTCTCCCTTCCAGGCATTGTACGGTAGACCATGCCGCACACCATTATGCTGGGATGAATCGAGTGAGACGGTCATTATAGGACCAGAGTATCTTGAGCAAGTTCAGGCAGAAGTTCGCCAGATCAGGGCTAATATGAAAGCAGCTCAGGATAGACAGAAGTCGTACGCAGATGTGCGCCGACGTGACCTGGAGTTCGCCGTGGGCGATCAGGTATTTTTGAGAGTGTCCCCCATGAAGGGAGTATTTCGTTTTGGTCAGAAGGGCAAGTTGAGCCCGAAATATGTAGGTCCTTATGTTGTGACGGAGCGGATCGGCCCGGTAGCTTATAGACTTGATCTACCCGCCGAGCTGGGCAAGGTACATGATGTATTTCATGTGTCCCAGTTGAAGAAGTATATGTCTCATCCGTCTCATGTGCTTCAGCCGGAGAGGCTAACCTTAGAGCCGACCATGCGATCAGTGGAGACTCCGGTACGGATTCTGGATACTAAGACTCGAGACACTCGCCATAAGTCCGTGAGACTGGTGAAGGTCCTCTGGTCTAACCAGGACGTTGAGGAGGCCACTTGGGAGCTGGAAGAAAAGATGAAGGCGAAGCACCCGTCATTGTTTGCTTCTTAGTGTTTATATGTATAGGGTACGGGGCGTACCCCTTTTAAGGGGGGTAGAGCCGTTTCGGTTATGGTTGTATACGACATGTATATGTATACATTGTCTATGTTTATGTTATGTTACAGACCGTTGTGTCTGAATGGTATTGTGTGGTTTGGAAAGTATGATGGTTATGTGGTTGGACCTTGATTTGGACCTCGAGTCCGTTGTGGTGTAAGTATGATGGTTATGTGGTTGGACCTTGAGTCCGTTGTGGTGTAAGAATGATGATAAGGTTGGTAATGATGTTTTGGAAGTGTGGTGCTATAAGATGTTTCCCGTGTTCTAATAGTAAGATATGTGGGAAGTATGAACTTTGGGGACAAAGTTCTTTTAAGGGGGGTAGATTGAAATACCCCAAACCTTGGTGTGTTGGTTAAACATTAAAACATGATTTATTAAGACTAAAAAAGAGTCTTAGAAACATTAGTAAACAATTTAAACAAAAGCAAACACAAAATGTGCTTTAAAGTCAATAAGAGCTAAAATGTGCTCTAAGCTTGGGATAAACTTGAGTAAGACCTAATGAGCTTACCAAGGCCTCATTTATGTACTAAGGAACATATTAAACCAATTACCAAAGAAAACCAAGCTTGAAAACAAGTTAAAATACAAAATGTGCTTTAAGAAGTCTTAAAGCACGTTTTTGAAAAATTGTCTTGTAAATGAGTTTTGAATGGCTAAATGTCCATCATTACTCTTAAATATATATGTGTACTATATAGTATCACATTTGGGTGGCTATATTAGTGGGAAATCAAAAATTTCACTTCTAAGTGCCTTGTTTAGGTGAATAGTACTTTTTATAAGCTATTTTGTAACATATGTTGTATAAGTAATTAAATTGACAAACAAAGACTATAATACCCTCATATTAATAAGGGGGCCGGTTTTCCTTAAGTGTGGTGACTCACCACTCTCTTATTAATGTATTAAGTAAGTAAAGATAAGTAAATAAACTACTTTTTACTTTATTACTACAAATATCTCTTAAAAGCAAATTCTATCTCATTCTCATTTCTTTCCTTCATTCCCACGGTTTGCAAACACCTCTCTTCTTCCTTCTTCCTTGTTCTCTCTCGGTAATACCATTATCACCATGGGAGCTCCAACTTTGACCACTTGCTAAATCTAGCTCACTTGTCCAAATCAAAAACAAAGACCACCAATCTCTTCCCCTCATCAAGCTCTTCATTCCTATCTTCTCAAAACTCCAAGGGCTCCATTTCGGTGCCAAGGTGTTCCACCATTGAAGGAGTTTGAGCTTGTATTTTGACATATTACTACTCTCCTTTGCTTCTAGGTAAGGAATCTCAAACAAAAATCATGTTTCCTCCTTGTTTTTGTCATGTCCGAAAATACACATTGATATAGCTCATTGTGTGTCTTTGTTCTAGCTTCATTTCAACTCTTCATGGACTAGGTGGAGTCCTCTCTTGTTATATATTCAAACTCCCTTCAAAGATCAAGGTAAAATAACTACATTAATGTGTTTGAAACAATGTCAAATTAGGGTTTACAATGAGATGAAGCTCAAAGCTTGAATACTCATTATGGTGTTTGTATATTGTCTAGAACTTGACAAGGAATCAAATTATCATACGGTTTTGTAAGGAATCAAGGAGGAAGTATTTTGGGAAAAGGTAAATCTACTAACTTAGATGTTGTTTAATGCCTTAGGAGTAATGAGCTTATAAATGCTTATCAAAACTACCTAAAGAGCAAATGGTGAATGACTTAGTAAAGTGTTCTCAAGAGACTAGTAAAGGGCATATGTGTGTGTGTTGAGTGTATTTGCAGGTTAAAGGCATATATATTGTGGAAATTCAGTGTTTATGATTTAAGCACTTTAAGGGCCTAAGAGCCATGCATTTTAAGGGCCTAAGTGCCATGCAATTTAAATTATGCACTATATTGTAATGTAGTGTAAATTTGGGTGAAATTGTGTATGAGAGTGTTCTTGATGATTTTAGATGTTCTTGTGTGTTTAAAGGAGAAGGCAAAGTGTTTAGGCTTAGTAATGTTCTAGGGGAATCCATGTCAAAATTTAGGTAAGAAACAAGAAGTTCTAAGTGTTTACATAAGGTTTGGTGAGTTAGAAAACTTAGGAAATGAATAAGGAGTTCATGATGTTTTAAAGGAATTTTGATGAACTAAGAAGTACTCTAGAGTGTAATAAGGACTTAGGCATAATCTTGAGGTTTTAGTATGTACCAAAGTCATTTTGGACTTAGGTAAATACCTAGGCAAACTTTGGTAAAACAAGGAGAAGTGTACACTAGGAAAAGAGTTTCAAGAAGGAGATAAGGAATTAGTTGTGAGAGATGATGCTTGGGAGATGATGTTAGAATAAGGAGGAAGCTTTTGGTATAGTAGCCATCTAAGGTGTGAAACGCCATTTGAAAAACTAGGAGAAAATGTTGTAAGTGTTAGGAATTTTGTGAAGGAATAAGTAAAGGCTTAAGGAATTAGAAAATGAGTTTTATGAGTGTTTAAGGGTGTCTTAAGTTGTGTTTAAAGTGCCCAAATGAGGTTAGGGAGTACTAGGTTATATGGGGTGAAGTTTGGAGTTGAATGTAAAAAGGGAAACATAGATTTGGGGCCGACCGGACTTGCGACCGGACTTGCAAGCTCGGTCGGGACCTGTTTACCCTGCGAGAATTAGTTTCTGGAATGGACCGGACATAGGACCGGACATGGACAAGTCCGGTCGGGCTCAATTTACAAAGAGAATAAACTCTCTGGAATGGACCGGACATAGGACCGGACTTACAAGTCCGGTCGGAGTAGAAAATTTTGTACGGATTGAGTTACTGGAATCGACCGGACATGGGACCGGACATGACAAGTCCGGTCGGGCTGAATTTCCGAAGGGGAGAAACTCTCTGGAATCGACCGGACATGGACAAGTCCGGTCGGCAAGTCCGGTCGGACCTAAACTTGTAAAAAAAAAAACAGAAAAGAATGTGACTTATGTAGTTAACCCTAGGGTGTATAATGAAGGTAACCTAGGGTGAGGTAGACATTAAAACATGTCATACAATCATGTTGAATACTTAGTAAGTGTGAAGTTAAATAAATATTAACCGACATTACTAATGTGTATAGGATTCTCTCAAGGTGGGAACGAAACAAGGCAAGGACCAAGGTATGGTTTTCTTGCAGTCTGTTGCCTAACGGTTTACACCGGCTTGGGTGTTGTTTGCTTTTCTGTGTGTTACGACCTTATAAGATTAAGGCATGAAAAGAGTTTACAGTTGTTATACAATATGATGTTGTAAGGTATGACTCCTTTTCCTTGGTTGTCTAACAAGACCTAAATGTTTGCTTGTATGTGACTTAACAAAATGTTGTGTGATCACTAACAAGTGCTAACCGGGGAAGTGAGGAGTCCGGTTGTTCCGGCCACGCGTGTGATGGATGGGGGTCGATATCATATCCGGTTCGGCTCTCTTGGTGTATGTATAGGTAGTATTCCAATTTGGTTTCTACCTTCCCTTAGCTTATCCAAAGCTAGTTACTGACTCACGTCGGGCCATAGGGGCATACGTATGTTATTTCGGTGTGCTTGGGATTACTATATCCGACACACCTTTGGTATAAGTTAACCGTTCTACATAACCGGACGGTAACGAGGATGGTAACGAGCTTAACATGGGATTGGTAAAAATCCCTAGGCTCTCATGGTATACTAACTATGGTGGAAGGTTCCTTGTGGGAACCGAGTTTATGGTGTTATGTATTGATGTTGTGATGCTATGCAATTTCCCTTGCTATGCTATGGTATATATATATGTTGGATGTTCTAAAATGAATGCCATGTTATTATGACAATTGGTTGCGCGTATCCCGGTAGTCGATGGGCTGCGCGTTAGCCATACCAGCAAAGGTGCTGACCCCCTCGGGGGCTCCATATTTTTATGCAGGATGAGGATCGAAGAGGCAGAGTGGCTCTAGGTCCTAGGTTGTTGATATACTTTTGGATAAGTAGGTTGTTGAGCCCGGGATGCGCTTGTGCTCCCGAGGCGTTACATTTTGATACCATTGTTATACAGTGTTGGATGATTATGGTTTGGAGATGTGTTGTAAGTTAAATACTCGGTATGGTTGGTTATGTTTATATATGGATGTTAGACACTTTGCTCGGGAGTCTGATCATCAGACCGATACTGTTGTATTTATTCTGCCTAGTTAACCACGTGGGTGGTCAACGGCGTTGTAACACCAAAGCGTTAGTTATTATTTGGCTGGTAATTTCCGCTGCGAATTCGGTAGATGATAGGAGCGTTGTAGGGGTGTTACAAAGACTGTGAAGGAAACTTGGTCATGTGTTTTCGGTGTGGCAAGAAGGGCCACAGGGTATTTGAGTGCTTCAAGAACCCTCCATAAGATAGCTAACAGAGGGGGGGAGGTGGAGATCGCGCCAACAGACAGTCAGACTCCCGGTTCAGAGGCTGGGACTAGGCCAGAATCAGCGCGGGGACGCTGTGAGCCTCGATTTTAAACCCTATCCTATGTTGATTAAAGTTGATTGGGATCTAGCCGGGTTTTAGGTCCACTTATAACCTAAGATTAATAACTATGTCATATAACAATAATTATTAAAACCTAAGCTAGCTCACTGGAACCTATTATGAGTCGCCACCTAATTTTAACCTAGGATAAATTAGGAAAGGTAGAGTTCAGGTTTGGGGGCTTGGTATTCGACTTATTTAGGGTTCAATTACTTTCATTATCCCTAGAAGTCTTTTTTCCTCTACTTAGTTCACTTACGGCTTGTTACGAAGTCGTTTTAACCTAAATGTGCGAGCTTCTGTTTTTTGTGTTTTTTAGCATTTTTTGACAGAAAATTGAAATAAAATTAAAGATTCCTAAACTAGGGTTTCAGAGGCAGAATTGGTCAAATTTTGTTTCCGTCCGTGGCTACGGACCTAATGTCCGAACCCACGGACCCTAGTTAACCTATGTGAACATAAAAGTCGAATTAAAAGAAAACACAATTTTGAAAAGTCCGGGGCCATGGACAGGATGTCCGTGGGCTCAGAAATTATTTTAGAAAACCTAAATTTTTAAAATTTTGAAATACCGCCACCGTCCAGGGGCGTCCGAGCTTACGGACAAGGCATCCGGGACCCCGGAGATAGCGTCCGTGGTTGCGGACCGTCCTCGGACGGCGGCGTTTGGGAGGTTCCCAATGGTGTTTTGAGCTTAAATTTTATGGGTGTGTAGCCTGAAAGATGTACAAGACGTTAGTGATTGAAAGTTTTCAATTTGAAAGCTAATTTAATGCGAAACTTAACGAACAAGTAATTGGGCAGAAGCTTAAACAAACAGCAACTCAGAAGCCACAAAAGGTTAGTTTGATTCCAAATTTCGATATAAAACTGATAAAGTCGTAGGGAGTTAGGAAAGTGGGATTCCTACCTATTTTACCTTCGGATTTACAATGATTCTTCACGTCGGTAATCGTCGAGTGCTCCGTTGATGCCGGTTCCGGATTGAGTTCGACCCGAGCTTCTGGTTGTTGATTGTTGATGATGTTCTTCACGTTTTGAAGGTGGTTTGGTTGATGTTTGATGAATGTTGATGTGTTGGGAATTGAAAAGTGTGTTTAGGTGGTGATTTCGGGGGATTTTTGATGTGATTTTGGTGCTTGGAGGTGTAAAAACGTGGGGGACTTGTGACGGCTAGGTTTTCTTGTTATAACCCACAATTCATACCTTATATTATATCTGCTACAACGTTATTCTAAAGTTGGATTTAAATCCCTTGCTGTCAGTTGGGACATCAACGACATTGTTTCATTTGTCAAGGACGAGGAGGTCATTCGGTTAATTAATTAAGGTAATTAATTATCTGGTTTATAAGGAAAAGGTTTCCTTATTTTTACATTCATTCTCTGATCATTGGTAATCACGTCTGATAGGTCGTGGGAGCGTTGTCAGTTTTCAAAGTCAGAACGAGCGTTCTTCTCTCTCTCTCTCTTCTTCATCTGCTGGGAATTGTGGTTCTGCTGTTGCAATCAGATTGTCCTTGTTACTGCTGTGTTCCTCTTCTTTCACTCAGCGACGACAACTCTGCGTTGGGAGTTCGGATTGTTGAGGCTACGCTACTGCAGCCTTTTGGATTCCTCGGCGTGCTTGTATTCAGGTAAAGGTTGGCATCCATTATCTTGACAGTTCAGATTTTGCGTTTCGATGTTCTGATTTGGGGGTTGTTCTTCTCTACGAATTCAGTGTTTGGGTGGCATCGTCGGCTTGCGTTTCGGGATTCTGCGTGGTTGGGCCCTGCTGTTTCTGATTCGGGATTTTTCTGCTAATCGAGGTAGGTGGTTACTCGATTCGGTTTGGAAGTTCAGCCATGGGGTTTGCAAGGTTTTGTCGTTTAATTTGTGTGCGGATTGCGATTGTTGTTGTCTGTTTAAATTGCATTTCTGAATGGCTAAACCCCCATGGTCTTCTGTATTTATGACTGTTTTGGTGTGTGTTCTGAATTGGCGATTCGTGGTGTCGAATCGCGTTGTTTTTCTGCTCTGTTCGTCTTCTGAAATCTGCAGTTTTCGCACTGTCCGAACTTCCGTCCGAGCTTTGAAGTTCGGACAGTGCGTTTTGCCTTTTTGATTTTCTAAGTTCGGGGTATGTCCGAACATCTGTCCGAACTTAGATGTTCGGACACACCTTTAGTTTCTCTTCTGATTTTAGTTCGACCTGTGTCCGAACTTCGACGTCCGGACACAAGGTCGGACCTTCCACGTGATTTTTCTCGTAAAACCTGTCTGAACATCAGTCCGAACCTTGATGTTCAGACGGTCTGAAATTTCCTGTCTGATTTCAAATCGACTTGTGTCCGAACATTGATGTCCGGACACAAGTTCGGACATTTGGCTATCCTGGTTTCTGAGTCTCGACTTGCGTCCGAACTTCGACGTCCGGACCCAAGTTCGGACACCTCACTGTTTTCAGCATAACTTCTTCGTTTGAACTCCGATTTGAGTGCCGTTTGCGTCGTTGGATTCCCTATGAACTGTACTACTGATTTATGGGTATTTTGGCATATCTAAATGCAATTTTGCTTCTGTTTATGCAATCTTTCTATTTTGGGACATTACACTTTGTTTCTGAGCCGTGAATGGCTGGGTCGAGCTATTCCGTGGTATACCATGTAGACGTCGTTCTGAGTGTGGGTCATTCCCTTTCTGTTCTGTGGGGTTGACGAACCCTTTGGCTCATTAGAGTCATTTCTGCGTTGTCGAGAGACCTGTTATGGTCTATGGGTCTTCGACCCTTCTGAGTGTGTGCATTGTGTCTTGTCCCTTTCTGTTTAAGAACTCTGATTGTTTCTGAATTGGGAACTCTCGTGTTCCCCTCTATCTCCGTTACTGCTTCTGAAAGCTTCTGACTGTTTGAGAATTGTGGATAAAATGTTTATCTTCTCCTCTTCTGATTTCAATTGTTTTGAGCGACCTTACTGATGACGGTCGCTGCTTACTAGGCATAGTTGTGTGCTCACTCCCCTACTTTTAACATTTTTGCAGATTGATCAGCGAGGGTCATCTTAAGTTTCTGGAGCTATAGTGTTTAGCTTGTTGTTCATTCAGACTAGCATTTATGATGTTGTAGCCTTCGGGCCTTACACTGTTTTGACTTCTGTTTCTGTTTGGAACATGTGTTTGGGATTTTGTATTACTTCTGCCGTATTTGAGTACTCTGGTTTACAATGTTTATGGAAACTCTGTTTTGGGCCTTAATTGCATTTGAGCGTTTTAAAGCCATGCGTTATTAGGTAGTAATACGCGGCGTGTAATACCCTTAACTCTTAGGCCGGTTTTAGGGGTGTTACATTTCTGGTATCAGAGCCAGGTTCGGCTTTCTTTAGGGTCTGTGGTTGTGTTTGCTTGTATGAGGTTCAGTTGTAAGGCCCGAGGTTCGAGAATGAGACTCGAGGAACGAGAGTGAACCAAAGGAACAAGGGAACACCCGGTAAAGTAAATTCCGGTAAAAGGTATGATTTCTTCATGCTCTGTATCCTAACCTGGTTACCCCAATTTGTGTGCTTATTTGATCACCTAAATAAGATAAATGCATGAATCGGACTATATTGCACTTACTTGTGCTTGCTTTAGGTTGTTCTTGATATAAATTGTCTTGAACACTAGTTTGTATAATTCATGAAATATATAGATGAAAATGAAGTGAATTTGTACCTTGTAGTGTACTTGTGTATTGTATTGTATCTTGTACGGATGTGTGTATGAGCAATGTATTTGTGTGTGGCTTGGATGTGTGACTTCTACTAATTCCTAACTACCTAACTCCTAACGTAAGTATTGAGTAAATTGGAATGAGTAGAAGTCTGATATAGTTTCGGCCACGTGTGAGGATGAGGAGACACAAGAGGTTGGATCCGATTCCTGGTTCTTAAACTTTTCCACGGCCCAAACCCCTTAAATGGGTATCATCCTGGATTAGTGAACCAAGTAAATCCCGGTGGTGGGACGGTGTAGTCCCCGGGCCGGAGGTCCCGACGACTTAACTTGAGTATGTAGTAAGTAAGTAAAGTATTGTATGAGTAATGGTCTTGGCTGGTGTAAGTCATTGACCCTGAGTAAAAGAGTAATATCCACCCGATTAACCCGGGTGGACAAATGGAGCTAACAAGTATTGTGTATTGAGTAAGTATTGTGTATGCGTATTTTGGAAGAAGGTAAGAAAGTATTGGTCGACTTGTATTGTCTTCCTTGTATGTATTGAAGTGTAAGTATGTATTCCTTGTGTAGCATTGTAGCATTATGAATGAAGCATGTATGTACTGTAAAATGAACTGCATGTATTCGACCAAGTGGTCGGCGTACCCTCGCTAGTACGCGGGGTATGCGGAAGTCATATGCAGCGTAAGCTGAGCCCCTAGGGGCGATGTTTTTATTGTACAGGTACCGAAGTAGATATGGTCACAGTAAGAGACCAGTGAACATGTCTAGTTCACTAGGAATGAAATGTAGATATAGTAGAGAATGGTAATGGGCTTGTAGCCTTGAAGTAGTAGTGTACCAAGGGGTACACCATATGTATTGGAAGTATGTAGTTTGTGAGGAATGGGTAGATGTAGACTCTTAATGAGTTTGTGTGAGCTTGGAAGAAGTATTGTATTTGTATTTGGAACTTAGTAAACTCGGTATGTTGTATTGTATTGTATAGTATTGTATGGTATTGTAATGGAGTATTGTGTTGAATGGGAAGTTGTAGTACTTGTATGGTAGGTGGAGTATGTATTGTAATTGTGTAATACTCGGGATTCCGGTCCATCAGACCGATGCTGTATGTAGTAGTAGCCTTGTTAGCCACGTGGGTGGCTAACGGCATTGTATCACATGCCGTTGTGTAAGTATGTATCCGCTGCGTGAGAATGGATGTATAAGGAGATTGGACGGTAATGACGGTATTAGCGGTAGGGGTGTTACAAAAAGTGGTATCAGAGCGAAGTATCGCTCTGAGGACTGGAAATACCGAGCTTTGAAAATGCCGAGTTAGGAATTAGAAGCTTAGGGCTAAGGGCTGAGTGATAGCATTAGAGATATGCTAGTTAGGAACTCCCGGTGTGTACCGGATACCTACAATATCAGACCCGCCCTCCACAAACCCACTGTATAACTTGGAAAAGAACGCTAGAGAGAAGGAAAGTCCTCTCATACTCGGGAAAACCCAATCTGGCAGTTGTGAAACCATTGTACGGTAAACAAGAACCGACATATAGAAGATTCCAAGAAATGGAAGTCCTGGAGATGGATCCCGGTTGAACAACAATGCCCGCACTTAATAGTGGTGGAATGAGAACTCCAACCATAAGGAGACTGCAACTTACAACAGCATGGGGTGACATGCTTAGCAGTCGCGAAACCTGACTAGTCAACCAGCAGCAGGAAAAGAAGCACTAAGTGTGCAACGAAGCGGGAAAAGGAACTGTAACCAAACCCTAGACACTAGTCTACGGGACAGTAATAACTAAATAACACCGTCAACGGTATACTAACCGACTAAGAACATAGTCGGGGGTGGTTAACTCCAAAACTACAACGCCAAAAAGATTACAATACCTGGCCAGTATTCTTACACAACTACAAGAACATCCACGAGATATAATCCGATAGGACTACAAGAGTAGTGCCTAAACAAGCTAAGGCTCAATAACCACGGTAAACCTGTGGGAACGAGCAACAAGGAAATATAAGACGACTAAATGGGGGTCTCCAAGGATTGGAGAAGTGTCCCGATCAACGACAACCGTGTCAAGATCATTGAAAAGTTGCTTAAAGGATCAAGTATCCCAATCATGGATCAATAAGACCAAGGAAAGAGTCAACAAGACTACCAAATATTAGTGGAAACCATACCAAGACCGGTATAGGATTACCCAAAAACCACCAGTACCACGCACTTGCCACGGCAGGTGCAATAAGAATAAAAACATGTAGAGGAACCCTAACACACCACAAGTACATAGTAATGTACCGTTACTGCAATGAAACAGCTACAGGATCACACATCCTAAAAAGTGGAAGAATGGAACCTTGGAAAGGCCTGACGGCATGACCATTGCCTTAACATCATACCAGTCAGCAAGATTGGACTTAGTGAAGACCTTAAACATGGCTATGCCATGAAGAACCTTATTGGCACCGAACTGTTATTTCAAACCCAAAATTTTTCTTTCAAACCACAACCATTCTCTAGAACCTTGAATTTTAAAACCAAACCAACAGAATTACGGTGAGTATCATAGGAATATACAAGAGGATTTTACAATATAATACTTCACCTAGGCGTGTGACGAGCACTACGGGTGTACCCAAATACGGGATGTGAGACGACCACACTCCGAAGGAGCTTGCCGGCCTGACATATAGTCGGGTAAGTCGTAACGTGTCAATAAGGTACCCCACGTATGTATACATGTAGTGTACGGAACACGGGAAGTAGTCAACTCCGTTCTACGGACCATGAGTGAATTCGAAGCAGCAGAACAGCTGCCCAGCGAAGGCCACAGAGGCAGAGAAGAACTCAGCTAAGAAATGAGTATAATAGAACTCAGAGAATCCATCTGAAGGTAAGGAATAAGAACAAGGAAGTGCAAGGAGCACAGACTAGTAGGTATAGACATCGGATACGTCTCAAAACCATCAAGCAAATACCTGACGACTGGAAAGGACACCCAGCCTGTACACAGTAAGGCAAATGACTAATGTGGACACAACGATGCTCAACAAACGGGACAGAGTTCCCTAGAGCAATCACAAGATTACCATGGAGTATAATCCATCATCGAAGAGGATGATTAACCTAGTCTCAAGCACTAGGAGGAAGTATAAACAGTCTAGGCAAGAACGGGATACGTTATAACCCAAAAAGGGATAACTCAAACTATGATACCACAAGACGGTATAGTGGACACAACATGTCATAAACATTAGCCGGATGTAACGGCGTAACCTAACAACACCCAGGAGCAATCCTTGAAGGGTGTCTGGATTGACAACAGTCAGACAAATGTCATGACAAGAGCACGAAGCTAGAAGGCGTACTCGGTTAGGACCGAAGGGATTTCACTTAACAGGAAATACCCTCAACCACTAGAGGGCACCGATTAACATCAGAATGCCTAAAGGACCTCCTATGAACGGAAGCATGATGCCACAACTTGCCATGGAGCCCAGTAATACCTCCAACCTGTGGGGGTATACAAGGAGAGGAAACGTATATAAGCAGCTTGCAAAGAGCATAGCTTGCAGCAATAAGGCTTAAAAGCCACAAACCATCTACATTATGCAAACTTAAACGGTTGCGAAACCCACACCACTTAATAACAAGACTCGCAGGAGATATTGCTTCATACGACAAGCAAATCGACAATGGAATCGCACAATATGAACTCAGCATAATGAGTGGCTTGGAGTAAAGGCTACCTCAATATCACTAGAGCATCAGCCTAGTATACAGTTGATGAAGATTTTAATTTCCCTTCATGCCTCCTGTAGAAATGGTAACACAGGGGCATAGGAATCGTTATAATGCCAACAATGGCCTAGTCCACACTTGGACACTACGAAAACTTGAGGAAGATCCCGCTTGTAACTGAAGACCACCCAACGTGGTGAAGATGTGACCCTTAGAAAAGGCTTCCACCAACATAACAAAAACTTGCGCATGATTTATTGCCAAGAGATAACTGAACAAGGAAGGAATTTTCCAAACCATTACGACTAAAGGATAAGTATACTCCATATGCATCGCCGCAATGGTGAACCATTGTGTAAATACTAACATGGTAAACCTTGTCGTGAGTCCTACGAGTGAACATAAACCCTTCAACCGGAACTTTCATTTACCAGTGATAAATACTCCTCAATTGGAGAACGGGACCAGAAAACCCTTGAAGTTTCTTGGGATGTCCCGGTGATGCACACACAAATGTAAAACTACACACGCTAGAGCCTATAACCGATGCTCAGCACTGGGAGACAGTAATTGTCAAAAACAACCAATGTGAATGCACATTGAACACCACGTATGACCAACGCTCAAGAGACCTTGTAACCCAATAAATTACTTCATCCATTGCCAACCAAGATACTTTAGTCAATGACACGGAGTATAAGTAGGAGGAGATAGGCATAAATATTCATTCCTATCACATAAGTGACTTACTGTCAAGTGTTTACGCCTCTACACTCTGTATGACTGAGTGTTTTGGTATTGCACTTGTGAAGCTAATAATCAAGTGGGATAGCTAGGAATGTAGGAAATGTAAATCGTAAGAAACTCTTCTCTCCACCAACGAACATGGCATAAGCCAGTTAAGTAAACTTAGCAACAAACCGTGCGGCCTAAGGCCAAAGATGCACGAAGAGTGTAAAGCACACTAACAATCACAAGACGTGAATTCCATTGGGATAGAAGGTGAAAGAAAATTGAAGAAAGTCACTAGGACCGATGCATCGAAAATGCAAGGTCATACAAGTAAACAACACTTGTACTGAACCAGAGAAACTTGTATAATTCAGAAGCTAGTGACAACAGAGGAAGCACTAAAACTAATGTGACTTAACCTCGCCGACCAATAAGTCGGAGGACTTAGTGAATAATCGTGGGAGTACGAATAGCATGTATAATAGATTAGCAGAGAGCTGGTTACAATCTAAAACTCATTGAGTTCAAGCACGGTAAGAGAATACCACACTTGTTAGTGAACCTTATTCCCACAATAGAGGGAAAAAGATGTGAGCACATTAAGGATAACATGAAGGGTGAGTAACCCAAGTTATTAGGGTCACGCAGCATAATCTAGTGGGCCCTAGCTAGGAGATTAAGTATCTACTAAGTATGAAAGAATGGCTATTAATGCCTTGAAGCCTGATAGGCTAGAACCGAACTAATTATGAGTAAAATAAAATCATATAGGACTTCTTGATGCAAAGACTAAACCATTAGTATGGTTAAGACCCTTTGACCAAAGTACATTATATAATAGACCGTAGTGAAGCTAAATGCTTGAGAGAGCCAACTAAGAACAATGTTCAATACATAATAACATATTGTAAGATTGTGGGCGTAATCCCTTTTAAGGGGGGTAGAGCGAAAACCTTTTAATGTAAGTTTCATGAATAAAACACTTAAACTATAATGTGCATAGCACAAATGAGAAGTGATTTGATGATTGGTACTTATGTTAAATAAACATACGTATTCATTCATATTGTAATTATGGTAATTAGGCATGAGAGATGCAAATACCATAGCATGAGTCGGTATAAAACCGATGTATAACCTAGAGGAAATTGAGTTCCCTAGGTGATTGTTGTGAGGAATTGAGAATGAGTAGTGGACGGAGTTCCACAAGTATTGAAGCCCTTAAAGAAGTAGTACGAATTGATTGAGAGTAGTTGATGAATGAAGTCCATGAGTAGTGTATTCCTAGGTAAATTATTGGAAGTAAATTGAAGACGACTTAATTTCATAAGTATAGTATTCCTTAGTTAGAATATTGGAGTTGTAATGGATGGAAGTAATGGATGAAAGTAGCGAAGGTTGTGAAATGAGGTCTTAGGCATTGAATCTCGAAGTAAAGTATTTGGAAGTAGAGTGAGGATGATTGATGGACTGAATTCCATCCTTTGGAGATGTATGAATTTGTAATTATGACTAGGAAGAGTAAAAAGATATAAATTGAAATAATTGAATTATTTGGTTGTTTGAAACTGATGTGGGAAGTCGAACTTGATCCTGATCGGATCGAGGGAAACTGAACACAAATTGGGGTGGAAAGATAGTTCAACATTGATGCTGATCACATCAGGGTCGAATGATTCTTGAAGCTCCCCTCAAGTGGTCACAAGAATCTTGCATAGGATAGATGCAATGAATATAAATTGAAATTTGGAGTTGTGTGTTTCAGAAAAATTTCTAATTAGTAGTGGTGAAAGAATTTCCCTTAGACTGGAGATTGAGGATTGTTGGAAGCTGATACCGGAGAACGGTGGTAGTCTATTATATCGTATTATTCCAAGGGAAGTGGGACATAGAGGAGTCCTGTGTCTAGATGACCTGAGTGCCTGCGAGATTGTGTTGTGTATTGCATTGCTTTGAGGATAGCTTTGCACTGTATGTAGGTAGAAACCTCGTAATGTAGAAACAGATGGTTGGTAGTAGTGCGGATTGGAGTAATCCTTGTACATTGGTATGGTATGGAATGTAGAAACCTTGAGTAACGGATTTGGAAATTTGTAAGGAGGATGAATTTATGACTTTGGCATTAGACATGTATGAATGAGTAAGTATAGTAATCCAATAGCCTTGAACAACTTTGAGGACAAAGTTTCTTAAGGGGGGTAGATTGAAATACCCCGAACTTTAATATAGTGATTAGGATTGATCTAATACGTATTTGAGGGCCTAATAACGCCTAAGTAATATTGGTAAGGAAAAATAAATCCAAAAGAAGTAAAGAAACGCTTAAAAAGCGAAAAACGCTAAATAAGCGTTAAATAACCATAGGAGGTATAAGACCTCGGTTAGCGTATCATATGGATTATAAAGGCTTAATAAGGCCTAAATAATATATGGGAACAACTCCCGAAGAAAACGGGTCCAAATAATGTATTAAAACGCTAATAGAGCTTTAGCGCACGTTTTTCGAGAAAACTTGAAAACGTGACTTTAAGTGGTCAAACGAACCCGTAAAAATTATAAATAATTAAATAACAATAATTAAGCGTTTATGGAAGCTTATTAACCAGTAAAATTAAAGAAACGAGAAAATTCCGGAAAACGGGCCCGGTTAGTGAATAGTACCGAAACCGAGTAAAATAACGAGCGTTTTCTGTAAAACACAAAAAACGCTCCAACTAGTAATACATGTGGGGGCCGGTTTTTAGAGATTACTTAACCCCTCTCACACACTCACACACTAACTAAACAAATCAAAAAAAGCAAAAAGTAAAAAGTACAAAAGTAGAAAAAGGACTCTCTCACCTCACTCTCTCATTTCCCTCATCTCTCTCCTACCCTTCTTCTTCCCCCACCGATTTCTCTCTCTTCTCCCCCCTCTGTTGGGAGATTTTTGAAGCTCCAAAGAAGCTCCAATGGCTTCTCCACTTTACCTCTATGCTCCATCTCCATGTGAGCTCCAAATGCAAAAATAAATATATATTCTTGCTCCCCTCATCATTCTCTACACTTCTCTCTTTTAAAAATACAAAAATGAGGAAGTTCATCTTCATGGGTTTTTCCCATTCAAAGAGAAAATAGCATTAATGGGTAGCTTGGAGTCCCCTCTCTCCATTAAGGTAAAAACCTTCATGAAAAACTCATGTTTTCTTCACCTTCTTTGTAGCCGATTTTTACCCCTTTTGTAATGCTCTATTTTCTCTCTCTTTGAGCATCAATTCAACCTTGAAATGGTGGTGGAATCACCTTCTTGAACCAAGGGCTAAAACCCCTCTTAAAACACTACAAAGGTAAACCCTAAAATTAGTGTTCTAAGCATTTCTATGAATTAGCATTAATCTAAGGGTTAGTATTTTAATTACAATTGTTTTTGTGTGCTTTAGGTGATGGGAATGGAGTTTGGCAACTCCATTCCCCATGTGACCGATTTGTGCAAGAAAGGAAGAGGAGAATTGGAAAAGAAAGAAGGAAATTAAGGGCTTAAGGTAAGAGCTCCTTCTTAATGCTAAATTTTAAATGCATTAGAGTAATGGGAATGGGTAAAACTAATTAAAGAACCCAAAATATTGTATTAGTATTGTAGTTGTGGAAGTTTGAGAATTTGTGAGCAAGTATGTGAATTGTAGGCCTTGGAGCCAAATGTAATGTGTATGTGTATGAAGTATTGTTGCTTGATCGAGTATTGGTGTATTGAGATTGTTTTGAGTGCTGGTAGGACCCTTGTATGGGTGTGGCTAGATTAGGGATGATTTTAGCAAGAAAGTATGTATGTGGATAAGTGGAAATTGTAGATGAACTATGGCAAAATTTTGGTAGAAAATGTACATTTATGGATGACTTGGTGAATGAGAAAACCAAGGTATATATTGGATTGAGTAAGGATGTTTAGTAACTATGGAATGGTAGTAGTATGTGAATAAAAGAGTGTAAAATCTGTAGCAAGAAGTGTAGAAATGCATTGTAGAAACTAGGAAAAATTAGTGTGCAAGATTTGGTAAATAGAGAGTTGGACTTTGGTATAGGTAGTGTAGTTGATTGGAAATGAATTGGGATGATAAAATGAAGCTAGGACAAGATGCAAAATGCAAAGAGGAGTGTAGGAATGCACAAGTGTGCAAAGTATGAAAATGAGAATGGAAATTTGTAGAAATTGAGCAAGAAGTTGAGTAGGTATTGGACCATGGATTTAAGGAGTTTTAGGGAGTGTTTAAGTGTGTTTAACCATGTACAAAACATGTGGAAAGATTATGGAATAATTGGAGGTGGATTAAGGGTTGATTAGGGGTTGAAAATCCTCCTAGTAGCAATTTTTAGCAAGGTCCGGGACCTAGGATAGGCACCAAGTCCCAGACCGCACTTAAAAACACCCCGAGAGAAAAAACTAGTGTTGGTCCGGGACCTAGGTCCCGGACCAAGTGTAACACCCCTACCGCTAATACCGTCATTACTGTACAAATACTTACCTTCGCAGTGGATACTACATACACAACGGCGGGTGTACAATGTCGTTAGTCACCCACGTGACTAACAAGGCGAGTTACAATACTTCATACTATCGGCCTGATGAATTTGAACATACAGGGTACTCTACACAATACATTACTTTCCCTTGCATACTCAACCATAATTCAAATACAACTCCAATACAATACTATACCGAGTCTACTACAATCCTTAAATTACCGATACAGTTTAGACTTTCAAATTCGCATTACAATACAAATTCAAATCCTATAATTCAACTACCCATGCTTACATAGCAGCCCCGTCCTACACTCTCGAACGGCGGTCAGCTTCAAATACTTGTAAAATAAAAACGGTGCCCCTAGGTGCTCAGCAAAATTGCTGCATATGAAATTCGCATATACCACGTGCTAACCGCGGTACACCGACTACTTTGGGTCGGATATACATGGAGTTCGTTTTACATGCATACATACATACTATTACTACGACAATACAATCAACAATACTTACATGCATATACAAGGTTC
Source organism: Limonium bicolor (assembly GCA_023374045.1). Lineage (NCBI taxonomy): Eukaryota > Viridiplantae > Streptophyta > Magnoliopsida > Caryophyllales > Plumbaginaceae > Limonium > Limonium bicolor. Next base: position 487,855,376 of record CM041776.1, read on the forward strand.
GTTTCCTACCTACCAAGGAAGACAACTTGTCAGTCACCCGTTCATTTAGTTATTCGTCCACCCGGTTTCACTGGATGCTCTCTTTCTCCTTGCTCGGGTTCACAAAGTTTACACCAGGCTTAATCTTACTTACTCGTTGTTTTACTCACACTGCGCTCAATACCTTACTCATTATTTACTCATGCTTTACTCAGTACTCACTACTACCAATACTTACTCTTACTCAGTACTCATCACTTGCTCTCACATACTCAGTACCCATACTCTTCTCCTTACTCTTACTTACTCATTGCTCGATACTCATTACATACTCATACTTACTCCTTACTCAATACTCATTACTTTACTCATACATACGCAATACTCAATACTCATTACTTTTGGCCTCTGGGCGGAGTCATACACAAGACTCGCCACCAGGCCTACAAATACAATGGGCTATACACTTAGCTCCTCAAATATATAAATGTCCGTTTTTACCGGACTACTCAAATTCCCAACACTCCTCTCTCGGAGTATCTTACAATCTCATGGATTAGCCTAGAAGTATCTCTCTCGATAACCTCCTCTAGCTTAGGGAATTACCACCGTCTAGTATTCTCAGTTTTAAGGGTTTCCCCAACGTATCGAATACTCTCATGTTCAGGACTTTACTTACATCAGTCGAGTCCTCTCATAGTGGGTCGACTAATTGCTAAGGGGTTTGGAGATCCCTCATCATTATTTACTACTCCCATGGCTCATGTCTTGCCCACCCTCAATACCTCTATTAGAGGTTACTTACATATACTCCCAATACTTATTATTTTGTGGATTGTTCATTTTGGTTCTCTTAACGTTATCGGGAGGTTACTAGTCCCGTACACTCTCTCACATCCTAGTGAGTTCATTGGTTTGCATTATCGTTTCTTGGTTCATTAGTTTAGTGTGTTTCTACGTTTCCGTTACTTCACAACATGACTCTTACTACGAGTCACTAACAACAAGACTCATCTATGAGTCGGTCTACGCACTAAGTTAAGCCACACAATCAATCAAGAAGGGTTAGCTCATACAACATACAGCAAGACATACAATGAAAGGCAATAAACCGTTTTTATGCTTTAATCTTGATTAGCCGGCATACAGCACACAAATCAGAGTAACTCGGTTAGCATACGGGGCATAAGAAAATCATACCTTTCACCGGGGTTAGCTTTACCGGGTGTTCTCACGTTCCTCGGTTCACACTTGTTCTTCATGTCTCACTCTTGAACCACTAATTACATGTCAAATGGTTCATTTAATATTAAGGTGTTACGGTAGGTACATAATTGCTACTCCCGTACTTACCCCGTTATCCCGTTATTTCGGTTTAACTTAGTGTACTTAAACTCACAACTTACTCACTCACTTCCAACACTTGTTCATACTTCTTAGGACCTTTAAAGGTCACCAAACAACTCCTAAACATCATCTAAAACCAATACCAATCAATCCCCCATGTTATAGACACTTTAAAACATTTTCTGACCATTTTTGGGGTGGTCCGGGACTTGGTCCGGACCCAAAGTCCCGGACCAATACTTCTGTGTACTTTCGACTCATTTTCTACCTGGTCCTGGGCTTAAGTCCCGGACCAATTCCTACATTCACTCTCGGGCCTTTTTTTAAGCGGTTCGGGACTTGGTACATATTCTAAGTCCCGGACCCTGCTAAAAACTGCTATTAAGGTCATTTTTCAACCCCAAATCAACCCTTAATCCACCCCTAATCATTCCATAAACTTCCCACAAGTTTCCTACATAATTAAACACCTTAAAACACTCCTTAAAACACCTCAAATCATTGGTCCAATCCTTGCTCAATTCTTGCTTAAGTTCTACATTTTCATTCTTGTATTTTTACTCTTTGCACTTTTATGCATTCCTAACTTCCTCTTGGTGGGTTACTACCTTCTACCAACTTCACCACATTACTTATTGACCATTACAATTCCATTCTAGACAAAGGCATTATCTACTCCCAAGTCCATTCTCTATTCACATGCTAAACACTCTAGTTCACCACTAGCAAGATTTATGACTTTTCCTACAACATTTGCTACAGATTTTGCATACTCCCATCCAACTCTTATTCTCTAGTTCTTGGTGGGTTTAATCCACTCATTTACTCTTCTACTTTATCCCAAGCACACTTTGGTTCACCAACCTCTCAACATCACCTTAACACTCGGTTTTCTACCGAAATTTCGCCATAGCTCCGTTGCTTTTCTAGCATTGTCCAAAACTCATCTCATCACCAAATTTCATCCTAAACTAGCCACACCCATACAAGGGTCCTACCAGCACACAATTAATTCACAATTTACCAAAACTTCCTCAACAACAATACCAATACACATACTCAAATTACTTGGCTCTAAGGCCTTCAATTCACACAACAACTTACAAATCCTTTCTAATTCATCCAAGTACATTTCCATTCCAGTTTTGGGTTCATTCATTTGGTTTTCCCCATTCCCAAAAATTCTAAAACATCAAAGTAAGCATCAAGGTAGTTTAATTACCTTAATTTCATAAGTTCCTCTTTTCCAAGCCTTCTCTTCTCCTCTTCTCTCTTGGTTCCAAAAACTGGTCAAGGAAAAAAAAATAAGCGAGATGCTCCAGCCCACCATTAAATAAGGGAAATGAGATTAAGCAAAGACACCTAACTCATTAATTATTCGAGATTACTAGGAAGTGCTTAAAACACTAAGATTGGCATTACCTTTGAAACCCTAGAAGTGTGTTCTTGCTATGAATCAAAGGATGGGCTCTAATCCACCATTGGAGGCTTAGAAAGATGCTCAAAACAAGAAAATAACAAGGCATTAAAGAATCCAAAATCGGCCAAGGCATGGAAATGGAGAAAATGAGTTTTTCTCTTGAATCTTTTTACCTTAAGTGGAAGAGGAGACTCCAAGCTTCAAGAATATGTGGTTTTCTCTTCAAATGGGCAAAACCCATGGAGATGAAGTTCATCCTTTTGGAATTTTAAAAAGAGGGGATGATAGCCCTTGGTGAGGGGAGTTCAAATATGAGATTATTTTTTAGTTTGGAGCATGAATGGAGCTTGGGCATGAGGAGAAAGTGAGGAGACACCATGGGAGCTGCTTGGAGGAGCTCAAAAACGTGGAGGAGGAAGGAGAATCAGAAGAAGAGGAAAGAGAGGGCTGCTCACGATGGGAAAAGAAGGAATGGGAGGAGAGAGAGTGCAAAAGGTGTTTTTATTACTTTTCTACTTTTTGCTTTTTGACTACTTTTACTTATTTGTCTCTTATCTAGTTAGTGTTTGTGAGAGGGCTGATTATCAGATAAAAACTGGCCCCCACATAATATACAAGCTAGAGCATTTTTTGTCTTTTATAGAAAACGCTCGTTATTTTACCCGGTTTTAGTACTATTCACTAACCGGGCCCGTTTTTTGGATTTTTCTTGTTTCTTTAATTTTAATGACTATTAAGCTTCAATTAATGTTTATTTATAGTTATTTAATGAACTATAATTTTTACGGGTTCGTTTGACCACTCAAAGTCACGTTTTCAGGTTTTCTCGAAAAACATGCGCTAAAGCTTTATTAGCGTTTTAACACATTATTTGGATCTGTTTTCTTCGGGAATCATTCCCGTACACTAATTAGGCATGAATAAGCCTTATGACTCCACATAATACTCTAACCAAGGTCTCGTACCTCCTATGGTTGCATAACACTGATTTTAGCGTTTTTCGCTTTTTAAGCGTTTCCTCATTTCTTTTGGATTTATTTTCCTTACCAAAATTACTTGGGCACTATTAGTCCCTTAAATACCATATTAGAATAATTTAATCACCATAATTAAGTTCGGGGTATTTCACCAAGTCCCGGACCACAATGAAAAATAGGCCGAGAGTAGAATCTGTGTATGGTCCGGGACCTTGGGTCCAGACCAAGTCCCGGACCAGCCTGAAATTGTTGCAAAATGTGATTTTTAGGGTTTTAAACATGGGGGATTGATGGGTAATGGTTTTAGAAGTTGTTAAGGCCTTGTTTGGTGACCTTTAAAGGCCCTAAGAAGTGTAAACAAGTATGAGAAGTGATTAAACAAGTTGTAAGCTTATGGACATTAAGTTAAACCGAAATAACGGGACAACGGGGTAAGTACAGGAGTAGTAACTATGTATGTATTGTAATACTTAGTATTAATGGAACCATTTGGCATGTAGCCGGAGGTTCGAGAATGAGACTCGAGGAACGAGAGTGAACCAAAGGAACAAGGGAACACCCGGTAAAGTAAATTCCGTAAAAGGTATGATTTCTTCATGCTCTGTATCCTAACCTGGTTACCCCGATTTGTGTGCTTATTTGATCACCTAAATAAGATAAATGCATGAATCGGACCATATTGCACTTACTTGTGCTTGTTTTAGGTTGTTCTTGATATAAATTGTCTTGAACACTAGTTTGTATAATTCATGAAATATATGGATGAAGATGAAGTGAATTTGTACCTTGTAGTGTACTTGTGTATTGTATTGTATCTTGTATGGATGTGGGTATGAGCAATGTATTTGTGTGTGGCTTGGATGTGTGACTTCTACTAATTCCTAACTACCTAACTCCTAACGTATGTATTGAGTAAATTGGAATGAGTAGAAGTTTGATATAGTTTCGGCCACGCGTGAGGATGAGGAGACACAAGAGGTTGGATCCGATTCCCGGTTCTTAAACTTTTCCACGGCCCAAACCCCTTAAATGGGTAGCATCCTGGATTAGTGAACCAAGTAAATCCCGGTGGGGGAACGGTGTAGTCCCTGGGCCAGAGGTCCCGACGACTTAACTTGAGTATGTAGTAAGTAAGTAAAGTATTGTATGAGTAATGGTCTTGGCTGGTGTAAGTCATTGACCCTGAGTAAAAGAGTAATCTCCACCCGATTAACCCGGGTGGACAAATGGAGCTAACAAGTATTGTGTATTGAGTAAGTATTGTGTATGCGTATTTTGGAATAAGGTAAGTAAGTATTAGTCGACTTGTATTGTTTTCCTTGTATGTATTGAAGTGTAAGTATGTATTCCTTGTGTAGCATTGTAGCATTATGAATGAAGCATGTATGTATGTATGTACTGTAAAATGAACTGCATGTATTCGACCAAGTGGTCGGCGTACCCTCGCTAGTACGCGGGGTATGTGGAAGTCATATGCAGCGTAAGCTGAGCCCCTAGGGGCGATGTTTTTATTGTACAGGTACCGAAGCAGATATGGTCACAGTAAGAGACCGGTGAACATGTCTAGTTCACTAGGAATGAAATGTAGATATAGTAGAGAATGGTAATGGGCTTGTAGCCTTGAAGTAGTAGTTTACCAAGGGGTACACCATATGTATTGGAAGTATGTAGTTTGTGAGGAATGGGTAGATATAGACTCTTAATGAGTATGTGTGAGCTTGGAAGAAGTATTGTATTTGTATTTGGAACTTAGTAAACTCGGTATGTTGTATTGTATGGTATTGTAATAGAGTATTGTGTTGAATGGGAAGTTGTAGTACTTGTATGGTAGGTGGAGTATGTATTGTAATTGTGTAATACTTGGGATTCCGGTCCATCAGACCGATGTTGTATGTAGTAGTAGCCTTGTTAGCCACGTGGGTGGCTAACGGCATTGTATCACCCACCGTTGTGTAAGTATGTATCCGATGCGTGAGAATGGATGTATAAGGAGATTAGACGGTAATGACGGTATTAGCGGTAGGGGTGTTACACTTATATAGGCTTCCTTAAAGATAGAAAAATCCGGTAAAAACCGAGATTTACCGACGTTTTAGCTCAAGGGCTTCCAAAAGGAATTTGATTATGAAATTTTACACATGGGTAAAGGATGATATTTCTGATTTTTCTAAAGTGGAATCGAATTATTTGGATATTGGAATATTTTTAAATTCAATTTCTCGTCAGATTCAATCAGAAATTGCTAGAAAAGTATTGGAAATTCGAAAAATTAAAATTCCAACGCCATTACGCTTCAAATGTCATCCTCTATCATGGGTTAAAATTTTAAAGCATTTTGAATTGGTTTGACCCTTATTTAGAGGAGAGAGAAAGCCTATAGGGGGCTAAGGAGCCTTGAAAAATTACGAAATGCCCCTGGAGATGACTAAGCTGTCCCTAGTACTCTGAAATGTGTCGATCGAACTGGGAACCCTCGCTACTAGCCTATTAGTAGAGACTCTCTTCCGGGGGGGTTGAAATTTTGGGTATAACAGATTGCTCCCCGTCAACTAGACTTTGTAATGGAAATGAAAAGGCTAGTTGATGCTTGAGTGATACCCCAAAATTTTTGGATCTTAAAAGACCCCACATGCAATTGAAATCCGATAAGTTGTGTCGAGATGTTCTAAGGCGCTGACTACCTATGAGTAAAGTGGAAGAACGTCGATCGATTCTAAGGCGTCGACTACCTAAAGGTAAAAATGAAGTAATGTCAGACGATTCTAAGGCGCCGACTACCTATAAGGATGATACGATGTCAAGCTATTCTAAGGCGTTGACTACCTATAATGAATGAAATGATGTCAAGCTATTCTAAGGCGTTGACTACCTAAAATGTGAAATTGAGATAATGTCAAGCGATTCTAAGGCCTTGACAACCTAACAAGTGAAAATTGGGTGGTATGCAAATGCAAGGATGTTGAAATGCTAATGATGCTGATGATGCTGATGATGCTGACGATGCTGATGATGCTGATGATGCTCGGATGCTTCTGGGGACCGAAACCCGTTCCAATGCTCCTGGTTGGTATACTATGGGGACTTATTGCCTCCGCCCACCAACTGGGGTGCTGGGATAACTTCTAGATTACCAAGGGAACTTATTGCCACTGCCCACTAGTTGTTTCTCCCAAGAAGTTGACATGAAGATGGGGACTTATTGCCTCTGCCCCGCCAACTTAGATCACGCTCTGTCTCGTACCTGTCTCGCACTGAAGATGATACTAGGTCTCATACTGGTCTCGCACTGGATGATGACGCTCGGTCTCGCACTGATGAAGGTGATGGGTTTCGCACTGATGAATATGATGGTCTCGCACTGATGAAGATGCATGGTCTCGCACTGAAGAAAAAGATGGGTCTCGCACTGACGAATATGATGGTCTCGCACTGATGAAGATGCATGGTCTCGCACTGAAGAAAAAGATGGGTCTCGCACTGAAGTATCGTACTAAATGGATGAAGAAAAAGCTGGATCTCGCACTGATTCTAGGTCTCGCACTTAATGAAGATGTTCGGTCTCGTACTGAATGAGGAAACTGCAAGGCCTCGCACTAATTTTGGGTCTCAAACTAAAAATAAGTTAGGAAGATAATGGTCTCGTGCAAATGATGAAAACTGATTACTGAAGTGCCAAACATAGCAATGATGATAAGATGTATGCAATCAAAATATATGAAAGATACTCGTTTAAAACGGGAAATTGTTGGAAAAGGTGCCAAACTTGGTGATGTTGAGGTGTTATGTAAAATGCTACTAGAGTGTTTGTTGGAAGCTTGCCCAAAACAAGGAACTGTTGAAAAATGTGCCAAACATGGCAATGCTTGAGAAAGACTCTGCTCAAAAAATAAAGTGAAATGATCATTTCCTGACTAAAAATTTCATATCTGCAATTGGTTTCTTGAAAAATGAACGTGTCATTGGTGGAAGTGTGTGGTGTTTGTTATGGTATTAAAGGCTTTTTCCGGTGTTCAGGATTTGAGATAGACCTGGGATTAGGTTGTGATTTTGGATGGTGGTCAGGGTTATGACGGGCCTAATGTTTTTGTGGAGGTAATGCCAATGACGGGCTTGAGAGTGTGCGTGTGGCGGTAAGGGCTTATGTGCCTGTGGTGGGATGGTGGTGCTCAAGCTTTGGGTTTTAATAATTGCCCCCAGTATTTTTCCTTAGGACAATCTGAGCTAGAGTTCATGGCAATCGATCGTTCCGATCGATTGCCCCCAGTATTTTCTTTGATTAAACGCGCGAACGAGTCTCGTCCTCACAGGGTCATGGCTTATGTTTCGATGTGGTGCTTCCTAACCTACACTCAGCGTGTTTGATGCTTGTACCTGTTTTCTGCTCACGGTCACAACTTCTAGACCATTGAATTTGACATTTGGTGGTTTTACGCATTCGATCTGTTACTTTCATGTGATTAGATACACAACTATCAAGTCGAAAGTCTTTAAAGCTTATAAAGTGGCCATAGGGTGTGATGAAAGACGACAGGATCATGGAGGGATATTTGAGGTATGTGAAGCTTAAATGGGTGACCGAAGCTGCAACTTGTGTCTTCTCTCAGATTCATCTTCCTTGTCTTGAAGTCGTCTAGTTGCTTCATGTTGATGTTGTTTTCAAGCTTCTGGACCTGGACTTTTGAAGTTGTCCTTTACACCATTTCTCTTTTTGTTATTTGGATTTCTTCAAGGCACTACGGGTTTGCCTTCTTGTTTTATCCTTTCTTAACTTTACCTTCGGGGTTCTTGTGTTTCCCTGTTTTGGGCTTCGAGAACTATTTTGATGTGAGCTCTTTAGATCCTGTGTCACTCGGGGACCATTTGAGGATCACTTCATCATGCTGATAGCGGTGTTGCTTCTTTGGACTGATGAGAACGTTATCTGAGAGTCTGACTCCTCGTTCCCTTTGGTCACCGGGTCGGCAATTCATCATTGGCTGGGTTATTTTGTGGAGTTCATAATATCAAAAAGGGATATATGAAAGGCTCAGCGGGGGTTCCTAGGGTTTAACGTCAGGGTTCACAAGCTTTTGGCTATATGGTGTTGTACCTAGGTGCTTCGTCATTCCTGATAGTTGTGTATCCGCTCTTTGTTACTTTTCACAGGTCTAAGAGTAAATTTACAAATTATCTCCTTCGGTCGGAGTTATGCCGTTTACCTCACCTTTGAATGTGGTCTCACCGGAGTCGTGTAAAAATGACACGCTTGTTCACTCATGGTTTTTCCACTCAAGACACTCTCACGAGATTTTCACTCCAAAACTCGTTCCACATTCAAACGAAAGATGAAAGATGACGAACTTCAACTCAGATTGCCCCCAGTATTGATTTGGGGTTTATGACAACAATTCAAAAGATGTGGATTTGGAACCGCTTCGTGGGTTATTTTGGATGCTTTGGGATAGGTTGTGGTGTTTGGCAACGCATGTTCAGCCTTTTAGAAACAAAAGGCAAGTCGTTCTGTTCCATAGTCGGGGAATGATTACTCCGTGATCCTTTTCCTTAAAAACAATTTGGTTTTTTTTTTCGATGAATGAAAAATGGTTTGTACGGGAATTGTGAAAATGGAACTATGATTTTATTTATGAATCATGAAAGAAACGTAAAGATTACAATCTGAGGTGACTGAAAACTAACTAAGAAAATAAGCTACAAGGAAAATTTGAAGATGCAAAAAAACATAAATAAAACGATCTGCATACTTAGAAAAATTGGACTCCTTGATCGAGGAGGTCTTGAATCTTGTGCTTCAATGCTCGGCAATTGTCAGCATAATGGCCAGACAACTGATGGTAGTGGCAGAATTGATTAAGATGCCTCCCCAATTGAGTGGTTCCTGGCCGAGGGGCCAGGGGCTGTAGCAGGTTTCTCTTCTGAAGCTCATCAAACGCCTGACTTGGTGCTCGGCCAATGTTGGTGAATTCCCTTTGCGATGAGTCTCGACGTGGTAAGGGTACCGTCCTAAGGTTTTGATGCGGAGCTCTAGGTCGTTGAACCACACTCACTTCTGGGAATGAAATACCCCGAACTTAAATATGGTGATAAAATTATTTTAATATGGAATTTAAGGGCCTAATAGTGCCTGAGTAATTTTGGTAAGGAAAATAAATCCAAAAGAAATAAAGAAACGCTTTAAAAAGCGAAAAATCCTAAATAAGCGTTAAATAACCACAGGAGGTATGAGACCTCGGTTAGCGTATTATATGGATTCCTAGGGCTTAATAAGACCAAATATATGGGAACAACTCCCGAAGAAAACGGAGCCAAATAATGTATTAAAACGCTAATAGAGCTTTAGCGCACGTTTTTCGAGAAAACCTGAAAACGTGATTTTTAGTGGTCAAACGAACCCGTAAAAAATTATAAATTACTAAATAACAATGATTAAGCATTAATGGAAGCTTAATAACCAATAAAAATAAAGAAACAAGAAAATTCCGGAAAACGGACCCGGTTAGTGAATAGTATCAAAACCGAGTAAAATAACGAGCGTTTTCTGTAAAAGACGAAAAACGCTCTAGCTTATACAAACATGTGGGACCGGTTTTAATATGTAAATCAGCCCTCACACACTCACACACACCTACCTAGAAAATAAAAGAAGAAATCAAAAAGTAAAAAGTAAGCAAAAAGGGTAAAAAGCACTATCTCACTCTCTCTCCTCTCAATTCTCCTCTCTCTCTCTCTTGTGAGTTCCCTCCTCCCAGCCAATTTCCCCCTTCTTCTTCCTCTGCTGGGCGATTTTGAAGCTCCAAAGAAGGCTTCAATGGCTACCACACTTCTCTTGCATGCTCCACCTTCATTTGAACTCCAAATGCTCAAATAAGTACATATTCTCCATCCCCTCAACATTCTCTATCATTCTATCTTTTCAAAATTCAAAAAGGGAGAACTTCATCTCCATGGGTATTCCCTATTCAAAGAGAAAATAACCCCAAAGTAAAGCTTGGAGTCTCCTCTCTCCATTAAGGTAAAAATCTACATGAAAAACTCATGTTTCCTTCATCTTTCCTTGTAACCGATTTTGACCCCCTTCGTAATGCTCTATTTTTCTCTCTCTTTTGAGCATGACTCTAACCTTGCAAATGTGGTGAGAACACCTTCTTGAACCAAGGGCTAAAACCCCTCCTAAAAGCTTCAAAAGGTAAACCCTAGAAATTTGTTTAAAACATCTCAATGAATTAGCATTAATTTAAGGGTTAGTAAGTTAATTGCACTTGTTTTGTGTGTATTGGGTACTGGGAATGGAGTTTGGCAACTCCATTCCCCATGTGACCGATTGTGCAAGAAAGAGAGAAGAAGGAATGGAAAAGAAATGAAGGGATTAAAAGCTCAACGTAAGAGCTCCTTCTTAAAGCTTAATTTTAATGCACTAGAGTAATGGGAATGGGTGAACAAATAAAAGAACCTAAACTATTGTATTAGTATTGTAGTTGTGGGAGTTTGAGTATTTACGAGCTTGTATTTGGATTGTAGGCCTTAGAGCCAAATAAATTGTGTATGTGTATTAGTATGGTGGATTGAGGAAGTAATGATGTATTAGTATTGTAATTGAGGAAGTTTTGGTGTATTGAGATTTAGTATGTGTGCTGGTAGAACCCTTGTGGTTTGGCTAGAATAGGGATGAATTTGATGAGAAAGGATATGTGTGGATAAGTAAAGAAAGTAGGTGAGCTATGGCAAAATTTTAGTAGGAATTGTGCATTAAGAATGACTTGGTGAATGGGAGAACCAAGGTGTGTATTGGGATTTAGTAGAGATGATTTAATGACTAAGGAGTAGTAGTTGTGGTAAGAGGGTGAAAAGATATAAAATCTGTAGCAAGAGATTTTTGAATGTGTTGGAGAAACAAGGAAGAATTAATGAGTAAAACTTGGTAGGATGAGTATGGTAGAGAGTAAGACTTGGGTGAGTGTAAGGCAAATGAGGCAAAGAAAGAGCCATGGGATTAGTGGGAAAAAGAAAGGGAGAATCTGTAACATTTGTTGGAGATGGAAAAACTGTAACAGTGGAGAAATTTGACAGTGAATGGTATTTTGTAACAGATTTGGATAGAGGTGGATTAGGCTAGTTTAAAGTGCTTAATCAATGCTAAAAAAATGCTAGACTGTATGTAGGAATGTTGGGGATGAGATTTGTAGGATTTTGGAGTTGAAACATAATTAAAAACTAGCATATATGTAAATGCTGCAACTGGTCCGGGTTTGTAAACAAGTACAGAAACCCGAACCAGTCAAAAATCTGTACAGAGTGTAATGCGTGAGGAGTGGTCCAGGTTTGCAAACCAGAACCTAAACCCGGACCACCCCAAAATTATACCCGAGAGAATTGTTAATGAATGGTCCGGGTTTGCAAACCAACCCCTAAACCCGGACCACCCAAAATTTGTACCCGAGAGAACCACAAGTGCATGGTCCGGGTTTGTAAACCCTGCCCTAAACCCGGACCACACACAAAATACACCCGAGGAGTGACCAAATGCATTGTTCCGGGTTTGTATCCCCGGACACAAACCCGGACCACCCTAAAAAGTGCCCATAAATCATTTTAAAGCCATTCTAAGGTAGGGGCTTAATGGGTAATGAAAGTATAAGATAATTAGGACTTAATTAATGATGTTTAAAGGTCATTAAGGCCATGAAAAAGTATGAGAAGTGATTAAGAAAGTTGTAAGTATATGAACATTAAGTTAAACTGAAACAACGGGATAACGGGGTAAGTACGGGAGTAGTAATTATTGATGTACCGTATGAACATAGCATTAATAACAATGTTTGAAACATTACCAGTGGAACAAGTGGGAACCAAGGAACAAGGGAACACATGGTAAAGCTAACTCCGGTGAAAGGTATGATTTTCTCATGCCCCGTATGCTAACCGAGTTACGTTGATTTGAGTGCTGTATGTCGGCTAATCAAGACTAAAGCATGAAAACGGTTTATTGCCTTTCATTGCATGTCTTGCTGTATGTTGTATGAGCTAACCCTTCTTGATTGATGGTGTGGCTTCATTTAGTGCGTAGACCGACTCATAGATGAGTCTTGTTGTTTAGTGACTCATAGTACGAGTTATGTTGTGAACTAACGGAAACGTAGAAACACACTAAACCAACGAACCAACACACAATAACGCAAACCAACGAGCTCACTAGATTGAGAGAGAGTGCACGGGAGTAGTAACCTCCCGACAACGGTAGGAGAACCGAAATGAACAATCCACAAACAATAAGTAGTGGAAGCATATGAATAAACCCTATTAGAGGAATTAATGTCGGTGCAAGTCATGAACCATGGGAGTAGTAAAGAATGATGAGGGATCTTCAAACCCCTTAGCAAATTAGTCGACCCACTATGAGAGGACCCGACTGATGTGAGCAATGTCCCGAACATGAGAGTATTCGATACGTTGGGGGAACCCTTAAATCTGAGAATACTAGACGGTGGCAATTCCCTAAGCTAGTGGAGGTTATCGAGAGAGATACTTCTAGGCTAATCCATGAGATTGTAAGATACTCCAAGAGAGGAGTGTTGGGAATTTGATTAGTCCGGTAAAAATGGACACTTGTATATTTGAGGAGCTAAGTGTATAGCCTTTGAATTTGTAGGCCCGGTGGCGAGTCTTGTGTATGACTCCGCCCAGAGACCAAAAGTAATGAGTATTGAGTATTGCGTATGTATGAGTAAAGTAATGAGTATTGATTAATGAGTAGTATGAGTATGTAATGAGTATCGAGCAATGAGAAGTACGAGTAAGGAGAAGAGTATGGGTACTGAGTATGCGAGCGCAAGTGATGAGTACTGAGTAAGAGTAAGTAATGGTAGCAGTGCGTACTGAGTAAAGCATGAGTGAAATAATGAGTAAGGCATTGAGCGTAGTGTGAGTAAAACATTGAGTAAGTAAGATTAAGCTTGGTGTAAGCCTTGAGAACCCGTGTAAGGAGAAAGAGAGCATCCGACGAAACCGGATGAACGAATAACTAAATGAACGGTTGGCTAACGAATTGTTTTCCTTGGTAGGTATTGAACCTTGTATTGTAACACCCCATCCAACATTAACACACTTAACAATAAACTGCAGCGGAAAACTTCCTTCATCACATTACTTAACTCGTTGGTGTTACACGCCGTTAACCACCCACGTGGCTAACAAGGCTATTACACATACATTGTATCAGTCTGATGGACTGGATTCCCGAGCAACTGTACATTACTATATCTTTTCATTAACAACAAAACATACACATACCTTCCAACCGTACCGAGTATTCACAAGTTAATGCCGATAACAATTTCGGTCTTACTACACCTACTGTACATATACAACTTAAATGATTACCCATGTACATACGACTACCCCGTCCTACTCTCGAACTGCTTCCAGCTCCTTGTACCTGAAATAGGAAAAGAAGAGAAAAGGGTGGCCCCCAAGGGGCTCAGCACCTTTGCTGGCATGGTAATCCCGCAGCCCGCATGCTACCGGGCCACGCACAACTAATTGTCGTCTTAGCATGCGGTTGATTATATTGAATCATGCATGTAAACTATAAACACACAACACATAACATTCCACCACAATTGGCTCAACAAACAGATAACACATCCTTACTTGATAAGTCACTCATTGTGTTCATTAACCCTAGAGTGTTTCTCCTCTAATGGAGCTACTTCCTTAATAGACGATACTTACCCATTAATCGGGTTATTCATAAACGTCTCTTTCATAAACTGGGATTCATATCCATGATCCACATACACCACATAACAACACTTTTCACGTTTCAACGTGCACTTAACATAATATCGCAATGGGAATTGCAGTACAATAATAACACATAACATAACGGGAACGGTTCTCTTAGGAACCGACCCAAACATAGTTAATTCACTTGTGAGTCTAGAGAATGATGTCACCCTCATGATAAACTCGTTATACAACACTCATTACCGTCCTAATAGTCGGACGAGTAACTTAAGTTAAGATGGTTCGGATAGGGTGACCCGAACACACCACATAAACACATGTTCCCCCTAAACCGATCATAAGTCAGAATAGCTAAGCTTTGGAGTAAGCTAATGGGAGATCGTAGCCCGTGAGGGAAACAACCATAACAGAGAGGAGGGTAAGGCTAAAAAGGATACCCACTCCCAAACAACGCGCGACCGGCCCAACCGGATTCCTCACCCCTGTTAGTACATACTTACTTTTAGATATTAGTTAGAGCCCCACTATGGAGTCTATCACATCCACACACCATACAGTATTACAACTGGGTTAAACATACGAGGGAGGTCCATACATTCACACACAAACATCACACAATTAACTCACGCATAGCCGTGGTTAGTACGTCCCATGGTTCGGGTCGTTAAATCCGAATACGGATCTCTCATGTGATCCTAGACTCAGTTAGCTAAGTTTAACACTTTCGAGGTTAAATGGTATCGGAACTAGACACGCCACATATATGAATTGTTGTAAACTCATTACATGTTTTATCTTACAACGTGGCAAACATACAGAAAAACACATTGACATACAAGCCGGTGTAATCCGGTAGGACACAGGTTGCAAGAAAACCGTACCTGTCACCGGAGTCCACTCTATCATGTCCACTTATGTTCCTCGAGCAATTCTCGAACAACTGATAATATTACATGTACTTTTATTAACATCGGGGTAACATGATTGTTTAAAGTCTAATGCTCATAACTTATCCCTGTTAACTTAGTTTAATAACTTCACATTTTAACTTGTTTTACTTTTACATTTTAATACAACTTTTCCCCCACTAAATTGTCATTATAACTCACTTAACATGTCCTTAACAATCTTATAACATCATTACATGTCAATCCCCATCATTACACATCATTTTCATACCTTAAACAACATTTTTAGAGTGGTCGGGGACTTGGTCCTCACCTAAGTCCCGGACCAACACTTAAGGAATCTCTCGGGTGATTTTAATAGGGTGGTCCGGGACCTTGTACTGACCCCAAGTCCCGGACCAAAGCATTTGTAAAACTCTCGGCCCTTTTTTGTGTAGGGTCCGGGACATCATCCAATACCTGGGTCCCGGACCACTATAACAGAATTCCCAAATTGACATTTTCAAGTATTGTTTCATCTACTTTCTTCATCCATTGATTACCCAAACTTCACACATGAACTTAGGCATATTCTAGTACCAAAATATCACTTTGATTCACCTTAAAACATTGTCCAACTTGTCACTCATTTTTCTTACAAATCCCTTAACACTTGTAACATTTCTCTTTTGGTTTTCTAAGTGGTATTTCACCTATAATGACCACTATACCAAGATGTTTCCTCTACACCTTAACATCATCTCCCAAGCATCTTTTCTTACTAACTAATTTCCTTGTTCACACCTTCTTAAAATTCTTTTCTCAATCCTTACCTAAACATCATTCATTCCTTGTACATCAACATTACCTAAACCTAAAACAAACTTCTCCAAGACTTTATTACATCACAAAAACACTAATTGAATTCCTAGAACTTCCAAGACAATACCTAAGTCCTTGTAACACTCTACAACACCTTAATACATGCTTTCTTCCCTAGTAAAACATTTATTCATTCCTAACACTTCCTAGTTCACTAAAACTCCTTTAAGCACTTAATACTTCTTGTACATTATCCAAATTTTGCCATGGGTTCTCCTAGCATATTGTCATACCAAAACACATTGTTTTTCACCATTAAACACTTAAGAACACCTAAATCCATCAAGAATATTCTCACACACAAAACTTCACCAATTTACACTACATCACAATATAGTGCATAAACTTAAATTGCTTGGCACTTAGGCCCTTAAATAACATGGCTCTTAGGCCCTTAAATAACATAAACCTTAAACACTGAATTTCCACATGTATATATTGCCTTTGACCTGCAAATACACCCAACAATACATATGCCCTTAATAAACTCCTTGAGAGCATTTTACTAGCTCCTATGCCATTGGCTGCTTAGGTATTTTATTAAGCAAATCAAGCTCATTTTTCCTAGGCATTTAAACTACATTGAGATAGTTTGTTTACCTCTTTTCTTCAAGATTTTTACTTGAACACTCTTGTTCTTCCTTGTTTGGAAATCGGCAAGAGTACTTGGCTACTTGTCAATGTTCTAATCAATACACAAGTAAAACCAATGAGCATTCAAGCTTCATGCTTAAACTCATTTACAAACCCTAGGTTATATATATTATCTTAACACATTAGGATAGTTGTTTTACCTTGGAAACAAAAGAGAGCATGAATAAGCATCAAGAGAGGACTCCACCAAGCCCTTGAATGGTTGGAATGAAGCTAGAACAAGGCAAGATGAAGGCACCATAAGTGGTGATTTTCGGTCACACACAAAAACAAGAGGAAACATTGATTTTCTTTGACTTTCCTTACCTTGAAGCAAAGGAGAATGACAAGGCATGGAAAGGTGAGCTCAAGCTCCAACAATGGTGAATCTTCATGGCACCGAAATGGAGTTCTTGAAGATTTGAAAAGAGAGAAGTGTAGAGCTTGGCCTAACTAAGACAAATATGGTCTTAGAATTTGATTTGGTATATGGAGCTAGAAGTTACTAGCTATGGAAGTTGGAGATGACATTGTTGCTGTAGAAAAACCGATGGAGAGAGGAGGAAGGAGGGTTGGCTACGGTGGGAACAAGAGAGGAATGAGAGAATGTGAAGAAAAGCTTGCTTTTGGAGATATTTAAACTAAAAGCAAATAGTAACTATGCTTTATTACTTTTCCTTGTTTATTTGATTGGTCAAGTGTGATGAGTCACACATGAAAAACTGCCCCCCTTAGCATTTTAGGCCAAGTCATGGTCTTTGTTGACCAACAAGACAACTTATATTGACTTATGTTGTAAATTTGCTTAATTTAGTTACTATTCACAAACTAAGGCACATATTTGTGAAATTTTTGATTTCCCATTGATTTAGACTTCCAAATGTGATACTAAGTAGTACAAATGTTAATTAAAGAGTAATGATGGACATTTAGCCATTCAAAACTCATTTACAAGACAATTTTTCAAAAATGTGCTTTAAGACTCCTTAAAGCACATTTTGTATTTTAACTTGTTTTCAAGCTTGGTTTTCTTTAGTAATTGATTTAATATGTTCATTAACATATAAATAAGGTCTTGGTAAGCTTATTAGGTCTTAACCAAACTTATCCCAAGCTTAGAGCACATTTTCACCCATATTGACCTTAAGGTATTTATTTGTGTTCTGTTTGGTTTAATTGTCTACCAAGGTTTCCTAAGGACTTAATTAGCCTTATTAAATCATAATTGAATACCACTACGTCTTGGTAGGCTCTTTGGGTCCCAACCAAGTTCACTCCAAGCTTAGAGCATGTTTTTGCTCAAGCTGTGTCTTAGTGCTTTATTGCATTTTACTATGGTTTAAATTGTTCACTGTTGTTTCTAAGGCACTTTTTAGCCTTTAAATACCATAGTTTAATGTCTAAACAACATATCAAGGTTTGGGGTATTTCAATAAGTAAGTATTGTTGATTGTATTGTGTAGTAATAGTATGTATGTATGCTTGTAAAATGAACTCCATGTATATCCGACCCAAAGTTGTCGGTGTACCGCGGTTAGCACGCGGTATATGCGAATTTAATATGTAGCAATTTTGCTGAGCCCCTAGGGGCGACGTTTTTATGTTACAGGTATTCGAAGCTGACCACCGTTCGAGAGAGTAGGACGGGGATTGCTATGTAAGCATGGGTAGTTGGATTATAGGATTTGTACTTGTTTTGTAATGCAAATTCGGAAGTCCGGACTGTATCGGTAATTTAAGGATTGTAGTATACCCGGTATAGTATTGTATTGGAGTTGTAATTGAATTATGGTTGAGTATGAAAGGGAAAGTAATGTATTGTGTAGAGTACTCGGTAAGTTCATTTCATCAGACCGATAGTATGTAGTAGTGTAACTGGCCTTGTTAGTCACGTGGGTGACTAGCGGCATTGTACACCCGCCGTTGTGTATGTATTATCCGCTGCGAAGGTAAGTAATTGTACAGTAATGGCGGCATTAGCGGTAGGGGTGTTACAAAAAGTGGTATCAGAGCGAAGTATCACTCTGATGGATGTAATACCGAGTTTAGGAAAATACCGAGTTAGGAATTAGGGACTTAGGGCTAAGGGTTGAGTGTTAGCGTGTGAGGTACGCTAGATGGGAACTTCCGTGTGAACCGGAAACCTACAACAACTATACCCGCCCTCCGTAACCCACGGTATTAAGTTGGGAGAAGAACGCCAGAGAGATGGAAAGACCTCTCACACTCGGGTAAAACCCGATCTGGCAGTTGTGAGAACAAACCTTATTAGAAAAAGAACCTGTCATGCGGTAGAGTCCAAGAAATGGAAGTCCCGAAGACGGTTCCCGTTGAATGACAACGACCGCCCTTAATGGCGGAGGATTGAAGATCCTAAACACAGGATAATGGAATTTACGACGCCATGGGGTGACGTGCTCTGCAGTCGCGAGAACCATAAGTAGCCAGCAAGAAGAGGAGCACAACCGCGCGATGAAGCGAGAAGGACAGAGTATCAAATCCAGGACAAGAGAGTCTACAGACTGTAATGTTCGATAATACCAATACGGTATACAAACCGACTAAGGAATTAGTCGAGGTTGAGTTAATACCAAACCTACACGCCAAGAGGCTATAATAACCGAACAACATGGTTCAGATGACTATGAAAGTATTCATAAAACATACACATGTAGGACTACAACGTGGTTCCTAAGGATAAGTCAAGTCTCGTTAACCATAGTGAAGGTGTGAGACACCTGGACTGACGACAACCATGTCAAGTACATTGAGAAACGACTCAGGAGAATGATCACCAAGATCAAAAGATCAAAGGAAGATCTAATAAGACCACCAAATATGGATGGAAACGATACCGTAACCGGTATACGTTAACCGAAAAACAACCTACCCGCGCACTTGCCCAGGGCAAGTGCAGCAACTATAAGACAATTGGAAGACTCCTAATGACCAACAAGTACCTACTCAAGTACCACCATGAGAATGGAAGTAAATACATGAACACTGATCCTAAGAAATTGAAACAATGAAACCTTGGAAAGGCCTAACGGCCCATCCATTGTATTAAGAACGTACCAGTCAGCGAGAAGCTGGACTTGGTCAAGATCTCAGACATGGCAACACCACGAAGAATTTCTTTTAACACCGAACAGTTGTTTCAAAACCCAAAAATTTTCTTTCAAAACCACAAACCTTTCTTTTAAACCTCAGATTTTAAAACCAAACTAACGGAATTATGGTGAGTATCATCGAATGATACAAGAGGAGTTGACAATAGAATACTTCACTTAGGCGTGTGACGAGCACTACGAGTGTACCTAAATACGGGATGTGGGACGACCGCACTCCGAAGGAGGTTGCGGGCCCGACAAATAGTCAGGTAAGTGGTAACGTACCAACAAGGTACCCCACGTATGTATACATGTAGTGTACGAAACACGGGAAGTAGTCAACTCCGTTCTACGGACCATAAGTAAATTCAAACTAGAACAGTTGGATACCTCAAACGAGCAAAAAGGGAACTCAGATAAGCTTACAAGCTAAGGAGTTAGAAACTCACTCCAGGAGAACCATTAAGAGTTAAAAGTGCGAGAAGCACTAACAACGGAACAAGACATTGGATATGTCTCGAAGATATCGAAGTAAAGCATGATAACTGGAAGGGATACCCAGTCTAAACACTGTAAGGCAAATGCCTAACATTAACACATCAATGTTCAATGAACGGGATGGAATTCCCAGAACAACTACCACAAACACACAAGGTGATCATATATAGTTCCGAAAAATACCATGCACCATCAAAGATAATATCAAACCAGTTATGACATAGGGAAAAACAGCAACGGTCTACCCTAAGAACAGGAGACTTTATAACCCTCAATGGGATAACTTAGATCCAGAACCGCAAGGTAGGATCACAAACTGCACATACTCATAAATGTCAGTCAGATGCCACCGTATAATCAGTAATACCCAGGAGCGATCCATAAGGGTATCAAGTCAACACAGTTGAACGAGATGTCGTGGTAAAAACACCACAATTGGAATGGACATCCAGTTAGAACACTGAAGGAATCCCACTTGACAAGGGATACCCCTAATAAATGGTACCGATCATACCAAGATACAAAAAGGGTCTCCAACAAATGGAAGCGTGGTGCGACGATCTTGTTATGGAGCCCAGTATCACCTCCAAATCCAGCGATAGCTTACGGAGACATAATCACTTGGGAACAGCCTATGATGAGCAGTGCTCTAGGCGATATGACTAGTATGCCACGGAACTGTTACAATACACAATTTGACGGTTGCAAAACCCATTATGAACCATATGGGAAGTGGTCAAGGACGGCACCAATAAAGGTTAATAACCAACGAGCAAGGATACCCCTCATAAATGTGAGACCGCGGGAGCGGTGAACACATGGATTCTAAAGAAGGGGATACCATCAATAAATATCTGATAGTACACCCCTTTCAGAACTACTAATGTAGTGAAGCTTGAGCATGAAATTACTGCCAAGCGATGTCAAATAAGCTTAAATAACAACTGTTGACAACTAAGGAGTAACCGGTTCAGAACGAACACGATATGTGGGAACGTAAGGTATAAGTAAATAACGCTCAAGGAGCTCCAAAGTATAAACATCGAACCAAGATATAAATAGTGGAAATGCATGAGCTGAAGCTAGCAACAGCGGATGCCATGTAAACCAATACTGTAGAATTAGTAAGAACATGGTGCGCAACAGGCGACCGATGTGTGGGAAATATCACCCAATACTATGAAGTTGTTAATACAAGATGGTAGACAGACCGGGCAACAAGCCAGGAGTCTGCACCAAACGATGAAGCACCACCTGAAGGAGTAACGATCATTCCTATTGCGATCTCATAAGAGAGTTACTGCCAAGAGTTTATGCCTCTGCACTCTGTAGGACTGACTGTTTTTGTATTGCACTTGTGCAGTTAATGATCTGGTAAGATAGCTAGGAATATGGAAATGTAAATCGTGGAAAATTTTCCCTTTCACCAATGTACATGGCATAAGCCAGTTAAGAAAAAGCTTAGAAAAAACCGTGCGGCCTAAGGCCAAGGAAGTATGAAGAGAGTGCAACACACTAATAATCACAAGATGTGAATTCCATGGGAATAAAAAGTGAAAGGATACTTAAGAAAGTCATAAGGACTGACGCATAGAAAAATGCAAGGTCACACAAGTAAATAACACTTGTACTGAACTAGAGAAACTGGCATAATTCAGAATCCACTGATAACAGAGGAAGCACTACAACTAAGTAGTGGCTTAACCTCACCCGAAAATAAGTCGGAGGACCAAGTGAATGATCACTACAAATACAACAGTATGCATATAGATTGCCAGAGAGCCGGTTATTAATCTAAAACTCATTGAGCTCGCGCACGGTAAAAGAATACCACGCTTGATGGAATAAACCTTATTCCCACAATAAGAGGGATAAAAAGGTGATGTGTAACACATTAAGGATAACGAGAAGGGCGAATAACCCAAGTTATCAGGGTCGCGCAGCATAAGCTGGTGGGCCCAGAATTCTAAGTGAAAGACACCTAGTGAATAAGAGGTTAATCATCAATACCCGAAAGCCATTTAGGCTAGAACCAAACCCGGTTAAGAGTTAAATAAACTCCGATGAAAATTCTTGATGCTGGGACTAACCAGTAATACGGCTAAGACCCATTGGTCAAGGAACATTGTATAATAGACCGCATGGAAACTGAACCACTCCATGACGGCTGAATGCCTTCGACCAATGTCCAACACTGACACATGGTAGATTACGTGGGTGTAATCCCTTTTAAGGGGGGTAGAGCGAAAACCACGAAATGTACGTTTTACGTGATAGGTGCGTAAACTGCAATGCGCATAGCGCAAAAGAATTTGTTTTGATGATTGATACTTATGTTACATAAACATTTGTATTCACTCATCGTGTAATGGTGGTAATTTGGGAAATAAGAATAGGAAAGGAGTAGAGAAACTCCAGGGGAATGAGGACCCCGATTGGTAATAGTATGAGGAATGAGTACGTATGAGAGACTTGAGGAGTACAAATCGGTATGGAACCGATGTATGTGATGAGTATAAACCGGTATGAAGCAGATGTATTTTTATGATTATAAATTTGGTATAGCAAATTAATGGGATATTATACCCATGAATTTCCTAAGTATAGTAGTTGGAGGAGAAGTAGTAATAATTGGTGAGATGATTAGTAAGTAAGTAAGTGAATTATATAAATTGGAAAATGTATGTGTGTGATTATGACTAGCAAGATTAAAAAGAGAGAAAACGGAATAATGTTTGACAATTTGTCTGTTTGAATGGAGGTGGGAGGTGGAACTTGATTTGCTAGCGATCACGGGAAACCGAACACAAATTGGGGCGGATGGATAATTCAACACCAATGCTGATCACATTGGGGTTGAAGGACTCTAGAAGCTTCCCTTAAGTGGTCACAGTAATAACACTAGCAATAGGTATAATCATCATAAATGGAATTTGGGAGATGTATGCAAGTTTTCAAAATGAATTTTCAAAACTAATTTGGTACAATGTTTTCTTCAAACCTGAGAATGTGGATCAGTTTTGAAACCGCTCCCATGGGCGCTAGTGGATCTTCCATGCCTAGGCACGGGTATCCGGTCGAAACCATAGAAGGTGAAGCTAGTTTTGAGTCAGTGGAAGTGTTGATTAGTTTTGAAACCACTACACCGTTCATGCGGTGACAGTGTGCGTTTTGTATTTTTCTAAGGGCACTGGGGCAGCGTAGTCCCGAGTAAGTATGAGTAAGTATGCATAAGTATGAGTAAGTAAGTATGAGTAAGTGCCTAAGGATCTCTATATGTGCAAATGAATTTGATCTGAACCAAAGGACCGTAGAGCCAGAAAGTGTAAGTGCTCAAGTCATGATGGCCGTGAACCAGAAAGCGTAAGTGTTCAAACGTGACCGGTACCTGAGGGATCGCTTGACATGGGAGAGGATGGTACCTCATTTATCTGCGGACGGACCCCATGGAGAGCTTGTAACTGATATTTTTGATTGTCATGCATGCAGTGACATGCTGTTTGGATGTGTAGTATGCATCATGTCAGACATTTGGAGTTTGAAAAGTTATATGTAGAGGTCATAACCTTAGCGTAGAGTATTTATACAAGTAACGATATTAGCTTCACCAACTTTGAGGGCAAAGTTCTTTAAGGGGGGTAGATTGAAATACCCCGAACTTAAATATGGTGATTAAATTATTTTAATATGGAATTTAAGGGCCTAATAGTGCCTGAGTAATTTTCGTAAGGAAAATAAATCCAAAAGAAATAAAGAAACGCTTTAAAAAGCGAAAAAACGCTAAATAAGCGTTAAATAACCACAGGAGGTATGAGACCTCGGTTAGCGTATTATATGGATTCATAGGGCTTAATAAGACCAAAATAATATATGGGAACAACTCCCGAAGAAAACGGAACCAAATAATGTATTAAAACGCTAATAGAGCTTTAGCGCACGTTTTTCGAGAAAACCCGAAAACTTGATTTTTAGTAGTCAAACGAACCCGTAAAAATTATAAATTGTTAAATAACAATGATTAAGCATTAATGGAATCTTAATAACCAATAAAAATAAAGAAACAACAAAATTCCAGAAAACAGGCCCGGATAGTGAATAGTACCAAAACCGGGTAAAATAACGAGCATTTTCTGTAAAAGACGAAAAACGCTCTAGCTTATACAAACATGTGGGACCGGTTTTAATATGTAAATCAGCCCTCACACACTCACACACACCTACCTAGAAAATAAAAGAAGAAAGCAAAAAGTAAAAAGTAAGCAAAAAGGGTAAAAAGCACTCTCTCACCCTCTCTCCTCTCATTTCTCCTCTCTCTCTCGTGAGTTCCCTCCTCCCAGCCAATTTCCCCCTTCTTCTTCCTCTGCTGGGTGATTTTGAAGCTCCAAAGAAGGCTTCAATGGCTACCACACTTCTCTTGCATGCTCCACCTTCATTTGAACTCCAAATGCTCAAATAAGTACATATTCTCCATCCCCTCAACATTCTCTATCATTCTATCTTTTCAAAATTCAAAAAGGGAGAACTTCATCTCCATGGGTATTCCCCATTCAAAGAGAAAATAACACCAAAGTAAAGCTTAGAGTCTTCTCTCTCCATTAAGGTAAAAATCTACATGAAAAACTCATGTTTCCTTCATCTTTCCTTGTAACCGATTTTGACCCCCTTTGTAATGCTCTATTTTTCTCTCTCTTTTGAGCATGACTCTAACCTTGCAAAGGTGGTGAGAACACCTTCTTGAACCAAGGGCTAAAACCCCTCCTAAAAGCTTCAAAAGGTAAACCCTAGAAATTTTGTTTAAAACATCTCAATGAATTAGCATTAATTTAAGGGTTAGTAAGTTAATTGCACTTGTTTTGTGTGTATTGGGTACTGGGAATGGAGTTTGGCAACTCCATTCCCCATGTGACCGATTGTGCAAGAAAGAGAGAAGAAGGAATGGAAAAGAAATGAAGGGATTAAAAGCTCAAGGTAAGAGCTCCTTCTTAAAGCTTAATTTTAATGCACTAGAGTAATGGGAATGGGTGAACAAATAAAAGAACCTAAAATATTGTATTAGTATTGTAGTTATGGGAGTTTGAGTATTTATGAGCTTGTATTTGGATTGTAGGCCTTAGAGCCAAATAAATTGTGTATGTGTATTAGTATGGTGGATTGAGGAAGTAATGATGTATTGGTATTGTAATTGAGGAAGTTTTGGTGTATTGAGATTTTGTATGTGTGCTGGTAGAACCCTTGTGGTTTGGCTAGAATAGGGATGAATTTGATGAGAAAGGATATGTGTGGATAAGTAAAGAAAGTAGGTGAGCTATGGCAAAATTTTAGTAGGAATTGTGCATTAAGAATGACTTGGTGAATGGGAGAACCAAGGTGTGTATTGGGATTTAGTAGAGATGATTTAATGACTAAGGATTAGTAGTTGTGGTAAGAGGATGAAAAGATATAAAATCTGTAGTAAGAGATTTTTGAATGTGTTGGAGAAACAAGGAAGAATTAATGTGTAAGACTTGGTAGGATGAGTATGGTAAAGAGTAAGACTTGGGTGAGTATAGGGCAAATGAGGCAAAGAAAGAGCCATGGGATTAGTGGGAAAAAGAAAGGGAGAATCTGTAACATTTGTTGGAGAAGGAAAAACTGTAACAGTGGAGAAATTTGACAGTGAATGGTATTTTGTAACAGATTTGGATAGAGGTGGATTAGGCTAGTTTAAAGTGCTTAATCAATGCTAAAAAATGCTAGACTATATGTAGGAATGTTGGGGAAGAGATTTGTAGGATTTTGGAGTTGAAACATAATTAAAAACTAGCATATATGTAAATACTGCAACTGGTCCGGGTTTGTAAACAAGTACAGAAACCCGGACCAGTAAAAAATCTGTACAGAGTGTAATGCGTGAGGAGTGGTCCGGGTTCACAAACCAGAACCTAAACCCGGACCACCCCAAAATTATACCCGAGAGAATTGCTAATAATTGGTCCGGGTTTGCAAACCAACCCCTAAACCCGGACCACCCAAATTTGTACCCAAGAGAACTACAAGTGCGTGGTCCGGGTTTGTAAACCCTGCCCTAAACCCGGACCACACACAAAATACACCCGAGGAGTGACCAAATGCATTGGTTCGGGTTTGTATCCTCGGACACAAACCCGGACCACCCTAAAAAGTGCCCAGAAATCATTTTAAAGCCATTCTAAGGTAGGGGCTTAATGGGTAATGAAAGTATAAGATAATTAGGACTTAATTAATGATGTTTAAAGGTCATTAAGGCCATGAAAAAGTATGAGAAGGGATTAAGAAAGTTGTAAGTATATGAACATTAAGTTAAACCGAAATAATGGGATAACGGGGTAAGTACGGGAGTAGTAATTATTGATGTACCGTATGAACATAGCATTAATAACAATGTTTGAAACATTACCAGTGGAACAAGTGGGAACCAAGGAACAAGGGAACACATGGTAAAGCTAACTCCGGTGAAAGGTATGATTTTCTCATGCCCCGTATGCTAACCGAGTTACGTTGATTTGTGTGTTGTATGCCGGCTAATCAAGACTAAAGCATGAAAACGGTTTATTGCCTTTCATTGTATGTCTTGCTGTATGTTGTATGAGCTAACCCTTCTTGATTGATGGTGTGGCTTCATTTAGTGCGTAGACCGACTCATAGATGAGTCTTGTTGTTTAGTGACTCGTAGTACGAGTTATGTTGTGAACTAACGGAAACGTAGAAACACACTAAACCAACGAACCAACACACAATAACGCAAACCAACGAGCTCACTAGATTGTGAGAGAGTGCACGGGAGTAGTAACCTCCTGACAACGGTAGGAGAACCGGAAAGAACAATCCACAAACAATAAGTAGTGGAAGCATATGAATAAACCCTATTAGAGGAATTAATGTTGGTGCAAGTCATGAACCATGAGAGTAGTAAAGAATGATGAGGGATCTTCAAACCCCTTAGCAAATTAGTCGACCCACTATGAGAGGACCCGACTGATGTGAGCAATGTCCCGAGCATGAGAGTATTCGATACGTTGGGGGAACCCTTAAATCTGAGAATACTAGACGGTGGCAATTCCCTAAGCTAGTGGAGGTTATCGAGAGAGATACTTCTAGGCTAATCCATGAGATTGTAAGATACTCCAAGAGAGGAGTGTTGGGAATTTGATTAGTCCGGTAAAAATGGACACTTGTATATTTGAGGAGCTAAGTGTATAGCCTTTGAATTTGTAGGCCCGGTGGCGAGTCTTGTGTATGACTCCGCCCAGAGACCAAAAGTAATGAGTATTGAGTATTGCGTATGTATGAGTAAAGTAATGAGTATTGAGTAATGAGTAGTATGAGTATGTAATGAGTATCGTGCAATGAGAAGTACGAGTAAGGAGAAGAGTATGGGTACTGAGTATGCGAGCGCAAGTGATGAGTACCGAGTAAGAGTAAGTAATGGTAGCAGTGCGTACTGAGTAAAGCATGAGTGAAATAATGAGTAAGACATTGAGCGTAATGTGAGTAAAACATTGAGTAAGTAAGATTAAGCTTGGTGTAAGCCTTGAGAACCCGTGTAAGGAGAAAGAGAGCATCCGACGAAACTGGATGAACGAATAACTAAATGAACGGTTGACTAACGAATTGTTTTCCTTGGTAGGTATTGAACCTTGTATAAGTAAGTAATTATTGTTGATTGTATTGTGTAGTAATAGTATGTATGTATGCATGTAAAATGAACTCCATGTATATCCGACCCAAAGTAGTCGGCGTACCACGGTTAGCACGCGGTATATGCGAATTTCATATGCAGCAATTTTGCTGAGCCCCTAGGGGCGACGTTTTTATGTTACAGGTATTCAAAGCTGACCACCGTTCGAGAGAGTAGGACGGGGATTGCTATGTAAGCATGGGTAGTTGGATTATAGGATTTGTTCTTGTATTGTAATGCGAATTCCGAAGTCCAGACTGTATCGGTAATTTAAGGATTGTAGTATACCCGGTATAGTATTGTATTGGAGTTGTAATTGAATTATGGTTGAGTATGCAAGGGAAAGTAATGTATTATGTAGAGTACTCGGTATGTTCATTTCATCAGACCGATAGTATGAAGTAGTGTAACTGGCCTTGTTAGTCACGTGGGTGACTAGCGGCATTGTACACCCACCGTTGTGTATGTATTATCCGCTGCGAAGGTAAGTAATTGTACAGTAATGACGGCATTAGCGGTAGGGGTGTTACAGGAAAACTGTTATGAGCGCAAGCTACTGTCTGAAGATAATCCTTTTCTGGTCCTGGCTTAGATAATTTGGAGCCACTGCTGGAGTTTCTTGAGCACTCGAGCTCCAACCCTTCCTTATGAATCCTTTCCTCTAGAATACCGACTTGCCCCATCAACATGTCCAAACTTGGAAAGTACATAAATTTTAGCTCATGGTTGTGTTGTTTTCGCATGTTCTCAATTATCATGCGGATTTGCTCTTGCTCGTCCATTTTGGTAGGCATGGCTGCAGCCTTTCTCCTCCAACGCTTGATGAAGTCAAACAGGGACTCACCATCTTTCTGTCGAGTTCCTGCCAGATCGATTCTGGTGACCTCGAGGTTCTTAGCATACTCAAAATGATTTAGGAAAGCCTCACAAACTTCCTCATAGGTTTTGGTATTCATCTTCTGAGTGAGATACCAACGCTGGAGTCTCGTCTAGATAGCGTGCAAAAACTTTGGGTTTTTGCATGTCATTGAGCCCCAAGATGGACATTTCCCGGTCGAACATAGCCAAATGAATCTGTGGATCCGAGGAACCCTTGTACAAAGCGAGTGTTGGCAGCTTCAGCTTTGGGGGAAGATCAACTTTGGGATACAACGCCGTGGAGAAATAATCGAAGCCAGCTGGTTTGTTGGCTTTCTCTATGCGCTCAATCCTTTTAAAAACCCTTTTAACCTCTGCAGCTAGTTGGTTGTCAGGAACATCCTTCCCCACACGTGTTTGAGGATCTTGGGCCCTAACGGAGTCAATCTCGATGTAACTACGGTTAAGATTTTCATCCACAAGCTTTTCCAGAGTGTGCTGATTTGTCCCTGGAGATTAGCCTTACTCCTCAATTCCTCGACAATGGACTCCAAGACCTTGCACCTTTGCTGCACAGCGGCCAACTGGGCATCCGTGTTGATCGGATTTCCTTCTTCTGCCATATCTGGATTCGGGCTTGCCTGTTTCCAAGAAGTCCATTATTAGCTAACAAGAGGAAGTGGGTTGAAAGACACTAAGGTGAGAATGACACTTCACAAGGTAGATCGAAACAGGCTTAGGCTGAAAGCAAGTGGGCCAGGATACCAAGAAAATGAGGTGTTTGGGTTGAAGTATCTTTCAGACTATGAACTGGAATTTGGACTGAAATCTAAACATATGGTTTTGATTGGGCCTGAGAGGTGACACCTAGATCTAGGGTTTTGGGTTAGGGTCATGATAAGAAGTCTACCTAGACTAGAATGAGCCCTTGGGCCGGAATGTGTTTGGGCCTGAAGTAAGGCGCATGAGCTGGAATGGTCCCTAAATCACGAATGGGCCTAACTTTCTTTGGGTTAGAGAAGATGGTTGCTAAGCCAAAAAAGGTTTTATTTTCAGGACTTGTGAGTAATTTCAAGTTCAGGTGAATTTCTTTTTTATGGGCCTAGAACTAATTGAATAATTCAAATTGGGCTAGAAGAGAAATCACCTAAATCTAAACTTTTGGGCCGAAGCCCAAACAAATAACTCACACATTCAAATCAAGCAAGGCCTTTGGGCCGCAAACAATAAAGCCGCGATATCGGGTTAGGCTGAGTTGATGTAGGAGAAGTTCCTATCAATTTCTAGGCTGGGTAGTGGGCCGATCATGTAGGTAAACAAGGCCCACACAAATTCAACATGTCCTCACTAGATGTTAAAATCAAACTGGGTATGGATCGATCCGGAGAGGTGCTTGGGGCATGGGTCCAGGTCGCCACAAAGGAATAGGGCTTGCACGCTATTCTCTTTGGGCTTCCCCACTTTTTTCACATCACCTGAAGGTGTGCGTCTACGGATGGGTCTTTGACTGACCAAACAATGGGCTAGGTAAGGATACTGCAGGAAAATGCTAGGGGCTAAATCCCAGGTATTAAGGGGGTGTGGTTAGACAACACCCTCCTCTTTTCCCCCACTTATTCACATCACCTAAAAGGTGTGAGTCCCTGACAGGGGACCCTCAAACGGGTCTCGGGGTGAAATCGGTTTGTGTGGACCCTCGCTCTCATATGATGCAAAGGTGTAGAAATTAAAGTGCGCACAAAAGTAAACAAACAAAGTAATAAATCCATAAATAAACAATTTCGAGTTAAGCCCTCTTTCTTAAAGTTAAACAAGTTAAAATTAAGAATTTGGTCCCCAGCAGAGTCGCCAGTCTGTGAGCCTCGATTTTAAACCCTATCCTATGTTGATTAAAGTTGATTGGGATCTAGCCGGGTTTTAGGTCCACTTATAACCTAAGATTAATAACTATGGCATATAACATATAATTATTAAAACCTAAGCTCTCACTGGAACCTATTATGAGTCGCCACCTAATTTTAACCTAGGATAAATTAGCAAAGGTAGAGTTCGGGTTCGGGGGCTTGGTATTCGACTTAATTAGGGTTCAATTACTTTCATTACCCCCAGAAGTCATTTTTCCTCTACTTAGTTTACTTACGGCTTGTTACGAAGTCGTTTTAACCTAAATGCGCGAGCTTCTGTTTTTTTGTGATTTTAGCATTTTTTGAGAGAAAATTGAAATAAAATTAAAGATTCCTAAACTAGGGTTTCGGAGGCAGAATTAGGTCAAATTTTGTTTCCCTCCGTGGCTACGGACCTAATGTCCGAACCCACGGACCCTAGTTAACCTATGTGAACATAAAAGTCGAATTAAACAGAAAACGCAATTTTGAAAAGTCCGGGGCCACGGACAGGATGTTCGTGGGCTTGGACATCATTTTAGAAAACCTAAATTTTGAAAATTTTGAAATACCGCCACCGTCCGGGGGCGTCCGGGACCCGGACATAGTGTCCGTGGTTGCGGACCGCCCTCGGACGGTGGCGTTTGGGAGGTTCCCGATGGTGTTTTGAGCTCAAATTTTATAGGTGTGTAGCCTGAAAGATGTACAAGATGTTAATGATTGAAAGTTTTCAATTTGAGATCTAATTTAATGCGAAACTTAACGAACAAGTAATTGGGCAGAAGCTTTAATAAACAGCAACTCAGAAGCCACAAAAGGTTAGTTTGATTCCAAATTTCGATATAAAACTGATAAAGTCATAGGGAGTTAGGAAAGTGGGATTCCTACCTGTTTTACCTTCGGATTTACAATGATTCTTCACGTCGGTATTCGTCGAATGCTCCGTTGATGCCGGTTCCGGATTGAGTTCGACCCGAGCTTCTGGTTGTTGATTGTTGATGATGTTCTTCACGTTTTGGAGGTGGTTTGGTTGATGTTTGATGAATGTTGATGTGTTGGGAATTGAAAAGTGTGTTTAGGTGGTGATTTCAGGAGATTTTTGATGTGATTTTGGTGCTTGAAGGTGTAAAAACGTGGTGGACTTGTGACGGCTAGGTTTTCTGGTTGCTTATGGTTCTGATTTGATCATGGGATAAGGTTCCTTATATAGGCTTCCTTAAAGATAGAAAAATCCGGTAGAAACCGAGATTTACTGACGTTTTAGCTCAAGGGCTTCCAAAAGGAATTTGATTATGAAATTTTACACATGGGTAAAGGATGATATTTCTGATTTTTCTAAAGTGGAATCGAATTTTTTGGATATTGGAATATTTTTAAAGTCAATTTCTCGTCAGATTCAATCAAAAATTGCTAGAAAATTATTGGAAATTCGAAAAATCAAAATTCCAACGCCATTACGCTTCAAATGTCATCCTCTATCATGGGTTAAAATTTCAAAGCATTTTGAATTGGTTTGACCCTTATTTGGAGGAGAGAGAAAGCCTATAGGTGGCTTAGGAGCCTTGAAAAATTACGAAAATGCCCCTAAAGATGACTAAGCTGTCCCTAGTACTCTAAAATGTGTGGATCGAACTGGGAACCCTCGCTACTAGCCTATTAGTAGAGACTCTCTTCCGGGGGTTGAAATTTTGGGTATAACAGACGCTCCCCATCGTGGCAATGGCGAGGGTAGAAACGGAGTCAACAGAGGCCAAGGGGAGAACCGAGGCAATTACAGAGCTCCTGGGAAGATCAATGTTATGAGCCGGGCTGAGGCTGAGGCCGAAGCCGATGTGTTAGCAGGTACCTTTACTGTCCTTGGTACTCCTGCTCGTATTTTGTATGACACGGGGGCTTCATATTCTTTTGTATCAAGTAAATTCATTGAAAAGTTGGGATTAGTACCTAGTGAGACATCTTCATTAGCAGTAAGTATACCTTCGGGGAGGGTAATCTCTTGTACTAGGGTGCTAAAAGATGTAGGGATAGACATAAAGGGGGAAACCTTTGTAATAGATCTAATCCAGTTTGTTCTCCCCGACTTCGACATCATCCTGAGGATGAACTAGCTGAGCAAATACAAGGGAAGGATAGACTATGGCGAGTAAAAGATTGTGCTAAGAGGACCATCGGGGTAGAGGATGTCCTACCGAAATGTGGAGGAGAAGCCTGGAGTGAAGATCGTCTCAGCTATGTCGATCCTCTCACAAGTAAAGAAGGGGTAGCAGGCGTACCTCTGCTACATTCAGAATCTGAGCAGAGAGCCCAGTAAATTAGAGGAGATTCAGGTGGTGAACGAGTTTCTAGACGTTTTTCCCGAGGAGATTCCTGGCATATCGCTAGACAAGGAGGTGGAGTTCAGCATCGACCTAGTGCCCAAAGCTGCACCCATCTCTAAGATCCCGTACCGAATGGTGCTGTCAGAACTGGAGGAATTGAAGGCACAGTTTGAGGAGCTCTTGGAGAAGGGATACGTTCGTCTGAGTGTATCGGCGTGGGGAGCTCCTGTCCTGTTTGTAAAGAAGAAGGATGGGAGCTTGAGGCTGTGCATAGACTACCAGGAGTTGAACCAGATCACTGTGAAGAACCGTTATCCGTAACCAAGGATCGACGCCCTCTTCGATCAGCTTCAGGGTGCAGGAGTCTTCTCCAAGATTGATTTGAGGTCGGGATACCATCAACTTTGAGTTGCAGAAAAGGATATTCCCGAAGACTACTTTCAGGACCAGGTATGGGCACTTCAAATTCTGGGTAATGCCCTTTGGACTGACGAATGCACCAGCCGGCTTTATGGACCTCATGAATCAGATCTTCAATCCTTATCTAGACTAGTTCGTGGTGGTGTTTATAGACGATATTCTAATATACTCCAAAGACGAAGTTGAGCATGAAGAACTCCTGAGACTGGTTCTGCAGATTTTGAGGGAGTAGCAGCTTTATGCCAAACTATCCAAGTGTGACTTCTGGTTAGACCGATTGGCGTTCCTAGGACACATTGTTACCAAGGTGGGAATATCAATGGATTCATCAAAGATCCAAGCGGTAAAGGAGTGGCCGAGACCTAGTAACCTGACGGAGGTTCATAGTTTCCTGGGTTTGGCAGGATACTACAGAAGGTTCGTGAAGGATTTCTCGAAGATTGCCAAACCGCTCACCAATCTCATGAAGAAGGTGGACAAATTTAAGTGTAACGATGATTATGAGACGGTGTTCCAGACACTAAAGGAAAGGTTAACCACAACCCCAGTGTTGACCCTACCTTCAGGGACCGAGAGATTTTAGGTATTCTGCGACGCCTCCAAGTACGGCCTGGGATGTGTCCTGATGCAGAATGGAAAGGTGATAGCTTATGTGTCTAGGCAGCTGAAGGAGTACGAGACTCGATATCGAGGCATGATCTAGAGCTGGCAGCAGTGGTGTTTGCCCTCAAGATCTGGAGGCACTACCTATATCGCGTTTCTTGCAAGATCTACACCGACCACATGAGCCTCAAGTACATTTTCACACAGAAGGAACTTAATATGAGGCAGAGGAGGTAGTTAGAGTTGATTAAGGACTATGATATGGAGATTCTGTAGCATGAGGGGAAGTCTAATCTGGTAGTCGATGCTTTGAGTAGGAAGAGGAGTCATTTAGAGAACTCAATGTGGGTTCTCCTAGACAAGCTGGTCCGTGACTTCCAGAAGCTGAATTTAGAGGTGATGGAGCCCGGAAGGGTGGAGCAAGAGGTCAAGCTGTTCCATATGAGTGTTTCTTCCAACATTTATGAGGAGATACTCAAAGGACAACCCGCTGATGTGAAGTTGGAGCGTATATGGAGAAGATGAAAGAAGGCAAAGCAAAGGGTTTCAAGATCCACAGTGATGGCAACCTTAGGTTCAGAGGCAGATGGTGCGTGCCTCAGGATTGTGCATATGTGAATGAGAAACTGATGAGGGAGGCTCACAATACTCCTTACTCAGTTCATCCTGGTGGCGACAAGTTGTATAAGGATCTGAAGAAGCAGTTCTGGTGGCTGAAGATGAAAAAGGAAGTGGCGGAGTTTGTATCGAGGTGTCTCACCTGCCATAAGGTTAAATTCGAACATAAGAGGATGAGAGGTTTGTTGTAGCCTCTGGATGTCTCGAAGTGGAAGTGGGACACCATTTCTATGGATTTTGTAATGGGGCTACCACCGGCGAAGGGAGGAGTTAATCAGATTTGGGTGATTGTGGACCAGCTTACCAAGTCTGCGCTGTTCATACCCATGAAGAATACTTGGTCAATAAGTCAGTTGGTGGATGCTTACATTAAGAATGTGGTGAGATATCATGGGGTACCTGAGACCATCATTTCAGACCGGTACTCGAGGTTTCTGGCAGCAGTTTCAGAGGGCGATGGGCACCAAGATGAATTTGAGTACCGCGTTTCATCCAGCTACTGATGGTCAGACAGAAAGGACCATTCAGACTTTGAAGGATATGCTTCACGCATGCGTTATGGACTTCTAAGGCTCGTGGGCAGATATGCTACATTTGGTGGAGTTCTAGTACAACAATAGCTACCACGCCAGCATCAAGATGGCTCCATATGAGGCACTGTATGGGAGGAAGTGTAGGACTCCATTGTGCTGGAGCGATATCAGCGAGACCGTGGTGTTGGGACCACAACTGATAAAGGAGACCATGGAGCAGGTCAGGAATATTCAGAGTTGGATGAAAGTAGCTCAGGACCGGCAGAAGTCCTATGCTGATCTCAAGCGAAGACCGGTACAGTTTGAGGTGGGAGATAAGGTCTTCCTGAAGGTGTCTCCTGTGAGAGGGGTAACCAGATTCAGGAAGAAGGGAAAGCTCAGTCCTAAATTCGTGGGACCTTATGAGATTTTGGAGAGGATTGGGAAGGTAGCCTACCGTTTGTCACTTCCTTGTGAACTAGAGAAAGTTCATAATGTCTTCCACGTGTCCCAGTTGAAGAGATATATCCCCGACTCTTCGTATATATTACAACCAGAGGTTTTGAAGCTAGAGCAGAACCTATCCTACGAGGAGTACCCTATTAGAATTCTGGACACCAAGACCAGAGAGACCCGGTCGAAGTCCACTCGTATGGTCAAGGTCTTATGGTCTAATCATGGGACGGAAGAGGCTACGTGGGAAGCGGAGGAGGATGAGAAAGAAGTACCCACAGATCTTCGATCAGGTAATCACTTCAATCAGTACCAAATTAATGATAGTTGTAGGAGTGAGTTTTAGCTTCAAGGGTGAAGCTTTCTTTTAAGGGGGATGTGATGAAATACCTGCGAATTCACGAGTTAGAATATGTATAATATAAGGTTGGCATGAGAAGGATGAATATTATATTAGGATAACTAGGATAAGGTTGTATAGTCCGGATTTAGGATTAATAGTTGGCTCGGGGAAGTTAATCTGTTTTTTTATTCTATTCTAGCGTTATATCTCTCTTATTTTCCCAATGATATTAATCTCTAAATATTTATTTTACTTCTATAGACTTGTTACGTTAATTTAATTCTAAGAGTTCAAATCTAATTTTACTTCCTCTTAATTGATTAATTATTCTTAAGAGTTCAAGTCTAGATTTACCTCTTCCAAATTA
This sequence comes from Limonium bicolor, assembly GCA_023374045.1. Classification (NCBI taxonomy): domain Eukaryota; kingdom Viridiplantae; phylum Streptophyta; class Magnoliopsida; order Caryophyllales; family Plumbaginaceae; genus Limonium; species Limonium bicolor. The sequence continues at coordinate 487,891,920 of CM041776.1, forward strand.
AATATAGATAATGGTAAATTCTTATTTCTCTCCTTGATTAAATCACGTTGCTACTCTAGACTCTTCCAGCTTAACAACTTCCCTTATATTTGAATTATTAACTATTTTCTAATTTATTCTCTTTCATACCAAAATAAATAAATTAATTCCTCTCTAGATATTTTACCCTTATCCTTATCTCTTACAACAACCAATTAATTTCCCTTCACCTTTTATTTCAAATTAGAGAGTTACTTCTTTATTTCCTTATTTTCTAACGGGCTACTTGTTAGAAGTTTGACTCCTCCTCCCGATTGATCTCAACGGCATTATTTAGTATACCTTCCAAAGTAAATACAATACTAATTATTTGAATTCTCTTCCAAATTATTTACTTTAATAATTAAGTCCTTTGTCCTTTCGGAATTGATTGTAATCTATCTAATTTAATTTATATTAATCTTCTCCTTCCTTTATTTTATTTAAATCACGATCTTTCCCATCACTCCTTCATCCTCAACACGCCGTCATTACGTTCCTTCTCTCTTAAACTCTCAACTCACGCTCATCCTTTTGCTCTTGTCAGATCTTTTCCCTGGTGCCAATAGAGTTATAACGGGTAAAGTTATTATTTAGATAGTATGTTAATTTATTTAGTTGAGTTCGTTGATTTCTGATTGTGAGTAATTGTAATCTAGACACCGGTGTCAACGACGAACGTTATTGGTGATTTCGTTGAATTGTCTTCTTGAGTCAAGAGAATGATCAGGTAAATTTTGTGCTCATTGTCGGTTTAATGATGTGGATTATTTTTCCACAACAAAAGGTATTTTGAGAAACTTTACCAGTGATTTGGTAAATTGAGATTGGGTTTTCTTCACGTGGTGTGTGTGGAGGGTGATTTTTCAGTATGAGGGGGGTCTATCTAAGTATGATCTGGCTGAGAAGTCTAGATCGTAAAAATCGCCATTCTATGGAGGGTGAAAACCCATTATTCATGGCAGCCCTCAAATTCCTACTTTATCATTCGCCTTTCCCAGAAAGCATAAGGGAGTGCAAGTGTGCACTATACCCGCTCTCAATGGGCTCCACGCGGACTTATGCCCTAGAGGCGGAAGTTGACTAGAGTCGCCACCTAGTTTGACCTAAGGAACTAGGAAGGGAGGAGAAGGGTTCCAGGAACCGTTAATCGACTCTGATGATTTATTGCCTATGGATGGGGCTTATCCGATCATACTTGAGATTCTGTGTGGGTTCGCACTGGGTTACACCCCTTAGAAGTGGCAACGACCACGACTTCGGATTGGTGCCCGAGGAAACCTCGGTCTCCAATTATCGGGATTGCCTTCTTTCAAAACCTTATTAAAGAGATTCATTTAAAAGCCAAGGATAGATTAGGATGAGAAGAGAGAGATGGATGAGGCGAGCTTTTCTGCCAAGCCAACGCCAACGCCAAGAAGAGGAATTAGTGAATTCGGATGAGTATAGAATGAAGATTTGGGAAAAATCTGAGGTTGAGTGAATAGACAAGACTTGTAGTTCGATGGTTTGAAGTATGTGTAAGCCGAAGCAGGTTTGAGAGATATGAGAGCCATCTTAGAAGGGGAAAAGGGTTTTTTTTTGGAATGGGGTCGCACCCTAAATGGACTGCCTACGTACTCAACTTCCTGTTGAGATCAGACCTTACGTAGTTCACGTTATTTGGGTTTTGGAAGTTTTGATGTTTGTGGAGTTTGAAGATATTTGAGGTGTTTGTGATTTAGAAGGGTTCAGGGTTTTGAGAAGTTTCGAGTTTGAGATGTTAGTCTGTGAGACTCTCGGATCTGTGAGACATTTGAAACCTTGAGATGTCGAAGTCTGTGAGACGCTTGGGTCTGTGAGACGCTCGGGTCTGTGAGACGCTCAGGTCTGTGAGACATTCGAATCATTAGAATAACAAAGTCTGTGAGACGCTCGAGTCTATGAGACATTTAGAGTGTATAGGAAATTGGAATGGAATTGGAACTGAACTGAAATCGAAGTTGAATCGGTGTTTGAATGAATATTGATTTGAATTGGAATTGAAGTGAATTTGGATTTGAATGAGTTTGGTATTGAATTGAATTGAGATGAATTTGAATTGAATTGAATTGGAATTGGAATTGGAATTGAATTTAAAATGGGTTTGAATTGAATTTGGTTTGGGCCGAGATTGGAAAACGGGTCGAGTCAAAGTTCAGGTTGATTGAAGTAGGGTCGATCAAAGTTAGGCTGGTCAAAGTCGGGTTGGTCAAAGTTGGATCGAGTCAAGGTCAAAGTTCAGTCAAGTCAAAGCTTCAGGTCAAACTTGGGGTCAAGTCAAAGTTTCATTCAAGGCGAATTGGGCCTTGAAAAATGGACTGAAGTGGGTCTTAAAAACCGAAAGTAGGCCTTGATAATTAGGCCAAAGTGGGCCTTGAAAATGGACCGAAGTGGGCCTTGAAAAGTTGGTCGAAGTGGGCCTTGAAATGGGCCTCGAATTGGGTTTTGAACCGGGCCTTGAAATGGGCTTTGAAATGGGCCTTGGATCGGTCCTTGGATTGGGCCTTTGAGAATGGGCCGGATCAGGCCTATGAAAAGTGGGCCGGTTTGGGCCTTGGAGAATGGGCCAAATAGTCTTGGAAAGGGGGCCAAATTGGGCCTTGGAAATTGAGGTTGGAAGATGATTTGAATCTATGAGACAATTGGAGTTTGGGTGAAGTTTGTGTTTGGTCTTGAAACTTTTGGAAGTATCTCAAATGTCTTGGGGGTTGAGGTGTGTTTGACGAGTGTAGGAAGAGTATTTGATATTGGGGTGTGGAGAGGTTTGATTTCGAGCAACTCATGAAAAGTATCTGGTTTTGGGCCGAATTGGCCTATGGGCCTTATTTGAGATTGGGAAAATTAGGCCTTGCTTGGAATTGGGTCAGAAATTGGGCCTTATTTGAGTTGTTTTGAGCTTTTGGGCTTTGGAAAATTTGGAGAGAAATGATGAATCAAATTGGGATGAATTTCGAGAAAGTGCTTTTATTAATATATGTTATTATAATAAGATGTGGTTTGGGTCTAGGGATTACCCAGTTTATTAGGTGGGACCATGGCTCACCTAAATCTTAGGGTTCACCCTCTATCCTAAGGCTTGGTCCTAAAGACATAGTAACTAAGGCTTATGACATTAATAAGCAACAAGCAAGGGGTATAAATCACAAAATAACAAAGCAAATATCTCGCATAGGGTACAAACATTGGAGAAGCAAAATGAAGTGTAAACATTATGTACAAAAATTTGGTGATTGAACACTAGCGAAAATCCTACAAGATTTCAAATTAATTTCAAACTCTAATCAATATGTAGAAAGGGGTAAGATAAGCGCTAGGACAACATAATACAAAACCAGCTAGAGATAACATTCTAAAATTGTTCACATGTAGAGAATGAATTAAATTACAGAAATGAATAAATCCTAAGACTACCATCGAAAGTAAGAACAATAAACAAATTACAAATTAATACAAACATAGATAAAAAAATCTTAAATAGAGCTGCTATGGGGGCGCATCGACACCGCCTCACTTGAGCTGATAGGATCAGCAAGAAGTGCACCAACCGTTACATGTGTTTGAAGTGGAGACCCGGTAGTCCAAGCCAAGATCCCGTTCCTTAGTCTTAGAGTAGTTTCCCGTTTCAAGAGCATTATATACATGTCAAAAACACAACCAAAAGAGGCAAAATGCGTTAGTCAAAGAACGGAAGAGGGCTGGGATGTGTGCAATGGGATCATACGGCCCCTCTCAATGGGAGGAAAGGGGGCAATCTAATCATCTCCACACCCCAACCGAGAACATAGAAAAGAGTTTCAAGCTGACAGCGAATGCTATGAATTGTAAAATAAATCATGCATTGGGGTTGCTACTCAGATTAATTTGTCATCTTAGATTATGACTCAACCAAAGTGTAGTATCTAAGATAGGGGTTATGAGTCATGTGGGATCATACCTAGAAGGGTTTATATCATTTCGACCAACCAGCCAACAAGTGATTTATCTTAGCAATTATAGCATAGGGAAACTATAACTCAATTCATGCTCTTATCTAAGCGCGAGGGTCAAGTAATGCTAGTTTCAATCTAATTTCCAAGCCAGTATCAATGCGCAAGGGACAATTAAATATGAAAGGCGCTTAAATTATAGTAAGAGCTGAAAGATAGAATTTCCAAACCCATGCCGAACAGATGCAAAGTCCAACAATCAGCAAGTCCGGCCTTCCGAATCTCAGAGTGATGTACCAAACCCAATAGGCCAATGCCAAGCCCAAAGTGCATCAATGAGACCGATTTTCTTAACCCAACACTCCAGGTGGAACAAATACAGCTCGAATCCAACACGGACCTCAGCCAAAGCACGAAACCAAAGGCGTAAGAAGCGAATTCGATTAAGTAATTTGCACACAGCAAAGTGACATCGAATATCAAACAAACCTAGTCATAACTAATGGGCCGATGATAAATCATCCGTAAACAAAACATCGTCAAACAGGTTGGTGATATGGGAACAACCGACATGGGCTTCAGTTCTCAAAGAGAATATACAAGCAGATTAAAGCGAACATGGTAGAGTATCCAGAAATCAATACATGACTAAAGTACAGAATCCCACAGGAGCCCATGGTCAGTGAAGTTCAGCCTGGTCAAGAGTCCAAAATCGACAAGAAGGGCCTAAGACGAGAGAAGGAAAAGGGTCCTCCATCTCAACCTTGGTCAAGATAATATATTAGTTGAAGCCGAAACGGACTCGCGGCTTAAACCCAGAACAGACACGAAAGGGACCCAAAAGAATCACTACTTCAGGGTCAAAACAGCGCAACGAGATCTAGTGAACTCGGTGCCAAACAAAATGGGAGTACACTGAACTAAATCTCTAGCTCAGGCACAATAATCTGAGAACAAATGCGACATGGCCAGAATCGAAACACGGCTCAAACTAAATCAACAGATAACCAACGAGATCAACAAATCAGAGGCACTTTAGGATCGAATATCGTTATCAAGTCTCCCTCTGCAGAAAAGAGACCCTCTCAAACAGGGTCGAGCAATGAGATCGAGCAAGACCGCATTTAATTGAGACACAAACATATCGAACAACTATCTCAGATGACCATATAAATCGAGATAAGGCCAACAGATATCCAGATCGAAGCACAAAATCCATCAGAATTACAGACCCCACGTTCAGACGTAAACCTCGGCAATAATTTCCGTAAGTTAACCAAAATATGCCACAAAACAAAATTTAAAGGGGTAACCTGCTTGCGATGGTATTAATCCCAGAAACTCACATAGCAAAACGGGATCTCAGAGGCCGAAAAGAGAGTAACGAGATGAAAACCTTGAAAGAACCGAGATGGAGTTTCCATCTTATTATGCTCCAATCCGATGGAGAAAGTGGCGACAGTGTCAAAGAAAATGCAGTGTGGCGGGTGTGAAGATGATGGAGATGTTATCAGTGTCGGGGGGAAACAAATTACAGCCGGTGGAGGGAGGTCAGTTGAAGACGGGTTCCGAAATGAGCCATGGTGCCTTCCTTTTCTGCCTCCGATTGTCAAAGATGGGGGGAGATGGAGGTTAAGGATTCACCGGTGCACGGAGGTTTAGGGTTTGATTTATGGATTCAAAGGCGAAGGCGGCGATGGGAGCAAGTCTGGAAGAAAATGTAACGGTTTGCCGATGAAGGACGGAAGGCTTTGAAGAATGGAGGCGGGGTGAAAATGAAGAAATCGATCGAGGAAGAGGTAACGGGGGCGGCTCGTTACTGTAGGGTTTTTTTTGTTGTTTTATAATTAGAGGATGGGATTTAGGGTTTAGGAGGTGGGTTGGGTTTTAATGTGGGCTTCGGTCTCGGGCTGTAAGCTTGGATAGGATGAATTTGGGTTTGGGCTGATGGGTTTGACTGAAGATTGGGTTAAGACCAAATTTGGTCCACCGAAAAAATGAGAAAGGAAAAGAATAATTACAATGGAAATTTATACAAAACCTATGGAAGGAAAACAAAAAGCTATAACCCGACATGAGTAAAATCATCACAAACGCTAATGTTTTAAAAAGATGTATATGTAGAGTAAGACAAAAAGGGTAGTCAATAAAAATAAAATGTTTTACTTACAAAATAACAACATAAAAAAGATAAAATAATATAAGTAAAATAAAGTAAATGAAATGCCCACGACTAAGGAAATAAAAATGAAAATAACTAAATAGATAAATAAATAAATAAAAGGGTAAGACTAAAACAAATTATTGTTTGAAAATTTCTGAAAAATTGGGTTTTTCTATAATGCTTGAAAATTGGTTTAAAATTTTATCGTAAAACGATGGTTTCATTTTGGCAAGCACGTTTAGATTTTGAGACGGAGGAACGACGACCCCTCTCATTTTATTGAATTTTCTGAAGTTTAGATTATGGGGTGAGAATTTTTGGTGTCTACAGTGTGAAATTGTGGTATTCTGGAGTTAGAATTGGATTTGGTTTTGGGAGTTCTTCACTGGATTTTAATTGCTTTGGGGTTCTTGGTGCTCCCTGATTCACCATGTTGGAATTCTTGGTGCTCCCTGACTCACCATGTTGGTACTCTGGACTGTGACCATGAATTTTTACATTGATGTATATTTTTGCACTGCATACAATGTCTGTAGTTAAGCTCTATGATCTACTCTATGGACTGATGATTCATAGGGGGTGTGCACACTTAAGGACTTAGGGTGAGGTGGATTTGGTATTTCAGTCCATTTGTGACTGTGTGAATTATATTGTAATTATTCCTGTTGAACGCTCCCTATTGGTTTTATGGTTGTGCTACTGGAAAATGGTTTTGGTTTGTGGTTACCAATTGTATTTGTTTCGGTTTATTCAATACTTAAAGATTGATTTCAAAATGTATTTTACGGAATGAGATGGAGTTTACACAGTTTTACTGATTTGCGCGATCCCTTCGTGCTTTTGTGTGTTGTTTTTTTATCGCAGATACTGAATGCTGATATGGGGATGGGAACGCGTTATCACCAAGTCTAGAGAATGTAGGATCGGGTGGCTAACTCAAAACCAACCCAAGGTGTGAGTCTAAGAGTTGGTTTGACTCAATCAGTCTTTGAAAGTAAGAAACACTCTGTGATGTAGAGGCACTCAATCGAATTGATTAAACTAAGGGTGCGGAAGACTTTGAAGTAACGGAAACGAAGTAATGCTAGAAAGATAGAAGGACTCTGTGAAACTGAGCAAGCTACACAAATAAGCTATTTTATTTCCTGGTCGAAATAAAACAACTTACAAATGCCCACTAAGTAGAAGAGATCTACTTAGCAGTTTTTCACTCACTCACCCAATAGTGATTGGCTATCTCTGCAACACTCTGATGTCCCAACAGCGAAATTGGATCGTTTTTGAGATAATGAATTGGAATACAATTTGCTTTATTACATTTAATTTTCATTGTGGATTGAAACTCGGATTTTACAAATGCTGAATTCATAAGTTTACTCAGTTTTTTTATTAGATTATTATGTTACCCAGCAATGGTATTTAGGTTTTTACTGAGCTTTCGCATATTTTGAATGGCGATGTCTAATCAGTGGTTTTGATGATTTGATGGGTTATTAGCCTAGGCATCCAAAGAGTTTGGTGTGGCGGTAGCACCTTGGATTCCAAGAAGTTTCCGTTGTGCTTTGTGGTAAAATTTGCTATTTTTACTAATGTATTGATTATGGTATTTGCATCTAAATTTTGTTGTAAGTTTTACTCTTCTTCTAACTCTGTTTGCGCCTTCAAATTTTGTATTTCAGGACCTATCCGAACGTCCATCCGGACATCAATGTTCAGACAGGCCCCGAAAGTTTAAGATGTTTTCATAGAATTGGGCATGTCCGAACATCTATCCGAACTTCCATGTTCGGACAGCATGCGAGGACGAATCCAACTTGAAAGTCTCGAGATGTGTCCAAACTTACAAATTCGGACCAACGTTTGGACCACGTAAGAAATTTTTCGGAACTTATGTCCGAACTTACATGTTCGGACACATGCTCGGACGTTTTGATTTTAGCTCTCGACTTATGTCCGAACATCAATGTCAGGACAAAGTTTGGACAATTGGATTTTCACCATTATTTCTTCTCGGCTTGTGTCCGAACGTCAGACGTCCGGACACAAGGTCAGACAAGTCTTGTTTTTCACTTTTAGAACTCGTTTGGAGTCCGTTTTTTTTCCGTTTGCGCCTTAGGTTCGTATTTTCATAAGCTTTCATTTAAGATAAAATTTAGGGTGTTACAGGATGTATAAGACATGGAACATTAAAAATTCTTTTACCATAAATTTATTGTTCCAAATGTAACCAATCATAAGGTTATGCATAATGTCAACTCGTGCTAGGTAGAAGACTTGTCATGTCTCGTATGTCTCCATTTTGGATTTTTGTCATGAAGTATGATTGTGTGACATCTTTCTTATGACAAATTTGGATTGTTAATCTCCAAGTGTGAGTATTTATATGCCTATTTAACAGAAATCAACAATGGGTTTTAGTTTTGGTACATCTCTATATTGACCATATTATGGAGAAAAAAATCTTCATAAAAATACATAATATAGGTACACAAAGATCAATGTCTCGCATTCTCACAAACTCTCTTGCCTCCTAAAGTAAATGACATTCACATGAAATTTGTATAGGAAGAAAACCTTGTCTCTCGAGTTGTCCCTTCTTTATATGAGGGATTTTGTAACGGTAGCTTCTATTTAATTTTATAGTCTCCCTCATGCAGCATTGTAGTGTAAAAACACACGATTAAGTTTATGAGTTGAATAATCATCAAAAGTTTTTTGAACCTCATGAATAGGCTGCCTGATCGTTGATGAACGTTTCTTTTGTTGCAAAGATTGTATGACCCTGAAAAAATCAAGATCAAAAATATTCAAATCAAAAGAATTTGGTGGTTGACAAATTAGTATAATATCAAATCCATCTTGTGAAGTCACCCCTTGAAAATCTCGACTAGTGGGTTGTACATGTGTTCTTGCATTATTTTGTTGTATGTAAATGATTTCTCGTGCATCTAATCTGGGCCACTTCTCTTTGATTGCCGGAATCACTTTATCCATCAAAAGTTCTTTGATGATGTCTCTTATGATGAATGTAATAGCCTTCACCTCTAAAGTTCCAACTTCTCTATTTCTACTTCTTTGGGATGGTTATTCAGTTACAAAGGGAAATATACCAATTTTTCCAGAGAAAACTTAATTCTTTTGATCATAAAATCTTGGACGAGCTGCTGCAACTAAAAACAAGACTTTCCCAATATAATCCTTACTTTGACATGTTCACCACAGCTCTTTTTCTCCCGTGAGTAAGTAATAAGTTTTGTCCTTCTTTGTCAAGTAAAATCACTTCCCATTAACTTGCACGTAGTCGTACATACTCTTATACTTAGGATATTGATCCAAGTAGCTTTCATTTAGCAAAGTATACAAATCTTCAAGCGGTTTATCTTATTTCCTTCTCGTAAGTGTGGTTTGATAGTGTTTGAATGACGGTGAAACAACTCTCTTTAAAAGTGAAACATCATTGGATAGCTGACACCACAGCTTAAGCAAGAGATGTGAGTGTAATTCATAGTTGTCGTGGTAGCATTCTAGCATGGTCGATTTGTCATCGTTGCCTACCACAATATCTAGTTCTTCTACGGGAAACATCAACAATTCCACCTTGAGTAGTTTGTCATGCTTGTTTCCATATTCGTACATATGTGTACATTGAAAAAAACAGGCAACCTTTGTTGTTGTACTTTTCTTTAATAATGAATCATTAACACTTTATATTGTTTGTCTTTTGGAGTCGTGGGTAATCTTACATCTTTTTATTCCTTCCAAAAATAAATATTTCAATATACAAATATAATATGTGTATATATTCATTATAAATTTTATTTCAAAAAAATGTTCACGATATGTCAAACACATTTTGGCTGTTTGTTCATAAGAGTTCCTTTTTCACTTTATTTTTTCAACAACCATCTATTACTCCACTCACAAGAAAAAATATGTTTCATATAATGTGCTAACAATATTAATTGTGAAAATTTAGTTATTAATCGTTTCCTTATATATCGTCAAAAATATTGATCACAACTATTTTTTTTAAATACTCATGTTTTATTCACTAAATTACAAAATTTAGTTTTCTTTCATATCTTAACCCTACCAATAATTGAAAACAAAAAAGCCTATATATATGAGAGAAACGTTAAATGTATTACCTTCCTTCTAGAGGCGGAGACAAGGGATAGTCGGTGGGTGCTCGGCCCCCAACTCCCTCGGATATATGTTTAAATCAGTTTTAGGTTTTTTGTTATATAGATTATTTATGTTATTATATATTTGTTCGCTTCACTAAATTCTATCTATTGTCAATTTTATTTCTATTAATATGTAGTATTTGTTTAAGAATTATATTGTAAAAAATCATTTTTGGTCTATAATAGATAAGAAAACTCTTAAGATATTTATTTTAGCAATATATTCTAAAGTACAACTACTTATTATGTCAATCTTGGTAATCATGTACTCATTCTATCCGTAATACAAGTGTTTTTAGTTTTTAATTACAGATTTTGCAAATTAAAGTAATATTAGAATTACTTAAAATAATTTTTTAGGAGTTTATCAGAACTAGTATATTATTGACATTAACCTATAATTTAGTATACCCATTTTTTAAAACGAGAAATAAAAAAGGTAAAACAAACTTAATTATATATCTCAATTTTAATTTAATTTTTATGTCACTATATATCTAATATCAATTTTTAAAATATAATTATAAATATTGAAATTTTATATTATTTTAAAAATTTAAAATTAATTTTAAAATGTTAATTAATATTATTAAAAAAATTCTGACCCCTTAAAAAAAATTCCTAACTCCACCCTGCTTCCTTCGGTGTTTGAAAAATGAATTGACATTTGTTGCTTCCACAGTATTTGTGTCGTTGGCACCGCCTCTTTGTTCTACAATCACTTCATGAATGTTGTATTCATCTACTCTTTCATATTCTTATTATTGTCTGTGTTGTATCACTGTCCCACTTAACATGTTGTTCATCCTAATGCAACTACCTAACATCAACTTCCAACAATGGATATTGCTGCTATGAATTTTGATGGGTATTGAGGTCAATTAATCACATTTGATTTGATGGAGTGACTACCATATGTGCAGATTCATCGGTTGGATTTGGTTCAGAAATGAAGTACTAATACCGTTTTTCTCATTTGAATGTTCAAATGGGAGGAAGATTTAAATCAAATGTAAGGTAGGTGTGTTTTTATTTTATGTATCGACCATCATAAAAAAAGGAGATATACACACACTTAGATGTACAGCATCCACAACTCTTTCAATTTTTTTACCTTCAATTTTTTTTTTTTTTGACGAAAACCCAATTTAAGATGAATGTGGGACTGAAATTTCCCTCGCAACCACCTTTCCCTCTTCAGTAGCATTTCGCTCAAGATGAAAATTTGAAGTGTAACGAATTGTCACAAAAGCCTTGTTGTTCATTTTGCAGGCTACACGTACTGTTGTAGTAGTAATTATTACGAATGCAGAAAATTTAAAAGCAACATAAAAAGTTGAAGATATTTTGATCTACAAATTTTGTCCTTAGTTACTATGCCTTAACCTTAAATGACTTACAATAAAAAGTAGGAGGCAGTATAATTTATATATACCTTATACCCTTCTTCTAACAATCTGCCATGTGCACAATATAACTTAGACTTGCTATCATCAAATGAGAAAATGATTGTTTTATTTTTCTTTAAACTCTTGTTATTCTTGTTTAGTTGTTTTCATTTCGTAATATTGTCTTCTTTAGGGAGACTAACTAAACTTGGTGATAGTAATTTCTTGCAAGGCTCAACCAACTGAATCTTTTGAAAATGAAGGAGAACGTAGTCAATATTTATCTACTGGAAGCATCAGAAAACTCACATCATCGATTAGATATTGGAATTTGTAATAGACTGTATTTTATGTAGAATGAATCTGATTGTGAACTAGTGAAAGATTACATTCTCTGTGTTTTCTTATTGTGTACTGAATACAAAAGCATTGCATCCTTATATATTGGAGCAATGATAAAAGGATAAAGATTGCATCGTAAATAAAATCTAAATCCTAACAACCACATTAAGGAACAAAATCCTAACAACCACGTTAAGGAATAAATCTATCTTAACAAGTAACTTTAATTCTCTAACTATATTTGGGCCTATGAAGTAGATTTGGACTTAATATTCCAATACCCCTGCAAGCCGTAGGTAAAGAGAGTTAGCAAGGTTTGGAATGTTCACGCATCCCCATGTATTGTATCTACTCTTTGTATATTGCTCCTGGAAGGACTATAGTCATCATGTCTGCCAATTGTGTAGAGGTGTGTGTGTAAACCATCAATTAAACCTTGTTGAATCTTCTCACGTACAAAATGGCAGTCTATCTCAATGTGCTTTGTTCTTTCATGAAATACCGGATTTCATGCTATATGAATTGTTGATTGATTATCACATTTAACTGGCACTAGTGTAATGTCGCTGACACCAAGCTCAGATAAAAGACGAGTCTACCAAGTCAATTCTGCTGTGACACGTCAAAAAGATCGATACTCCGCTTCTGCAATCGAAAGGGAAACAGAGCCTTGTTTCTTCGTTTTTCATGATATCGGTATCTCCCAGAAAAAATCATATCCTAAAACAGACTTCCTTGTATTTGGACATGCTGCCCAATTGGAATCACAACATGCCATGAGGTCCAATTTAGTATATCCTCCAGTGAAGAGAATAATACCATAATTGGTTGTACCTTTGACATAACAAAGTGCATGCAAAACTGCTTCCATGTGAACATCGGTAGGACTTTGCATAAACTAACTCAGAATTTGAACTGTGAAGCTGATGTCTGGTCGCGTGTTAGACAAGTAATTCAACTTGCCGATGAGCCTCCTATAAGGAGTAAGATCATGTAAAGGAATTCCATCACCAGTTAATAGATGCCTCCCCACAATCATAGGTCCTCGTGTGGCGCCTCTCTCTTGGAAACCATACTCTTCTATGAGATTCATACAAAACTTCCGTTAAGAAAGAACAGATCCATGCTTGGTTTGAATAAATTTTATCCCTAAGAAGTAGTGCAAAGCTCCTAAATTCTTGATTTTGAAGTTCAAGTCAAGAGCTCTTTTAATATCATCAACTTCTTTCTGTCGGGCTCCCACGACCAGAATATCATCAACATAAACAGCAAGGAATACTCTCCCACTTTCTGTCTCTTTGAAAAATAAAGAATAATCATTCTTCGACTGAGAGAAGTCAAGAGTTATAAGAAAACTTGCCAATTTGGAGAACCATTGCCGTGAGGATTTCTTAAGGCCATATAGTGACTTTCTTAATAAGCAAGCTTTGTTATTCCCATTTACCTCAAAACCATTTGGAATCTTTATAAAAACCTCTTCATCTAGATCACCATGTAAGAAGACAGTATTAACGTCTAGTTGATTAATAATCCATCCCTTGTTAAGCGCAACAACAATAAGCGCCCGAATTGTTGTTAACTTAACAACTGGCGAAAATGTTTCATTATAATCCAGCCTGTGATGTTGGGTAAACCCTTGGCCACTAATCTTGCTTTATACCGTTCCAATGACCCATCTGATTTGAGCTTGACCTTGTAAACCCATTTACACCCTATCACCTTTTTGCCTCGGGGTAGGGTAACAACTTCCCATGTATCATTTAGATTGAGAGCTTCCAACTCAGCATTCATAGCTTTTCGCCAATGATCATGTTTTACTGCTTCCTTGTAGTTGACTGGTTCCTTCATGTCTAGAATTACTGCGGTCTGACTTTCTGTATTTAATAGCAAGGCCAAGCTAACATTGGGTTTGAGCTCAGTAAGACTTTCACATCCTACAATAAGATTGTTGGTATACTTACTGTTTTTGTAGACCCTCTCATCTAGCACTTCATAAAATATGGTATTGCAAATATAATCATTTAGATAAGTGGGTTTGTGACTTTCTCTGCTGGAACACTGAACTTGAGACTGCTGTTCGTCAAAGTTCTCCACTATTACTTGACTTGCCTGATCTGCTTGCACCTCTATGTTTTATTTATAAAAAATGCCATGATTAACATTTGTATACTGATTTGCACCCATTCGTGCATGATCTGCATGAAGTTGGAAGCTATCAATATTTTCTCTATAAGGAAAGACACTAGTGTGAAACTTTATGTCTCTACAAACTTCCATTGCTTGTGTAGCAATGCTCAAAACTTTATGGCATTTCTTCCTTGGATCATCTCCCAAGTAGACACAAGCTTCACTCCTTGGATCAAATTTGCCTCCTTTATTCACTATGGTTTTCACTAGTAGAAAAATATTTTAAATGACATACTTTATACCACGGTTAAAAAATTAACCGTCGTTTAAAGTTTATAAATCATGGTTATCAAGGTAACCGTCGTTTATGTTGCACGGCTCATTAGATAAATGACGATTTTTGTTGTAACCGTCATTTATAGCTCAACGCTTTTAAATATAAACCACGGTTGAATCGAGAACCGTCATTTATGTTTTACGCCAAACATTATAAACCACGGTTTCCCAATAATCTGTGGTTTATTCCTTGCGTCAGATAGGTTTTAAATGACGGTTTCTCTACAAACCGTCATTTAAAGTCATTTTTTATAAACCCCATCGCCTCATTTCTTCTTTCTTCCTCCCGCGTTCTCTGATTTAGTCTAGCAATTCCGTCGTGAAATATCGCCGTCGAGCCTGTGTCCTTCCTTCGTCGTCGAGCCTGTGTGTGCCCCCCCCCCCCCCCTCTCCGCCGTTAGCCTGTGTGTGCCCCCCCCGGTCGTCGAGCCCAGCTCCACCTTAGTCGCATCATCGGCCACTGTCGACCAAGTCACGCGCGCGCCTCCACCGCCCCAACTAGCCAGCTCCTCTCGCCTGAGTCACGCCTCCACTCCTCCACCGTCCTGCCGCCGCCAAAGCCTCAACCTCCGATTCGGTAATTAACACCCTAACTACTATTTTCTGATTTGGTGTAAATTGTATTGTCATGGCGATGGGGAAACGTGGTAAAATCATTACTTGTATGTTTGTTCACTGGTTGATTGATTATAGTTGCGCTTAGTCCTCGATCCGTTTTCTGTAAAATAAATTCTTCTGTATGATCTTACCGTGAAAATAGGGAACTGCTGAACTGCTGAAACCTAGACAAAACCGACATTTAATTGAAGCTCGCTATAGTTTAATTTATTTGGGAATTATGACAATTGAAAGATGTATACTTTTACAGAGTTTGTTTAGTGTAGTCGAAGCTTTATTAGGAATAGAATGTATCTTTCAAAAAAAGGAATAGAATGTAACACATATTATATTATAATATTCCCCAAAGAAAAGAATCGTTATGGAATTACCACTTGGCTCCTTGAAAAGAAACATGGTATAATCAATCATTACTTAAAAGATGACATACATAGCTGTTAATGCTTGAGGTTTTAATTGATCGCAATTGATCCTAGGTTCTGGTGTGGCGGATGTTGGAATCGGAGATGATGATGAGGAGGATTTCTTCTTTCGTCGTAATAGTGATTTGAATGCTTCCATTGGTTTCTTCTTATTTTTCAAACAAAACTAAGTTTTACTCTTCCTTAAAAATATTTACTCTCCCTAAGAAGTTAGTATTAATTTTTTTTAAAGAAACTAGTGTTAATTCTGAACTCCGGTTAAGTTGAACCAATCATATGCTTGACTATAATAAGTAGATAGCCTACGTAGTTAGCTCATTAAAGGTTTAGTTAATAAGGATATTGCATGTATCATACACACTACAACATAAACCATATAATAATATATCTTTCAAGTTTACATCTCAAATTAAATTGTGACAGTTTACAAAGTACTTACATATTGAGATCTACTCTTCATATTTTGGGTGTGTTTGATGCAACAAGATTCCGGAACCATGCTTAATTTTATTGTAACAGAAAATAATAATTGTTTTGCTTTCTAGATAGCCAATGATCATCATAGTAGTGTCTTCCTTGATAGATAATTATCGTTTTGTACTGAGAAAAATGCTGATATTGTGTTTGTTTTTGCCTAAAAAAAGTGTAGAGTACCTAAAAATGCGCAAAGATCATGCCAATTTTTTCCTAGAATTAACCTTATTCTAATTTCATTGGATAGGTGTTATTACACTTGGAACTCATTTGGCTGTCTCTCTCCCATCCTATGTCGTGAGTTGACCATCACTACTCATCAGGTTAGTATTTAAAAATGTTTCAACACGATGCTTTTTTACATATATTTGTTTGTTTATTTGTTTAGTCATGTTTTGTGAACTAACTAACATCTTGAAAGTTAATTTGCAGGTTGCTCGGAGATAGAAGACAATCAGATTAAGACGAGGAGAGCAACCATAACCGGTAATAACACTAGCATTTATGATTATGATTTTGCACAATAACAAAACGACAATAGAAACAAATACTTATATGTATATAATATATTATATACATTCAATATATGCATACTTGTCTGCATGATGATGATGATGCCTAATTTGTAACACAAGCACCCAAACGGCTTTATATTTTCATATGCGCTTTATCGCCATAGAGAATTTTGAACGGTGTTTTTCCCCTAACGCCTTGGTGGGAAGCCTATTAATCAAGTAGGCTGCATGTAAGATACATTCTCCCCAATAAGATAGCGGGACATTAGACTGAAAAATATAGTGCTTTTGTAGTTTCAAGGAAATACTTGTGCTTTCTTTCAACCACTGCATTCTGTTGAAGAGTGTAAGCACATGTAGTCTGATGTACTATCCCTTCCCTTAAGAAAAAGGATTTTCCTTCATTAGAACTCCCTAGCTCCTTTGTATTATCCGTTCTAATCCCTTTGATCTTAGTTTCAAATTGTCGTTCTATCATTCTGATAAAATTGACAATTATTTCCCAAGCCTCACTCTTCTGTCTTATAAGATGGATCCATGTTGTTTTGGTGAAGTCATCAACAAAACACACAAAATGCTTGTAACCGTTATGAGTCTCAACTTTAAACGGACCCCATATGTCAATATGTATCATCTTAAACGCCCAGTCTTAATAAATGAATTTTCAAAAGGCAACCATTGAGCTCTACTTTTGTGGCATACATCGCAAGCATAATTATTAGGAAAATCAAACTCTTTTAATAATCTCATTGCAACAAGTTTTCGAAACAGTACATGACCAAGTTTAATGTGCAATTCTTTTGCTCTAAAATTAACTTCAAACTTCTGGCCCAATTCTGATTCTGCCAAAATAGTACAAACCGCAGCTGGCCTTAATTGCGATTTCCGGCCCAACTCTGATTTTGTTATCATAGTGCAATCCGCCGCTAAGCCTAATTGTGATCCAGCACAGCTTTTCTATTCACTCAAGCCCACATCCGCCTTGAACGGGTCTAAGATGCACAACCCATTGAGACGTCGTGCCAGTCGTCTAGTGTAACACCCCAACTCAATCCAGATGTGGTCTCGCAACTTAATAGTATATATATAAACATGTCACAGCGGAATTCTTTACAATCCAGGACCTTGCCACGGTCTGACTACAGAATATACCGAACATTAGTACAACAATCTTAACCATTTACATATCCTTCTTACAACCCCCTCACATCCTATACATCTTACTAACTCAAATTGCCATACGAGTGTACATGCACAACTCGTAGGCCACACTTAACCCGTAACACTTGTACCCCTTCTTACTCTCGCGACAGCCGCTTCCTGATGTACCTGTGTAGTAAAAACAGCCCCCAAAGGGGGTCAGCACGAATGCTGGTACGATCCCCTCATGGCCCCCAAGCTAACGTGGCTACGACGACTAATTGTCGATAGCATGGAGGTTGATTAGATGCACAACATAATAGTAAATGCTGTAAACAACAATCCAAATATGAACAATCAAGTTCACACACAATGAACGACTTAAATGCGTTCCCTTAATTAGAGAGTTAGTTATTTAACTCCTTAAGTTATGTTTCCTCTTAGTCTTAGTCCTTCCTTATCTCACCTCAATCTTAATCTTATCTTAATCTTAGGAACAACCATCCTTTAATAAGGAGTGGATGTAGCTTATCTTAATCTTAATAACACCAACCATCCTTTAAGGAGGAATGGTTGCAACTCATCTTAACCTTACCTTAATCTTAAACTTAACAATACAAACCGTTCCTGGAAGGGAATGGTTGTAGCTTAATTCGAACCTGGGATTTAGGTGATCCCACCGCACCATCTTAATGCCACCTACTCTGGACGGGAGTCCAGCGCAGCTGAGCCGGCAACCGGCCCTAGGCTACAAGTCCGAAGACAAGTCCTTAAGCGGAGGGCGGATCTGATTCAGATACCGTCCCCCTTTTTCCTTAGCATGCATGACCGGAGATCGGTCCCGGGTTTCCTCACTCAAGTTCCAGTTAGTAGTAATCTAAAGACCATATTTGTTGGTTAACCTCTTTCGGTTTATATCGTCCCTTATTAGGGGCGTTCCTTAGTCTCACTCAATTCCTTACTAAACATTGGTTGTAAGTTCTCACGGTATGTTGTGTTAGTTTTCAAACATCACACAACAATACAAGAATATAATATATTCCGGTTGCATGCTTTATCTTGTTTAGTGAGCACACAAAACAAATAGCACACAAGCCGAGGGACACCTCGTTAGCAAGCAGGTCACAAGAGAACTGTACCGTTCACCGTTGGTCGTTCGGCTGCTTACTCTCTCCGGAGTCCAAACTCCCAAGTCCTAAAACATTCATTCAGTTTTAGGTTGTTAATCACTTAACTTAATTCAACTTACTTAACCCTTAATGATCCCCACCTAACACCTCTTAAGTCTTACAACTTAATCTTACAAACTTAATCTTAAACTTTTAAGTTATTCTTAACTTAATCCCTTAGGTCTTTATACCTCTAATCATCATTGCCCCCTTAATGGGGTACCATTAATACCACTAAACTCTCTTAGGGTTTCTTTCTTTTTTTTTTTTTTTTTTTATGGTCCGACCGACCCACCGACCGACCCACCCCTGGGTAGGTCGGCTGCAGAGAACATCAACTTCACAGTTTCAGCCCGACCGACCCAGACTGGGGTCGGTCCCCTGGGTAGGTCGGCTGCAGAAACTTCCCATACATTGTCAAACTTTCTCCAAATTTTTCCTCAAGCCTCCTAATGTGTTCTAACATCATTTGGCACATCAAACACACCTTATAACCTCCACCAAACTCATTAAAACAACTTCCAAAGATCTTCTCAATCATTTGCTCAATTCTTACAAACACTCCTAACACTTATCATATAATTCCTTACATTACCAACTTGTATCTTTACCAAAACTTCAACCAACCCAAGTGTTCCCTCCTTAACAGTTTGGGCACTTCATAAACATTATTTTCCATCTTCAGTTCATTTACCAAAACTTCCTCAAGTCATCTTGCATAACCATGCACAAATTCCTCTCTTTTCCATTTGTTACTCATCATTCCTAAACTCTTGGGCATACCTAAACATTTCTTGTCATCCTCTTAGCACCTTAACCTTGTTCTTCTTTACCTTAACTATACTACACCCTCCTTGGACATTTCCACCTCCTTTTACTCACTTACTCACCATTATCACGATCATACGCTCTTTTACATTCCTAGTCATTTTCCTTGATGACTTACAACATCCTCCTACCTTTTTCACTTCCATCACCCAAGTCCACACATTACCATTCAACTAAACCTTACTAGTCCACCACTAACATCATCACACTTACACAAGGTTCTCAAAACTCTCATTGTCTTACTCTCTAGTTCATACCTAAATCTCCTTAAGGCATTATACACCTTTCCTTAAAACTTATGCACAAGTCTTACATTCCTCATATCATGATTTTGGTGTGTTTAGTACACTCGCAATCCTCTAATTCCTCCTAGACATCTCTAGGTCACTCTAAACCTCAAGAACTCCTTAGTTAACTCATTTCCACCCAATTTTTCTTTTCATGCTCCCTAGTAAACCCTAGGGCATATTAACTCACCACCATCACCTAAACACTTATTTTCTACTCAAATTTCGCCATAGCTCCTCTAGTATATTCTCATGCCCAAATGCATTGTTTTTCTCACACAATAATCTCACACACACACCAAGTCCTTTCTCATCTTATTTCTCACCCAAATCAACTTATTCACATCATACTCAATATTTGCAATAATCTTAAATTGCATAGCACTAAGGCTCTTAAATGACATGGCTCTTAGGCCCTTAAATGACTTAAACTTAAACACTGAATTTCCCATATATAAAAGCTTCAACCTGCAAATACACCCATCAATCTCATAGTAATTATAATGCTCTTAAAATCCTTCTTAAACTTATATTACTAACTCATTCCCATTGGCTCCTTAGTCACAAGTTCACAAGCTTATTTAAGTTCTTTTTCTTAGGTTATATAACCCAATACACAATGTAAGCTCTAAGCCACATTGGTATCCACTAAACTCATCCCTTAAAACTTAAACCACCATTAGGTAAGCATTTTACCTTGTTTTCTCAAGCTTATCTTAACTTCCTCCTTAGACCTTCTTCTTGCATGAATCTCGGCCACCACTTAAATTCCCCTTGCCAATGTTCTAATCAATATTCAATGACTCATATGAGTACTAAACAATACACTAACCTCAAGGAATAAAAACCTAGGTTAGAAATGTGTTCTAAGGCATAAAAGTGGATGATTACCTTTGAAGTCTCAAGGTAGACTTTGGCATTGAATGAAATAGGACCTCCACTAGTCCTTGGTGAATAAATCAAGCTAGAACAAGGCATAAAACATAGCCCCATGAGAGAATTTTCGGCCATGTACAAGAAATGATGGAAACATGGTTTTTCTTACATTTCCTTTACCTTAAGAGAATGGAGAAGCTAATGAGCTCTTCAAACTTGATTTTCCTCCATCAATGGAGTTTTCTCATGGCACCAAAATGGAGCTTTGAAAGATTTGAAAAGATAGAAAGATAGGTCTTGACTAACTAAGACAATATGCAATTTGTTTTGGATTTGGAGCTTGGAGTTGTATTTGGCAAGTGATTTAAGATGGAGAACCATGGAAGAGCAGCACTCTCGGTTTTGGAATGGAGAAGAAGAAAAGAAAAATCGTGGAAGGAAGGGGAAATGAAGAGAGAGAAGAGAAGTAGCTTATAAGAGATATTTTACTAAAAAGGAATAGTTACCTTACTTATTTACCTTCTCTTTTCCTCTTAACTACATGTTGTGGTGACTCACCACCCTTAGAAAACCGGCCCCTTTATAAATAAGGCTAGTCATGGTCTTTGTTGACCAACTTATTGACTTATGTTGACTAAAACTTAAACTAGTCACTATTTGGCACTATTCACTAATCAGTGCACATATTTCTGAAATTTTTGATTTCCCATTGATTTAGACCTCCTAATGTGATACTAATTAGTACACATGTTGATTAAAGAGTAATGATGGACATTTAGCCACTCAAAACTCAATTCTAAGACAATTTCTCAAAAATGTGCTTTAAGACTTCTTAAAGCACATTTTGTGTTTTAACTTGTTTTCAAGCTTGGTTTTCTTTGCTAATTGATTTAAAATGACCATTAGAATATTACTAAGGTCTTATCATGATATTTGGGTACTCACCCAAGTCTCTCCAAGCTTAGAGCACATTTTTGCCCTAATTGCCCTTAAGGCATTTTCTTGTGTTTTCCTTGGTTTAAATTGTCTACCAATCTTTCTAAGGCATATTTTAGCCTTACTACATCATATTTGATGTTTACTTAGCATACTTAGGTTTGGGGTATTTCAATCTACCCCCCTTAAAAGGACTTTGTCCCCAAAGTTCCCATGCATCTTATCTCATTAGAATACATGTCTCACCTCATTCCTTAGATCATATAGATCACTTATGTATACTTAATCATTGATCATTAATCCACATATCTTATTCTTAAATATCACACAACATGCTTAAGCATGTATAGCACTCAAAATTCTTTTGTTCCTTTTGATGATTAAAACATTCACATAACTTCCAACGTATTCTCCCATGTCACCGGTCCGTAGACAATGGCTCATTCGTCCTCGTCACCATGGGCCAGAATACAAAACACGCTGCTCTCCCCATGTCACCGGTCCGAAGACAAAGGCTCGTGCGTCCTCGACTTCATGGGCGAGACTCAGTAAAAAGGTAATCCTTTTTACGAGGTCATGTGAGGAATAATTCCTCTAATTAAAAATACAACAACTCCAATTTCATTTTATCCTAAGGCCTCTATCCTAGTGTGATTTAATTGTGACCACTGGTAGGGAGTTTCAGGAATCATCCAACCCTGATGTGATCAGCATCAGTGTCGAACTATCCTTCCACTCCAATTTGTGTTCGGTTTCCCTTGATCCCTAGAAAATCAAGTTCCACCTCCCACGTCATTTTCAAACATCCAATAATTCACTCATGTCCAATTTTCTATCTTTTTAGTTCTTCTAATCATAATCAATAATCCTCCAAAGTGTGGACTCATCCATCAAACATTCCCAATTCATCTCTTAGTAATTACCTCAAGACTTAAATTCCTACTAAGTTCTATAACTGTCCCATACCAACTTCCACTGTCTTATACCACATAGCATTACTATTTCTTAACTCATAATCATATCAAATTGTATCTCATAATTTTATCTTATTCTTATCTCACACATAGTCTCATATCGACTCATACCTCATATATTCCTTATTTCTTAAGTCTCCTTAAACCTCCTCCTTAATTCTCTTAACTTGTACTCACACCGGAGTTAACAAGATAGGTACTTAATATGTATGGTATTCACATCTTCTGTGTGCAATAACCATGATTTATCTCAAAATGTTTATGTAAAACATATTCTCAAATTATTTTGTGCTATGCACACCGTAGTTTATGTACTCAGTACACAAACATACGCTAAGCGGTTTTCGCTCTACCCCCCTTAAAATGGATTACGCCCACGTAATCAGCACATCATCTTTGAACATAAGTTCAAGATGTCTAATTCTCACCAAGCATTCTAGCTTCCACGTATCTATCTTACTTATAATTCGATCAGAAATGACTTAGTCTCTGTATCGAGGATTCTTAACGGTGCTTATACCGTATTCTTAACTTAGTTTGGTCTAATCTCAAAGGTAGTGATCTGCTAGCTTCCGCTGCACCACTCTGATGTTCTTAGGCTTAACTGCTTCACTTATCTTTTTATGTATTGTATATCCTCCTGCCTCCTTACAGTTTAGGATATTGGTCTCTCAATGGACACGTGTTATCTTTATATATACACGGCCTTGATGAGTTGTAGCTCGTCTATCCAGTCTCCTGGAGATCTAATGTTCATACTCTTAGTGTTTTCTCGAATGTCTAAATCGTTCTCTCCAACTGACCTTTGGTCTGAGGATGATTCTTAATCTGAAACTACTGTTTAGTGCTTATTGCGCTTTACAGTTTAATCTCTCACTTAAGACATGTCCAATGTCTGTACTTAACAATCCGTGCTCTTCGCACTTCATAGTCCTTAATTATTTGTTCTCTGATTCCCTTGTTGCTGGTTCAACTGAATTCTTCTCCTTGACTGTTTGTGGTAATGCTGTCTTGTCTGATCTTGCGTCGTTGTCCGTGGTACGGAGTCGACTACCTCCCGTGTTCCTTACACCACTCGTCTACATGCATGGGGTACCTTACTGGTACATTACTACTTACCCAACTAACTCATAAATGAGCGTGTTAGGCCTGCAAGCCCCTGTGGGGTGCAGTCGTCCCACGTCTCGTTTTAGTAAACTCATAGTGTCCGTCACACGTTTAGCTATTGCTAATTATGTATGTTGATCTCCTCTTTCATTGTTCCATAATAACATTTATTGTTCTTCTTGAAGTTAATCAAGGGAATCCATTTACTGGTTCTTGGGTATGGTATGCTCCAGCTCCTTTCTGTATTCCGTATGATTCTATTTCTTAGTAGCTTAGGTCTCTTTCCATAGAGCCTCTTATCTTCTTTCTCATATTCATTCTAGGAAAGCACTTCCAGTTCCTTAAGGAATGGGTAGTGTGCTTCCTGCGAAATCTTACCTAACCATGTCCAGACTACTGGCATCAACGCTCAGTTCGTCTACCATCTTATTTTCTTACTTATGCTGGTCTTAACTCATAAATCTAATTGCCTCAGTGTCAATATTTGACGGCTCATACATAATGGTCGCCTTACCGCGCACCATGACTTAATCCACTTATCTAACTATTATACTCACGACCATACTACCGTGGTAGTTGGCCTTTACCATGTTGCCCATTAATGGTGCAACCTCTTACTCACTTATTCTAATGTCTTACCTTATACTCAATCCCTTCTTGGTGTAAACACACTGGGAGTTCTCTCATTCCGGTGTACGGCGGTTGTCGTACCGTGTTGTAAAATAGTTGACTCTTATGAAGATGTTCTGCTCCAATCTCAGATTCGTAAGTAGGCTAATTTCTCTCGCTTTCTTTCATCCTTAGTGATGTTATCTACCATGTAGTTTAACTGGTTACTGAAGAAGTCATCCACTGAATCACAAGCTCTTCGAGCGTTGACAATTGATGTGCCATAATGTGCAGTCTCAATGTTTATCTCTGACGATCACTAATTCTCATCCTGGGTGTTGGATATGGGGTCTATCTCCTCAACCTTCCTTATTACTCAGTGTATCTATATGTTCTAAGTAATCTCAAATTACAGTTTCCATTTTCTAAATAAAGTGTATTTTATCTCTAATATGTGAAAGCCCTTTTGAGGGGTTTTCCCACTCATGGCCTCACAACAAGGAGAGGTATCCCCACCCTAAAAGGCATGGTTCGTTCTCCGCTCCCGTCCTTAGCATTATCTCAATGTTCTCATTGGTACCCTTTCTTGGCTTAAACAAGCTCTCTTATAACTTATTGTGCCTCGGGCTCTGATGTGGTTAACATCCTTGGCTCGTAGGCTCTTAATGCTTAATGTCTCAGTTCATTATTTGTACTCTTACTCATCTGCAGGTCATCCCTATAAGATCTGGTTCTTTGAGCACTATCCACCGTTAGGTTACATACTAAATGTAGTATCGGGTTTCATGATAAGTTGTTGTATCCTGCTTCCTGCTAGGGAAGTTGTTCAGGTGATCTGAGGTTACTTAATGTCTTTGACAATGCTGTCATTTTACTAGACTTATGTCTTTTAATAGTCAAGGTTAGGTTCGTATTAGGTGTTCGCCTTAAGGTGTCCAAGTTGGATATCATCCTGTCATCTTATACTCCCATCTCAACGCTTCGTTCAGCTTCCGTTGACTATGCCACCCGTTGATGATCAATCATACTTGGTGTTAATGAGTTAGACAAACAGTACTAACTGTCATTCATCAGTTTGTTCGGCTCGACTATGCCCGCTCTGTGGGGGTAGTCCTCTGAGCTTTCCTTTTCCAAGGTTGTACGACTTTAATCCTTAGTAGGTTATAGCTTACGTTCATTTCTTTTACTCTTGTTTTCTGGGTTTTCCAACATCTTCATTGAAGAATGCTTACTATGGTATCTTAGTGATCAATCTGGGAGTCTTATCCCATTCTTGTTGAAAGTCGATGCTTCAACAATCTCAATAGTATCTTATAATACATCCCTTGTATATCATTGCTTATATAGTGTTTTTGCTCGCATACCAGGCAATCTCTTAGTTTTCCCCGGAGTTTGAGATTGGTGTTCTTACCGTACTGTCGGTTGTTGTTGTAGTGGGTTATACCGTTGCTAGTATTTATATGGTCTAATATTATGTCCAAGTCCCGCTCCCGGCTGACTGGTGTGTTACCTTATCTCATCATGGTCAGGCCGTCGGGCCTTTCCAAGGTCTTATTTTTCTATTCTCGTGGATTTACAATCCGGTATTAATATGCGTTTCAACTGTAGCGTTCTCCTATCTTGCCATGATGGCTTTCCGTGTAGCTTAACCGTGGTAGCACTTGCTATGGCAAGTGCGCCATGCAGGATGGGCTATTGGTGCAAGGTACGTTGGTAGTGATACTTCTTTCTAATTTCCATGTAATTGGTAGTCCTCGGGACTCCTTCGATAATATCTTATTTTGGATAACTAACCCTCCGGCAGTTTCCTTGTTGTTTGACAGTACTATCATCTATTAGGGCATTCCTCTTTCTGAGGGAATCCCTTAATATTTCCTTATGTCTTAATCCTCGCTCTTGTCTCCACACATCTTGTTGTGATTACTAAGTAATGATTCTCCTTTAGGCACTACATCGTAGTCTATTTTGGTACACAATTTATATAAGTTCCTATCGTCGTCCGCATTATGTTGGCCAGGTTTGTAACCTTTTTCATTGTATGGGGTTTGGAGTTCCCGTTTCTAACTGGACTTTCCAGTAATCTCAATCCTCATGCTTAGTATTATCCACTGTTATGCTCACTCGGACCGCTGTCCGGTACTCATGTCTCTTATCATTTCCTTATCCATTGCACGCGTAGTGCTTCCCTTACCCTTGGTATCGCGGGTTATTCGACTGCGTAGCATGTCGACCCATGTTGCCGGTAATTTCCGTTCCCTTACTGATAGTATTCCATAGGTAGCGCCTGTTTCTCAGCTACGCTCCATTAAAACCTCCAACTTCTCCATAACTGTTGTGCAACAAGATGTTCTTGTATCGCTTACTGTTAGCTAACTGCCAGATCGGGTTTCCCCGAGTAAGAGAAGGCTTTCTTCTCTCTGGCGTTTGTTCCACATATTTAGGGTTAGGGATGTGGAGGGCGGGCCTAGGTAGTATGGATATCCGGTAAACACCGGGAAGTCCTGACTAACGCACCTCTCACTCTATCTCTCAACCCTTAGCCCATAACTCAATCTCAACCTCAATATTCCCCTAAGTTCGGTATTTCTTGTCTTCAGAGCGTAACTACACTCTGATACCACTTTTTGTAACACCCCAACTCAATCCAGATGTGGTCTCGCAACTTAACAGTATATATATACATGTCACAGCGGAATTCTTTACAATCCAGGACCTTGCCACGGTCTGACTACAGAATATACCGAACATTAGTACAACAATCTTAACCATTTACATATCCTTCTTACAACCCCTCACATCCTATACATCTTACTAACTCAAATTGTCATACGAGTGTACATGCACAACTCGTAGGCCACACTTAACCGTAACACTTGTACCCCTTCTTACTCTCGCGACAGCCGCTTCCTGATGTACCTGTGTAGTAAAAACAGCCCCCAAGGGGGTCAGCACGAATGCTGGTACGATCCCTCATGGCCCCCAAGCTAACGTGGCTACGACGACTAATTGTCGATAGCATGGAGGTTGATTAGATGCACAACATAATAGTAAATGCTGTAAACAACAATCCAATATGAACAATCAAGTTCACACACAATGAACGACTTAAATGTGTTCCCTTAATTAGAGAGTTAGTTATTTAACTCCTTAAGTTATGTTTCCCCTTAGTCTTAGTCCATCCTTATCTCACCTCAATCTTAATCTTATCTTAATCTTAGAACAACCATCCTTTAATAAGGAGTGGATGTAGCTTATCTTAATCTTAATAACACCAACCATCCTTTAAGGAGGAATGGTTGCAACTCATCTTAACCTTACCTTAATCTTAAACTTAACAATACAAACCGTTCCTGGAAGGGAATGGTTGTAGCTTAATTCGAACCTGGGATTTAGGTGATCCCACCGCACCATCTTAATGCCACCTACTCTGGACGGGAGTCCAGCGCAGCTGAGCCGGCAACCGGCCCTAGGCCACAAGTCCGAAGACAAGTCCTTAAGCGGAGGGCGGATCTGATTCAGATACCGTCCCCCTTTTTCCTTAGCATGCATGACCGGAGATCGGTCCCGGGTTTCCTCACTCAAGTTCCAGTTAGTAGTAATCTCAAGACCATATTTGTTGGTTAACCTCTTTCGGTTCATATCGTCCCTTATTAGGGGCGTTCCTTAGTCTCACTCAATTCCTTACTAAACATTGGTTTGTAAGTTCTCACGGTATGTTGTGTTAGTTTTCAAACATCACACAACATACAAGAAATTAATATATTCCGGTTGCATGCTTTATCTTGTTTAGTGAGCACACAAAAACAAATAGCACACAAGCCGAGGGACACCTCGTTAGCAAGCAGGTCACAAGAGAACTGTACCGTTCACCGTTGGTCATTCGGCTGCTAACTCTCTTCCGGAGTCCAAACTCCCAAGTCCTAAAACATTCATTCAGTTTTAGGTTGTTAATCACTTAACTTAATTCAACTTACTTAACCCTTAATGATCCCCACCTAACACCTCTTAAGTCTTACAACTTAATCTTACAAACTTAATCTTAAACTTTTAAGCTTATTCTTAACTTAATCCCTTAGGTCTTTATACCTCTAATCATCATTGCCCCCTTATTATGGGGTACCATTAATACCACTAAACTCTCTTAGGGTTTCTTTCTTTTTTTTTTTTTTTCTTTTTTTTTTTATGGTCCGACCGACCCACCGACCGACCCACCCCTGGGTAGGTCGGCTGCAGAGAACATCAACTTCACAGTTTCAGCCCGACCGACCCAGACTGGGGTCGGTCCCCTGGGTAGGTCGGCTGCAGAAACTTCCCATACATTGTCAAACTTTCTCCAAATTTTTCCTCAAGCCTCCTAATGTGTTCTAACATCATTTGGCACATCAAACACACCTTATAACCTCCACCAAACTCATTAAAACAACTTCCAAATCTTCTCAATCATTTGCTCAATTCTTACAAACACTCCTAACACTTATCATATAATTCCTTACATTACCAACTTGTATCTTTACCAAAACTTCAACCAACCCAAGTGTTCCCTCCTTAACAGTTTGGGCACTTCATAAACATTATTTTTCCATCTTCAGTTCATTTACCAAAACTTCCTCAAGTCATCTTGCATAACCATGCACAAATTCCTCTCTTTTCCATTTGTTACTCATCATTCCTAAACTCTTGGGCATATCTAAACATTTTTTGTCATCCTCTTAGCACCTTAACCTTGTTCTTCTTTACCTTAACTATACTACACCCTCCTTGGACATTTCCACCTCCTTTTACTCACTTACTCACCATTATCACGATCATACGCTCTTTTACATTCCTAGTCATTTTCCTTGATGACTTTCAACATCCTCCTACCTTTTTCACTTCCATCACCCAAGTCCACACATTACCATTCAACTAAACCTTACTAGTCCACCACTAACATCATCACACTTACACAAGGTTCTCAAAACTCTCATTGTCTTACTCTCTAGTTCATACCTAAATCTTCCTAAGGCATTATACACCTTTCCTTAAAACTTATGCACAAGTCTTACATTCCTCATATCATGATTTTGGTGTGTTTAGTACACTCGTCAATCCTCTAATTCCTCCTAGACATCTCTAGGTCACTCTAAACCTCAAGAACTCCTTAGTTAACTCATTTCCACCCAATTTTTCTTTTCATGCTCCCTAGTAAACCCTAGGGCATATTAACTCACCACCATCACCTAAACACTTATTTTCTACTCAAATTTCGCCATAGCTCCTCTAGTATATTCTCATGCCCAAATGCATTGTTTTTCTCACACAATAATCTCACACACACACCATGTCCTTTCTCATCTTATTTTCTCACCCAAATCAACTTATTCACATCATACTCAATATATTGCAATAATCTTAAATTGCATAGCATTAAGGCTCTTAAATGACATGGCTCTTAGGCCCTTAAATGACTTAAACTTTAAACACTGAATTTCCCATATATAAAAGCCTTCAACCTGCAAATACACCCATCAATCTCATAGTAATTATAATGCTCTTAAAATCCTTCTTAAACTTATATTACCAACTCATTCCCATTGGCTCCTTAGTCACAAGTTCACAAGCTTATTTAAGTTCTTTTTCTTAGGTTATATAACCCAATACACAATGTAAGCTCTAAGCCACATTGGTATCCACTTAAACTCATCCCTTAAAACTTAAACCACCATTAGGTAAGCATTTTACCTTGTTTTCTCAAGCTTATCTTAACTTCCTCCTTAGACCTTCTTCTTGCATGAATCTCGGCCACCACTTAAATTCCCCTTGCCAATGTTCTAATCAATAATCAATGACTCATATGAGTACTAAACAATACACTAACCTCAAGGAATAAAAACCTAGGTTAGAAATGTGTTCTAAGGCATAAAAGTGGATGATTACCTTTGAAGTCTCAAGGTAGACTTTGGCATTGAATGAAATAGGACCTCCACTAGTCCTTGGTGAATAAATCAAGCTAGAACAAGGCATGAAAACATAGCCCCATGAGGAGGAATTTTCGGCCATGTACAAGAAATGATGGAAACATGGTTTTTCTTACATTTCCTTTACCTTAAGAGAATGGAGAAGCCAATGAGCTCTTCAAACTTGATTTTCCTCCATCAATGGAGTTTTCTCATGGCACCAAAATGGAGCTTTGAAAGATTTGAAAAGATAGAAAGATAGGTCTTAACTTAACTAAGACAAATATGCAATTTGTTTTGGATTTGGAGCTTGGAGTTGTATTTGGCAAGTGATTTAAGATGGAGAACCATGGAAGAGCAGCACTCTCGGTTTTGGAATGGAGAGAAGAAGAAGAAGAAGAAATCATGGAAGGAAGGGGAAATGAAGAGAGAGAAGAAGAAGAATGGCTTATAAGAGATATTTTACTAAAAAGGTGAATAGTTACCTTACTTTATTTACCTCTCTTTTCCCCTCTTAACTAACATGTTGTGGTGACTCACCACCCTTATAAAACCGGCCCCTTTATCAAATAAGGCTAGTCATGGTCTTTGTTGACCAACTTATTGACTTATGTTGACTAAAACTTAAACTAGTCACTATTTGGCACTATTCACTAATCAGTGCACATATTTCTGAAATTTTTGATTTCCCATTGATTTAGACCTCCTAATGTGATACTAATTAGTACACATGTTGATTAAAGAGTAATGATGGACATTTAGCCACTCAAAACTTAATTCTAAGACAATTTCTCAAAAATGTGCTTTAAGACTTCTTAAAGCACATTTTGTGTTTTAACTTATTTTCAAGCTTGGTTTTCTTTGCTAATTGATTTAAAATGACCATTAGAATATTACTAAGGTCTTATCATGATATTTGGGTACTCACCCAAGTCTCTCCAAGCTTAGAGCACATTTTTGCCCTAATTGCCCTTAAGGCATTTTCTTGTGTTTTCCTTGGTTTAAATTGTCTACCAATCTTTCTAAGGCATATTTTAGCCTTTCTACATCATGATTTGATGTTTACTTAGCATACTTAGGTTTGGGGTATTTCATCTAGTTGTCCCTGTAGATAGGACCTGAAGAAGACACGCTCCATTGTAAAAAATTAAAGAACATTCGAGTTGTGCTGTTAATTTTGTGATTGAAATTAAACTGAATCAGAAATCTGGAACAAATAATACTCCTTTAAACCATATCTTGTTTCCCAGCCTCACATCACCTACCAACTCCACCGTCTAAGATCGACCGTATGGTAAGATGACTGTCCTGTCTCCGCATAATTTTTTCAAATTCTCAAAGTTTGCTTTAGTTCCAGAATTATGGTCCATCGACCCTGAGTTGACTATCCACTTACCCTCAAAGATATTATGAGAACTCAGGAGACAATAAGTGTGTTTACCTAAAAATTTACAGTAACTCGATTCTTCTATTTTGGTTCCGGAACTGGTAGAGCGAATAAGCTCCATTATCTGTTGAATCTGTTTGGCTGTAAATCCACCATCGTGAGTTCCTTGTTCGACCTGATCTTTCCATTTTACATGTTACACAACTGTTGGCGTATCATTTTCTCTGTGTGCGAGAACATGTCTCTGCCGTGAAGGTGGTAGCATTCTTTTCAAGATGCCCATGTGACTTGCAATAACTACATTTCTGTCTCTGAAACAGCGCAGCAAACTATGCCCTCTCTTTATAGAAGCAAGTCAATCATTCTTTTTGAGCTCACCTTTCCCGCTAGGGTTTCTGGAATTTTTAGTATTAGCAGGTTTATGCTCATAGAATGACATGGCTTCCTCCGTTGAAGCCTTTCCTCCCCTTTGTTCTTCTTTTTGAACAACGAGTGCGAAAGCCTTCTCAAGGCTTGGCAGCTTCTACATTGCAAGGATCTATCCTAGGATAGAGAGGTAATCCCGATTAAGACCCATTAAAAAATGCACTAACTTGTCTTCATCTAGCGCATCTTTTGAATGACTTGTTAACTCTGCAAGTACATCCACCACAACTGCACTTTTGTGGTGGTGGAGCCTGTTCGGCTCACCCCAATCTTCCTAGCGTATTAAAATATTCAGCACTGACTGTTTTTTTCCTGTTTGATTTCTCTAAGATCGCGCTTCAAGGTGTGAATGACAACGAGGTGCTATGTTTGGTGACACTCACAAAGAGAGTCCCTATTTCCTTCGGGTAATCACAAAACTTGATGCTTTCGAGACATCGGTGGCAAGAGAATTCTTGATCCAAGATACCAAGGAGCTAGACCTCTCCCAAGCTGCATAACGGATGTATCCTCTCCTCTGGCCTTTGGATTTTACAGACAACAAATCCATACTTGTTTATAGATTTGAGCGCGGTAATCATATAGAATTTCCAACCAAGAAATCCTTTTCCATTGAATTTGGAAACCAAACTGAGACTTGGATTTTCTGCTGCATGTACGTATATGGGATCATTAATATCAATGATGTTGCTGTTCGTTGAAGATCAAACTGATGTTGTGTCTATCTTCCCTAACCGTCGTCTGTTATGTTCACCAGTAAAGGTTAACCCACAAGACCAATTACTTCTGCGCTCTTGATACCATATCAGAATTTGTAATAGACTGTATTTTGTGTAGAATGAATATGATTGTGAACTTGTGAAAGATTATATTCTCTATGTTTTGTTATCATTGCATCCTTATATATTGGAGCAAAGATAAAAGGATAAAGATTGCATGTAATAAAATCTAAATCCTAACAACCACATTAAGGAACAAAATCCAACAACCACGTTAAGGAATAAATCTATCTTAAGCAACCTTAATTCTCTCTAACTATACTTGGGCCTATGAAGTGGATTTGGACTTAATATTCCGAATTTTGATTCGTTTTGAAAGGATGCTATTTATGGTGAGATGAAAGCAAAATGTATCCATTGTGATAAGTTCTTGTCCACTTCAAGTTCAAGTTGGACTTCTCACATCAAGGATCGTGTAGACAAGGGGTGTTCTAAAAAGAATAAAAAAGTTGACATGTGCCAAAAAAGAAAGTGTAAGTAAGTAGAAGAGCATATAGGAGTGGGCTAGCAAATGAATTCCACAAACTTTAGTAAAAGAGTGTATAGGAAGGTAAGCAAACATGGTTATAGAGCATGATTATCAATTGGCTACAGTGGATCACATTGGATTTAGAAGATTTGTGAATAGTCTAAATCCAAACATCAAGATCGTATCTCATAATACTTTGAGATACAATATTATGAAGATGTTTTCAAGTGAACAACGAGTTTGAAAAATGTCTTGAAGAATAACAAGTATAAGATTGTCATCACTAC
Source organism: Limonium bicolor (assembly GCA_023374045.1). Lineage (NCBI taxonomy): Eukaryota > Viridiplantae > Streptophyta > Magnoliopsida > Caryophyllales > Plumbaginaceae > Limonium > Limonium bicolor. Next base: position 487,925,668 of record CM041776.1, read on the forward strand.
TGATATGTGAAATGCTTTGAATCACAAGAGAGGCTATATGGTTATGGCTACCCATAACATTGACCAATTTTGGGTTTTCCACTACAAGACATTAAGGTATTTTATTATTATAAATATCCATGTTTCATTATCTGTGTTTAATCTATTTTTTCTAGAAGCTTATGTTTTTCCTTATTACTAAAATCCAGTAGAGTAAATGTAGAAATAGCATGCTAACCTGCTTTATATGCTTGTTGTTTTCAGATTGTTCTAGTGATTAAAAAAAATTCATTGAAATGTGGATTTGCTTGTGTACAACATTGCTGAAAAGGTTTATTCTGTGGTTGTTGATAACTGTAGTATCAATGATGCTATGTCGGATGTTCAAAAACATAGGTCATCTAAGAAGTCCCTTATTTTGAAGGGCGTATGTTTGCATTGAGCTGTACTGCACATATCTTAAATTTGATTGTGCAAGATGAGTTGGTTGTGATTGGTGAAGAGATTAAGAGGGTTCACGATTGTGTCTCTTTTTGGATATTGTTGGGACATCAGAGTGTTGCAGAGATAGCCAATCACCTCGACAGAGTCAATCATTCTCAGATAGACACAAAGAGCGAGCCACTTCAATGGAGTCCATGCAACTAAGGAGACTTCACAGACTCTCCATTGTCATTGCGAATAATAAGGAGCTAACTCGGAATGCTTCAACACCACAACGGTCATAAAGTCCTCCCATCACATCCGAAGTTCGTGGCCCAAGTCAGAAGACCACTCAAGGACGTTGGACGTTACTCACTAAGTTAGTTCCGGTATTTGTGGAACTAACTCCCTCGACCTGCTGGTTGCAATGCTAGTATAAATAGGTTATGTAATAGCTAGTTTAAGGTGTGCTTTCATACAGAAATATTTCAGAGTTTAGAGAGAGAGAAAGAAAAATGTTTTGTAAGCCATAGAGAGAAAATACGTACTAATTTAGTTAGTGCATCTAGATAGACTCTGCCTAGAAAGATTCTAGTTTCGCTACGCTTACCATTGATCTGATCAGAGAGTGTATTGGGTGAGTGAGTGAAAAACCGCTAAGTAAATCCCTTCTACTTAGTGGGCATTTGTAAGTTGTTTTATTTGACCAGGAAATGAAATAGCTTATTTGTGTATCTCGCTGAGTTTCACAGAGTCCTTCTATCTTTCTAGCATCATTTTGTTTCAATTACTTCAAAGTCTTCCGCACCCTTAGTTTAATCAGTACGATTGAGTGTCTCTACATCACAGAGTGTTTCTCACTCCCAAAGACTGATTGAGTCAAACCAACTCTTAGGCTCACACCTTTGATTGGTTTGAGTTAGCCACCCGATCCTACACGTGGTATCAGAGCCTTGCTTAGGCTGACAATCAATCAACGAGAAATGGCAGCCGTCGGTTGGGGTGACTCAGACTCCAAAGATCAAGACACAGAGTCCAGCGACCTAGTATGTCTCATGGCACATGATGCTATTGAGTCCATGATCCCCGATAATGAGGTAACTCGTTCTTATCTTGAAACAGATCTTTATCGTATATCTCCTATGGGTTTTATGACATTGATTGCTAAAATGACTTCTGAAACTAACTCTTTTAAAGCTGATCTTAACAGAAAAATTTCCGAGTTAACTGAGGAACTCGAGATTTCAAAAGGCCTAATGTATGCTTTGAGAGATGAAGCTGAGGAACACAAGACTATCTCCTGCTCACTTAGGCTGGATCTACAGGACTCTAGGAGACACGTTGACTCCCTTAAAAAGGAGCTTGACAAAGTCAAGAGTCTTACATAGTCCAACCAAAGGGAACAGGAAGAGTCACTCACTCAGATTGACTCTCTCAAAAGGGATCTCACTATTTTCACAAACAAGTGTTGTTCTTTGCAGAATGAGTTAAATAGTTCAGAATCTCAAGTTATCTCTCTAAAATTTTCTGTTGAGCAACTCACTCCAAAACTAAAAGAAAAGGAACATGCACTCTCTCTCAAACCAGTCAATTTCATCAAACAGGTCGCTCCATCAGAATTGCCTGAGTGGGCCAACTCTAAGATCAAGGAAGTTAGTCAAGATCGTGATAATCTATGAAAGGAAGTTGAAAAACTCTCCCAAGAGATAGTCAATATACGATCTGGAGTTGGATCCACTCAATCTAAGCCCAAGTGGCATAAAGGTAAATTTAATATCCCAAAAAATATGTCCAAACCCGACAACAAAGCCAAACGATATCAAGAAAAGGAAAAGTTTGACTCCTGGTGGAAAGGACAGCAGAAATATGTCAATCTTCCTCCAACCAAGATCTGTGGCTATTGCGGGAGTCTTGGGCATAGGGACAGTGCTTGTGAGAAACTGAATAAAGATCTTTCATTCAATGTCAAACGAGTTAGATTGATACTTGAAGCACGAGAAGAATTAAAAAGATCTAGCTCGAAAAGGGAACCCAAGTACATCTGGGTTCCCAAATCTAACAAATGATCTTTTATTTTGTATGTGGAGGCGAATGAAGACAGCTGGTACCTGGACAGTGGATGCTCCCGTCCCATGACTGGAGATCCAAATCAATTCAATTCCCTTTCATCCTACCAAGGAGGTAAGGCCACCTTTGGAAACAATAACCAAGGTGAAATCATGGAAGTTGGCTCCATAGGTAACCCCTCCAAATTTAAGGTAGATGGAGTCCATCTGGTCACTGGACTTCAACATAGTCTGTTAAGCTTTTTCAAATTTGTGAAAGATTCAATTTAGTACTTTTCTCATATGTCAATTGTAAAGTTTTTGATGAACGTACAGGATCTCTAGAAGCCACGGGACATTAAGAAGGAAGTATGTACAAGAAGTGTCTAAATGCCGTACATTCTGACGATCAAATCTGTCTATGTGCTCGCTTTCAAGTAGCACCCAAACAGTCTCATCTCAAGCTGGTCAAGCGAATCTTTCGATACTTAAAAGGAATCAGTCAACTTATCTATGGTACCTTCGTTCCCCTATATTACTTTATCTGGTTTTAGTGATTCTGACTGGACAGATTCCCGCCATGATCGAAAGAGTACATCTAGCAATGCAAATTTCCTTGGTCTATGCTTAGTCTCTTGGTCCTCTACAAAGAAAAATTTTCGCTGAGATCAAATTGGTATTTTCTGTGATAACAATTGCGCATTTAAAATCTCTAAAAACCCAGTCCAACATTCAAATACGTTTCCATTTCTTAAAGGACTGTGTTGAGAAAAAACTAATTCAACTTGACTTTGTGCCCACAGAAGATCAACTTGCAGATATCCTTACTAAACCCTTGTCTACAACACGACTTGAAGCACTTCGATCAGCAATTGGGTTGACTCCGTCTACCTAGACGGTCGCATCTCCTTGCTCCTACCGCAATCTTCAGCAGGTACTCCCTCGTGTCTCATCGAGTCTATCTTTGTTTGCACTTGAATCTGTGAACTGTGTTTTCTTGCTTAAGAACGTCTCTATAATTCTGACACTCCACATCCACGTCATCTATCCACACCCAATCCGCCTCAATCCACACCCTTAATCTCGCGCCTGCCGATTTTTTCACGCCTGACACACGAAATCCCTACAACTTCCGCAGTCATTTCAGCCTTTATATCCCTCATCCGTTTACTCCGTCATCCATTTTACACCCAAGCATACTACAATCCCTAATGGCAGGCATTAACCTCAACGGCATCTATGGCTAACCCTAACCCACCTCCACCTACCACCACCACCACCACTCACTCCCCCACCAAAACCACTACTACTTCTTCACCCACACACTTTGCCACACCACCACCAACCACCCGCGATACATCACCCCATCAAACACCACCCTCTGCCGCCAAGACCGACATTCTTGAGACAGATTTCGATGATGTCACACTCCTACAATCCCTGCCACCATCTCCACCACCTCAAGACCCAAACCCTACTACCTAAACCCAAGCAACGGATCCCCCACAATCTCCGCCAAAAAAGTCTCCCTCACCAACTCCATAAGCCTCTCCTGAAAATTCAGCAACCCCAACTCCACCCCGTTCTCCAAAACCTAAACCAAGAAAAAGAAAAGCTCGGACCACTACCCGTCCCACAGCCAAGCGCATACTGTGATCCTCCGCCAGGGCCCAACCAGTCTCCTCTGGTTCCGGCGAGTCTTCCCCAGTCCAGGAGTTGCCCACCCACAGCCACGATACATCCACTGGTGCAACCTCCACCGGAATTCAGAAACCCCCAAAGCCGCAACGTCGATGCGCAAAGATCTTCCCTTTTGGTCAGCGCTACATGCTCAGTGATTCAGCTGCGGACAGAAATATCGTAAGGGGTAAGTTCCTCGATTTCTCATGGGATCTATCTTCAAATTTTGGGAGAGTTAGTGACTATGCTAGAGGTTCAAGGGTGGAAACACCTTTCCTGTGAGATACCAGAGTGGTACCCTCAAGAGTCTGTCGACTTTTATCAAAATCTCGTTATCAGAAATGGTATTGCTCAATCCTTTGTCAATTCCACTCCCATCATCTTTAATCTTGACAAGCTGTCCCAAATACTTGGAGTCCCTCATACTGGTTTGTCTTTCTATGAAAAAGGAGTCCTTCCAGAAATCCCCGGGGTCCCACAAAATAAGATCTACCACTTTTTCTCTTCAAAGAAAAAGGTGGGCTCCCCAATACCCCGAGGCGATCTTTCAATCCTCCACCAACTCCTGCACATTCTTGTTATAAAAAACATTGTCCCCTGAAAAGAAGGAAATCTCATGGTCAATTGCTTGGACCTCACAATAATGTACTGCATAATCAACCGTCATTCCGACAATCTGGCCCACATTGTTCTCCATCACTTAGCCCAGTCTGTCGACACCCCGAAACACTCTCTGGGTATGTGTTTTAGCTGCCTCGAATTCTCAAATTCTTTCAGGTACCCCTGGCGACATCCACGCCGGAGTCCATCGACGAGGCAGACACCATCAACCTCCGCTATCTGAATCGGCTGACTTCTATCGACAAATCCAAGCTGCTGCCCCCTCCATCAACTCCAACGACAGTGGGTACTTCCACTTCTCAAGAGGCAGTCCCTCAAGATGCTCTCCTACCCCTCCTGGAGAAAGTGGAGCGACTCCTCGCACAAGCAGCAGAGCTGATTCAGGGCCAGTCGCGGATGATGGACAGACTCTCTGGGATCGAGACGACTGTCACGGCCCTGCAAGAACAACTCCTTGATATCCAAGCCTCCCTGACCCCAACCCTTAGACATGACGTGCGTGTGTGTGTAGTGTTAGGACTTAGGCTGTTTTAAGTACTAAACACTTTTTGTTGGTTTTTGTGTGAATTGTTGGACTAACTCTTTTGTGACTGTGGGCTTCCCTCTGATGAAAGCGAAAGGGGGAAGTAGTGAATCCCGTCTGGTGTACGGGTGACTGACTCTGTTGTTGCTTTAAGATGCTTTCAGATTTTTGCTGCCGGACCATGTGGTCTAGTACTATAACTGCTCTATATACTATGTCTTATCCTGCCTGTTACACTGCCTATTCAATATTTGCTTGCCTGGAGTCCCTCTACGATAAAGGGGGAACCTAAATGGAGTCTTTGAACTCAACTACTACTGCTGCTATTAAGGGGGAACTTTGACAAGGTCGGTTCCCCTAGTTCTTTGTGTTTTTATTTTTTTCATTTTCAGGATTGACTCCATCGGGATTCACGGAGGTTTGCTATCATCAGCAACAAGGGGGAAAATGTTGGGACATCAGAGTGTTACAGAGATAGCCAATCACCTCGACAGAGTCAATCATTCTCAGACAGACACAAAGAGCGAGCCACTTCAATGGAGTCCATGCAACTAAGGAGACTTCACAGACTCTCCAGTGTCATTGCGAATAATAAGGAGCTAACTCGGAATGCTTCAACACCACAACGGTCATAAAGTCCTCCCATCACATCCGAAGTTCGCGGCCCAAGTCAGAAGACCACTCAAGACGTTGCTCACTAAGTTAGTTCCTGTATTTGTGGAACTAACTCCCTTGACCTGCTGGTTGCAATGCTAGTATATAGGTTGTGTAATAGCTAGTTTAAGGTGTGCTTTCATACAGAAATATTTCAGAGTTTAGAGAGAGAGAAAGAAAAATGTTTTGTAAGCCAGAGAGAGAAAATACGTACCAATTTAGTTAGTGCATCTAGATAGACTCTGCCTAGAAAGATTCTAGTTTCGCTACACTTACCATTGATTTGATCAGAGAGTGTATTGGGTGAGTGAGTGAAAAACCGCTAAGTAGATCCCTTCTACTTAGTGGGCATTTGTAAGTTGTTTTATTTTACCAGGAAATGAAATAGCTTATTTGTGTATCTCGCTGAGTTTCACAGAGTCCTTCTATCTTTCTAGCATCATTTCGTTTCAATTACTTCAAAGTCTTCCGCACCCTTAGTTTAATCAGTTCGATTGAGTGTCTCTACATCACAGAGTGTTTCTCACTCTCAAAGACTGATTGAGTCAAACCAACTCTAAGGCTCACACCTTTGATTGGTTTGAGTTAGCCACCCGATCCTACAGATATTCACTCCATAAAAAATAAAAATGTTAGAGAATAAAGGCTAGTACACGAAAGTTGAATAAGCTAGAAAGTTGTCTATTGATTGTAAACCTAAGTGGAACTCAACATTTTTTATACCCTATAAAGATGTGTTTGCTAGTATCAAGCGTCAAACCTTCATCTAAAATTCACCCCTTTGACTCAGAATAATATGGAGTGTATGCATTAGTTTATAAAAAAATTCATTGAGTTGTTCTTAGTGGATGATATCTTTAAACTTGTTTTCCATCAAAGTCTATGAAATCAATCTTGATCTTACTTCATGGCAACAAAGTGAAACACAAGTCTTTAGCGATATGGCAAGAAAAATGGTTGAAAATTGATAAGTATTGGATGACAATTGATGAGATTTTAGTCATAGCGGCTATTTGGATCCTATGAACAAGTTGGAATGTGTTTATTATTATTTAAGTTTACGAGGACATGGCTAATTTGAAGATTTAGAGGGAGAAAAGAACTTTGTATGAGGATGAAGATAGATTTTTGTCAAGTGAGATATATTCTTCCACTAATAAATCTAGTTTGCTTGGAGATGAGGATGGTGATGAGTCAGATTGTTATGCCCCAGATTTTTTTTATTTTGTTTATGATTCGCAAAGGGAGTTCATATTAATTTTGATCTTATATTAGTATGTTTGTGACATTCCTTTAAATGTTATTGGGACAGCTTAGGGAAGGAAAGTTGGAAAAGTCTTCCTTATTTATTATTTATTTGTGAAGGAGGATATTTATTAGTTCCTTATTTATTTCCTAACCTTCTTTTCTTATTTTCTATTTACGTTAAGTTACTCCTCCTTCCTCATCTCTAATTCACGTTAATCCTTCCTTCTTCTTAATCTTCTAATCTAATTATTATAAGTGAGGAAAAGGAATTTCTAATCTACTTATTCCTTTTATTATTATTCATTAGTTAAGGGAAGGTATTTATGATTGTATTTTAATTCCTTTCCCTCTTATTTTACTGGAAACTATTCTCGACAGTTTTGTCGTGCTTCTTCTCCCTCGCCCTACACTTATCTTCAACATCCCTTTGCTCCATCCTCTCTTTTTCTTCTTCTCTTCAATTCGTGGCTAGAGTTTTTTGTTGTGGATTCCCATTCGCCAATTGTTCGTCCTTTAGGTTTAGTTTGTAGATCCACTTTTGTTGTCATTAAGTTCTTCCTTCTCCTTTATGATTTTGGTTTTCGATTCCGGAATGATTCAGTTCTCTGATCGTTGTGTTGAGTGGAGATTTGAGTAGAGCATATTGTCGGGTCCGCAAAGATTGCATTACGTCGGATGTGAGGTAGGTGGTGGATGAATTCGGTTGTGTGTGTTCGACCACGGGGATTTCTGATTTTGTTCGTTGTCCATATATATTTAAGTGCTCCTCTGATTGTGATATTTTTGATTGATTTTGGTTGCTTTTTGATCTGTCAAAACCCCATGGAAATGTGTTTTCGATTGGCTATTTTGCTACAATAAGTTATGTATGTTTTGTGGGGGATTTGTGGCTTGGTTCTGGCTGATTTCCGTAATTGATTTTGTAGTTTTCGTTGTTTCCGAACATGTGTCTGAACATTGAAGTTATGACATCATGCGCAAGCAGATTTTTTGACTCTCGGCTTACGTCCGAACATGCAAGGTCAGACGAATGTTCGGACCGACCTTTGTTTTCACATAACTTCTTCGTTTGATCTCCGTTTTGAGTGTCGTTTGCGGCGTTGGATTCCTCTTTTCAAGTACTATCTGTTTTGACATGTTTTAGCATAGGTTTAAGTATATTTTGATTTGAAGGTCACCGATATTCTTTTAAACTCTGCTTTGCTCTATAAGTGTGCTTTGGCCTCTAATTTCAGCTTGACTTTGGCTAGTCCTGGTTTAAGGCTTTTGTTTCAACTATGATTTAGCTTTCATTGTGTTAAGGTCTTGTGCTTTGGTGTGTGTGCTCTGCTCACCTGGGTCGAGCTATTCCATGGAATACCATGTAGACGTCATTCTAAGTGTGAGTCATGCCCAATCTGTTCTGTGGGGTTGACGAACCCTTTGGTCTTCAGACCATTTCTGCGTTATCGAGGGATCTATTAATCCAATGGTCTCTGACCATATCTGCATTGTTGATGGATCTTCTGATCCTTGGGTCTTTGACCCTTCTGTTTGTGTATGGTGCTAGTGTCCCACTTCTGATTGTTAAGTGTTATGTTTCCGTTTGCTCTGGTCATTTCTAATTTCTGACAGACTATTGTGTACTTTCTGTCTTTGAAAGCTTCTGATTTAGTAAAGTGATATGTTTCTGTCTGCTCTGCCTATATTTGACTTGAGACGGTCTGCTGTGTGTTTTCCGTCTTCTGAGAAGTCTCTCGTTTGCAAAGCTTCTACCTTCTGATTTGTCTTCTGTTGCTCCTTCTTATTTGACTGCACTTAGCTCTCTCTGTTTTAGACCTCATTCTGTTGAAAAGTCTTCGGCTCTGATCTCTGCTTTTGATTTTGCTAAGCTTCTGATTTTGGTTGAGCTTCTGTCTCGGTTAAGCTACTGGTTTATCAAGTTACTGTTTCTGTCAGCTTCCTCTAAGGCCTCTATTTCTGATTCACTATGCTTTCGTATAAGTATATGTATATATGTTCAGTAATGGTTTTGAGCATGCTTAGCTGATGAAGTTTATCACCTGGTAAGCTATAGTTTGGCTCACCCCTATTTCCGTCTCATTTGTAGGTTTTAGTTCGTGTTTGGAGATTCAGCTTCTGCTTCCTGTTTTGACTTCGTATTTGTATACAATTTGATGGCTTTAAGGCCCTCTTTTGTTGTAGCTTACGCTTGTATTTAGTTTCAATTTTGTATTTTGGCTTCCACCTTGTATTTGTAAAGACAAGTTGTACTTTATTTGATCTATATAAGAGTTTCAGTTCAGTTTTAGAGTTTCGCTAGTCTAGCCTTGCGTTTCTTAGGTAATAAGTGCACGGTGTGTAACGGTCTCTCAACTAGGGTGGTTTTGGGGTCGTTACATTTAGTGGTATCAGAGCCAGGTTTTGTTTTCATTGGGATTTGTCGGGTGTTTGCATGTCTATGCTTCCGTGTCTTTGCCTGCTATCTGTTATGTGCTATCTGCTGCGTAATTTTGATTGTTATCTGGTGTCTGTTGTGTGTGTTTGCTCTGTGGTTGTCCGCTATCAGAGTAGCACAGTGGAAGCGTAGTGTCTACTTGTCTATGTGTTTTCTATGTTTTAAGTGTGAGTTTGAGGGAGTCGGGTCCTTTGGGAAAGGATGACCAAATGTGAGTTTCGGTTGATAGGTCAGTGGTGTGTTTGTGTTGTGTGTTGTGTGCTGAATGTTAGTCAAATGTGATTGGGCTGTGTGGCAGGTGAGTTTGGATGAGTTTGGATACTGTGATGAGCTGTGATGTGAGTGTAGTAGCTCTTCAGTTGTTTACTCTGACTAGGTGTTGGGCTTTAGTTCTGTGTTGTGAGTGTCGGCTACGAGTCTGAGAGATGTGATATGTTTGGGTGTGAGATCGGGTGTGAGCTTAGTCTGTGAGTTCTGCATTTGGGTGAGAGAGTTGGTATGAGAGTTTTGAGTTGTGTGATGTGAGCCAAGTAGTGCTTCATTGTGTGTTCCGGAGAGTGTGTGTTGTGCTTTGGTTCTGAGTGGGTTGTCATGTGAGTTCGATAGGTTTGTTTGTTTGTCCTTTGGATGGGGACGTCTTCTGAGAGTGAGCGTTCTTTTTGTGCCTCTAGGTTGAGCTTTAGAAACCATATGTTATGTTCTTTTGTGTCATTCAGTCAGCAGCAAATTAAAGTGTTCTTCATGTGCCTTCAAGCTTATCCTTCAGTAACCTTCTGCTTCATTCTTCTATTAGTTAATGAGCCAGTAAGTTTGATGTGTTAGCTCGTGTAAGTTAGAGCTTCTGAGATATGTGAATGTCCTTTCTATGCCTATGTGCTGAGCCTTCAGTGACCCTCTGCTTTGTTCTTCTGTCACTGAGTCAGTCAGTGTATTCAGAGTGTTTGCTTTGTCAGGTTCAAGCTTCTGAAATGTGTGAGTGTTCTTTCTGTGCCTTGGGGCTAAGTGTTAGTGATCTCTGTTATATTTCTTCTGTCAGTCAGTAGTGAGATTTGAGTACTATCCTCTTTATGAGTTTGAGCCCTTGAGGTGGGAGAATTATTCTTTCACTTGTAGTGCATTTGTTCATATTCTGGGTTTCGTCGAATTTCGTCCTCGAAATTCATTTTTAAGAGGGGTATAATGTTAAGCCCTAGATTTTTTTTATTTTGTTTATGATTCGCAAAGGGAGTTCATATTAATTTCGATCTTATATTAGTATATTCATGACATTCTTTTAAATGTTATTGGGACATCTTGAGGAAGAAGAGTTAGAAAAGTCTTCCTTATTTATTATTTATTTGTGAAAGAGGATATTTATTAGTCCTTTATTTATTTCTTAACCTTCTTTTCTTATTTTCTATTTATGTTAATTTGCTCCTCCTTCCTCATCTCTAATTCACGTTAATTATTGCTTCTTCTTAATCTTCTAATCTAATTATTATAAGTGAGGAAAAGGAATTTCTAATCTACTTATTCCTTTTATTATTATTCATTAGTTAAGGGAAGGTATTTATGATTGTATTTTGATTCCTTTCCCTCTTATTTTACTGGCAACTCTTCTCGACAGTTTTGTCGTGCTTCTTCTCCCTTGCCCTGCACTTCTTTTCAACATCCCTTTGCTCCATCCTCTCTTCTTCTTCTTCTCTTCAATTCATGGCTAGAGTTATTCATTGTGGATTCCCATTCGCCAATTGTTTGTCCTTCAAATTTGGTTTGTAGGTTTCACTTTTGTTGTCGTTAAGTTCTTCCTTCTCCGTTTTGATTTTGGTTTTCGATTCCGAAATGATTCAGTTCTCTGATCGGTGTGTTGAGTGGAGATTTGAGTAGAGCATATTGTCGGGTCCGCAAAGATTGCATTGCGTCGGATGTGAGGTATGTGGTGGATGAATTCGGTGGTGTGTGTTCGACCACGGGGATTTCTGATTTCATTTGTTGTCCGTATATGTTTATGTGCTCCTCTGATTGTGATGTTTCTGTATTGATTTTGGTTGCTTTTCGATCTGTCAAAACCCCGTGGAAATGTGCTTTCAATTGGCTATTTTGCTAATATAAGTTATGTATGTTTTGTGGGGGATTTGTGGCTTGGTTCTGGCTGATTTCCACAATTGATTTTGCAGTTTTTGCTGTGTCCAAACATATGTCCGAACATTGAAGTTCAGACATCATGCGCGGGCAGATTTTCTGACTCTCGGCTTACATCCAAACATGCAAGGTCGGACGCATGTTCGGACCGGCCTTTGTTTTCACATAACTTCTTCGTTTGAGCTCTGTTTTAAGTGTTGTTTGTGGCGTTGGATTCCTCTTTTCAAGTACTATCTGTGTTGACATGTTTTAGCATGGGTTTAAGTATATTTTGATTTGAAAGTCACCAATATTCTTTTGAACTCTACTTTGCTCTGTAAGTGTGCTTTGGCCTCTAATTTCAGTTTGACTTTGGTTAGTCCTAGTTTAAGACTTTTGTTTCAGCTATGATTCAGCTTTCGTTGTGTTAAGGCCTTGTGCTTTGGTGTGCATGCTCTGCTCACCTTCTGAACTGATTTGTTAAGCTTCTGTTTTAGGACCTAGTTACTCTGCTTCTGGGCCGTGAATGGCTGGGTCAAGCTATTCCGTGGTATACCATGTAGACGTCATTCCGAGTGTGGGTCATACCCAATCTGTTCTGTGGGGTTGACGAACCCTTTGATTTTCGGACCATTTCTGCAGTGTCGAGGGATCTATTGATCCAATGGTCTCTAACCATTTCTGTGTTGTTGATGGATCTTCTGATCCTTGGGTCTTTGACCATTCTGTTTGTGTATGGTGCTAGTGTCCCACTTCTGATTGTTAAGTGTTCTGTTTCCGTTTGCTCTGGCCATTTCTGATTTCTGACAGACTGTTGTGTACTTTCTGTCTTTGAAAGCTTCTGATTTAGTAAAGTGATATGTTTCTGTCTGCTCTGTCTGTATTTGACTTGAGATGGTCTGGTGTGTGCTTTCCTCTTCTGAGAAGTCTCTCGTTTGCAAAGCTTCTGCTTTTTTATTTATCTTCTGCTGCTCCTTCTTATTTGATGCTTAGGTCTCTCTGTTTTAGACCTCTTTCTATTGAAAAGTCTTCCGCTCTGATCTCTACTTCTGATTTTGCTAAGCTTCTAATTTTGGTTGAGCTTCTGTCTCAGTTAAGCTACTAGTTTATCAAGTTACTGTTTCTGTCAGCTTCCTCTAAGGCCTCTGTTTCTGATTCACTATGCTTTCATATAAGTATATGTATATATGTTCAGTAATTGTTTTGAGCATACTCAGCTGATGAAGTTTATCACCTACTGAGCTATAGTTTGGCTCACCCCTATCTCCGTCTGATTTGTAGGTTTTAGTTCGTGTTTGGAGATTCGGCTTCTGCTTCTTGTTTTGACTTCGTATTTGTATGCAATTTGTTGGTTGTAAGGCCCCCTTTTGTTGTAGCTTGCGCTTGTATTTAGTTTCAGTTTTGTATTTTGGCTTCCACCTTGTATTTTTAAAGACAAGTTGTACTTTATTTGATCAATATAAGAGTTTCAATTCAGTTTTAGGGTTTCGCTAGTGTAGCCTTGCGTGTCTTAGGTAATAAGCGTGCGGCGTGTAACGGTCTCTCAACTAGGGTGGTTTTGGGGTCGTTACACATATGATATGTGAAGTAGAGTGAAGATAACTAATTAGGAAAAGGAAGGTAAATGTAAAGTCTGAGTTAGGCCATTATTTGAAGGAAGATATCTTGTCGAAGAGCGGTAGTTTTGATATCTTGAAATATTGGTATCTCGAGTTCAAGTATCTAACATTGCATAAGATTGCTAAGGATATCCTAGTCATTCTAGTTTCCAGTATTGCATCAGAGAGTGCACTTAGCATGGGTGGTAGAGTTTTCAATCCTCACTGTTCTAGACTTGCAACAAGTACGGTAGAAACGCTAATGTGCATGCAAATATGGATTCTTGAAGGTTTTTATTCGGGTAATAATACTAGTTTTTTTCTTTATTTTAATTCATCTTATACACTTATTTATTATTTCATTTGCTCACTGATTGTATTTTTTTATTTCCAAAGCAGGTGTTGGAACTACTGAAACGTATGCAACAATCTTAGAAGATCACGATACAATATTGGATAGTGTTGGGATTAATTGCGGTGGTGACGTTGTTGATTTAGATTTGATATTAAGTTTTTCATTGTTGATAAATTTAATCACATTTTCTATTGTAACTAATTACCATCAACCCTTGATATTTTAAAATCTTTCTTTCATAGGGAGATTAAGATGGCATGGATTTTATTTGATGGTTATTGACATTTCATCAATAGGTTTATATACTATCTCTTTTCTCGTATATCTTAATGATTTTACTGTGATTTTTCCTTGGCATATTAGCATCAATATGAGATGATTAATGATTAAACCCATTGTTCTTGTTGTGAATAATCTGATGCTGTTGTTCTCATGTATAATGACTAATGATTAGCCCATTGTTGTTGTTGTCTATAATATCCCACAGTTGTTGTTCACTTATATAGTGGCTAATTATTAGCCCACTACTGTTGTTCTTGTGGGCTATTAAATGACAAGAACAACAGTGAGCTAATCATTAGCCGCTATACATATGAACAACCCCAACAATAGGTTATTCACGACAACAATAGTGGTCTAATCATTAGCCACTATACATGAGAACAATAGTATCGGGCAATTAATGACAACAATAATGGGCTAATCATTAGCCATCACATATTGTTGTTAATATTTCTAAGAAAACTCTTTGTAAAATCATTAAATTATACGAGCAAAGAGATAGTATATAATAATTGTTTATGCTATGATCAATAGGCATCAAATAAAATTTGTGTCATCTTTATCTCCGTATGAAAGAAAGATTTTAAAACATAAGGATTTTAAGGTACATTCATTACAATAGAAAATATGTACAAAATTGTCAAAATGGTAAACTTAATACCGAATCTAAATCAACAACATTACCAGCACAATTAGTCCCAACAGTAGCCAATGTATCGTGATCTTCAAAGATTATGTAGCACAACGCTTCAGTAGTCCCAACGCATGCTTAAACTAATACTCCCACTTGTTCTCAATACTTGTTTTTTCTAGCTCTAGGCACAAGAATTAAAGAGGAAAAAATTAAGACTATTTTACCCTTACTTTTTGCATTGTGAATTAAAATAATTTGAAAAGTAGAGTTGTGAAATAAAAGATGAGGGGTAAAATTGGAAAGTAGATGATAAAAAAAGATTAGAACATCATATATTTTGAAAATAATGAAAGGACCCAAAAAAATATCTATTGAGAACAGGAGGAAGTATTATTGCCCGAATAAAAAACTTCAAGAATCCAATTTTACATGCACACTAGTGCTTCTACCATACCTGTAGCAAGTCTAGAACGGTGAAGACTGGAAACTCTATCACACATGCTAAATGCACTCTCTGATGCAACACTAGAAGCCATAATGACTAGGATATCTTTAGCAATCCTTTGCAATATTGGATACCTGAGCTCGATATACCAATATTTTAAGATATCAAAAATTACCGCTCTCTTCACTTGTTAGAAGTCCCATTGATGGAACTTAACACATTCATTCACAAATAAGTGTTTAGGCCCAGTTAGGCACACAATGGAGATGGAATACACTTTTTTTTGAAACAAACTGAGCTACCTTCATTCAAACTAAGCAAAAGAGTTTAAACCAGCTTACAAACCAACTCCAGATTACTACGCAGAGGACCTCATTCCTCATCAAACTACTAAACCAAGCAGACATATTTACAACTCTGTTGCTACTACTATCAGCACAATCAGAGACAAAAATAAGGCTCTTAAATAGCCACTTAATACAATCTGAACTAAACTGGACAACTAGCATGATCATCCACTCTCCTTTAATCCAAAAAGAAACAACATTGCTGGACTTGGACCTGCTTTGTCTGATCATAACGTCTACCCCTTCCTGAGCCACCATAAAACACCAGCAAACTGTCTTGTGATACCAAAAACTGATAACTAGACCCTTAAGTATTCCAATCTCTCCACTTGATCGATTTATCCGTTAGATTGAGACACAAGCTAAGGCTACCCATCAGATTGACAAGCTCCAGAGCTATTAATCGTGGTAACAATCTAACAATTTGCACATTGATAGTGCTTGAGATCTTTCCAGCTTTGATCTTTTTAAACTGCACTTACTCCTTTCCATCTGCACCTTCTTCTGATCACTGTCAAACATCGATTTCTTCTTCTTCAGTCTACTGAAACGGCAATTTCTGAGTTTATTCTTACTCTTCCCCTTATAAATCATTAACCCAAACAACCATCTAAAGAATAACACCCTAACCAACTGAGAAACCTCTCCTTTACCCAGTTTGGACAACATCCTCCTACAACCAGTCTTGCACTTACTCGACAACACCATCACCCTAAGAACTAACTTCCCTTACATCTCAGTCTCTGTTGAAGGACTGTTAGCCGCACTATTTTGATAGTTTGGCAAACATCCATGAAGAGCTGCTAGGAGGAGACCAAACCCCCAACAGCAGAGATCAAAGGGATCCATTACTCCTGGCTGGCTTGCTTATCAGCAAGAGCAGCCTTGTGCAGATTCTTCTTAATACTAATCGAATCCTGTAAGATCTTAGCAGCCTGGTTCTTACCCATTTTCTGATTCTTCTTGAATGGAGATTTGGGTCCCTTGCGCTTCTTTTCCCCATCTTCTACTACACCATAATTAAAAACCTGTTTCCCCTCTCTCTGATTACCCATGACAACCTGAGGGAGTTGCTTACACGGGAACCCTGCACGACTTGCTACTCCAAAAGAGAGACCAAACACCCGGGGACCAAGACTCTGGAACCAACAGAAACACGCTAACCCTGAGCCACCAGCCCAAAAATCGACTACCCGAAGACAAAAAGCAATCAGACCTACAAGACACAAACCCCAGAACGACGAGAAGAGCAAATCCTCTGGCAATTCACCACCAACACCCTGTAGCGGCAAAGAGGCGTCACCACTCAGTCAGAAAGAGAAGCCCCCTGAATCGAAACCAGAGGATCAAGGGGAACCTAGAAGAAACTGCACTGTAACTAATCCCAACCAAATCCTGCACGGAAAACAAGAGCCGCCCTGGAAAAAAGAACCACCGCGCCCAGTCGACTGAAAATCGACCCACTCAGCGCAAGACAGACAACAATCACTACCGCAACCTAATCCGGAGTCACCACTAGAGAACACCACGGGGGGATAAGGAGATCCAAATCAGAGAAGACCCACCGATAGGGAAGCCGACGACCACTTGACTCCCAAATGAAGAAGACGACTAGCGCGGGCAAATCTCGCTGAAACTCAGACGAGAACCAAAGAGAACGAACAAATCGCCTCCAAGATCGCTTCCTAAGGAGAGCAAAAAGCTACAGTAACTGATTTCCCTTATCATAGGATTGAGATGGAATACACTTAAACAACACATACCACAACTAGCTCATACATAGCCGTAGTTAGAACGTTCCTTAGGTCGAAATGTTAAAACCGTGTACCGCTCTCTTACGTATCCTAGTTTAGTTAACTAACGGGTTAGCACGTATTAGAGGTTAACAGTACCGGTACACTCACGTCACAATAATAACAATGACTGTAAACTCATTTCATGAATTAAGTCTTACAAAGTCATAAACACACAGAAAACAAACAACACATAAGCCGGTGTAAACCGGTAGCAAACAGACTGCAAGAAAACCATACCTTGGTCCCTGCTGCGTTTGAGTTCCACCAAATGCAACTCCTATACATAATTAATAATGTCGGTTAATTGCCTTATTTAACTTTCAATATTACTAAGTGTTTTGCATACTTACATGACATGTTTTACAATTAAACTTACACTTGATTAGCCTTATTATACCCTCTAGGGTTTACTACATATGCCACATTTACATTTCTTTTTTTTTAAGTATGGGCCGACCGACCCAACCTTCTGGGTCGGTCAGAGACAGAAACTTCTCTGACTTAATTCTTTACACTTGGCCGACCCAAGACCATCTGGGTCGGTCCATTCTAGAACCTTTCTGATTCATTAAACCTTGCCCGACCGACCCAAAACCCTCTGGGTCGGTCCGTTCCAGAAAACTTTCCCGCTGCCTTATTACAGTCTGACCGACCCAGCCAGGGTCGGTCGACTGCAGAACTTTCCCCAAAATTTGTCTAATCCTCTCCAAACTTTTCCTCAAGTCTTCCAATGTGTTCTAACATCATTCGGCACCCTAAAACCTTCATAAAACATCCACCAAACTCATTTTCTAACTCACTTCTAAACTCCTCAAATACTTACTCATTTTCTTGCAAAATTCATAACACTTGTAATATTTTCCCTTAAGTTTCTAGGTGGTAGTTTTATACCTATTACATCTACTAACCAAAGTGTTCTCCACAACATAACAACCATTGCTAAAGCATCATTTTGCATCCCAATCATTCCCTCTTCACAAGCTTCACAAGTCTTTCTCACAAGTTTCTTCTTACTCTTTTACAAGACATTACTCTTCTCTTGTTTACCAAAATTTGCACAAGCCTTAAACACACTCCCACCATGACCTTGGTGTATCCAAATCACTCACTTTCACTCTAAATCCTCCAAAAGCAATGCCTAAGTCATCTTAAACCCTCAAGAACACCTTAAGTCATTTTAATGCTTATAAACACTTTAATTTCCATTTCTTTCACCAAATCAACCCTTAACACTTTCTAGTACAACCTAGGTCACTAAACTTCATTTAAACACCTAAAACATCTTGTTTCCTACTCAAATTTTGTCATAGCTTCACTAGCACTTTCTTACACCAAAACACATAGTTTCCACCTTTAAATAATCAAGAACATCCATCCACACAAGAAATGTTCTTTACACACAACTAAACCTTAAACTTCACTACATCACAATATAGTGCATAATTTAAATTGCTTGGCCCTTAGGCCCTTAAATAACATGGCTCTTAGGCCCTTAAATTGCATTAAACTTAAACACTGAATTTCTCACATAATAATTGCCTTTGATATGCAAATACATACAACATCACATATGTCTTTAATAACCTCCTTGAGGATAGTTTTCTAGCTCATTTACCATTGGATCCTTAGGTAGTTTATTAAGTATTTTAAAGCTCAATATCCTAAGACACATTAACCACATTAAGTTAGGTCATATACCTCTTTTCTTCAAGGTTTCTTTCCTTGTTTTCTTGGGTTGAAAATCAGCAAGGAACTTGATCACTTGTCAACCTTCTAACCATACACACATATAAGGGTAAGGAGCTACAAGATTCATACTTAAACTCATATATACACCCTAGTTTTACATAAGTGTTTTAAAATGCTAAAATGGAAGTTTACCTTGGAATTGAATGAGAATTGGATTAAGCAGCAAGAGAGGACTCCTCCTAGCCCTTTGAAGTTTGAAATGGAGCTAACAAAATAGCAAGAGAAGACACCATTAAGGGTGATTCTCGGCCATGAACAAAAATGAGATAAAACATAGATTTTCTTTGGTTTTCCTTACCTTGAAGCAAAGGCGATCAATAAGGTGTAAAAAGATGAGTTCTTGCTCCTTCAATGGTGAATCTCCATGGCACCAAAAAGGAGCTTTTGAAGATTTGGAAAGACAAAGTTGAAGAGCTTGCTCTAACTAGAAGAATGGTAGTCTTGGAATTAATTTTGGAGCATGGAGCTAGGAGTTATAAGGAATTGAAGATGGAGAATGGTACTAATTTTGTATCAAAACCGATGGAGAAGAGAGGATGGAGGTTGGAGACGGTGGGAAACAAGAGGGAAAGAAGAAAGTGAGGTGAGAGGTTTAGTTTGTAAGATATTTAAGTGATAAAGCAAATAGTGAACTTCCTTTATCAATCTTCCTTCCTTATTAAACTAACCAAGTGTGGTGAGTCACACTTAAAAACCGGCCCCCTTATCCTCCTTGGGATATTTGTGGTCTTTTTTGACCATTTAATTGACTTATGTTGACTTAATGCTAAACTAGCACTATTTGAGCACTATTCACAAATTAGTGCACATAATTGTGAAATTTTTGATTTCCCATTGATTTAGACCTCCTAATGTGATACTAAGTAGTACACATGTTGATTTAAGAGTAATGATGGACATTTAGCCACTCAAAACCCATTTCCAAGATAATTTTTCAAAAATGTGCTTTAAGACTCCTTAAAGCACATTTTGTGTTTAACTTGTTTTCAAGCTTGGTTTTCTTTAGTAGTTGGTTTAACATGTTCATTAACATGTAAATAAAGTCTTGGTAGGCTCTTAGAGTCTTAACCAAGGTCATCCCAAGCTTAGAGCACGTTTTTGCTCCAATTACCTTTATGGTACTTTATTGTGTTTTCTATGATTTAAATTGTTCACTAACATTTCTAAGGCACTTTTTAGCCTTAATATACCATATTTTAATATTTAAACAGCATATCAAGGTTTGGGGTATTTCAATCATTGGTTAAACACACATAATGAATTATCGGTATTAATAGTAAAAAATACCTTAATGTCTTGTCATGAAGAACCCAAAATTGATCAATGTAATAAGCATCCACAACATATAACCTTTCTTGTAATTCAGAACAGTCCACATACGAGTAGTGATGACACTTTTTTCCTTGTTATTTTCCAAGACCTTCAATCTTGTTTTTTCACTTGAGAACATCTTCATAATATCATATCACAAGTATTTTAAGATATGCTCTTGAAGTTTGGATTTAAACTATTCACAAATCTTCTAAATCCAATGTGATCGATACTCATGCACAATAATTATGTTTGCTAGTTCCTTCCTAGACTCCTCTTGACTCAAGTTGGTGGAATTCATACCTTGCTATCCCGTTCCTATCAGCTCTTCTACTTACACTTAACAGCTTTTGGCGTGTATGCCAACTTCTTTATTCCTTTTAGGGCACTTCTTGTCTACATGATTCTTGAGGTGAGAAGTCCCTTTTTCATTTCCAGTAGATAAGAACTTATCATAATGGATACACTTTGTTTTCATATAACATTAACTAGCATCCTTTCAAAATAAATCCATATTGTGATATGAATGTTCTGATGCTTCGAGTAGATAAAGATTGACTAGATTCTCCTTCATTTACAAAAGATTCGGTTGGATGAGCGGGTGATGTCCAAATAGGCGAGGATTACATGACGGAAGCCGATTCTTCGTCGCCAGACGAAAGATTTTTTTTTTTTTGGTTTCTTTTTTTTAATTTCTTTTTTTTCTTTTATTAGCAGGGAATTATTTACACAGGTAAGCGGTGAATAACTACATGTTGATATTTTTATACTTTTTCTTTTTTACAATATCTTAATAAGATATACAGTTGAATAGATTTAAGTACTCTAGATATATTTTTAAATCGACTTATATTTTGAAATAGTAGGTAGTAATTAGTTATAATTATTATAGAATAATTCATTATTTATACAAAAATTTTACATGAGTATATGTATATGACTATTGTATAATAATTTTTAATCTTATAATATTGTTGTTTATACATATACATAAAAGATGGAGCATATATCAATTCAAAATACATACTTTAATCGAAATAAGATTTTTTTAAAAAAATTACAAATTTAAAAATACATTTTTTTCTAAATTAAAAAAGTGACGTATGATGATTTATTTATTTATATGTAGAAGAAATGATATACAACATGATTCCCTACACTATGACTCCATGATTCACATAACATGATTCATATACACTATGACTACATGATTCATATACACAATTGTGTGCATGTTTCTATCATCAGTAAAATGTTCATTACTAATGGGTACACAAAATCAAGGTTAAATGAATACATAAAATTTGGATTCCAGCAACTCAGTTTCGTTTCCAAATGTTTTCTCCTTCACGTTCTATACATATAAAAGTATATAGCGGCTTCCAAATAGATTACCCTACCCACCCAAAACCCCCCAAAAACCCACCCTGATAAAGCTAAAAACGTCGAAGACATTTTTAGGTTTGTGGTAGCGGTTTAGGGTCTAATAATATAAAATTACATACAAATTCCAAATATACCCTACCCCCCAAGGCCCAACCCTAAAAATCTATCGAGTCTGTAATGCCATATAAAGTGTAAAAAACCCCCCCCACAAAGTTACCCTACCCTGTAAACGCCCTAATATTTATACTTTTTTAAATAAAAAAACTAATGACATCGCTATTGTTTATAGTTTTCTAATCTTATAATTTTTGTTATACATATTGTAAAAAAAGTATATAAATTTAAATACACCAATCACTGATTAAAATTAAGAAATTACTAATAAAAAATACCAAGCTAATATTATATTATTTTCGAAATTAAAATTAAAAAGTAATGTATAATATTTTTTTTAAATATTGCACATTAATTTTTTAACCTTCATGTTATAAGTTATCGTGTAGTGCATATATAAAAATCAAATGTTAATAAATACGTAAAGTCGACTCCAACAATTCAGTTTATGTATAATGTTTGGAAATGTTAGTATAATCATGGTGTGGAAAACGTTTATATATAATAATG
This sequence comes from Limonium bicolor, assembly GCA_023374045.1. Taxonomy (NCBI): domain Eukaryota; kingdom Viridiplantae; phylum Streptophyta; class Magnoliopsida; order Caryophyllales; family Plumbaginaceae; genus Limonium; species Limonium bicolor. The sequence goes on from CM041776.1 coordinate 487,947,905, forward strand.
GAATCGTAGAAATGTGGAAACGTTTATATAAAAACGTGCGTTTATATAAAAACGTGGAAACGTTTATATAAACTCGTGGATACATTTATGCTTAACAGTGGAAACGTTATATATAATCATGGTATTGTAGAAACGGGGGCACGTTTAAATAAAAACGTGGAAACGTATATATAACAACGTAGAAATGTTTAATTAAAATGTTGGAAACGTTTAAATAAAAAGGTGGAAACATTATATATAATTGTGTCATGGAAACATCACATATAATTATAAAAGTGTTTATATATAATCATGCAGTGGAAACATTTATATGTAACCGTGGCGTGGAAACGATAATAGATAATCATGGAATTGTAGAAACGTGGAAACAATTAAAAACACGTGGAAATGTTTATCTGAATTTGTGGACACCTTTATGTAAAACGTTGGAAACGTTATTTATAATTGTGGTGTGGAAACCCCAAAATCCTACCACAAAATTGAAACGTTATAAGGAAATTTAGATGAATCACAAAAAGATACCCTAAACATTAGGAACGGTTAAATTGTCAAAAGTATTTATTTAATCAAATTTCAAGATGTAAAATTATTTTAATAATAGTACTTAATTTATATCTTTTAGTAATTATATTCTTATATTATAGTTGTTATTATTTTTTTAGTGATATTATTTTGTTATTGTTTTACTATATCGTTTACATCTCAAATTATATAAATGTAGCATATATAGAGAGAGAGACCGACTTTCGACTTTTGTGAATTATCATATGTGGAATTTATCTACAACCTAATTTTATTAAAAGTTATGGTTAATTAGTACCTAGAGTACATACTTCAATTTCACTTTTATTATATAATTAAGTTTAAGATTTAAACTTATATTTTATTATTTAAAGGAAAAATTATTATTATCTAGTTTAAAGTCACTAAATTATCAAATTATCCATTTCCCTTGAATATAATAGTTTTTAAAATCCAATTGTAATGGTTAAAGTGAGTGAAAAAAGACTATAAATGTCTCATAAAAAAGAAAATACTACATAAAATTCAACTAATTTTTAGAAAAAAGATTATATAATAATATACCACATAGTATTTATATAAAAAATAGGTGATAGTAAGAAAAAAAGAAATAATAATCTTGGACGAGTGTGGAATTTAAGTAATGACATGATTAGGAGTACAAATAATAATTTGTGATCTCAAATATGATGTGGTTATAAATTAATCTTTATTGCATATGGGATGTTTCATAATTGGATAACTGGGAGTTTAATTAATTTTTAATATCTATTTTTAAATATATCTACTAGTCCTTTTATTATAATAAATTATTGAGTTAACATTTAATATTTTCAAAATATGTCCATATTTCTAATACTCCAACTACAAGCCCAGATTTAAAAAATAATTCTTCAACCGAGCAAGTCATGTGTTTAGTATTGTGATCTTAAAAAAAATGATATTCAGACATCCCATACGTCACACACAAAAAATACATATCCCTCACAAAACTCGTTCCGCAAGTTAAAACAAATACTACTTCTCATGATATCAGTGATCAGATTAAAATTGAACCGTCGTCAGCAACGGAGAAACAGTATCCGTCACGGTACGCTCGCCGTGTCCAAATAGATACGGATTCATCATTAGCCTCCATAATCAAATAAGCCTGGAAGAAATTATTGTCACCGAGTTCAGCTAGTGTCCTAAAAGAGGACAATAATTATGAAATGGAAACGGTTAAAAGAATTCCAAAATTTTAAAGAAAAATAAAACGTCATTTTCTCATTTCAAGTTAATTTTTTCTTGTAATTGATCACAAACAGCTCAATATACTGTGCATGACAAATTGGTGAAGAAGGATATTATATATAAATATGGCAATAACCAAAATGCTTTTCAAAAGTGCAAGCCTACCCCATAATGATTTAAACATTCGTCCATACACCAAGCTTTATCAACCTATGAATGATGCTTCTCTAAGTACAAGGTTACATATATTTGTGCGGTACAAAATCCCTCTTAAAATCCTTATTGTTTCTTCTTCTACGCTCTTGATATATGAGGAGTGTAGAGTTCATCATTAATCAAACCACTGCCTCAACCCATCACTAAATCAATTAATCAAACCCTGACCACCAATCTTCATCCGCGAAACTAAAACCCCCCAAAATCCTTTGGATCGGATTCCACTACTTATTCGAGTTCGCAGGTTTAGAAATGCTATTGCCTGTTGAACAATTTGAACTCCTTACTTGAGGGGTTTACAATAAAAACGAATTTAAGAAGTATTTTACTTCCAGATTGTACCACTACAGTAATAACCGACCTGAGATTTAGCTTGGGGTGTTGTCTGACTGACGTATATGTGTGTGGATGCTGTCTGCTCAATCCGACTATCATACAACCGGTTGTACGATGTTTACGTACATCTCCGAACATTCTTCACAATTAATTTGAACAATCATCCTATAAAGTTGAACAACCTTTTACAATAACATATGGACCTTTTATATCAATATGAACAATCAATACAAAAACTTGAACAACATTTGAATTTAAAATGAACGGTTGTATGATGCTCACCGTACAACCGGTTGTACGATAGAAATTGCCCTGTCTGCTGGTGCTGGAACGCGACTGATTAAGGAGTGAATCTGGAAGTATGGGAATTGAGGAGTGGGATTGATGGGTGTGCTGGTGGGTGAAATTTTATCACTGGAATCTGGCCCGTACGTGTCTCCCGTAATCAATTTATTTTAGGTTTTCATCTGTTTCGGATCGATCGGGTTAGATAATAACGCATATTCATGTGGTTTAATATTCTGTAAATACTTATGGTTTTGTATTAAATTGACCTGCCACTAAACTCAAATGTTAGCTAACTCATTAAGGGAGCATCAAATACCGTGAACCTCTGTTGTGCATTCAAAGCAATTTTCATTACAGGTGAAGACTGTTTCACCGCATGCTTGCAAAAAAACAATGTATCTACACAGAATTGTCAAATTTGAAGCTTCCCTAAACACACAGTAATACACCCTTCAGTTGAACTTATGGGATACAACATATTGCTTTAAAAATAGAAGTTTTGGGTAGGTGAAACATAAATGTCATTGTTGTTTACTACAAATGTTTTCTGCCTGTATAAAACTGGTGCTTTGATTATCGTTGCTATGTACCCTATTCAACTAAGATTTCCACATAACCGCCATTGTTCAATTTCTCTTACGTTCCCCTGACATTTCACTTACAAGCTCAAGGCAGACTAGCTCGAAGCAAGCAGGTTATTAACTTAGAGAGAGATCATCATAATAGATGTTAATGACTCCAGGTCGTAACAAAATCCACAAATGAATTAATAGATGTATTAATGGAGATATGATGACTTAAAGAATGCCGAGTATTTGATTTTCATCAATTGTTGTTCAAACCTAAAAAAATTGTAGGGTTAAATCCACTAACAGCTGATTGTCGAAAGTGACAGGTCCATCTTCTTATAAGCAAAATATTCTTGAAGTAAACAACTATGAGGCCTGGGGACAGAATAATGTGAGAGTGGTTGGAACTGGTGTTTTTAAAACAAATGAAAAAAGAAATTAAAAACTCAAAATACCTTACGGATTGCAAACAAAATCCCGGTCGCAGTAGTAGATTAAAGGGAGGCGACCGGATTCGAACCGTGGGACTAAAGGGGAATTATCTATTCCTAAGCAGTGTCACAAAAATCGGGGATTAATTGACTTGTTTTTTATAAATAAAAGGAAAGATAAAATAAACTGAGTAAAGTATTAACGGGACTCTGGGTTCAGTTTATATAGTCTACTACTCTTTATGTTATGTCTACCGGTTTTATTTGTGATTAGTTTGCAAAATTCATGTTATTATCTTGAGGACTAAATCTTAGACTCAAAGATCTCGTTTACCAGAACATGCTCGGCTATTCCAGATTCGAGCAAAACACATGTAAACGGAATGAGAAATTATATTTGCGTCTGAAAATACTAACTTATTAAATCATAATAAGCTTTCTACAGATTTACGGCTTAATTAACCTGTCTATTTATCACGGATCTGATCAAAATAGATTTAGTAAAGCATTTTAATAAATTCATGAAATTTATTAAAAAGGCGAGAGATAAGCTTTAATCGTAACAAACTGTATTTAATTGAACCGGTAAAAATATAGATTACATAATTAAACAAACTATAATTACCCTTCACCCAGAGTAAATCCTCTTAGCCCAACATAATTAAAAGACAGAATAAGGAGTAAAAGAATCATGTGGAAAAGACTCTCATTCAGCCCACTATTTTGACTGCTAATATTTTGGACATAGGTTGGACAGAATAACGTATGGAAATGGAATGATTTATGGGAGAGATCTGTGTGAATGGTGTGAAATGAAGATGAAAATGTATGTGGAATGGGGTGTGGAATGGATGAGATAATGATGTCCAATGGTGAGGGAAGATGGTTGTATTTATAGAGGAAAATAGGGGGTATGTGGAGGAGAATGACGTGTGAAAGATAATTTTGATTTCTTCCCACTTGCTATGGCTGCGTTCGGCGTGCCATTTTGTGGTTGTTTTTGGTCTGGCTGTTTTGTGGTTGTTTTATATGTGGCAGTATATTATTGGGTAGAATGTAGGACCCACGTGGGACCCGCGTGGGTCCCACCCCCAAAACAACCACATACATGCGGCCACCGAACGCAGCCTATGTCGACGCGGGCTCAAAATTGCAGAAATCGACCTGTCCAAACCAGCGTCCGAACCTGCTGGTTAAGTGTCCGAATCTGCTGGTTCGGACGCAAGTTCGGACGGGAATTGTTTTACCTCTAAAATCTTCGTTTGAGCTCCGATTTGATCCCCGTTTGTTGCGTTGCGAAGCTTGTGAAGTGTACTATGTGATTCCAAGCCCTTTTTCTGCATTTCATATATAAAATATATCAGTTCATATCAAAACATAAAACCAAGAAAATTCACATAGCAAGTGGGAAACATTGCCTAAAGTGTTGCAAATAATAAGGTAATTAAACCCTAAAAGTCTATATGTTTCGCACTTATCAAATTCCCCCATACTTATCTTTTGCTTGTCCTCAAGCAAATCTTTGTGACAGAATCTTTAAACAAGTTAAATATAAAATAACCAAACAGGGAGAGCACAGAAAAGATTACTATTTACAAAACTTCTAGTTTAAAGGGTACTAGAAACTTCCTTCTTTTTTTTAAGTTTTTGAAAAGAACATTGAAATCATACAAAAAACTGTTAAGAAGGAGAAGTAGAACCATAAGAATCCAGTTTTTAACCCTAAGCCAATCCACTATTTTCTTTCACATTTCCTGAAACGACAAGGGGCATGAAGTAAAATCATATTCCATTATACCTTTCAATGCCACGTACTCATGATCCATAAATAAGAAGTTTTCATCATTTAAGTACATAATGCAAAGATACTTCGATTGAAGTTTAATTTCCTTTCACCTCAAACTTTTCTCTCCACCCTTGTAGCGGTTTTGGGTCAACTATCCCAGATATAAAATACCTTAGGTAGCTAGGTGATAAAGCACCCCAAAGAACTTAATAACCAAGTGGACGAGGCCTGCTTAGGATCAGAATATGCCTATTTGGATCAGAGGAGTACCTTGCCTTTGTTCTTTTTCCACCTTTACATTCCAATTTAAATCCCACGCTCAAAGCTAGAAACAGGGCTCAAATAATAATTATTCTTAAACTTTAAGCAATTTCTAATCAGAATAAATTTTAAAATGGTTGAAAATTTTTAGTACCCCATAATGTTTGTAGGTTTGCAATATTTCCTCTATGGCTCCCTTTTTTACTATTTCTAACTTAACAAATTTAAACAAATTGTCAAAAGAGAAAACTTAAGAACAAACTACGAGGGTACAAGTACTCCCCCATACTTAAGCTCAAGCAATGCCCTCATTGCGTAGAAAGAGTTAAATTAACAGGGCAATGCAATCTGTACAAGGAAATTTTACAAATCAAAGGGAAGGGGGATATGAAATATCAGAAGAGAAAGAGTGTACTCCCCAGAGTTCGCAGTGTGTGCAGAGCTCCCCCATACTTGAGTGCAGCTGTAGAATTACATGAAATGTACCTGTAGAGAATATTCTACACAACCAGAAGAACTCAAGTAAAACCCGCATTTTATTTTAACATATTAAAGGGAAATATAGTACAAAAGAGAAAACAAAATAAAAGGAAAGGCAAAGTGTAGATAGTGGGTTGCCTCCCACCAAGCCGCTCGGGTTTAACGTCTCTAGCTAGACGCATGTTCTTCATTATCTCGGATCAAAAATGAAAGTTGACAATGGTAGTACCGGGAATAGGAAATTGGCAACAAGTAGGATTGAACCACCTGGATTAAAACAAAGTATTACCGCAGCAATTAAATTAGGAAAATACAAACTCCACAAAACCTTGTTTTGAAGGAGGTGTTTGCTGCAAGAAATCTCTAATAGAGAATCGAGTGATGGTTGTGTTTCTTCCTCAAACTGGAGAATGTAAACATTCTCCTTTTGTTGTTTAGCCGTATGGAGGCAAGGTGGTAGTGGTGGTCCTTGCTCGGAGTTTAGGATGTAAATATTCTCCCCTGGATCGAAAATGAAGGTGGAAGTGGGCGTCAATGGATGGGTTGGGCGGTCATTATTTTTCTTTGGAGAAGGGCCCAGATTTTTCAATGGATGGCCCTGGGTGTGAGGATCAAAGTTGGATGGCTCCTCCTCCTCAAATTTGAGGATGTATATATCCTCATCCTTTTGGAGAGGCTCATAGGAAGAGCCCTGATTGAATTCAACTTCAGAGGGAGGTGGCTCCTCGAAGTTGATTGTAGCATTTTGTTTGGATGTCCTGGCGGGAGCGAGCATTTCCTCCTCTTCATTTTTGAGGAAGTAACTATCCTCATTTTCTGGGTATAGCACAGAGAAGGAGGGAAAATAACGGTAATTGACTTCAGAGGGAGGAGACTCCATGAAGTTGAGGTAGAAGTTGTCCTCTGATGGCTTGTCTTCAAGCTCAAGCATAAGGTTTGATGTCGTTTGCTCAGGTTTGAACGGGGGTGGTGATAGCGAGTAACTTAAGTCCTCAGTAAGGTGATCCACTATATGAACCATTTCACTCTCCAGTTGTTGCGATGCAAGTGGATCTTCCATCATTGCATTTATCTTTACTAATGTAGCATAGAGTTGTAGTTGGTTTATGTCGAGGTCTTTTTCCTTCACTTCATGGATCATTTCACTCTCCGGTTGTTGCTCCTGTTGAGCTAATGTATGGAGCATGATTGTAGAACCATGAGCACTCTCATGGTCTCCTCCAACAGGTTGTTCGACAACATTGCTCATGATCGTATTGTGTTGTGTAACACCGATTCGCTCCAGGTAGTCTGGTTGATCCTCTAACCATAGTTGCTCTTGTACTACGAGACAGTCCTCAAACTCATGATCTCCCCCACATACCGAGCAATATATGTCCTGTGAGTAGCATGATTCTCGATCGAACTCCTCTTCAATTTGCTGTTGGATTCGATTCCGCCACATTTCTTCAACTTTGGGACAAAATTTGGACTAGTGAGGTCCCCTACAACACGAGCAATATATATCTTGGGAATAAAAGGATTCCCATATGAATTGCTCCTCACTTGCCATTAGTAGTTAGAAATAATAAAAACTAAGAACAAAATGAACTAATAAAAACAAAATAATAATAATTGACAACCAAATCCATTGCCATTTTTTTAAATAAAATAAACTAAAACAAATAAATAAATAAAGAATAAAATTAAAAAAAAGCAGATAAATAACAAAATAAATTAAACAATTGAAAAATAGCTATAAGAAAATAATTAAGTAGTAAATAGAAAATGGAAACAATAAAATAAAATAAAAAGTAAGGGACAAAATAACTAACGGGAATTTAAATGAAAGAATTTAAATAACGGGAATTTAAATGACGATAAAATAAATTACTGATATTGAAATGACAATTAAATAAAAGAATGAAATTTAAATGACAGAAAATTTAAATGACAGAAGATAAATGACTATAAAATTTAAATGGCAGAATTTAAATGACAGGGAATTTAAATGACTGGAATTTAAATGACAGAATTTAAATAACTGGAATTTAAATGACAATAATTTAAATGACTGGAAATTTAAATGACTGGAATTTAAATGACAGAATTTAAATAAATGGAAATTAAATGACAATAATTTAAACAGCTGAAATTTAAATGGCAAAATTTAAATAACTGAAAATAAATGACTGGAAATTAAAATAACAATAAACTAATTAACTGGAATATTAAATAACTGTAAATAATATGTAAGTAAATTGCGGGAATGATTAAATGACATAAACAATAGTAAAAATAAAAATAGCAAAAGAAAATGACTAAATAAAAATAAGACTGAATTATGAAACAAAAGTAATATAGCAAACAAAATATTTAAACAAAATATTAACAGAATAAAGAAAACAAAATATTATAGAAACAAAATATTATAATATAACAGGTGAATTATCCGGGGCTTAGGGACTACAATAAATCAAGTCCCCGGCAACGGCGCCATTTTGCAGACAGAATAATGTGAGAGTGGTTGAACTGGTGTTTTTAAAACAAATGAAAAAAGAAATTAAATACTCAAAATACCTTACGGGCTGCAAACAAAATCCCGGTCGCAGTAGTATAGTAAAGTGGAGGCAACCGGATATTGAACCGTGGGACTAAAGGGGAATTATCTAATTCCTAAGCAGTGTCACAAAAATTGGGGATTAATTGACTTGTTTTTATAAATAAAAGGAAAGATAAAATAAACTGAGTAAAAGGTAAATTAAACGGGACTCTGGGTTCAGGTTTATATAGTCTGCTCTTTTATGCTATGTCTACCGGTTTTATTGAGGACTAAATCTTAGACTCAAAAGATCTCGTTTACCAGAACATGCTCGGTCTATTCCAGATTTGAGCAAAACACATGTAAACGGAATGAGAAATTATATTTGCGTCTGAAAATACTAACTTATTAAATCATAATAAGCTTTCTACAGATTTACGGCTTAATTAATCTGTCTATTTATCACGGATCTGATCAAAATAGATTTAGTAAAGCATTTTAATAAATTCATGAAATTTATTAAAAAGGCGAGAGATAAGCTTTAATCGTAACAAACTGTATTTAATTGAACCGGTAAAAATATAGATTACATAATTAAACAAACTATAATTACACCTTCACCCGGAGTAAATCCTCTTAGCCCAACATAATTAAAAAGACAGAATAAGGAGTAAAAGAAATCATGTGGAAAAGACTCTCAATTCAGCTCCACTATTTTGACTGCTAATATTATGGACAGAGGTTGGACAGAATAACGGTATGGAAATGGAATGATTTATGGGATGAGGTGCTGTGTGAATGGTGTGAAATGAAGATGGAAAATGTATGTGGAATGGGGTGTGGAATGGATGGAGATAATGATGTCCAATGGTGAGGGAAGATGGTTGTATTTATAGAGGAAAATAGGGGGTATGTGGAGGAGAATGACGTGTGAAAAGATAATTTTGATTATCTTCCCACTTGCTATGTCGACGCGGGCTCAAAATTGCAGAAATCGACCTGTCCAAACCAGCGTCCGAACCTGCTGGTTCGGACAGGTACTATTACACCGCGTAAGGAATTCTCGTAAAGTGTCTAAATCTGCTGGTTCGGACGCAAGTTCGGACGGGAATTATTTTGCCTCTAAAATCTTCGTTTGAGCTCCGATTTGATCCCCGTTTGTTGTGTTGCGAAGCTTGTGAAGTGTACTATGTGATTCCAAGACCTTTTTCTGCATTTCATATATAAAATATATCAGTTCATATCAAAACATAAAACCAAGAAAATTCACATAGCAAGTGGGAAACATTGCCTAAAGTGTTGCAAATAATAAGGTAATTAAACCCTAAAAGTCTATATGTTTCGCACTTATCAAGGCATGTGCCACAAATCTTGGGATCATTAACTTCATACCAAGCGCCACAATTTTACCAGTCTAACAGCATATTCAATAGAACGATTAAGATGACAGACTATGCTACAGCGCTGGGAAATCTCCGTACAGCGGTCCCAAATATCGTCCTCTCTTGAGGCGATTTCAGAGCCGACCACCATCGTGCTCTCGTTTTCCCCTCTGGATTTGCAGTGAGATCGCCTCCGCCATTTCTATCTCTCTATCTGATAGTGTTGTCGTCGCTTCTCTAGGCCAGTCAAGCGGGTTGCTTCTTCAGTTTCAAGGTTGATTGGAGTTTCTCCATCTTCAGTCTTTGGTTTCTTCTGCGTTTCTTTTCTCTGGTGATCCGGTCTGCCTCTTCTCCAGTTGTTAGCGATTGTGTTTTGTGATAGATTTTCAGTCATAGAAGTTTATCAGTGGTGGTGTTGGTGATTTTCATCTTCGTTTTGCGCTCCTCCCTCTGTGGCAGCAGTCTAGGTTCTCTCGGGGGTCTTTTGCGGGCTTATGTGGTTGGGGTTCCTTCCATTGTTGAATCCATTTTGTGGCTCGTAAGGGGTGCCACTTGTTACTGGCGTCTGGATTTCCGAAGTCTCCGAGAGTGGTAAGTTTCCGGGGAAGGAGCAGGTTTCCTTGGCAATTTCTTGCCCCGTTAACTAGTTCTCATGGCTGAACTCGTGTTTCTCAGTTAGTTTTGTTAGGCTTTTGGGGCTCTGTGTGGATTTCTTAGAGAGGTAGTCCCGATCAGTTTCTGGTGGTATCATTGGTTTTGTTGCCCCTTTCAGATTATTTTGGGTGATTAGCTTGTACTTGCCTTCTGTACGTTTCTAAGGGAGGTTTTGTGGAGTGCTAGTTTGGTGGTCTGTTTTTGAGGATTCGCTGTTCTAGACGGTATTTTCCGCTGTAGTGTTTGGGTCGTTGTTTTCCTGCCTCCTTCTAGGATTTGCAGTTGTGTCTGATTGTCAGGTTGGTGGTGGTGTTGGCTAGTAGTGGTTCACTCTGATGAGTTGTTTAACTCTGAATTGTAGGGGGTTGGCGAAATCCAAGGTGGTGTATTGGATAAAGGGCTTGATCTTAAAGCTCAATCCGGATATTATTTTCCTTAGCGAAACACACTAGTCCTTGGCAGATATGGATCCTTTCTTTGCCATCTTCCCAATGTACCATGGGACAGCGATGGCTAGCAGAGGTAGAAGCGGTGGATTATGCCTGTTGTGGAAGACCTCTATAGGTTGTTCAATGCTTTCCCATTCTCGGCAACATATCTCTACGTTTATGTCTTTCCCGGGGGATCTACAATTTGTTTTTACGGGGTTCTATGGTTGGTCTAATTGGGCTCTTAAGCATTTGTCTTGGAAACTCCTCCGGGTGCTTAGTAAACAAGTCTTCTTGCCATGGGTGATAGTTGGGGATTTTAATCAGATTATGCACGCCTCTGAGAAGACTGGGGGGAGGACTAGGCAAGAGGTGCATATGGCCCCGTTCCGTGATGCTATTGCAGATTGTGACCTTCATGACATTGGGTTCTTTGGTGAAAGCTCTACCTATACCAATTGTCAGGAAGGGGATCACTATTCCCATAGTAGATTGGATAGGGTGTTCTGCTCTTCAGTGGGGCTGCAGATCTTCCCCAATATTTCGGTGGAGCACTTACCGCGTGAAGCCTCTAATCACTGTCCCCTGTTCATTCGCTTCTTTGGTAACCACAAAATCCCGGCAAAAGTATTCAGGTTTGAAAACGGGTGGTGTCTGGACTCTAAATGTGCAGAGATTGTTGCTGATGGCTAGAGTGTTAGATACCCAAGTATCATCACCCCACTGGAGATGTGTGCCAGGAAGCTTAGTGAGTGGAAAGGTTGGTCTATTTCCAAGATCAAATGGAAGATTAATAATCAGAGGAAAGAATTGGGTAAGATCTCCATCAGTGATAATTCCTTGGGAGCTATTAACAATAGGAAGAGACTCCTCCTGGAAGTCGAATTACTATCTTTTCGTGAGGAAATCTGGTGGAAGCAAAGATCTAGAGACAAATGGATTAAAGAAGGGGACAAGAACACTGGTTATTTTCACGCAAGGGCCACTTCAGCGAAAAGATCCAAAGAGATTTTTGGATTAAAGGATTCAGGGAATATTATGCAATACTCTTGGCATAGGATTGAAGTCATTGCTAGGGAGTACTTCCATACCCTGTTTACTACAGCTCACCCCCAGGCGGACAGTGATTTTATTGAGGCAGTGGAGGGCCATCTTAGTCCTAGATTTGCCAATGAACTCGGGAGACCTTACTCCAGAGTTGAAATCTCTACGGCAGTGAAACAACTGGGAGCTAACAAAGCTCCAGGGCCAGACGGATTTAACGGTAAATTCTTTCTCTCCTTTTGGCACATCATAGGAGATCAGATTATTGAGGCAGTGTTGCCCATTCTCAGAGGATCCCCTATCCCAGAATCTCTGAATGATTACTTCATTACCCTCATCCCCAAGATGGTGGGGGCCACCGACATCGACAAATTCAGACCCATTGCCCTATGTAATTTCGTCTACAAGATTACTTCCAAGACCTTGGCTAATAGGATCCAGCATATTCTCCCCCACATTATTTCTCACAACCAATCTGGGTTTGTGAAGGGTAGGCTGATTACTGATAATATTATGCTAGCTGGGGAGCTGCAACACTTCCTAGAGAAGAATCAAGCTGTTAAGAATGGTTTCTTCGCACTCAAACTGGATTTTAGCAAGGCCTATGACAGATTGGAGTGGTCTTTTCTGCAAGATATCCTGTCATCGATGGGATTTCCCCCGAACTGGGTAATTCCAGTCATGAATTGTGTGCGATCAGTCAGATGTTCGATCCTCATCAATGGCAAGCCAGGTGACCCTTTTACGCAGTCCAGAGGTATTAGGTAGGGGGACCCTCTCTCTCTCCTTTCTTGTTCATTCTGGCGCAGGAAGCTTTCTCAAGCTTCCTCAACAAAGCTGACATTTCTGGGGCGTTCCAAGGTATTAAGCTCTCTCCGACCTGCCCGTCCATTTCGCATTTGGCTTTTGCGAATGACCTCCTCCTTTTTGGTAAAGCCAACACCACCAACATCTCCCATCTTAACCAAATCCTTACCAAATTCCTTCTAGCTTCTGGTCACCAAATAAACCATCTCAAATCGGAATTAGTGTTTAGCAAAAAATTATCCTCTCCCATCAAGGGGATCATTTCCTCTATGCTAAATGTCCAAGAGGTCCCTTGTTTCTCTAAATACCTGGGCCTCCCCTTAAGATAGGTAGGAGGAAACATGATCGCTTTACCTATCTGGTGGAGGCCGTTCGCAAAAGAATCTCTAGCTGGACGAAACCAATGGCCCAAGCAGCTAGATCCATCATGGTTACCAGTGTTCTCCAGTCTATCTCCAATTATACCATGTCCCTTTTTGCGCTCCCCAAGGGTATCATTATGAAGCTCAACTCAGCTTTTGCTTCTTTCTGGTGGAGTGGTAAAACTGATAGGAAAGCTCTCCATTGGATCAAATGGTCCAAAATGTGTGATTCTATGGATCAAGGCGGGCTAGGATTCAGAGAGGTTGAGAACTTCAACAAAGCTCTTTTGGCTAAACAACTTTGGAGATTACTCACGGTCCCGGGGTCTCTGGTGGCACAAGTTATGAAACAATTGTATTATCCCCAAGGATCTATTAGAGACTGCCTTCCTGACTGCAAAGGTAGTCCTATATGGAAATCTATTTCCTCGGTTTTGGATTTGCTCAGAAGGGGCTCGCGTGTTCAGGCTACTTCTGGGGTAGAGTCTTCCATGTCTTCGACCCAAGATATGGTTAGTGGGTGTAACTGGAATTGGACCTTCTCCAAAGATAATAAGTTTTCAGTCAAATCAGCTTATAATTCTCTGGTGGAGGAAGCTAGGGCTGATAGTTCGTCTAGCCATCCTCATTTCATTGGGAGAGTTAAAAAGAAGATTAAAACCTCTCTCTGTTGCCCGAGAGTGAAGCTTAATCTTTGGAAGTTTTTGGGCAACATAATCCCGTGTCAGGACAACCTGACTAGGAGGATTGAAGGTGATTCCAAATGCTTCTTCTGTGGGGATAAGGATAATCTGGCTCACTGCTTCTTCCATTGTTGTGCAGTGAGGGAGATATGGAAGGAGTTCATCGATGTCAATCTTGTTCCGGAAAATGTGGAGGGTATGATTGACTGGTTTCTTCGATACACCAATATCTGGAATGCGAAGAAACTCTCCCTCATTGCTAATAAACTTTGGGTCATCTATGCTTTGAGGAACAAAGTCAAGCACAACCCAGAGCTAGCTTGGTGGAAAGAAGTCGAGGTAAACACTTCTTTTACTGAAGCTTATATTCAGATTATGAATATTTCTTTTCCTCTTACTCCTCAAAGAGTGTGGATGCTTCCGCCTAGTGGCTTCCTCACTATTAGTGCAGGTATGCGATCTAGTCGGTATGGTGATCGGGTTATAGCGGGAATTATCCGTAATGACCGTGGTATACCTATTGTAGCTTTCAATCAGAGAATTTCTAGCACTTAAAAAGTGCAGGTTGCTGATATCAAAACAAAATGAATTGCTATAGAGCTTACTATTTCGGTGGGTACCCACAACATTTACTTTGACACAGTAGAAAAGCATTTCGAGGATGTCCTCAATTTGGAAGATATTAGAAGGGAGAATGCGAGTTGGGAGGAGATCTCTAAAGTGAGAGAGCTAATGTCCAAGTTTGCTAGCATTGTAAAGGATGACCATACTTTGTATGAGAATTTCCCGATTAGACTTATTTGTAATATGGATAACCATCTTTTTGAAAATACTTTATTCTGGGTGGACGATCTCATCCCTCCCAATTTAGTTATGGCTTGTAAGATTGACTTGGAGCTAGCAGGTCAAGATGATGTAGCACCTCTGGATCCGCAAGCTAATCTCTTGTTTTTAATATATGGTGATCTCAATTTATATCAAAAAAAAAAAATAGAACGATTAACAAAATGGTTGGTTTCGACAATTGTAGATAGGTAACTTTACGTGTACGTGAACGTATATACCAAGGATTATTTGCATTTGAGCTCAACCCTTTACTGTGTCCTACACTAATATAACAGAGGTGTCCATAATGCTACCTTCTAAAGCCATCAGAACCAATAACTGAGGTACATGCGATGCGATTCGATTCGATCATATCTTCACAAACCGAACATCATTTTGGCCAAAGGCAGTTCCACAGCCTGGACATTTTCTATGTCGAATTTCCAGGTTTCTTTGGATGCATTGGTTGCAGAAGAGATGAAAGCATTTCACTATAACCACCTGAGTAACATGGAAAGCAGCAACGAGGAAAAGTAAATTTCTACTGACGACAGAAACCAATGTTTGCCGGATCTCACAGAACAGTAATCGAACAGACTTGATGAAATGTGGTGGTAAAGGGCAAAAGACTCATGACGACGCCTACCTCTTTGGGTCGATCGAAACAAACACCACACTTGAGAACAGATTTGCACTCCTTAATCTCTTCTTCAAGTTTCTGAATTGCGGCCTCCCCGGTCTGGGAGCTCAACTCGGCAACTTTTTCAGTCCATTCCTTGATCACTTCCTCAAGCTTTAGCCTCTCGTCTCTGCTTATATATATATTACAACAAATATTACACTGAATCAAACTTCAGAAATTTAATAGCTAGGAAAGGAGTTTGAGGACAGATTTCAGTAAAGATGGTAACTTCAGCATGCATCATATGCAAGAATTAACAAAAAAAACCGCCTGGTTGCTTTGACTTCACCAAATTGGAAAAAGAAAATTGGTTCATCAAGTAATCTACAAATTAGGATCATAACATTTGTGAACCCTTTTGGGTAATGATATTCTATGACAGTTAATGAAAACCTCCTCTAATAGTGATTTCAAACAATAAGCGTATGGTAAATTAGAAGGTAGAGAACATACTTTTCAATATGCAGTTCCGCTTGGATTTCATCATTCATGAGTTGAATCTGCTCATGCTCCTTCTCAGATGACACAATGGCAGATTTAAGCCACTTCAACTCCTTCTCAGTATCAGCCAGTTCCCATTTTGCAGTTTCTAGACTAAGAGACAGGTGCTTGTCTTGCTGGATGGAATTTCTGGCCTCCAAAATCATAGCTTTCATCTGCAAGATTTTTCGCTTTTCTACTTCATGTTTTCTAATGAAAATAGCAAGGTGAACAGTATCACGAAAGAATCCTACCTGCTCCTCACCCTGCGAAATCCTAGCTCCCAAATACTCGAGAGATGAATTTAATTCTTCAAGTTGTTTGGACAATTCTTCCTTTTCTGACAGAAGAACATTCTGAGTTTGCTTGGCCTTCACACTTTCAGACACTAGCTGCACATCAAAAAAAAACTAGCTGCACATAATGTACATCGCAAACTTATAAGCTACAATGTTTGTTTATTCTACCGTTTTTGTTTACTTGAAATTGCCAATGAAGGGGAAAGATTATATAAATAACCAAGACCTAGAGCAAAAGTTCCAGCAGCTTAATTAGGGTGACTCATAAATCCAAAACCTTAATGTTATAATCATCCCTCTCCGTCATCTGCTTCAAAAGATGCTGGTTCTGTGCCTGCATATCTTCATATGCTTGCCCAATAGTCTACATATATCACACATAAAAGGATGAGTAGAAACAGGAGTTAGAGAAAAAAAAAAAAGCTTAGTGTTAACGATTATACAACTGAAAGTTAATGGGAGTGTATGAATTTAAATAAAAAAAGAGTGGGTGCCTCAATTTCAGATATATATGCTTCTGCCTCTGCTTCCTTGCCTCGGATAGCCTCCTTCAATTCGATAACAGCCCTGGATCGTTGAAAGAACATAAGCATGTTAATAAGTTAACCCAAACCTTCACAGAAATAAATGTGAATTACAAGTAATATGATTGATATTTCATCTCTAGACCTTTCTGAGTCATCTAGTTTGACCCTGAGATCAGCAATTTCAGCTTCAGCGGTAGAAAGCCTCTGCTGGCAAGCAACTTCAGCTTCACTAGCAGCTCTGATCCTCAGTTCTAATCCATGCTCATTGAAGGCTTGATTTAAAACCTCAGCTTGCAAGTGAGCCCTCCGTTCTGATTCCTGGATCTCTTCTTTAGTTCTGCAGCTCATTTACAGGTAAAAAGACACACATGAACCAGGCAAATCCGAGCACTAAAACCCAAACACTGAAGTGGAAGACAATAATAAGATGGCCACAAAAGGAGACAAACAACAATGATATTCAGAGAGAGGAAGGGAATAACACAAGAGGTCAGCTAACACAACCAGGTAGATCAGAGCAAATTATTCCTCTTTTCCCTCAGAACAGGATACATTCAATAAATTTTGCATCAAATTTGTTTCCCAGATGCCCCTCTTTTATACTGGAATACAAGTCACATGCATCCCCACAGTATACGTAAATGCTAATATTATGGCAGACACCTCATATTTAAATCAGATCAAACCTAAACTACTCACCGAGTATCATGAATTCCTTCACCATACATGTCCAAACAAAGTTCTAATTCCTGATTTTCTTTCTCCAACTTCCCAGTCTGTAACAAAATTGAGTTCAGGTGCTGCTGTTAGCAATGAAATAGAAGAAGATTGACTAACCATGTGCATTCCATAAACTAACCAGTTCTTTCAGAGACTTGATTTCCATCAGTTGTTGAGCATGTTTCACTTGCAGTTCTTTCACCTCCCCAGTCTAGCAGCAATTGAATAACATCAGCAGCGAAAGAAAGATGAGAGAAAAATAACAGTGTGGAACGAATGTCAAGAAAAACAGTGTTCAGGTAGCAAAAATAGGCTGGCATATAATTCCTAACATAATCACAGAAAAAGACAATCCTTCATCTCATAACCCCCTGAATTAAAGCAAGTCTTCATGCAATACATCAGCAAAACTACTGTTTTGGTTCAGTTAACCGTGGCTTAACTTTTTAATCTGATATTGTAGGTCATTAGATCATTGAAACCCTATGATATAATGGCTCTAAATTACAGCACATAGTAATGCCCTATACTAGATATCACTTCAAATGCTTAAACATGTCTATATCCTATATGCTCATCCTTAGGCGCCTCTCAGATTTTCCAACCTTTTTCATTAATTGAACTTTTAGAGATTCTGCTTCTTCATTCAAAGAAAGGGCCTCAATAGAAGTATCCTTCCACCGATTTAATTGAGCTTCCATCATTTGCATTTCTTTCGACAACGCAGATGTCATCAATTCGAACTCCGCTTTGATATCCTTTCGCCCTGTTACAAATCACACGTTTAAGAGCAAGACAATTTTACAGCACGAGAAAAAAGGCAATGATGCTTGAAAGTCAAAAGAATACCCAAATCTTGGACTTTGTCCTCCAACTCTATTTCAAAGTCATTCTTTTCTTGCATAATATTCTGCAACTTAGCTTCTAATTCCTCGACTCTAGTCTGTGCTATGCTGATGCTACTTCTCTGATTTTTTGTTGATTCTGCTTTTGATTCGAGCTCTTTATCCCTTCTCAAAAGATTAGACCTGTCAACCTGCAGTTATATATAAAAGCACAATGTAGAAGGCAGATTCATGACAAGAAAACATAACAAACGGCATAAAAATGAGGAAACCAATGAATAAACAAAATCCCAACCTGCAGAGAATCTGTTAAAGCTTTGTATCGGTCCACTTCTGCTTTCCAATGCTGGAGCTGATCTTTAAGTAGTATGTATAATCGGCAAGAGTATATGAATTTGTCATCCTTACATTCATTCTGTAAAAGTGTAGCCCAAATCAGCTGAGACTTTTCTTCACTACAACGCGCTTAAATTGAGGATTGATTCCAGAGTGGATTTATTGTGCAGATTCAAGGGGAACCATATATAGCCATCGCTTCTTTATTAAGCTAATACCCCAGTATAAGGTATGGTCAATGTTCAACTGACCTCAATATCCTCTAGCTGTTTTGAAAGGACTAGATTGTCTTCTCGTGCCTCCTCAAGCTCAACTAGACGGTCTTCTGCCACTATCTGTATCACCCCCTCAATAGTAAGAAATATTTATCTCCAATCATGCAAAGAAAAACTCAATATTAAAGATACAAACCTGGGCTTCCTCAATAGACCTTTTCAATTCATCAAGACCCATTTGGACATCTAAATTCTTGGGCGACGAATCTCCGTTGGCAGCACCAGATGCCGCATTCTTCTGCATTTGCAGATTTACTAGTTTTCTCCTGCTTTCCTCTAACTCAGCTAAAGTTTCTTCTAGTTCCCCTATATAGAAATAAGAAGTAATTGCACCATATGCACACCAACAAGCAATTTAGACACCTAGTTATTTCCAGTTAGTCAAATTTTCCGGATACCATTTCCATTTCCTAACACTAGCCTAGATAGTTGTGTAATCAGCACAAGTATTGTTAGTGTATAATGGTTTCCTTCGTTGTCAAGGAAGAAAAGGATGACTTGATGTAAATATCTCACTGACCTGCAATATGTTTGATCTCAGCTTGATCCTCGGGATGAATATGGAGGTAGTACTGTATTCTCTCTCTATATTCATCATGATTATGGCGAAGCAGATCAAACCATTCTTGCAGAACTTTCAGTTCTTGGTCCATTAGGCTGTCTACACTACCCAATATGATCAACTTATCTGCAATTTCATCAAAAACAAATACTGAGCATTGCAACGAAGATTAAAACAACTTTCTGCAGGAAACTCAAAAAAGGAAATGCAGACCATAAATCATCTACACTGATTTTTAAAATTAAAGAAATCTTCCTCAAATAACTAACAAAAAAAGCCCCAACGGTTACATTTACACAGCTCGCATAATCAAATAAAAACATGACATACATATTCAAAATGTCAGACAAGGATGAAATACACATTTGGGTAATAAGAATTGGATTATTTGGCTAAAATTCAATGTGAGGAAAGACTTATGACTGTGACCATAATAAATGGCCAGATGCAGCATGAAAATCATCAAACACATGCGGAACAAATGACAAATGCCAACGGAAGATGCCCCCTGACTTTTAGTCAGTAGAACTCATAAGTTATCAAAAGCACCCATTATTTATGACTTTTAGTAGCTGGAGAAGGAAAATACAACTATGCAGTAAGCATCGACCAAAAAAAGAAAAAAAAAAACTTAACGGTTATTTGCTTTTGATTAAGGTTTGAACTGAGATCTGGCAATGCCATCAATAATGACAGCAGATCACCAAACAATTGTTCAACTGATCTAAGATTAAAATCATTTCCTAGAATCACAGATCGTATGAATTTGTATAAGGAAGTAGACTCTTCACACACCTCTCCAATCAGATTGATCAACTGCAGTTGAATTGACATCCAAAAAATCCTCCAAGAGTCTAGACTACTACTTTCAGGATGCGCATTCTTGTCTTCTGCTTGTAAGCTGATAGTTTTACGTTTGCTGTGTGACTGAGTCAACGATCCTTCATTAGGGGACAAGGGTAGATAATCTAAGGTCTAAGAGGGATGAATATTTTTCAATTATCATGCTTGCTCCAGTTAGACTTGTTTGCCAACTTAAATTTCAAAACCTGATATAAGCAATGAACCCCAGATACAAATCTCACTAGAATTTACAAAGATTTGGTAATGCCCTAACATATTTAAAGTAAAATCTTGAACCCTCCGCTCCAAAGAGGATATCTAGTCCCATGCTACACATGAAAAAAAAAACATATGCGGAAGCTAAAGTACATTGAATTGGGTTGAACAGATGCTGTTATGTTGTATTACCGCTCTCCTATTTATCTCTGTAATTAATTAATAGTTGTCCCTCTTTAGTAATAGGTATTATTATTAGTAGTGGGTGATATTAATAAGTGTCTGTCCAGCCTGTGTATACTCCCTAGGCATCTCTCTGTTTTTCAGACTAATTAACCTGTTCCAATTTACCTCTCTATAAATATGTACATACTTCCCTACTGATTTAATAAGAGACTTTACTGTATTCTTCTCTTCATGGTATGAGTATCAGAGCCAGCAGTGCCCTAATCCCTAATCTTCTCAGCTGTTCAGCCTTTTTTTGCTGTCTGCTTTTTTTCCAACTCTGGCAGCCTTCATTGCTGTTTTTTTTTTCTCAACGATTTAGCCTTCATTGCTGATCAGCGTTTATTCAACAGCCTTCATTGCTGTTAATTCTCGTATCTCTTTTGCTCTTCACCAAATCATGTCAACTGACTCCACCACCAATGTTACACCTCCTGCTCCTTCAAACCTTCAAAAAGGAGTATTTCAAAATGTCCAGACCTGCTACAAGCTTACTGGACAGAACTATCTTCTGTGGACTCAAGTTATCAAAAAATACCTCAATGGTAAAGGAAAACTGAGCTACCTCCTTCGAAGACTGATCCCAAGTACCCAACATGGGAGGAAACTGATTCCATGATAGTCTGTTGGCTTTGGGGTGCCATGGATCCCAAAAGAAGTGTCAATTGCATCTTTCTTGAGACTGCTACGGAAGTATGGGATTTCCTTCAAAGATCCTACTCAAAAAGGGATGATGAGGCAACCACTTATGAGATGACTGTTCGAGCTTTCAACACCTAACAAAACACTCAGTCCATTCAAGAGTATGCCACAACCCTACAGAATATCTGGCAGGAACTCGACCAGAATCAACCCCTGGAGATGAAGTGCTCTGAAGATGCACAAAAGGTCAAGGAGTTTGTGGGAAAATGGAGGATTTATGTCTTTCTAGCAGGCCTAAACCTGAGTATGATCAAGTCAGAGTCCAAATCTTAGGCCAAAAGAAGAACACCCTGAGGAAACTATTGCCATTGTCAAGGCTGAAGAGACGCGGAGATCAGACATGCTTGATATCAAAAGCACAGGAAACCATGGAAATTCTGCCTCTGCCCTTGCTGCAGGTACTGCTGGTCAGAAGTGGAACAAGGATTCTAGGGATAATCGATGGTGTTCCTACTGCAAGAAATCTGGACACACTCATGAAAGATGCTGGAAGAAACATGGGAAACCATCATTCAAAGACACCATGAAGCAACAGGCTGGCACTCAAGCTCATCTTATGACCGAATATCCAAAGGAAGCTGGAGATACAAACCTCGAGTTGAGTACTGCAGATCAAGAGAAACTTAAAGCCTTCATGAAGACTCTTGAAAAGTACTCTAATGGTAACTCAGCTAGTCAGTCTTCTCATGCTTTCTCAGGTAATTCCTATATTTCCTTTTGTTGTAATGTTTCAGACACAACACCTGTCACAGATTGGGTACTTGATTCAGATGCGACAGAACACATGACCTTTGCAAAGAAGCCTTTCACACCTATATACCCACCACAAAACAGATCACAACTGCCAATGGTTCCCTAGCTATTGCCGCTGGACAAGGGACCATCCACATTCCAAACAACCTGAACCTGAAATCAGATGTCCATGCTCCTAGCTTATATGTTAACCTGATGTCTATCTCAAAACTCACTAAGGATCTTAATTGCTATGCTATTTTCTCTCCTTCTGGCTGTGTTCTACCGAACATAACCTCAGGGAGGAAGATTGGACATGCTAAGTAAAGGAATGGATTGTATTTTCTGGAGCAAACAAAGGAAAATCAGTCTAAAGCAAACCAGTCCCAAATTTTCACCACCACCACTGAAAAAACCATCTGGCTGTTTCACGACAGATTAGGTTACCCTCCTTTTTCCCTTTTGAAATTCATGTATCCTAATCTGTGTCAAGGAAAGAATGTCACTGATTTTCTTTCTGAAGTGTGTGAAAGCTAAGCACACTAGAGCTTCTTTTCCTTTGAGTAATACAAGAAGCACTGCTCCATTTCAGCTTATCCATAGTGACATTTTGGGACCTGCTCCAGTTGCAAATATTTCTGGTGCAAGATGGTTTCTTAGCTTCATAGATGATTGCACTAGAACCACTTGGGTTTACCTTTTAAAAACAAATCATAAGCCAGTGATTCTATTCCCACTTTTTGTCACATGATTCATAATCAGTTCAACACAAAAATCCAGAAATTTAGAAATGATAATGCATAGATTATTTCAATCACACCTTAACTCGTTTCTTTCAAACTCATAGCATTATTCATGAATCATCTTGTGTCCACACTCCTCAACAGAATGGGGTGGCTGAAAGAAAAAAACAGACACATCCTTGAAGTTGTCCGCACCCTTTTGTTTCAGGATAATACACCTAAACATTTCTAGGGAGAGGCTGTTTTGACAGCCACCTTCCTAATTAATAGGCTGCCTTCTCGAGTCATCAACTACAAAAATCCCTAGCTGTTCTTAAAGAATTTTATCCCCATTGAAGTCCAACACATGGGCTTGAGCCCAAAGTCATTGCAAGTACCACTTTTGTTCATGTCCACAAATCTGAAAGAGGGTAACTTGACCCCCGCCCCATTAAGAGTATCTTCTCGGTTACTCTACAATTCAAAAAGGATACAAATGCTATCAGCATACCACAAAAAAAAAAACCTATGTCACCATTGATATCACCTTTGATGAGTCAAAACCTTTTTTTTGTGATTCTACTCATACTGAACAAACACCACATCCAACCTTTGCGCCACTTCAACCTTTGATCTTGCCCTCAAAAGACACACCTCTACCACATGTTCAATCAACTAACACACCAGTTGTAACTGCCCAACCACCCTTCGACATATCACAGAAAGAAGCACCTTCCTGACCAGCAGCATGACCAAGTTCCCTCTCTGCAGGAAAGTTCTGAAGATGCAACAACAGAGAATAGGGTAAGCAATCTTTCATCTCCTTCTCCTCATCTGAAACTTTTGAGACTGGCATTCATCTACCTGTGGCCCTAAGAAAAGGGACTCGTGAATGCACAAAAAGATGTTTATACCCATTAGCCAAATTCACTTCTACAAAAACTTTCTCCTGCACACAAAACCTTTCTCAACAAGATCCAAGAACTTCCTATACCCAAACATGTGTCTGAAGCATTTCAACACAAGGAATGCAGGGAAGCCATGAAAGAAGAGATGGCTGCTCTAGACTAGAGAGAAATCATACTTGGGAAATTGTGGATAAAGCTGCATGAAAGAATGTGGTGAACTGCAAGTGGGTCTATACTCTCAAATATAAAGTTGATGGCAGTTTGAAGAGATATAAGGCTCGTCTTGTGGCTAAAGGCTTCACACAAGTCTATAGAATAGACTATGTTGAGACATTTGCTCCTATTGCTAAAATGAATACTGTGTGAATTATTTTATCTCTTGCTGCTCACTTTGACTGGAGATTGTCACAATTTGAGGTCAAGAATGCTTTCCTTCATGAGGATCTTAAAGAGGAAATATACATGAAGATTCCACAAGGTTTTACTCCACCATCAACAAACAAAGTATGCAGGTTAAAAAAGGCTCTTTATGATCTTAAACAATCCCCTCGTGTCTGGTTTGGCAGATTTACCAGCGTAATGCAGAAGGCAGGTTACAAACAGAGCCAAGGAGACCACATTTGTTTTTTAAGCACTCTCCTAACCATATTGCTGGTGTATGTGGATGACATCATTGTAACAGGAGATGATATGAGAGAAAAATAGCAACTAACCAAGTGATTGAAGGCAGAATTTGAAATTAGGACTTTGGCAAGCTGAAATACTTTTTAGGAATTGAGGTGGCTCATTCATCCCAAGGAATATTTATCTCTCAGCATAAATATATAATTGATTTGGCAAAATACACAGGTAAGAGTGGATGCAAACCAGCTCGAACACCCATTGATCCTAATCATAAGCTTGGAGCTACCCTTGATGATCCTGTTGAGGATAAAGGAATGCATCAAAGATTGTGTGAGAAACTGATCTACTTATCCCATACTAGACCAGACATTGCTTACCCAGTTTCATTGATCAGTCAGTTCATGCATCCAAGGGAATCCCATCTTTCTGCAGCCTACAGAATTCTGCACTATCTTAAAGGTTGTCCAGCGTAAGGGATTCTATTCAAATGTGACAGCGACCTAACTCAGGAAGCCTTCACAAATGCAGATTATGCGGGATCTGTGACAGATAGAAGATCTACTTCAAGATATTTTGTGTTTTAGGCAGAAAATCTTGTGATGTGAAGAAGCAAGAAACAAAGCGTACTCGCTGGATCATCAGCAGAGTCTGAGTTTCGATCTCTTGCACATGGTTTATGTGAATTACTATGATGCCAAATTATTTTGAATGACCTGAAGCTGAAGTGGGAAGGATCAATGAAGTTAAGATGTGATAACCAGTCAGCTATCAAGATTGCAACGAACCCAGTCCAACATTACAAGACCAAACATATTGAGATCAACAGACACTTCATTCGAGAGAAACTTGAGCAAGGAATGATTGATTTAACATATCACTTCAGAGGAACAGGTGGCAGACGTGCTCACAAAAGGCCTTCACAGCACTCAGTTTCACCATCTAATTTCCAAGCTTGGAATGGATGATATTCACTATTCAGCTTGAGGGGAAGTGTTGAACAGATGCTATTATGTTGTATTTTCGCTGTCCTATTTATCTCTGTAATTTATTAATAGTTGTCTCTCTTTGGGAATAGGTATTGTAATTATTAGTGGGTGATATTAATAAGTGTCTGTCCAGCCTCTGTATATTCCCTAGACAGTTGCTCCCTAGGCATCTCTGTGCTTTGCAGATTAATTAACTTGTTCCCATTCCCCTCTCTATAAATATGTACATACTTCCCTACTGATTTAACAAGAAAATTTACTGTATTCTTCTCTTCAAATATTTTCCCTTAGCAAGCGACCTCCTTCACACACTAAAATGAAAGCCAAATTTATAAAGGTGGTGTATATAACCAGTTAACAATATGGAAAAAAGACCACTGATGTCACACAACAACAAAAAACTATCAGTTTACCAACAGAAAACAAGAATGCACATCCTTAAAATCAAGTGGTAATAGATGTTTAGCAACAAGGCACCTTATGAATTTATATTCAAAGACTATCACAATAATAAATAACTATTCTTCAGGTTTTCCCCCATAATTATTATCAAGGATGACGGAAAAAGGATATAGAAAGCATCTAAACCAATCCTAATCCTAATATATTGGGCAGTCCCAATTAATTCTAGTTTGACTCTAACAATGATGCATACAATACTTAGTATGAATATAAGAATCTGCATTGCCTTGTTTGACGTTGACAAGATAATTTCTATGCACACAAATAAATGACGATAATTAAGATAACTTTTTTCTCCAACCTTGAGGAGATAGGTTTCCATGCAAAAGCTGTCCAGTGCTCTCTATCTTCTCCCTTTGGGCCTTAATTGTAGCTTCAAGAAGTTTCATCAAATCCATGGTGGAAGCCTGACGATGATCAAGTGCTTGTTCAAAAAAATTTACTGCTCCGTGATCTCCGCCAACAGATTTTACTTTCAGCAGCTCGTAAAGAAACATATCCTCTGGAGCACATGACCGACCTGAACCTGGACAATACCTTACATCAAGTTTCTTTCAAGACATCACATATCTACATGCCTATCATTCAATAAAGGAACAATACATTAGTTAAAAGCATAGCATAAACAAAACCTTGACAATGGTCGTTTTCTAAGCTCTGTAGTTTAATTTGATCTGCCCCAGCTCTTCTGGCAAGCAAAACTAGATCATCATCTAGCTGAGTTCCAACAATGAAACAAAGAAAAATCAACAAATACAGAAGAAGCACTAAGAATTAAAGAGTAACTGCAGCACAAAACCCTGAAGGAATCAACCTCACTCCATAATTGGTTTATTTTCATCAACAAGCTGTCATAGGAAGACTGCTTCTCATTTAGCTCTTGAATTTTAGCTTCAAGATCATGCAGCTCATGCTTCTGTGCATCAAGCTGTTGTTTGAGCTTTTGATTCTGGTACTGAAGAACAGCTGCATCGACCTGTACAAAGATTTGTGGTTCTTCAGCAAGCATTATTTAAGTTTCCAAATACCACCAATTAACTGCCTACAAAGATGGGGCATCATGTACAGCATATTGTATGAGTGACAAAAATTACAGATTTGCTTTCAGAAGAAATCACAGAGTTGCGCGCCATTGCAGGTCTTTTCTTTTCCGACTCTCCTGAGTCTGTGCTTTCCATCACCTTGGCTCTACCATCAGAATTCCAGAAATATTAGATGTTGCAACAAGTCTCCTTACCTGCATTAAGCAACCATCCCATACTTACAAAAAATCCTTCATAACAGGGTATTAAGAGCACTTCAATAGACAATCATCAATTATCCTAGAATTTCGTAGGTATATGTAACTTTACAACCCCTCACTTCTTCAAACCGGTGTAACATTGAACTCGGATTAAAAAAAGAAGTTTGAACATAACAGGATATTAAGAGCAATTCAATAGACAATCATCAATTATCCTAGAATTTCATAGGTATATGTAACTTTACAACCCCTCACTTCTTCAAACCAGTGTAGCATTGAACTCAGATTAAAACAAGAAGTTTGAATCTAAAGTATTCTCAAGCACGTAATGGCTATTGTACTGTCACTGGGAGCAATTTCCATACATTCATTCGCCTTTTACTGAGCAATAATTGTGAAAGTGAGACTGCTGATGACATTACCCACCATACGAATGTCAAATAACCACATATATCTGAGCTAGAAGAAAATTGGATAGAGCAGCCACATCTATTTCCCTCTAATACAATCAATAAAATTTAGAACGGCTCCCGTGTCAGATGAATCATTCCACTCAGCGTTGTCAATGGAACCCATGCAGCTGCCAATTCATTGTTGTGTTGCCGGAATGGCAACCGCCACAAATGCCACTGTTTCTGGCAAATATGATACTACAGCCACACAATAAAACAAAAGATCATTTGCCCTACCTGGTTTGAAAAAAATGCACACTTCCCAACTCCAGCTCATCGACAGAATAGTCAGCTTAGTCTATGAAGCCACTACTATCTTCTGAAAGATCAGAACGGAGATGGTGCAGCGCGGTCGCACAAAGTATTGTGTGGGTAGCTTAGTTAGCAGCCCAGTCAGCAGTCTAGTCAGTTGCTGATTGGGTTACTTTTTATTATATTAATTTTAAATTATTATATCTTTTAAAATATAAATTCAAAATAAAAAAGAATTACATCATTACTCATCTAAATTCAAGCTCTACAAAACAAGACCATATATGAATATGTTTTGAGAAGTTTAAAAATTTGTATTAATTACATATACATATATATCCATATATTAATGACACATATGAATGTAAACACATAACATCATTGTAGTGTCATAATATCTATTTTAATGAATCATAATATCAAAATTAATGAATCATATCTTCATTTTAGTGTATCATTATAAACATGTAAAAATAAAAACAACGTAAACAATAATACAACACAAAAATAATATTTGGTATGTATGAAAAATACATGATTCACCGTAGAAGGTTTAAAATATACCATACAATAATAATAATAATATACTACAAAAAAATAATGATTTTTTATCGGTTCCAAAGTTTGTTATCTAAATCACCACTTATTAATTAAGGAATCATAATATCAATTTTAATGAATCATAATATCAAATTTAATGAATCGTAATATCAAATTTAATGAATCATATCATCATTTTAGTGTATTAACAAAAAATAAAAAAATTAAACAATAATATAACACACAACAATATTTGGTATGTATGAAAAAAAGATTCACCATATAAGAATTAAAATACACCATACAACAAAACAATACACTAAAAAATAATAATGATTTTTTATCAGTTCCGAAACTCATAATCTAATTCACCACTTATTAGTTAATGAATGATAATATCAATTTTGATGAATCATAAGATCAAAATTAATGAATCATATTATCATTTTAGTGTATCATCACACACATGTAAAATAGATTTTTTTTAAAGTTGTCAAAACATATCCATGACTGGTCTTGTTTTGAAGAGCTTGAATTTAGATGAATAATGATATTTTTTTTTTTCATTTTGGACTATATATTAAAAGTTACAACCATTTAAAATTAATATAATAAAAAGTCAACCCAGTCAGCAGTCTAGTCAGCAAAACACTCCAGTCAACTGCTGACTGGACTGCCACATAGATAGACCACACCTTTATACGGTGCAACCGGTCCGTGTGATCAAATTTGCCCTGAAAGATATACTAAAATCGATACAAATAGACCTAAGGCAGTAGCAGAGAATTGCTACCATGACACAATAGCAATTCACCATGATTATGAAATGGAAAAAAGACCCTAAACAATCAATTCACCTTGTTTAGTAGCCGTTACCGAGTAACCACCTCGGGTTGAGGAAATTAAATGCTGAGTATTTATGTTGTCTTGTCGACTTAACTAGCATTTAAGAACCTCGAAATTCTGTTTAATTATAAGCAAACGGGAAAAAAGTATAACCCCCAAAATTTGGGTCGTCCTTCACAAGTAGCAAGGAAAAAGTCTCACCGATTGCAACGCTATTAAAGTAGTGGATGGAGACTTTAGTTGGCAGCAGTCAGCAGATTCGCAGGAAGTTCACACCAAATAGAGTACCCCGCGCAGGTTAGGGTAGAAAATAGCAATAATTTCACGCCAAAATAAAGGAGAAGAATAGCGCAGACTAACCCACCTTGCTTCGTCGTACTTGTTTCAAGTTCCTTGGTTAAAAGAAAGGGAAAATCAGTCATTAAGCTCCTCTCTTTACAGAAGACTAAGTTTTTCCTATTTTCTAGTTACTGTCTAGGAATCCATGAGTTATTGGGAATTACAATGTCTATCCATGAGCTTTAGAAAATTATAATGTCCACCTATAAGATATTGAGAAATTACAATGTTCACCCATGAGTTTTAGAAAATTACAATGTTCACTCATGTACTTATCAAAAAGAGATGAAATCCAATATGTAAAGTAATGATTACCTTAAGAAACAACTTAGACAATGGTAAAAAAAAAAAAAAACCCTAAGTTAATCTTATATGACCATTTAGAAGTCAAATAAATGAAACATGCCTAAAAATAACAAAATAAAGAAATAAAATCAAATAAAATGAGGTGAACATATATATGATTCCTCGTAATTTTTACACGTTTTTTCTTCATTTCATCACTCTAATGTTTCACGGTGTAAATTAGGTTTTTTTTATTGCTTTACATAGTTGAATTGATTAATCAATGTAAAATTTACTTAGATCTTTGATTTTTCACCTCATTTTGATAAGTATATGGATGGGCACTGTAATTTTCTAAAACTCATGGGTGGACATTATAATTTCTTAATTCTCATGCGTGGGCAATGTAATTTTTTAAAGTTCATGGGTGGGCAATGTAATTTTTCCTACTTTTTATTTTTAGTTATATCAAAAAATATTAAATATTATATTTTTTATTGTTTCATACTCTTATATTCGTATAAATTTTGACTCCATTATTTTTATTTTTGGATTTATTCTGCTCCTATTAATCTTGAAATCTTTAAATACTTAGTTATTGAATTGTATGAACAACCACTGTAATGAGGAAAAACTTTCCTACTTTTTATTTTTAGTTATATCAAAAAATATTAAATATTATAATTTTTTTATTTTTTTATTGTTTCATACTCTTATATTCGTATAAATTTTGACTCCATTATTTTTATTTTGGATTTATTCTGCTCCTATTAATCTTGAAATCTTTAAATAGTTAGTTATTGAATTGTATGAACAACCATTGTAATGAGGAAAAACTTTACAATTAATCGAGATTGAAGAAGAAGTTTAGCATGACTTAGAGAAACCGATTATGAAAGGAAAGAATGTTTGCAAACGGTAGCATGTTTGGTTTTTTTTAATAAATCATTTCATTTCTAGAAGTACGAAAAAGAAAGAGTAAGGAAACATAATTCTCCATTGTGAAATAGAGAGCCTGTGGAGAACCCTATGTCTAACCCTATTACTATAACCATTGGAAAGTATAAATCTTAAATTGAGTATCATGTATGGTAAAAAGTTTTCATCTTTGGCCTAAAATAACCAAACTAAGAGCATAAAAGATTAACATCCCCTATCTGAACTGATAAATAACACCAGCTTTGCATTCTTTCTAACATCTACAGAACAAGACTCTAGATCCTAGTCACATGAGCTATCCAAACATTTCTCAGAGAAGGGCACACCAATGTGGGCATCATCGTAATTTCGATCCGTGATTGCAAATAAGTTGAAAGCAATTGTATGGCCAAACCTTCCCCCACAAAGACATTAATCAAGTACTAAGCTCTCGAGGTATCTATTCGCCTTTCAAAAACAATCATCTTCTTGTACGGCAGCCACGTCCATGTAGTCTACAAAACCATATCCACGTGGATCAAAAAGAAACAACCCTTCGCAGACACCAAAATTCCATCATCCGGAGTTATATTCCCATAAAAGAAAGAACATAAGATGACTAAATAAACGTAAGACCTAACCTGCATACCTACTAGTTCGAACGTCAAAATAGGTGACTTGTACTGAACAAAATAGTTAATGCTCCTAACTGTGCGAGGTCACCTATTTCCCAACAGTTAGTGGCAGAATATCTCATCCCTCTTGGCAATCCCTAAGCTCCCTTGAGGCTGCCTCTACAGCTGATTGCGAAACATGTTCCACACCGGATGGAATAGGGTTTGGACCCATTGGTGGGCTTGCTCCTTCATCTAGGGCTTTTTTTGCCTTTCTAATTTGTGTCATCAAGCTGGAAAAATTGTCATAATTCTTCAAGAGAGCTATCATGGATGACACGATCAAATTTACGTTTTTCCCCCAGCCACCAATTGACCCTTGTCCACTTTCATCAAAACATGAGCCTCATATCTCCTATATTCTTACTATTATCAGCTCGGTCCTCCTTCAAACTTCCTTCCTCACTATCCTCTTCACATACCAATTTTTCCTCATCAATCCGCACATGTACTTCTAACCCTCATCAGAATCGCCACCTCCTCCTTTTGCTTTTCCAATATGCAAACCAGCCTCCCTAAGCCATAGTCCATATGGGTTGGCTTTTTCACTGGTCTCACTTTTATCATGACAGTTAATCTCGGGTTGCATGCAAAAAAACACCACACCGAAACAAATAGCAGGCATGCGCTCATAAGTGACACTATGAATTGTATCAACACCATGCATAGATTTCATAACACATCGTAAAACCGGTTTGTATATGTCAAGAAGAACCTTTACCTGCATAAATTTCCCATATAGTCTGGCATCATACTCACCGAACTCAACAAACTTACCAACTCGGTCACCCAACCTTCTTGCGAAATCTTTGTGGTAAAAAAGAAAAGGAACGTCATGAAAACATACCCAAATAGGGATCCATAGGAAAAGATGATCCCTCGGGGCCTTCCTCTTCATGGCATGCTAAAATGCCAAAAGTGAGCCATCAAAAGACCAAGAGCATCTATTCAACACAACCACTACTAGAAAAACATAAAATAATGACAAAAATTACCGACTGCCATCAGTAGTCGGTAATTACCTACGAATTACCGACCACACATGTCGACCAAAATTAGACCATCATCCTTGGGAAATAATTAACAACCATTTATCGATGACCAATTTATCGGTAATTGTCGTCGATAAATTGGCAGGAGCATCAGCGTCAGAAAAGGCAAAAAATACCGCTGAATTACCGACCAAAACAGCGATCGATAATGTACATTAATTTACCGACTACAGCTAGTGGTCGGTATTTCCCTTAACAAAACATAGTGTTTGATGGTCTTATATTATCGACAACTGGTGCAGTCGGTATTTTCCTTAACAAAACGCGGTGTTTAATGGTCTCAGATTACCAACTAGGGGTGAGCGTTCAGTTATGGTTATTCGAGTATAACCGAGAACCAAAATTATTTTAGTGTTTTTAACTGAAATTCGGAACTGTTTTAAAAAAAAAATCGGTTATTCAGGTATAACCAAATTATAATTCGGTTCGGTTTTCAGTTCCAGGGTTGGGTTATTCGGTTTACCCAAATAACATATATGTTCAAAACATAGCGTTTTGTAATAGGGTTCTGGTTTGTGCGTGAGTCCGTAAATTCTCTTCTTTGTTCTTCTGAGTTTTGAATCTTTCGATCTTATCCCGCATTGTCTGTTACAAATCTGCGTTGCGCCACTGCGCCCGCCCTATCTTCTTCATTCTCCTATTTGTGTTTGCATCCCTCTACCTCTGCTACTACCTACTGGAACTGCTCACCAGATGAAATTCTAAAACCGGTAATACTCGAATGTATCTTCTCTCTGGCGATAATGCTCAAATGTATCTTCTATCAGTGTGAATGATTTCTGGAACTGCTCAATTAGTCAACTGATTTATTTTGTCACACAATTTCGAACTAGGAACAGGAACTGCTCAAGCTCCAGCTCAATTATCTGGTGGTGCCGGTGAATGGTGATACTCGAACGTATCTTCTCTCTGGCTGTTCCCGCTCAGATTTTCTTCTGCCGCACAATTTAGAACAAGGAACATACTTGCTCAAGCTCAATTCAATCCCATCTCGAAGGACCCGAACTAGCGAACTGAACCTGGAATGGTAATACTCAAACCTATATCTCCGTGCGAATGATTTCTACAACTGCTTAATTGACTAATTTGAACATGATTTCTTCTGTCGCAGAATTTAGAACAAGGAACATACTTGCTTAACCTCAATTCGAAGCAACCCAAACTGGCAAACTGAACTTGAAACGGTAATACTGAAACCTATATCTCTATCTCTGTGCAAATGATTTACGGAACATACTTGCTTTGCACCGTAAGCTTTGAAACAGTATTATTTTGTTTTTGGAAATTAGATTAGGCGGTTAAAGTGAATCCTTTACCGCTTTCAGTCTAAATTTGCTGAGAATTTTCAAACAGAAGAATTGATCTACTAAAAACTACTAAATTAAACCTAGAAATTAATAAATCAATAAGTCTGTTGGGTTGCAAAAAATCTCGGTCACTATAGTATAGAAATAAAGTAACCAGGTATCGAATCCATGAGACTTAAAGATAATAAGCCTAATCCTAAGAAAACTGGAAATCAATGGGTTGTTTGTTGTTTTTGAGGCTGAGTTAACTAGAGGCAAATTAAAGTTTTAAATAAACAATTAATGAAGTTTGAATGATAGAATTAATCAAATGAATGGAACTTTGGGTTTGGGTTGTTCTACATTGGATGTAATTAGCAACTTCTACAGCTTCTTATGAGATATGGATTGGCCAATTCTTTGAACTCTCTTCAATTCTAAATCCTTGTTAAAGAAGAGCTCACATACCAGAACATGTCAGTTCTAATCTAGAAACAGACAAAACACATATAGGCAGATTAAGAATGAAGAATTATTGACAACTGTAGGGAAAACTTATCTATCCGACTAATTTTCCACAGATTTTCATATTAACTTGATCATCTTAATTTTCACTGATCAGATCAAATCAAGATTCGTAAAGCAACTATAATAACTCGCGATATTATTAGTGAAGATGAATGATTAACATTAATCTAGAAATAATCCAATGTATTCTTATATTCAAACTGTAGAAAAACTAAGCTAACTCATATCCATTACAAACAACCCTCCCCTAGAGTAAATCCTCACTAGCTAGACATATTAATGAAAATGGTAAAACAAGTTGGAAGAGAATTCATCAAGAGAAAGAAAATCTCCCAAATCCACTGGTTATCCATATCCGGAGGCTTGTCGGTTTGAGGTTGAAGATGGTAGTCGACTCACTTCTGACAATGCTTCGCAATGGTGATGATGATCGGTGTTGTGATAATGATTAGAGTTGATCCTGATGATGTTGGAGAAGATGAGTGTGTGAATCGTCGTTGGAGAGTGTTCTTCTGTCAAAAATAGTGTATCCCCTTCTGTCCAGGTTAGGTCACCTTTTAAACTTTTTTTCTTCCTTTCTTCAAAATGCAGCCCAATTTAGCCGCATCCGAACATGTGCCCGAACATCATTGCTCAGACACCTTGTTCTAAAGCGCGGTTCCGGCTTCGTCAGTGTAAGTCTCGAATTGTGTCCGAACATACAAGTCCGGACAAGTTGCCAGGAAGAAGATTGGAACTCTCTGCTTGTGTCCGAATATAGATGTTCAGACATAGCTTCAGAAGCCTCTAAAATCTTTGTTCTGGCTCTGATTTGATCCCCGTTTGTCGCATCATCACTCTCATGAGATAATCTACTATTTTCTTGATTTTTCTCTGCATTTGGCACACAAAAAGATATCAATTCTCATTAAATAAGAAACCAAAGGAAAACATAAGATAAGTGTGAAATATGATCGATGCAACTATGAAAAGTAAGCATTAAAACCACTAAGACCATACATATTTCACGCTTATCAAACCTCCTCACACTTAGCTTTTGCTTGTCCTCAAGCAAAACAGAAGTAAGTTATCTCAAAATGCCTTAGTACCAAATCTCGGGGTTAAACAAACGTAGAGGGGAATCAAGCCATAATAACAATCCAAGGATCAATCTTGCTATTAATTTTATGTTTCTTAAACAGTGAAACAAGCTTTTAAACCAAAATATGAAGAAGTCAAATCACAAAGGCAGAACGCAGATTAACTTAGAACCTTCCAACCATTTCTTTTCTCAAACTCATGGATGACAAGGGGTGTGAAGTATTGCCATATTCCACAGTACCTTTCAACACCACATACTCATGATCTAAATAAGTAATTTGCAATAAAAGTTGAGCTTTCAAAAGCTTCCCTTTTTTTCTTTGCATAAATATTCAATTGTTCGTACAATTAATTCATGTCCCATACTTTTCTTTCCATCCTTGTAACGGTATTGGGTCTTTTATCCCAGATCATATGATCTTAGGTAAATGGGTGATAAAGCACCCCAAGGACTTAATAACTGGATGGAAGAGGCCTGGTTTGGTTCAGAATATTTATTAGATCAGAGGAGTACCTTGCCTTATCCTTCCATTCCAAACTTTCTTATCATTCCCAAGGCACCAAGTTAAACTAGTTCCGACTCCATAATCAGCTTTTCCACAGAATTTTAATGAAATTCAGTAACTTATAAAACCACGAAAACAAACATCTTTGAGAAAAAACAATCCTTAAAGTCATCATCAGGCTCGATTAAAAAAAACTTCCACAAAATTCTCACCCCAGAATTCAATACGTATAAGCACTGCAAAGAACTTACCCCCATATAGCACAAGAATAATCAAAAACTAATGTGGTATGTAAAATGACTGACATATTTAGAAAGATCTCCCCTTCCTCACACTTAAAGAGGAACAATGTCCTCATTGTTCACAAAATAAAATAAAGAAAAAGATCTTACGAAATGTGCCAAACTCAAAAGGGTGGCATTTTAAATTCGACAAAGATGAAATAGGTTAAAGCATGGGCTAAACATAAACTAAAAATAAAAAGAACTAAAACTCCCCTGATTTGGATTGAGGAAGAGGTCCTTCCTCACACTTAAGTTTTTAACAGGGGTATAGATGTTCCTCACACTTGCATCCATGCAAGTGTCCAGCCTTAGAGACAACATTATCATCAATAATAGCATCAAACTTACAAACAAAAACATTAAAACCAGGAAGATATGCGTGAAGCATTTCATTAGTTAAGATTTGTACCACACTTGAAAGTTAAAAAGATAACTAGAAGAACAAAGGAAATAAAACTCAAATAAAAATACAAACTAAAAAGAAAAAGAAATTAAAATAACTACTGAAATAAGAACAAGTCTAGAAAGGAAGTAAAAATGAAAAAGAACAAAGTCATCAATCACTGTGGAGGTGGGTAGAAAGCATGCCACTGCTGAAACTACGAGAGTAGGGATCCATAATCCTCTTGGGAGCGACGAGCCTGCTGCTGGAGAATCTCAATCTCTTCCTGAGAGCGGCGAGCCTGGTCCTGAAGAGTCTTTATCTGCGCCTGATAACGCTGATCCAAGGCTTCGAAGCGGGCCTGGAAGGTCTGCTCTAGTTGCTTAAACTCATATTACGTGACGTACTCGCTCCCCAGGGCTGGCAGCACTGCATAGGCATCCTCATCCTCAGCTGCAGATGGTCAAAAGGACCCTCACCCGCCGCATCTCGCTGGCGCTTCTGTGACCTCGGGGCAGCCTTCTTCCTCCATGTCACCCCATCAAACTCAAACCACATCTTCTTCAGAGCACTGAGAATGATAGGTGACCTCGCAGGATGAAGCCCCTCGCTAGGAACAGAAACAAACTGCTGCCGGAAAAGATGACATAGCATGACAGGGAAGCCAAGCTTGTGACGGTCCTTATGCTCTATGATGGAGCACAGATGGTGGAATTGGAACCACAACAGGTAAGTAAGCTCAGCAGCACCAGCAAAGGCGGGGTTCAGCACAGTCTGCAGGAGATAACAATCTGTATGGTTCAGGTCGAAGTTGTGTCGGGGAGTGATGTTGGCGACCAGCAGCGCAAAGAGGACTCGCTCATGCGGGTCTTGAAGCAGATCAGCAAGGATGACCTTCTTAGATAGGTCATCGCCTCTGCGTCAATGGGGGTCTACACCATAGCCGTTATATATGGTTGTTTGCAACAACATGGAACTCATTTCGCATCCGTGTGTGACTCTGGTCGTCATGCGTAGGAGGAGCAGGATAGGGGATCCCCAGATAGTGAGCTATCATCTCCTCTGTAATCTTGACAGCGGCACCCAGAGTGGTGGAGGTAATGGTGTCGCCCTGAAAGGTGGCATTAGCGTAGAACATACACATCATCCGTGGGTGGTATGCCCCCCCCCCCCATATCCAGAATCTTAGTCCAACCATAGGTGTCCAGAAGCTCAGGTAGACTAAGCTGATGCTGAAGCTCAGGTGCAATGGAGCGCTCCGCTATAATGTCCACTTCCTTATCGAACCATTCTCTCGCCGCCTCATCTCTGAAGTTTCTTGGTGACCCTTAGTGACTCGAACTAGCCCCACCTCTGTCACACTTCTTGGATCGTCGAGTGATCTTACGCAACATCCTGCTCAAATGAACTCAATCAATATCAACAATGACAAAAAGTATAATAGCTCATTAAATGTATGCTCAAATTCTACCCAAAATCCAACAGAATCTCCCATAAAAATCATCATTCTCCACAACTAGGTTCAACTAATTCTATCATTCACAATAACTAACCTCAGCCACTCATTGACCAATGGAGATTTAATTGACTCAAATAACTTCCATAACGTGCACAGTTTTCTTAACAAATTCAATTCAATCTCAGTCAACTTCGCAAGCATACCCACACTATATTACCCAAAAAATTCAGAATTCCATCACTAAAATCATGAAAGTGCAGTTTACTCATCTCTATTCATCAGCTTACAGTTCAGCAGATAATAAACCTCGTTCATGCAAACAAATTTCAAAAAAATCA
The DNA here is from genome assembly GCA_023374045.1 of Limonium bicolor. Taxonomy (NCBI): domain Eukaryota; kingdom Viridiplantae; phylum Streptophyta; class Magnoliopsida; order Caryophyllales; family Plumbaginaceae; genus Limonium; species Limonium bicolor. Next base: position 487,986,343 of record CM041776.1, read on the forward strand.
ACCAAGGCTACCAGATTTTCGATCAATTCTACCCTATATTTTGAAATTTGTCTAAAACACTACAAATGAGACAAAAAAGTTGAGAGAATACCTTACTTGAGTTGGCTAGATATGTAGAAGTAGAAAGAACGGCAAAATCAGCAAGGTAGAACCTTAAAATCCCTAAACTAGCACGTTAGGGTTTGAACGTTTCTCACTCAAAATTGGACCGAAACAAGCAGTGTTTGGTTCATTTCTAGTGCTAGAGTTGCAGAGATTTCAAAAATGAAGAGATTGATACCAAGATTGTGAAATTTGGTGAAAAAAATGAGAGATTGAAGATGAGGGAATGTGTTTGCGTACTATTGTTTGTGACTGAAGGTGAGGGATAATTTGTTCTGTGATGTTCGGACGCGGAACTTAAATTCGGACTTATCGAGTTGTCAGAACTTGCATGTCCAGACGCAAGTTCGGACACACTTACCTGGGCGCGTCTCGCAAGATGTCTGAACTTTCAAGTTAGGACGGAAGTTCGGACACTTCGTTTTCTTCTTCTGAACTCTCGCACGGTATCTGAACGTTGATGTTTGGACGTAAGTTTGGACATCTCGCTCGACACTTTAGTTTTCCTTTTGCTCCTTGTCCAAACATTAATGTCCGGACATATGTTCGGACATCTCATTCTTTCCTTTTGATTCCTCTCGCAACGTGTCCTAACATCGATGTCCGGACGTAAGTTCGAACATTTCCTTCTCCAGTTTTTATTTCTTCTCGCACTGTGTCCGAACATATCATTTTGTACAGATCTTCATCCTCTTGCATTGTGTTCGAACATCGGCAAACAAACTATTAACATAAAAACAAAGCTAAAACAACAAAATAAAGCAGAAATAGAGTACCAAAAACACTAGGTTGCCTCCCAGTCAGCTGCTCTTCTTTAAAGTCTTTAGCTAGAATCTTCCCAATTTGATTTAATTGAAGGAAGTGCGATCGAGATCCCCACAACATCCTATAGCAAGCTTCTTCAATCTTCTTAGCTCCTTCTGCATTCGCTAAGAGAATTTCTTCTTCATGGTCGAGCTCATCTCCTAAGAAACTAGCTTGGTTGCAAAACTGAAATCATCATCACTAAAGAACACCGCATGCATAGGAAGAAACTCATGATCAGGTGCAATGTAATGTTTTAAGCAAGCATCGTTTACCTTTAAGGTTTCACCAGCTTTATTCTCAAGCTCATATGCTCCATAAGATGTGACTCCCATAACTCTAAAGGGGCCCGCCCAATGTGATTTCAACTTTCCAGAAAAAAGTTGCAGCCTAGAATTGAAGAGCAACACCAAATCCCCTACTTTAAACTCTTTCTTCTGGATCATTCGATCATGAATCTTTTTGGTGCGCTCCTTATAAATTCTAGAGCTGTCATAGGCTTGTTCCCCCAGCTCTTCAAGTTCAGATAGTTGAAACCTTATTTTCTCTATAGCATCATGTAAGTGAAAATTCAGGGCTTTCAATGCCCAATATTCTTTATGCTCTAACTCTACTGGAAGATGGCAGGCTTTCTCATAGACAAGCTTGAATGGAGACATCCCTATAGAAGTCTTAAATGCAGTCCGATAAGCCCACTGAGCGTCATCTAGCTTAATTGACCAATCCTTCCTTGAGGCATTAACAGTCTTTTGTAGGATCCATTTAAGCTCACGATCGGTCACTTCTGTCTAGCCATTAGTTTGGGGATGATAAGGTAATGCTACCTGGTGTGTCACCCCATACTTAGTCATTAGAGACTCAAATGCTCGGTTGTAGAAGTGAGAACCACCATCACTGATGATCACTCTGGGCACCCTAAATCTGGTGAAGATGTGCTTTTTCAAGAACTTCACCACTGTCGTAGAATCAGTGTTGTGGCAAGGGATAGATTCAACCCATTTTGAAACATAATCTACAACGACTAGAATGTACTGGTTCCCATGAGATGTAGGGAATGGCCCATAAAATTCATGCCCTAGACATCGAATAGCTCTACTTCAAAGATACCTTGCTGAGGCATCTCGTTCCTTCTAGAGATGTTTTCTATCCTCTAGCAGCTGTCACAGTGAGAATAGAAATGATGGACATCTTTGTGTAGAGTGGGCCAAAAGAATCCACACTCTAGCACCTTTGCATCTGTTCCTGAAGAATCATGACCACCTGCCTCTCTAGAATGGTAAAACTCGATAACACTCTACATCTCCTCATCTGGAAGGCATCACCTCATCAAACCATCAGCACATATCCTAAAGAGATAGGGATCCTCCCAAATATAGTGGCGGGCCTCTAATAAGAATTTCTTCTTCTAGTTGTAGTTGTAGTCATGAAGAATCAGCCTAGAAGCAAGATAATTCGCCAAATCTGCATACCATGGTACTTTCACCTTTATAATCATGAAAGTTGTCTCATCAAGAAAGAACTCATTGATTGGGATTCCATCATCAGGAATATCTAGCCTAGACAGATGGTCAGCAACTCCATTTTACTTTCCCTTTTTATCCACAACCTCCAAGTTAAACTCTTGGAGAAGCAGAATCCACCTCAGAAGTCTAGGCTTAAAGTCATTTTTCTGGAAAAGAAACTTAAGTGTCGTATGGTCAGTGTGATCAATTACCTTGCTTCCTAGCAGATACGGTGGAAACTTATCCAAAGCATGGAGAAGCTTCAGGACCTCAGCTTTTACCACTTCCTTCTGGTTGGGATTTGATCTTCTCTGGGACTGCCTCACTGCTTTGTAATCGTCTTCCATGTAGCATAAGCCCAGATTAATCCCTTTGATGTCAGCAACTGAATACCCCATGGCACCTTTGTGTCTCTTGAGCACCTCCATAAGTCTAGTTTCCTGCAAAACAGACAAAGATATGGAAATAATGACAGGCAGGGTGCTACCCTCTGCTAAAAAAACATATTTAAGGTGCGAAGGAAGATAAGCTCAAGAATAAAAGGCTTCACTATTGAGGGGATGAGCCTCTGGATAGGTCGATCCAGCTTCTCCACATGTGAAATACCCCAAACCTAGCTATGGGTTTTATAATGCTAAACTAAGAGATAATAAGGCTAAAGTATGTCTTATAAACCTTGGGAAACAATTTAGACCATATAAAACACAAGGAGACACCATAAGAGCAATTTAAGCAAAAAAATGCTCTAAGCTTGGAGTAACTTTGGTTAACACCCAAATATCATTCTTAGACCTTAGTAACATGCTAATGGATATGTTCAATCAATTACCAAAGAAAACCAAGCTCAAAAACAAGTTAAAACACAAATTGTGCATTAAGGACTCTTAAAGCACATTTTTGAAAAATTGTCTTAGAAAGAGGTTTTGAGTAGCTAAATGCCCATGATTACACCTTAATAAACTTGTGTACTACTTAGTATCACATTAGGAAGCCTAAATCAATGGGAAACCAAAAATTTCACAAATTTGTGCACTAATTATGAATAGTGCCCAATTTAAGCTTAAGTCAACTTAGCTTAATTAATTGGTCAAAAAAGACCATAAATATCTTCATTAAGAAGGAGGGGGCTGGTTTTGAAGGTGATGACTCACCATGGACTTCAACAAAATCAGAAAAGAAGAGGGAAAAGTTAGTAAGGTACTATTTACCTTTTTAAGAAAAGATCTTACCTTTAGTTGCCTCTCTCTCCTCTCTTCTTCATTCATTCCCTTCTCCACCATTTTTCTTCACCTTCTTCCTCCCTAATAAACCATAAGAACCAGCCCATTCTTCCTCCATCTTCACTTGCTCACCAAATACTCATTTTAGCTCCAAATCAAAAACTAAGCATAGATTTCTCTTAGTTGGAGCAAGCCCTTTATTTCTATCTTTTCAAAACTAGAAAAACTCAATTTTGGTGTCATGGGAAAACTCCATTGAAGGAGGAGAATTCAGTTTGAAGAGCTCCTCTGGTTCTCCATTCATTCAAGGTAAGGACAGTGAAAGAAAAATCAACTTTCCTTCATTTTTCCTTAATGTCTGAAAATCATCTTCTCATGGGGTTTCATTTTATGCCTTGAACTAGCTTGTTTTTAATCACTAAGGACTAGTGGAGGTCCTCTTTGATTCATTTCCCAAGTCTATCTTGAGACTTCAAAGGTAATCATCCATTTTAATACCTTAAAGCACTCTTTTAACCTAGGAATAATTCCTTAAGTTTAGGTGCATTCCTTAGTACTCATTAGAGTAATTGTATGTTGATTAGAACATTGGCAAGAAAACTAAGTCCTTGGCCGAGAATCAACCAAGGGAAACAAAGGAAGTGGAGGTGAGAAAAAGCTTGGAAAAACAAGGTAAATGACTTACCTTAAGATGGTTAAATGCTTTAAGGGATCGATTTAGATAGATGATAAGTGTAGCTTAGAGTTTACATTAAGTAAGGGCTATAAAACCTAGGAGAAAGAACATGATCACATTTATGAACTTGTGACTAAGGAGCAAATAAGAAATGAGATAGCTAAACAATCTTAAGGTGAATTACAAGAACACTTATATTGCAATGGGAGCATTGATGTGTGTATTTGCAGGTTGAAGGCTATTATTGTGGGAAATTTAGTGGTTAAATTTAAGTCATTTAAGGGCCTAAGAGCCAAGTCATTTAAGGGCCTAAGAGCCAAGCAATTTAAGTTTATGCACTATATTATGATGTAGTGTAGTTTGGGTGTAGTATTGTGTGTAAGAATGTTTATTGAGGATTTGAGTGTTCTTGGTTATTTAAGGGTGAAAAACTAAATGTTTGGGTGTAGAAATATACTAGAAAAGCCATGTCAAAATTTGGTTGTGAAACTTGATGTTTAAGGTGTTCAAAGGAGATTTTATGACTAAGGATGTACTAGTAAACATTAAGGGTTGTTTTGGTGAAAATGGATAAACTAAGGAGTTCTTGAGTAGTAGGATGACCTAGGAATGTCTAGGAGGAACTAGAGGTTACAATGGTGAATTTATGGTGCCAAAACCATGATAAGAGAGGTTATGAAACTTGTGCAAAGTTTGGAGGGAATAAGGTATTATGTCTTGTGAAGGTTTAAGCATGAACTAGAGTGTATGACCTTGAGGAAACTTGTGAAGTTTGGGTAAATGGAATGGGGATGAATAATGATGTTATGGATTGGTCAAAATGGTATGGAGAGAACATTTTGGTTAGTTGAAATCTTAGGCAAAAAAAAATTGCAAGTTGGAAGTGTAAGGAATTAAATTCTAAGATTTAATAATTTAGTGAGAATTTGAGTAAAAGATTATGGAGTTTGATTATAGGTGAATTAAGGAGTTTGGTGGATGGTTTAGGTGTGGGTTTAACTGCCAAAATGATGTTAGAATATACTAAGACATTTTTGGGAAGGTTTGGAGTGAAATAAGCTTTTAGAAACAAGGGTTTGGAGCCGACCTACCTTAGGACCGACCTTGGCAAGGTCGGTCAGGCTTAAATTACCCATCCAGGAAGCTTACTGACTTCGACCTCCCTTAGGACCGACCTTGGCAAGGTCGGTCGGGCTAGAAATCTCAAGCGGGAATGTCTTCTGACTTGGACCGACCTTAGGACCGACCTTGGCAAGGTCGGTCGGGGTAAAATTTTCAAACGGGAAAGTGTTCTGGTTCCGACCGACCTTGGGACCTCCCTTGCAAGGTCAGTCGGCCCTTATAAAAAAATTAAATTTTAGAGATGATGAGTGGCATTAGTAGTCCACCATTAAGAGGGTAATGATGATTAGGAGAGTAAGCATATAAGGACTTAAGAAGTTAAGCTAAGGAAAATGAATTAAGTGTTTAAGGTCAAGTTATATACCTAATGGTTAATGGTTGGGGAACATTAGTGGTTAAGTAAGTTAGGTTCATTGGAAAGTAATTAACAACCTAAAACTGAATGAATGTTTTAGGACTTGTGAATTGGGACTCGGAGGGAGATTAAACAAACGACCGCCGACGGTGAACTGTATGGTTTTCTTGTAGCCTGTTTGCTAACGAGGTGTCCCTCGGCTTGTGTGCTATCTATTTAAATTCTTCAACTAAAACAAGATAAAGCATGCAACCTGTATATTGTGCTACTTGTGTGTTTTGAATTATACCAACACACTTGGTTTGAGATCGTTTACTAACTAAGTTTAGTGAACAATGGAATGAGTTAATATTACCCTCTTATATATTGGTTGGTTAATACCAGGAAAGGTTTAACTAACAAACATGTCTTTGAGACTTTCTACTAACTGGAACTTGAGGGGAGTGAGGAATCCGGGATGGTCCAGTCACATGTGTTTGAAGAGGGGGTCGGTATCTGTATCAGATCCGATTTCCATTTAGGCTTGTCTTCGGACTAGTCACCTAGAGTCGACATACAGACTCGGTCACCTCAAATTTCTGTTCGTGGTGGAAGGCATAGTAAGAGGGTGCAGTGGGATCACCTAAATCCTAATTTAAGAAATATTGTTTTATTTAAACCAATGGAGTTAATAGCTCATTGGCTAGGGTTGCTTTTGACCTGATAAAAATAAACAATGAATTAAGTATAACCAATTCTAATTAAAGAACGGTTGACTTATTTGAGGTGAAGTTTGAGATGGGAACTAAATGTTTCACGACTCAGGGGAGTTAAAAGAGCTAACTCACGTACTTAATGAATATCCATTGCGATGTTCGGACTGTTGAGCTATGAGCACTTCTTGTGATTGTGTTATGTTTATTGCACTTCTTACTTATGTTGTGTATTTAATCAACCGCATGCTATCGACAAGTAGTCATAGTAGTCCCGTTAGCTTGAGGGCTATAAGAGAATCGTACCAGTAAAGGTGCTGATCCCCTCGGGGGTAACTGTTTAAATTTTACAGGTAAGCGCCTGTAGAAAACTCACCTTGAGAGTAGGAGCTGGTAGACTTAGGAGGGGTTTTATTTTGAGTACGGGATGTGCATGTACACCCGTTTGTCGATATTTGAGATTGTGGTAAACTTGTTAGACTTGGAGAATACTTTAAACTCGGTTGGTGTTTTTGGATAAGTGTTGTAAATATTTAAGTTCGGTGTATTCTGGTAATTCAGACCGTAGCAAGGTCCTGGTGTGTATTAAATTCCGCTACGACGTCTATATATGTTGTTAAGTTGCGATAACCACGATTGAAGTGAGTTGGGGTGTTACAAAAGTGGTATCAGAGCGTAACTACGCTCTGAACAAAGAAATACAAAACCTAGGTAGCCACCGAGTTAGGATATGAAATAAGACATAAGTTAAGGGATAAGGGTGTGAGAAGTTAGTGTGAACAAAGTCAGATGACCACTAATAAGTGTGGATCGTCTCTTCCCGTCTACGGATGATATAAATCGTGAATCGATACTTTTATAAACACAAGCCTAATGTGCTTATTACTTGTTCAGATGGCGGGACGTCCACGTGGAGGGGGTCGTGGCCGAGGTGATCAGGCTACGGGGATACCGGAAGGGCAGACGATCGCTGAGATCGTGGTTGCCGCATTAGGGCATATGGGCTATCAGCCTGGTGCACCGCCACCACCACCATAGCCCCGGGAACTGAACTGGGTGAAGAGTCTTGCTGACCTTCGACCTGCATCATTCAAGGGGGAGACCGATCCCGCCAAACTTGAGGCGTACATCTCCGAGCTAGAGACCGCCTTCGAGACCCTTGATGTTCCTGCTATAATCAAGGTGTGTCTAGCTGCGTTCTACTTGAAGGGTGCGGCAGGCGATTGGTGGAAGTTGGTAAGGGCCGAGCATGTGGCCAACCCCGACTTCGGCTGGGAGCAGTACACGGCCTTGCTACGAGCCAAGTACTACCCCGCCCATGTCCAGACCAAGAAATGTCTTCAGTTGGATGCTCTAAAGTAGACCGACAAGATGACGGTGGACGAGTACTACTCCGAGTTCACCGCTCTTCTACATCTTCTACCGGGACTGGGGTACTTGGACCAGATCCTGGTTGACCGCTTTTATGGCGGACTGAGCCATCGATTGCTATATGGCATGGGGCCGACAAGCTACACGACCTTGCAGGTAGTGAGAGAGTTTAAACCTTTATTAAGTGATTAGAGTTTTATACCATAAGAATGTGAGACTAATGGCTTGAAAGCAGGAGTGCTATCATGCCGCTGCTAAGGTGGAGATTACCGTCCAGCTGAGGGACGAGGATAATGCCTCCAAGAGGAAGGTTTCTGGAAAGGGCGCCGACAATCAAAGGCAAGGCAGGTATAAGAAAGCGAAGTACCAGCCTCAGTCCCAGAAGGGCCTGAAGGAAAAAGGGAGAGCAAGGCAAGGCTACTGAAGAGCCTCTGAAGCTGACCTACGCCATAGCTGCTAAGCCCCTGCTCTCGAAAGCTCCAAAGGGTAAGGAAAAACACTTTAATGTGAATTAACAATCATTAGCAACCATTGAGATCCGATCACTAATGTTTTGACCAATCAGGATCTGAGTCCGGGGGCTACCAGCGCAACTACAACTGTGGAAGGTGCCATAAAGACCACCCGGGACTCGACTGCAAGGGCAACAAGGTTGAGTGCAACTTCTGTGGGGTACTGGGGCACCGAGCCTACGAGTGCTATAGGAATCCTGAGAGTAAAGCCTACCGACCAGACCCGAAGGGCAAGGGTAAGACCGGTCAAGGCGCTGGACCCGACGGTCAGAAGGCGACACAGCCTGCATCCAACAAAGGACCCCGGGGAGTCCAGAAGTCGGGACCTACTCTCCACATGGTGGACCGGGAGGATGAGGCTGAACCCTCATCGAGACCAGGTACCGCTATAATCCATTAAGGGATAAAACTTCTTGTTTACCGCATTTCACGCATATTTGAGTGGATGTTTGAGTTAGGCAAATGCTAGTATTAAATAGAACTTAAGCAAGATATAACCTATTACCACCTTAGGAATCTTCAACATTTGTTATCCAATACCTACAACATTTAACCTGGAGACGACCGACATCGAAACCCGAGACTTTCCAGACGATCAGTGTCAGGTTATCCGCCCAGGTATGATTTTATTAAGGGGATACCTGACACCCGAAGCACAAATAGCCATCATCAGGAGATGCAGTCAGTTAGGAGTGGGACCGGAAGGTTTTTATACACCGGAGTACCCTGGAGGAGCTAAGATGAAACTAAGGATGATGAGCTTAGGCAAGGATTGGAATCCGTATGCCAAGACATACCAAGCCACGAGACACAAGATGGAGTCTCACCACCGGAAATACCCGAAGAATTCCATCCGGTTGTTATACAAGCCGTGGAGATCGCTCAGCAACTTGAAGCTGATCCGATCCCAGACATACAAGCAGACTTATGCATCGTCAACTTCTACAAAAAAGAAGGATGACTTGGATTACACCAAGACAAGGACGAGACAACGGAGTCTCTTGAAAAAGGAATACCTGTAGTGTCTTGGTCCATTGGAGATGACGCTGAGTTCCTTTATGGCGAGCAGAAGCGTGTGGACCATGCCAAGAAGTTGGTATTGAAGTCCGGAGATGTGTTAATTATGGGTGGAGAGTCAAGAATGTTATACCATGGGATTAAGAGGATTAAGCTGAACACAGCACCGTCAGCAGTAATCAATGCGACGCACATGAGACCATGACGGTTGAACTTAACCTTTAGACAGTATTAGACATGTAACACTTTAAGTATGTTGTAAGAGGACAAAGGCACACGATGTAAAAAGGATGGTTATCAATAAAATAATAGTGTTGTTCATATTAATTGTTACGACTCTGGGTATACCATCATTACTCACGAAAACTTGTGAAATACAATTAGGTTATGGACTCGGTACGGAAGGTGCGCTAAGCATCCTTACAGAGGCACAGGCCAGTGAAAGTGGTACTATCCTCACCGGCACCTTTCCGATCAACAGCATTTACGCATCAGTTCTCTTTGACTCAGGGGCCTCGCATACCTTCATCTTGGAATCATTTGCGAGGAGGTTGGGGCTAGACGCTGATGAGCTACCTGACTTCACGGTTACGCTCCCGTCTAAGGAGAAGGTTTGTTACACTCGCTACTACCGAGAAGCCACCATCAGAATTAAGGGGGAAGACTTTTCAGTCACCTTCATTGAGTTTAGAGATTTGGGGTTCGATGTTATCTTCGGGATGAACTGGTTGGAGCGGCACAAGGGTCGTATCCTCTGCGCCGAGCACCGACTGCTACTCAAGAGTTCGTTTGGGGTAACAATATCATACTGCCAGAGGCCTAGGGATCCTTCGACCAAGATCATCTCCGCCATGGCAATGTATAAAGAGTTAAGGAGGAAGGAAGAGGTATATCTCTGCTATGTTCAGGACATAGAGACAGACCCCGAGTTCGATCCCGACTTACCGGTAGTGTTGGAGTTCCCCGATCTCTTTCCACGGGAACTGCCCGGCATGCCACCCACTCGAGAGGTAGAGTTCACCATTGAGCTGCTACCTGGAACGGGACCAATAGCTAAGGCGCCTTACCGCATGGCTTCGGCTGAGATGAATGAATTGAAAGAACAGCTGCGAGGCCTGCTCAAAAAAGGGTTTGTGTGACCTAGCGTTTCACCATGGGGAGCAGCGCCAGTTCTCTTTGTGAAGAAGAAGGATGACAGTCTCCGCCTCTGCATCGACTACAAGGAGTTGAATGCAGTGACCGTGAAGAATAAGTATCCACTACCTCGCATTGATGATCTGTTCGATCAGTTGAAGGGGGCGTCTGTGTTCTCTAAGATTGATCTCAGATCGGGGTACCATCAGATAGCCATTAAGGAGGGAGATATTGAGAAGACGGCATTCCGGACACGATACGGCTACTACGAATTCACAGTGATGCCGTTCAGTTTGTCGAACGCACCGACGAAGTTTATGGATCTAATGAACCGCTTGTTCAGGGAGCAGTTGGACAAGTTGGTTGTGGTATTCATCGACGACATCTTGATATATTCAAAGTCGAGAGCTGATCATGATAGTCATTTGCGGAGAGTTTTGGAGATACTAAGGGAGAACCAGCTTTATGCTAAGTTCTCCAAGTGTGAGTTTTGGCTTGACCAGGTCTCTTTCCTAGGTCATGTCATCTCACATGCTGGGATCTCCGTAGATTCAGCAAAGATAGATGCCGTACGCACCTGGCCAAGACCGAAGACAGTTACCGACATTAGGAGCTTTCTCGATTTGGCAGGGTACTATCGGAGGTTTGTCAAGAATTTTAGTAAGGTCGCAAAGCCGATGACCGGTCTGATGAAGAAAGATGCACCGTTCGTATAGACGGATGACTGTGAGAGTTCATTCCAGAGCTTGAAGGACTCATTGACCACTGCACCAGTTCTGACCATTCCAGACGGTACGGAGGGCTTTGAGGTTTACTGTGATGCATCCGGTAGAGGGTTAGGATGTGTACTCATGCAGCACGACAAAGTGGTCGCTTATGCCTCATGTCAGCTGAAGAAACATGAGGAGAACTACCCCACGCATGATTTAGAGTTGGGAGCTGTAGTCTTCGCCCTGAAGATATGGCGCCACTACCTATACGGGGTTAGTGTGACGATCTACACCGATCATAAGAGTTTAAAGTATATATTTACTCAGAAGGAGTTGAATCTTTGACAGAGGAGATGGGTAGAATTCTTGAAAGACTACGATATTGACCTCCAATACAAAGAAGGGAAGGCCAATGTAGTAGCTGATGCCCTGAGCCGTCGAGCACACTCACTCCATTTGCTACTTGCTTCCTCGAGCTTGGTTGATGAGGCGCGAGAGGCTCAAAGGGCCGATGAGTACATGAGAGAAGTCAGATAGAAGATGACAGAGGGTACCTTTGAGAGTCAGAAATATGACTTCAGACTTCATGATGATGATCTGATCAGACTTAAGGGCCAGTTATGCATCCCGCGCGGCAGCATAGACCTGAAAGACCGCATATTAAGAGAATCACACTGTTCTTCAGTTTCCATCCATCCGGGAGCCTCTAAGATGTACAAAGACATGAAGAGATACTTCTGGTGGTCGGGGATGAAGGCAGATGTTACCGAGTTCGTTTTGAGGTGTCTCATATGCCAGAAGGTAAAATTCGAGCACCGACGACTGGGCGAAATGGTACAGTCGATGCCAGTTTCGGAGTGGAAGTTTCATGATATCTCCATGGACTTCGTGGTCGGACTCCCACCTACCAGGGGAGGTCTGAACATGATATGGGTTGTAGTGGATCACCTTACCAAGGTAACCCGATTCATACCGATGAAGAATACTTGGAAGGTAATGAAGCTTGCAGAGCTATTCGATAAGGAGATCATGAGACACCACGGGGTACCAAACGTACCATAGTGTATGATAGAGAAACCAGATTCCTTTCGAGGTACTGGAGAGCTACACAGGAAGCGTTGGGTACGGAATTGAAGTTGAGTACTGCGTTCCATCCTTAGACAGATGGTTAGACTGAGCGTACAATTCAGACACTCGAGGACATGCTGAGAGCATGCATGTGCCTTAGACTTCCAGGGCAGTTGGATCGACAAGTTGCATCTGATCGAGTTCTCTTACAACAATAGCTATCATGCTTTGATCAAGATGGCACCTTTCCAAGCGTTGTACAGTAGACCATGTCGTACATTGCTCTGCTGGGATGAGTAGAGTTAGACGGTATTATAGGACCAGAATACTTAGAGCAAGTTAAGGCTGAAGTTCAGCAAATCAGAGAGAACATAAAAGCTGCTCAAGATAGGCAGAAGTCGTACGCTGATGTTCGACGACGAGACCTCGAGTTCGTAGTGGGTGACCGGGTATTTCTACAAGTCTCACCGATGAAGGGTGTGTTCAGATTTAGACATAAGGGCAAACTGAGCCGAAGTTTGTGGGTTCATATGAGATTACGGAGCGGGTGGGCCCAGTTGCTTATAGGTTGAATTTACCTGCTAAGCTGAGTAAAGTGCATGATGTCTTTCATGTTTCACAGCTGAAGAAATACATGCACCACCCCTCCCATGTGTTAGAACCTGAGAGATTGACATTAGAGCCAAATATGAGATCAGTGGAGACTCCTCAAAGAATCTTGGATACTAAGACTAGGGACACTCGCCACAAGTCAGTGCGACTGGTGAAGGTTCTCTGGTCTAACCAAGAGATCGAAGAGGCCACTTGGGAATTGGAAGATAAGATGAGAGCGAAGTACCCTTCGTTATTTAGTGACTAGATCATCTGTATAGGGTACGGGGCGTACCCCTTTTTAAGGGGGGTAGAGCTTCCTTGTTTTTGAGTTAGTAAACGAACAATGTTTGTTGTTTGCTTAGTTTTGTGTAAGATATTACACTTTGTGGTAAGTTTGAGATATGTGTAGTACTTATGTATTGTACTTGTGGCAGACCATTGAGTCTTGAGATGTGTGAATGTGAACATAACCTATGGTATTAAGTTATTTGTATGTTGTAACTGTTATAGCATACATGTGAACTTTGGGGACAAAGTTCTTTTAAGGGGGTAGACTGAAATACCCCAAACATAGCAATGGGTTTCAGAATGATAAACTAAGAGATAATAAGGCTAAAGTATGCCTTAGAAACATTGGGAAACAATTTAGACCATAGTTTACACAAGGAAACACCATAAGAGCAATTTAAGCAAAAACATGCTTTAAGCTTGGAGTAACTTTGGTTAACACCCAAATAGCATTCTTAGACCTTAGTAACATGCTAATGGATATTTTAAATCAATTACAAAAGAAAACCAAGCTTAAAAACAAGTTAAAACACAAATTATGCTTTAAGGACTCTTAAAACACATTTCTAAAAAATTTTCTTAGAAAGAGGTTTTGAGTGGCTAAATTCCCATGATTACACCTTAATCAACTGGTGTACTACTTAGTATCACATTAGGAAGCCTAAATCAACGGAAAACCAAAAATTTCACAAATTTGTGCACTAATTATGAATAGTGCCCAATTTAAGCTTAAGTCAACTTAGCTTAATTAATTGGCCGACAAAGACCATAAATATCTTCATTAAGAAGGAGAGGGCTGGTTTTGAAGGTGATGACTCACCATGGACTTCAACAAAATCAGAAAAGAAGAGGGAAAAGTTAGTAAGGTACTATTTACCTTTTTAAGAAAAGATCTTACCTTTAGTTGCCTCTCTCCTCTCTTCTTCATTCAGTCCCTTCTCCACCATTTTTCTTCACCTTCTTCCTCCCTAATAAACCGTAAGAACCAGCCCATTCTTCCTCCATCTTCACTTGCTCACCAAATACTCATTTTAGCTCCAAATCAAAAACTAAGCATAGATAAAATACCCCAAACCTAAGTATGCTAAGTAAACATCAAATTATGATGTGGTAAGGCTAAAATATGCCTTAGAAAGATTGGTAGACAATTTAAACCAAGGAAAACACAAGAAAATGCCTTAAGAGCAATTTAGGCAAAAATGTGCTTTAAGCTTGGAGTGACTTTGATTAGCACCCAAATACCATTATAAGACTTTAGTAATATGCTAATGGACATTTTAAATCAATTACCAAAGAAAAACAAGCTCAAAAACAAGCTTAAACACAAAATGTGCTTTAAGACTCCTTAAAGCACCTTTTTGAGAAATTGTCTTAGAAATGAGTTTTGAGTGGCTAAATGCCCATGATTACACCTTAATCAACATGTGTACTAATTAGTATCACATTAGGAAGCCTAAATCAATGGGAAACCAAAAATTTCACGAATATGTGCACTAATTAGTGAATAGTGCTCAAATAGTGCTAGTTTTGACTTAAGTCAACCTTAATTAGTTAAATGGCCAAACAAGGCCTTATGTATGTTAATTAGTAAGGGGGGGGGGACGGTTTTAAGGGGATGAGTCACCATAGACTTCATCAAATAAGGAAATAAGAAGAGATAAAGTAAAGAAAGTTACTATTTGCTTTTATAAAGCAAAATATCCTTTATTAGCCTACCTCTCTCCTCTCTTCTTCATTTATCTTCTTCACCAACAAATTCCTCTTCTTCTTCTATGTTCTAAACCGTTCCCAAACAGCACCATTGTTGCCTAACCTTGCTTTGCCCACCAAATCTTCATTTTAGCTCCAAATCAAAAACTAAACACATAATATTCTTAGTTAGCTCAAGCTCTAGCTTCCTATCTTTTCAAAATTGGGAAAGCTTCATTTTGGAGCCATGGAAAAATCCATTGATGGAGGAAAATCAAGTTTGAAGAGCCCATTTGGTTCTCCATTCATTCAAGTTGAGAAAAATGTAAGAAAAATCATCTTTCCATCACTTCTTCACATGTACGAAAATTACACTCATGGGGCTTCATTTTTATGCCTTGTTCTAGCTTGTTTTATTCACCAAGGACTAGTGGAGGTCCTATTTCATTCAATGCCCAAGTCTACCTTGAGACTTCAAAGGTAATCATCCACTTTTATACCTTAGAACACATTTTTAACCTAGGTTTTCATTCCTTAAGGTTAGTGTATTGTTTAGCACTCATGTGAGTCATTGAATATTGATTAGAACATTGGCAAAGGAAATTTAATGGGTGGCCGAGATTCATGCAAGAAGAAGGTCTAAGGAGGAAGTTAAGATAAGCTTGGAAAAAACAAGGTAAATTGCTTACCTAATGGTGGTTTAAGGTTTAAGGGGTGGTATTTAGATAAGTACTAATGTAGCTTAAAGCTTACATTATGTAATGGGTTATATAACCTAGGAAAAAGGAATTTAACCAAGCTTTTGAACTTGTGACTAAGGAGCCAAAGGAAATGAGTTATTAAGATAAGTTTAAGGTGGGGTTTAAGAGCATTATAACTACTATGAGATTGATGGGTGTATTTACAGGTTGAAAGCTTTTATAGGTGGGAAATTCAGTGTTTAAATTCATGTCATTTAAGGGCCTAAGAGCCATGTCATTTAAGGGCCTAAGAGCCATGTCATTTAAGAGCCTTAGTGCTATGCAATTTAAGATTATTGCACTATATTGAGTTTATTATGAATGAGTTGATTTGTGCGAGAAAATATGATGAGAAAGGACTTGATGTGTGTGAGATGGGTTTGAATGAGGAAAACAATGCATTGGGCATGATAAATACTAGAGAAACTATGGCGAAATTGAGTAGAGTAGGAAACTAAGTGTTTAAGGTGTTCTAAGGAGATTTTATGACTAAGGATGTTCTAGTGATCACTAAGGGTTATTTTGGTGAAAATGGATAAACCATGGAGTTCTTGAGTACTAGGAAGACCTAGGAATGTATAAGAGGGACTAGGGGTTATAATGGTGAGTTTTACGCACCAAAACCATGGTTAAGGAAGCTAGGAAACTTGTACAAAGTTTGAAGGAAAAAAATAAGGTATAATGACTTATAAGGATGTAAGCATGTGCTAGATTATATATGGCTTTGAGAAGTTTGAGTAAAGCAAATGGGTGTGCAAAATGATGCTTGAGTAGTAGTTAAGATGGTGGTGAAGAAACACAATGATTAGTTGAGGTCTTAGGCAAAGTCACAAGAGGGAAGTGTAAGGAATCAAGTGTTAAGTGCAAGAATTTTGTAAGAAATTGAGTGTCAAGTTTGGTGATTTTTGAGGAAGGTTTAGTACATGTTTTAAGGTGTTTAAACATGTAGGAAACATGTGGAAAGATTGTGGAATGAGTGGGAAAAGATTGGGGTGAATTTGGAGTTCAAAATGAGGAGAAAAGCACTTTGGAAAATAGGTTCTGCTGTGGACCGCCCCTAGGGATCGCCCCTGTGGGGAGGTCCAGGCAAATCGTGCAGGAAATTAGCTTCTGGTTGGGACCGCCCCTGGGGACCGCCCCAGAGGGGCGGTCCAGTGCAGAGAAAAAGAAAAAAAATTGTTTTGGCTTCTAATGATGGGGGATTGAATGGTAATGGTTTTAGATTATGTTTAGGCCTTGTTTGGTGACATGTAAAGGCCTTAAGAGGTGTAAACAAGTGTTACGAATTCCTAGTAAGAATTGAGAAAGTAGCTAAGGAGTTTTTAGTGGATGTTTAAAGTTGAGTTTAAGTGCCTAAATGGTATTAGGACACATGGGGGAACTTGTGGTGAAGTTTGGGCTGAATTTAACACTTAGAAATAAGTTTTTGGAGCTGACCTACCTTAGGACCGACCTTGGAAAGGTCGGTCGGGCTCAAAATACACTAGCAGAAGAACGTTCTGGAATGGACCGACCTTGGGGACCGGACTTGCAAGGTCGGCCGGGCCTAAATTTTCAACGGGGAAGAACTCTCGGGAATGGACCGACCTTGGGGACCGGACTTGCAAGGTCGGTCGGGGTAAAATTTTCAAACGGTGATATGTTCTGGAATGGACCAACCTTGGGTAAGGTCAGTCGACCCTAAAGAAAAAAAAGTAACCCTAAGGAAGTTTAGTGGTATTAATGGTACCCCATTAAGAGGGCATTGATGATTAGAGGTATAAAGACCTAAGTGATTAAGTTAAGTATAAATTTAAAAGTTTAAGGTTAAGTTGTAAGAATAAGTTGTAAAACTTAAGAGGTCTTAGGTGGGGAAACATTATGGGTTGAGTAAGTTAATTAAGTTGAATTAAGTTAAGTGATTAACAACTTAAAACTGAATCAATGTTTTAGGACTTGAGAGTTTGGACTCCGGAGGAGAGTAAGCAACCAAACGACCAACGGTGAACGGTACAGTTCTTCTTGTGACCTGCTTGCTAACGAGGTGTCCCTCGGCTTGTGTGCTATTTGTTTATGTGTGCCGACTAAACAAGATAAAGCATGCAACCGGAACATTATGTTTATTGCATTGTTATGTGATGTTTGGAAACTAACACAACTTACCGTGAGAACTTACTAAGCAACGTTTAGTAAGAAATTGAGTGAGACTAAGGAACACTCCCTAATATTAGTTTGTTAATAACCGAGGTCCCCAAGGTCGGTCCATTCCAGAACGTTCTTCTGCTAGGTGATATGTTCTGGAATGGACCGACCTTGGGTAAGGTCAGTCGGTAAGGTCGGTCGACCCTAAAGAAAAAAAAGTAACCCTAAGGAAGTTTAGTGGTATTAATGGTACCCCATTAAGAGGGCATTGATGATTAGAGGTATATTCCAGAACGTTCTTCTGCTAGGTGATATGTTCTGGAATGGACCGACCTTGGGTAAGGTCAGTCGGTAAGGTCGGTCGACCCTAAAGAAAAAAAAAGTAACCCTAAGGAAGTTTAGTGGTATTAATGGTACCCCATTAAGAGGGCATTGATGATTAGAGGTATAAAGACCTAAGGGATTAAGTTAAGTATAAATTTAAAAGGGCATTGATGATTAGAGGTATAAAGTAACCATAAGCAAGTCCGGTCCCCAAGGTCGGTCCATTCCAGAACGTTCTTCTGCTAGGTGATATGTTCTGGAATGGACCGACCTTGGGTAAGGTCAGTCGGTAAGGTCGGTCGACCCTAAAGAAAAAAAAAGTAACCCTAAGGAAGTTTAGTGGTATTAATGGTACCCCATTAAGAGGGCATTGATGATTAGAGGTATAAAGACCTAAGGGATTAAGTTAAGTATAAATTTAAAAGGGCATTGATGATTAGAGGTATAAAGTAACCCTAAGCAAGTCCGGTCCCCAAGGTCGGTCCATTCCAGAACGTTCTTCTGCTAGGTGATATGTTCTGGAATGGACCGACCTTGGGTAAGGTCAGTCGGTAAGGTCGGTCGACCCTAAAGAAAAAAAAAGTAACCCTAAGGAAGTTTAGTGGTATTAATGGTACCCCATTAAGAGGGCATTGATGATTAGAGGTATAAAGACCTAAGGGATTAAGTTAAGTATAAATTTAAGAGGGCATTGATGATTAGAGGTATAAAGTAACCCTAAGCAAGTCCGGTCCCCAAGGTCGGTCCATTCCAGAACATTCTTCTGCTAGGTGATATGTTCTGGAATGGACCGACCTTGGGTAAGGTCAGTCGGTAAGGTCGGTCGACCCTAAAGAAAAAAAAAGTAACCCTAAGGAAGTTTAGTGGTATTAATGGTACCCCATTAAGAGGGCATTGATGATTAGAGGTATAAAGACCTAAGGGATTAAGTTAAGTATAAATTTAAAAGTTTAAGGTTAAGTTGTAAGAATAAGTTGTAAAACTTAAGAGGTCTTAGGTGGGGAAACATTATGGGTTGAGTAATTTAATTAAGTTGAATTAAGTTAAGTGATTAACAACTTAAAACTGAATCAATGTTTTAGGACTTGAGAGTTTGGACTCCGGAGGAGAGTAAGCAACCAAACGACCAACGGTGAACGGTACAGTTCTTCTTGTGACCTGCTTGCTAATGAGGTGTCCCTCGGCTTGTGTGCTATTTGTTTATGTGTGCCGACTAAACAAGATAAAGCATGCAACCGGAACATTATGTTTATTGCATTGTTGTGTGATGTTTGGAAACTAACACAACTTACCGTGAGAACTTACTAAGCAACGTTTAGTAAGGAATTGAGTGAGACTAAGGAACGCTCCCTAATATTAGTTTGTTAATAACCGAAAGAGGTTTAACCAACAAACATTGTCTTGAGACTTCTACTAACTGGAATTTAAGGGGGGAGTGAGGAACCCGGGACTGACACCGGTCATGCATGCTAAGGAAAAAGGGGGTCGGTATCTATAGCAGATCCGACTTCTGCTTAAGGACTTGTCTTCGGACTTGTTGCCTAGGGTCGGTTGTCGGCTCAGCTACATTGGACATACAGTCCAAGGTAGGAGGCATTAAGATGGTGCGGTAGGATCACCTAAATCCTAAATTATAAGATAAGTTGTTTATTCAACCAGTGGAGTTAATAGCTCATTGGCTAGGGTCGCTTTTGACCCGACAAAAATAAACATTGAGATGGATACAATCATTTCTATTTAAAGAGTGGTTTGTATTCTAAGATTAAGATAAGGTTTGAGATAAGTTGCAACCATTCCTTTTTAAAGGATGGTTTGTATTATAAGACTAAGATAAGCTACATCCATTCCTTTTTAAAGGATGGTTGTTTCTAAGACTAAGATAAGACTAAGATTGAAGTAAGATAAGGATGGACTAAGATTAAGAGGAAACGTAACTTAAGGAGTGAAATAATTGACTCACTAATTAAGAGAACGCATTTAAGTCGTTCATTATGTTTGAACCTTGATTGTTCATAATTGGTTTGTTGTTTATTGCACTTTCTATTATGTTGTGCATCTAATCAACCTCCATGCTATCGACAATTAGTCATCGTAGCCACGTTAGCTTGGGGGCCATGAGAGGATCGTACCAGCATTCGTGCTGACCCCCTTTGGGGGATGTTTTTACTACACAGGTGAACGTCAAGAGGCGGCCGTCACGAGAGTAAGATGGGGTACAAGCGTTACGGGTTAAGTGTGGCCTACGAGTTGTGCATGTACACTCGTATGGCAATTTGAGTTAGTAAGATGTATAGGTTGTGAAGGATTGTAAGAAGGATATGTATTGGTTAAGATTTGTATGTACTAATGTTCGGTATATTCTGTCAGTCAGACCGTGGCAAGGTCCTGGAGTGTATTGAATTCCGCTGTGACATGTATATATATGTTGTTAAGTTGTGAAACCACATTTGGATTGAGATGGGGTGTTACAATAGATTTCTCTTAGTTTGAGCAAGCCCTTTAGTTCTATCTTTTCAAAACTGGAAAAGCTCTTGGTGCCATGGGAAAACTCCGATGAAGGAGGAGAATTCAGTTTGAAGAGCTCATTTGGTTCTCCATTCATTCAAGGTAAGGAAAGTGAAAGAAAAATCAACTTTCCTTCATTTTTCCTTAATGTCCAAAAATCATCTTCTCATGGGGTTTCATTTTATGCCTTGAACTAGCTTGTTTTTAATCACTAAGGACTAGTGGAGGTACTCTTTGATTCATTGCCCAAGTCTATCTTGAGACTTCAAAGGTAATCATCCATTTTAATACCTTAAAGCACTCTTTTAACCTAGGAATGATCCCTTAAGTTTAGGTGCATTCCTTAGTACTCATTAGAGTAATTGTATTTTGATTAGAACATTGGCAAGAAAACTAAGTCCTTGACCGAGAATCAACCAAGGGAAACAAAGGAAGTGGAAGTGAGAAAAAGCTTGGAAAAACAAGGTAAATGACTTACCTTAAGATGGTTAAATGCTTTAAGGGATCGATTTAGATAGATGATAAGTGTAGCTTAGAGTTTACATTAATTAAGGGCTATAAAACCTAGGAGAAAGAACATGATCACATTTATGAGCTTGTGACTAAGGAGCAAATTAAAAATGAGATAGCTAAACAATCTTAAAGTGAATTACTGTAACACCCCAACCGTTAATCCAAGGCTTACCGTCTAATCGTCCTGTTAATCCTACGAGTTCGCAGCGGGATATTACTACTTACTACGGCGGGGGAAACAATGCCGCTAACCGCCCATACAGCTAGCAAGGCTACCAATACTTACAGTGACGGTCTGATGGCCAATAGATACCGAGCTACTAAAACAAACTTACCAATTACAAATACGTTCACTACCAAAGGATTACCGAGTATTCGAAGTGCATTCATTACAACCTTCCAAGTTTCCCAAAAGAATGAGTATCTACCAACTACTCATCTATACCAATCAATCCCTTCACAATATCCCAAAAAGGTGTACCCCATGGTACACCGGCTATTCAAAATCTAAGCCATGTACTACTCAGTACACCGATCTCAAATTCATTGTTTACATACAAAAGAAGACAAGAAATTAAACTAAGTCTTCATCCGCTTCACCCTTCTCTTGCACCTGCATTTATATTAAAAATGGTGCCCCAAGGGGCTCAGCAAATTGCTGCGCATAAACTCCGCATATACCGATTGCTAGCAAGGGTACGCCGACTAATTGGCGACCGCTAAACATGCTTGTTCATTACTCATACATACATGCTTCACATACAATCATACATGCATTACAATACATCATTCACTTCAAGGCAACAATACCATAGGGTTCACAACACTTACCTTCACAAGGTTAGCCAGATTGTGCATCCGGGTTAATCGGAATGCATATTACTCTTTTACTCATTCATCATACTTACTTGTACTTACACTTACTTACTTTCCTTTACTTACTTACTCATTCTTACTTTCTTACTTATTCTCAAGTTAAGTCGTCGGGACCTCCGGCCTTGGGGACTACTCCGTCCCACATCCGGGATTTACTTGACTCACTAATCCGGGATGCTACCCACTTAAGGGATTTTGGGCCGCGGACCAGTTTAAGAGTCAGGAATTGGAGCCAACCTCTCGTGACTCCGCATCCTCACGCGTGGCCGAAACTATCGGACTTCTACTCATTCCAATTTATTTACCAATTTAAGTTAGGAGTTAGCTTGTTAGGAACAAGTTAGAAGTCCAATAATAAATAGCAATAATCGGTCACAGTACAATACAACATACATACACACATTCATATCATCCAAACGTTTCACGAATTATACAAACTAAGATTTAAGAAAATATACATCATACAACACTACATATTCACAAGTAAGCATATTAACTCCGATTCGTGCATCTCTCTTTATTGGTGATCAATTAGCACACAACACACAAATCAGAGTAACCATGATAGCATTCGGGGCATGAGGAATTCATACCGTTCACCGTCGTACGTAATTCCAAACGTCCTTCGATGTCACAAACCAAGTCCTATTATATACATACAATTAAATGATTAATCCAACTATCATTACTTAACACATACTCACTATGTCCTTATACTTCTTACATTTGCTCTTTACTTACTTACTTTTCCTTTACTTAGGTTTTACTTCCTTACTTAACTTTGGCATGCTTTCATCCATGTACATATACCTATGTGTATGGGTATACATATACATATATATATACAATTACTATTTAAATTAAAATAATTTTTTTTTTTTTTTTTGTCAGGACCGGACTTGCGACCGACCTTGGGCAAGTCCGGTCCATTCCAGTAGGTTTCTTCGGGAAAATTTTTGGTCCGTCCGGACTTGCATGTCCGGTCGCAAGTCCGGTCGATTCCAGTAACATTCTGCCGGGAAATTTTTCTGCTCGACCGGACTTGCAAGTCCGGTCGCAAGTCCGGTCGATTCCAGTAGCATACCGAGGGGAAATTTTTCTGCTCGACCGGACTTGCATGTCCGGTCGCAAGTCCGGTCGATTCCAGTAGCTTATTGACGGGAAAATTTTCTGCTCGACCGGACTTGCAGGTCCGGTCGCAAGTCCGGTCGATCCCAGTGTTTACATTTTACTTTCTGTTTTCAGTCCTCTCTTTCACCCATTACTTCCCCATTGTTCCTACACTTAATCCTACATATTTTAACACTAATTAAACCTCCTAATACACCCTAGTTCACTCATTAACTCCTTACACAATTCTATACTCATTCACTCACATAATTCTCCAAGTTTCACTCAACACTTGCACTAGTTATTTCCTAGTTACATTATGCTACAGATTTTAACACTTACACTTCTCATCTACATCTCCCTCTTCTAATGTCATTTTTAGCACTCTCAACGCATTATAATACATTATCTATCTCTTTCAACTTATCTTCTATCTTCCTCAAACAAAATCTGTTACAACTCACATTAGTTCACCTAGTTTTAAATTCACTAAGTGTTCTAATCCTAGGTAAATTTTGCCATAGTCTCTCTTGTATTTCTATACACTCACCACATGGTCTAGTTCATATTTTAACACTTATCTCACCTGTTACAATAACATCAAAACACAAGCTCCCATACACACTACTAATACCAAAACACTACAAAAATTCCTGCACTTAGCAAATCAATCCCAATCTGTTTTATAACAGTTTTTACAATGTTTCAAGGGTTTCAAAATGCTTAGTTTCTCTTACCCATCATACTACTAATGCATTACCATTTATAATACAAATTTTTCATTCTAAAAATCTGTTACACACACTTATACAAAACTACACAAAGGTGAGCATCCCTTACCTTGTTTTTCCTTCTAAGTTTCTTTCTCTTCTTCCTTCTTCTCTCTTTCGGTTTTGCAAACTCTACAAATCTAACATAATCACCCATACATAAATACACATTCAATACTAAAACTACCCTTAGCATTATTTAAGCTTTAAGTGTAGGTTTCTAGGGTTTAGAACTTCATTACCTTCCAAGGTTTCAAATGTTGTTTGGAGTGGCTCAACAAACAAAATTCCAACTCCACCAAGATGCCAAAATCGGCTAGAACAACAAGGAACAACAAGGGTTTAGTTTTAAATTTCGTTTTGCCATTTAGGCTAGAAAAAGATGGAGTTTTTGGAGATGTTTTTACCTTAGAAGAACAAGGAGACCAAGGTGCCTCTAATGGTGGTGTTGAAACTTCAAATGGGATATACCCAAAAATCGAGATTGCTCCTTTTTGGATTTTGGAGAGATGGAAGTGTAGCTCTTGGAGAGAGGAACACAATGGTGGTGTTTTTATAATTTTTAGAGAACTTTGGAGGGAGTTACAAAGGAGAGAAGGTGAGTTTTGTATGTGTTTTGCTTATTTCACCATGGATGTCGATGGAGAAGAAGGAGGAAGAAGGAGAGGGTGCTGGTGAGGGCTTTCACGTGAGAGAATAGAATGAGAGGAGGAGAGAGAGTAGAAAAGTGAGAGTGAGAGTTTTTAATTGTTTTGTTTTTTAGTTAATAAGAGAGGAGTGTGAGGTGTGTGAGGGGGCCTTAAAATCGGCTAGCACACAGACCCACTTGTGGGTTTTGAAATTTATTTGCAGTATTGGACACACTAGTTTGTGTTATTTATACTTCTACCCCACAACTTCCGTTTTTTGACAGTTTTTACTAATCTCTCGTTTTATTGATTTTATTGGTCCTACAGCTTCACTAATATTTATTAATGAATATTTAGTTGACCAAAACTGTTACGAGTCTATTTGACCCGCTTAAAGACACGTTTTCCCGGTTACCTCGAAAAACGTGCTTTAAGGTTCGGTAATGTTTTTAAACCGTTTTAAAGGTCCGTTTTCTTCGGGATTTGTTCCCTAGTAATTATTTATACTTAATTAAGCTTCTAAATTACTTATTAGCCTAATTAATCACTATTTTTAAATACGGGGTATTTCAATTACAAGAACACTTATATTGCAATGGGAGCATTGATGTGTGTATTTGCAGGTTGAAGGCTATTATTGTGGGAAATTCAGTGGTTAAATTTAAGTCATTTAAGGGCCTAAGAGCCAAGTCATTTAAGGGCCTAAGAGCCAAGCAATTTAAGTTTATGCACTATATTATGATATAGTGTAGTTTGGGTGTAGTATTGTGTGTAAGAGTGTTTATTGAGGATTTGAGTGTTCTTGGTTGTTTAAGGGTGAAAAACTAAATGTTTGGGTGTAGAAATATACTAGAAAAGCCATGTCAGAATTTGGTTGTGAAACTTGATGTTTAAGGTGTTCAAAGTAGATTTTATGACTAAGGATGTACTAGTAAACATTAAGGGTTGTTTTGGTGAAAATGGATAAACTAAGGAGTTCTTGAGTAGTAGGATGACCTAGGAGGAACTATAGGTTACAATGGTGAATTTATGGTGCCAAAACCATGATAAGAGAAGATATGAAACTTGTGCAAAGTTTGGAGGGAATAAGGTATTATGTCTTGTGAAGGTTTAAGCATGAACTAGAGTATATAACCTTGAGGAAACTTGAGAAGTTTGGGTAAATGGAATGGGGATGAATAATGATGTTATGGATCGGTCAAAATGGTATGGAGAGAACATTTTGGTTAGTTGAAATCTTAGGCAAAAAAAGATTACAAGTTGGAAGTGTAAGAAATTAAGTTCTAAGTGTTAATAATTTAGTGAGATTTTGAGTAAAAGATTATGGAGTTTGATTGTGGGTGAATTAAGGAGTTTGGTGGATGGTTTCGGTGTGGGTTTAAGTGCCAAAATGATGTTAGAACATACTAAGACATTTTTGGGAAGGTTTGGAGTGAAATAAGCATTTAGAAAAAAGGGTCTAGAGCCGACCTACCTTAGGACCGACCTTGGCAAGGTCGGTCGGGCTTAAATTACCCATCTAGGAAGCTTTCTGACTTTGACCTCCCTTAGGACCGACCTTGGCAAGGTCGGTCGGGCTAGAAATCTCAAGCGGGAATGTCTTCTGACTTGGACCGACCTTAGGACCGATCAGTCAGGGTAATATTTTCAAACGGGAAAGTGTTCTGGTTCCGACCGACCTTGGGACCTCCCTTGCAAGGTCGGTCGGCCCTTATAAAAAAAATAAATTTTAGAGATGATGAGTGGCATTAGTAGTCCACCATTAAGAGGGTAATGATGATTAGGAGAGTAAGCATATAAGGACTTAAGAAGTTAAGCTAAGGAAAATGAATTAAGTGTTTAAGGTCAAGTTATAAGTACCTAATAGTTAATGGTTGGGGAACATTAGTGGTTAAGTAAGTTAGGTTCATTAGAAAGTAATTAACAACCTAAAACTGAATGAATGTTTTAGTACTTGTGAATTGGGACTCGGAGGGAGATTAAACAAACGACCGCTGACGGTGAACTGTATGGTTTTCTTGTAGCCTGTTTGCTAACGAGGTGTCCCTCGGCTTGTGTGCTATCTGTTTAAATGCTTCAACTAAAACAAGATAAAGCATGCAACCGGTATATTGTGCTACTTGTGTGTTTTGAATTATACTAACACACTTGGTTTGAGATCTTTTACTAACTAAGTTTAGTGAACAATGGAATGAGTTAAGATTACCCTCTTGTATATTGGTTGGTTAATACCCGGAAAGGTTTAACTAACAAACATGTCTTTGAGACTTTCTACTAACTGGAACTTGGGGGGAGTGAGGAATATCCGGTCACATGTGTTTGAAGGAGGGGGTCGGTATCTGTATCAGATTCGATTTCCATTTAGACTTGTCTTCGGACTTGTCGCCTATAGTCGACATACAGACTCGGCCACCTCGAATTTCTGTTCGCGGTGGAAGGCATATTAAGAGGGTGCAGTGGGATCACCTAAATCCTAATTTAATAAATATTGTTTTATTTAAACCAATGGAGTTAATAGCTCATTGGCTAGGGTTACTTTTGACCCTACAAAAATAAACAATGAATTAAGTATAACCAATTCTAATTAAAGAACGGTTGACTTATTTGAGGTGAAGTTTGAGATGGAAACTAAATGTTTCACGACTCAGGGGAGTTAAAAGAGCGAACTCACATACTTAATGAATATCCATTGCGATGTTCAAACTGTTGAGCTATGAGCACTTCTTGTGATTGTGTTATGTTTATTGCACTTCTTACTTATGTTGTGTATTTAATCAACCGCATGCTATCGACAAGTAGTCGTAGTAGTCTGTTAGCTTGGGGGCTATAAGAGAATCGTACCAGCAAAGGTGCTGACCCCCTCGGGGGCAACTGTTTAAATTTTGCAGGTAAGCACCCGTAGAAGACTCACCTTGAGAGTAGGAGTGGGTAGACTTAGGAGGGGTTTTATTTTGAGTACGGGATGTGCATGTACACCTGTCTGTCGATATTTGAGATTATGGTAAACTTGTTAGACTTGGAGAATACTTTAAACTCGGTTGATGTTTTTAGATAAGTGTTGTAAATATTTAAGTTCGGTGTATTCTAGTAATTCAGACCGTAGCAAGGCCCTGGTGTGTATTAAATTCCGTTGCGACGTCTATATATATGTTGTTAAGTTGCGATAACCACGATTGGAGTAAGTTGGGGTGTTACAACATGAGGAGTGAATGAGGGAAAGTAAGATCTCCCTTGGTTAAGCTGCTGGACAACTGAGACCATCTCAAAGCTATCCTTGTCATCTTCAATGGATAAGCTCAATACCTGCTCTAATATGTCAGAAGACTCGCACAAGGATTAACATCATTACTTCTAGGGATATAGTCATCCTCTAGATCAGAAAAATCCTTAAGTAAATCAATAGAAAATACAGCATGAGAAGAAGAGTTCTTTCGCATCATCTTGTTAATATCCAACTCAATTCTTCATCATGAAATTTTAAGGTGATCCAACATCTGTAACAGTCTTAGAAGTACGAAGGAAAGTTTTACCCAAAATTAAAGGTACCGCAACATCCTCATCCATGTCAAGGATTACAAAATCAGCTGGGAAGAAGAACTTATCAACACCGACAACCACATTCTCTACCATACCTCGAGGAGTGATCAAGGATCTATCAGCTAACTGGAGATTAAAATGAATTGGAACGAGTTCACCCGCATTGTGCTTCTTGAACATCGTATATGGCATCCGACTGATGCTCGCTCCTAGATCACAAAGACCATATCCGCAGTCCATATCACCAATGGAGCAAGGAATGATGGGCTGACCTGGATCACCATGCTTGGGAGGTAGCTTCTGCAGGATCGCTGCTGAATAGGTCTCAGTCAACTGGACGGTGTCCTTCTTCTTGTACTTCCTCTTATTTGAAATTAAATCCTTGACAAATTTAGCATAGTTAGGCATCTGTTTGATTGCATCAATAAGAGGATTATTAATTGTAAGTTTACGAAAGACATCTAAAAATTTTCCAAACTGCTCATCAAGCTCTCGCTCTTTTAGACGGTTTGGAAAAGGAAGTTCTCTGGCAGGTGCTTTTCCTTTTGTATTCTTAACAGTAGTTAAATGCAAGTTGGAAAAAGTATGAGCCTGGATCTCGTCATGAACTACCTTAGGAGGGGTAGGTTACTCTGATGGTGCACCGGTAGGTAATAAAAGGGGGCTTGGTCTCCATATCAGTTTGGCTTCCTGCCACTTTACCATTAATCAGCTTCCTTCCACTTCTTAAGGTAATTGCTTGTACCTCTTCAGAATCTTCGCAGTACTCAACTATCACTGCATCTGAAACTGACACTGCCTTCAACTGCTCCTTGGGATTGGGGTCTGGTTGGGAAGGTAGTGATCCAGAAGGCGTCTACTGTAAGAGGAACTGAGTTAACTAGGTCATCGTCCCCTGCTTTTCACCTATGGCCAGCTCTAGCTTTTTCTGGCCAGATGCTAGATTCTAGTTAATCACAGTCTACTACTCCTGAGAAGCCATCAACTTATCTATCGTCTCTTGAAGTTTGGCATTATTTGAGTTTAATGATGGTTGTTGGGGTTGTGACTGTTGTGGTCTAAACTGACTATACTAAGATCTAGAAAAACCAGGTGGTCCTCCTTGGGCTGCTCGTTGAGGTTGCATCTGATGCAAATTCAGCGCAATGTTGGGATTTCCATGTCTTAAAGTTTGGATGCTGATTCTACATCTAGGGCTCCCTATTGTACCGGCCAACTGCATGTGCTTCCTCCATCTGCCTCATCTCAGCCACCATATGTCATTCCTCATACTTATGATTGTCCTCACACTGAGAGCAGCAAACATCACCGGATCTAGTAGACACCTGTCTAACAGTCCGCACTAATGTCTGTCCAAGGGTAAGCTGCTCGAGCATCATCACTATGTTGCCAACGGTGGTACTCAAATGTGTCTCTTCAGCAGATATCTGATCTATCCTAGGGTTTGAAGCCCGAGAAGAACTGTGACCTACTGAGAATACTCTACCATCGCTTCTACTCCATTGGCGAAGCTCTTCACAGTAAGACTCCATAGCAGCCATGAACTCATCTTCGCTCTTAGCTAGTAGATTCCACCCAACGCAGCTCTTACGTCACTTCTGTTCTCATCTTTTAACCCCTGGAAGAACCCCTGAGCCAAAGATGTAATATTCTGACCGTGATGAGGGCACTGGAGAAGCAGCTCCTTGAATCTGTCACAGGCTTCGCAAACCATCTCACTACCTGACTGCCTGAAGGACGTCAGGTCAACAATCATCTGTCGGGTCTTGGAGATGGGGATGTACTTCTTGCAGAATCTGTCTGTCATCTGCTCCCAAGTAGTGATGATACCCGGCGACAAATGATGGAACCACTTGGATGCCTCCCCTGACAAATTGTGCTGGAACAAGTACATTCGAGCATACACCTCCAGTCCTTGTGACATCCCGAGTGAGTCTAGATGCACCGGAAACTGATGGACATGATCGAGCGCATCAGCAAGGTCTACACCTGAGAAGGTCCCCGTAGGGTGGTTCTGAACAACATTGGTTTGAAGGCTAGGCTTAAGTTTCTGTCATTCTACTATCAACTCTGCTGTAAGTTGAGGTAGAACCACAGGGCCTCTTCTGGGGGCAGCCGGCGGATGGTTAATTCGCCCCATTGTAAGTTGCTTGTTATTCACTGGTTCGTTTACAGCCACGGTGAAAGTAAGTGCTCTCCTAGCTTTTCGTGCTTGACGAACAGTATGGTTGATCTCTGGGTCTAAATTAAATCTTGGTGGTCCTCGAGATCGGGTACCGTGCATTCACCAAACACCTGCACAACTAAAACAGATGAAACACAAAAATAAAAATTAGTACTGATATAACATAAAGACTAAACAAACTATTGAATAAGAGAATGTCTAAATAAGGGAAAACAAATAAACTACGAATAAAATTAAAATACAATAGGATTAAATAAAATTAAGAAAACAATATAAAACAAAACAAGGCCAAATAAAATAAAATAAAATATAAACAACTAAGAATAACCAAATTAAAATTATAACATAACCCAAATAAACACAAGAATTACAACTAAATTAAAATTAAAACAAAACTAATAAAGACAAAATTAAAATTATAGTGCATTTAAAACAAGAAAGAAATAAATAAAGAAAATAAAATAAACAAATGAAACTCAAACAAAGTAAATAAAAATAAGATAAAGTAAAGTAAAAACAATTGATAACAAGGATAAGGACTAGACAAAGTCAAGTCCCCGGCAACGGCGCCATTTTACAAACAGCATAATTGTTCTACTAAAAACTACTAAATTAAACCTAGAAATTAATAAATCAATAAGTCTGTCTGAAAACGTAAGATTCGGTACTCAACAACACAGACGCGAACACCAGAGATTATAGTGGTTCAGCCAAGAATCGGCTTACGTACACTTGCTGATACAGAACTTTTATTCATCTTTCAACAATGAACTAATACAGTCTTAGAGAGCATTGGAGTATTTCTCTCTCCTCTAACTTGTGTCCCCCTTACAAATGAGCCCCCACACCCCTATTTATAGACTTTTGGTAGTAAAAATAGTACTCAACTTGTTTGTCTCCATGGCATAGGACTGGACTATTTCCTCAGGTAACAACCCTTCAGGTAACAATCCTACCGCTAGCAATCCTTCAGGTAGTAGGCCTACCGGTAGCAATCCCTCAGGTAGCAATCCTTCAGGTAGTAAACCTTCAAGTAGTAAGCCTTCCGGTAGTAATCCCTCAGGTAGCAATCCTTCAGGTAGTAAACCTTCAGATAGTAAGCCTTCTGGTAGTAATCCCTCAGGTAGCAATCCTTCAGCTAGTAAACCTTCAAGTAGTAAGTCTTCTGGTAGTAATCCCTCAGGTAGCAATCCTTCAGCTAGTAAACCTTCAGGTAGTAGCCGTGGCCTTTTTCCCATGGTATACTTCATACCATTACACTATCGGGTTGCAAAAAATCCCAATCACTATAGTATAGAAATAAAGTAACCAAGTATTGAATCCACGGGACTTGAAGAAAATAAGTCTAATCCTAAGAAAATTGGAAATCAATGGGTTGTTTGTTGTTTTTGAGGTTGAGTTAGCTAAAGGCAAATTAAAGTTTTAAATGATCAATTAATGAAGTTTGAATGATAAAATTAATCAAATGAATGGAACTCTAGGTTTAGGTTGTTCTACACTGGATGTAATTAGCAACTTCTACAATTTCTTATGAGATATATATTGGCCAATTCTTTGAACTCTCTTCAATTCTAAATCCTAGTTAAATAAGAGCTCACCTATCAAAGCATGTCAGTTCTAATCTAGAAATAGACAAAACACAAATAGGCGGATTAAGAATGAAAAATTATTGACAACCGCAGGGAAAACTTATCTATCCGACTAATTTTCCACAGATTTTCAGATTAACTTGATCTTCTTGATTTTCACTAATCCAATCAAATCAAGATTCGTAAAACAACTCTAATAACTCATGATATTATTAGTGAAGATGAATGATTAACATTAATCTAGAAACAATCCAATGTATTCTCATATTCAAACTGCAGAAAAACTAAGCTAACTCATATCCATTACAAACAACCCTCCCCTAGAGTAAATCCTCACTAGCCAGACATATTAACGAAACTGGTAAAATAAGTTGGAAGAGAATTCATCACGAGAAAGAAAAACTCCCAAATCCACTGGTTATCCAGATCCGGAGGCTTGTCGGTTTGAGGTTGAAGATGGTGGTCGACTCACTTCTGACAATGATCTGCAATGGTGATGATGATCGGTGTTGTGATAATGATTGAAGTTGATCCTGATGATGGTGGAGAAGATGAGTGTGTGAATCGTCGTTGGAGAGCGTTCTTCTAAAAAATGGTGTATCCCCTTCTGTCCAGGTTAGGTCACCTTTTAAACTTTTTTTCTTCCTTTCTTCAAAACGCAGCTCAATTTAGCCGCGTTCGAACATGTGTCCGAACATCAATGTTCGGACACCTTGTTCTAAAGCGTGGTTCTGGCTTCGTTAGTGTAAGTCTCGAATTGTGTCTGAACATACAAGTCTGGACACAAGTTTGGACAAGTCGCCAGGTAGAAGATTGAAACTCTCAGCTTGTGTCCAAATATGGATGTTCGGACACAAGTTCGGCCACAGCTTCAGAAGCCTCTAAAATCTTCATTCTGGCTCCGATTTGATCCTTGTTTATTGCATCATCACCCTCATGAGATAATCTACTATTTTCTTGGCTTTTCTCTGTTTTTGACACATAAAAGGTATCAATTCTCATTAAACAAGTAACCAAAGGAAAACATAAGATATGTGTGGAATATGATCGATGGAACTATGAAAATTAAGCATTAAAACCACTAAGACCATATATATTTCACACCTATCATAATTTTTCAATGATTCATGTCTATAATAATCCTATTATCGTTTTGATGTTCTATGCGTGACTCCATAGGTATCCGTTTATTAACCCAATTAGTTAAATTTGACTCTGAAATGCATTGGTGTGGACACTAAACTGAAGCAACCCAAACTCGCAAGTTGAACAAGGAACATACTTACTTTGCACCTCTGTTAATTCTCTTCTTTGTGTGTCTGTGACTCTGCACTGCAGATTTTAATCACTGGAACTGCTCATCTCTTACACCAGATTGAAGAGTGGGCTGCTGAATTCTGGAACTGGTAATATACTTGAACTTATATTCTCTCTGGTGATTATAAGTTTCATTTTTGATTTCTTTTGTTGATTGTCGTAAGTTGAACAATGAATATACATGCTCTAAGGATAGATACATGTTAAGTTATCAGAATTGAAACAAATGGCAAAGTAAAGAATCTATTCATTATTCTGGTTAAAGATATCACACTGCTGCGGCAATGCATACACTTTTTCTTGTTACAGATGGCTTCTAAGGTGTACATGAATTTGTTCATTCAGTTACATCTCTAAGAGATCCGGGATCTGATGCTCAAGCTCAAATAACAATTGATGCAGATGACGAGCTAAGGGTACCAACTGAATTCGAAGGAACTTTTTCAGATTCTCTTACTTAGACAACAAAGGGAAAGAAAAGAAAAATGATGCCTCTTAGATCTGTAGTGTGGAGTCACTTCGTCAGATTAACTGACAAGAATGGAAATGTGCGAGTCATTTGTAAGCACTGTAAGAAATCTTTTCCTTATAGTTCGAAATCTAGTGGCACGAGCTCATTGAAAAAACACGCTGATGCTTATGAACTTAAGAATAGTAATTCCACCACACATTCTGAGTTGGTCATTGGTGCTAGAGGGGCTTTAGGCAGTTGGAAATTTGAAGAATCAGCTTTGAGAAAAGCAAATGCCTACTACCTTGTCGTGGATGAGCTTCCATTTAAACATGTTGAGAAGGCTGGTTTTAGGCGTATAATGCCACTTACTTGTCCTAGATTTCGAATACCTTCATGGTTCATAATTGCTTGAGACATTATTAAGATGTATGAAAGTGAGAAAAATAGCACTGAGAGCCAGTTTATGCAATTGCGCACAAAGAATTTGCATCACCACAAGCACATGGACATCGGTGCAAAATATGAACTACATGTCCATCACAGCTCATTATATAGATAGCATTTGGAGTTTGCACAAAAAGATACTAAACTTTTGTCCTATCACTAGCCATAGAGGAGAGGACATAGACAAAGCTATTGAGAGTTGTCTTATTAAATGAGGTAAGGAACATGTTTTCGTTGTCACAGCTGATAATGCTAGTGCTAATGATGTAGCTGTTGAGCATCTAAAGAAGAAAGTGAAGATATGGGAACTACGGTTGTCGACTGTAAGCATATGCACATGAGGTGTATTGCTCACA
Organism: Limonium bicolor; assembly: GCA_023374045.1. Taxonomy (NCBI): domain Eukaryota; kingdom Viridiplantae; phylum Streptophyta; class Magnoliopsida; order Caryophyllales; family Plumbaginaceae; genus Limonium; species Limonium bicolor. The sequence goes on from CM041776.1 coordinate 488,020,669, forward strand.
TTCTCAACCTTGTTGTTGGTGATGGAATAAAACATGAAGATGCTCAACAAGATGTGAAAAAAATCAGATTTGCAGTGAGACATGTCAAGAATCCTTCACAAAGGCTTCAGAAATTCAAAAAGTTCATTGAGATGGCAAAGATACAAAGTAAAGCACTTTTGTGTCTAGATGTGCCCACAAGGTGGAACTCAACATATTTGATGTTGGAGGCGGCTAAAAATTTTGAGAAAGCATTCGATATCTATGTAGAAGAAGAACCACTCTTTAACCTTGAGTTGTTCGAATTGCAAAGTGGTTTTCTTGAAGAGAAAGATTGGACCATTGGAAGAAACTTGATTGCTTTTCTTAAAAGTTTATCTGTTGACTTTGAAAGTTTCTAGTTCCTCTTATGTCACTTCAAATATCTTCTTCCCTGAGATTGTTCAAGTAGTTGGTTGGCTGAAACTCTGGTGTGCTAAGGATGATGCGCTCATCAAGACCATGGCTAATAAAATGAAAGAGAAATATGACAAGTGTTGGGATAATATCGACAAGATGAATATGTTGATATCTATTGCTTGCATACTTGATCTGCGATGAAAGTTCAAGTACATTGAATATGTTATGAATGAAATATTTTCCTCACAACCTGAGAAGGCAAAAATGATTTGCAACCAAGTGAAACATGGTTTTATTGAGTTGTTTAAGTGGTATGAGAGGAAGCTGAAGAAAGTTGAATCAAGTGGGCCAAACACCAGTACATCTTGTAACATTGGAAGTGAAACTAAAGAGATGGAGTTGGTGTATGAGATAGATGAGGAGTTCTATTCATTGATAGAGACCGATGATGACTTATCAGATTTGGATAGAAATTTGAAGGATAAGCCAATGAAGGGAGAGATAGATATCTTAAAGTGGTGAAAGCAAAACACTATCACCTACCTTATACATAGTGAGATGGCTCGTGATGTCTTGGTTGTTCCTATTTCTACTGTAGCATCCGAATCAGCATTTAGCACTGGTGAGAGAGTTCTTAATGATTTTAGGAGCTCTTTACGCCCTAGGATGGTGGAAGCCCTCATATGCTCTCAAGATTGGTTGAAGAGTTCATCTGCTGGGGATGAAAAAGATGAAGAATCTGTTCAAGAAATGGAAAAAGGTATTTAAATTTATAGCTTTTGTTGGTTTGAAGCTTATTGAAGTATGATAATATGTTCTAATTTGTTAATATCTTTCATTTTTCAGAATTAGCCAAATTTCATATTGGTAAAAAGGTGTTGGGTAGTCAAGCTTCAGATGTCGTATGACTATGATTCATGTCTCATGATTCATGTCTCATGATTCTGGTTTGTTAATGTTCTAATTTGTTAATATCTTTCTGTTTATATCTTTTATTGTATCTTATGATGTTACCGTTGTTATCATTGTATATTCAGGAGCTAGATTGCCAGTAATACGTTTTTTTAAAGTTTTTTCAGAGAAATAATAACCATATGCTGCGACCTGTAAATTGTAGCAAGACAGTATCTTGTTTTATATGATTAGAAGCCTGAATACATGTCAAAAAGCTATTAGCTTTTAAGATGTATGTGACGTGGTCTTACCTGTCCACATTAAATGTGAACATTATTATGCTGGCATCAACATAAACAGTGAAAAATTTAGTGTTACTGTGATACTGGCATAAATGCTTTCACCTATATTTCTTTGTTTACTCTTCATCTACTAAGCTTCTGAATTGTAATGCCATAAATAGGATATGAGTTTGAATTCTCTTGAAGGATCTTTGCCAATGCCAGCTGCACTTGCTGCTTGGGGAGCTGCATCTTGTGATGTCTTTCTACAGTTCTGAAGTAGGGAGAAGTGTCAAGTTATTGCTGATGTCTAGATAACAGCTTAACTCCGTTTTTGCTTATGTTTATTTTTATTTGGAAAGATTTGGATCTTGTAATAGCAGAAGCTGCAGTCTAGATTTGGATCTTGTAATAGCATTAGCAGGTGGAATTCCCTTGTCGGCTCATTCGGTTCTGCACAAATTTTTGGTTTTTTTCCTTTCTATAATTCAGTTTTGTTGTCATTTGTTTTTTTTTTGTAATTTGGTTTTTTCCCTGTAAATTGTTTTTTTTTTGCAATTCGGTTCTTTTTGTAATTCAGTTCTCGGTTATAATTCGGTTAGAACCAAAAACCGAATTAAGAATTTTGTTTTTAGTTTGGTTTTCGGTTTCAACTTTAAAATTTTGGTTATTCGGTTCTCGGTTATTTCAGTTCTCAATCTGAAATTCAATTATTCGGGTAGAACCAAACCAAAACCAAAAGCTGAACTTGTTTCCTTATTCGGTTTTCTAGCATAAGTGAATACTCACCCCTAGTAAAGAAGACAGGTGTGGTTGGTAATTTATAACTAAAAACGGTGTTTTATGGTCACAGATTACCGACGACAAGTGCGGTGGGTAATTTTTCTAAAATCTCAGTTTTAAAATAATGAAATGTTGTTTTTAACTTAGCGGGCGGTTTAATAGAAAAATCCCTTTCGTTCCTTACACTCTTCTTCCCCGATAATGTGAAAATGAATACTACCAATGATCCCTCCTTTCCTTTGATGTGATTCATAGCTTGAGCCATTAATTTTGATTTTTCTGGTCAGCACTGGTGGCGCTCTCCGTCCTTCATGTTGTCGAGGTCCCTAGTGACGCTCCCAACAAATGTTCGAAGTGTCGTGAACTAGATTTGTGATATCTACCGTCGCCTGGTGGTATATGTCGTCGTCGTTGCGAGTGCGTGTGGAGCAAACAGGTTTTGCCCAAGCTTATCGACAAGCACTTGCGACAAGCCCTTGAGAGTAAGTGTCTGGAACGACAAGCCTTTGCTAGTAAGTGTCATGATCATATGATTAGGGATTTTGCCCAAGCTTATTGACAAGCCTTTGCGAGTTAGTGTTTGGAACGATATGTATAAGGTTTTCTATTTTCTCTACAGACTCTTTGGGTACCCTTTGGTAATCGAAATTTTTTGTCTTCACATTTAACATAATCGAGTAATATATGTTGCTTTAGACGGAGATATTGAACTTTAAAATTGGTTATACGATCTGAGCTGGTGGGAAGTCTTGGATGTGCGCATGATTTAACTGAGAGGAACTAATTATTCATTGAGGGGGAAATTGGTTGTATTTCTTCAAATACTGGGAGTGGTCTTATATTCCCTCCATATTCTAAGACTGAACTTCGATAACATAAGTTCAATGCGAGTTTTAGAGTTTGGGTAGGTCTCGTGTTGTGTAGTTTTTCTGTCTAATTATTATGTTTGAAAGTCGACAATACTATGTTTTATATGATCTATGCATGAATCTGGTGAATCTCATTATGTTAAACTATAAGATCTCAATTCCCCGGCTCAATGGACATTGTTTTAAAAGTATACATGTTTTGAACGAGGATCATAAATTTCAAAACTTCTGCATTCTATTGTTTTTGCTTTTTTATGGTTGTATTTCGTTGGGGCCTTCTGTTCTTTATCATTACGTTCTTATTACTCTCAAATTCAACCAGAACGGATAAACTTTGTTAATGGTTGGTTCTGATGGAACCTCTCCTTTTCAAGTCCAATCAAAACCAAAAATTCTTATGCATTAGATATAGTCCAAAGGCCATTGCCAGAAATACAAACTAGAAATGAAAACAATAAGAGGGAAGGGGAAATCAGGATTAACTACTACGAAAATAAAGCCAGGCTCTGCTTAATCCTTAGAGGTCAAGTAAACTAATTATTTGGATGCAATAAAACTAATGCTCTAGCTAGATATCCTTTCTTTAAATAACAAATAAATGGGTGGTAGCTCGGGGAATTGGCCATCTCTAGTGATTCTTTAACCCACGTTGTCATCAGATTTTTTCATTATTTCCAGAAAATGAGAGTTAAGTCACAGTTCTTGTGCGATTTGCAGACCTTCATTATGATATAAATGAAACAGGACTTCTTTCAAAATGAAGTTTACTTCATCCTTGTGTTTTGCTGTGCTGGAGTGGAATTGAATTGTTTTTTAACGCCAGAGCCAGCTTCATCTCAGGGTGTTTATTAATTTTTCTGTCTGCTTTCGTATCGAATTGCGTTACTTTTTTTCTTCCCCTTTTTGGTTCTCTGGTTTTTACAGTAGAAGCTTTGGTTATATTTCCTATGAGCATTTGTGTTCTTTATCTGGTCTTTGACGAGAGTATTGGTTGGGAGGTGGGGGCTAACCTACAGGATCTATTGTGCAACTTGTTAATTATGTCTATGTGAATTGAATCTTACCTATGTTCAACCTCCATTTTAGTGCCTTTTTAAATCAGTCTTAAATTACTTCCTTCACCCCATATCCAGATCCATTACCCAGTAAAATTATCTACTCTAATTAGTTGTAGAGTAATTATAACTGGTTGCATAAATTCTACATGGAGCCTGTATTACTTCAAACACTGGGAGTGGTCATATATTCCCTCCAGATTCTAAGAATGAACTTTGGTAATATAAGTTCAATGGGAGTTTTAGAGTTTGGGTAGGTCTCGTTCTGTTTACTTTTTTTGGTCTAATTTTTGTGTTTCAAAGTTGACAATACTATGCTTTATATCATGTATGCATGAATCTGGTGAATCTCATTATGTCTAATTCTGTCTTTGGGATTCAAATTTTCAAGAACTTGGTTTCTTTTTTGTTAAACAATTCAACTTCAGCTAGATTATTCCTTGGTCTCTTGCACACTTAGTTGTGGTTTATATAAGTTGGATTATTCAACTCCAGCTAGATTGAACAATGGCTACTCTTTGATGTCATTGGATTATATAAGTTGGATTAATTGTTGATTACATCGATTGTGATTTTTATAATCCTTAATTGTTGATATAGTGCATTTTAGTTTTTCTTTGTTGTTTTTACAATGTATGCGACCTTTATCTCTTCACGTCCTCCTGTATCATTCACATCATCAGTATAATTAATGTGTACAGCTAGTTATCAGCTAAACAATCATGTCATTTGAATCCAGATGGATGGCTCATAATTGGATAACCAGAATGATCACTAAATATATGTGGCTAGAAATTGAATCACCATCCATTTTTGACAGTTTCTAGACAACATCTTCTCTGGTTGTCTTTTGACATCAATTTGCCTAACCTAATCTTATTTTATGCCTGATTATAATATGACTTGATGCCCCATACTGTTATTTGATAGTGTTATTCAAGTTAAGAGACATACAACATTATTTTAATGCCAATACAACTTGAATATACAATATATTACATCACTTGTTATTACTTTAAATTTCATTTTACTTCTATTTTTTACTTGCTTCTGTTATGTCTTGTTCTTACTTTCTAATCCTTGCTTGTTGGTCAGGTTATACGAGTAAGCATCCATATCATTGTCTCTGGGTCAGGTTTGCTGCTTCGTCTAAACAAAAACCATCATTTGAAGGCCGAGACTGCATTCAAACTAGTGTCACAAGTACGCACAATCTGAACGATATGCTAGGAGGCTCGATGCAATATAAGAACAGTTTAGTACTAATGATCTGATTGAATTATGTTAGTACTGGTAGTAATGTTGTATAGTTTCTATTTAAGTCTTTTTGTTACTAGCTATTAACCAACTCAATCGAAGATATGAGTTTAGATAGACGATGGATGTACGAGATGGCAAGGTGGCGACATGGTAGACCAACACAAGAATGGTTGGAGAAGGTTTCTGAGTTTGTTGATTATGCATTGGCACATCCTCAATGGGTGAGGGATGGTAATAAAATTAAGTGTCCATGCCCTGTGAGTAAGTGTATGAACACCCGCGTCTATCACAATGCATTTGGTGAAACAAGGGTTTATGTATGGGGTACTTGTGTGGAACTTTCATGGAGGGGATACACAATATTATGAACTTGTTTGCTCCACACAACATATTTTGACGAACCCAACTCGGATGAAGTAAACAACATGGAGAGATTATTATTTGATGCCATCCAACCAAATATAGGGAATATGGATGATAATGTGGACTTTATGGTCGACAACAATGATGATGTCGAGGAGTCTCCTACTCTTGATGCTAGAAAATTTTTTGAGTTAATGGAAGCTGCAAAGAAAAAGCTTTTCAATGGAAAACACACCCTTTTGTCGTGTACTACTGAGCTAATGCCTATTAAGGCAGACCATCAAACTCCTCAAGCAGTAATAGATCGAGTGTGCAAAACATATCATGATCTATGGTCAGGCGAGGACAACCTCATTCGAAAGGACTTCTATAGTGCTAAAAACACTGTTAGTGTTCTCGGTCTATCAGTTGAAGTCATACATAGTTGCATCAACCATTGCATGATTTACTGGCAAGATGATAAACATCTCGATACATGCAAGTTTTGTAGTGAGCCGAGATACAAGCCTATTAAAGAGGGGTCTAAAAGAAGGAAAACTAAGGTGCCACGTGGAAAAATGCACTACTTTCCTATTACACTGAGACTTCAAAGACTTTATGCTTCTACGACCACCGCTAAAGAAATGAGATGACATTGAAATACCCCAAACCTTAATGTGTTAATTAATTATGTAATTATAAATTTCTAAGGCTAACTAAGTCCTTAAGATATTGGTGAAGAAATGAAAACCAAAAGAAAAAGAAAATGCGTAAAAGTCACAAAACGTGAAAACACGTATTTAATTTTTAGGAGGTACATAACCTTCTAGAGTTATAAATATATTTTATACCTTAATTACACATTGAGAACGTGTGGGAAAATTCCGGAAGAAAACGGATCCAAACAATGCGTTAAAACGCTAACGGAGTCTAAGCGCGTTTTTCGAGGAAACCCGAAAACGTGACTTTAAACAGTTAAACGACCCCGTAAAAATAATAGCTGATTTTATAACAATAATTAAACATTAATGGGAGTTTAATAGCCATTAAAATTAAAGGAAAGAGGAAATTCCGGTAAACAGTCCCGGTTAGTGAATAGTACTAAACCGGGCAATTAAACGAGCGTTTTCTGTCAAAAGACGAAAAACGCTCCAGCGTGTTTATATTGGTGGGCCGGTTTTATTTATGTAGACAGCCCACTCACATGTGACTAGTTAACTAATTAATTAAGTCAAGAGAGAGCCAAATAACAAAGGGCACAAATACTCACTCTCTCTCTTCTTTCCTTATTTCCTTTTTCCCCTCTCTCTTCCTCTCTTTCTCTCCTTCTCTCCCAGCCGGCTCCTCTCTCTCTCTGCCGATGATAACTCCAACCAAGCTCCAATGGCTTCTCACTTCTTCTCATCCCCAAGCTCCATTTGAGCTCCAAATCAAAAACAAATACATATTCTTCTTCCTCTCATCCTCCTCTATCATCCTCTCTTTTCAAATTCCAAAAGGATGAAGTTGACCTCCATGGGTTTTCCCCATTTGAAGAGAAAATGACACCAATGTGGAGCTTGGAGTCTCCTCTTTCTTCTAAGGTAAAAATTTCCAAGAAAAGTCATTCCCTCTTCATCTCTTGGTGTAATTGATTTTTCACCATTTTGATACCTTGTTTTCTCCTTGTTCTTGAGCTCCAAATTTATCCTTCAATGGTGGAGTAGTTTCCTTCTTGATTCAAGGGAGAAAATCCCTCTTAAAAGCTTCAAAAGGTAAACCCTAATTCTAGCCCTTTGATTAAATTGAGTTTCTAAGGGTTTAGATAATTAATTGTGTATGTTTTGTGTTCTTGGGTGTTGGGATGGAGTTGGAAACTCCATACCCTCTTAACCGATTTTTGGAGAAGGAGGAGCAAGAGGAGAATTAAGAGACTTGTGAAATTAAGGTAAGAAGAACTACCTTAAACTTGTTTATAATTGTTTAAGTGTTTGGGATGGGTAAACAAATTAATGAACCCAAAATTATGGATTGAATATATGTTGAATGTGTTTAGTTGGTTTTGGAGATTTGTGAATTAATGTTGAGTTGAGGGCCTTAAGAGCCAAATGTTTGAGGTTGAGTTTATTGTGTTTGAGGATTTTGGTGATTATGTTGATGTTGATGAGATTGGAGGATTTGTTGTGTGCTGTTTAGGACCCTTGAAAGGGTGTGGCTAGATTAGGAATGAAGAGGTTGTGTTTTGAGGATAATTGATGAGGATGAATATGTAAAGATTATGGGGAATTATGGCAAATTTTGGATGGAAAAAGAGTGTTGATGATGGTGTAGTGTTGAGAGATTTAGGTATTGATTTGGGATGAATGGAAAAGAATGGTTTATGACTTGTGAAACATGGAGTAAGAGTAGGTTTGTTAGAGGGGCAATTCTAGAATGAAAACACCTCTTTAACTCAGTTTTTAGGTGTGTCCGAACTTCCGTCCGGACATGGAAGTTCGGACATGCCCCGTTTTTGTAAAATTTCCGAGTTTCAGTGTGTCCGAACTTCCGTCCGAACTTGGAAGTTCGGACACTCGAAAAATTTTCCCAGGTTTTAGTCTCGACTTGTGTCCGACCTTAGATGTCCGGACACAAGTTCGGACGTCTGTAAGTTCTTCAGTTTTGCCTCGGCTTGTGTCCGAACTTAAAGCCGGACACAAGTTCGGACAGTTAAAATTTCTTTGGTTTTGCCTCGCTTGTGTCCGAACTTCAAAGTCGGACACAAGTTCGGACATTCCAGTTTCACCCATTGAGTCTCGACTTGCGTCCGAACTTCAGAAGCTCGGACACAAGTTCGGACATAGTGTAATTTTGAGCAAAAATTTTGTTTAAGGTAGGAATGATATCCAATGATGGGGATTGATGTAATGATGTTATAAGGTTGTTAAGGATATGTTAAGTAAGTTGTAATGGTAATTAAAAGTGTAATAAAATGTGAAAGTAAGTTAAAAATGTAAAGTTATAAAACTACCGAACGGGGTTAATCATGGGCGCATTAGACGTTAAAAATTATATTACCCCGATATTAATGAAGATAGTTATAATGTTACCAGTTGTTCAAAGATTTCAAGGAACATGTGATGGCACACTAGAGTGCACCTTCGGTGACAGGTATGGTTTTCTTGCAACCTGTGTCCTAACGGATTACACCGGCTTGTATGCCAAATGTTTTCTGTGTGTTTGCCACCTTGCAAGATAAAGCATGAAATGAGTTTACAGTAATTCATTATTGTGGCGTAATTAATTCCGATACCGCTTAACCTTAGTTATGTGTTAAATAATAGTTAACCGACCTTAGGTTCACATAAGAGATCGGTATCGGAATAAACGTCCCAACCCATGGGAACGTTCTAACACGGCTATCGTGCGTTAGTGTATGTTGTGATTATGTGTGATGTATGTGATGTTGGTATGTGTTGTTGTTATCGGATACAGTTATCCATGTTGTTAAAAAGGGATATACTCCCTTATGTGTCTAACCGAGTTAGTAACACTATGTGATGTATGTATGTGATAAGTTCCATAAGGGAACCTCTAACTAATAAGTATATGTTATGTATGGAGAGGAATCCGGTTGTTCCGGTCGCGCGTATTGTTTGGGAGTTAATATATATATGAATTAACTCCCATCCTGTTATGTTAAGGGTTGATTTCCTTCATTGGATTTCGACCTCCCATTAGCTTAGCCAAAGCTTACCTACCCGACCTCCATATCGGGCTAGGAGGGAAATTATGTGTAATGTTGTTAGGGTGTTGACGCCTATGTTGCTTCGACTCCCTCTCTGTTATGTTATGGTTGTTTTTTTTCTTCTTGGATTACAACACCCACAAGCTTAACCAAGGCTTACCTACCTCATCACTATTGGAGTTAGGGGGAAATTATGTATGTTGAGTACGGTCCTATATGAGGCCGCCACTCAAGTAAAGAAAATGTATGTATGTTGTGCTCGGGCTTATATCACCCCGGCACTCCCTAAATGAAGTTCATGTACTCTAAGAAGAGTGAAATTAAGTTGTGTATGCTATAAAGTGAAGTGTGTGTGTTATGTTGGGTGTGCTAACCTTGTGTATGTATTCATTAATGGATGTTGCTTATAAGCATGATGTGTGTATGAGTTTGTGCATGTTTGAAATAAATCAACCGCATGCTAAGATGACAAATAGTTGTGCGTGGCCCGGTAGCATGCGGGCTGCGGGATTACCATACCAGCAAAGGTGCTGACCCCCTTTGGGGGCCCCCATTACTCTACAGGTACGAAGGAGCTGCAAGCCGTTCGAGAGTAGGACGGGTAGTTGTTGCACCTGGGTGGTCATTCAATTGTGAGTGTATTGTAGGTGTAGTAAGACCGAAATTGTTATCGGCATTAGTTTGTAAATACTCGGTACAGTTGTAATGTAAGTGTATGATGTTGGACATGGAACGGGATTAATGTGTAGTTGCTCGGGAGTTTAGTCCATCAGACCGGTACGATGTATGTATGTTAGCCTTGTTAGCCACGTGGGTGGCTAACGGCGTGTAACACCAAGGAGTTAAGTATGTTGTGAGTTATGATTTCCGCTGCGATATGTTGTTAAGTATGTTGTGTAGTTGGGGTGTTACAAAAAGTGGTATCAGAGCGAAGTATCGCTCTGATGACTGAAATACCGAGCTTAGGAAGTACCGAGTTAAGAGTTTAGTACTTTGGGTTAAGGGTTGAGTGATAGCGTGAGAAGTACGCTAGTTAGGGAATACCAGTGTGTACTGGATACCTACAGTATCCATCCCGCCCTCCACAAACCCTTTATAACTTGGAAAGAACGCCAGAGAGATGAAAGTCTCTCTTACTCGGGAAACCCGATCTGGCTGTTATATTACCTAAGTACGGAGAACCTGTCATACGGTAGATCCGAAAGGTGTGAATCCCGAAGACGGTCTCCATTTTAACATATTAACCGCTCTTGTTAGCGAAAAGTGAAGAATCTTATGCACAAGAGAATGGAATTTCCAGCACCCTGGGTCGACATGCGGAGCAGTCGAGGACAACCAGCTTGCACAGCAAAGAAGGAAGAGAGTAGTAGAACCCGAGACGAGTGTCTACGGGACTACAATGTTAACTAATACACCAACGGTATACCAACCGATTAAGGAACTACAATATAGTACGAGGAGGATACGATACTAAGTAAAAAGGGGTCTCCCAGAATGGGAAACACCCTAGTTAATGGTTATCATGTGAAGACAGTGAGAAGTACCCAGATTGTTGTTAAGACTGTAAGATCAAGTAAGGGCCAGCAAGGCCACTGATGTTAGAGCGGGCGAAAGCAGTACCGCAATCAATGTGTATTGAACCGATAACCAGAGATTGCATGGCGCACTTGCCATGGCAAGTGCTGCTATAACAAGGCTGTACGAGAAATTTTAAACAATTACCGGTACTTAGTAAAGTACCATGAAGTTAAGTGGGTTATCATAACCGTGGAAGGGCTTAGCCTGACCTCAGTGTTGGAAACACACCAGTCAGCAGGAAGCTAGACTTGGATAAGGCAAGAAACGTTGTAAAACCACGGAAATTTTTCTTTAAACCTAAAATCATTTTCTGTCAAAACCGTTTTCAAAACCAAATTTCCTTTCAAACCCATTTATTTCAATTCTTCTCTTCTTTAAACCAACCAGAAGACCTACACGGGCCTCAGTGCCACATGGTAGGTAAGTTTTACCCAGTTACTTTTAAATAACCGAAAGGAAACTAGTAAACCCAAGGGTGACAACCCGAGGGAATGGAGTGAGTTCATTATAATACAATGGAGGATACACTTCCCTTGATTAAGTTCGGGAAGCATGGAATGCATATTATCACAGGATAATATAAGAGGAGTTGACAACAGAATACTTCACCTAGGCGTGTGACGGACACTACGAGTGTACCAACTGAAATGTGGGATGACCGCACTCCGATAGGAGCTTGTGGGCCTGACAAACCTTCTTATGGGGTAGTTGGGTAAGTAGCAATGTATCAGCAGGATACCCCACGTATGTATACGAGTGGAGTCTGGAACACGGGAAGTAGTCGACCCCATACTACGGTCCGAAGTAAACGTCAAGCAAGAGCAATGGATTACCAAGTATGGTTGAAGTAAAAGAAACCAGTCAAGTTAAGAAGACTAAAGGAATTAGTAAGTTTATTCTAAGGAAATGTTTAAAGGTGAACAAGTGCGAAGTGCACTGGTTAGTAGTAAGTAAAGACATAGCATATGTCTCAAGGATCCGGATGAGTGAACACATAGCTGGAGTAAGTACCCAGCCTACATATGGTGAGGCAGATGCCTACTATGATACGTTAATGTGCAAGGATCGGGATGACTCCCGAGATAACCACTAGGGATATCAATCTCACTAAAGAGGATATTTAACCCAGCAAAGAACGCGGGGCGAAGTAGTAAGTTAAACATACCGATAAGTGTAAGCCAGATGTAATGGCATAACCTAGTAACACCCAGGAGCTATCCTAAAAAGGGTGTTTGGATCAACAATGGTTGAACGAGAGAACGTGATAAAAACGCAAGGGTTGAAACTAATACCCAATTTAAGCACAAGTCGTCAGAAGGAAGTCTGACATCCTGGAAGGGGCATCCCATGAAAGGAATAAACCATGGAGCCCAATACAACCTATAAACCGTGTATTATGTACGGGAAGTAAATGCGTGTGAACAGCCTACAATGAGCAGAGCTCGAGGCAATAGGGCTTATAAGCCACAAGTGAAATGTGTAAAGGAAATGTTATTGACCACAGAGATTTATGTTATATAAGTAAGTAAGTGAGCGAAGGAATCACTGCTTCAAGAGTGGGGATACCTCGTGATATGTGAGACCGCAACAGCGGTAGTTATGCGAACAGAGTTCAGGGAATATGTTAAGGGTTGACCACGTTGTCATTACCCAAGAATGATGTGAGTAGGAATAAATGGAAAAGAAGTATTTGTACCAGTTGTGGAGATCAGATGAGTAAAAAGTCAAATAGCAACCACCATAGGTGTGGGATGCTAAATGTGTAATGAACGACGCTCAAGGAGCATAGAGACTCAAAAACGATAGCGTGTTCAACAGTCAGCCAAATAAGTGGCAAGACACAGTGTAATGGCGGAAGCTAATATAATAGCGGATGCAGTGTAAGTTAATGTTACACAATGAGTAAGGGCACGGGGCGCAGTAAGCGACCGTTGCATAAGTGTTGCTAAATAATAATGTGGCAAATAAGACTAGTTATGAGTGAAACTCAATGGGCATACAAGGTAAGTGACAACAAACCGACTGGGCAATAAGCCAATGGTCGGTACTATGTGATAAGGAACACAGTGTGAATTCCTATTGCTATCTCATAAGAGACTTACTGTCAAGAGTTTACGCCTCTGCACTCTGTATGACTGAGTGTTTTGGTATTGCGCTTGCGCAGTAATGATCAAGTGAGATAGCTAGGAAGTCTGAAAATGTTAAATGTGATAGAAGAACAAGACTTATGATGTGATAAAACCGATGCATAAGATAAGCACGGTAGTACCAATCAAGGGTACTTGGTTGACATAAGTGACTACAGTACCGATTATTGAACATCGGTACGGAATATACCTCAAGTGTTGGAATAACCGACAGAGTACTACACAATAGGTAGTAGCTCAAAGTAACCGACAGTAAGTCGGAAGAAACCAAGTAAATCATTGTGGAATACAGTAATATCATGGAAGGATAGAAGTTTGTAACTCACCGATTCGCTCACGGTAAGTGAAACCACGCGTCGGCTGAGAAACCGTTATTACCAAGGAATGGTGATAATCGAGGATTACTACAGTACGAATAATGTATGGGGCAAACTAAGCTCTAAATTATCAAGAGTCGGCAGCAGAAACTAGTGAGCCAGCGATTCAAAATGTGAATGTAGTGAACATGAGATGGCAAATTAATGACGCCTATAGTCTCACAGGCCAGAATCGAAACCAGTTAAGAGTTAAAAAAACTCTAGTGAGAATTCTTGGTTAGGGACTAAACCGCCAACATGGCTAAGATCCTCAAACCAGAACACAGTGTAATAAACCGCGTGGAGTTAAAACACTTCACGACGGTAGGACGTTATAAACCAATGATTAAGTGATTGATTACGTGGGCGTAATCCCTTTTAAGGGGGGTAGAGCGCAAAACCGTTAGTGTGTTTTACCGTACAAGTGTACGTGAACTATGATGTGCATAGCACAAAATGAATTGTTTTGATGATTAGTGTGTGTGTTACATAAACATACACATTCATTCATGGTTAATTGTGGTAATTACGCACGGAAGATGCGAATACCCTTGCGATAAGTGTGTTTATTGTGTCAACAAATGTGTGTGAAAGTATAAGTATAAGGGAGTAGAAAAACTCCCGGGGAACTAAAACCCCGACAGTGTATGTTCATATGATACCAAAAGTAATATTGTGTATTATATTTTGATAAAAATATATATATGGATATATGTATATATACAGTATTGTGATTTATGAAGAGGTATGACACCAATGTAGAACCTAGTGAGAATTAAAGTCCCTAGGTAACTTGATTTAAAATGAATCTGGAAGATGATTGATGGACATAGTTCCACCCTTGGAGATGTAATGATTACGACTAGATGGATTAAAGATAGAAAATGGTACATGCTTGAATTAGTTGTTGTTGAAAATGAAGTGGGAGGTGAAACTTGATTATCATGAGATCAAGGGAAGCCGAACACAAATTGGGGTGGAGAGATAGTTCAACACTGATGCTGATCACATCAGGGTTGGATGATTCTTGAAACTCCCTATAAGTGGTCATAAATAATCACATCAAGAATAAGATGCAGTTAACAATAATTGGACTTGGAGTTGTATGGAGCTTTCAAAAGAATTTTAAATTGGGTTTCAAATTTCAATTGGTATTTTCTACTTCAATAAATATTTTAAGATTCTTAGTGGTATTTTCAAAGGAAGGACTACCTTTATGTGACCTCGTAGAGGATTTTCAACTTGTATCCTTCCAATAAAGGATTTCATTATACAACCTCATAGAGGGTATTTCCTACTACTTGCTCACGAGCTGAGGACGTACGAGCCTTTGTCTTAGGACGGCCGGTGACATGAGAAGTATATTTTAAAGATGTATGCAATTGTTTTGATCTCCCAAAGGAACGGGGACCAGAGTGTCCATCGCGACCGGTTCTGCGGGATCACAGTGTATATGTACTCTACATGGGTCTCGAACTCATGAAGAGATGGAAAAGGAATTTCTGGTTGATATACATGCTAAGACATGTTGTGTGGTATGTGTAATAATTTATTATGGACCTTGAGTCCTAATGTGGTTAAGTTCAGAAGGTGTTATATTACCCAGACCTATGTGTCTGAAGGTTGTTATGTTATCAAGACCTAGTGTCTAAAGGATGTTGTTATGTTACCCAGACCAAGAGTCAAAGGGTTGTTATGTATGTATAATGTGTTAAGGTACCCGGACCATTAGTCCGAGTTACTAAATATGTTTATGTATGTATGGATGTTTACCCGGACCATCAAGTCCGAGGTCATGATGTAAAGTGTGTTTGTTATAGAAGTTTTATACTACAAGTAATCCCTGTGTTCTAATTCAAATGACGCAAGGGAAGTGTGAACTTCGAGGACGAAGTTCTTTTAAGGGGGGTAGATTGAAATACCCCAAACCTTAATGTGTTAATTAATTATGTAATTATAAATTTCTAAGGCTAACTAAGTCCTTAAGATTATTGGTGAAGAAATAAAAACCAAAAAGAAAAAGAAAATGCGTAAAAGTCACAAAACGTGAAAACACGTATTTAATTGTTTTAGGAGGTATAAAACTCTCACTGGGATTATAAATATATTTTATACCTTAATTACACATTAAGAACATGCGAAAAAAAAAAATTCCGGAAGGAAACGGATCTAAACAAGGCGTTAAAACGCTGACGGAGTATTAAAGCGCGTTTTTCGAGGAAACCCGAAAACGTGACTTTAAACAGTTAAACGACCCCGTAAAAATAATAGCTGATTTTATAACAATAATTAAACATTAATGGGAGTTTAATAGCCATTAAAATCAAAGGAAAGAGGAAATTCCGGTAAACAGTCCCGGTTAGTGAATAGTACTAAACCGGGTAATTAAACGAGCGTTTTCTGTCAAAAGACGAAAAACGCTCCAGCGTGTTTATATTGGTGGGCCGGTTTTATTTATGTAGACAGCCCACTCACATGTGACTAGTTAACTAATTAATTAAGTCAAGAGAGAGCCAAATAACAAAGGGCACAAATACCCCTCTCTCTCTCTCTCTCTTTCCTTATTTCCTTTTTCCCCTCTCTCTCTTCCTCTCTTTCCTCTCCTTCTCTCCCAGCCGGTCTCCCTCCTCTCTCTCTGCCGATGGAACTTCCCAACCAAGCCAACAATGGCTTCCTCCATTCTTCTTCATCCCCAAGCTCCATTTGAGCTCCAATCACAAAAATAACTACATATTCTTCTTCCTCTCATCCTCCTCTATCATCCTCTCTTTTCAAAATTCCAAAAGGATGAAGTTGACCTCCATGGGTTTTCCCCATTTGAAGAGAAAATGACACCAATGTGGAGCTTGGAGTCTCCTCTTTCTTCTAAGGTAAAAATTTCCAAGAAAAAGTCATTCCCTCTTCATCTCTTGGTGTAATTGATTTTTTCCACCATTTTTGATACCTTGTTTTCTCCTTGTTCTTGAGCTCCAAATTTATCCTTCAATGGTGGAGTAGTTTCCTTCTTGATTCAAGGGAGAAAATCCCTCTTAAAAGCTCCAAAAGGTAAACCCTAATTCTAGCCCTTTGATTAAATTGAGTTTCTAAGGGTTTAGATAATTAATTGTGTATGTTTTGTGTTCTTGGGTGTTGGGATGGAGTTTGGAAACTCCATACCCTCTTAACCGATTTTTGGAGAAGGTTTGGAGCAAGAGGAGAATTTAAGAGACTTATGAAATTTAAGGTAAGAAGAACTACCTTAAACTTTGTTTATAAATTGTTTAAGTGTTTGGGATGGGTAAACAAATTAATGAACCCAAAATTATGGATTGAAATATATATTGGAATGTGTTTAGTTGGTTTTGGAGGAATTTGTGAATTGATGTTGAGTTGAGGGCCTTAAGAGCCAAATGTTTTGAGTTGAGATTTACATTGTGGTTGTGAGGATTTTTGGTGATTATGTTGATGTTGATGAGATTGGAGGATTTGTTGTGTGCTGTTTAGGACCCTTGAAAGGGTGTGGCTAGATTAGGAATGAAGAGGTTGTGTTTTGAGGATAATTGATGAGGATGAATATGTAAAGATTATGGGAAATTATGGCAAATTTTGGATGGAAAAGGGAGTGTTGATGATGGTGTAGTGTTTGAGAGATTTAGGTATTGATTTGGGAGGTTGAATGTAGAAAAGAATGGTGGTTTATGACTTGTGAAACATGGAGTAAGAGTAGGTTTGTTAGAGGGGCAATTCTAGAATGAAAACACCTCTTCTAACTCAGTTTTTAGGTGTGTCCGAACTTCCGTCCGGACATGGAAGTTCGGACATGCCCTGTTGTTTTGTAAAATTTCCGAGTTTCACTGGTGTCCGAACTTCCGTCCGAACTTGGAAGTTCGGACACTCGAAAAATTTTCCCAGGTTATTTAGTCTCGACTTGTGTCCGACCTTAGATGTCCGGACACAAGTTCGGACGTCTGTAAGTGTTCTTCAGTTTTTGCCTCGGCTTGTGTCCGAACTTCAAAGTCCGGACACAAGTTCGGACAGGTTAAAATTTTCTTTGGTTTTGCCTCGGCTTGTGTCCGAACTTCAAAGCTCGGACACAAGTTCGGACATTCACCAGTTTTCACCCATTGAGTCTCGACTTGCGTCCGAACTTCAGAAGCTCGGACACAAGTTCGGACATAGTGTAATTTTGAGCAAAATTTTTTGTTTAAAGGTAGGAAATGATATCCAATGATGGGGATTAATATGTGATGATGTTATAAGGTTGTTAAGGATATGTTAAGTAAGTTGTAATGGTAATTAAGTGGTGAAGGGTTGTAATAAAATTGTGGAAGTAAACAAGTTAAAAATGTAAAGTTATAAAACTACCGAACGGGGTTAAACAGGGGCGCATTAGACGTTAAAAATTATATTACCCCGATATTAATGAAGATAGTTATAATGTTACAGTTGTTCAAAGATCTTCAAGGAACATGTGATGGCACACTAGAGTGCACCTTCGGTGACAGGTATGGTTTTCTTGCAACCTGTGTCCTACCGGATTACACCGGCTTGTATGCCAATGTGTTTTCTGTGTGTTTGCCACCTTGCAAGATAAAGCATGAAATGAGTTTACAGCAATTCATTATTGTGGCGTAATTAATTCCGATACCGCTTAACCTCAGTTGTGTGTTAAATAGAAGTTAACCGACCTTAGGTTCACATAAGAGATCGGTATTCGGAATAAACGTCCCAACCCATGGGCGCGTTCTAACTACGGCTATCCGTGCGTTAGTGTGTGTTGTGATTATGTGTGATGTATGCGACATGTTTGGTATGTTGTTGTTTGTTATCGGATACAGTTATCCATGGTTGTTAAAGAGGGATATCACTCCCCTTATGTGTCTAACCGAGTTAGTAACACTATGTGACGTATGTATGTGATAAGTTCCATAAGGGAACCTCTAACTAATAAGTATATGTTATGTAAGGAGAGGAATCCGGTGTGTGCCGGTCGCGCGTGTTGTTTGGGAGTTAATACATATATGTGAATTAACTCCCATCCTGTTATGTTAAGGGTTGTTTTCCTTCATTGGGTTTCGACCTCCCACTAGCTTAGCCAAAGCTTACCTACCCGACCTCCATATCGGGCTAGGAGGGAAATTATGTGTAATGTTGTTAGGGTGTTGACGCCTATGTTGCTTCGACTCCCTCTCTGTTATGTTATGGTTGTTTTCTTCTTGGATTACAACCACCCACAAGCTTAACCAAGGCTTACCTACCTCATCACTATTGGAGTTAGGGGGAAATTATGTATGTTGTGTACGGTCCTATATGAGGCCGCCACTCAAGTAAAGAAAATGTATGTATGTTGTGCTCGGGCTCATATCACCCCGACACTCCCTAAATGAAGTTCATGTACTCTAAGAAGAGCGAAATTAAGTTGTGTATGTTATAAAGTGAAGTGTGTGTTGTTATGTTGGGTGTGCTAACCTTGTGTATGTACTCATTAATGGATGTTGCTTATAAGCATGATGTGTGTATGAGTTTGTGCATGTTTGAAATAAATCAACCGCATGCTAAGATGACAAGTAGTTGTGCGTGGCCCGGTAGCATGCGGGCTGCGGGATTACCATACCAGCAAAGGTGCTGACCCCCTTTGGGGGCCCCCATTACTCTACAGGTACGAAGGAGCTACAAGCCGTTCGAGAGTAGGACGGGTAGTTGTTGCACCTGGGTGGTCATTCAGATTGTGAGTGTATTGTAGGTGTAGTAAGACCGAAGTTGTTATCGGCATTAGTTTGTAAATACTCGGTACAGTTGTAATATAAGTGTACGATGGATGTTGGACATGGAACGGGATTAATGTGTAGATGCTCGGGAGTTTAGTCCATCAGACCGGTACGATGTATGTATGTTAGCCTTGTTAGCCACGTAGGTGGCTAACGGCGTGTAACACCAAGGAGTTTAAGTTATGTTGTGAGTGGTGATTTCCGCTGCGATATGTTGTTAAGTATGTTGTCAGTAGTTGGGGTGTTACAGACATGCTGAATATGATATTTAAAATGGGAAGACATTTCACCCATCTAACTCCGAGGCGTGGAAACATTTTGATGAACTGTATCATGATTTTTCCCAAGATTCTCGCAATGTGCGACTAGGTTTGAGTACTGATGGTTTCAAACCTTTTGGCACTTCAGGTCGCCCTTACTCACTGTGGCAAATCATTCTTACACCGTATAATCTTTCTTCTAGTATGTGCATAAAGGATGACTTCTATTTTCTTACGTGTCTAGTTCCTGGACCAAAAAATCCTACAGGAAAAATTGATGTTTATCTTCAATCTTTGATTAGTGAGTTGCAAAGATTATGGGATGATGTGGTTGACACATATAATGTTTCAAAGAAACAAAACTTCAAAATTCAGGCTGCATTGTTATGGAACATATGGTGCTTTCCATGCTTATGCCATGTTATCCGGGTGGAGCACAACAGGTAGACAGGCATGTCTTTACTGTATGGATGCAAGTGATGCTCTTACACCTCATTTCAGTAAGAATCAATCGTGGTTTGATTGTCATCGATGTTTTCTTAAAGTGGGACACAAGTTTCACAATGATAATAGGTGAAATACCCCAAGTTATGAGGAAACCCAAATTCCCAGAAGTCCTGAAAGTCCCGGAAAGCCTGAAAATGGTCTTATAAACCCTAGAAAAGCCTTGGAAACTCAATAAAATGCTAGAAAACCCTAGTAACCAGAGGGGGAAGATCTTGGAAAATCCTAGGAGACCCCATGCAGACGTTATATCGTGAGTGGTTAGAGCAGGTGAAATTAACATAAAAGAAAGAAATTAAAAACTCAAAATAAACGTCGGGCTGCAAACAAATCCCGGTCGCAGTAGTATAGTGAAAATGTAAGCAACCAGATGTCGAACCGTGGGACTAATATACATATAATAGTACCTAAGCGTGTCACAAGAGGGGTGGATTAATTGACTTGTAAAATAAAAAAAAGAAAAGATAAAATAAACTAAGTTGACAGATAAATAAAATGGAACTCTGGGTCAGGTTAATATAATCTGCATAATTAAGCTATCTCTACTGGTTTAATAATTTGGCAAGGTTCCTGTAATTATCTTAAGGACTAAGTCATAGCCTCATAAGAACTCGTTCACCTGTAATGCAAGGTTCTAATCAAGGTTCAAGCAAAAGCCTGCGAACGGCAGAAGAGTATTGAGGAATTACATTTGTAACTGAATACTAACTTATTAAATCATAACAAGTTTCCTCCAGTTTTACGCCTTAATTAACCTGTCTATTTATCACCTGGTCTGATCAAAATAGATTTAGTAGAGCAATTTAATAAATTCGCGAGAAGGCGAGATGACTTTTAAAACGTAACAAACTGTATATAAATAAACCAGTAGAAATATTGCATAATTAATACAGATACATAATAACTATTCCCAGAGTAAACGTAAACTAGCCTAACATATTAAATAGATAGATAGAGACGAGAGTAATAGAAATCATCCGTAATCACTCCGTCTCACTCTGCTATTTTGTGTACGTAGGGCTAGAGGTGAATTTGGTGGACTGTAAAATAAATAAAATGGAGAAGGCGGGAGAAGAGAAATGAGATGGCGTGTGGTGAAGTGGTCGTGGACGGATTGGTGAATTCGTGAATGATTTATTGGGTGAAGCTCGTGGGTTTATATAGAAAAAGGAAGAAAAGGAAGGAAGAGGCAGCAGAGAAGATAGACAGACGCGTGAGCAAATGATTGAGGCGGTGGAAGAATCGTTTGATTGCAGCTCACTGATTGCTTCATTGATTGCAGGGGACAGAGCGTGTGGAGAGGCGTGAATTAAGGTAGGCGCTGCAAGTTGGACGAGTTGCAGACAGTCGGCGCGAGTTGCAGACGAAGACGGGCGAAGAAGATAAGGTCGCACACATTTATACGCGTCCGCTCGATAACGAGCGGTCTCCTCTGTCTCGTCCGCCTGGCGGTTGCCCCTCTGTTGTCCGCCTGTGGAACCGCCCGGTATTAGGCGGTTGTGCCTTCCTGTTCCGCCTCCAAGACCGCCCGGTAATAGGCGGTACTCTCTTGTTGTGTCCGCCATGCGGTTGCCCCTGTGGTGTCCGCCAGTTATGGGGCACTGTTGTCGTGACTTATTCCTTCCAACTTTGACCGGCTCTAGATTCTTCGTTTGGGCTCCGTTTTCTGAACCGTTTGCGTCTATGTGTTCGTCTCTTTATCTACTTTAGTCCCAGCTTGGTTTTCCTCATGTTAAACCAATAAATTAGTGAGATAATAATAAAACATAAACTAGAGGAAAACTAACCGAAGTGGAGAAATGAGCAAGAAAAGTGTTAATATTAAATATGAAATACACCTATAAATCATCCTCATTTGGACACTTATCACCCCATAAAACCCTAATAGCCAAAAATGTCTCCATTGTTAGTTTTACACCTTCATAGCTATTTTTCTCATTGAAATACACCAAAAACAACTTGTTAAGCATGAGGTGGTGACCTAGTTAAGGTAAGCACGAGGTGGTGACCTAGTTGAGTTAAGCACGAGGTGGCAACCTAGCTAAAGTAAGCACAAGGTGGCAACCTACTTAAAGTAAGCACGAGGTGGCAACCTAGTTGAGGTAAGCACGAGGTGGCAACCTAATTGAGCTAAGCACGAGGTGGAGACCTAGTAGGAAGCAAGCATGAGGTGGTAACCTAGTAAACCTAAGCACGAGGTGTTAGGAAGTATGAGGTGTCAAGAAATGATTGGTTAGCATGCTGTCCAATAGGAATCACACACCCAAGCAAGCAAGTATGAGGTGTCATGAGGTTATTGGTTAGGTTTTAAGCTAAAGTACAACAACATGTTCCTTATTTACACTTAAAACAACTTATTTCCTTTTACACCCTTAAATGGCACCAAGAATGGGTTGTAACCAGAAGTGTATTCACTTCCATTTACACGTACACATTAGTAGGACATGCTACCAAACCCAGCCTAGCAAAGACGCGACCAAGCAAGGCAAACAAGCCTTAAGAAATTTTGGCCACATTAAATGCTTGTCATGATTCATTTTCAGCTCATTATGACCCCTGCCCTTGCTGACCTCCCCTAGCACTTCCCAGCCCTTATATGTGTTTACATTACTTATCATGAGTAACCTCTATGGGTTTTAAGCTTGATTCGGTTAATCTTTATCACTCCTCAATATTTCAGTTCATGGGTAAGTTCACAAGTTGAGTTTTGATGAGTTAAAGGTGAGACAAAAGCTAAAAACATACTTTAAGACCTTTCTAGTTTCTATTAAAATTATAAGGATGATTTCGGTGGTAAAAAGATAGGTCAAAGTTACACAGTGGTAAGACCTTAATTAAGGACTTGTTTTTAAAGGTACTTTAAAGGTGTTTAAACTTTATTGTTTACTTAATGGTGGTTATATGCTTTTATCTTCTTGTTATGTTGTGTGGATGTTTTAATAAAGCTAAGGACGTGGTTGGATGACCTGAACACTTGGTATTGACTATGGAATCTGGTATTACAAGTTGATGAGCCCTCAGAGGCCAAACACTAATTTTTCCCACTACCAATGTATTGTGGGTAAGCCATCATGATCTACTCTATTGGATGATGATCTATACGGGCGTGCACACTTAAGGACATTGGGTGAGGTAGAGAGGTCATACTCTATAAATCTGGGTGCACGACCATTGGAAGAGTCAAACTCTTAAATCTGGGCATACAACCATTGGTTTTCATGGGTGTTGTACTTGTGTGTGAAGTTGGTATTTATCATGGTACTCGCTATTCAACATGAATCCTAATTGTGGGTGATGTTTAATACTGTTTTGGTCTACGTATACTTTTGTATTCTTTACGTTAAGGTGAACATTCCTATGATTTCATGTGCTGTGTGTGCTAGACTTGCTATGATTATGCTATGTGTTGCTATGGTATTGTACACTTGAAGTTTTACAAGATAAAATGTATTTTACATGTTGTGGCAAGAATTACTCAGCGTTGCTGATTTTAGCTTTATGCCCTATGGTTTTTTCTCTGTGATTGAATGAATGACCAAAGGCATCATATATATTAGATAAGGATTCAAAATAAATGTTTTATGATTGGTTAAGGATGTGAGGTTCCCAGACGGATGCACCTCTAACATTGGATATTGTGTTGACATGACTAATAGGAGGGTGTTTGGAATGATGAATCATGACTGTCACATCTTTATGTAAAGACTAATGCCGATATCCTCACGTCATCTTCTTCCACCCAAAGTGTGGGAACCAATCACCGAGCTTTGTCTATATTTTAGGGACTTGACATCAACATCTTTACATCAAGAGAGCTGTAGCGGCTGCAGGTGAACATTGCCTTCATTTTATGCAAATTGGAGAAGATCTTTCCACCTAGCTTTTTTTTACTTTATGGAACATCTTTCTATCCATTTGGCATACAAGGCAAGTATAGCAAGACCCGTGCAGTATAGATGGATGTACCCATTTGAGAGGTACTTGTCGAGGATAACTGAATTTCAATATGTATTTGTTACATTTAGCAACCCAATTAAGTTGCTTATGTGTTTTGTTAACAATCATCATTGCACAAATAGGTATATGGGGAAACTAAAAAGAAAGGTGACAAATAAAAATCACGTTGAAGGATCAATATGTAATGGATACTTAAGACTCATCTTTTTACTTTGTTGATGATGAGCTAACATTCCCTCAAAAATTAGGATGTAATGAAGTGCTTGTAGATGATCGATGATCACATGAGAATCTCAGTGTTCAAAGAGATTGGGTAACCTATTGGTAAAGGAACTTCCACGAATCTGTCAGGGATTGATTTATTTGTTGGACAAACTTTTGTTGTGCTGAACACTCCTGAAATCGAACCATATGTTGAGTAAGTGTAAACACAGTACATAAAATTTCTCATTCCATATGCTAGGGTTTATATAATTGATTAATGAGCAATACTAACCTATTTTCCTGAAATAGCTTGTACATAAAGTAATTGTAGAAGCATGATCCATTAATCAGTAGTAGTGAATAGATTGACAATAAGTTGTAGAAGGAATTTAGGGAATGGTTTCAATCATATGTGAGCATCCTCATAACAATAATATTTTTATTCTTACGTGTCTAACACTACAATATTTTAATATGGTGTTTTTTGCAAAACAGTTAAGTGCATAAACAATTCAAAATCATTATATACGCTGCTTGGTGCAACCCATTGAATATTGCCACATCGTATGATGGATTTTATGTAAATGGTTTTCAGTATAAGAGTAGACCACATGAACAAGATTGTGCAACAGTTAACAATGGTGTATGCATATCAAGGTGTGATAGTTGTAATCCAGAAAATGATTATTACGGTATGTTGGATTAGATCGTTGAACTAGAGTATCCATCATATCCTTTTAAAAGGGTTTACTTGTTTAGATGCACATGGTTTCATAATACTACCAACCAAGGAATGGTAGTTCATCCTAGATACTAGATGTTAGACATAAAGCACAACAAAAGATTCAAGAACTATGAACCTTTTGTCCTTGCTAATCAAGCCATTCAGGTTTACTATTGTTCCTATCCTTGAAAAAAGAAGGATATAAAGTCATGGTGGGCAGTATGTAAGACAAAACTAAGGTGTGCCCTAGACATGTCCAAGTCATCTTCAGTTGATGAAGAAAATCAGCCATTATAGGATGAAATCGATATTGAAAATGTATTTTCTTTGACTGATGAAGACGGGCCTATTGAACTAGTTGACATGAATGTCACTGCAAGGTCTGATATGGACTCAAGCAAACCACATGTAAATGGCTAAATAAAAAGAAATATATTTTGCATCTGAAATACTAGACCTCCTCAATCCGATTCAGTTTTTCGACAGACATAACAATTAATACGACCTATCTGTGTATCACGGATCCGATCAAAATAGATTTCGTAAAGCAATTCACTAAACTCATGAAATTTATTAAAAAGCGAGAGCATGATATTAATTGTATCAAAGTATAATTAACTTAAAACCAGTAAAATATATTGCATAATTAATACAAACTCATAATAACCATTCCCAGAGTATAAATATTCTAGCCTAGAATATTAAATAGATAAACAAAACATGCGTCATAGAAATCATCTGTAGTCGACTCCTGGATTTGTTCGCTATTTGTATACGTCAGACTAGAGGTGGATATGGTGGAATGAAGAAAACAAAATGGAGAAGACGGGAGAAGAGAAATGGGATGGACGTGTGGTTTGTGGTGTAGTCGATGATGGATAGATGATGGTCGGTCTCCGTTTAGCAGAGAAGGAATGGGTTTATATAGTAGAGAAATTTGAATAAGTAGACAAGGAGGGCGGTGCAGTAGGTGAGTATCGTCTGTCGACATGCATAATGGAAGGAACACAGAGGTGGCGGTGCCGACATGCGTCCGTCTTGCGTCCGTGTTTTAATCCCAGGACGTCTCTGCATTGATCAGGCCGTAGTGTG
Source organism: Limonium bicolor (assembly GCA_023374045.1). Lineage (NCBI taxonomy): Eukaryota > Viridiplantae > Streptophyta > Magnoliopsida > Caryophyllales > Plumbaginaceae > Limonium > Limonium bicolor. The sequence continues at coordinate 488,046,806 of CM041776.1, forward strand.
TATGTGTGTCGTGTCCGGGTTTTCTTCCACGGACGTGACTATGGACACGGTCCTTGGTTGCGTCCGCCTCTCTGGCCACGGACGTGACTATGGACACGGTCCTTGGTCTTGTCCGGGTATTTATCTACGGACGTGTCTGGGGCACGCTGTTCTCCTTGTGGCGTCCGCGGTTCCGTCCGCACAAATATGGGCGGACGTCTTTAATCCTGTCCAATTAGACGTGTCCGAACCAGTGTCCGGACCAGCCTGGTTTGGACGATAATTAGTTTGCTTCTAAAATATTCGTTTCAGCTCCGTTTTAATCCCCGTTTGTTGCGTTGGAATTCTCATGAGTAAATCTACTTAATTACATGGCTTTTTCCTACATTGAACATATAAAATGCATTAGTTCATATCAAAGCATAAATCTTAGGAAAAAACGCATAATAAGTGGGAAACATGTGTTTCAGATATTGCAATTCATAAGGTATTTAAACCCTAAAAGTCTATATGTTTTGCACTTATCAGTCACTAAAAGTGAATTCCATACTACCGAAGATAAGGAAAATGATGATGATGATATGAATAATGAAGATATAGATGAAATTGATGTTTTCAGAGTAGTGTAGTCATGTACACATTTTTTATGATCCTTTATAACTATTTATTATTGTTAATCAATTGTGTTATTAATATATTGATTAAGAAACCTATTATTTGTTAATTCATATTTTTGATGTTAATAAGTATGCCAAGAGTCATTAAAAATATGTATGACGGGAAGTCAAAGACATGTTGCTTTCAACTACCTCTAGCCTCTAGTGCGGAGGCACGTGAAGTTAATGAGTCAGCATGTCAGTAGAGGCGTCGCCGGGCACCTATGAGTACGTTGCACTATACTGATCAACCCACAACATCATAGTTGCCGACATCGTCCTCCTCCCCTGAAGGCTCACCTTCATATGAATCACTAGCAAGTGACAACAAGCCGACTCAGATGGATTCTGGGCCGGTTACACTCCCCAATTCATCAGGGATGTTAGAAGCTCCGCGGGTCAAGTTCCACCGACCCTCGCATTCTGCTGACCTTTCATGCACAGACCGAGTATGTGTTGCATATTCTGAAAAATATTATTTTATGTTATTCTATATATTTACTAATTTGTATATAATCAACTTATAGACTTAATAGAGTTCCATGTGTGCAGTAACTGTATTTGCAACACCCCTACCGATAATCTCATCATTAACACTTAATCGTCTCATTCATAATTACAATCGCAGCGGATAATCCTAACACAATGGTGGGTGAAACAATACCGTTAGCCACCCACGTGACTAACAAGGCCTAACTCAAATAAAGTAACGGTCTAATGGACCAGAATACCCGAGTACTTTATATAATTCAATGCAATATAATCTCATTTCATTTCCAAACCGAGTTACATACACTCACAATCCAAACTATACCGAGTTTATTACAATCTCTATGCCGATAACACTTTCGGACTTATCCTACCAATACATACAATTACAAATGTGCTTAATCAGCTACCCACGCTTAACCACCATCCCCGTCCTACTCTCGAACGGTAATCACCTCATCGTACCTGAAAAATAATGGGTGGCCCCAAAGGGGCTTAGCACCTTTGCTAGTATGGTAGTCGTGCAACCCGCTACTACCGGACCACGCTCAACTAATTCTCGTCTTAATATGCGATTGATTTTATTTAAATCAAAACATGAAGTGCATTAAACTTACAACATGCTTACATTTAACACAAGTATTCAAACATAGGAATACAATCACAAAACTCACACATTAGGTTTGTTAGTTTACATTATCTTGCCCTTTAGGCCTTGAGGGTTTCTACCTCACTAATGTCTCATTCTCATCATTCAATATTTTATCCATTCTCTTCAGATATTTTACTTACTCTCTTAGTACTACATACACTACAGGTCTCGATCTTATTACCTCAATTATTCTTCTCTTGAATAATCCTTAAGTCAATACACATGACCTCCGGGCAGAGGCATTCACAATCCTCACCACCGGGCTTTCAGGTTCGAGTCTTACTTCCCTGGTTTTGACCATACACTGGGTATAGCATAGTGAGAAGACTCAACTAGCAACCGAAACTACTCTCTTAGTTCCTCTTTCTTTCACATGCGTCTGAATCTCTCTTGGACTTCTCACATTCCCAATCACTCCTCTCAATGGAGTTATAACATAATTATGCATATTAGTCTAGAAGCATCACTCTCATGTCATCTAATAACTTAGGGAATTTTCTTGGATTCTTGTATTCTCAGATTTAAGGGTTGCCCCAACTTTTTGAATACTTATACGTTCGGGTTGTTTTCTCATACCGGGTCGGATCCTCATATGGGAGGTCGATTATCAGTAAGAGGGAGTTCTATAGTCCCATACATCTCTCTCACATTCTAGTGAGTTCATAAATTTGTGTTATCATCGTTCTCGACTAACCATTAAAAGGGAGTTTACTAGTCCCATATATCTATTTTCTCATTTCGAGTAAGTTCGTAAGTTGGAGTTATCGTTGTTCTCTAACCAATAGTTCTCATGTGTTTTCCACGTTAAATTATTTCATGGTTCGACTCTTTATACGAGTCACTAACCATTCATTAAACAATTACGGGTCGGTCTACAACACTCAGTTAGACCACACATTCAAGCAAGGATGGTTAGCACATACATCATGCGTCAAGATATATATATATATATATATATGCAATTAACATTTTTGTGCTTTTATCTTGTTAGGTCGGCACACACAACAAACAACACACAAGTCGAGCTTAACTCGACAGGACACAAGTTGCAAGAAAACCATACCTTTCACCATGGAATTACTCTAATGTGTTGTCTTACGCTCCTCTGATAATTCTCAATTCACTAATAACATTTCGAATGTTTTCATTAATGTTAAGGTATTACGGAATGTAAACGACTAATGCGCCTGTAATTAACCCCGTTGTCCCGTTAATTTTAACTTCACTCATGTGATCTTAAGTTCTCAACTTACACATCAAATTCTCATCCTTGTTTATCCTTCTAATGGTCTTTACTTATCACCAAACAGGTCCTAAACATCTACTAAAACCATTACCATTCAATTCCCCATCATTAAGTACCATTAAAACACTTTTGTAAGCATTTTGGGGGTGGTCCGGGACTTGGTCCGGCCCTTAAGTCCCAAATCAATGTAGAACTAAACTTTCGGGTCATATTTATGTGTGGTCCGGGACTTGGTACTTAACTAAAATCCTGGACCAATACTGGTAACAACTCTCGGCTTGATTTATGGTGTGGTTCGGGAGTTTGTAAGGGGGTTAAGTCCCGGACCAATGCACAAAATCTGCTCTCGGCCATTTTATTGATGTGGTCCGGGACTTTACCCTTAACCTAGGTCCCGGACCATAGCAGTAATCTGTCAAATTTGACAGTTTTAAATCTCTATTCCAACCTCAATTCTTACCCAATCTTTTCCTAATCTTTCCACATGTTTCCAAACATGTTACAACACCTTAAACACTCATTAAGCCTCCTTAATCCATTGTCCAAACCTATCATTTAATTCTTGATAAATTCTACAATTTCCATCTTCATTTTCAATTTTGCACTTGCAACTCAATTCCAAGTTTCCTAAAATGCACACTTGCTCACCCATTTCTATAGTTCCATTGTTTCACCTACCATCATTTGACCATACCAATTCCTCCTTATATATTCATATCACTAGCTCCCAAATCCATCCTCTATTACAAGGTCATGCACACTAGTTCTTTCCAAGGAATTCAAAACACTAAAATATCATTTTTGTTACAGATTTTTACACCACTCAATTCTGTTCTCCAACTAACATTTCAAGATGGTTAACTAACCAATTCAATCTCTATCAACTCATAGTTGACCCCAAGTCATTTTAACTCTCATAGTCACCTAAACCACTTTGTTTCTATAGAAATTTTGCCATAACTCCTCTACATTTCTAGCATGCCCAAATGCATCATTTCATCCACCTAAATCAATTCCAACTAGCCATATCCCTAGTGGATTCTACCAGCATATAAAACTCATCCAAATCTCATTAAACACAATCTTAAATACATGGCACTTAGGCCCTTAAATCCCACAACAATTTACCAATGTATTAACATAATCACAATTCTCTTTTCTAATCACCAAACACATTTCCAACACAATTTTTGATTCATTTTTGAGGTTTCCCATCCCATAATCTTATAAGCATTAAGGATCAACATTAAGGTGGATGATTTACCTTAAGTTCCCAAGTTTCTCTTTCTCTTCTCCTCTTCTCTTTCTTGATTGAAAATCGGCCAAGGTGGGCAATGCACTTGCCAAATTCTAACCCAACATTCAATAAGGAAACGATACTAAGTAAAACACTTAACTCATTAATTAATTTAAGGGTGCAAGGAAGTGTTTAAGGCACTAGAATTGGGCATTACCTTTGGAACCCTAAAATGGATTTCTTTGCTCATGAATCAAAGGAGAGTCCCAACCACCATTTTGAGGCTTGAATAAATGCTCAAACAAAGAGGAGAACAAGACATCATGACAACCCATTTTCGGTCACATAAGGGATGAAGGAAGAAATTGACTTTTGTGATTTTTCTTACCTTAAATGAAAGGAGAGAAGAACTAGCTCCAGAAAATGTGATTTTATCCTCAAATGGAGCTATACCCATGGTGGTGGACTTCAAGCTTTTGATATTTTGAAAAGAGGGAAAGGAAGCTCTTGATGAGGGGAACACAAATATGTAATTTGTTTTTAATTTGGAGCATGGAGTTGGCTTGGGCAAGAGGAGGAAGATGGGAAGCCATTGAAGGAGCTCCAAAATCACCAGCCAAGAGGGAGGAAAGGGGAGCTTACGGCTGGGAGGAAGAAGGAGTTGGGAGAGAGAGGAGGGGATGAGAGGGGGAGAGAGAGAAAAGTAACTTTTGTACTTTGCTTAATTTCTTTCTTTTCTTTCTTCTTTTCTCTTCTAACTAATAAGCTAGTTTACTTACTGAGAGAGAGAGAGGAGTGCTGAACTACTAATAAAATCAGCCCCACTGTAGTAGTTAAGCTGGGGTGTTTTTGTCTTTTCACAAGAAATGTCCCTAAATTTCCCGGTTTGCCACTATTCACTAACCGGGCCCGTTTTCTGGATTTTTCTCGTTTCTTTAATTTTAATGGTTATTAAACCTTCATTAATATTTAATTATAGTTATATGATCAAATATAATTTTTACGAGTCCATTTAACCACTTAAAGTCACATTTCTGGGTTTTCTAAAAAAACATGCTTTAGGACTTCGTTTGCGTTTTTAATCCACTATATAGATTCGTTTTCTTTGGAAATTGTTCCCACATGTTATTTAGGCATAATTAAGCCCTATTAACCCATCTAGGGCCCTATTCAAGGTCACATACCTCCTATGGTTGCGTAACACACATTTTTACGTTTTGTGCTTTTCACATGTTTCCTCTTTCCTTTTGGTTTTACCTTTTTCACCAATGCTCTTTAGGCATAATTAAGACTCTAAATATCATATTAGTATAATTTAATCACCATATTTAAGTCCAGGGTATTTCAGTATTGATTCTTCATCTTCCTATTTTTAAATTCTAAAAGCTTCATTTTAGTGTGGAATCATACATTTATCAACACCACTAGTTTGATTCTCAAAATAAAATAGTTTTGATAGACAAAATTGCATATGCTATGTGAGTTAGACAATTTAAATTGTTTAAAGATTGTTTTCGACCATGTGTACAGTCCCAATGAAACTAATAGGCACCTGTGTATACTTATATGCTTGACAGCTAATATAATTTTCTTTATTTTGATAGTGTCATGCTACCTGTGAACAATGTGAGCTGGAATTTCATGAAACTTTTTGACAGGAAGTGGTTTCCCAATGGGTACTAGTGGGCGGCATTGACAGAAACAGATAAGAGATTTTACTTCACTGAGTTTAAGGTGTGTATATATGAATCTTAATACTTGACATAATTTGATTAAATTATTTATGGTAAAATGTCTTAATAATGTGTTTTAGTTATGGATTTTGTAGAAGAGACTTCGTTGGGAGTGTGACGATGAGATCATCTACACTAAGTTCTGTCAGAGAGTGGCAGGAAGATATAAAGATATCATGTGTGGCATAAGGGGTAGGAAGGTGCGAGAAACTGTCGAAGCTAAGATTCTTTAAGCTTGGCAAGAGAAGTGGAATGAACCTCAATATATGAACACCGAAGACATGTCAACTCTCAAAATCATCGATCAGAGCATGCCAGGAGCAGGAATGTCGATACACATATGTGGTTCTCGTTCCATGTCGGAACACATTGATGTTATGGTAACTTACTACAAACTATTACTGTAAATATCTTAGTCATACTCTAATGCTTAATAAACGTTCAATTGAATAGTTGATAATTGATCTAATGAGTTACAATTAACATGATATTGTGTTGTCAACTCATGGGAATTTGACACATGTTTGTTGAATGGTTGATGTTGGCTTACAAAGTTGTTACATGATAACATTGGTTGAAATTGTATTGTGATTTGTTTAATTTGATATTTGTATTCAGGTGAACTAAAAGTTATGGTGTAATATGTTAAAAAACAGGGGAGACTCTATCAAAATTTACCATACATAGTACTTGAAGTAGTGTTATGGTGTGAATTATAAGGTTATTTTCTTTACTTGGTTACATAACACATACTAGGAAGAACGAGTGTTGTGCCCTAGTTTTTTTTACAGGTTTGCAAAGGGAGTTTCAAGTAATTTCTATCTTACATTAGTGAGTTTATGTCATGTCTGGTTGATATTATATTAGTTTTGGGGAAGGAGGGGTAGAAACGTCCTTTTTTCTTTGTTATTAATTATCAAGGTAGGATGGGAGTTTCTTTTCATGTCATTTCTTTTTTCCTTCTTCCTTCCTATTTATAATTCTGTGTTCTGCTCTCCCTTCGCTCTATAACTTCTCCCTTTTCACTTTTCATCTTCTTCCTTTGCTCTATTGCTTCCAATGTTCATTCTTTTGGAAAGTCCGCTTATGAGAGTTTTGGTCTGTCATCCGTCGTTGTTCAGGTTTAAGTTGTGAGTTTAGCTTTGAGTTTGTTCATCGTTGTGCTTCCTTCTCTTTATGATTTAGGTTTTGAATTCCGGTGTCCGTTGGTCATCGAGTTCGAGTGGGATTCAAAGAGTTTGTGGAGTCCGTCAAGCCCGTCCAGTCGTGCGGGACTTCGAATTGAGGTAAGTAGTAGATGGATTCGGGTGTGTTCATGAAATACCCCTAATCTTTAAAAAATAATTAAATGATATAATAATGATCTAAGATGATTATTAAACATCTAAATATTATTGGGGAACAATCTAAAAGATCTCAACAAGGCAAAACACGCCTTAAGATCGGTAAAGCTAAAAATGTGTTTTAAGACACCATAAAGATTGTATGACCTCAAATAGGATCCAAAGTGGATTCCTAAGTATTATAATGAAGTAAGGAACACAATAAACCATTCTCAAGGAGAACTAAGCTCAGGAATACCCTGTGACACAAAAATGTGCGCTAAAACACCTTAAAGCACGTTTTTGTGAGATTGCCTTTTAAATTGATTTTTAATGGGCTTAAAAATTATAATTACCCTTAAATATGATATTTATCATATTATATCATATTAGGAATTTAATTCCAGAAATTTACGAATTTTTACAAATTTAATATTAAAATATTAATAAAACCCTAAAGTGGGGCCCGCATGAGTCAATATTGACCAAGCATGGTCAATGGTCAATTAATTGACCCATTTGGACCATGGAAATCGGCTGGAATAAGAGAGGAACAGCTCAATGATTATGAGACAAATTGCTACCTAATACAATTACTTTTAAATAACTTACTTTTTCAATTATTCAAATCTTACCCATTCCTTCCTTCCTCCTTGTCCGATCCCAGCCCTCAGCCGAGCTCCTCCCTTCCTAAGCTCTCAAGTCTTTTTGAGCATGGAAGGCAAACCTAGCTCCTAAGCTCTTAAGGTAAGTGTTTTAATGTCATTTTTAGCCCTTTTTCTTCATCTCTTCACTACCAACACCTAGATTTCGTGGCTCATCAATTCCTATGGCTTATTTCAGTGTTCTAAGGTTAGAACAAGAGCTAAACTCGGTTGAGACCAGTAGAGGGACCAAGGTTGTTCAAATCTACATTTTAAGGTAAAAACATACCTTAAGTCTCACTCTTCATCGGTTTTCTTTCTTTTTTTTATGAGTTTATACACTCATAATCTTCATATTTACATATTCATTCAGTTGGTTAGCCATTTGGAGCAAGGGTGACCAAGATCCAAGAGAAATACTCTCTTTTAAGGCATTTTTCCAAGGTAAAACCTAATAACAAGGCATTGTTGTGATCTAGCTATTTCCTATGTCAATATGGTGATCTAACACCTTGTGTGTTTGGTTCAGGTCGAAACCACTTAGAACTTCCCTTGCATTTTTAAGGTGATTTTTGCCTTAAATCTTACATTAATTATTCCTTATGGTTAAGCTCAAGCTTGGAGTGTAACCATATCTTGTTTTTGTGTATTAAACATGTCTAAATCAAGTGGTGAATTTTCCTACAAGTGACCGAGCCATACAAGGAATCAAGGTATAAACACCTTAAACTTATGATTTTTATAATTTTTAAGCATATATATATGGCCGAGAGTGAAATTACATATATAGGTCATATTGACCTAAAAATGGAAAAAAATGGCTAAGATAAATTAAGCTAGTCATTTAAGAGATTTAATTAACATAATGGTCAAATTATGACATTATGTGGAAAAATAATTAAACCAAGGTGAGGCCGAATAATATGCTATATTTTGAGACATTTATTGTGTAATTTATTTTGCAAGTTCAAGGTTGTAATAAGGCCATGTCATTAGGCCATTTTAATTTAAGTTTATAAGCTTATTTAGTTTTATTTATGCTTATAATTAAAATTGGGGCCAATTCGTAATTACTAGGAATTAGAAAGCCGTGGGCTTAATTTAGAGCAATTTAGGGTTTTTAAATGAATTTAATAAAAATTATAACATTTTATAAAGTTTTGGGTCAAAATTGTAAAAATAGAAAAGTATAGGTCATTATTAGTAATTACCGAAAAATTGGTTCCCATTTGGTATTAGGAGTCAAAGTTGACTATATAGGAGACTTTGACCAAGTTTGGAAAATTTAAGAAATTAAAATACTACCTTATAATAAGATACTTATTAAATTGTAAAATTTATAAGACTTGGGGTAGTAATGTAATTACCGAACTTAAGGGTGCTAAATGGAGTTTAGTAAAGTCCTTAAGTTATTAGAAATTTTTAGAAGTTTATTTGGTTAAATTTGGAGTTCATATGAATTATATAAAATATATGGTATTTTATAACATTGTTACAAATGGTAACAAAGGGGTGAAAACCGAGATTTAAAGGAAATATAAGGTTAGGAATAATGTTTATAACCTTTTGGTATAGTTTGGTAATTTTTGGAATTATATATAAGGTTTTATAAAGATATATGTATAATATAGTTTTAATGGAATTAGAAAACTATGTATTATAAATGGGATGGAATTGTGATTTATAGAAGTTTAGTGGTGTATAATGGAAGCCGAAAATATAAGGGGCTATTGGTATTTTATAAAAAAATATAACTATAGGTTATAATTGTTTTAATGACTTAAATGTCATAAGATATGTTATATAACTATAATGTAACATTATATTAATTAAGTGGATTTTGTAAATATTTAAGAACATAGGTGCTGTTCGGAAATATTAACATTTTTAAATGGAATTTATAATATGGTTTTAATGTTATAAGAATTATAACATTTATAATATAAGAGGTATTCATTAAAAAATGAATATAGATTATAAGACTTACCATATAATAGTTCCATAATACACATATAAATAAATATATGTAATGGTGTAGAAAATGTGATATGGTTCAATAATTATAAATTATCATAATTAAAATGATAATAGATAAGGGAAAAGAATTATAAACATTAGATGGAAATTCTAATGTTAAGAGTATTCATGGGATAATAGGATTTTAAATATTAAAAGTATAGTTTACAAATGAATTATACCACATTGAATTTAAAAAAAGAGACAAACCTTAGAAAAATAAATACTAAGGTGAGACGTATAGTGCATGACAAATCATACATGCAATAAAGAAACAAACTATACGATCTACAAATATACATTAGTTACATGCGATAACAAGTCCAACAATAAGTATTAATATACAAGATAAGACTACGCATGTAATATAACACTTTTCCAATCTCGAGTTAAACCGAAAGCCCGACAAACATTGACAGTTAACGGGGGGTTAACCGGGAGTTTAGTGACGGTACGGGGTACCGTAGGATCGTGTTGTTATACGGTATGCTAATCAGTAGCATTATGTATTGTTTAGACTGTTAGAGACTACACAAGGAGCATAGGATCTTGCTGATTCATACTCCACCGTAATACATCAGGGTGAACGGTATGTTGTTATGTGTCTCTGATTGTCTCTGAGGGCTTCCTCAGTTCAGACTTCTGTGTGATCTGTGATAAGATTGTTTGTCTGAATGGTAATTAATATGCATGAATGTATATTTATAGCTGCTTATTATTACTGTTGTTGAGTTAACAGTACGGTTCGTATATATGGACCAATATATATAAAACGAACTAGCGGCTATGGTGCTATCTTATATGAATATAAGGATCGTCAGAAAAACGTTGTAGCACTAGGATAATAAGATATACATATTATCCGAGACTTTTATACGGAGCATTGGCCTTTCTATACGCCGCTCTCGTATCTAACACTGGATCCCGAGTTTACAGACTCCGGATTGGACTAATGACCTTAGTCTGCTGTGTTAGGAAAATTTGGTAATGCGATGCGATGGAATAATTAATTAAATAATGGGAAAGTAAAGCCAGGAGGATGTGGCTCTTGGTGCGCGCTGTGATCACAAAAACGATACCAGGATGTCCGCGTACGGGTCCGCAAGTATCAAGAAAATTTCCCGTGAGCTAGAATGGCTCGTTGGTCGGAGACTCTACCGTTGGAGTGGCTACTGCCGTGGGTGACCCGCCATAATATATGGGTAACTAGAGACATGTCGTTTTAACGAGACATTGTCACTAGGTATAACTGAACAAATAATACAGTTAAGAATTATACAGTGGCGAACGATATTGGTTTCTACACCATGGACGAGAACTAGTACTTGTTTATTGTTCTCGTTGTTTCGCTTGGTTGTTCATTGGTTATACTTGTGGTTATATTATATGTTGATGGTTGTGTTATTGTATGGATATTACTGTTAATTGTTTACAGTTTTAAATATTAAAACGGTATTGCATGTAATGAACCTCATGCTCTCGACCAAATAATTGAGGGGTCTTTGGGGGCATGACGGGGCATGTGATGACATACTCAGCAGGGGCTGATTCCATACCACAAACCATCTTTATGCAGGTGATAGCTGGTGGGTCGCAGCGAGCGTGACCATTGTGATATTACGTTGGTTTAGACTTGGTACGGTGTGATACTCAGGTTGTTTTGGACTCGGGTTGTTTAACCGAGGTGTATTTGGTTTAGATGCTCACGGTCTGTAATAATTGTTGATGTTAGATTTGTTTTAAGTTGTTTAAGTTCTACTATCTATCTCTTGTGGTCACTGCGGGAATACGTTTCGCAAGTTGATTATCAGGTAATCGTTATCACCCGTATGGGCGAGTGATAACAGTGACACCATTAGGGCGATAGTTTATTATTTACCGCTGCGAGATATTATTGTGCGCGACATTTATAGGACTATTAGGAACCGAATTAGTAGGGGTGTTACAAAAGTGGTATCAGAGCGGAGTACCGCTCTGATTACAAGAGATAGTAGTTTAAGTACCGTGAGCCTAGGTTATTTACACACACACGTACCAAGAGATAGTGTAAATGATTTGAGTTAAGATATGGTAGGAAAGTACGGTATTTATACCAAGAGCTGACTTTGGTTTGAATTCTTCAGATGTCTTCCGGGAGGCGATCAGCAGGTAGAGGAGGTGGTGGAAGAGGCGGCGGGCCTGGAGCAGGTCCTCCGGAGGCCCCAGCCGTGGGCGTGGCTGAGACGGTAGCTGCCGTCTTCGCTCAGCTAGCCCAGATGGGAGGTATCCATATAGGAGCACCACCTGCACCACCGGTAGTCCCACCCGTACCCGCACCTAGAGAGCCGAATTGGCTGAAGAGCGTAGCTGACACGCGAGTACCTACCTATGATGGAGTTGCTGACCCCACTGTCCTGGAGATACATTGTTGAGCACGAGAAGGCCTTCGATGCCATACATGTGCCTGCTGAGCACCGAGTCGATATAGCAGCCTTTCACCTGAAGGACGCTGCCAGCACGTGGTGGAGGTCCGTGAAGGCACATTATCTTGCTATAGAGGGTTTTGGATGGACTGGTTTTGTGGAATTGTTGAGAGAGAAGTACTATCCTGCTCATTGAAGCAGAGGAAAGGGAGGAGTTTGAGGCCCTGAGGCAGGGTAGTATGACAGTAGATCAGTACTACTCCTTGTTTATTGGGCTCTTGGACTTCGTCCCAGGAGTTGTTTATTCTGATGCTGTGAAGTGAGAAATTTAGAGGCGGGTTGAGATATGCTATCAAGGCCGCCATGGGTGCTACCTTGTACCCTACGGTTCAGGTAAAATAATTGACAGTTTACCTATCTCAGTTTGATTTTTACAAGTTCGGGGAACTCATTGATGTATTACAGGAGTGTTATGACGCTGCTTCTCGGACTGAGATGATGGTGAACAGCCGGGAGGACGGCCAGGGGCAGAAGCGTAAGGCCCCAGAGAAAGAGGCGGACTGAGGCTGGAGCGGAGGCAGTAAGGGCTGGAAGTAAGAACCACCTTAAGTTATTTAATCCATTTAAATTACTTACTTACTGCCTGCTTTTATACCTGCTTCCTGACACTTTGACGATCACAGGAAGAAAAGTTCTCCTGGAGGGAGAAGAAGAAGGAGCAGGCCAGCCAAAAGGGAAGGACAAGGTCCCGTTGCTGACCGGGCCTACCTACGATGTGCAGCCTCTTAGATCTGTACCCCCTAAGGGTAAGCGATCTAACCTTGTGAATAAATTGTGTACTACACTACCCATTACCATCCTTGTATTAACCTGAGTGTGATATGATAATAGGTTCTGCACCCCAGCGCCACTTTCACTGCAAGCGCTGTGGTAAAGACCACCCGGGTGTCGACTGCACCGGGCAAGCGGTGGACTGCCACCATTGTGGAAAGAAGGGCCACAGGTCGTTCGAGTGTGCTAATCCGAGAGCCGAGCGTACCGCCCACCGAAGGGGACTCAGGGCGCACCTACTGGAGGAGGTGGAGCTCGAGGTGGCCAGAGGGGGCCGGCGCCCCAAGCCCAGAGGGGCAGCAGCAGCAGCACACAGCAGCAGAACCACCAGAGGAACCCGCCGGGCAACCGTATGCTGAATGCAGCGGGAGCTTCAGGCGCTGGCACTAGTACCCAGCGCGGTGAAGGTTAGCATTTGAAACCTTAACCATTGTATGAAAGCATGACTAAGTGTTAAACGCTTTACCTTAGCATGAATGTGTGTTTAAGTTACCGCTTTAGATGAACAACTTACCTAGGAAACCTTTACCTCTTAGGAGACTTCGATATCTGCTATCCCACACTTACAAGACAGAGATCACCTAGACCCGTGGAAGAAAGACGGGAGTACCCTAGTGAGTTGTGTCATGTAGTCAGACCGGGCATGATACTTCTCAGAGAGTTCCTAACCCTAGATGAGCAAATCACCATAGTGAATGAGTGTAGAGCTTTGGGTAAGGGCATAGGAGGTTTTTATACCCCTGTATTTAATAGTGGTTCTAGAATGAAACTGCACATGATGTGCTTAGGGAAAGATTGGGATCCACAAGCTAGGGTTTATCGAGAGGTGAGGATGGTAGGTGACGTATCTATACCTAGGATACCTGAGAGTTTCCTTACCTTGGTGAGAAACGCAATGGATATTGCTCAAGACTGTGAGACTTATCCATTACCCGACATGACACCTGACGTTTGCATCATCAACTACTATGAGCAGGGAGGAAAGCTTGGAATGCACCAGGACCGTGATGAGACGACCGAGTCCATCACCAGAGGAATACGGTTGTGTCATTCTCCATCGGCGATGATGCTGAGTTTATCTATGGAGACCAGAAGAGGATGGATCTAGCAAGCAAGATCATCCTCAAGTCTGGGGATGTGTTGGTATTTGGTGGAGAGTCGAGGCTTGTATATCATGGTATTAAGAGCATTAAGCTCAATACCGCACCACCAGCCTAGTGAATGATACCCACATCCGACCTGGCCGTTTAAATTTGACTTTCAGACAGTACTGATGTAATAGCAGTAGCTAAGTGTGTAACCTATAATACAGTTGGATGAATGAAATAAGAGTTTCTACCTTCAAGTGTTTGTGTTCAGTTTTGTTGATACCGATAATTCATAACTTCAGGCATAGAAATGGAAAGGAGGGTACCATCTGCATCCTAGACATGGCGCAAGCCAAGGAGTCTGGTAATGTCATCACAGGTATGACAATTACAAACAACAGTAAATTAGTGATTTATTGGGACTCGATGCTAATACGAGAGGTGATCTCAGGTACCTTTCCTATTGATGGTGTTAGTGCTTCCGTATTGTTCGACTCAGGGGCTTCGCATTCTTTTATTTCCTCGCATTTGCTAAGAAGCTGGGGGCCACCCCCGAACAGCTTTCAGACTTTTCAGTCACCCTTCCTTCGAAGGAGAAAGTAGGTTGCACCAGACAGTATACAGGGTTAGAGATCAGCATTATGACTGAGACCTTCCCCATTGATCTAATTGAGTTCAAGAACTTGGGTTTTGACATCATAGTGGGCATGGATTGGCTACAGAAGCATAGGGGCCGCCTTCATTGTGCAGAGCATCGACTACTACTGAAGGGGCCGAGCGGCAAGACAGTGTCATACCGCAGTGTGAGGAGAGAGCCGACTGTCAAGATCGTGTCAGCATTGTCCCTGATGAAGGATGTTAGGAAGGGCCGACAAGCCTTCCTCTGTTATGTACAGGACACGAGACAGAGCGACGTGACGGACGTAGACATTCCAGTCGTGGTAGATTTTCCCGACTTATTTCCTGATGAGCTGCCAGGCATGCCGCCTGTGCGCGAGGTTGAGTTCGTCGACTTGTTGCCAGGTACGGGCCCATTGCTAAGGCACCCTACCGTATGGCACCGGCTGAGATGAGGGAGCTGAAGCTACAGCTGGAGGACCTCCTCGACAAGGGATTCATTCGACCTAGTGTTTCTCCTTGGGGTGCTCCAGTGCTGTTCGTCAAGAAAAAGGACGGCAGTATGCGACTCTGCTTGACTACCCCGCGAGCTTTAATGCGGTCACAGTCAGAACAAGTACCCCATTACCACGGATAGATGATTATTCGACCAGCTGAGAGGGGCCAGTGTGTTCTCGAAGATAGATCTCAGATCTGGCTACCATCAGATTAGGATTGCAGAGGGTGATATTGAGAAGACAGCTTTCAGGACACGGTATGGACACTACGAGTTCACCGTTATGCCATTCGGATTGACGATGCACCAGCCATATTCATGGACTTGATGACCGTCTTTTAGAGAGCACCTTGACAGTTCAGTTGTGGTCTTCATCGATATATTCTGATCTATTCAAAGACCAAGGAAGATCATGAGTTACATTTGAGACAGGTGTTGAATATTATGAGAGAGAACCAGCTGTATGCCAAACCTCTAAGTGTGAGTTCTGGTTGGACAGCGTGTCATTTCTAGGACACATTATATCAGCTAGCGGCATATCTGTAGATCCTGCTAAGATTGAGGCAGTGAAGAATTGGCCAAGGCCGAAGACAGTCACAGACGTCCGTAGCTTTCTGGGTTTGGCAGGGTATTATCGAAGGTTCGTGAAGGACTTCTCCAAAGAAGCCAAACCAATGACTAATCTAATGAAGAAGGAATCCCATTCTTATGGTCTGCAGAGTGTGACCAGTCTTTCAGACTTGAAGGATCTCCTGACATCGGTGCCCGTTCTTACTATCCCTGAGGGCACCGATGGGTTCGAAGTATATTGTGATGCCTTTGGAACTGGTCTAGGCTGTGTGCTTATGCAGCACGGGAAGGTAGTTGCTTACGCATCCCGACAGCTGAAGAAGCATGAGGTGAATTACCCCACACATTGATTAGGCGCAGTAGTCTTCGCTTTGAAGATCTGGCGACATTACTTGTATGGTGTGACAGTCACTATCTACTCTGATCACAAGAGTCTACAGCATCTCTTTTCTCAGAAGGAGCTGAATATACGACAGAGAAGATGGGTCGAGTTCTTGAAGGACTACGACATAGACCTGAGGTACAAAGAGGGCAAAGCAAATGTAGTTGCCGACGCCCTGAGCCGCAGAGCTCATTCTTATTTACACTAGTAGCGAGCAGCAGTATGATTGAGATACGAGCTGCTCAGGAGAGTGATCAGTACTTGGAGAGCATCAAACAGAAAATGTCAGAGGGTTTTTTTTAGAGACAGAAGTATGATTTTGAACTGTGTAATGATGGCATGTTACGACTGAATGGCCGATTATGTATTCCGGAGTCGTCTCCTGATCTGAAGGAGAAGATACTCCAGGAGGCTCATTGCTCGTCCTTATCCGTCCATCCTGGTTCGTCGAAGATGTATAAGGATTTGAAGGTCCACTTCTGGTGGAGCGGGATGAAGAAGGATGTAGCTGAGTACGTGGCTAGATGCTTGACCTGTCAGAAGGTTAAGTTTGAGCATAGGAGACCCAGAGGTTTAGTGCAGCCAATGCCTATTCCTTGTTGGAAGTTCGAGGACATCTCGATGGATTTCGTTGTCGGCCTCCCACCGACTAAGGGAGGACTGAACACGATTTGGGTCATTGTGGACCGTCTGACGAAGGGGCAAAGTTTGTTGCTATGAAGGATACCTGGAACGTCCCGAAGTTAGCGGACTTGTTCCAGAAGGAGGTGATCCGGCACCATGGTGTGCCAAAGACTATTGTTTCTGATAGGACCCTCGATTTTTGTCCAGATTCTGGGGACAGGTTCAGGAAGCCTTGGGTACAAAGTTGAAGCTTAGTACGGCATTCCATCCACAGACCGACGGTCAGAGTGAGAGACCATCCAGACACTAGAGGACATGCTGAGAGCATGTGCCTTAGATTTTCAGGGGAGTTGGTTAGAGCGACTACATCTGATAGAGTTCGCCTACAACAACAGCTACCACTCCTCGATACAGATGCCACCATTTCAGGCACTTTATGGTAGACTGTGTAGGACCCCTTTATGCTGGGATGAGGCCAGCGAGAATACACTTCTAGGACCTGAGTACCTAGAGCAGATTAAGGAGGATGTCCTACAGATTAGGAAGAACATGAGGGCAGCTTAGGACCGACATAAAGCAAATGCAGACACCAAGAGGAGGGACATTGAGTTCACTACCGACGACATGGTATTCCTCAGAGTGTCACCCATGAAGGGAATATTCCGGTTTGGGCAGAAGGGCAAGTTGAGCCCGAAGTATGTTGGTCCTTATGCGATTAGGGAGCGAGTGGGCCCGTTAGCCTACAGACTAGATTTACCAGCAGAGCTCGGGAGGGTGCACGACGTCTTTCACGTTTCACAGTTGAAGAGGTATATGCCCCATCCATCGCACGTTTTGCAGCTAGAGACTTTAGAGTTGGACCCTGCTCTACGTTATGAGGAAGTACCACTCCGCATTCTCGATACGAAGACGAGACAGACTAGGAACAAGACCGTTAGCATGGTCAAGGTTCTCTGGTCGAACCATGAGGTGGAGGAGGCTACATGGGAGTTAGAGGACTCCATGAGAGCGAAGTACCCAACACTCTTCGAGTAGTAGCTGTGATACTTGTACGGGTTCGTGGTCAAACCCTTTTTAAGGGGGGTAGACACCACTTGGCTTGCGCACATGTTGTGCATTAGGTCTTGTTGTTTGTAGTGTGATTTTGTTGGTATGCTGCGACATACATGTTGTTTGAATGATTGTATGTATGATACATTTTATGTATGTGCCTTAGTGCACCTGGTTGAATATATTTATAGTACCGCTGAGTACTTTTGGTTGATGAGCTGGATGTGCACCTCGTTTAGTGCTGTGATATGAATGAGTTATACCATGAGTTGGATTATTTAATATATGCTGTATGTATAGACTAGGTCTGAACCTAGTGGGAGTTACTCCCTAGCAATGGACTGTTTGGTTACTTACTGGAACTTGATTCCTTAGGTGAACTGTAGAGGATTAAGGACTTCGGGACGAAGCCTTTTTAAGGGGGGTAGACTGAAATACCCTTAATCTTTAAAATATAATTAAATGATATAATAATGATCTAAGATGATTATTAAACATCTAAATATTATTGGGGAACAATCTAAAAGATCTCAACAAGGCAAAACACGCCTTAAGATCGGTAAAGCCAAAAATGTGCTTTAAGACACCATAAAGATTGCATGACCTCAAATAGGATCCAAAGTGGATCCCTAAGCATTATAATGAAGTAAGGAACACAATGAAACCATTCTCAAGGAGAACTAAGCTCAGGAACACCCTGTGACACAAAAATGTGCGCTAAAAACACCTTAAAGCACGTTTTTGTGAGATTGCCTTTTAAATTGATTTTTAATGGGCTTAAAAATTATAATTACCCTTAATATGATATTTTATCATATTATATCATATTAGGAATTTAATTCCAAAAATTTACGAATTTTTACAAATTAATATTAAAATATTAATAAAACCCTAAAGTGGGGCCCGCATGAGTCAATATTGACCAAGTATGGTCAATGGTCATTAATTGACCCATTTGGACCAAGGAAATCGGCTGGAAATAAGAGAGGAGACAGCTTGCAATGATTATGAGACAAATTGCTACCTAATACAATTACTTTTTGAAAATAAGCTTACTTTTTCAATTATTTCAAATCTTACCCATTCCTTCCTTCCTCCTTGTCCGATCCCAGCCCTTTCAACCGAGCTCCTCCCTTCCTAAGAAGCTCTCAAGTCTGGTTCTTGAGCATGGAAGGCAAACCTAGCTCCTAAGCTCTTAAGGTAAGTGTTTTAATGCCATTTTTAGCCCTTTTTCTTCATCTCTTCACTACCAACACCTAGATTTCGTGGCTCATCAATTCCTATGGCTTATTATCAGTGTTCTAAGGTTAGAACAAGAGCTAAACTCGGTTGAGACCAGTAGAGGGACCAAGGTTGTTCAAATCTACATTTTAAGGTAAAAACATACCTTAAGGATCTCCACTCTTCATACGGTTTCTTTCTTTTGATTTTTATGAGTTTATACACTCATAATATTCATATTTACATATTCATTCAGTTGGTTAGCCATTTGGAGCAAGGGTGACCAAGATCCAAGAGAAATACTCTCTTTTAAGGCATTTTTCCAAGGTAAAACCTAATAACAAGGCAACTTGTTGTGATCTAGCTATTTCCTATGTTAATATGGTAGATCTAACACCTTGTGGTGTGTTTGGTTCAGGTCGAAACCACTTAGAACTTCCCTTGCATTTTTAAGGTGATTTTTGCCTTAAATCTTACATTAATTATTCCTTATGGTTAAGCTCAAGCTTGGAGTGTAACCATATCTTGTTTTTGTGTATTAAACATGTCTAAATCAAGTGGTGAATTTTCCTACAAGTGACCGAGCCCATACAAGGAATAATCAAGGTATAAACACCTTAAACTTATGATTTTTATAATTTTTAAGCATATATATGTATGGCCGAGAGTGAAATTACATATATAGGTCATATTGACCTAAAATGGAAAAAAATGGCTAAGATAAATTAAGCTAGTCATTTAAGAGATTTAATTAACATAATGGTCAAATTATGACATTATGTGGAAAAATAATTAAACCAAGGTGAGGCCGAATACATATGCTATATTTTGAGACATTTATTGTGTAATTTATTTTGCAAGTTCAAGGTTGTAATAAGGCCATGTCATTAGGCCATTTTAATTTAAGTTTATAAGCTTATTTAGTTTTATTTATGCTTATGATTAAAATTGGGGCCAACTCGTAATTACTAAGGAATTAGAAAGCCGTGGGCTTAATTTAGAGCAATTTAGGGTTTTTAAATGAATTTAATAAAAATTATAACATTTTATAAAGTTTTGGGTCAAAATTGTAAAAATAGAAAAGTATAGGTCATTATTAGTAATTACCGAAAAATTGGTTCCCATTTGGTATTAGGAGTCAAAGTTGACTATATAGGAGACTTTGACCAAGTTTGGAAAATTTAAGAAATTAAAATACTACCTTATAATAAGATACTTATTAAATTGTAAAAGATTTATAAGACTTGGGGTAGTAATGTAATTACCGAGACTTAAGGGTGCTAAATGGAGTTTAGTAAAGTCCTTAAGTTATTAGAAATTTTTAGAAGTTTATTTGGTTAAATTTGGAGTTCATTTGAATTATATAAACATAATATATGGTATTTTATAACACTGTTACAAATGGGTAACAAAGGGGTGAAAACCGAGATTTAAAGGAAATATAAGGTTAGGAATAATGTTTATAACCTTTTGGTATAGTTTGGTAATTTTTGGAATTATATATAAGGTTTTTAAAGATATATGTATAATATATAGTTTTGGAATTAGAAAACTATGTATTATAAGATGGGATGGAATTGTGATTTATAGAAGTTTAGTGGTGTATAATGGAAGCCGAAAATATAAGGGGCTAATTGGTATTTTATAAACAAAATATAACTATAGGTTATAATTGTTTTAATGACTTAAATGTCATAAGATATGTTATACAACTATAATGTAACATTATATTAATTAAGTGATAGATTTTTATTTTAAGAACATAGGTGCTGTTCGGAAATATTAACATTTTTAAATGGAATTTATAATATGGTTTTAATGTTATAAGAATTATAACATTTATAATAAGAGGTATTCATTAAAAAGAATGAATATAGATTAAGACTTACCATATAATAAATAGTTCCATAATACACATATATAATAAATATATGTAATGGTGTAGAAAATGTGATATGGTTCAATAATTATAAATTATCATAATTAAAATGATAATAGATAAGGAGAAAAGAATTATAAACATTAGAGATGGAAATTCTAATGTTAAGAGTATTCATGGGATAATAGGGATTTTAAATATTAAAAGTATAGTTTACAAATGAATTATACCACATTGAATTTAAAAAAGAAAAGAGACAAACCTTAGAAAAATAAATACTAAGGTGAGACGTATAGTGCATGACAAAGTATCATACATGCAATAAAGAAACAAACTATACGATCTACAAATATACATTAGTTTACATGCGATAACAAAGTCCAACAATAAGTCTATTAATATACAAGATAAGACTACGCATGTAATATAACACTTTTCCAATCTCGACTTAAACCGAAAGCCCGACAAACATTGACAGTTAATAACGGGGGGTTAACCGGGAGTTATTAGTGACGGTACGGGGTACCGTAGGATCGTGTTGTTATACGGTATGCTAATCAGTAGCATTATGTATTGTTTAGACTGTTAGAGACTACACAAGGAGCATAGGATCTTGCCGATTCATACTCCACCGTAATACATCAGGGTGAACGGTATGTTGTTATGTGTCTCTGATTGTCTCTGAGGGCTTCCTCAGTTCAGACTTCTGTGTGATCTGTGATAAGATTGTTTGTCTGAATGGTAAATTAATCATGCATGAACTGTATATTTATAGCTGCTTATTATTACTGTTGTTGAGTTAACAGTATCGGTTCGTATATATGGACCAATATATATAAAACGAACTAGCGGCTATGGTGCTATCTTATATGAAATATAAGGATCGTCAGAAAAACGTTGTAGCACTAGGATAATAAGATATACATATTATCCGAGACTTTTATACGGAGCATTGGCCTTTCTATACGCCGCTCTCGTATCTAACACTGGATCCCGAGTTTACAGACTCCGGATTGGACTAATGACCTTAGTCTGTTGTGTTAGGAAAATTTGGTAATGCGATGCGATGGAATAATTAATTAAATTAAATGAAGGAAAGTAAAGCCAGAGGATGTGGCTCTTGGTGCGCTCTGGGATCACAAAAACGATACCAGGATTGTCCACGTAGGTCCGCAAGTATCAAGAAATTTCCCGTGAGCAGAATGGCTCTTGTCGAAGACTCTACCGTTGGAGTTGGCTACTGCCGTGGGTGACCCGCCATAATATATGGGTAACTAGAGACATGTCGTTTTAACGAGACATTGTCACTAGGTATACTGAACAAATAATACAGTTAAGAATTTATCCAGTGGCGAACGATGTTGGTTTCTACACCGTGGACGAGAACTAGTACTTGTTTATTGTTCTCGTTGTTTCGCTTGGTTGTTCATTGGTTATACTTGTGGTTTATTATATATGTTGATGGTTGTGTTTGTATGGATATTACTGTTAATTGATTTACAGTTTAATATTAAAACGGTATTGCATGTAATGAACCTCATGCTCTCGACTAAATAATTGAGGGGTCTTTTGGGGCATGACGGGGCATGTGATGACATACTCAGCAGGGCTGATTCCATACCACAACCACTTTCATGCAGGTGACTAGCTGGTGGGTCCAGCGACGCGACTATTGTGATATTACTGTTGGTTTAGACTTGGTACGGTGTGATACTCAGGTTGTTTTGGACTCGGGTTGTTTAACCGAGGTGTGTTTGGTTTAGATGCTCACGGTCTGTAATAATTGTTGATGTTAGATTTGTTTTAAGTTGTTTAAGTTCTACTATCTATCTCTTGTGGTCACTGCGGGAATACGTTTCGCAAGTTGATTATCAGGTAATTCGTTATCACCTGTATGGGCGAGTGATAACAGTGACACCATTAGGGCGATAGTTTATTATTTACCGCTGCGAGATATTATTGTGCGCGACATTTATAGGACTATTAGGAACCGAATTAGTAGGGGTGTTACAGTTCACCCATGGGGATTCTAGGTTTTGTTTTGTTTATAATTGTGTCTGATTTGTCCTCTGATTTTGTTGTGAATCTGTAAGGATTTAAATATATTGTTTGGCTCTATTAAAACCCCTTGGAAAGTGTTATGATTTGCCTACTTTGTTATGGAAAGATATGTATATTCAGTGATGAATTTGTGGCTCTGGTTTTCATCTATTTCACCTTCTGATTTTGGAGTTTTTGCTCTGTCTAGGCTTCCATCCGGACTTGTATGTTTGGACAGTGCTTTGGACGCCTCTATTTTATGACGGTTTCTACCTTGTACGAACTTCCATCCGAATATGTATGTCCAAACCGGGTGCGAGGACGAATTCTGGGTTTCAAGTCTCGGCCTGTGTCCGGACTTGCAAGCCCTAACACAAGTCCGGACATTCTTCAGATTTCTCTCTCGGCCTGTGTCTGGACTTCCAAGCTCGGACACAAGTCCGGACTTCACTCTGTATGCTTTGTCAGACATTGTGTGGAGTTCTAAGCCCAGACACATGTCTGAACTTCTTCTGTTTTGAGTCTCGGCATGCATCCGTACTTGTAGGTCCAGACACATGTCCGGACAACCTCTTGTTTTTCCCTAAAACGTTCGTTTGAGCTCTGTTTTGACTTCTGTTTGTGGGGTTATGACCCCTTAAGTATTTAAGCTATTTTGACATGTTTTAGTATGCATTTAAGTGTATTTCTGTTCTGAAAGTATCTGTTCTATTTCTGGTCTCTGATCTCCTCTAGAAGTGTGTTTCAGCCTCTAATTTCTGTTTGGGCTTTTTATGCTTTGTCGGTCTTGGTATATGACTTATGTTTTGGCAATGACTTTAGTTTCATTATGTACTTCTATTTTGAAAGTGAACCTCTGTTTTGGGACCTAGTTAGAAAGCCTTCTGAGTCGTGGATGACTGGGTCGAGTTATCTCGTAGCATGCTACGCGGGACGTTCTTCTGTTTTTTGTTCCTTAGGTTTACCTGGGATAGTTGGCGACCGACAAGTTCAACAAGGATCTCTATCCTTTCTTTGTGGGATCCTTTGATCCATAGGGCCTTCGCCCTTCTGTATGTGAGTGCTATAAACTAGGGTCCCGTTTTTGTTTGTAAAGTCATCTGTTGTGAACCACTCTAATTTGTGGTTTCTGTCTCCGTTCTATTTTTGAGTCTAAAAATTCTGGTTTATGAACTTCCATTCTGTTAAGGTTTTGATCTATTTTTCATTTGAGCTTTGTTATGAAATCCGCGTCAGCCTCTATTTTTGTCTTCTGACAGTTTGTTAAGTAACTTCTGCCTTATGAAAGGCTTCTGGTTTCTGTTATGACTTACATTTTTTAGCTTTCTGCTTTGACTTTCACTCAACTCTACTTTGTCTTAGACTTTGATTTATTTTGAAGGACTTCTACTCTGATTCTGGTTTGCTAAGCGTATACTTATAAGTATATTATGTTTTGGTAAAGCGTTTTGAGCATGCTCAGGCTGATGAAGTTTATCTCTTGTTGAGTTGTGGTTGCTCACCCCTATCTTTGTCTGATTTGCAGGTTTAGCATTTGGCTGGAGATCTCTGATTTTGTCTTTTAGCTTCTGCGTTGTATTCGGAGTTGTACTAGAACTGTGAACTTATGGTCACCTTGTATTTTGAGGCCTTGGCTTAGTAAGTTTTGGTTAGCTTCCACTCTATAAAGTGTGTGTCAATTTGTAAACTCTTATTTGTTTAATATATGAGTCTTTTGTTCAGTTTGGGGTTTCGTGAGTGTAGCCTTGCATATCTTAGGTAATAAGTGTGCGGCATGTGATGGTCTCAGAACCAGGGTGGTTTTGGGGTCGTTACATTTAGTGGTATCAGAGCAGGTTTGGCTTTTGCTGGGTTTGTCGGGTGTTTGCATGTCTGCACTTCCGTGTCATCTGTCTGTTATCTGTTGTTACTACCTGCTGTTTAGTTTGTTTGTTATCTGATGTCTATAATGTGTATTTGCTCTGTGGTTGTCTACCATGAGAGTGGTGCAGCGGAAGCGTAGTGTCTGTTGTGTTCTAAGTGTAAGCTTGTGAGTGTTGGGTCCTTGGAGAAAGGATGCCTTCTGTGAGTCCGGATGTGATCTGTGTTTGCTGCGTTGTGGGTTAAGTTGTCAATGACTTTAGTTGTGCTTCTCATGTTAGTGTTTCAGCAGTGAGTTCTGAGGGGTAGCTCGTAGTGAGGTTGAGTTTTTGGGGATGTGAGGTTCCTCTTCGTGTTAGTGTCTGTAGAATTGTGGCACTTGAGGTGCACAGATCTAAGCTTTGGGTTTTGTCAAATTTCGAGGACGAATTTCTTTTTAGAGGGGTATAATGTTATGTCCCATTTTTTTTGTTTCTGTTTTGCAAAGGTAGTTTCATGTAATTCCTATCTTATGTTAGTGAGTTTATGTCATGTCTGGTTGATATTATATTAGTTTTAGGGAAGGAGGGGAGGAACGTTCTTTTTCCTTTGTTATTAATTATTAAGCAAGGAAGGGAGTTTCTTTTCACACCATTTTTTTCCTTCTTCCTTCCTATTTACAATTCCTTGTTCTGCTCTTTCTCCAATCTATAACTTCTCCCTTTGCACTCTTTATCTTCTTCCTTTGGTCCATTGCTTCCAATTTTCGTTAGGAAAGTCCACTTGTGAGAGTCCTGGTTTGTCATCCATCTTCGTACAGGTTTGAGTTGTGAGTTTATCTTTGAGTTTGTTCTTCGTTGTGCTTCCTTCTCTTTCTGATTTTGGTTTTGAATTCCGGTTAATTCAGTATGTTAGTCGTCGAGTTTGAGTAGGGATTTGAAGAGTGTGCTGTGTGGAGTCCGTCGAGTCTTATGGATCTTCGGATTGAGGTAGGTGGTAGAAGGATTCAGTTTGGGTGTGTTCACCCATGGGGATTTTAGGTTTTGTTTTGTTTCTGATTGTGTGTGATTTTTTCTCTGATTACGTTGTGAATATGTAAGGATTTTGATCTATGTTTTGGCTCTGTTAAAACCCAATGGAAAGTGTTTCGATTTTTGCCTACTTTGTTATGGAAAGATATGTATATTCATTGGTGAATTTGTGGGTTTGGTTTCTGTTTCGCCTTTTGTTTCTATAGCTTTTACTTCATCCTGGCTTCCGTCCGCTTGTATGTCCGGAAAGTGCTTCATACGCCTCTGTTTTGTGACGGTTCTACCTTGTCCGGACTTTTTTCCGAACATGTGTGTTCGGACGGGGTGCGAGGATGAGTTCTGGATTTCAAGTCTTGGCCCGTGTCCGGACTTGCAAGCGCGGACACAAGTCCGAACATTCTTCAGATTTCTCTCGGCTTGTGTCTGGACTTCCGAGCCCGAACTTCACCCCATATGCTTTGTCAGACATTGTCCGGACTTCAAAGCCTGGATACATGTCCGGACTTATTTTGTTTTGAGTCTCCGCATGCGTCCGGACTTGTAGATCCAGACACATGTCCGGACAGTCTTTTGTTTTCGCCTAAAACGTTCGTTTGAGCTCCGTTTTAATTTCCGTTTGCGGGGTTACAATCCCTTAAGTATGTATAAGCTATTTTGACATGTTTTAGTATGCGTTTAAGTGTATTTCTGTTCCAAAAGTACTCCTTCTGTTTCCGATCTCTGATCTACTATGAAAGTGTGTTTCAGCCTCTAAATTCTGTTTGGGATTTATGTGCTTTTCTAGTTTTGGTATATGACTTATGTTTTGGCAACGAGGGTCAATACCTTCAGTCGTGTTTTCACTTCGCACAGTCAAAATGACCATTTTGCCCCTGCTTTAATATCTTTCAGAAATTACTATATTTATCCACAATTTGTGACATATTATGAGGTGACCCCAAATTTTATTACGCACAGTCAGAATTCCAATACGCACAGTCGGAAAAAATGACCAATTTAGGGGCTAATGTAGTCAAAATTTATTAAAAATGGTTCGAAAAAAGCAAAGAAGAATTTTGAAGTACTTATATATGTAAAAAAATATATCATAAAAACTATTAGCAAAGTATACCATGACAAAGTAGACGAAAAGATGAACGTGTCAGCGCAAATGGATCGAAAGACGGAGCTATAACGAAGAAGATATGACAATTTTAAGACCTGAACCTGGCGCCAGCGCCAACAAAGAAGGGATACTTTGCTGATAATTTTTCTGATATATGTATTATTTCTTCTTAAGCACAACATTAACTATCATCGACGTCTTGTTCGAAATTGCCTATCAACCACTAATTTTATGTCCGTTGAAGAAGAATCTATTTGAAATTGTCTATCATTTCCACCAATTTCACGTCCATTGACGAAGAATCTATTTGAAATTATCAAAATTTCCTATCGATATCAATATTAACTATCATTGACTTCTTATTTGATAGTAAAACAATCAAGCATGTTCTACTCTAATTAACAGACGAATTGGACACAGATCTAAATAGTTAGATGTATCAACATTAACTATCATCGATGTCTTGTTCGAACTTACCTATCAATTCCACTAAATTCATGTCCATTAAAGAAGAATTTATTTCAAATTCATCGAAATTGTCTATCATTTCCCTCAATTTCACGTCCATTGAAGAAGAATCTATGTGAAATTATCAAAATTGCCTATCAATATTAACATTAACTATCATCGACTTCTTATTCGATAGTAAAACAATCAAGCCTGTTCTATTTTAATTACCAGACAAATTGGACACCGATCTAAATAGTTAGATGTATCGACATTAACTATCATCGACGTCTTATTTGAAATTGCCTATCAATTCCAATAATTTGATGTTCGTTGAAAAACAATCTATTTGAAATTCATCGAAATTGTCTATCATTTCCCTCAATTTCATGTCCATTGAATATGAGTCCATTTGAAATTATCAATATTGCCTATCAATATCGACCTTAACTATCATTGACTTTTTATTCGATAGTAAAACAATCAAGCCGGTTATATTCCAATTAACAAACGAATTGGACACCGATCTAAATAGTTAGATGTATCGACATTAACTATCATCGACATCTTGTTTGAACTTGCCTATTAATTCCACTAATATCATGCCAATTAAAGAATAATCTATTTGAAATTCATCGAAATTGTCTATCATTTCCCTCAATTTCATGTCCATTAAAGAAGAATCTATTAAAATTATCAGTATTGCCTATCAATATCGACATTAACTATCATTGACTTCTTATTCGATAGTAAAACAATCAAGCATGTTCTATTCTAATTAGCAGACGAATTGGAGACCAATCTAAATAGTTAGATGTATCGACATTAACTATCATCGACGTCTTATTTGAAATTTCCTATTAATTCCACTAATTTCATGTCCGTTGAAGAATAATCTATTTGAAATTCATCGAATTGTCTATCATTTCCCTCAATTTCACGTCCATTGAAGATGAGTCTATTTGAAATTATCAATATTACCTATCAATATCGACATTAACTATCATTGACTTCTTACTCGATAGTAAAACAATCAAGCCTGTTCTATTCTAATTAGCAGACGAATAAAACACCGATCAAAATAGTTAGATGTATCGACATTAACTATCATCGATGTCTTGTTTGAAATTGTTTATCAATTCCACAAATATCACGTCCATTGAAAAAGAAATCTATCTAAAAAATTTCTAAATTGTCTATCATTTCCACTAATTTCACATCCGTTGAAGAAGAATTTATGATAAACATCTAAATTGTCTATCATTTCGATTAATTTCATGCCCATTGAAGAAGAAATTATTGGAAATGATATACAATTTCGATGACTTTCAATTATATTCTTCTTCTACGTTCATGAAATTAGTGGAAATAGACAATTTCAATGACATTCAAATAGAATCTTCTTGAACAGACGTGAAATTAGTGGAAATGATAGACAAATTTGATGATTTTAAATAGATTCTTTTTTAATAGACGTGAAATTGAGGGAAATGATAGACAATTTCGATGAATTTCAAATAGATTATTTTTCAACGGACATGAAATTAGTGGAATTGATAGACAATTTCAAATAAGACTTCGATGATAGTTAATGCCGATACATCTAACTATTTAGATCGGTGTCCAATTCGTCTGCTAATTAGAATAGAACAGGCTTGATTGTTTTACTATCGAATAAAAAGTCAATGATAGTTAATGTCAACATTGATAGGCAATATTGATAATTTCAAATAGACTCATCTTCAATGGACGTGAAATTGAGGGAAATGATAGACAATTCGATGAATTTCAAATAGATTATTCTTCAGTGGACATGAAATTAGTGAAAGTGATAGGAAATTTCGAATTAGACGTTGATGATAGTTAATGTCGATGCATCTAACTATTTAGATCGGTGTCCAATTTGTCTGGTAATTAAAATAGAATAGGGTTGATTGTTTTACTATCGAATAAGAAGTCAAAGATAGTTAATGTCAATATTGATAGGCAATTTTGATAATTTCACACAGATTATTCTTCAAAGGACATGAAATTGGGGAAAAAGGTAGATAATTTTGATGATTGTCAAATAAATTCTTCTTTAATGGACATTAATTTAGTGGAATTGATAGGTAAGTACGAATAAGACGTCGATGATAGTTAATGTCGATACATCTAACTATTTAGATTGGTGTCCAATTCATCTGTTAATTTGAATAGAACATGCTTGATTGTTTTACTATGGAATAAGAAGTCAATGATAGTTAATATTGATATTGATAGGAAATTTTGATAATTTCAAATAGATTCTTTGTCAATGGACATGAAATTGGTGGAAATGATAGACAATTTCAATGAATTTCAAATAGATTTTTCTTCAACGGACATGAAATTAGTGGTTGATAGTCAATTTCGAACAAGACGTCGATGATAGTTAATGTTTTTCTTAAGAATAAGTGATAAATATATTATCAAAATTATCAGCAAAGTATACCATGAGAAAGTAGATGAAAATACGAAAGCATCGGCGCAAACGGATCGAAAAACGGAGCTATAACGAAGAAGATATGACCATTTTAAAACCGGAACCCAGCGCCGGCGCCAACAAAGAAGGGCCGGCGCCGGTAAAGAATGACGCGCGCCAGCGCGCGGTCCTCTTTACCGGTGCCGGGGCCGGGTTCCGGTTTTAAAATCGCCATATCTTCTTCATTATAGCTCCGTTTTTTGATCCGTTTGTTTCGACACGTT
Source organism: Limonium bicolor (assembly GCA_023374045.1). Taxonomy (NCBI): domain Eukaryota; kingdom Viridiplantae; phylum Streptophyta; class Magnoliopsida; order Caryophyllales; family Plumbaginaceae; genus Limonium; species Limonium bicolor. The sequence continues at coordinate 488,077,130 of CM041776.1, forward strand.
CGTCTTTTCGTCTACTTTCTCATGGTATACTTTGCTGATAATTTTGATGATTTATATTTTTACTTATCTAAGTACTTTGGAATCCTTCTTTACTTTTTTCGAACCATTTTTAATAAATTTTGCCTACATTAGCCCCTAAAGTGGTCATTTTTTTCAACTGAGCGTATTGGAATTCTGACTGTGCGTACTGAAATTTGGGGTCACCTCGTAATATGTCACAAATTGTGGGTAAATATAGTAATTTCTGAACGATATTAAAGCAGGGGCAAGATCGTAAAGTTTTTTAAAATTCCGACTGTGCGAAGTGAAAACATGACTGAGCGCACGAGTTCAGTTTGGCAATGAATTCAATTTCGTTATGTACTTCTCTTCAGAGAGTGAACCTCTGTTTTGGGACCTAGTTAATAACCCTTCTGAGTCGTGGATGACTGGGTCGAGTTATCCCGTAGCATGTTACACATGACGTCCTTATGTTTTATGTTCCTTAGGTTTACCTGGGATGATTAGCGATCGACGGGTCCGACAAGGATCTATATCCTTTCTGTGTGGGATCCTTTGATCCATAGGGATTTTCCCCTTCTGTTTGTGAGTGTTATGAACTAGGGTCCCGCTTCTGTTTGTAAAGTGATCTGTTGTGAACCACTCAGCTTGATACTCGTTCTGATTTGAGAACATTCCATTTTGTGAACTCTCTGATTTGTGGTTTCTGTCTCCGTTATGCTTTTGAGTGTGAGTTCTGACTGATGAACTTCCGTTATGCTAAGGTTTCGATCTGTTTTGCATTTGAGCTCTGTTATGAATTCCGCTACTGCCTCTGTTTTTGTCTTCTAACAGTTTGTTAAGTAACTTCTACCTTATGAAAGGCTTTTGGGTTTTGTTATGACTTCCGCTGTTTAGCTTTCTGCTTTGACTTCCGCTCAACTCTGTTCTATCTTAGACTTTGATTTTTTTGAAGGATTTCTGCTTTGGTTCCGATTTTCTAAGCGTATACCTATAATTCTATTATGTTTTGTAAAGCATTTTGAGCATGGCCAGACTGATGAAGTTTATCACTTGCTGAGCTGTGGTTGCTCACCCTTATCTTCGTCTAATTTGCAGGTTTTAGCGTTTTGCTGGAGATCTCTGCTTTTGTCTTTTAGCTTCTACGTTGTATTCAAAGTTGTATTAGAACTGTGACCTTGTAGTCACCTTGTATTTGAGGCTTTGGCTTTGTAAGTTTTGGTTAGCTTCCGCTCTGTAAGTGCATGTCAGTTTGTAAACTCTTATCTGTTTGATATATGAGTCTTTTGTTTAGTTTTGGGTTTGTGAGTGTAGCCTTGCGTATCTTTGGTATTAAGTGTGCGGCGTGTGACGGTCTTAGAACCAGGGTGGTTTTAGGATCATTACAATGAGTGAGGAGAGATTGTGTACACGTGTAAGAAGGCAGAAGAAGTGATTGTAAGTACCTTTTATAACTAATGTGAGTTATAAATATATTTAGGTTATATTATTGATTGATTTAAATTTGTCATGGTGTAGTATGAGTATCATCAAGGGATTGAAACCGAGCAATCACAATGTAACAACAACCAGGAGAATGGTGATGAGGACTCCTGTCCAGCACCACAAGTTGATCCCAATGAAGTCTCCTACAAGACTGTGAAGGGAAAGACAAAGAAAAAGAAGAAGGTATATGGGCTTGGACCATGCGCCTCACAGTTTACTCGGATTCACTCACCGACACTGATACAACCACTAAGACTTATGGTTATGATCAAGTTGCAATTGAGAAGATCTATGAAGAGTATGTGATCAAGTTGCAGACAGAGGTAGAAAGTCTTAAGAAGACTCTAGAGGACTTTCTGCAGTAGAAATTCCAGCAAATGTACATGCACGATCCTCCACCGCCGAGGGCATATCCTCCTCCTCCTTTACAGGGTGCTACTGGATATTAGAGTGGTCCACATACTGGAATGGGAGCAGCTGGGAACAGCTTAGGTCCACCTATTGGTCCATGGTGGGGTGGTCTTCTAGTGCGGGTGCTACAGGGGGTAGCTCAGGTCTACATGTTTGTCCGTGGTGGGGAGGTCCTCTTTTTGGTACGGGAGCTACATGCGGTAGCTCAGGTCCGTCAGCTAGTTCGTGGTGGAGCAGTCATCTTGGTTGGTGGTCTACTACTACACCAGCATCGAAGGACTAATGTTGATACAGGTACTGATGTTGATTCTGGTACTGATGTTGATGCTGGTAACAATGTTGATTCTTGAGGATAGTGACATTGTTGATCCAAACTGTTATTGTAGCATTTCTCTAGCTAGTTAGTTAGTAACTTTTTGGGGTACAAACATCAATCTATATGTTTAACTCTAGCATTACTCTAGCTAGTTAGTGAGTAACTATTTTGGATGACGAACTCGATATCTGCTATAACATGTTCTTTACCATGAAGGCGGTTGATCCCACCTAGGCAATCAGAATGGATGTGGAGCGAGTAAGCTCTGAGTTTGTTAGCAACATCGAGCCCAAAGCTAATAACTTTTGCCTCTGCCACCTGGGGAGTCCATGTAATTGCGGCATTTGCTATTCCAACAGCAATGATTGGCCCCTCTGGGTCTTTCCATATTGCATCGAATCCAGATCCTCCTAAACCTGTACTTCCATCCACGTAAACCTGAACCGCAACCGTTGATGAGTTAGCATCATCCAAGGAGATACGAGAGCTCACTGGGCTGCCAACTGACATAGCTGTGTCCGGAAAGGAATCCACCCATTCGCAACCATGGTCAAAAGTATGAGCTTTTCCAAGACCTTCCTGATATCTTGTGAACCATAGCTCCAAAGGAAAGAAATAGTTTGTTTAAGATAATCACATTCATAATTCATGCAGAGTGAGGTGAACCAATCCTGAACCGCAACGTCTTCCTCATGAATTTTGGGACAATGAAGGCCTTCAATCTCCCGGCATGGCTTGACTTTGATACATGTGAGCAAAGTATGGGTTAAGTTTTCATAGCCTCCACAAATTACACAATTTAGGGCATAACTGTCTGAGGAGCGGTTAGCAATGATGGCACCACATGGGATGCTTCCTTGTAAGAATTTCTATGCCAAAAGTTTGATCCGTGGAGGGAGAGAGAGCTTTGACCCTCTTCATAGCCTTTCCAATCATACTTCTGAATGAGGTTGAGGTATGAGTGCTATGGAACGAAGTGAATTCAAAAAATATAGTGGCATTTCATGACTTTCTTTTTTTTTAGTGGCATTTCATGAATTAGCCAAAAATATAGTGGCATTTTATGAAATTTCCCTATCATACCAAGATTATGAATAATCTTGTTGAATCTTTCTCTACTTAATGGCTTAGTAAAAATGTCAGCTAGTTGGTCTTCAGTAGATATATACCTTTAAACCAACTAATTCCTTTTCACAAAAATTTCTAAGAAAGTGATGTCTAATGTCAATATGCTTGGTACGAGAATGATGTACTGGATTTTTGGAAATAGAATTGGCACTTGTATTATCACACATGATAGGTAACGTACCTGTTTTGACACCGTAGTCACCTATTTGTTGTTTGAGCCATAAGAGTTGGGCACAATAGCTTGCTGCAGCTATATATTCTGACTCTGTGGTAGAGATGGCTACACTTTGTTGTTTCTTTGATCCACATGCGATCAAACATGATCAAACAAAGAATGTTGTCCCTGACATGCTTTTTCTATCAGTGATAGATCCTCCATAGTCTGCATCTGAGAGTCCTACAATGTCACAATTAGTGAATTTAGGATAAAAGAAACCAAGATTCATGGTTCCTTTTAGGTAACGTAGGATACTTTTCACAGTTGTGAGGTGATTTTCTCTTGGATCTACTTGAAACCTGGCACATAAGCAAACACTATACATAATGTCAGGTCTACTAGCAGTTAAATATAGTAGAGAACCAATCATCTCTCTATATGATCGCTGGTCGACGGGTCGCTCACCAGTCATGATGCCCATCTTTGTGCCAACTACAATTGGTGTGTCAAACGTTTTACATTCCTCAATTCCAAACCTTTTTAGCAAATCTTTCACATACTTCTTTTGGGATATGATAGTCCCTTCGTCATTTTGCTTAACTTGAAGTCCTAAGAAGAATTTCAATTCTCCTAAATCACTTATCTCAAATTCCTTTTTCATCAATGCCTCAAATCTCTTGCAGTATTTCTCATCAGAGGCTCCAAAGATTATATCATCAACATATACTTGCACAATTAGGAAGTTTCTCTTGCTGTTGTAGACAAATAAGGTTTTGTCTACTTTACCTCTTTTGAAGTGGTTTTCCAAAAGATAGGAGAACAGGCGGTCATACCATGACCTTGGGGCATGTTTGAGCCCATAAAGAGCTTTATCAAGCTAAGTACCATGTCTTTTCCTTCTTGTGTTTCAAAACATGGAGGTTGTTCAACATATACTTCTTCTTTGATGTACCCATTGAGAAAGGCACTTTTGATGTCAATTTAGAAGAGTTTGATTCCTTTGTGTGCAGCAAATGCAATTAGTAGTCGAATGGATTCCATCCTTGCTACTGGAGCGAAGGTTTCTTGAAAGTCTATCCCTTCATGTTGACGATATCCTTGAGCTACCAGACGAGCCTTGTTCCTGATCACTTCTCCCATCTCATTCAGTTTGTTTCTAAAGACCCATTTTGTGCCAAGTACTCCTTGATGAGTAGAGCGAGGCACAAGATGCCAGACTCTGCATCTTTCAAACTGATTTAACTCTTCTTGCATTGCCTTGATCCAATCTGAGTCTTGAAGAGCTTCCTTGATGTTCTTGGGCTCGATGGACGATCAGTTGTTGAGAAGGCTAGACGATCTCAAGTTTGTGCTCTTGTTTGAGTTCCCTTGGGGATATCTGATATGATGTTCTCCAATGGATGATCTTTGTACACAATACAAGATTAATGAATGGTTGATGGTGATAGGGGATCTTCGACATCATTGTTTCCTTCGTCGACCTGTTGCCGACTGTAGACACCAAAAATTCTCACCCGTTTTATATTGAAACAAAAATACAAAAATAAACATGATTCTAGAAACAAGGCGGTCGTCCCCGTTTTCAACCAAAGGAGTTTCTTTTTCCCGACATTTAAACCTCACATTCCTATGGAAAAGGAGCACAGGTTTTTTTATTGTAATCCATTTTAACCTACTTCATTCTGTATATTTATTTTGTTGCTTTTGTTTTAAAATATTTCACTGTTTTTATTTTTACCTTGTATCACTTTATGTACTCGATTGATTCCTACTTTTTTTCATTTATTTATTATTTCCTTTTGACTTTATCTGTTTTATCGTCACTATTTTCATTATTTCATGTGTCTTTTTTTTACTACTATTATTTCTCATTTATTCTTTTGTGTTTTATCTCCATTATGAGTCATTATTTTTTATTATTTCATGTACCTAGGCTATTCCGTTTATTTATATCTCATTACACTTTGAACCTTATTTTTAGTTATATTCCATAACTCCATGCCATTAGATTAATCATCTCATTTTTATTGTATATACTTCCTTTTGGATTCGTCGCGTTTTTTGAAGAGTTATCCAGTTGACTTTAGAGCTCTTGTATTATTTCTCTCATGTGTATATTGAAATCCGACCCAGTATAATTGGCTAAGGTACTTGTTATACAACCCATTGGTCTGAGGTTCGATTCCTGGCATGAACAAAAAGCATTTTTGTCATTTTGCCTTGGTCCGTAACATAGCCCTTGTTTTATTTCTTTGTGTATACTTACTGAATGCTGTTACAACTCAACTGGTTAAGGCATTGGTCTGAGTTCGAATCCAGGCAAGAGCATTGCTCGTTTATTTTATTTTTGTTTTCCACAGCAGATGGACCAAGCCTAGCCCCACTTAATTGGACCCGATTTTCCCCTTCAGGACATTAAAAAGAGCCCAGGCCTACAAAAAGAAACCCTAACTTGACATCTGTCTGCCCCTTCCATTATAAAACATTCTCAAAAACCCTACAGTAGAACCACGTTTTTCTCAACCCAGCAACACAGATCCCCATCATTCTCATTCCTTCCCCATCGTTCTCATTCTTTTTGTCTGCCCAGTTTTTCAAAATCCCGAGACAAAAAACCTAGGCACTGAGCCTTCTTCCTAAAAGAATCAGAACCTTCTGCTCGAATCTTCATCTCCACTAATCCAATGAGTTTGCCCACTCTCACTATTTCGGTTTCGTTTTCTCCAGAGATTAACAGAGTAAGTGGAGTTCATCGTTCCCTCCACCTACAAATCCTTGCTTATCCAGTTTACGTTCTGTTTGTTTACTATACTCTCTGAATGGCGAATCTGTCAACCAAATGAACCCAAATCGGTGATGGTTAGAGAAGCCGCAACTCTATCGGGATATTGGTCCCGAAAGACGAGTTGTCCTTATATGTTTTTTTTCTATTTTTTCTTTTCTTCTTCTCATCCCGCGCTCATTTCCTTCATCCGGTTATCTCATCGTTCTATTTCATTTTAATTTCTTCCATTCTTGAAAATTCTTGATTCTTGTTGTGCACATCAATCACAAACGGGTATCAAGACAACTGAAATTTCATTGTCATTTTCTATCCGGTGCTCATTATCGATGCTACGCTTTGTTTCCAAACTTATTTAAACGTATTTCTTGTTATTTCTGTCGACATGTTACTTCGGATTTCATCTAGCAATTTTGTGCCAGGTTAAGACATGAACCTCAGTATTTAATTTCGATTTCACGTTCTGTACAAATTTGCACATCGTTTTGTTGAAATCCTGCCCGATAAGCAACCACTCGAGAGTCTTGTCTGTATAAAAGTGACATGAACTTCGATTCTCTGTTAATCTGTATATTATCGTGTTCTGTTGTGAACAACACCCCATTCCCCGCCCTGCTAAACGAACAACCAATGAAGTAAGAGTCCCCATCTGTTAAGCAAATAAACCTGTCTATATGTTTTTTTCTCTCTGACCCAGATCGAAATACTCACCTCTAATTCGGTATGCAGCCTTGGTATGGAGTTCAATCCTTTGATATGGAGTTCAATCCCTACTGCCAAATGATTATTTTTCTGTCTGAGCTTTTATGTTGCATATCCTTTACGCTGGGTATATTCATGCTGTCAATAACCGATCAGAAACAGGTTAGAACATTTGTCGGGTTTACACCTGCCGCTCTACTCTCTAGCATTGTGAAACTGGTCGTTTCCCGATTTTCCCTCTATCATTAACTTCTAGTGATTTGTCTACTGCTCTCATTTTCAGGTTCGTGTAAGAGCAGAATCCCCCCCCCCCCCCGTGGACTTTGGATTCTAGGTTTACAGAACTGGTTTAATAAGGAGGTTGCTTATTTGACTCCTCGGTGAGACTATCAGACATGGGTTAAATTGGTTCAACTCTCCTTCTGCCTTGTCTCAATATCTACCTGACTTTGTTGTTCACTCTGTATTTTGGATCAATAACCTGTCATGTATAACTAACTTTCTTTATTGTTTTCTTTGGGGTTTATTGCATTATTTGCAGGAGATTCTTGTGCTCCCTCTCGGTACTAAACTCTAACTTGATGATTTCATCTGTTTAAGTTGGTATGATTAACCTATTTTGTTGTTGTCCATGATGTGTGCTTGTGGAAAGGTTGTTTATCCACCTGTTAGTAATGAATGGAAGAGGAAAATATTGTTTAACTTCACACTGGTAAACAAGCAGCAGGGTATAAAATAGGAAACTAGTTTAATTAGCATGTTGTAATATGTTCAAGTGAGGTGTTAGGAACCAATAGTAGATTTCGAGTGGATGATGTTGGAATTGGCGCTTAGCCTCTAAATTTTAGCTTTCTGCTGCACTTTGTCCTTGCGGTCTTTATTTCTTTCTCTAGTTTTGTTTTGTACGTGATGTACCAAACTTGGAGAACATAGGAACAGTTATGTTGGCTTCTGCATTACTTTGATGATTCAATTGATAAGGATGAACAAAAAAAACAAACTGATAAACTGAAGAGGCGAGTTAGTTTAGTATTATTTCCTAGTCGGTTGGGTTTTCCGCTTAGGATATTCACCTGGTTATAGACAACGCCAAACTGGGTCCAATTCTGTTGAAATTATGTTTGCTTTCTTGACCTGTTATCCATCATGCGGTCTGCTCTCTGATTATATTCTTCTTCTTTTTTACTATATGTATATATGTTTGGTGCGTTACAGTTTCATTGCATTCCTTTAATTCATTACTCTGTACATATGTTTGTTATGTAAGCCTTAGACAGCCCTCTAGGTCACCCCTTTTTCTTTTGGTCAAAGTCTTGGAAGGTACCCCACAGCTAGCTCATTTCTGATTTGCTTTGGGGGGAACAATACCTTCCAAAACTTTGAAAATCTTTTAAGCCTTTGAAAGTACCCCACAACTAGCTTATTTCTGATCTGCTTTGTGGGGAACAATACCTTCTAAACTTTTAAAAGCCTATCCCAAACCATCCTTAATTTCACTAAAAAACTTTACCAAAATAAAATGGAAAAGAAAAAAGAAAAGAATTCAGAATAATGCTTATCTTAAATAGCTTAAGGTTTCTCATTCAAAATCCCTCCAATTTTTCAACTCCTTCTCCAAAATTGAATTGTCTCTCACTTTTAATTAATGTTTCATTTCAGAATAAAAATCAATCTCAAGTAATTTTGAAACACAAAGTTTTTCTCACTTGGAAATAAAAAGCCCAAAATTGGCCCACTTCTAAACTTGGCCCCCAAACCTGGCCCAAATACTCAAACCTGGCTCAAATACTCAAACCCGGCCCAAATACCTGTACTTGGCCCATTAGCCCATACTTGGCCCATTAGCCCATGCTCGGCCCATCAGCCCAATCCGGCCCATCAACCCAATCCGGCCCATCAGCCCAATCTGGCCCATTGGCCCAATTCAAAGCCCGACCTAAAAGTCAAACCAAGCCCGACCCAAAAGTCAAACCAAGCCCACAAAAGTCTAACCTTGACCAAAAATGTTGACCTTGACCAAAAACGTTGACCTTGACCAGTAAACGTTGACCTTGACCAGGAAATGTTGACCTTGAGCAGCAAACGTTGACCTTGACCAGAAAACATTGACCTTGACCAAAAACGTTGACCTTGACCAGAAAACATTGACCTTGACCAGAAAACGTTGACCTTGACCAAAAACATTGACCTTGACCAGAAAATGTTGACCTTGACCAAAAATGTTAGACCCAAGCATTGACCAACCCTACTTTGACCAACCTAACTTTGACTTGGTTCAACTTTGACCCCGCTCGTTTTCCAACCCTAATCCAAATTCAATTCAAACCAAATTTGATTCAAAACCAATTCATTCAGCCCAATCCAATTCATATCCAATTCCATTCAATTCAAATCAAATCCAATTCAAACTCAACTTGTAAATTCTATTCAAACTCCAAAATCCAAAAATCTCTTTTCTTGAATTTCAAACAATCATTTTATTCAAATTTCATCAAGTTTTCAAAAGAAACCATTTTGTGGATTTTTAAAGGAAAAACTCTTCTCACATCACAGAAATCTCTTCTCAAAATGCAGAAAGTTCTTCTCACATATACATAAAGTTTTCTCCTAAAAACATTTCTCAAAATCAGTGTTTCTTCATCGAGAATTCCGAACAACTTCAGAAGTTTCAAACCCAAAATAAACCATTTTCAAGGAACAGAAAATGTCTAACACCATCAAAATGTTTTCTTCGTAGTTAGACGTTGCTTGTCTCCCTTCCAAAATAAAAATCCGAGGCGGGGCACTATGGTCGTAATCTCCCTTGTCGCAGTCTAGAACTCTTTAGGCGGGGCATCAGGGTGACAAACCTCCCCTAATTGCAGCCTAGATTTTCACAAGGCGGGGTGCTAGGGACGTAACTGTCTTCCTAGTTGTAGCCGGGATTTTAGAATCGTCTAACTCCCTTCCACTCGATTTCAATGTTTTCGGTTTTTAACGTTTTAAAACCCGAGAGTTAGAGACGTTATTAGGGTTTGACCGAGAACATCTCATTCATGGTGTTTCTCAATAAATCATATTTTCGACATAAATTCATTGCCCCATCTTTCGAGCCTCAGCACTTACCATTAATTAAGTGTCATGTTCGAGGGGGTACATAGGGTAATCCCTCGGGATTATCCGCCCTTTTACAATAAAAATGATTTTTTCGGTTTTAGAAAACTTTAAGAGAGACAATTCTAAATAAACCAATCCAACCCTTCCCATAGAACCTCAAGTCACATAAACACTTCTCAATCCTTCTTTGAACAAACTCTAAGTCATATAGGACCTCCAATTCCCGAATGCTCCTGAACAACCTTAGCCACCTCAAACCTAAGACATCTTCAAAACCCGAACACCTGCAAACTGAATATCCTCTCCCATACTCAATCGTCCTGAAATCCCGAATTCCTCTTCAACACCCTCGACATCCCAAAACACCTCAAAAATGTGACCATTCCAAAACTGAACTTTACAAACCCAGAAAACTCCTCAAAATAACCCCAAATTCCCTTTAACTTCATCAAATAACTCAAGCACCCTCCAACTTCACAAAAGGTCCCGAAAAACTCCTTAACTCCAGCAAATGATCCGAACACCCTTAACTCCACAAAAATGACCAAAATGCCCCTTTTTCTCCTTAAGACTTCCAGCATCCTCTTAGCCCCGTGAAAGCCGAAACAACCTCAAACCTCTCAAAAACAATCAAAACCTCTCTACACTCAAACAAACTTCTTTAAGACCTGCCTATTTCTTCAAACTCTTCGAAATCATCCTTTCCTCAGTCCACACTCAATCCTATCCTTCGGCTTTATTTGAATCTCTCTAAAAGGTTTTGAAAGAGGGCAATCCTGACAATTGGAGACCTAGGTTTCCTCGGGCAGCAATCCAAAGTCGTGGTTGTTGCCACTTCTAAGGGGTGTAACCCAGTGTGAACCCACACAGAATCTTTGGTATGACCAGATAAGTCCCATCCATAGGCAACAAATCATCAGAGTCAATTAACGGTTCTTAGAACCCTTTTCCTCCCTTCCTAGTTCCTTAGGTCAAACTAGGTGGTGACTCTAGTCAACTCAGCCTTGTAGAGGCATAAGTCCGCGTGGAGCCCATTGAGAGCGGGTGTAGTGCTCACTAGCATTCCCCTTATGCTCTCTGGGAAAGACGGACGATAGAGTAGGTATTTGAGGGATGTCGAGGTGACGGGTTTTCACCCTCCACAGAATGGAAAATATTTAGGATCTAGGCTTCTTAGTCAGGACCCGAATTAGATAGACCCCCCTCATACCGAAAAATCACCCTCCACAGAATGACGACTCTACTGGGGAAAACTTGAGTAAGTTTTTCTCAAACTCAAGGAAGACTGAACTCCATTCAAAATTGTCGGGACTTCCCCACTTCTTTCAAAACCTTTAAGAGATTCATTTCAAAGCCTCTAGGAGTATTCTACTCCACACTTTCAGTGTGTATCTGATGAGGACAGATAGGATTCATTAGATCCTCAACAAACATGACAACAATTGGGTTAATAATTAGCTCACGACTAGAAAGAGACACTTAGGACTAAATGAAACTAACTTCCCTTTAGGTTAATAAACATCCAATTTATAATCACTAATCTCAACATAAAACACTTAGCAAATAGGTCGGTGATAACTTTGTTTGCTTTATTTACTTCTTTCATATTTATGTCACAATTGTGGGGTGCATGGGGCGGGCAGCTTAGGGCACGCATTCCTCTATGTCACCCGATTTACCCACGATGTCATGGGATCCTGATCTGTCCACGGTTGATTCCCCTTGAGCTAGGGTCACTTTCTCAGTGAACAAACCCACGAGGCGGTATGGTCCCCGACTGACGCCTTGAGCTCATGATCCAAAAATATCCTCCATTATCCGAGTCAAAGCCAGCATATAGTGAACTCTGAACCTTCAGTGTCCAGCAACCTGGTCCGGTGTCTAAGACGGGTTTTATGGGCAGTCACCCCCTTGTATGACGCTTGTTTGACCACCCTTCTATCTTACCCTGAAGATTGTATGGGCCCAGTTCTCCATGATTCCTCTGCACCACGGGTATCTTTAAAGCCCAATGTCACGCTACAAATTCATAGAGGATCCCGTATTTACGGATACCCATACATGACATAGCGTAGTCAGCGAATAATTTGGACTTTAGACACACCTTATCGTGTAGACGAGGGGAGACCCGTTCCCATGCAGTACTTCCCCGAGTTTCCCAAAAAGTGAGCGGGTTATCGGATAATCACTGGCCGTGGCGTATGTTCCCCTATCAGCTCGGGTGTCCCGACCTTTTGAACTTAAGCACTCCGGACTTTCTTGATAACGTGCCCCGCAAAGGTATAGTAGAGAAAAACCCCGAGAGATGATAGTGAAGGGATGACGGTACCCCCGGTGAGACGAGATCATAATTGACATGGAAAGTGATTATCCCAACATTAACACTTACAGCTCCACAGCAAACACAACCACGATTTACTTTATGCTATACTTGTGTGCAAACCATTTTGACCAAACTTGTGTTTTCAAACCTCGTTCGGAATCTCTCCTAAAAAGCCACTTGTGAAACTTCTTCAAACAGCTTGTAAAATTGCTTTCAAACCTGCTGGCGCAACTGTTTATGAACATTTTTTAAAATAGAATTTCCAAAAATAAAAACCTTTTTATCAAAACCTTTTTTAAAACTCCTCTATTTACAAAATTTTCTCTCTTTGTTTTCATTTCCAAAAAGCGTGTCTTACTGGTATTACAAGGCTGCACATCCCGGATCTCACGTATCACTTTATTTCCCATATTTTTCTCTTTCTTTACCTCTCTTTTACAGGATTAGCCATGTTCAACAGATTGGTACCTGTCCCCGGGGAAAGGAAGAGACAGAGGGAAATTGCAGAACAACAAGAGAGGGAGGCAGCAGCAAAAGAGCAGGCCGGTATCTCCCTATTTTATCAAGAGCGAGCTCAAGAAGTGGAATTTGCCTCCAACCTGAAAGAGCGATGTGTGGCAATGAAAGACATCGGTGAACCTCTCCTCTTGGGCTTGGCCTATTTGGGCCAACATGTCATCGACTATGAGGCATTATATGAGTCGATTACATATTGAGACCCTGTTGCCAGCAGAGATGGATGCCTTCCTAAAAATCAAACCTCACCAGAAGATGCCTCGGATCCCGATAGATCGATTGAAGATGCCAGCATTCGCAGCCAAATTCTTAGAAGTGCATGTCTTTGAGGTAGAAAACTTTGGGGGTATGAGTTTGAGCTTGAGGGATCTCCTTGATCGTTTCTACAAACCATATCGGTCACAGAGAACTCAGAGGCAGGTGTTAGATCTCTGCCTCATGGGTTTACACCTCTTTCGACAAGGGGGCCTAAGAATGAATCCACAGGTCATCTATCTTTTGAAGGCCTATGAAGACAGGCATAGCTTTGGAACATTCATAGTGGCCGAGGTAGTCAGAGCACTAGATCGGTGGAAGGAAACAGGGGCTCGAGAGACATTCTTCATAGGGATTCCTTTGCTCCTACAGATATGGATTTTTGATCACCTGCAACTACCCCGCTTGTCGCAGTACCAAACAGTTACCATGTGCACATTCCAAGCTGCAAGAAGAGTGGTAGAGAAACCGGAAGGGGGTTGGAAAGCCTACTTTCTAGATGTTCACCTCCCCTCACATTTCTGGTGGGTACTAAAGGACTGGGATGTCCAAGGAGGAACCGTTAGGTCGGCAAAACACAATGGCTTGTTACTGATTGGTTTGGACCGTTTTATCACTATCTTCCCGTTAAGGGCAATGTGACAGTTCAGACGCTAGCAGACCATCCCAGGGGCCGAGGTATCAAAGTTCAAGAGTCATCGATTCACTGATGCGTCGATAAACTATGTAGCCCAAGCCTACGACACCGGAGTCGAGTGGGCTATCGTCAACAAACGAGAAACAGGCCTTAGCTTAAGTGACTCCTACAAGGATTGTCTTGAGAAGTGAGTGGACTGCAGGGAAAAATACCCATACTCACTTAGCCGACCAGTGATCAACCAGGACCTCACTTATCCAATCACCGTGAATCTACAGCCCCCGCTCACGAAGAACCAGCGGAGAAAGAAAGACCGTGAGGAGTCAAACGGAAGAAGATCATCGGCTGATTCTCTCTAGCGGCAGTAGTTTATTATGACTAGTGGATGCATTCCCCTTTTGCAATGATTAGCTAACTAGTGGATATATCCCCATTTTGTAATGATTAGCCAGTTAGTGGAAATATCCCCCTTTTGTAATGATTAGCTAACTAGTGGATATTTCCCCTTTTTGTAATGATTATCTAGTTAGTGGAAATATCCCCCTTTTGTAATGATTAGCTAGCTAGTGGATATATCCCCGTTTTGTAATGATTGGCTAGTTAGTGGAAATATCCCCCTTTTGTAATGATTAGCTAGCTTGTGGATGTATCCCCATTTTGTAATGGTTAGCTAACTAGCAGATGTACTTCTCCTTTAGGACTAACGGTCATATTCCCCCTTTGAATCGGATTGTAACCCCATTTTCCCTCTTTATATATGCAACTGCGGTTATGTAATATCGGTATGACAAACGTTTTGGAAATGAAAACTAGGCTCGTGCGCCTTTTCTTCACGATCAAATGATATAGAAAACCTACTTTTGCAAAGCATTTTACATAAATCATGGGGACGACCTTCTCCCCTTCTACCTTCTTTCGAAATGTGCATTCATACTAATGATCTCCGTACTATTCCACAGTACAGTACCATCGACAGCACATCGTTACGATTTTGAGTCTGATTCCAACCCAGTCTTCCAACATTACTCGACTTTGGAAGAGAGACTCTAGAGGCAGGCTAGCCAGTGACACCACGACAGAAGCCTCATCAGACACCATGGACCCAAGTATGATGAATCCCACTACCCCAGAAAATACCACGGTCGCCTCAGCTGCTGAAGCGAGCGCAAGTGCGGCTATAGGGGCCAGTGGCAGTGCTGTAAACCTTCTTGATCAGAATGTTCTGTATCGCATGCTCGAGCAATTGCTGAAAAATGAAAAAGCTATGAAGCAGACGATCGAACGGCTGGAGGAACAGTTGCACAGAGAAAGAGCGAACAAGGGGAAAGACCCTTACTTTACTGCTGACGATGATTACATCAACGATACACCAAAGCTCACATTCACCCAAAACTCCGTATTCAATCTCACACCACAATCAAAGAATGAACATGCCACCATCCATCCCACAATGTTTCAAGCAACTGATTTGTTATCCGAGGCCCCTATGCCACTGCCAATTCTGACCACAACCACAACCCAGCCAACTACCTTCCCCAAATTACCGCCATTCCCGCCTACTGGAATCCCTGCCCAAACTGCCAATCTCAACCGGGCCAAGCCACTTGAAAACTTTTATCCTAATTCACCACTCCCTGATGTCATGCAGATGAGGCCATACCAGCACACCACCTCAAGACACGCTGTCTGTTTCGAGGAAGCAATCCCCCATACCCACTTGCTACCACACCCGTCTAACCATTTGATTCATGGCTATAATCAAGCCCCACCCGCTGAGCACCTTCCAATTGACTTTGGTCAAATGAAGAAATCCCTAAAGGAAGAGTTACTAGCTGAGATGCAGCTCGGGGAGCGAGCAAAGATACTGGGTTTCCGTCATTTCCAATTGAAGCTAAACTCCAAGTTGCCTGAGAATCTGAAACTGCCAGAAATCTCTAAATACACCGGGAAAGGGGACCCTAGGAACCATCTTGCCCAATTTGACCGGGTCATGAATATGCACGGGGTAGATGATGAAATGAAGATAATCTGCTTCCCCAGCTACCTCGAAGGGTCTGTCCAAACTTGGGTGTCGAGGTTGGATGTCTCTGGAAAAAAGTTAGAAGAAGTTTACCAAGCTTTTGTGGAGCAGTATAGCTATAACACTCACCTAGGGGTCACCCGGAGAGACTTGGAAACTATGAGACCAAGAAATCATGAGACAGTAATGGAATTCATTACCAGGTGGAGAGAGAAGGCGGGACAAATGCTAGACAGGCCCAGTGAAGATGAGAAAATAAGAATCATTATTGACTGCCTAGAAAATCCTTACTCAGATCATCTCAAATCTTTGGGGATTTGCGATTTCAAACATCTAAAGGCAGCTGCCACGACCGCAGAGGAACTATCTTTAGCTGGAAAGTTGAAAGGTTTAAGTTTCCAAGGATCGCTTCCCCGACAATCAAACTATCAAAACAGATAGTCCAAGACAGACACAGTAGGAAAGTCTATCCCTACTCCCTCAAGCAATCAATCTCAACCTCCAGTTTACCAAGCCCAGGTCAGCAGGCTAAAACCAGACTATTCTTGAAATACCCCAAACTAATTAAACATGTATTAAACATCTAATCACATTAATTAAGGCCTAAACATGCCTTAAAAGTCAATTGAGAACAAAGAAGGTCAACATAAAGCAAGATATTGCACCCTTTGACTGTTTAGGGTAAATACATACCCAAATGAACTTCTTAGGACCTAAAACTTTGTCCTAAGCATATTAACACATAACTAAACATACTACAATCGTTGGACAACACTCCAACACAAAGAACAAGCATTTACATGCTTCAAGGTCAAGTAGGGCAAAAATGTGCTCTAAGAAACCTTAAAGGTCTTATGACCTCCAATTGATATAAAATTGGATTCCTATGATCAATAATCATGTAAGGAACACAAAAAAACAGTTCTCAAAGAAAACTAAGCTCAGAAACACCTTGTGACACAAAATGTGCGCTAAAACACCTCAAAGCACGTTTTTGTGTATGAGCTCTAAGATAATGACTTTTTGTCACTTTAAAGACTAGATTACATTCTTTATATCATTTATGTGACATGATAGACTATATTATAAAGTCTAAATCAAAGTTTAAAAATAAAATCAAAATGGGTGATTTTGGATGAATAGTACCCAAAAATAACATTTAATTACTTACCTTTAACCATGGTCAAATGTCATCCATTGACCATACCAACCATTGCCGCCCTATATTAGCTGTCATACTCACCCATTAAGCAACCTCTAAACAAATATCTAGCCAATCTAATGAATCATCATTTACTATTCCATAAAGTAACATTAATTAACTTAAAAGGCAAAACTAGCTTCTTTTCTCATTTGCCTTGCTTCCCATCCGACACCAAGCTTACACACCCTCTCTTTTGCTTCTCCAAACCGTAGGAACTCACCAATTTCAGAAGAAAACAACAATTGACATAGGTAAGCTTATTAAGCCATTTTATGTTCATTCTCTTCACATTTCTTTCCTCTTTCCATGGAGCTAAGCATCAACCATTTCCATCCATGTTTCTAGCTTGTTTTGGAGGTTAAAAGGAGGGAAAATATTGGCTGTAACAAGGGAAGGAGGTGGAGAATTCTAATCTTGTTCTTAAGGTATAAAAATGTGCTTTAAGCACTTATCTCTTGATTCTCTTCAATTCCGATTTGAAAGCTTGCTTTATTAGGCTTATAATCTTCATCTTAACATACTTATTCAGTTGGTATATCAAGAGCTTCAAGGTATAGCCAAATCCATGCCAAAAACACCATTTTTGGCATTTTAATCAAGGCAAAAGTTAGCCATCTCCTAATCTGAGTTATACCAGTTTTAAGCTTGGTTTTAGTAGCTCTTTTGATGCTCTTTAACTTCTGTAAAAATAGGCCGAAGACAACCCTTGCTTGCCTTGGTATTCTAAGGTAAAATTTACCTTGAAAATGTACATTAAACACTTATTATGGTTAGCTCTTGCTTGGATACTAATCATGCCTTAATTGCTATTTGAAAACATGTAAATAATGCCATGGAAAATTTATCTCCAAACATCCGTGGCCAAACAAGGCCTTAACTTGGCAAAAATAAGGTATAAATCACTTAAACCTACACTTGGTATATTAATATGTGTCTATACATATGTGTATATATATGCCGTGAGTGAATGAGTTTATTAAGGTCTTATTTTGACCTTAGGTGATTAAGGAATGGTTTAGTAAATTTTATAACTAATTAATTAACATAATTGTCAAATTTAAGACATTATGTGGAAATTGGTAAATATGGAAAAGATATGGGTAAGGCCGAGAGTTTAATGCATTTTTGGGCATTTGTGTGTAATTTATTTTATAAGCTAATGTTTGTAATAAGGCCATGTACTTTAGGCCATTTTATTTATGTATCTATAAGGTTTTAATTAAGTTTAAGTAGCAAATATATATTACCGCAATGAAATGGGGTCTAAACCATAATTAAATTCAATTTAGGGGCTATATAATAATAAAGCCGAAAATTGGAGGTTTAAAGGAGTTTAAATAAAAATTATAAGATTTTATAAAGTTTTGGGGTTAAATTGTAATTTCTGAAAAGATAGAGGTACAAACCATAATATATGGAAATTAATGGTCAAGGCAATTTTAAGGAGGTCAACCTTGACCATTTGGTAGGCTTTGACCAAATTAGATAAGTTAAATAACTTATTTAAGGTTTTATAATAAGATAAGTATTTAATTGTAACAATTTTATAACATATGTGGTAAATATGTTATTACCAAAAATAAAGGGTGTAAAATGGTATTATAAACACCCATGGGCTATTAGGAATTTTTAGGAATTTATTTGGTTGGTTTTGGAATCAAAATAAACTATATATGTATAATATATAGTTATTATGTCATTATGACACTTTGGAATAAAAGAAGGGGTGGAATTGTAAAATACCGAAAGTATATGGTTAGTAAGGGTAATTATAACCCTTGGGTAAAATTTGGTGATTTTTTGAATTATATAAGAGCATTTAAAAAGATATATGTATAATATATAGTTTTAATGATATTATAAAACTGTATGTTATAAGTGGGGCCAAATGGCAATTATAGAAACTTGGTGGGTTAGAAAAATAATATAGAACCTATAAGGGGGTCTGTTCGCAAATTATAATATAATATAACCATAGGTTATATTTATATTAAGGTTTAAAATGTTATAATTTATGATATATATTACATAACATTATATATGTGGTCAAATTATAAATTTGGAAAGTTAAAGGGGTGGAAAATAATTAAGAACAGAATGGGGTCTGTTCGGAAATATTACAAAATATAAAACCATATATTATACCTTTTTATAAGTTAAAAATGTTATATTATATGATATATATAACATGGTATAAATAATGGGGTGATTTTGTAAATAAATAAAACTATGGGATATGGAAAGAAATAAGGTTATAACATGTTGCCTTCTCGGCAATATAATATAGTTTGTATAAAAACTATAGGATATAAATTAAAGGAAATAAAAATATCATATTATATGATATTAGTATATGGTATAACATTACAAAATGTTATGTGGTCAAAATGGAATTTAAATAAATTAAAGGGCTGTACCGAATTATTAAGAGATGGAAAATGAATTTTAGACTATGGTCTACAATGTTATAAATGTTATAACAATTATATGGTATTAAGGTGGTTTTAATGGAATTAATATAAGTAAGGATATTCACATTAAAAAATGTGACAAACTAGTAATAAATAGGATTTATAAACTAAGGTACTTATTGAATAAACCTTAGGAGTTGCAATTATACAACATAAAATGTTACATGATATTAGGATAATAATCTTAATATAAGTTGTATAATATAATACAATTAATGGGAATAATCATCTAATATAAGATGATAAAATGTAACATATAATATAAGAGTTTTATAACTCATGGAACTTACCTATATGGTAAATATATACATATACAAGAATAATGTATATAAGGATGAATATATGTTATGGTTGGAAACCATATAATATAATGGTGGTGGTTATTACACAAAAATAGTACAAACTATAAGTTATAAGTTTTGAATGGAAATATAGTTTACTAAAGATAATGGATTATATAATACAATGTATTATAATGGATGGTGGGAAAACAATATAATATAATACATAATGCATGCATACATGCAACTATAGGTTATATACCTAAATTAAATGATGGATAAGATTTAAGAAATATAACGAATTAAACTTAACAGTCGAAACATTTCGACATACGAGTTTTAGTAACAAAGCCGACTGGTTTAGAGAAACCCGTAACAAATAACTGTAGAAATCCGGGGATGAACTGTCGGGGTTACTTGTTATTCAGAAATACCGGATTTAGTTAGTCATGGAGACTGACTTATAGTTTATTATCGTTTAGATCATACATCAGACGAAGGCGCTTGACGAGCTAGTGGTCTACACTGCGCATCCTTGGTCTAAGGTGTACGGTATGTAAAGGGGTTGATCCGAGTTGTCCTAAGGAATTCCTTGGGCTCGGATTTGGTTGATATCACTTGTGTGTTATGTGTTTTGGTACGTGTATGTGATTATGTGTTACTGCATTAATTATTTATGCACGAGCGTCCTACAGGACTAACACTATGTCGACTATAGATCGACTTATATAAACATACATATACGTTAATGTGATAACATGACGGTTACTTGATATAATACCATAGTATTTATATTAAGTATATGGTAACCTAAGTAAAACACTTAGGAACGAGTCACGACATTGTCGGTCTCTAGAGCATGGATCTCGAACATGAATATAACCTAGATTACTTCTAGGTATGCGTGAGACCCATTGGGCAGCTAATTAAAAATTATATTCTCCATACGACTAAGAGCATATCTTAAACATTATGAGAGATAGATGGTGTGAATTGAGGTGAGGAATCCAGAGTAGTTTACGAACTACCTGGTTGCGCATTTGTGATCACTGAGGGGTTCCCGATTGGGTTCCGCTCCAGGTTTATACCCAACGAGCCCTATTTGGATCGTGGGTCAGGTGGCTACGGCCTTTATATGGACGCCTTACGAGGTAAAGAGAATAGTCAGGGGCCTCCGGACCTCTGGCGAAATGAGCACCTTTGTGTGTACGGGAGGACTACTGTCCATGGTGAGGTTATCGGGTTGTCTCAACATGACGCCCAACTGGTATTTAATTAACATGGTTTGGATGGATGGGGCCTTGAAGGCCAAATTAAATTAACAAAGGATGGTGTTCGCTACGGCGTTTATTCAGTATTATTATTCGATATGTTCGATATACAATTGTTGTTTGTGATATTTTATGACTGTTTGATTTGGATGGATGGTTAAGTGTTTATGAATGTTTGGATGGATGATTATGTATACTATGCATGTATATTACAGTATTGATTATAACTGTAAAATGGTAAAGCATGAAACCAATCTAATAATAAGATGGTTAAAATGATTAAGTGACCATTAGGGTCCAGGCCCGGCACACTCAGCGTTTATCGCTGATACTACACTCATTATGCAGGTTGTTGATTATTGTCGAAGCCGAAGTGCGGGAATAGGGTGTTAGAGTTTACTTTAATTACCGCACGTGGAGTTTGTTTGTATAACAATATAGATGGTGGATTGTATTATGGTACGGTTATGTATATTTGGGATTGGGTAGACGCTCACTTGTCGACGTTTTTGGTTTATGGACTTAGTATGATGTATAGGAGTTATTCTCGTTATCACAGCGGTTAGCAGTTTGTTTTATTGTTGGATGTTGGATATAGTTTGGCTTCGTTACTCGCATGGGCGAGTAATGGCCGGTGACACCCGAGTGATTATTGTTGTTGTTATTATATCTTCCGCTGTAAGACGTTTTATTTATTGCTATGAGAGAGATTATTACGTGTTTAAGGAGAGGGGTGTTGCAATTCTGCAACCCCACCGCCAAGCATCTACCAAACTCAACCCAGAAGGAATTACACCAGCCTAGGAATGCCAATGGACAAAGCCTATGAAAAGCTGAAGAAAAGTGGGTTTTTGCTGGGACACCCAAAACCCAAACCAGGAGTTACCCAGATGGGAACCAACCATGCCAGCTTCTGTGAATACCACCTGATCAAGGGACACAATACAGATAATTGTAGGGCCTTTCGCCACGCTATCCAAGATTTGATCGATGTTGGAGAGGTCGAATTTCCAAAAACTGGCCCAAGTACCCAGAATAATTCAATTCCCTAACATGTGAACATGATCGGATTCAGTGGAGAAGAGGAAAGTCTATCGAACCTTCGAGAGATTGTGAAATTGGATGATGTCAGAGAATCATCTGAAACAACCCACCAGAAACCCTTCCCATCTATCACACTCTCACCGCTGTTGAATACCTTCAAAGTTCCCCATCCTGATATTCATTTGGACACGCTACCCTTATTAAGGGAGTATTTGAATAAAAGGGATCAGGCTCAAAATGCTATCGACAAGCTTAGGTATCAAGGGAAGGTGTCAATCTTCTTCCAATATGATATGGGGAGACAGATAGAAGGAGATTTAGAAACTTCGCTGATGTTAACTTCTGAGGCCGAAGACCTCCATAAGAAAATGAGGGCATTAGAGGTTGTTGAGGCCTGGTGTAGCCACAAAATTTTTGAGAAGCAGAAAAAAGGAATTACTGCCGTGTGTAATGTTATCATGATCACCGACGAAGATGGCAATCCAGCAACCATAACCTTTGTTAAGTTACCATTTCTTATAGCAAATGAGGAAAAACACGATGATGACTTTGAAAAAATCAATCACTTAACCCGCTCAGGAAGGCATTTCAAACCCATTAAGCTCGCAGAGGAGCCAGAAACACTGCAACAGAAAGTCCATGACCTTACTCTGAATGAACTAGAGAACAAGTTGGTGGGAGAAGAAGAACTGTTGAGAAAACTGAAGACTACCAGCATACCCATTACAATCTGGTCCCTGCTGACGATTTCAGAAGAGCACAAAGATGTAGTAGCTTGGCATTTGGGAATGGACAAGAAGCGGCCGACGTCAGTTGAAAACATCATAGCTCACTTATCCCGGACACCTGACCTCTCCATAACATTCACCGACGATGAGATTCATCATCAATCGGGAAGGGCCCTCTACATAACCGTGAAGGCTGGAGGATTCCAGGTCCCAAAGACTTTAATTGATGATGGGGCTGAAGTGAATGTCTGCCCGCTCCGCGTAGCCTGTCATATGGGACTCAATGACTTCAAGCCGGTAGACATGACGTTGAGTGCCTATGACAACAGCCATAGGAAGGTTTTGGGAACCATCTCACTGCCAATCTTGATTGAGGACGTCTCCCTGACCATTGAAGCAATGGTCATAGACATATCCTCTACCTTCAACCTTCTGCTGGGGTGGGAGTTCATCAATCAGATTAAAGGAGTCCCCTCAGTCGTCCATCAGAAGCTAAAATTCAAGCACGGGGGTGAATCGTGGAGTTCTTGGGTGAGGCTAGAGTTGAGTCCCAACTATTTGAGATTAAGGCACCAGGAGGTCGAGAGCTGACGCTCGGAGGCTTCACGGTGGCGAGGCCGAATTTGCAAGTAAGTCAAACTTCTTCCATCTCTCCTCTCTACTTCGATCCTAGTGTCTATAGCCCCGCATCACAACACATGATGTCTCTGATGGGCTACAAACAGGGGAATGTATTAGGGAAGGAGCTACAGGGCATGGTAGAGCTGTTAACGCCATTTGCTGGAGGCCGAGGAGCCGGGTTAGGATTCACAGAGATGCCAGGTATGATGTTGACAGATTCACATGTAAGAATCCCCCCGAAATCTTTCTTATCAGTTAACCTTGAACCATATGTATCTGTGAGTTGTTATGAGCAGAGAGAAGCTCAGGCTCGGGAGGATCAGGAGACAATGGAGTGGGAGAGCTAGTGGACCACCTTATTCTCCCTCAACTCATGCCCTGAAGACCATGAAGGCAAGGAATGCGACCAAGGAACGCCCGAGGAGGTAGCGGAGAACAGTGTCACGATCAAATCAGTCATCAAGGCCCCCGCACTCTCGGTGGATAGCCATGGAGCATGCCTTGCCATTTGCTACAGGAAGGAGGAACCATATTCAATCAGTCTAGTTGATAGTGATAGCAGTAGTGCTAGTAGTACGGATGATGAGAATGATGTCTGTCTCAATTTTTATGATGGAGAAAGAGAGGGAGAGCCACCATTTATTTCTAGCTGTAAAAATGGTGGCAATTTTCTAACGATCACTGAGTTACCCAACTCTTCAAATATTAATGAAAGTTCAGTTTGTTCAAAAAATTCATCTCTTTTGTCACTTGATTCAATGCAAAACTATGAGGCCGAAGAAGAAGAGTATGATGAGGAGGATATGCCCCCTACAGAACAATATTCCACCCATACTGAGATCGTGGAAGACACTGTAGTAATAAATATCGGAACACCTGATAACCCCAAAACCTTGCAAGTCGGTTTGGGCCTGAGTGAAACAGAAAAACGTGACTTGAATTCTCTACTAACTGAATATGCCGATGTTTTTGCTTGGAGTTACACGGATATGTCGGGGATCGATCCTGACATTGTCCAACATCGAATACCGTTGTATCCCAATGCCAAACCTAAGAAACAACGTTTACAAAGAATGAAAACTGAGCATCAATTGAAAGTGAAAGAGGAAGTTGAGAAGTTTCTGCGTGTTAGCTTTATCCGGGTCGTCAATTACCCCGATTGGCTAGCAAACATCGTAGCAGTCCCTAAGAAAAATGGGAAAGTGCGTGTGTGCATCGATTTTCGGGACCTAAATGAGGCCAGTCCTAAAGGCAGCTTTCCCTTACCCTATATTGATATCCTCATTGATAATACTGCCCAACATGCGCTACTATCATTCATGGATGGTTTTTCAGGTTGCAATCAAATCCGAATGGCTGTAAAAGATCAGGAAAAGATGTCTTTTATTACGCAGTGGGGAACCTTTTGTTACGTAAACATGCCCTTTGGCTTGAAAAATGTCGGAGCCACGTATCAAAGGGCTGCCACTACGTTATTGCAGGATATGATTCGCAAGGAAGTGGAGGTATACGTAGACGACATGATCGTCAAAGCTGCCCAACGGGAGGACCACTTGACAAACCTGAGAAAGTTCTTTGATCGGATGCGAAAATATCAGATGAAGCTAAACCCTGAGAAATGTACATTCGGGGTAACCGGGGGAAAGCTTATGGGCTTCATGATCACACCCGTGGAATAGAGGTAGATCCGGATAAGATAAAAGCCATTCAAGAAATGTCTCCTCCGAAGACCGAAAAGGAAATCAGGGGTTTCTTAGGCAGAGTTCAGTACATTAAAAGATTCATCATGCAGCTAACCGAGACCTGTGAACCTATCTTCCGTCTGTTGAAGAAAGATGCGTCTAAAGTCTGGAATGAACGGTGTCAAGAGGCATTCAAGAAGATCAAAACCTATTTGCAGAACCCGCCAGTCTTGGTACCGCCCCAGGAGGGTAAACCAATGATCCTTTACCTCACTGCCCGATGTGGAGGGTGATTTTTCGGTATGAGGGGGGTCTATCTAAATGTGGTCTGACTGAAAAGCCTAGATCCTAGAAAATGCCATTTTGTGGAGGGTGAAAACCCGTTATCTTGGCAGCCCTTAAACCTACTAAATCGTCCGCCTTTCCCAGAAAGCATAAGGGAGAGTGCAAGCATGCACTACACCCGCTCTCAATGGGCTCCACGCGGACTTATGCCCTAAGGGCGGAATTGACTAGAGTCGCCACCTAGTTTGACCTAAATGAACTAGGAAGGAAAGGAATAGGGTTCTAAGAACCGTTAATTGACTCTGAGATTGTTGCCTGTGGATAGAACTTATCTGGTCATGTCAGAGATTTTATTGTAGGTTCGCACTGGGTTACACCCCTTAGAAGTGGCAACGACCACGACTTTGGATTGGTGCCCGAGAAAACCTCGGTCTCCAATTGTCGGGATTACCTTCTTTCAAAACCTTTTTAGAGAGATTCTTTTAAAAGCCAAGGATAGGATTATGATAGGAGGAGAGAAAACGAGTGGACGAGGAGAGCTTTTTATGCCAAGCTAGCGCCAAAAAGAAGAATTGATGAATTCGGATGAGTATAGAATGAAAGACTAGGAGTCTGATTTTGAGAGTTGAAGTCAAGGGTTTGTGGGAGTCAGAGGAAATTTGAATGCTTGATAGACATGAATATCGCCTTAGAGTTGGGAAAGGGTTTTTTTTTTGGATTGGAATGGGGTCGCACCCTAGATGGGTTGCCTACGTACTCAACTCCCTGTTGAGATCAGACCTTACGTAGTTCATGTTATTTGGGGTGTTTGGACATTTTTAAGATATTCGAAGTTTCAGGAAGTTTCTGGTTTGGGAGGTTAGTCTGTGAGATGCTCAGGTCTATGAGACATTTGGGATGTTCATGTAATGAGAGGTATGGGATAGCAAGGTCTATGAGACACTCGGGTCTGTGAGACGTTTGAATCTTTGAGATGTCGAAGTTTGTGAGACGCTCGGATCTGTGAGACGCTCGGGTCTGTGAGATGCTTGAGTCTGTGAGACATTCAAATCATTGGGATGACAAAGTTTGTGAGACGCTTGGGTCTGTGAGACATTTAAAGTGTAGGGGAAATTGGAATGAAATTGAAATCGAAGTTGAATTGGAATTGAATGAATTTTTATTTGAATTGGGATTGAATTGGAGTTGAAATTGAATTTGAATTGGAACTGAAATTGGATCGAAATCTATTTGACTTGGAGTTGAAATTGAATATGAATTGGAATTGAAGTTGAATTGCAATTGAAAAGATTATGGATTGGGATTGAATTAATTTTGAATTGAATTGAGATGAATGAATTTTTTATCGAATCGGAATTGAAAGATTTTTTTTTATCGAATTGGAATGAATGAATTTTTATCAAGTTGGAATTGAATGAATTATTATCGAATTTGAGTGAATGAATTATTATCGAATTTGAGTGAATGAATTATTATCGAATTGGAGTTGAATGAATTTGAATTGGATTGGAGTTGAATGAATCTGAATCGAATTGGAGTTGAATGAATCTGAATCGAATTGGAGTTGAATGAATCTGAATCGAAATGCAATTGAATGAATTTTTTTAGTTGAATTGGAATTGATTGGTTTTTTAAGGTTTTGAAACTTGATTAAGGGATGGTTTGGAAAATTTTGATGGAAAGGGAACTCCACTTAACAAATCAGAGATATGTGCCATGGAGAAACACCTTCTAAAGCTTTTCTACACCGAGCTCAAGGGCACGGAAATGATTGGGTAACCTAGAGGTTGTCTATGGTCACCTGTAATGCTGATTGCACAACTGAAGCGAGAAACGACAAAAGCGAAACAGATGCCAAGCATAACAACCATACAAAATTTGAGGTACACATGTCAAAACATCAATGAGAGTGGCAGGATGAAACAAGTTTTTACAACTAGACAGATTGGACTCAAGTGAAGACTAAATTAGTATCATGCTTTGAATCAATTTTCCAAATCGAATCTATGCGCAAGGAGCGAAACATAACAATCCTAGACAAGTCAAAACAACGAGATAGCATAATGAAACAGGATATAGCAATTAAATGAGTTCCTCTGAAGTGAAGACTCAAATTAAATCATGCTTGAATCAGCTTTATAATCGAATTTACGCACAAGGAGCAAACAACAATGCTAGAAGTGTAAACAGGTTGTTGGTCATGATCCAGAGGAATTTTAGGTAATAGAAAGCTAACCGACGGGGTGGCCTGCCCCCGGTTTATCATTGAACAAACATAAAGAATCCAAGTCAAACGCTCATAGTCTCGTCTCAGACATGTGTAACCCGAAGAAAATCTCAACTCAAATCTGAATCAATGATGTTAGCACCATCATGAAGCCCAACATCTAGCCCGAGATCGCATCCGTAAACTTGATCCTCCATCCAGCTCCAAGTGAACATGTGCAGCCCAAGTCTCATTGATTTTTGCATGTACCTCGGTCATAAGACAAAGCAAGATAGGGAGCATATCAGGTCAAATAACCAATACGAGTGATAATATGCATACTAAAATCAAATTATGTTTCATTATAAACTGCATGCACGGAAAAAGTAATCGTCATTGCCATTCTTTTTATTATTCCGTTTTGTTAGCATCGACAAAAGCTCCATACAACTAAAGCCATTTAAACCCCAAACAAACAGGCTATTAAAAATATGAAATCGATTACACTCAAACCGAATGGGTTAGCTAGTTTTACCGTCTGCCCTTTTAGTCTATTGTCTTTTCCTTTTCCTTTTTTTTTTTGAGGCGAGGGAACTAGGATCATCCCTGATTAGATAAAATCGACACAACACCAAAATAAATGATGCTCAAGCTATAACCTAACCGTGAAGTACTCAACATAGCATAATTTGGAAATCCACATTAAGCGACAAGAGAAAATAGGATTAGCATTGGTGGTGAATAGAGAAATAGAATAGTTTCTGCAATGAATAAAAGAGAGCCACATAGAGACAAAAACAAAGAGTGATTATGGTTAAATAAAAATAAACCAATGAAAAATACCAAAACAACATGTGCGCCAGTGCTAGAATTTTGGCCTTGGGTCTAGCACTATTTTCCCTTAATCGGATTCAAAAGGAACACAATACAAAGAAAAAGAATCAATTCGAAGAAGAAAGGAGGAACCCCAGGTGGATTCGCTTATTCATTGCTTCGGAATCAGGATGAAATCAAACCCAAGTATATCAATATAGCAGCAACCGACACAATTCAAATTAACCTTCAATCTCCAGCAGAACAGTGTATATTCACTAGAAACTAAAAGCAGAAAGGGCGAGGGAATCACCTATCTCACGACCGACTCTACCTGAGGATTGTCCTGGTTTCTTATGATGCACGACGCCATACATCCATTCAACTGAAGTCAGGAGGGATCAGTGGTGGAGGCTCAGATACTTCTTTGTTGAAAGATCCAAATCGATAGAAGAAGGTGGAACATACATGCTCCTTGTTTGCCAACAATGAAGAGAAATAGAGGCGTAGCATGTACGTTTCTGATTCGTCAGCAGTGTAATCGTGAGCATGAAAGGAAATGCAGAAAGTTGATGTTCTTTGTTCGCCGGTAAGGGTGCAAAATTACCGTGAGGAAAGGAAATGAACAGAACATAGCATAATGTTCCCTGTTGCCAGTATGGGTGCAAAATTACCGTGAGGAAAGGAAATGAACAGAACATAGCATAATGTTCCTTGTTGCCAGTATGGGTGCAAAATTACCGTGAGGGAAAGACATGAAAAGAGGACAGATCTATATGTTCCTTGTTCACAATTTGGGTGCAAAATTACCGTAGGTAAAGAGAACTGCAGAGAGGGCCTGGTTGTATGTTCCTTGATCACCAGCTAAGTTGCAAAATTACTGTCCGTGAAGAAACATGAAGGGTGCAGAGCTCGTATGTCCTTTGATTGCCAGTTTGGTGGGTAATATTACTGTCTGTGCAGAGGTTGAAGAGGAGCGAAGCAACTGTTCCTTGTTCGCTTGCTAGGTTGCAAAAACACCGTTTGTGATGAGATTGAAGGAGACCCAGAGTATGCTCCTGGTTCGCCAACTGAAGAAAACGAGGGATGCATGGCGTATTCCTTGTCCGTCGGTTAAGTTGGAGAGAATGAAGATAGGGGCATGTATGCTCCTGTTTGACAACGTGAGTATGAAGAGAAGTGCAGCAAACTGGCATTCCTTGTTCTCCAGTGACAGTTAGGAGCAACAGAGCATGTAAATTCTTTGCCAGCCAGGTTATTTGTTGCAAACAGTGAAGAGAATTCAGAGGCATGTACGCCCCATGCTTGTCTGGTTTCTTGTTCGCCTGTGCGAGGAGAAAGGAGAAGACGCGGGACTCGTGTATCTCTTGTTCGTCAAATGAAGAGTGTGAAAGCGTGGAGCTTATATATTCCTTGTACGCAGCAACATGAAGAGAAAGGAAAGGATGCAGAGCTGGTGTACTTCTCGTTCTTCAGTTGGAGCAAAGTTACCGTGAATGAGAAAAGGGAGGAGGTGCTGAATGGGTATGTTTCTTTTTTGCCATCCACGTGAAGGAAAACAGAGATAGAGCACGTATGTTCTTCGTTCTTCAGCGAGAGCAAGAGATGAGCTGCGGAGGATGTATACTCTTTAGTCGCCAGTTATGTTGCGCATTACCGTGAGTGAAGATCTTCAAGAAGTATGTAGAGTATATGTGTCCCTTGTTTGTTCGGTTAGGTGAGCAAAATTACTGGAATAAAGAGAAAGGAGAGCGCAAAGCAGGTGCTCCTTGTCGCCAGTTTTTGGGTTGTAAATCACCGTGAGGAAGAGAGAGAGGTGAGGTGGAGCAGATATACGTAAGGAAATGAGAGAGGTGCAGATTGTAAGCTCTTGTTGGCTGGTTGGGTGTGCTCGTTACCGTCATGAAGAGGATGAAAATGACACAAAGTTTGTGTGCTCTCTGTTCACTACTTTGAGTTGCATATTACAGTGAGGAAGTGAATGAGGATGGAAGTACGGTATTGTTCCTCGTTGGCTTGTTGTAGTAGTGAATTCACAGAAACGAATAGAATGAAGGGATGATCGCATGTGTTTCTTGTTCGTCAGCTAGGATCGCAAGGTTGTCGTCGGTTGAGAGAATATGCTGGGAAGAAGAAGAGCAAAACCTGGGGAATTTTTGTTCATTGGAGTTTAAAGCCGTAGGAACGAGGGCTACTGTTGTCTGGAATTAAGTGCAATGTCGGCTGCTGATTTTTTGGAGGAGGAGCTCCCCTGTTTAGGTTATTCCTGTGTTGTTTTTATATGCATGTAAAGGACGAGACTAGGGTTGTTCTACTTTCGGTGTGGGCTACTGCATTTGGGAGAATCAATTGGGCTGGTGACTGGGTTGGTCCTTAACCACTAGACCGTTGCAACTTCTTGTTTATTGTTGCAGTGAATAATATACATCTCAGTCGTAGTGGCTAGATAGAATAACCAAAGTAATATTAATAGTAACAAATATAAAGTACACATAATAATGAAATAGTGCTAAGATAATGGAGGTAAAAATATAAGTAAATGTAAATGAAAATGGAGATCGAATTAGATATGTACGGGTAGTGGAAAATGAGATAGGATAAACAAATGACAAAATAAAATGAGATGAGAGAGAGTTTAATCGGATTAGCTACAAGCCGAAATGTACATAAAATGATAAAAAATAAATCTAAAATAATAATGATAAAGACAAAATACAGACAAGTACTAATAAAGAAAATACAAGTAAAAGTATCAATGAAATGAAAATGAGATAAAATAAACAAATAACAAAAGGCAAAACTGAAACAAAAAAACGAATACACGAATAAACAGAACCAACTATATGAAAAAATTGAAAATAAAATGGTGGAATAAGTAAATAACGAGTTTGAAAACGGATGCTTTGAAAATTGATTTTTTTTTAAATGTGTCGGAAGATGACAGTTGCATTATGGTATGTACATGAATAAGTTTGAAAAGAAAGGCCACGATCTTCTTAATTTATTTATTTATCTGAATTTTGCTTTATGGGGTGAGAATTTTTGGTGTCTACAGATGGCTCCCCTTGATTCAATTCTGCAAGAGAGGGCTTGCAGAATTGGATCAAGGTTGAAAGGGCGCCAAAAATTCTCACTGCGGTTTATGAGATGCAACTACGATTGGAAAAGGATAGGAGGTGCATGACCAGCCTATGACGTAAAGATTTAATGCAAAAATATTTACAATTAGTCTAGAATACAAAGGTTTTGATGGGTGAGGGACAAGCCCTAAACACAATGGTTGGATTTGCTAAACGAATTTTGAACATGAACAATTGTTAGGTTTGGTGCATGAGGGCTTATGACGAGCCTCAACTGGACCTCTTGACATCCAGTTCTAGGACTTATGACGAGCCTAGAATGCAAATTCAGTACCATACTAGTAGCGTAATAGCTGTCTAGTAGGTGTAAAACGAAAAGCGACCGTACTAGTAGCGCAATAGCTGTCCAGCAGGTGTAAAACGAAAAGCGACCATACTAGTAGCGCAATAGCTGTCTAGCAGGTGTAAAACGAAAGGCGACCGTACTAGTAGCGCAATAGCTGTCTAGCAGGTGTAAAACGAAAGGCGACTGTACTAGTAGCGCAATAGCTGTCTAGCAGGTGTAAAACGAAAGGCGATCGTACTAGTAACGCAATAGCTGTCTAGCAGGTGTAAAATGAAAGGCGACCGTACTAGTAGCGCAATAGCTGTCTAGCAGGTGTAAAATGAAAAGTTCGACCGCACTAGTAGCGTAATAGCTGTCTAGCGGGTGTAAAATGAAATGCGACCGCACTAGTAGCGCAATAGCTGTCTAGTAGGTGTAAAACAAAAGGCGACCGTACTAGTAGCGCAATAGCTGTCTAGCAGGTGTAAAATGAAAGGCGACCGTACTAGTAGCGCAATAGCTGTCTAGCAGGTGTAAAATGAAAAGTTCGACCGCACTAGTAGCGCAATAGCTGTCTAGCGGGTGTAAAATGAAATGCGACCGCACTAGTAGCACAATAGCTGTCTAGCAGGTGTAAAACGAAAGGCGACCGTACTAGTAGCGCAATAGTTGTCTAGCAGGTGTAAAACGAAAGCCGACCGTACTAGTAGCGCAATAGCTGTCTAGCAGGTGTAAAACAAAAGTGTGACCGCACTAGTAGCGCAATAGCTGTCTAGCGGGTGTAAAACGGAAATGCGACCGCACTAGTAGCGCAATAGCTGCCTAGCGGGTGTAAAATGGAAATGCTACCGCACTAGTAGTGCAATAGCTGCCTAGCGGGTTGTGAACATGCATTAGATTGTGGATGAACTTTGTCGGTATATGCAAATGATATGCGATGTGAGGTGTTTTAAAATAAGTGCACTAGTTAAATCGAGACTCCATGTTTGTAGGTGGAGATTCTTTGTGAGCTGATGGCTCTGAGGTTTTTTCAAAGATATGAGATGGCTCCAGCATGTGTTGATGGCTCTGGCATGCTCTGATGGCTCCGGTATGCACTGATGGCTCCAGTATGCACTGATGGCTCCGATGTGACCAATGGTCTCGGGGTGGTTGGGGGGTTTGATATGGTTGAAATGCTTCGATGTGGTGGGAAGATTTGGTTGAATTTTTTTTGAAGTAGTTTGATGGCTTCAGTGATGGATTTATTGTGATTTGATGGGATTTTTTTTTTGTGGCTCCGGAAATGGAATGATTGTGATTTGAAGGTTTATTGTGGAATTTGTAATGGATGAATGGTTTTACATGGGTAAATGATGAAATACAATTGCATGACCTTGTTGGTAGTTCCCATCATGGTTCCAGGATTTCCATGGATGGCTCCGGGATGACCTTGTGCCGATTGAGCATAACGACGCTTTGGTTGGCTCACTTCGATGACACCGAGGAGAAAAGGGAAATTTTCACCTTTGATGTGGTCGCACCCTGGGTGGGCTGCCTACGTACTCAATTCCATATTGAGATCAGACCATACGTAGTTCGATACTCTGTGAGCAAGGTCTTGGTGACGAAATGGCTCCGACAGGGATTTGAAGTGGCCTCTGTATTGTTCTCGAACTGTTGGGATAGCTCCCGTGTAGCTCTGGAGATGGTTTCAATATTTGAGGATGGCTCCTATATGGCTCTAGTTTGGCTTTGGGAGCGGTGTCGATGAAACTCGAGTGTGACACTGGATGACTCCAGGGATTGTCTTCATATGGCTTTGGATGGCTCCAAATTGGTTCGATGTAGCTCGGGGATAGCCCAGTATTGCTTCGAAAAGGCTAGAGGTAGTCTGATGATGGTCTGGGTTGGCTCCAGGATGGATCGATGAAACTCAAGGATGGCCCAAGATGGCTCCAAGATGGTTTGATATAGCTTGATGATGGCCCGAGATGGATCTAGTTGACATCTTTTGATCAAAAGTTATGCTTCAACAACTGCAACTGAAGTCGACTGTCAGCGAGTCTAGGTAGAATTCTTACTAGTCGAATGTTGAAAATGAATGATTATGGTGCATGCAAATATTAAATGCTAGACATGATGCAAGATTCATATGCAGTTTTTGGAAAGAAGGTACGGTCATATCTCTATTAATATGAGGTTTACGAATATAAGACATCTTCCGTTTGATCTTGAGTGATTGTTGAGCTAGAATGCGTGAATCACCTTCCTCTCACGGAGGGATACGGGTCAATCTTTCCTGAGTATGGCCGTGTGTGCAAATGTCGTGATGACACTCTTGATGCTCAGAGCAGTATTTTCCTTAGAATTCCTTTTCAAGGTTATGGACTTTCCGTTCCTCACAAATTCCTCACCTGCAATGGGGTAGGCGGATTATGATTTGGTGGTTTAGTTGAAGAGTCACTCGCACTCTAAAGACCTTGTGAGATTAGGTCACACTCATTCGCTAATGGTCCCTTTGGTATGACGGGACATGTTGATAACAAGTACGAAACTTATGATTCATGTTTCAGATCCAATACTTTCGGTTAACGCTCATCAACTAACGAGTCAGAGGTCTTTTATTGGGTTATAACGGGGGTGAGGGGTATGATGTATGTCACATGGGACTGGAGGATTTATTTGGGAATTGTGGAGCTTTTGTGCAATAGAGGACGTGTTTCGCCTTTGCCATGGGTGGAATGATTGGACGGGTTTTGATAACCTTTTATTGGTTTCTATGGGACATCATTGGTCCTTCTGATTTGGATTTCTCCTTCTTGCCTCTTCTGGTGTTCGATTTGAACTTTCTTCTCATTTTGTTTTTTGAAATTGCATTTGGCTCATCAACTTTCTCAAGCGTTCTCTGCTTTGTATTTTGGCTTTCAGTTTTGGAGTTGCATTGACTCATCGATCTTCTTGAACATTTTCGGTGTTCTTTTTTGGTGTTTGGCTTTAGAGTTGCATTGACTCACTGATTTCTTCAAGCATTTCATTTTTGTTTTTGTGAAGATGGTGGGGGAGAGACCATGGCTTTGACTCCTTCGCGATCCTCTATTGCAAGGGTGAGTAAATATGTGTATGTGAGTTGGCATGTTGTGGAGTTCACAGAAAAAGGTTTATCGTGAAAGGCTCAGCGGGGCTCACTAAGGGATTATGTACAGGGCAGTCAAAGCTTTTTGGTTTGTGTGGAGATTTTTATTCCTAAGTGCCTCGTCATTCTCATTAGTCAATGATTGTTTTCCAACTACTTCTCAGATCTTTGCATGAATCACAATTCTTATCTTGTTATCGACACTGATCTCACTGTTTATTGTGCCTCTCCACGTGCTGAAGGAATGCACATGTCGCTCGTGGTTTTACCTTGATTGGCTCTCTCTACCTTCCCTCATCGCTTAGTGGATCGCTCAGTATCCTCGTTCGGAATTCAAGGGAAAATACCGCTCTTCGCACGCTACTCACTTTGCTTGTGGTGCTGATTTTGATTTAAACCCATGTGTAAATTGAAGGGTCGAGAGTTTAGTGGTTCAAGCACTCTATTCAAACAATCAATCAAGATTTTCACCAAATACATCATTTCGATATGGGAGTATGCAAATGCAACTATCTACAATGCAATATGTTATGGTAATATGGAATTACTATGTATAGGATGCATGAAATGATGAGAATGAAAGTGACTCATTTGGATTTTGACTGGATGTTTTTTTTTTATGCAATACATGAGTGGTAAGACTACACCTAGTCTCGCTTGAGTCGGTTTCAGTTGATGGTCCATAAAGCTCATCCCGTCATTGTAAGCCCTGAAGATGGTCTATGTGAGAGAAGCTGTTTCAGTGGTATTCAGTTGATGATTGACTCTTTGAGTTTTGGACTTTTAGGGAGTGGCACTCCCGCATGGTGGTCCCACGATATGACACTGACTGCATTTTTTGGGATTTTTGAAGGTATGATTTTTTTTTTTGGATGTATGATTTTTTTGGATTTTTGGATGTATGATTTTTTTTGGATTTTTATTTTTTATGTATGTTTTTCTTGTTGTTGTTGGTCTCTATGTACATGGTATGCTGAATGGGAAATGGCTCAGATCCCTGGTTCTTGTCATCAAGCCGAAGATCATGCTTTCACTCGTAGATAAAGACAGTTGATCACCTGCAAATTTAACCATCACAATAGAAAGAAGAATCTGACATATGCGAATGTTAGCATGCTTGAAAAATGGGATGAATGCTTGTGTGTGATGTGTTGGGAATGCAACATGTGATTATGCAATTTTTCTGAGATTGGTGTGATTCATGCATGATTGATGAATGTAAAATGACCGAAAATGGGAAGAAGCAAGTCGTACGTGCTAAAAAAAAATCAAGTTTTTAGAAAAACAGTTTTTGAAAACACGTGTTTTCGAAGTGGTGGATTTTCTCAGTAGGAATTTTGATGCTCAGTCATTCGCAAATAGAATAGGGAGCGGGGAACCCTATACATATAATGATCTAAACAAATTCAAAGGGGGTGCATAACCTATACACACAGTCTATTCAGAAACTGACAAGAGAGAAAAGAATGTTAGGGGAAACCTATACATCGTCACCTCTAAAAAGTCATTAAAAGGGGAGTTTTGAGCTAAACTTCTTCTGAACTCTTCTGCTTTGTTTTCGAGCTTCTGACTGACTGCTTACTCATGTGCGGGCTCGTGATTGGCCGTTCGCTCGTCTTCGGGTTCGATCAACAAGGTGAGACTATGAGTAAGAGAAATTGGTTGGTGCTCTTCTGACCCTCAGCAGCTTCGAACTCGAACGATTGTTTCTGGTCTTCATGTCGTTCGACTCGGGTTGGTGCAGCTCTGATTTTGGCTCGAATCTTCGTTGATCTTCATGCATCCCACTTGCTCCGATGAAGGAAAATAAGGGGCATTTGTTGAGAAAGGAAATGTGAATGATCGAGCACAAATTCTTTGTGAAAATCCACCACTTTGTGAAAACACGAAATGACTAGTACGCTCCACGGTAATGACCACTGCTCCTGAAGGTGGGTTGAACTTCAAAAATAGCGGGTCACAACATGGGGACTAAATCATTTATTTTGAAATACATTTGTGAAAATCAATTTTGAAAACTGTTTTCGAAAACTATTTTGAAATATGATCCATGAAAAATGTTGTTCCGAAATTCGTTTGTGTAAAGTAGGTTTTCTTGAAATCTGTTTGTGAAAATAGTTTTTGAAACTACATTTGTGAAAAACATCTATTCTTTGCAAACCGTTTGACAAAGTTTGTTTTCTAGAAGACTTTGATTGAAACCGGTTTTGAAAACTGCTTTGAAAATAACAATTTTGAAATCATTATTTTTTGAAATCTTTCAAGATAAACGGCTTTGAAGGTATTTCATTGGAGTGTTTGACATGATTCATTTCCTGATTTTTGCTAATTTTTGAAACGTGATCACACATAGATGTAAGTGCAAAATAAAAATCATGGCTGATTTTATGTGGAGCTGAGTGTGCATGATTGGGATAATCACCTTCCAGGTCAATCAATACTTCCATACCACCGGGGGAACCGTCGTCCCTTCACTGTTCATCTCTCGGGGTTTATCTATGTTGCGCCTTGTGGGGCACGTCATCAAGAAAGTCCGGAGTGCTTAAGTTCGAAAGGTCAGGATACCCGAAGTGATACAGTCACACGAGCCACGGCCGGGGATTATCACAACATACTCACTTTTGGAAAACTTGGGGAAGTACTACATGGGAATGGGTCTCCCATCGTCTGCACGATAAGGTGTGTCTAAAGTCCAAATTATTCGCTGACTACGCTATGTCATGTATGGGTATCCGTAAATACGGGATCCGCTATGAATTTGTAGCTCGACATTGGGCTTTAAAGACACCCGTGGTGCAGAGGAATCATGGAGAACTGAGCCCATGCAATCTTCAGGGTAAGGCAAAGGGTGGTCTGACAAACGGCATACAAGGGGGTGACTACCCATAAAACCCGTCCTAGACACCGGATCAGGCAGCTGGACACTAAAGGCTCAAAGGTCACTATATGCTGGCTTTTGACTCGGATAATGGAGGATATTTTTAGATCATGAGCTCAAAGCGTTGGTCGGAGACCGTACCGCCTCGTGGGTTTGTTCACTGAGAGAGTGACCCTAGCTCATGGGGAATCAACCGTGGACCGGTTGGGGATCCCGTGACATCATGGATAAAGTGGGTGACACAGAGGAATGCATGTCCTAAGCTACCCAATGCACCCCCCATCAGGACTAATCCTAACAGTTCAATAGCAAAGAGAAAGAGCAGTAATAAATGCGCAAGCAAAGAGAGAGAAGAGGTTGGACCCCTAATGGGCCCACCTACCTGGAGTTCTTGCAGGTTAGTCTAGCATAATCACGCAATTATGTACAGCAAACAAAACACGAATGGTAAGCAAGCCAAGCATAAACTCTAAGCCCTCATCTTAGCTATCCTCACCAAACACACTCTAAGTGTGGAGTAGAGTAATCCTAAAGGCTTTGAAAAGAATCTCTTGAAGGTTTTGAAAGAAGAGGGGGAGTCCCGACAATTTCGAATGGAGTTCAGTCTTCCTTGAGTTTGAGAAAAACTT
This sequence comes from Limonium bicolor, assembly GCA_023374045.1. Taxonomy (NCBI): domain Eukaryota; kingdom Viridiplantae; phylum Streptophyta; class Magnoliopsida; order Caryophyllales; family Plumbaginaceae; genus Limonium; species Limonium bicolor. The sequence continues at coordinate 488,115,591 of CM041776.1, forward strand.
ACTCAAGTTTTCCCCAGCGGAGTCGCCAATCTGTGGAGGGTGATTTTTCGGTATGAGGGGAGTCTATCTAAATGTGGTCTGACTGAAAAGCCTATATCCTAGAAAATGCCATTCTGTGGAGGGTGAAAACCCGTTATCTTGGCAGCCCTCAAACCTACTAAATCGTCCGTCTTTCCCAGAAAGCATAAGGGAGAGTGCAAGCATGCACTACACCCGCTCTCAATGGGCTCCACGCAGACTTATGCCCTAAGGGCGGAATTGACTAGAGTCGCCACCTAGTTTGACCTAAATGAACTAGGAAGGAAAGGAATAGGGTTCTAAGAACCGTTAATTGACTCTGAGATTGTTGCCTGTGGATAGGACTTATCTGGTCATGTCAGAGATTTTATTGTAGGTTCGCACTGGGTTACACCCCTTAGAAGTGGCAACGACCACGACTTCGGATTGGTGCCCGAGAAAACCTCGGTCTCCAATTGTCGGGATTACCTTCTTTCAAAACCTTTTTAGAGAGATTCATTTAAAAGCCAAGGATAGGATTATGACAGGAGGAGAGAAAACGAGTGGACGAGGCGAGCTTTTTATGCCAAGCTAGCGCCAAAAAGAAGAATTGATGAATTAGGATGAGTATAGAATGAAAGACTAGGAGTCTGATTTTGAGAGTTGAAGTCGAGGGTTTGTGGGAGTCAGAGGAAATTCGAATGCTTGATAGACATGAATATCGCCTTAGAGTTGGGAAAGGGGTTTTTTTTGGATTGGAATGGGGTCGCACCCTAGATGGGTTGCCTACGTACTCAACTCCCTGTTGAGATCAGACCTTACGTAGTTCACGTTATTTGGGGTGTTTGGACATTTTTAAGATATTCGAAGTTTCAGGAAGTTTCAGGTTTGAAAGGTTAGTCTGTGAGACGCTCAGGTCTATGAGACATTTGGGATGTTCATGTAATGAGAGGTATGGGATAGCAAGGTCTATGAGACACTCGGGTCTGTGAGACGTTTGAATCTTTGAGATGTCGAAGTCTGTGAGACGCTCGGATCTGTGAGACGCTTGGATCTGTGAGACGCTCGGGTCTGTGAGATGCTTGGGTCTGTGAGACATTCAAATCATTGGGATGATAAAGTCTGTGAGACGCTTGGGTCTGTGAGACATTTAAAGTGTAGGGGAAATTGGAATGAAATTGAAATCGAAGTTGAATTGGAATTGAATGAATTTTTATTTGAATTGGGATTGAATTGGAGTTGAAATTGAATTTGAATTGGAACTGAAATTGGATTGAAATCTATTTGACTTGGAGTTGAAATTGAATTTGAATTGGAATTGAAGTTGAATTGCAATTGAAAAGATTATGGATTGGGATTTAATGAATTTTGAATTGAATTGAGATGAATGAATTTTTTATCGAATCGGAATTGAAAGTTTTTTTTTATCGAATTGGAATGAATGAATTTTTATCAAGTTGGAATTGAATGAATTATTATCGAATTTGAGTGAATGAATTATTATCGAATTTGAGTGAATGAATTCTTATCGAATTGGAGTTGAATGAATTTGAATTGGATTGGAGTTGAATGAATCTAAATCGAAATGCAATTGAATGAATTTTTTTAGTTGAATTGGAATTGATTGGTTTTTTAAGGTTTTGAAACTTGATTAAGGGATGGTTTGGAAAATTTTGATGGAAAGGGAACCCCACTTAACAAATCAGAGATATGCGCCATGGAGAAACACCTTCTAATGCTTTTCTACACCGAGCTCAAGGGCCGGAAATGATTGGGTAACCTAGAGGTTGTCTATGGTCACCTGTAATGCTGATTGCACAACTGAAGCGAGAAACGACAAAAGCGAAACAGATGCCAAGCATAACAACCATACAAAATTTGAGGTACACATGTCAAAACATCAATGAGAGTGGCAGGATGAAGCAAGTTTTTACAACTAGACAGATTGGACTCAAGTGAAGACTAAATTAGTATCATGCTTTGAATCAATTTTCCAAATTGAATCTATGCGCAAGGAGCGAAACATAACAATCCTAGACATGTCAAAACAACGAGATAGCATAATGAAACAGGATATAGCAATTAAATGAGTTCCTCTGAAGTGAAGACTCAAATTAAATCATGCTTGAATCAGCTTTATAATCGAATTTACGCACAAGGAGCAAACAACAATGCTAGAAGTGTAAACAGGTTGTTGGTCATGATCCAGAGGAATTTTAGGTAATAGAAAGCTAACCGACGGGGTGGCCTGCCCCCGGTTTATCATTGAACAAACATAAAGAATCCAAGTCGAACGCTCATAGTCTCGTCTCAGACATGTGTAACCCGAAGAAAATCTCAACTCAAATCCGAATCAACGATGTTAGCACCATCATGAAGCCCAACATCTAGCCCGAGATCGCATCTGTAAACTTGATCCTCCATCCAGCTCCAAGTGAACATGTGCAGCCCAAGTCTCATTGTTTTTTTCATGTACCTCGGTCATAAGACAAAGCAAGATAGGGAGCATATCAGGTCAAATAACCAATACGAGTGATAATATGCATACTGAAATCAAATTATGTTTCATTATAAACTGCATACACGGAAAAAGTAATCGTCATTGCCATTCTTTTTATTATTCCTTTTTGTTAGCATCGACAAAAGCTCCATACAACTAAAGCCATTTAAACCCCAAACAAACAGGCTATTAAAAATATGAAATCGATTACACTCAAACCGAATGGGTTAGCTAGTTTTACCGTCTGCCCTTTTAGTCTATTGTCTTTTCCTTTTCCTTTTTTTTAAGGCCAGGGAACTAGGATCATCCCTGATTAGATAAAATCAACACAACACCAAAATAAATGATGCTCAAGCTAAAACCTAACCGTGAAGTACTCAACATAGCATAATTTGGAAATCCACATTAAGCGACAAGAGAAAATAGGATTAGCATTGGTGGTGAATAGAGAAATAGAATAGTTTCTGCAATGAATAAAAGAGAGCCACATAGAGACAAAAACAAAGAGTGATTATGGTTAAATAAAAATAAACCAATGAAAAATACCAAAACAACATGTGCGCCAGTGCTAGAATTTTGGCCTTGGGTCTAGCACTATTTTCCCTTAATCGGATTCAAAAGGAACACAATACAAAGAAAAAGAATCAATTCGAAGAAGAAAGGAGGAACCCCAGGTGGATTCGCTTATTCATTGCTTCGGAATCAGGATGAAATCAAACCCAAGTGTATCAATATAGCAGCAACCGACACAATTCAAATTAACCTTCAATCTCCAGCAGAACAGTGTATATTCACTAGAAACTAAAAGCAGAAAGGGCGATGGAATCACCTATCTCACGACCGACTCTACCTAAGGATTGTCCTGGTTTCTTATGATGCACGACGCCATACATCCATTCAACTGAAGTCAGGAGGGATCGGTGGTGGAGGCTCGGATACTTCTTTGTTGAAATATCCAAATCGATAGAAGAAGGTGTAACATAAATGCTCCTTGTTTTCCAACAATGAAGAGAAATAGAGGCGTAGCATGTACGTTTCTGATTCGTCAGCAGTGTAATCGTGAGCATGAAAGGAAATGCAGAAAGTTGATGTTCTTTGTTCGCCGGTAAGGGTGCAAAATTACCGTGAGGAAAGGAAATGAACAGAACATAGCATAATGTTCCTTGTTGCCAGTATGGGTGCAAAATTACCGTGAGGAAAGGAAATGAACAGAACATAGCATAATGTTCCTTGTTGCCAGTATGGGTGCAAAATTACCGTGAGGGAAAGACATGAAAAGAGGACAGATCTATATGTTCCTTGTTCACGATTTGGGTGCAAAATTACCGTAGGTAAAGAGAACTGCAGAGAGGGCCTGGCTGTATGTTCCTTGATCACCAGCTAAGTTGCAAAATTACTGTCCGTGAAGAAACATGAAGGGTGCAGAGCTCGTATGTCCTTTGATTGCCAGTTTGGTGGGTAATATTACTGTCTGTGCAGAGGTTGAAGAGGAGCGAAGCAACTGTTCCTTGTTCGCTTGCTAGGTTGCAAAAACACCGTTTGTGATGAGATTGAAGGAGACCCAGAGTATGCTCCTGGTTCGCCAACTGAAGAAAACGAGGGATGCATGGCGTATTCCTTGTCCGTCGGTTAAGTTGGAGAGAATGAAGATAGGGGCATGTATGCTCCTGTTTGACAACGTGAGTATGAAGAGAAGTGCAGCAAACTGGCATTCCTTGTTCTCCAGTGACAGTTAGGAGCAACAGAGCATGTAAATTCTTTGCCAGCCAGGTTATTTGTTGCAAACAGTGAAGAGAATTCAGAGGCATGTACGCCCCATGCTTGTCTGGTTTCTTGTTCGCCTGTGCGAGGAGAAAGGAGAAGACGCGGGACTCGTGTATCTCTTGTTCGTCAAATGAAGAGTGTGAAAGCGTGGAGCTTATATATTCCTTGTACGCAGCAACATGAAGAGAAAGGAAAGGATGCAGAGCTGGTGTACTTCTCGTTCTTCAGTTGGAGCAAAGTTACCGTGAATGAGAAAAGGGAGGAGGTGCTGAATGGGTATGTTTCTTTTTTGCCATCCACGTGAAGGAAAACAGAGATAGAGCACGTATGTTCTTCGTTCTTCAGCGAGAGCAAGAGATGAGCTGCGGAGGATGTATACTCTTTAGTCGCCAGTTATGTTGCGCATTACCGTGAGTGAAGATCTTCAAGAAGTATGTAGAGTATATGTGTCCCTTGTTTGTTCGGTTAGGTGAGCAAAATTACTGGAATAAAGAGAAAGGAGGCGCAAAGCAGGTGCTCCTTGTCGCCAGTTTTTGGGTTGTAAATCACCGTGAGGAAGAGAGAGAGGTGAGGTGGAGCAGATATACGTAAGGAAATGAGAGAGGTGCAGATTGTAAGCTCTTGTTGGCTGGTTGGGTGTGCTCGTTACCGTCATGAAGAGGATGAAAATGACACAAAGTTTGTGTGCTCTCTGTTCACTACTTTGAGTTGCATATTACAGTGAGAAGTGAATGAGGATGGAAGTACGGTATTGTTCCTCTGTTGTTGTTGTAGTAGTGAATTCACAGGAACGAATAGAATGAAGGGATGATCGCATGTGTTTCTTGTTCGTCAGCTAGGCTCGCAAGGTTGTCGTCGGTTGAGAGAATATGCTGGGAAGAAGAAGAGCAAAACCTGGGGAATTTTTGTTCATTGGAGTTTAAAGCCGTAGGAACGAGGGCTACTGTTGTCTGGAATTAAGTGCAATGTCGGCTGCTGATTTTTTGGAGGAGGAGCTCCCCTGTTTAGGTTATTCCTGTGTTGTTTTTATATGCAGGTAAAGGACGAGACTAGGGTTGTTCTACTTTCGGTGTGGGCTACTGCATTTGGGAGAATCAATTGGGCTGGTGACTGGGTTGGTCCTTAACCACTAGACCGTTGCAACTTCTTGTTTATTGTTGCAGTGAATAATATACATCTCAGTCGTAGTGGCTAGATAGAATAACCAAAGTAATATTAATAGTAACAAATATAAAGTACACATAATAATGAAATAGTGCTAAGATAATGGAGGTAAAAATATAAGTAAATGTAAATGAAAATGGAGATCGAATTAGATATGTATGGGTAGTGGAAAATGATATAGGATAAACAAATGACAAAATAAAATGAATGAGAGAGAGTTTTAATCTCGATTAGCTACAAGCGAAATGTACATAAAATGATAAAAAAAAATAAATCTAAAATAATAATGATAAGACAAAATACAGACAGTACTAATAAAGAAAATACAAGTAAAAGTATCAATGAAATGAAAATGAGATAAAATAAACAAATAACAAAAGGCAAAACTGAACAAAAAACGAATACACGAATAAACAGAACAACTATATGAAAATTGAAAATAAAATGGTGGACTAAGTAAATAACGAGTTTTGAAAACGGATGCTTTGAAATTGATTTTTTTTAAAAAAAAAAATGTGTCGGAAGATGACAGTTGCATTATGGTATGTACATGAATAAGTTTGAAAAGAAAGGCCACGATCTTCTTATTTATTTATTTATCTGAATTTTGCTTTATGGGGTGAGAATTTTTGGTGTCTACACCCGAGAAACGTCAATGGGCGCCATGCTGGCCTAGGAACAAGGATCTCCACTGCGCGAAAAGTTGATTTTACCATATCAGTAAAAAATGGGTTGATGCAGAAAACACGATACTCCGACATCCACAAATTTTGTGCTGCTTTGGTCTGGGATACGAAGAAGCTAAGGCACTACCTGTTAGGGTAAGATGTTCATCTGATTGCACGCATGAACCCTATAAAGTACCTTCTGGAAAAGCCAATTCTTGATGGTCGCTTGTCCAGATGGTCCCTGTTGTTGTATGAATTTGATATAACTTTAAAATCCAAAAGTCAAATAAAGGGAGTGCCATAGCCGAACACCTAGCAGAATGCCCCGTAGCATCTGAGTTCTTCGGGAATGACGACTTTCCGGACGAGCAAATCATGACATTACGGAAAACCTATTAGAGGTTGTACTTTGATGGTGCCGTCAACCATAAGGGTAAAGGGGGCCGGGATCTTGTTGATCCATCCTGAGGGAGATCTGCTTCCAGCTGCGGTAAAAATCAATTACCCGGTCACTAAAATGGCAGAATACGAAGCCTGCATCCTGGGACTTGAAATGGCGTTAGAATTGCAAGTGGAGGAGTTAGAGGTCATTGGCAACTCCAATCTTGTTATTTCGCAAGTCAACCAGACTTGGGAGATCAAAGAAGAACGATTAATCCCCTACCATGACTACCTTTTATACCTAATCACCGGCTTTCGAAACGTGACTTTCAAGCATGTGAACCGTAGCCAGAACTCTTTGCTGACTCCTTAGCCTCCTTGGCTTCAGTAGTCCAAGTACCGACCGGTTCACTGTACTTCCCCTTGTGGATAACGATGACCATGTACCCTCGTTCAAAATGGAGCCGTCGAAGCAGAGGAAACCAAAGATGAGTGGTTCGTGGACATAATTTCCTCAGAAAAGGAGAGTACCCGCCAGAAGCCACTAAACAGGACCGCATTGCGCTGAGGAGAATGTTGAACCAATATGTGATATACGGAACCAGGGTCTACAAGAAAATGCCGAATGAGGTCCAACACTTATGTGTGACCAGAAAAGAGGCTGATAAGATCATCGAGGCTGTCCATGAGGGAGTATGTGAGACCCATGCTGGAGGACATTCCCTATCCCGGAAAATCCTCAAACTAGGGTACTACCGGACAACAATGGAAGCCGACTGTTACGCATTTGTGAAAAAGTACACCAAGTGTCAGACACATGCTAACTGCAACACCTGCCTCCCCTACCCCTGACAGCGATGGCGGCACCTTGGCCGTTCTCTATATGGGGAATCGACATCATTGGGGGAAGTTCACCCTAAAGCTTCAAATCGACACTGCTACATCCTTGTGGTGATAGACTATTTCAGCAAATAGGTAGAGGCACGGTCGTTCGCAAACATCGGATCAAAGCAAGTGGCCCAATTCATTGAGCGAGATATCATATGCCGATACGGGATTCTTTTAAAGTTCGTATCAGACAACGGTCCTCAATTCGACGGAGACACTATCCGGGTTATGGAAAAATATAACATCCGTTACCACAGATCGTCCCCATATAGACCTCAGACTAACGGAGCAGTCGAAGCCGCCAAAAAAGTGTAAAAAGTGCATTGTCAAAAATGGTTGAAACCTATAGAGATTGGCCGGAAAGATGCATTACGCTCTCTGAGGTTACCAAACTACCGTCAGAACTGCAACCGGAGCCACCCCATATTCCTTAGTGTATGGGTCAGAATGTGTTTTGCCAATCGAGCTTGAAATTCCAACCCTTCGAATCACGAATGAACTGAAAATTGCTGAAAGTGACTGGTTACAACAACGCTATGACAACTTAGCTCTCCTTGATGAAAAACGCCTAATGGCGATATACCATATCCAGGGTTACCAGAAGAGAATGGCTAGAGCGTTCAACAAAAGGGTCAGAGAATGAAACATCCAAGTGGGTGATCTCGTCCTAAAAGAGCTGAGAAAGGATTTACCAGACCCACGAGGAAATTCAGACTGAACTGGGTGGGCCCTTATCTGGTCAAGGAGATAACTCCTCACGGTGTTGTATTACTGACAGATTTAGATAGAGAAGAATTTCAAAGTCTTGTCAATCTCGACCGGTTGAAACGATATTATGTTTGAACCGCCACAAAAATCCAAAAAAATGCATCCATTCAAAAATCCAAAAAGATGCATCCATTCAAAATCAAAAAAATGCATCCATTCAAAATCCAAAACTGCATCCACACAAAAATCTTCTGCATTAGGCTTAGCTTAATGTGTATTTGCATCTGCATATCCCCAGCCTCGAGGTGTATCTCGAACTTTAATTCTAGGAAAGTCACATAAGTCATCACAAAGGTCGCCGAACTCTTGTATCATTTTCCCCGATGAGGTCATGAAAGGATCTCTAGCTATCCGTGAGAGTCGAGTGAATGAGAGAAATAGAGTGTGTAAAACCCAGAGTGTTTGACACATTAAACTTTGAAGCATTATGTGAGAACCTCCCTTAATGGAACAAAATATTGATGAGAAAGCGCGCTACCGTTCATGTCAAAATTTGAGAATAGTAGATGAAACAATTATCTGTCAATAGGGATGACGAGGCTCCTAGGATTGAAGAAAACCTCCACAAGGCCAAAAGCCTTATTGACCTTGAAAATGATCCCTTAGTGAACCCCGCTGAGCCTTTCATTGAAAACCTTTTCGAAAATAGCTCCACGATATACCATCCCACACATCACACAACAATTCACCCCTACAAAAGAGGATAAAAGAGTCGGAGCCATGGTTCCTTCCCTACCATTTAAAGCATGAAAGAAAGCTTGAAAGAGATACCCAAAGAGGATGAAAACGAGAGAAACTGAACACAAAATGCTCAAAATAGTAAAGAGAGGAAATGAAAGTCTCACATCACTCGATACCTTCACACTTGAGAAATAGATGAGATCCGGAAATTTCAACACACAAAGAAGTGCAAATAGACCACTCAAGGAAGGTAATAAAGCAAAATCGAAATATGTCATAATCCGCTCAAATGCGAAAGAAGTCCAAAATCATTCCACCCATGGCAAAGGTGAATCATATCCTCCGTTGCACAAAAGCTCCACAATTCTCAAACAAATCCTCCAGTCACATGTGACACACCCTGCAGCCCTGTTATAACCCAGTGAAAGACCTCCGACTTAGAGATGGTAATTGCTTGATTTGAAAAGTACCAAATTCGAAACATGAAAGGCAACAATGTGTCCGATCTTGTCAATACAATCGTGCACAAACGAGTGTTAAGGAAATCAGGAAGAAAGGGAAAAAACGAGTGTTTATCACCCCGATTAAAGAAAGCCTAACTGACCTTAAGAAAGGAAATGGAAAGGTATAAGAGATCCCGAGAGACCTCTTTCGAGAAGATTTTTCAAGAAGGAAGTGGCTTAGAGATGAGTAATCTGACTTAACTAGAATTCTTGGCTGAGCTCACCTTGACACGACATCCCCTTTGCATTCAATCGTATCCAATTCCCAAAAAATGCATGTAGAATAGATTTGCATCCATCGGTTCGGACATAATATCCTACACCACGGAAGGAAGAGAAAGATAAGTAAACCCTCCTTGTAAGGGAAGCCAGAACACAGCGCTTGTCTCCTTCACCAACCAGCACGATAGCCATTGTCTGAGTGATGTGGAAGACTGTGCAGCCACCGAAGCAAAGGATTAAAAGTCTTCGGACACCGTTCACAAAATGCCCCGCAAGACATCCCTCTCACCACCAAACTCCTCACTCGCCAAAATTCATGAACTACGTAAGGTCTGATCTCAACAGGGAGTTGAGTACGTAGGCAACCCTCTCAGGGTGCGACCCCGTCCCAAATAAAAACCCTCCACCCGTTGACCACAAGGCCGTTGTCATCACCCTATTAAGAAATTCGATTCGACCGAGAAGATAACCTCGGGGCTATACTGGAGCCATCTCGAGGCCATACCGGAGTCATCTCAGGGCCATGCCGGAGCCATCCTAGTGCAACACCCAGGGTCGCCGTCAAACTACCAGAGTCATCGGCTGAAGCCCTCTCCAATATCACAAAAATCACACTTGACCACTACGGTCCCAGAAGTTACGTCAATCCATCCAACCGTATATATCGGAATCACCTGATCCCATCATCCCTAACACTCACGCAATTAAGGGAGACTGCGCCAGAAGAAAATTCCCAACCTCAAATCCTTCGTTGAGGATCAAAGGACCCATCAGAGAGCGTCCATCCCCAAGTCAACATGTAACTAAATTCAACTTCAGATCAACCACTCAAAGCAGTGAGTTTCGTACAACTCCTTGAAGTATTATAGGCCCGTCTTAAGTCCTATAGCTAGATGTCAAGAGGTCTAGTTGAGGCACTCCTAAGTCCTCATACTTTCAATTGCATTCTAAGCCCGTCATATGCCCTAGGACTGGATATCAAGAGGTCCAGTTGAGGCACTCCTAAGCCCTCGTGCACCTTAAACCAAATCGGGTTGTCGGTATTATAGGCTCGTCATAAGTCCTATAGTTAGATATCAAGAGGTCTAGTTGAGGCACTCCTAAGTCCTCGTACTTTCAATCGCATTCTAGGCCCGTCATAAGCCCTAGGACTGGATATCAAGAGGTCCAGTTGAGGCACTCCTAAGCCCTTGTGCACCTTAAACCCAAATCGGGTTGTTGGTATTATAGGCACGTCATAAGTCCTATATCTAGATATCAAGAGATCTAGTTGAGGCACTCCTAAGTCCTCGTACTTTCAATCACATTCTAGGCCCGTCATAAGCCCTAGGACTAGATATCAAGAGGTCCAGTTGAGGAACTCCTAAGTCCTCGTGCACCCGGTTATCATGTTACTCTCCCGTCGCGTTCACAGGTGTTTTATCCATGATCGCATCTTGATGTACCCCATAAAAACCCTAGTGAGAATTTTTGGCGCCCCGTCAACCTTGATCCAATTCTGCAAGCCTTCTATTGCAGAATTGAATAAAGGGGAGCCATCTGTAGACACCAAAAATTCTCACCCGTTTTATATTGAAAAAAAAATAAAAATAAACATGCTTCTAGAAACAAGGCGGTCGTCCCCGTTTTCAACCAAAGGAGTTTCTTTTCCCCGACATTTAAACCACATTCCTATGGAAAAAGAGCACGGGCTTTTGATTGTAATCCGTTTTAACCTACTTCATTCTGTATATTTATTTTGTTGCTTTTGTTTTAAAATATTTCACTGTTTTTATTTTTACCTGTATCACTTTATGTACTCGATTGATTCCTAATTTTTTTTTCATTTATTTATTATTTCCTTTTGACTTTCTCTATTTTCGTCACTATTTTCATTATTTCATTTGTCTTTTTTTACTGCTATTATTTCTCATTTATTCTTTGCGTTTTATCTCCATTACGAGGCATTATTTTTATTATTTCATGTACCTAGGCTATTCCGTTTATTTATGCCTCATTACACTTTGAACATTATTTTTAGTTATATTCCATAACTCCATGCCATTAGATTAATCATCTCATTTTATTCTATATACTTCCATTGGATCCGTCACATTTTTAGAAGAGTTATCCAGTTGAATTTAAAGCTCTTGTATTATTTCTCTCATGTGTATACTGAAATCTGATCCAGCGTAACTGGCTAAGGTACTTGCTATACAACCCATTGGTCTGAGGTTTGATTCCTGGCACGAACAAAAAGCATTTTCGTCATTTTGCCTTGGTCCGTAACATAGCCCATGTTTTATTTCTTTGCATATACTTACTGAATGTTGTTACAGCCCAACCGGTTTAGGCATGCAGTGATGAGGTTGGTGGTACCGAGTTCAAATCCAGGCAAGAGCATTGCTCTTTTTTTTTTATTTTCGTTTTCCACAGCAGATGGACCAAGCCCAGCCCCACTTAATTGGACCCGATTTCCCCCTCCAGGACATTAAAAAGAGCCCAGGTCTACAAAAAGAAACCCTAACTTGACATCTGTCTGCCCCTCCATTATAAAACATTCTCAAAAATCCTATAGTAGAACCACGTTTTTCTCAACCCAGCAACACAGATCCCCATCGTTCTCATTCCTTCCCCATCGTTCTCATTCTTTTTGTCTACCTAGTTTTTCGAAATCCTGAGACAAAAAACCCAAGCACTGATCCTTCTTCCTAAAAGAATCAGAACCTTCTGCTCAAATCTTCATCTCCATTAATCCACTAAGTTTGCCCACTCTCACTATTTCGGTTTCGTTTTGCTCCAAAGATTAATAGAGTAAGTGGAGTTCATCGTTCCCTCCACCTTCAAATCCTTGCTTCTCCAGTTTACGTTCTGTTTCTTTACTATACTCTCTCAATGGCGGTCTGTCAACCAAATGAACCTAAATCGGTGATGGTTAGAGAAGCCGCAACTCTATCGGGATATTGGTCCCGAAAGACGAGTTATCCTTATATGTTTTTTTTCTCTTTTTTCTTTTCTTCTACTCATCACACGCTCATTTCCTTCATCTGGTTATCTCATCATTCTGTTTCGTTTTAATTTCTTCCGTTCTCGAAAATTCTTGATTCTTGTTGTGCACATCAATCACAAACAGGTATCAAGACAACTGAAATTTCATTGTCATTTTCTATCTGGTGCTCATTATCGATGCTACGTTTTGTTTCCAAACTTATTTAAACGCATATTTTGTTATTTCTGTCGACATGTTACTTTGATTTCATCTAGCAACTCCATGAGTTCTTGGCCTTACTAATATTCTTCTAGGATCAGAAGCAATTTCATGCCAGGTTAAGACATGAACCTCAGTATTTAATTTCGATTTCACGTTCTGTACAAATTGCACATCGTTTTGTTGAAATCCTGCCCGATAAGCAGCCACTCGAGAGTCTTGCCTGTATAAAAGTGACATGAACTTTGATTCTCTGTTAATCTGTATATTATCGTGTGCTGTTGTGGACAACACCCCATTCCCTACCCTGCTAAACGAACAACCAATGAAGTAAGAGTACCCATCTGTTAAGCAAATAAACCTGTTTGTATGTTTTTTCTCTCTGACCCGGTTCGAAATACTCACCTCTAAGTCGGTATGCAGCCTTGGTATGGAGTTCAATCCTTGATCCTTGTTATTCCCTACTGCCAAATGATTATTTTTCTGTCTGAGCTTTTGTGTTGCGTATCCTTTACGCTGGGTATATTCATGCTGTCAATAACCGATCAGAAACAGGTTAGAACATTTATCGGGTTTACACCTCCCGCTCTACTCTCTAGCATTGTGAAACTGGTCGTTTCCTGATTTTCCCTCTGTCATTAACTTCTAGTGATTTGTCTACTGCTCTCATTTTCGGGTTCGTGTAAGCGTAGAATCCCCCCTCCTGGACTTGGATTCTTGTGTTACAGAACTGGTTTAATAAGGTGTTGTTTATTTGATTCATCGGTGAGACTATCAGACATGGGTTAAATCGGTTCAACTCTCCTTCTGCCTTGTCTCAATATCTACCTAACTTTGTTGTTCACTCTGTATTTTGGATCAATAACTTGTCATGTATAACTAACTTTCTTTATTGTTTGCTTTGGGGTTTATTGCATTATTTGCAGGAGATTCTTGTGCTCCCTCTCGGTACTAAACTCTAACTTGTTGATTTCATCTGTTTAAGTTGATATGATTAACCTATTTTGTTGTTGTCCATGATGTGTGCTTGTGGAAAGGTTGTTTATCTACCTGTTAGTAATGAATGGAAGAGGAAAATATTGTTTAACTTCACACTGGTAAACAAGCAGTAGGGTATAAAATAGGAACTAGTTTAATTAGCATGTTGTATCTGTTCAAGTGAGGTGTTAGGAACCAATAGTAGATTTCGAGTGGATGATGTTGGAATTGGCGCTTAGCCTCTGAATTTTAGCTTTCTGCTGCACTTTGTCCTTGCGGTTTTTATTTCTTTCTCTGGTTTTGTTTTGTACGTGATGATACCAAACTTGGAGAACATAGGAACAGTTCCGTTGGCTTCTACATTACTTTGATGATTCAATTGATAAGGATGAACAAAAAAACAAACTGATAAACTGAAGAGGCGAGTTAGTTTGTATTATTTCCTAGTTGGTTGGGTTTTCCGCTTAGGATATTCACCTGGTTACAGACAACGCCAAACTGGGTCCAATTCTGTTGAAATTATGTTTGCTTTCTTGACCTGTTATCCATCATGCGGTTTGCTCTCTGATTATATTCTTCTTCTTTTTTACTATATGTATATATGTTTGGTGCGTTACAGTTTCATTGCATTCCTTTAATTCATTACTCTGTACATATGTTTGTTATGTAAGCCTTAGATAGCCCTCTAGGTCACCCCTTTTTCTTTTGATCAAAGTCTTGGAAGGTACCCCACAGCTAGCTCATTTCTGATTTGCTTTGTGGGGGAACAATACCTTCCAAAACTTTGAAAATCTTTTAAGCCTTTGAAGGTACCCCACAGCTAGCTTATTTCTGATCTGCTTTGTGGGAACAATACCTTCCAAACTTTTAAAAGTCTATCCCAAACCATCCTTAATTTCACTAAAAAACTTCACCCAAAAAAAATGGAAAAGAAAAAAGAAATAAAAGAATTCAGAATAATGCTTATCTTAAATAGCTTAAGGTTTCTCATTCATAATCCTTCCAATTTTTCAACTCCTTCTCTAAAATTGAATTGTCTCTCACTTTTAATTAATGTTTCATTTCAGAAGAAAAATCAATCTCAAGTAATTTTGAAACACAAAGTTTTTCTCACTTGGAAATAAAAAGCCCAAAATTGGCCCACTTCTAAACTTGGCCCCCAAACCTGGCCCAAATACTCAAACCCGGCCCAAATACCTGTACTTGGCCCATTAGCCCATACTTGGTCCATTAGCCCATGCTCGGCCCATCAGCCCAATCCGGCCCATCAACCCAATCCGGCCCATCACCCATACTTGGCCCATCAGCCCATCCGGCCCATCAGCCCAATCCGTCCTATTGGCCCAATTCAAAGCCCGACCCAAAAGTCAAACCAAGCCCGACCCAAAAGTCAAACCAAGCCCACAAAAGTCTAACCTTGACCAAAAATGTTGACCTTGACCAAAATGTTGACCTTGACCCAAAACGTTGACCTTGACCAAAAACATTGACCTTGACCAGAAAACGTTGACCTTGACCAGAAAACGTTGACCTTGACCAGAAAACGTTGACCTTGACCAGAAATGTTGACCTTGACCAAAAATGTTGACCCAAGCATTGACCGACCCTACTTTGACCAACCTAACTTTGACTTGGTTCAACTTTGGTCCCGCTCATTTTCCAACCCCAATTCAAATTCAATTCAAACCAAATTTGATTCAAAACCAATTCATTCAGCCCAATCCAATTCATATCCAATTCCATTCAATTCAAATCAAATCCAATTCAAACTCAACTTGTAAATTCTATTCAAACTCCAAAATCCAAAAATCTTTTTTCTTGAATTTCTAACAATCATTTTATTCAAACTTCATCAAGTTTTCAAAAGAAACCATTTTGTGGAATTTTTAAAGGAAAAAATCTTCTCACATCACAGAAAACTCTTCTCAAAATGCAGAAAGTTCTTCTCACATATACAGAAAGTTTTCTCCTAAAAAAATTTCTCAAAATCAGTATTTCTTCATCGAGAATTCCGAACAACTTCAGAAGTTTTTAATATTTAGTTTTCAAACCCAAAATAAACCATTTTCAAGGAACAGAAAATGTCTAACACCTTCAAAATGTTTTCTTCCTAGTTAGACGTTGCTTGTCTCCCTTCCAAAATAAAAATCCGAGGCGGGGCACTGGGGTCGTAATCTCTCTTGTCGCAGTCTGGATCTCTTTAGGCGGGGCATTAGGGTGACAAACCTCCCCTAATTGTAGCCTAGATTTTCACAAGGCGGGGGGTGCTAGGGACGTAATTGCCTTCCTAGCTACAGCCGGGATTTTGAATCGTCTAACTCCCTTCCACTCATTTCAATGTTTTCGGTTTTTAACGTTTTAAAACCTGAGAGTTAGAGATGTTATTAGGGTTTGACCGAGAACATCTCATTCATGGTGTTTCTCTCTAAATCCTATTTTCGACATAAATTCATTGTCCCATCTTTCGAGCCTCGGCACTTACCATTAATTAAGTGACGTGTTCGAGGGGGTACATAGGGTAATCCCTCGGGATTATCCGCCCTTTTACAATAAAAATGATTTTTTCGGTTTTAGAAAACTTTAAGAGAGACAATTCTAAATAAACCAATCCAACCCTTCCCATAGAACCTCAAGTCACATAAACACTTTCAATCCTTCTTTGAACAAACTCTAAGTCATATAGGACCTCCAATTCCCGAATGCTCCTGAACAACCTTAGCCACCTCAAACCTAAGACATCTTCAAAACCCGAACACCTGCAAACCGAATATCCTCTCCCATACTCAATCGTCCTGAAAACCTGAATTCCTCTTCAACACCCTCGACTTCCCAAAACACCTCAAAAATGTGACCATTCCAAAACTGAACTTCACAAACCCAGAAAACTCCTCAAAATAACCCCAAATTCCCTTTAACTTCATCAAATAACTCAAGAACCCTCCAACTTCACAAAAGGTCCCGAAAAACTCCTTAACTCCAGCAAATGATCCGAACACCCTTAACTCCACAAAAATGACCAAAATGCCCCTTTTTCTCCTTAAAACTTCCAGCATCCTCTTAACCCCGTGAAAGCCGAAACAACCTCAAACCTCTCAAAAACAATCGAAACCTCTCTACACTCAAACAAACTTCTTTAAGACCTGCCTATTTCTTCAAACTCTTCGAAATCATCCTTTCCTCAGTCCACACTCAATCCTATCCTCCGGCTTTATTTGAATCTCTCTAAAAGGTTTTGAAAGAGGGCACTCCCGACAATTGGAGACCGAGGTTTCCTCAGGCACCAATCCAAAGTCGTGGTCGTTGCCACTTCTAAGAGGTGTAACCCAGTGCAAACCCACACAGAATCTTTGGTATGACCAGATAAGTCCCATTCATAGGCAACAAATCATTAGAGTCAATTAACGGTTCTTAGATACCTTCTCCTCCCTTCCTATTCCTAATTCCTTAGGTCAAACTAGGTGGCGACTCTAGTCAACTCCCCTTATAGAGGCATAAGTCCGCGTGGAGCCCATTGAGAGCGGGTGTAGTGCTCACTAGCATTCCCCTTATGCTCTCTGGGAAAGACGGATGATAGAGTAGGTATTTGAGGGATGCTGAGGTAACGGGTTTTCACCCTCCACAGAATGGCAAATATTTAGGATCTAGGCTTCTTAGTTAGGACCCGAATTAGATAGACCCCCCTCATACCGAAAAATCACCCTCCACACCGACTTGTTGGGCAAGTTTTCTCAACAATGAAGTGCTAACATGCCCTAGTCTTTTGTGCCATAGTGTAGAGTCATCTATTGAAGCAGTCAAGCATGAAAGATTTGGACTGTCAATATCCTCCAAACTAGTTACATAAACATTTTCCCACATGTTTCCCTTTAACAACTCTTTGCCATTGTTCTAACTTACTATGTTACAATGTGTAGGATAGAAGTGATTTGAATTGCCTCTGTCACATATTTAAGAAACACTAAGCAAGTTGAATTTTAAACCATTGACCTAATTTACACTATCTATGACATAATCTGAAGTAATACCAACCTTACTTACACCGATGATTTTTCCTTTCTTGTTGTTGCCAAAGAAACAGTTCCTTGGCTTCCTAGTTTGAGTGAGAAGAACTTCTTTTTGTCTCATGTCATGTTTTTAGAGCACCTACTGTCGATGTACTAGCAGGGGTCCATTCCCACTCGATTCTGCACTTAACACGTTAGTGGTGTGGGGTTAGGGTCCATTGAAAGGTTGGACCCATTTCTGCCATCAACTATTGTTCTAGGATCATTTTTTACTACTCATTTTAGTCCTATTTTCTTGAGTTGCCAATGCCTCATAAAATGCATCTTATAGCAATTGGCATCATGATGACCAGGTTGTCTGCATAGGTTACAGACCCTCCATGATTGGTCGCTGACTGATATCCGATTGGTCGTTTGCTTCTCCATATGGGAGTCCTAGATACAGCTTCTAGCTTTGCATGTTTTTCTTTGACAAACGCTAGTTCTTTTCCTTTGTACTAAGTGCAACAATAATTCATTGATTTCAGGTTGTTTTCCTAGTTTCATCTTTTCATGAGCAGAAAGAATTTCACTATAACCAATTTGCAATTTCATGAGTGCTTTCATAAGATTATCTACTTTATCCTTTTCTAAGTTCTTCTCCAATTTCTCATATTCCTCCAAAAGTTCATTATTTTCATTTTCCAAAGCCTCAAGTTGATCAACTAATATAAAGAGAAAATTTTCTAAGTCTAGGGAGTTCGGCCTTTAGAATCCTCTTTCTAAGGTTAGAATAGTTTACCTTGTTTTGATCTTCTTCTTCTGACTCTAAAGTTTCCTTATCTTGTGCCATCAAGCAACTTTCTTCAAGACATAGGTGAGCCTTCTCATCCTCCGAGGAATCACTATCTGAGGTTTAATTATTGTCGCTGAGGTCTGAGTCTCCCCATGCGGTACACAAATGCTTCTTTCCTTGGCCCTTTGTTGAACGATCGTCGGACAGGTTTCCTAACCTTATCGTTATCCTCTCGTGATTGTTGAGGACAGTCTTTAATGTGATGTTCACGCTTCGAGCATCCAAAACACTTATCATTGTCTTTCTTGTGGTGATCATCAATCTCCTTGGGCTCTCTTCCTTTCCTCATATTGTTTCTTATGAATTTTCAAAAGTACCTCTTAGCATAAAGGACCGTCTCATCATAGTCTTCTTCTGTCTTGGAGTTTTCAGTTACCTGTAGGGCTATGCCTTTTCCTTTTCTTTTGAACTTTTAGAGCTTCGTTGTTGTAGTTTCAACTCGAACGCCATTAGGGAACCTAATATGTCTGCCAAGGACATCTTAGAAAGATCATGGACTTCTTGCATGGCATTGACCTTGCTGTCAAAGGAAGCAGGAAGAAATCTGAGGAACTTCCGAATTTGATCCTCGTTTGAGATAGTTCTTCCAAGCACCAACATTTCGTTGATCAGCTTGGTGAACCTTGTATGCATTTTAGAGATGCTCTCCTTTTCTTCCTTCTTGAATAGCTCCCAATGAGTGAGTAGCAAATCAATACGAGTATTTTTGATCTCGTCATTCCCTTCATACTTAACCTCAAGAGTTTTCCAAATCTCTTGAGTGTTTTGAATGAGGCTATCTTGGAGTATTGCTCAGGTAGTAGTGCACAGTGTAGTATTCTTACGGCTCGAGCATTAAATATCAGCTTCTTGATTTGATCATCCATCATGTTGTCGATAGATATGTCTTGTCCTTGAGCATTCTAGGAGGTGTATTCTCCATGTTTTATCACCCTCCACATTCTTGGATCATCAGACTTGATGTGAAACTCCATTTTATTCTTCCAATAAGTGTAGTTGTCTCCATTGAAGAATGGTGGTCGATTTGGTGTGGAACCTTCTAATACCGCTAGTAGGCTTGCGTGAGACATTTTGATCGTCTTCCAAAGCAGTTAGCTTTCTAGAAGAGACCCGCTCTGATACCAATTGAAACTGGCTGGCGCTCCTGATGCGTCCCCGACCGGTCGTGAACGTATCGTTGACTCAAATAAACTTTGATAGTTTAGGGAAAGACACGAGATAAACTTAAACAGGAAACCCCATTTTGATTGAGAATTTACACACACAAAATTCACTCAATCTCCCTTGCCCCACACACAGACTCCCGGGACAGTTTCGACTTTACCTTTAAAGTCCTTAACCCTCACCTGACTATCGGCCTACTATTCACCGACCGTTCCCTGACCTGCCGGTCTATCAAATACCCAAAGTATTGATACTCTAACCCAGTCCTATCTAGCTCACCAACTCTCTAGCACTCACACATACTCCTAAGTCTGATCCACACTTGCCCAGATAATCTCTTTCTTTTCCTTTTGTACGGGCTTACTTACATATGAAATAGATTCAAATATATACGGTTTAGTTAGGATGTAACTACCGTCTTATAAGTCCCTAGACTTCTAGGGGTCGACTACAGCTTCAATTATTCACATAAAAACCACACTAGACTTGCAGAGAGTCTTCAACTTGATCTGGAGGCGTTTGAACTACGTGTCGCCTCATAGTTGGTCACGTTGGCGGCAGCCTTCTTGATTGGTCGAGCACCACTTGTGTGCCCACTTGCCTGATTCTGTTTGGCTCATTAAATGCTCATAAATGCCCTCTTCTGAATTTATTGCGGCTATGGAATGATGTTCATTAATAGCCTTTGTTATCGTGTGCATTAATGAACTACTCCTTTTGTCGTGAGCTAGTTGATTATGTGAGTATATGAGTCTGTCTGAATATGTTGATCCTTTTGCAGTCTTTGTCTTTGATTTTCTTCTTAAGCATGAGAGATATCTTCGTGCGGTGTCTGACTGGTTTGTATGTGCTAGAAGTTCTACGGAGCTCTCGCAGACAGGTGCCCGACTGGTTGGGCACATGTCGTAGGTTGAGTGCACTTGCAACCTTGCGTGCTAAGCCACTCATGACTTAAGTGCGCTTGCAACCTTGCGTGCTAAGCCACTTATTCACCTGTTTATCTGAATGATAGCTTGACAAACATGTTAGATAAACACCACAGGTTTGCGATCATCAAAACTAAAGATCCTTGACTTAACAGGTATGAAAGAGAAAGGCTGATTTTGGCTTTTAAGGTAAGTTACTGTTACTTTAATGCATAGTAAGTGGTGACTCGTACTTAGATATTTCCATTGCTTATAAGGCTGATAGACAGATGTATTGCCGCCCTCCTTGCTGATATTTTAGGGGTCAATGGTCAACATTGACCAACTTAGTCAATTAAGACTTAATTTTGCACTATTTGAGTACTATTCACATTTTAGTGCCAAACTTGTGAAATTTTGTAAATCTCTTGATTTAGAGTTACTAATGTGATACTAAGTAGTACACATGTTAATTAGGGTGTATACAAGGCCATTTGGCCATCCAAAGTCAAGTTTTGGACACTTTGACAAAAATGTGTCTTAAGGAGTTTTAGTGCTCCTTTTTATGTTATAACTCATTCTCGAGTTTGGTTTTCTTTGGTAATTGTTTTATTATGTTCATTAATGAGTTATAACTCTTAGGAATTAAATCTGGATCCTAAGGAGTTCATTAGGGCACATATTTTCCCTAAATGGTCACAAGGTGTAATTCTTGTTTTATGATGACCATTGTTGTTTTCAATTGATTGTTAAGGCATGTTTAGGCCTTGATTTATTTGATTAGATGTTAATGTTTTATTAGTTAGGGGTATTTCAATCTTCATGAAGCCTTTTGCATTGTCTATGTTTGCTCTTTCAAAAAGCACACAATCATCACATTAACGACTAAAAGGTTATTGTTATCAAGACCAAGGCCCTTCAAAGAGAAGCATGTGATTATATTTGATGATGTTGTGGTACCAAGTGTTATACCCAAATATTGACTCTCGGGAAAAGTCTCTTTAAGCTTGGGTGTAACGAAGGGCAAAATGGTCAAAAAGCACAAAATTGGGAATTGTCAAGGGCATTTTATTGCTACATTCTATTTTTGTATGATTTTCTCCCGCACCTCAAAACGGTCGTGGCGACTTAATCATCACAAAGGTTTTTTTTTGTAATTTTTAATCATCACAAAGGGCATTTCTCGTAATTTTTGGGGATTTTTATTTTGGAAAATTAACTTTTAATGCATATTATAAGTTAATTTCCTTAATAATTAAAGCTCAAATTTTAGAATATGAAAAGAAAAGGCCTCCAAACAATAAAATAAAGTTTGCAATCAGATTAATCAAGTCATTCATGGTTAGACGCTGGCAAAATTTATTTGAAGTTCAAACCCTAAAAATTAAAAGGAAATTCAAGCCATCTTGTAATTTTCTCTCTCCTCCAAAAATGGCCCAAAAAGTTTTGAAATGTTATAAAACTTTACACATAATAAGGGAGCATAGAGGCATTGGAATTTTCAGTGTTGGATTTTCCAATAATTGTCTTTTAATTTCTGAACAGATATGGTGAAAATTTAAGTTTAAAAATATTCCATTATCAAAATAAAATAATTTTACATTAGAAAATTCAGAAATATCTCCCGTTACATGCTGGTAAATTTTCATAACTATATTCTACCCGGAAGTTATACGACCAATCTCGGTAAACTTGGATATTTTTACCAAATTTTGACCGTATCCACTTATCCCACTCGTTGCCTATATAAAGACCCTTCCTGGCTGATCCAAACACACACGACAACCCTAGCAATCCGAAAATAGAGTCTCCCTTCTACCTTGAACGTTTTTCCAGTCACGACACACCGACAGAGACTCTACCAAATTCCTAAAAAGCAATCTTTGCACTCCCTTGGTGTTTCCACTCATAAAACTTCATCAATCACCACCAAAATGTGAGTATCCTCATCAAGTTCATTTGATCGGGTGTCGACGAAACGTTCGAAGAATATATCGTGAAGGAACTACTAGTTACAGAGATCAAAACAGGTTAGAATTTCAATTTCTTTAATCCTTTAACCCTAAAACTTGTTGGATACAATTTTCGTACTAAATTTGACATCAATTTACAAACTTTCAATTGCTAATGTGTTTAAAATCTTTCAGGGTACACATACATAAATTTAAGCCGGAAACCGCCCAAACGCCACCATCCGAGGGTAGTATACAACCCCACAGATGCCACGTCCGGAGTCCCGAAACTCCTATCCATAATAAAGGATGCCCCCGGACGGTGGCGGGATTTGAAATTTTCAATTTTCTAGGTTTTTTTATAATATGTCCGGGCCCACAGACACCCTGTCCGTGGGCCTGAACATTTTAAAAATCTTCTTTTACAATTTCAAATATTCTGTATAATTTGGTAGATTAAGGTCCATGGTCACGGACATTAGGTTCGTGGTCATGGACATTACAGAACTTTGACCTAATTCGACACCCAAAACCCTAGTTAGGTAATTTCATTTTTCACTTTTAGTTTCAGTTAAAAATGTCAAAAAATACAAAAATATAGAAACTTGCACACTTAGGTTAAATCAAGTTTATAATAAGCCTTTCATGACATATAACTTCGAAGGATAGTGAAAGTAACTTTTACCAACCAAGCCCCCGAACCCGAACTCTTACCTTTCCTAGATTACCATAGGTTGAAATTAGGTGGCGACTCTTAATAGGTTCCATTAGGCTAGCCTTAGATTAGACTTTTATGTTTATAACATAGTTTTTAAAATTAGGGTATAAGCAGACCTAGAACCTGAATAGATCCTAATCAGCTCGATCATAGGATAAGGTTCAAAAAACCTGGGATCACACCAAGGGCCGAGGATAGAGCCTCAATATAGCACACAAAGAGAAGAGACAATAGGGCCCCCCTGCATGAGGCCTCTCTGGGGCCTAAACGTCCTTTCGAGATGACCATTGATCAGGACTACATATGATATTGTAGTTAAACACTTCTCAAGCACCCTAACCCAACTCTAATGAAATCCTATGCCTCTCAAGGTTTCCAGAACAAAGGAACATTCGATCCTGACAAAAGCTTTAGCCGTGTCAGTTTTAAGGCAAAATAACCCTTCTTCGTGGCCTTAGGCATCCTCATATAATGGTTAATTTCGTGAGCAATTACAATGTTATCATGAATCAATACGGGACAAACACTCCCTAATCCTCGGAGTTGACATAGTTTAGGACTTACCTAGCCCCTTTCGAGAGAACCTTAGAAATAACCTTGTAGATAGTATTGCAAAAGGATATTGGTCGAAAATCCTTCAAAGAGTTAGCTCTTGTTCGCTTAGGGATCAAAGCAATGTGACTATGGTTGAGATTCTCTACATTATATCATTTTTTAGAACTTGCAGTGCCATGTCGATAAAGTCTTCACCCACTATATCCCAGTAAGAGTTCAAGAACACTCCATTAATATCATCTGGTCTTAGGGCCTTGTTTGGGCTTATATCTTTAAAAGCATGTAAGACTTCCCGTCTTATGAAAGGTTTCCCAAGAGACTAAGAAATATCAATGGGAATCCTCCCTCCTACACCTGCAATGAGGTGATGGTTGAAAGTTGGGTGATTGGTATGGAAAATTTCTTCAAAATAATCGGTAGCAATCTCTACAATCCCAAGTTAGCCTCTTTTCTCTTTTCTGCCCCTATCGTCCTTGATTTCATGAATAACATTTTTTCTTTCTTCTAGCTTGTACTTTCTGATAAAAAAAGGGTGTATTTCCGTCCCCCCTAATCCCATTTATGTCGCGATCTCTATGCCCATCTGGTCTCGTCTCTAATAAGGAGGATGTTCATTTCCCTATTCAAGGCCTTTCAAGCCGCCAGGTTCTCATTTGAAGGGTTTGAATTCCCTAGTCAATCAGTCTCTTGTTGAAGCTCCATCAATTTTAGATTTTCCTCCCTAAACTTCCTACTCCCTCATGCCTTTAGTCTCTTCCCACAAAGGGCAACTTTTCCTATATATCCTCCATCAAACAACTATCCCAAAAGTAATTCACAATCGCTCTGCAATCTGGTTCCTTTGCCCAATAGTTTTTGAACTTGAAGAGGGCCTTCCTCCCCTCTGTAGAATCTTTATAAGGAGCTTAATAGGTTGATCGTCAGATCTTCCCCACCTCAGATGAATATTTTTAGCACTCGGAAACAAATCCATCCAAGTTAAATTAGCTAAGAAATTGTCAAGTCGACATCTCGTATTATCCCTCCCCTGTCTTTTGTTCATATAGGTAGAGATATCTCCAACATGACTCAGATCTCTTAGCTGGTTGTCACTCAAGCAATTTCTAAAATAGTCCAGTTTAGTCTGACTTTTGTCACCCTACCCACGTTGTTCATTTCGATATACAATTTCATTGAAGTCCCCGAACAGAATCCACAACATTAAAACTGAGAATTTGTAAAACTGTTGAATAAGGGCCCAAGTTCACCATCTATTCGAGGAATCTGACCAACAATGGATTCTTGTGCAAAACCACCCCATACCTAAGCCACCTACAATTGACAGTCAATATGACAAATAGAGTATGAAAGGACCTTTAAGTTAATGGAAACTCTCCAGTAAATTACAATTCCTCCACTTCTTCCAACACTGTCAACTACAAGACCATTGTAACCTCTTTGTGCTCTTCCGAAGCCAATCATTCTCTTCCTAGCCTTTTTGTTTCACATAAAAGATAAATTTTGGTGATTCATTTCGAATCACATTCAAAGCCAATCTTCTAGATTCTGGCCTACCTAGACCTTGACAATTGAGTGAAAGAATACGCATTAGAGAATAGGCAAATCAAACACCGAGCAGGTTAATTACCTGAATCAACTTCAAAACAAATAGTTGAGAATCGTCTGAGTGGGAGGATCAATGGCAAATTTGACATGCAGATCCAATCCAGATCAACACAATAAGGGAATGGTCTGATCTCAGTTGAGGTTAGTACTTTGGGTTGCAAAGCTGAAACTGTTTTGCAATTAACTATATGCTTGTACTATCTGGTGACATGCAACTGGAAAAAGAACTTAATCCGGCTTCCATTTCAAACAAAAGCTTGGGAGAGTGCTAGGTTGATCGTAAACTTGGACATGCAAGTCGAGCCGACACCCAATCCAGGTAAACATACTTTAAGAAAGTTGAGCATAATGGAGTCAATCGATGAGAAAAAACGAAGTACCTTCGATGAGGAAAAAGACCGTGGACGAGACCAAAGTTGGTAGATTCTGAAATCAGACCTTTAACGGGGAAGGAAGAGGCCTTCAACAGGGAAGGAGGAGACTCACGACTTGGAGATAGTTGTTGATAAAAGAAAGTTAGTTGAACTCTAGCAATACTATGATTATTGCTCACTTTTAAGTTCTCATAATCTACTTTAAGAGATAAAAATAAGATTTACAATGTTGTCTACACCACCATTTGATGATATGGAATCTCTTGTAAATTATCATCATGTATCTCAATTATTCTATTATCTCTTATATCTATGCACATTATGGAATAACTACAAAACTTATTACCTTTTTTGAAATTTACACATTTTAACTAGATACGTTTAACTTTTAATAATTTGTTTTATTTTTGTAATCTATAACTACCATTTTTATTTACAACCTATACAATGAGAAAATGGCCTCAATGAATTCATATATGAAGTAGTAATATATATCTGCAAGCGGTCATCACTTATCAATCACCACTCGTCACCGTTAACAGATATCAGTAACAGGCATACCAAACAGGGCCTAACCTCATGCAATGATTCGTGCCAAACCGACGTCAGCTGGCTGGAGGTATAACGCGAAATAAATTACTCCCCGTCATTGCCGTCAACTACAGCCCTCGCCGCTTCTGTGCACGGGACACGGCTGCAAAAGCGTATCATAACCGGAGCTGAAAATCGCGAGTGTGTGTGAGTGAAAATGGTGAAAGAGAAGAGGGATGGTAGCTTGGATGTTGCGTCCGGTCTCGTGGATTTTCTCAACGCATCTCCCACTGCCTTTCATGCCGTTGGTAATTTCTCCGTCTCTACACCAAGGGGCCGATTTAACGATCTCATTTCTTTTCTTATCCTTTTTTCTTGCGCCTTCAGTAGGCACCCCTTGTCTAGGCAAATTAAACCTTACGAATGTTTTGTATGTAATCTCATTACGACGGGATGGATTTTTTGCTGTTTCCATTTATGTACTGCCTCGTGAGAAGGGGAAAGTAAATTTATCCGTTGCTTTCTCTCAGAGGAAGCGAAGAGGCGTCTTAAGATCGCCGGTTTCGAGCAGCTATCGGAGAGGGAAGATTGGAAATTGCAAGCTGGAAGAAATATTACTTCACCAGGAACTACTCTACCATCGTCGCTTTCGCGATCGGTAAAAGTATGTGAGCACATTTCTTTGATGCCAATGCGGCGAGCTAGAAGTCTTGTCCGTCTTAAGATTTGTACTCGATTGTGAAGTTCTGTTTTCACATCAGTCTATATGCTTTGCCTGATAGATTTGGAGGTGTATGGCTAATCATGTAGCACTTCCAGGCTACGATTTCCTTGGAATACTATTTTGTAGTAGCGCAGTAGTCTCAGATTTGTCATTCTTTTGATAGATATGTGGCTGGAAATGGATTTTACATTATTGGTGCTCACACAGATAGTCCGTGCATGAAATGAAGCCTGTTACTAAGGTCAGCGTACGATTAGTAGAGTGCGAAACTTCATGTCCTCTCTTCTTCTATGATGGACATCTATGTTTGTATATTTACTTGATATTTTGTATTGTGTATATATCATGATTGGCTGATTAGGTGGAGAAAGGAGGCTACTTAGAAGTTGGTGTTCAGACTTATGGGGGTGGGCTGTGGCATACTTGGTTTGATCGGGACTTGACAGTTGCTGGTCGAATGATAATAAAGAAAAAGAAAGATGGTAACGATTCCTACTCTCTCACCAGCTTGTTAAGATTGAGGAGCCCATCATGAGGGTTCCTACTCTGGCTATTCACTTAGACAGGTTCGTAGTCCTGGCATCTTCATAAGTTTTCTGTTGGACAACTGGTTGTTCTCCTTTACAAGTTCATGCTTTAGATTGTTGTTCCTTCATTTACCTGTTTATTCTTAAACTGAGTGTCTCCTTCATTAAACAGAGGTGTTAATGATGGATTTAAGGCAAATTCTCAAAGCCATCTTCTTCCTGTATTGGCAACATCAATCAAGGTAACAAAATAGCAGCTTGTATGAAGAATAATATTTTTCTTCTGCTTTTGCATTTGTATATGAGGTGTGATCATAAATCTGATTATCTGACATGTAATTGTGAACTGGAGGGAAAAACTGAGTTTTTTTTCCCACTGTCTTCATATTAGATGATGTATGGGATGGAGTAAGTTTATCTTATTATATATGCACATGGAAGCTCCATGTTTTCATTGTTCCCAGTGGTTGCTTTCTTGTGTACATAATATGCTTATATATAGGCAGAGCTTAACAAGATGCTGGTGAAGAGGCTTCAGCAGCAGGCAGAGCTGAAAATGACTCTAAGAGTTCAAATGAGGGATCAAAGACTGCAAAAACCAAGCATCATCCACTCCTACTCAAGGTCTTTTGCCCAAAGTATTTGTTAATTACTGACATGTGTACTACGTGAAACATTTTTTCCTAATCTGTTATAAACTTTGCTAGCTTAATAGCTTATACATAATGGTTTTCTGATTTTTCTTTTATTTATTTTGCTGAAGCTTCTTGCTACTCACGCTGCTTGCGAGCCTGATGATATATGTGATTTTGAACTTCAAGCATGCGATACTCAGCCTAGTATCATTGCTGGTGCTTTGAAGGAATTTGTGTTCTCTGGAAGGCTTGATAATCTTTGTATGTCTTACTGCTCATTGAAGGTATAGGCCTCACAGTTCTAAACATACATAGCGTGATTTCACTCTTCCCTGCTACGAAACATTGTTGTCCCTGATATAGTTACTATGTTTTATGATTGTTGAAGCAAAGCTGTGGCTATTACTGGGCTTGTGATCTGTCTCTCTCTACCAAAAGAATGTGGCTATTGATAATGTCATGCATGTACACGCTCTGCTGTGTGCTATGATTCTTGGAACCTGCTCATGGGTTATTTGTTTTAAGGCTCGTGATTTGGTGGAAGCTTTGAAATTTCCTCATTTACATGGCATGTCCATTGAATTTCTCTCCATCTTAGGGTGTTTGGAGTTTATTTGCTTTCTTGATATGTATCTTCGTTAATTTTATTGCTCTAGTGGGAACTTGTATGGATGCTTATCATTCTGGACTAGTTTGGAATTAGTTGTCAGATTTAGCTCTCGTTTATGTGACGAAAAAAAAAAAAAACAGAGGCCTGAATCCTTATTCCCAACCTCTAGTTTTGAACTGGGCCTTAGTACATCATATAGCATTTTATTTTATGGTAAGAAGTTTGGTTTTGACACTATTTGAGAACTTGCAATCTTTCCCATTTCTAAGTGGTCGTCCGTTTTATTGAAAAATGCTTAAGCGTTTGAATAAATTTTTGGCGGGCACTGCCTACTCTTTCGTTGATTGACAAAACTTTATGGCTTTTCATGGCATGTAACTTTTAATTTTTCTCTGGAAGTTTTCTGCAATTTTCTCTGGAAGTTTAATACAAAGGCTTAGCGTTTGAAAGATCACAATTTTCTCAGGAGGTTTTCTGCTTTTTTTCTTCACCACACGAGTAGCTAATATGCCGCGATGCTTATCCATTGTCGGGGCTGGAGCTTCCTATTAAGGAAGAGTTAGTTAATATTTCTCATCTTTGTGTTGTGATGCCAAAGATTGTATCTGCGGCTGTTTTTAGATCATAGTGATCAGCGGTAACTTATTTACTGAAGGAACGGGTGATATCTATGATGAAAGGCGAAGACCCCTTCTGTCATAAATGTTTACTTGTTACTATTGTTAAATTCAGGCCTTGATTGATGCAACTACTTCAGAAACTAGCCTTACAGATGAGTCTGGTGTAAGAATGGTGGCACTTTTTGATCATGAAGAGGTTGGATCTAATTCTGCACAAGGAGCTGGTTCTCCAGTAATGCTCGATTCTGTGTCAAGAGTCACAAATTCATTCTGCACCGATTCAAAACCGGTAAAGGCCTTTGAATTCATTCTGCAGCAATTGGTTAATTTTTCTTGCTTTGCTCATGACGGCATTATTGACTTCATTAGCGTTCTTTATATGTGCAGACACCCTCGCTTATGCATCTCTTCAGTTCAAGTTTTAGCTTTCTTCTTTCTTTTCCATCAAAATGATTTTAAGAGGAAAACTCTATGACAACTTGGGACCTTTTCCTCTTAAGTATCATATGACTATTATGTTATGCTCAAACAGTTAGATGACTTTGAAGACATTTTCATTTGCTGACAAGTGGCTACATTTTTATATCTGTATGTGGCCAAAATGCCTTGCTACATCAGCACGTCTCACCTCATTGAATGTAGTAAGCCTATAAAACCGCACTGCATTTAAAAAAAACCAGCATTACAGACTACCGTTTTGAAAAACCAAGAGGTATCCCACCAAAGACGATATATATTGGCGGTAAGAATAATCGCATTTCTGTGGACCATCACCTTTTGTACTCCATCTTAACGCAACTTTCTAAATCACCAACCAGACTTCTTCTCAGCTAATCTCTGATAGCCAAAATATTCCCAACAAAGTTGTTTTGTCGTAACATTCTTCTTAGCTTCTATCGTTGCTCAATCTTTTAATTGTGCTCAGGTGCTTGAGAAAGTTATTCAGAAGAGCTTCCTCGTATCAGCTGACATGGCACATGCTTTACATCCGAATTACATGGTAACTTCCCAACTTTTTGTCTGTGTTTTTTTTCTTGAAAGTTGCATCCTGTGCCAGTGATTAACAGTGGTTTTTGGCGACACCCAGGACAAACATGAAGAAAATCATCAACCCAAGATGCACGCAGGGCTTGTAATAAAACACAACGCAAATCAACGATACGCAACAAATGCTGTGACTTCTTTCATTCATCTTCAGAGAGATTGCTCATAAGCATGACATACCCATTCAGGTCTGAACTTTTTTCTTACACGGCATTTCTGAAAGACTATGATTAGATAGGTAAAACTACTATTGTATCATATTGTAGAAGCCACTGAAACCCCCAAGTGAAGTCGTGACCCAACTTAGATTACATTTTTTTTGAATTATAGGACATGGCCTAGGGTGCCACAAGGGTAAATCAAATAACACCGACTCAACTCTTACATAACCTTTCTAGTCCTACCTTACACATGACATCTTACTAGAGATCTTATCCTAGGGACCTTCCTTGACCTCTTCACCGTCCTACGCCATCCATTCCTCTTCCAGGCTGGGTAATCGGAGAGTATACTCCTTTCCCCACCACCGTCCTTCACGGCGCACCTCCCTTGCATCTCTGACGACTCTTCCAGGCTGGGTAATCGGAGAGTAAACTCCTTTCCTTCCCCTTCTCCCCCACCACCATCCTTCGACACTTCATTCTTCACTAGATTGGATATCGGAGAATACCTTCCTTTCCCCCACCAAAGTGGGTGGTAAGAGGATTCGAACTCATGACCTTGCCGTCCCCTACTTCAGTCCTCCACCACTCGGATGTCAATCACTTGACACCCAACTTAGATTACATGTCTCACTTTGTAGAGTAATTTTTATCCTAACTTACAGAACTCTCTGCTGGCAGGATTTTGTGGTTAGAAATGACATGCCTTGCGGGTCGACCATTGGACCCATCCTAGCAAGTGGCACTGGAATGCGTACAGTGGATGTAGGAGCCCCACAACTATCAATGCACAGTATAAGAGAGATGTGTGCTACTGATGACGTTAATTACGCTTACGAGCACTTCAAGGCATATTTCCAAGAGTTCTCCCATATTGATTCCAAGATTTCAGTTGACATATAGGGGTGTTCATGGAACTGGTGATTCTTAGGATGGAAGATTCGAAAGTCTGCTCTCATAA
Organism: Limonium bicolor; assembly: GCA_023374045.1. Taxonomy (NCBI): domain Eukaryota; kingdom Viridiplantae; phylum Streptophyta; class Magnoliopsida; order Caryophyllales; family Plumbaginaceae; genus Limonium; species Limonium bicolor. Next base: position 488,147,217 of record CM041776.1, read on the forward strand.
CGTGCCAACCTATATTATCCCTTGGATTTGGATGCGGCGATTGAGGGCTCTGTTCGTGTGAAATAGGATCACCCTGAGCTAGTTTAGGAAGTTCCCAAAAATGAGTCACCGAATGGTTTCCTCTATTCTCCCAAATAGTTTGTACGCCTGATGGCAGAAATAAATGACATTCTAGTCCGTGAACCAAATTGAAAGTGTTGCTAAATCGAAAGTGTCACCATAAATCTAAAGTGTTGCTTGAGACGACATACGGTCTTTCCATAAAAGCACAGAATGGAAATTACCAAATTCCGACATACGGTCTTTCCATTAAAGCACAGAATGGAATTAGTGCAAGGGGTTTTATTGCAATTCTTTCTTCCAAAAGCAGCGAGTACAACAGATGCTTACAGTTGCCAACAGTTTTCAATATGAAACTAGGAGGATGTATGAAAGCAAAAGCCGATTGGATCAACTGATCCAACTAATTTTACAAAGATGGATATCACAAAATCGGGAAAAATGTTCATTAGTTATAACTCAGTTGATTAAATAAGGGTTCCACAGCTTCATGAAGCAACAACCTTGCGAACTTCATCACTGACGTCCTTGGGAGGCTTGTCTGCATGAATGTTGGCCAAAATACCCTTCTTGGAATAGTAATCAATCACCTGGAAAAGATGAGCAGACAAAGCCAAGAATACACATAAGAAAACACCTACACGAGATGATGGGATGAGAGGCAAGATAATGAACTAAAACGATAGAGAAATGCAATGCATACGGGTTCAGTTTGTCTGTGGAATGCATCAAGCCTTGACTTGAGAACTGCAGCAGTGTCATCTTTCCGCTGAATTAGGGGTTCTCCAGTGACCTTCATAGATAAGAAAAGAGACATTGAGCAGATTTACTATAGAGCCAGAGACGGAGCCAGTGGGGGATGGAGGGAGCAAAGGACGCCCAACTTTACTAAATTGCATAAAAAAAAAATTTTAAGTAAATTTTTACAAAAATCCCCTCCTAATTATTTGTAATTTTATATATGCCCCCTCAATTTTTATTTCTGGCTCCACCCCTGTATAGAGGGCCATGCATAACTACAAATGCTACATTCAAATGTAGGGAGACCTTTGTCAACGTGAGGAAACTTCAAACGCAACAGAAAATAGATAGTATTGACAGCGTTCTTACATCATCAGCTCCTGGCACCTTGGGAGGAGCAAATTTGGTGTGGTAACTTCGACCACTGGAAGGATGAATCCAGCGGCCAGTAATCCTCTCTTCCAAAATAGAATCGTCAATCGCAAAGTTAAGCACCTTATCAACCTTCATCCCTTGTTTGTCAAGCATCTCATCAAGCTTCAGTAATATATCAAAAGATAACAAACCTTTAGCCCCACATAATGACCATCAACTAATTGCCAAGAAAACGTTGCAATAAAGGCACAACCTTTTGTGCTTGGACAACAGTCCTGGGAAAGCCATCAAGAATAAAACCCTTTGGCATGAAGGCTTCTTCATTGCCTCATCAATGATTCCAACAACCAAGTCATCTGATACTAGTTCTCCCTGGTAGAAGGTATGAATAAAAACATACTCAAAATTGGTACATGCCTGTAGGTAAAAGTTTATTGTGAAAAGGAAGAGGTTCTTTTTCTTTTTGGGAACCTTGTCCATGGCTTCTTTAGCTTTCACCCCAAGAGGTGTCTTAGCAGACACAGCAGCCCTCAACATGTCACCAGTAGCTAAATGGCACAAGCAGTATTCATCCTTTAAAAGTGGAGATTGGGTACCTTTCCCAGAGCCAGGTGGTCCTGACAGTTCGAATAGTACAAATTATGACAAGGATTTGTTTGTTGTAAAATACAAAAATCAAACGAAGAAGTTTATGGTTTTTGGTTTCCCTGCAAAAAGCGAAAAGGAAACTGCAAAAGAATAACAAATCTTTGACGGCAGCATACAGATAGCAAACATTGCAATGAAATGATATAGAGCTCCATCTCCTGATATCTCTTCATTAAAGAGCTAAGCAAGTCAACAGATGCTCATACCTATCTGCGAATACCTATAATACAATGAAGTAGACGAGAGCATATGAAAGGTGAAGTTTTCAAGAGGAACTGCGCTCGTCTCTCTCGATAGATTAATCAGATAAAACGACTAATCATGCTCGAACAGCGAGAATTCATCTGAGGAAAACCACAATTACCAGCAGACAAACAACAAGTACGCTCATACTAGCCAAATTCCACCGAATTGTCGGTTATTTCTCAAAAGCAAAACCATATTCCACATACATGGATTTAACTTCACGCCAAAATAGCAACCTAAGTCAATTAATCACAAGATCCCGTCTTCCCAGCCAAAATTGTGCACGATTTTATTCTCAGTTAAACCAGAGAAACCGCAATCCGCGGAGTTGATGAATCGTCAGATACTACAACCGCGCCAGAACTGCAGATCTAAGCATTGAATGTAATAGAACACGAAAGGGAGGACGAAAATAAAGACGGAAATGAATAACACTAACCAACGAGAATAACGCGTTTGTCGGGTTTGTTGGCGCACTTCATCCGACGGAGAAGCTCCGACATCAAATCGACCGAGGGTACGTCTTCCAAGTTGCTCGCCATTTCTCCTAGCTCTTCACACACGTCTCGTTCTTCTTCTTCTCAAAAGGGAGAGAAAGAGAGAGAGAAAGGTTGGTGAAATTGCGGGAGAAACGAGGGAACTTAAAAGATGGGGAGGGTTCTTTGCTTGCCCCTCAAAACCACTGACGATTCCTCCCTTCCAACCTTCGACGGGGCCCTTCACCCCCTCCCAAGTCCCACCCACCCCTCCTCACCTATACCTGTAACGGCGCCGTTTCATCTGGTAGATCCCAACCTATCTACTACCTCCGTCCCACTTTGACCTTCCTGTTTGCTTTTTGGCACGTTTTTCCACTTCAATATTAAACATATAAGATAAAATAATTTTATAAAACAAATTTCTACAACATATAGTTTTTGACATAAGGATTCAATTGTAAAACTTAGATTTGTAAAATTATGTCATCTTATATGTTAAATATTGAAGTCAAACGACAAGTCCAAATAGTAAATCAGAAGGTCAATCAGGGACGGAGGGAGTATTTATTTGCACTAGGGAAAATTCACAAAGAATACCACTAAAAAGTTTGTTAATTCACAAAAGATGACATTTTCAAAAAAAGTTTTTCCAGATACCACAAATAAATTTAATTCACCAGATACAACAAATTACGAACCCAAAATATTTTAAGACCAAAATACCCCTACTTATTAATAAATAGTTCACAGGATACCACATAAATATTATTAATTCACAAAATACCATAAAATATATATTAAGAACAGAAAAATAATAAAAATTTAAATTTATCATTTTATGTGATAAAACTTTATAAATTAAAAAAACACACAACTAATTAAATTTTTTGAAAAACATGAAAACAATATGTATATATCATTTAAAAGCTAAAAAACTAAATAAAAAATAGAAATTAAATAAAGGAATGATAACTCAAATTTTTTATAATACTTTTACTCAAAGTATTTTTAGTAATGTAAAATAGTATTATAAAAAAATTAAATATATATAAAGTAAATTACAAAAAATTAAACTATCATTATATTACTATTTTTGTCTATTTTTAATCAAGTTTGTGGCTTCTCTAATATATTATAATTTTTAAAATTCTCTAGAGATTGTTTTGTTGTATATAAGATATTTATATTTTTTCAATTTCAACCCATATATAAGAGAAAGTTAATAAAATATAAGAATCAAACAAAAATTATTAAACATATTTTAAAAAGTAAGTAGCAAAATTAACTCTCTTATATACAGGTTGAAATTGAAAAAATATAAATATCTTATATACAACAAAAAAACTCTAAATAATTATAAAAATATAATATATTAGAGAAGTCAAAAACTTGATTAAAATAGACAAAAACAGTAATATAATGGTTGTTCAATATTTTGTAATTCACTTTATATATTTAATTTTGGGAAAATTCACAAGATACCACTAAAAAGTTTGTTAATTCACAAAAGACCACGGTTTTTAAAAAAGTTTTCCAGATACCACAAAATATAAATTTAATTCACCAGATACCACAAATTACGAACCCAAAACATTTTAAGACCAAAAACCCCTACTTTTAATAAAAATAGTTCATAGGATACCACATAAATATTATTAATTCACAAAATACCACAAAAGTTAATAAAATATATATTAAGAACAGTAAAAAATAATAAAATTTAAGTTTATCATTTTATTTGATAAAATTTTTATAAAATAAAAAACCAATTAATTAATTTTTTTTTTAAAAAATGTATATATCATTTAAAAGCTAAAAACTAAATTAAAAATAAAAAAAATTAAGGGAATGATAACTCAAATTTTTTATAATACTTTTACTCAAAGTATTTTTAGTAATGTAAAATAGTATTATAGAAAATTAAAAAAAAGTATTGTTGGTTAATACAACTCCTCTTTAGGGAAAAATGCCTAAGAGAACGCGCTGCGCGTGTCTCCCTCTGAGTTAGGGTTTTCGCTCCCTCAGCGAACTCCTCTTCGAGTCTTTCCCTCTGTCGCTTTTCCGCCGTTCTGGTGACGATTCCGTCCTGTATTCGTGGCGGTTGTTTTTCTTTTAAGTGTTTCTCACTTCTGTCCAAATCTCTGTGTCCTGTCGGGGCTCGTAATGGAGTTTCAAGCAACTAAGTCGTATGAAGATACAACGAAGGTTTCCAAGAAGAGGAAATCGCTGGTTCCCGGGATTCTCAACGGAAGGATACTCCGGCAAGGCAATCGACGGTTCCTGTGGGTGTTGATAGAAGATCTTTTACCTCATATTGCGATGTGGTCGAAAAAGAAGAACCGAGGAAGGAAGACAGTCCCTCTGAGGATGATATGTCAGACGATGATCCCGAAGGAGAAGGGTTGGAGGAAGATCCCCTGTGTCCACGAATTAGGCTTCCCAAGACTATCTTGAAGAGTATTTGAAATACCCCTAACCTTTAAAATATAATTAAATGACCTATTAATGATCTAAGATGATTATTAAACATCTAAATATTATTGGGGAACAATCTAAAAGATCTCAACAAGGCAAAACACGCCTTAAGATCGGTAAAGCAAAAATGTGCTTTAAGACACCATAAAGGTTGTATGACCCCAAATAGGATCCAAAGTGGATTCCTAAGTATTATAATGAAGCAAGGAACACAATAAAACCATTCTCAAGGAGAACTAAGCTCAGGAACACCCTGTGACACAAAAATGTGCGCTAAAACACCTTAAAGCACGTTTTTGTGAGGTTGCCTTCTAAATTGATTTTTAATGGGCTTAAAAATTATAATTACCCTTAAATATGATATTTTATCATATTATATCATATTAGGAATTTAATTCCAGAAATTTACGAATTTTTACAAATTTAATATTAAAATATTAATAAAACCCTAAAGTGGGGCCCGCATGAGTCAATATTGACCAAGTATGGTCAATGGTCAATTAATTGACCCCTTTGGACCATGGAAATCGGCTGGCAAGAGGAGAGGAGACAGCTCACAATGATTAAGAGACAAATTGATACCTAACACAAATTTAGAATAGTAAAACTTACTTTTTACATTATTTCCAACCTTTCTCACCTTCTCCTTCCTCCTTGTCCGATCCCAGCCCTTTCAACCGAGCTCCTCCCTTCCTAAGAAGCTCTCAAGTCTGGTTCTTGAGCATGGAAGGCAGATCTAACTCCTAAGCTCTTAAGGTAAGTGTTTTAAGGTCATTTTTAGCCCTTTTTCTTCATCTCTTCACTACCTACACCTAGATTTCGTGGCTCATCAATTCCTATGGCTTATTCTCAGTGTTCTAAGGTTAGAACAAGAGCAAAACTCGGTTGAAGCAAGTAGAGGGACCAAGGTTGCTCAAAATTTCATTTTAAGGTAAAAACATACCTTAAGCCTCTCAATCTTTCAAGCGGTTTTCTTCCTTCAATTTTTATGAGTTTATACACTCATAATCTTCATATTCACATGTTCATTCAGTTGGTTAGCCATTTGGAGCAAGTGTGGCCGAGATCCAAGAGAAATACTCTCTTTTAAGGCATTTTTCCAAGGTAAAACCTAATAACAAGGCAGCTTGTTGTGACCTAGCTATTTCCTATGTCAATATGGTGGATCTAACACCTTGTGGTGTGTTTGTTTCAGGTTGAAACCACTTAGAACTTCCCTTGCATTTTTAAGGTGATTTTTGCCTTAAATCTTACATTAATTATTCCTTATGGTTAAGCTCAAGCTTGGAGTGTAACCATATCTTGTTTTTGTGTATTAAACATGTCTAAATCAAGTGGTGAATTTTCCTACAAGTGACCGAGCCCATACAAGGAATAATCAAGGTATAAACACCTTAAACTTATGATTTTTATAATTTTTAAGCATATATATATATATGGCCGAGAGTGAAATTACATATATAGGTCATATTGACCTAAAAATGGAAAAAAAATGGCTAAGATAAATTAAGCTAGTCATTTAAGAGATTTAATTAACATAATGGTCAAATTATGACATTATGTGGAAAAATAATTAAACCAAGGTGAGGCCGAATACATATGCTATATTTTGAGACATTTATTGTGTAATTTATTTTGCAAGTTCAAGGTTGTAATAAGGCCATGTCATTAGGCCATTTTAATTTAAGTTTATATGCTTATTTAGTTTTATTTATGCTTATAATTAAAATTGGGGCCAATTCATAATTACTAGGAAATTAGAAAGTCGTGGGCTTAATTTAGAGCAATTTAGGGTTTTAAATGAATTTAATAAAAATTATAACATTTTATAAAGTTTTGGGTCAAAATTGTAAAAATAGAAAAGTATAGGTTATTAATAGTGATTACCGAAAAATTGGTTCCCATTTGGTATTAGAAGTCAAAGTTGACTATATAGGAGACTTTGACCAAGTTTGGAAAATTTAAGAAATTAAAATACTATCTTATATTAAGATAAGTATTAATTTGTAAAAGATTTAAAAGAGATGGGGCTATAATGTAATTTCCGAAAACTTGGGGTACTAAATGGAGTTTAGTACAAACCTTAGGTTATTAGGAACTTTTAGAAATTTAGTTGGTTAAATTTGGAGTTTATATGAATTATATAAGTATAATATATGGTATTTTATAACATTGTTACAAATGGGTAACAAAGGGGTAAAAACCGAGATTTAAAGGAAGTATAAGGTTAGGAATAATATTTATAACCTTTTGGTATAGTTTGGTAATTTTTGGAATGGTATAAAAGGTTTTATAAAGATATGTGTATAATATATAGTTGTAATGAAATTAGAAAACTATGTATTATAATTGGGAAGATTTGTGATTTATAGAAGTTTAGTGGTATATAATGGAAGCCGAAAATATAAGGGACTATTTGGTATTTATAAACAAAATATAACTATAGGTTATAATTGTTTTAATGACTTAAATGTCATAATATTTTATATAACTATAATGTAACATTATATTAATTAGGTGGTGGATTTTGTAAATATTAAGAACATGGGTGCTGTTCGGAAATATTAACATTTTTAAATGGAATTTATAATATGGTTTTTAATGTTATAAGAGTTATAACATTTATAATATAAGAGGTATTCATTAAAAAGAATGAATATATATTATAAGATTTACCATATAGAAAATAGTTCCACAAATACATACACATAAATAAATATATGCTATGGTGGAAAAATATAATATGGTTTAATGACCATGTGTTTTCATAATTAAAATGACACATGATAAAAGGGAAAAGAATTACAAACATTAGATGTGGAATTCTAATGTTAAGAGTATACATGAGATGATAAGGATTTATAATTCAAAGTATTGTTTACATATGAATTATACCACATTGAACTTAAAAAAAAAAGAGACAAACCTTAGAAAAAAAAAATACTAAGGTGAGGTGTATAGTGCATGACAAAGAATCATACATGCAATAAAGAAACAAACTATACGATCTACATTATACATTAAGTTACATGCGATAACAAAGTCCAACAATAAGTTATTAATATACGAGATAAGACTACGCATGTAATGTAACACTTTTCCATCTCGAGTTAAACCGAAAGCCCGACAACATTGACAGTTAATAACGGGGGTTTAACCGGGAGTTATTAGTGACGGTACGGGGTACCGTATGTAATACCCCAACCCGAAATCCAATAAACTGAACGGCGATCACTCCCAACAAAATACAACTGCAGCGGAAATAAATATAACAACCGGGCGGTATTACAATGCCGTTGGCCACCCTTGTGACCAACAAGGCTAAGTCCAAATACAATCCTCAAATGTCACGGTCTGGAATACAGATACAACCCGAGATACTAGGAATCAAACTCAAATTAAAATACTTAAGTAAAACAAATGTCTAAAGGAAGACTCCCATAGCTTGAATCTACCCCACCTACACTCGGTGTGGTAATCTTCTTAACTTCAGGTACCTGAAAAATGGGGGTGCCCCCAAAGGGGCTCAGCAAACAATGCTGGTATGGAAAACGTGCAGCCCATCGTCTACCGGGCCACACCAACTACTTTGTCGAACACATGCAGTTCATTTTTATAAAGCTGTAAACAAGCATAGTCTGATAATAACAAGTATCCACACAAGGACAATAATGTCACATAGAACAAGACACAGAAGGTCAAGTTAGCTGAACTGAAATCTCTTAGTGATAGTCGGGTCCACACAATGGGACTGACAGGTATAACTGAATATCTTAAATAGTGGAGGTATAGTGACCTCGTTAAGATTGAAAGGTTGGGTATAAAAACCCCAGGAGAAACGTAGTTAAACCCTGAACTGAGAGGCGTGAGAAATAGAATCCCACTAGAGGAATGAAGTCTTCCTCAAACTGAACTGATGGGCATTTGAATCCCGGGAGGAATAGAGTCTTCCTCCCAACTGAATGTTCCGTCGCGACGTAGTAGGAGACGACCTGAGACAGGTACAACTCCCGTAGCATGCATGGCCAGATCCAACTGGGCTCCTCATTCTCGAAGTATATAATTGTTAAGTGTCATATAAAGACGTTAAACAAAAACACAATGTGTATTGTCAATTATCACGTTTAGGATAATGACGTTTGTTATAAAGTGAAGTTAGTGAGAGACTTGAGTACAAGTCCTCGGTATACTGAAGCGCAGGTATTTAATCCACTGATATAGTAGTGTTTGTATGCGTGGGACATACACGTAGTAGTCAGCATCATTCACGCACATAAAATAATACAACAGCGCACAAGAGTAAACAACATTTTACATTAATTATCTTGGTCGTTATTTCAAACAACAGATAGCACACAAGCCGGTGTAATCCGGTAGAAAACAGGTTGCAAGAATCCCATACCGTTCACCGTAGACTGTTCTCGTTTAATTCCCGGTCAACGTCTGGTCAAACAAAGTCCTAGAATAGGATTGACTGAGAGGGTTAATTTATGTTACCCTTATATAATAATTCTATTGGATCATTTAACAAATCTCGTATTTGTTATTTCATGTGAGGTTTATTCCTTTTAATCACCTCATGATTTAATGTATAACTTATTTGTTATTCCTTTTGATTTATTTATAAATCCTTTAATGCACATTATGTGTTTATTGCATTTGTTGTTTATTTTATTTGTCTAGGTGACATAACAACTTATAATTTCTTAACTATATTTATATGTCATACATAGACATAAAATTCTTATAGTTTTATTATTCTCCTTTTAACCATAAATAATATTTATTGTTTATCTTTCAATTCCTTATAACCATGTAAGCCATAGTTTTAATTCCATAATTCCTTTAATCAAAATTCTTTCTTTCTAATTCCTCCAAATATCCATGTAGGACCTATATTTATTTTAATCTAAATTCTTACTCTTATATTTCGGTTATTTACAAAACAACCACATAATTCATAAACTTTATATTAAATTCTAATCTCTTTATATTATAGAGTTTTAACTTCTTATTTAGCTAAATTACAAAGCCATCCCTAATATTTTGGTATATAGCTTTTAAATATTATAACTCTCAAAATTACAACTTAGCCCCTTAAATTCTCGGCTTTAATAATTTATTTCTTATAATTACAATCTAACCACAAAATCTTATAACTTTTACATAATGTCATGTAAACTATAGTTTTATTTTAATTCTCCATAAATGCCGAATATATATTATAAATTCTAAATTACCAACCAACTACCCCCAATTTCGGCTTTGGTCTTGAACTTCCATTAATTACATTTTCATCCCAAAACTTTATAATAGTTACTTAATAACTTATAACTATAAGTCTAAATATTTAATTCTTTAAATTTCGAAAGTGAACCTAATAATTCTCTTAATTATGAATTCGCCCACTAATAATTTCTAAACTTTCATATCAACTTTTATAAATTACATAATAGCCCAAAACTTTATAAAGTGTTACTTTAACACTTGTTTAAATTATCTAAAATTCATAAACTTAATTCCTAACCTTATATTATATTATAATTACACCAATACCCCTTAACTTCGGTTTTCACATTAAACTCACCAAACTTTGTAAAAATTACATTTAAGTCACATAACTTAATTAATTAGCCATTTAAGCACTAATAAAATTTTTAACTCACCAAACTTTATGATATAGTTTATATACCTAAGTAGCTCATTAAAATCTATTTAACACTTAGGTAATTCGGCCATATTATTTAGTGACCATATAGTATATAAAAGTGGTTTTATATGTCATAATAAACGTACATAAATTCATATGGGTCATATAACTCATGTAAAATTATTGTAATGTCTTATATAAATTCTAAGCTCAAAATAAAGAACTTTTGCCCTTGATAATTCGGCATGAAATTATATATAACATAACTAAAATTTTGTGACACAAAAATGTGTCTTAAGGTAAATATTTTCCTTATATGTTATAGGTTTATTTTTGGCATATAATACCATATAGTTTCGGTATTAATTTACTTAGGAGGTGATATAATTTTTTGTATAATTTTTAGAAGCTTAACAAAGCTTATAACATAAAGATTTACTTAGTAAACTTACTTCTTAACAAAGGTGGTTAAGTGCTTGAACTTCTTCTTGAATCTCCAAGCTTTCTCCTAGGTAAACTTGATGCTCCTCTTCGGTTTATGCAAGAGGTGAAGGTGTTTAGGAGTTAGATCTTGAATAAGATCTTAAGTAGATTTGGAAGTAGTTTTACAAGACTTTACCTTAGACTTTTCTCCTTATAGTTTCGGCACTCTTAATGTAGATGAAGACAAGTTTCCTCCTTCAAAAATGAAGAAGAAAAAGGCTTAGAAGAAGTAGAACTTGGTTACACATAAAAATGTGCTTTAAGGATTTTCAAGCTTTAAAACCTACCTTAAGATAACCTTGAGATGCTCCTTGGTTTAATGTTGGTTTGGACAATCTCCTTGGAGAACTAAATGAAGCCGAACACACCTTGTTATGCTAGGAAGAGTTTTGCTTCAAGACTTGCCAAGAAATGCTAGGAAATTACCTTAAAGATGAAGATAGAAGTTAAAACTCCATTAATGGACTTAAGAGCTTCAAAGGAAGAAGATGAAGCTAGAAGAGAGAGGAGAGAGCTTACCAAAACCGTGGATGAAGAGGGCAAGGAGAAAATGAGACCTAGCTCACGTAATGAAAGAAGACATTTGGAATTGATTTTGTTTTGTCAATTTTTAATGTCATTGACATTCTTTTTCCTTAGTTTATTACATGGTTATTGGCTCAATAAATGCCCTGTTCTCTGCATAAAACCGGCCATGTGGGGTGTGACAAGGCAAGAGTTGGAAGAGAATGATTATGTGCTAGAAGACAAGGTAAAAGGTAAGTATCTTCTTTTTTTGATTTTCTAAGTTTTGTTGTCTTCTTCCTCATGTAGAGTCACGAATTGGAGGCCTGAATGGAGCTCAAAAACCGGCCATGAAGAGCCAAGGAAGAACATGGAAGATTACTTAGTTTGTAAGAAAAGCAAAAGAAGGAATCTTAGATCTACTTTTTACTTTTTGCATTTGTTTTTGTCTAGCCACTTGGCCTTGTTCTCTAGCATAATTTCGACAGCTCTCTGGTCAAATGAGTCACACATACTTTGCCATTAAGTATTATAGCACATGGGATGATGAGTCATCATGTTTTAAGCCTTTTTTAAACTTTAAAGGCAAATTTTATACTAGTTTTTGCTCTCAAAATCGGCCCCTATAGAGAGCCTTGTTGACTAGTCACACCAACTGATTTAGAAGGTCATTTTAACCCTTTTTAAGATTACCAATTCGTGGCATGTCAAAAACTACAAGGTAATTGCGTAAAACGCATTTTCGTGACACCCGAAGGTGTGTTTTGTGCTCTAAGGAAATTTTGGGAAACCAATTGTTCTTATGAGTTCCAAGTGTTTGTAAACACTTATTATAGTAAATAAACATATACTAAGATGTTACATTGAGTTATATGGGGTTATATCAACCCGTGACATAATTTACGGGCCATCGGGACACTCCCGGGCCAAAAAGGAGCGCTAAGAAATCCTCCTTTGGTTTTTGCTGAATTTTGAGAAACCACTTCGTGGGTTCTCTTTATAATGGTTAATAATGATGTTAGGAACTCAAGGAATTATTTTATAGGAGTTCGTGCCACCTCGGCACTCCTCCGGACTTTTCGTGCTTTAAGGAGCGGCGCGTGAGCACTCCCGAGCGTTTTGCGTTTTGACTGAATTTAGCTTAGGGAATATATTTGTATATTCATATAATAATTGTATGACCATTTGGTTTGAATATTAGAGGGTCATACAAGGTCATGTTTGACCATATGCTTCTAAGGCGTTTAGCGTTTTAGCGTTTATGGAGAAACGACTATTTTTACGTAACGTTTTCATGCATGGGTTTGCATGCGTACGTGAAATGATTCATATTTGGATTATATTCCAATAAATAATGATTTAATAATATTATTTAGATTTGGGGTATTTCAATCTACCCCCCTTAAAAAGGGACTTCGCCCCGAAGTCTCATATCTAAATTATAAGGTTGTGGGGAATCAAGTTCCACTAAGTATCCACAACTCAATCTAGTTTTTAGGGATCAAGTCCCAAGTCTCTATATTCCTAAGTTCATAGTGTACATCAAACACATGGGAATACTTTGGAACAAATAGTGTAATGTAATAACACAGTCACTTTCATGTCAAATAGTGCAGCGTAGTGCACATAAACTTTCCATTGTAGTGTAATAAAGTACACACAATCAAGTAGAAGTACAAAGTACATTCAATACAGTGTTACACAAGAACACATACAAGACAAAGTGTCACTGAATATACTGAACAGTGTTACACAAGAACACAGGTAAGACAAAGTGTCACTGAAATGCACAAAAGTGCAACAACATGCATACTAAATTCACAAATGAAAAAGGCTCTACCCCCCAAAAAAAAGGGGTACGCCCCCGTACCCTAGACTAAAGTGTCTAGTCGGTAAATAATGAGGGAAACTTCGCTCGCATATCAGCTTCTAGTTCCCATGTGGCCTCTTCCACATCGTGGTTTGACCAAAGAACTTTTACGAGCTCACAGATTTGTTTCGAGTATCTCGTGTCTTTCTGTCTAAGATTCGTTGCGGTGTTTCCACATACCGCATTGTTGGTTCTAATGAGAGTGTCTCAGGTTGTAGAACATGAGAAGGATGAGGCATGTATTTCTTAAGCTGAGACACATGAAAAACATTGTGTACTTTGCCCAACTCGGCTGGCAAATCAAGTCGATATGCCACAAGGCCCACCCGCTCTATGATAGCGTAGGGTCCTACAAATTTCGGGCTTAGCTTGCCCTTTTGCCAAATCTGAATACACCCTTCATGGGTGATACTCGTAGAAATACCTGGTCGCCAACTGCGAACTCAAGGTCTCGTCGCCTCTCATCAGCATATGATTTCTGTCTGTCTTGTGCTGCTTTCATGTTACTTCTGATTTGTTGTACTTCTGCCTGGACTTGCTCTAAGTACTCAGGCCCAATGATGACGGTCTCACTAGACTCGTCCCAGCACAATGGTGTGCGACATGGTCTGCCATATAAGGCTTGGAAAGGTGACATCTGTATAGAGGCGTGATAGCTGTTATTGTATGCAAACTCGATGAGATGTAGTCTATCTATCCAGCTGCCCTGGAAATCCAAGGCACATGCTCGTAGCATGTCCTCTAAGGTCTGAATAGTCCTCTCTGACTGACCATCTGTCTGAGGATGAAATGCTGTGCTAAGCTTCAACTCAGTGCCAAGTGCCTCGCGAGTAGCTCGCCAGTATCGTGAGAGAAATCTAGTGTCTCGATCTGAAACAATAGTCTTAGGTACTCCATGATGTCTGATAATCTCCTGCTCAAATAGTTCTGCCAACTTTGGCACTTTCCAAGTGTCTTTCATCGGAATAAACCTAGCAACCTTAGTCAGTCGATCAACAACAACCCAAATCATATTAAGGCCTCCTCTCGTAGGTGGTAGTCCCACCACGAAGTCCATAGAAATATCATAAAACTTCCATTCTGGAACTGGCATAGACTGTACCATACCTCCTGGTCGTCTATGTTCGAATTTCACTTTCTGACAAGTGAGACATCGAATCACATACTCTGTCACGTCGCCCTTCATACCACTCCACCAGAAATACCTCTTTAGATCTTTGTACATCTTAGAAGCTCCTGGATGGACAGATGTGGTAGAAGTGTGGGACTCTCGAAGAATATGCTCCTTTATATCTGTGCTGTCTCTGGGAATACACAATCTGCCCTTCAATCTGATGAGTCCATCATCATGTAGCTGAACTCATACTTACCACCCTCAATGTACCGTCAGACAACTTCTGACTGATCTCCATCATTCGCTGATCTTCTGCTGTGCTCTACGTATGTCGTCCATAAGACTCGAGCTAGCCACAATGGCATTTAAGGATGTGCTCGTCGACTCAATGCGTCTGCTACAACATTAGCTTTTCCTTCCTTGTACTGCAAATCAATGTCATAGTCCTTAAGAAATTCAACCCATCTTCTTTGTCTCATGTTTAACTCCTTCTGGGTGAATACATACTTCAAACTCTTGTGATCCGAATATACGGTCATCTGGACACCATACAGGTAGTGGCGCCAGATCTTCAATGCAAAAACAATAGCTCCAAGCTCCAAGTCATGTGTGGGATAGTTTTCCTCATGTTTCTTCAACTGTCGGGAAGCGTAGGCGACTACCTTCCCATTCTGCATGAGTACACACCCTAATCCTCTGCCTGATGCATCACAGTAAACTTCATAACCCTCTGTGCCTTCAGGTATAGTCAAAACTGGTGCTGATGTCAAAGCATTCTTCAAAAGCTCGAATGAGGTCTCACATTCAGTAGTCCATGTGAAGGGTGCGTCCTTCTTCATTAAGCTGGTCATAGGTTTGGCTATTTTGGAGAAGTCTCTGACAAACCTTCTGTAGTATCCTGCTAAACCAAGGAAACTCCTGATGTCCGTAACGTCTTTGGCCTAGGCCAAGTGCGAACTGCTTCTATCTTTGCTGGATCCACCGCGATCCCAGCATCTGAGATGACATGTCCTAGAAAGGAAACTCTGTCTAACCAAAACTCACATTTGGAGAACTTAGCATAAAGCTGGTTCTCCCTTAGGATCTCAAGTACATGTCGGAGGTGACTCTCGTGCTCTTCCTTAGACTTTGAATAGATGAGGATGTCATCGATGAATACAACCACGGTCTTATCCAACTGCTCTCTGAATAATCTGTTCATCAAATCCATGAAGACTGCAGGTGCATTTGACAAGCCAAAAGGCATAACCGTAAACTCATAGTGGCCATACCGTGTTCTGAATGCTGTCTTTTCTATGTCTTGCTCCCTGATGGGTATCTGATGGTAGCCTGATCTCAAATCGATCTTCGAAAACACTTTTGCTCCTCTCAACTGATCAAACAAATCATCAATCCGTGGTAGTGGATATTTATCTTTCACCGATACTGCATTAAGCTCTCTGTAATCAATACATAAACGAAGGCTTCCATCCTTCTTCTTCACAAATAGGACTGGTGCTCCCCAAGGAGATACGCTAGGTCGTATGTATCCCTTGTCCAATAAATCTTTCAACTGCTCCTTCAGCTCAGCCATCTCTGCTGGTGCCATACGGTACGGTGCCTTAGCTATGGGACCGGTACCTGGTAGTAATTCGATGGAGAACTCTACCTCTCTGGATGGCGGTAAGCCTGGAAGTTCCTTTGGAAAAATATCTGGAAAATCCGACACCACTGGCATAGCTGGATCAAAATCAGGGTCATGCTCTACATCCTGAACATAACATAGATATACCTCCTTCTGCTTCCTGACGTGCTTGTACATGGACATAGCAGATATAACTTTTATCGATGGTGCCCTAGGGCTCTGACGGTAAGATACTGTCACTCCTGATGGGCTCTTAAGCAACAGTCTGCGCTCTGCACAAAGAATGCGGCCTCTGTGCCGCCCTAACCAGTCCATCCCGACTATAACGTCGAATCCTAGACCTCTGAACTCAATAGGTCAATAGGAAAATCCTCCTCCTTAATACTGATAGTGGCTCCTCTATAAAGACGAGTGCAACTGATCTTCTCCTTAGACGGGAGTGCCACCTTAAAATCAGGTAACTCTACAGCGTCTAGCCCCAACTTCCCCGCAAGCGTAGGCGAAACGAAAGTATGTGAGGCTCCGGAGTCGAACAGTACTAATGCATCCACTCCATTAACCGGAAAGGTACCAGTGAGAATCGAGCCGCCCTTGCGGGCCTCCTCCTCAGTAAGTATACTTAAGGCACCTTCCGTCTCCTTAGCACAACCTAATAACAGAATCTGAGTAAGTACTTTGATACATGATGGGGTCTAAAGACATTCACTTTCACAAACAATAATGCTTCATTGATGAGATGATCTCCTTTCTGAAGTCCAAAAACAATTACAACACTAGTACTTTCTAAAGGTTAAACTTAATCTTCCTGGTCTCATGTGAGTGGTGTTTATCACTGTCGAAGGTGCTGTGTTTAGCTTAATCCTTTTAATTCCATGGTATAGCAACCTTGACTTTCCACCCATTATCAAAACATCTCCTGAACTCAATATTATTTTCTTTGCAAGGTCCACACGCTTCTGCTCGCCATAAAGGAACTCTGCGTCATCTCCAATTGACAAAGATAATACTGGTATTCCCTGTTCAAGGGACCCTTTTGTTTCATCATTGTCCTGGTGTAGTCCTAAACGGCCTCCTTCTTCATAGAAGTTGATGATACATAGATCAGCCCTTAGATTGGGAACTGGATCTTCTTCTAGCTGTTGAGCTGTATTAACTGCTTGTTCCACAATTGGTAAAAATTCTTCTGGGATTTTTGGTACTTGTGCTCCATCTCCATTTCTTGTATCTTGGTAGGTTTTTGTGTAAGGATTCCAATCTTTTCCTAAGCACATCATTTTCAGCTTCATTTTTGATCCTCCTGGAAATTCGGAGTGTAGAACCCTCCTGGTCCTGCTCCCAATTCTTGACATTTCCTGATGATTGCTATTTGTGTCTCCGGTGTTAGGTATCCTTTGAGTAATATCAAACCTGGTTGGATAACCTTACATTGTTCGTTCCCTGGTTCTTGTACTTTGATAATGTTTTCCTCCAGGGAGGGCGGTGAGGGGATAGGAAAGCATATCTTATAGCTTCCTACGTGGTTTAAATTTTTACTAGTGAGTCTTACTAATTCTTTCTATGCAACTAGGCAATCAAGGCATGCAAGCACTCATTCACATCATTCATTGCTCAATAACAGGTTCACATGGTTTAGAAATACCTGGGTTGGTAGAAGGACCAGCCTCATCTGAGCGGTCCATGACATGTAGGGCGGGTCCCGATGCTGGGCCTTTGCCCTTATACCCCTGAGCCTGGTTTGTTGGTGGAGGGCGAGTATCGCTAGCTCCATTCTTTGGCCTGTGTTTGGCTTTGCTCCCGGGCGGTAGTTCCTGCTCTCCGGGTTTCGGATACACTCGAAGGCACGATGCCCGAGTATCTGACAGTAGCGGCACATGACTTTCTCCCCCTTGGCAGTCTACACGCCGGGTGATCCTTCCCGCACTGTTTACAGTTGAAACGGCGGACATACTTCTGGCCCGTGTTTGAGCCATGTCCAGAACCTAATACAATCAAGGTTAATTATACAATCCAACGGTACTGAAGTAATCACAAAAGTTCAAATCTAACTGTCTGATTAGAGTGCCTACCCTTAGATGGGTAGGTTTTCTGTGAAGTTGCTGCTCCGTGGGTTCCTGACTGGGGGTTCCCAGTAGTTTGGTTCCCCTTCCCTTGGTAGGACCCCTGTCCTTTCTGATAGGGTTTGTTCCTTTTGTTGGAGTTCCCCTGCTTGGCATCTTCGCCCAGGTCCGTCCTTCCTCTTTTGGGAGCTCAAAGCATCCCTCTCTCTTACAAGATCTCCACTACGGAGGCAGCATGATAGCATTCCTGAAATCTCAAGGTATCAATCTCTAAATCTCCCATGATGGGGTATAGTATGTAATAAAATTTTCAACTGGTTCATGTCTCTCCTGTTTTACCTGTAAACTGGTAGGGATGATTGGTCCCATCCCAAACTGAAGTCGAGGGCTCAGTCCCCCGTAGAACCGGTCGACCAAGACCTGGTCCGAGTATCCTATGCCGGGTAGTAGTCGAAGTAGCGAAGTGAACTTCGCATAGTACTCATCCACTGACATCTTCCCCGTCTGCTCCAGGGCGTCAAACTCCCTAGTCTTCACCATCCTGGTGTGGGCCGGGTAGTATTTGCCCCTAAGTAGTGCAGTGTAGTGTCCCCAAGTAAAAGCTGGGTCATCCAGGTGGTCGGCTTTCACCATGTTCCACCAATCTCTAGCTGCATCCTTCAGATAAAAGGCAGCAAGTCTTACTTTTTCCCTAGCTGGGACTGCAAGCGTCTCGAACGCTGTCTCCATCTCCATGATGTAGGTTTCTAAGTGAGCAGGGTCAGTCTGCCCCTTGAATGCAGTCGGCCTCAGATCAGCCAAACTCTTCACCCAGTCTCTCTCTCTCTCTGGGTGGTGGTGGTGGAGGTAACTGCTGCTGCTGTGCAACCCCCCGCCTGTGCAAATGCCTGAGCAATCAAGGTAGCAATGTCTGCCAGCCTGATGTTTGGCTCCTCATCAGCCTGTCCACGTCGTCCTCCCTCTTCCTGACATCTGCAGGATGTTGAGGTATATTAGGCACTGTGGTCAAAATCTTGGTCTTGGATAGTAGTCTAAGTAAAACTAACTTAAACTCTTTCAATACTATCTCTCAACCCTTAACTAAGTCTTAGATATCCTAATCTCGGTGTATCCTTGTATCCAGAGCGTAACTACGCTCTGATACCATTTTTGTAATACCCCAACCCGAAATCCAATAAACTGAACGGCGATCACTCCCAAACAAAATACAACTGCAGCGGAAATAAATATAACAACCGGGCGGTATTACAATGCCGTTGGCCACCCTTGTGACCAACAAGGCTAAGTCCAAATACAATCCTCAAATGTCACGGTCTGGAATACAGATACAACCCGAGATACTAGGAATCAAACTCAAATGTAAAATACTTAAGTAAAACAAATGTCTAAAGGAAGACTCCCAAGCTTGAATCTACCCCACCTACACTCGGTGTGGTAATCTTCTTAAACTTCAGGTACCTGAAAAATGGGGGTGCCCCCAAAGGGGCTCAGCAAACAATGCTGGTATGGAAAACGTGCAGCCCATCGTCTACCGGGCCACACCAACTACTTTGTCGAACACATGCAGTTCATTTTTTTAAAGCTGTAAACAAGCATAGTCTGATATAACAATATCCACACAGGACAATAATGTCACATAGAACAAGACACAGAAGGTCAAGTTAGCTGAACTGAAATCTCTTAGTGATAGTCGGGTCCACACAATGGGACTGACAGGTATAACTGAATATCTTAAATAGTGGAGGTATAGTGACCTCGTTAAGATTGAAAGGTTGGGTATAAAAACCCCAGGAGATAACGTAGTTAAACCCTGAACTGAGAGGCGTGGGAAATAGAATCCCACTAGAGGAATGAAGTCTTCCTCAAACTGAACTGATGGGCATTTGAATCCGGGAGGAATAGAGTCTTCCTCCCAACTGAATGTTCCGTCGCGACGTAGTAGGAGACGACCTGAGACAGGTACAACTCCCGTAGCATGCATGGCCAGATCCAACTGGGCTCCTCATTCTCGAAGTATATAATTGTTAAGTGTCATATAAAGACGTTAAACAAAAACACAATGTGTATTGTCAATTATCACGTTTAGGATAATGACGTTTGTTATAAAGTGAAGTTAGTGAGAGACTTGAGTACAAGTCCTCGGTATACTGAAGCGCAGGTATTTAATCCACTGGTATAGTAGTGTTTGTATGCGTGGGACATACACGTAGTAGTCAGCATCATTCACGCACATAAAATAATACAACACAGCGCACAAGAGTAAACAACATTTTACATTAATTATCTTGGTCGTTATTTCAAACAACAGATAGCACACAAGCCGGTGTAATCCGGTAGAAACAGGTTGCAAGAATCCCATACCGTTCACCGTAGACTGTTCTCGTTTAATCCCGGTCAACGTCTGGTCAAACAAAGTCCTAGAATAGGATTGACTGAGAGGGTTAATTTATGTTACCCTTATATAATAATTCTATTGGATCATTTAACAAATCTCATATTTGTTATTTCATGTGAGGTTTATTCCTTTTAATCACCTCATGATTTAATGTATAACTTATTTGTTATTCCTTTTGATTTATTTATAAATCCTTTAATGCACATTTATGTGTTATTGCATTTGTTGTTATTTTATTTGTCTAGGTGACTGAAATACCCCAAACTAATTTAGGGTGATTAAATAAACTCTAATGTGATATTTAAGGGCCTATTTGTGCCATAAGGAATTTGGTAAAAGAATAAATCCAAAGAAAATAGAAAACGCTTAAAAGCGAAAAACCTAAATTGAGCGTTAGGTGACCCTAGGAGATCCATCCTTAAAAGGGTATTAAATTAATTTAAAAGGCTAATAATGCCTAAATAATATATGGGAACAATTCCCGAAGAAAACGATTCAAACAAGGTATTAAAACGCTATAAAGTTTTAGCGCGCGTTTTTCGAGAAAACCCGAAAACGTGACTTTAAGTGGTCAACGAACCCGTAAAAATATAGTTCATCAAATAACTATAATTAAACATTATGGAAGCTTATAGCCATTAAAATTAATAAACGAGAAATTCCGGAAAAAACGGGCCCGGTAAGTGACTAGTGCTAAAACCGGGTAAAATAACGAGCGTTTTCTGTAAAGACGAAAAACGCTCCAGCATGGGTATATAGTGGGGGCCGGTTTTTTAGCTGGTATTTAGCCACACACACTCACACTTGACTAGCTTAATTAATTCAAGAGTTAAAAGTCAAAAGAGGAAAAGTACAAAAGTAAAAAAAATACCTCTCTCCTCTCATTTCTCTCTTCTCTCTCTTCTCTTTCCTCTCGTTCCCTTCTTTTTGCGATTTTCTCCTCCCTCTCTCTGGTTGGAACGTCTTTGCAGCCCTTCCATGGCTACTCCCACTTCAACCTCATGCCCAAGCTTGATTAAAGCTCCATCACAAAAATAATTACATATTTGAACTCCCCTCATCATTCTCTACACTCCCTCTTTTCAAAATTTGAAAAAGGATGAGTTTCATTTTTATGGGTTTTCCCCATTGAAGAGAAAAGCACATCATCTTGTAGCTTGGAGTCTCCTCTTTCTCTAAGGTAAAAAATTTCATTGAAAAACCACGTTTGCTCTTCTCCTTTGGTAGCCGATTTTGGCTCTCTCTCACACCTGTGTTTCTTCTTGATTTTGAGCTTCATTTCAACCCTCCAATGGTGGAGTAATACCCTTCTTGATTCAAGGGTGAGAATCTCTCTAAAAGGCCCAAAAAGGTAAACCCTAACTTGTGCTCTAAGCCCTTTTGTTATTGAATTGAGATTTCTTAAGGGTTTAGATGATTAATGGAATGCATTTTTGTGTGTATTGAATGTTGGGATGGAGTTTGGCAACTCCATCCCACTTGACCGAATTTGAGAAGAGGAGGAGCAAGAGGAGAATTAAAAGAGAACTTGTGAATTAAGGTAAGAAATCTACCTTGAAGCTTGTTTTAATTGCTTTAGGAATTGGGATGGGTTAAATTTAAATAATGAACCCAAACAATGTGAATTAATGTAGTTGATTGAATTTGAGGGTGATTGTGAACTTGTGTGGATTTAAGGCCTAAGTGCCATTGTATTGAAAGCTTGAGCTATTGTGGTATATTGTGCTTTATGGAATTTTGATGAGCTTGGGATTGATATTGTGTGCTGGTAGGACCCCTTGTGGGTGTGGCTAGTTTAGGAATGAAAATTGATGAGAGTTGATGGATTGAGAGATGTTAGATTTATGGGGAAACTATGGCAAAATTTCGGTAGAAAGCAAGTGTTTTAAGGTGGTTTAATGAGATGGGAGAACCTAGGTGTTTGTAATGTTGAGAGGATAGGATTGATAGCATTGAAATGGTATTTAGAGAACTAGGGGGGGAGAGTGTGAAAATCTGTAGCAATGGAGTATGGAAATGTTTTAGAAAAACTAGAAAATGAGCTAGTGTGCAAGACCTTGGAAACAAGAGTTGTGCTTGGGTGTAGTTAATGTACTTGTCTAGGATGATGGGTAATGGTCATTGATGCATTTGGTGAGATTGTGGGATGTAAAAACTAACAAGAAGAAGTTAGAAATGCAAGAGAGTGCAAAATGCAAAATGTGAGAAATTGAATTTGTTGAATTTGAGCAAGAATTGGGTGGTGGATTAAACCAATGATTTGGAGTGGTTTAAGGTGTGTTTTGAGGTGTTTAATTATGTAGAAAACTTGTGGAAAGATTAGGGAAAGTTTGAGAGTGGTTTAAGGGTTGATTAGGGGTTGAAAAATGACCTTAATAGCAGCTTTTAGCAGGGTCCGGGACTTAGGATATGTACCAAGTCCCGGACCGCATCAAAAATCAGTTCGAGACTCAACATAGGTGGTGGTCCGGGACCTTAGTCCAGGACCAAGTCCCGGACCAGGGTATGAAAAATGGCCGAGAGTTGATTCTTTGATTGGTCCGGGACCTTGGGTGCGGACCAAGTCCCGGACCACCCCCAGAATTGCACAGAGAGTGTTTTTAAGGCTTCTAAACATGGGGGATTGATTGGTATTGGTTTTAGATGATGTTTAGGAGTTGTTTGGTGACCTTTAGAGGTCCTAAGAAGTGTAAACAAGTTTGAGTAGTGATTGAGTAAGTTGAGGAGCTAAGTACATTAAGTTAAACCGAAATAACGGGATAACGGGGTAAGTACGGGAGTAGCAATTATGTACCCACCATAACACCTTAATATTAATTGAACCATTTGACATGTAAATAGTGGTTCAAGAGTAAGAGTCGAGGAACATGTGTGAGCCGAGGAACGTGAGAACACCCGGTAAAGATAACCCCGGAGAAAGGTATGATCTCCTCATGCTCTGTATCCTAACTTGGTTACCTCGATTGTGTGCTTGTTTGATTGTGTGATCACCTAACAAGATAAATGCACGAATCGGATTGTTTGCACTTGATGGTGCTTGTGTAGTAATGTTGCTTGATTGGTTTGCAATTTGCAAAGAAGTTTGTATAATTCATGAAATGTGAATATGAATGAATTGTTGAATGTTGAATGTGTATTGTAGTGCTACTCATAGTGAGTCTTGTTTGAGTAGTGACTCGTAGAAGGAGCCCGGGTGTGAATCAACGAAAACATGGAGACCCACTAAGCTATCGAATCGAGACGAGATAACACACGAAAACCATCAATCAACGGACACGATAAACCAAACTTAAGAATTGACTCAAAATGAGAACAAGCGACACACGGGACTAGTGAACGTCCTTAATTTCAATAGTCGACCTCCTATGCAAGGATGTGACTCAATGTTAGAAAACGAACATAGTTCCTAAGTAACGGAGGTGTAGGGGCGACCCTTAAATCGGCAATACAACGAGATGGGAAAATCTCCTAAGTTGTATGATAGCATCGAGAAAGATGCGGCTGACTAATGTTTATATATGTATTTATATATGAGTACCTATTGTTACTAACCCGAGAGCTGGGTTAGGGGGATTGTGAGTCACGCGTGCAAGGATGAGGAAGCAACAGAGCGTATGTTTCTAAATCCATGGTCGAACTCCCTTGTTACCGGGCCGTGTGCCACATAGTGGTGCCCTGCGGGGCCGTGTGCCACATAGTGGTGCCCGACTGGAGTAAGACCGGCAGAGCTTACCCGTCTAAAGAGGTAAGCTGGGTATTATGGGATAGGAAGAGGGAACATGAGAGAATGTTTCTAATTCCGGCTGGTGATTATAAAAGCCCGTGTTGAGACCTATATTTGTCTCTGCCCGGAGGCCCTTGAGGCTTAACCTAAAAAATTCAAGTGTAGAATAATTAAGTGAACTAGGTCCGGACCGAGAGTGTCCAATGATCTAGGAGTCAAGTAAACTACCCGGTTGGGATGGAAATTTGGTAAATGACGAGAATGAAACTCACTTGAGATATGGTCTCTCAAGGTTTAAGAATAAGGTAAATGAATTTAACGAGTTTGATGTGACATCTGTGTGGATAGTATTCCTGGATTGAATGTTGTGGGTGTTTGTGAATGTACATATATGATGTATTGTGTATTGCATGCTGTTTGAACTAAAATGAACCGCATGCTCTCGACCAATTAGTCGGCGTACCCTCGCTAGTACGCGGGGTATGCGGAGTCATATTCAGAGTAAGCTGACCCCCCTCGGGGAACGTTTTTAGTGTGCAGGTACCCGAATATATGAACTGTAAGGATCATCGAATATACGTCTATGTACCTTTCAAGTACTTGATGTATATTGATATCGTAAATCATATGGTGTAAATATAACCACTTATTGGTCAACTCATAATCTGAGATATCTTAATTTATATGATTTGATTATGATATTCATTGATATTGTATAAGTATTGTACATTAGGTTACTCATGGAAGAATGCGATATTGGACTTATATTATTGATGTATTTGTTAGCGATTGTATTGTGATTGGATTGATTGTAGTTCGTATGTTGATTGATGTATTGGAAAGTAGCGATTGTTAGTACGTTTGCTTAGGGTACTCGGTAAAAGACCCATCAGACCGATATTGTATTTGTTGTAGTATTGTGTTTGGGATTGGCCTTGTTAGTCACGTAGGTGACTAGCGGCATTGTATCACCCCGGTTGTAGTTATTGTTCCGCTGCATTATGGTTGGTATTGAGACGGGTTAGGAGATAATGGTAAGATTACCGGTAGGGGTGTTACAAAAAGTGGTATCAGAGCGAAGTATCGCTCTGATGGTCTGAATACCGAGTTTAGGAAAATACCGAGTTAGGAATTAGAGACATAGGGCT
Organism: Limonium bicolor; assembly: GCA_023374045.1. Classification (NCBI taxonomy): domain Eukaryota; kingdom Viridiplantae; phylum Streptophyta; class Magnoliopsida; order Caryophyllales; family Plumbaginaceae; genus Limonium; species Limonium bicolor. The sequence continues at coordinate 488,172,810 of CM041776.1, forward strand.
AAGGGTTGAGTGTTAGCATGCGAGGTATGCTAGATAGGAACTTCCAGTATGATCTGGATACCTACATAACCAATCCCGCCCTCCGCGACCCCGTATTAAAGTTGGGGAAAGAACGCCAGAGAGATGGAGAATCCTCTCACACTCGGGTTAACCCGATCTGGCAATTGTAAATAAACTTTGTAAATAGAGAGAACCTGACATACGGTAAATCCCAAGAGTTGGAAATCCCGAGAACGGTGCCCGTTTGAACGACTATAACCGTATAGAACGGTGGAAGATTGAAGATCCTGAATATAGGATAACTAAATTTACGGCGCCATGGGGCGACGTGCTTTGCAGTCGCGAGAACCATGCGCAGCCAACAAGAAGGGAAGCATAGCTACACAATGAGCAGAAAAGCAGAGTAACAGAACCGAGACAAGAGAGTCTACAGACTGTAAGGTATGACAATATCGTCAATGGGAAACAGACCGACTAAGGACGTAGTCAAGGATAGATAGCTCCAAACCTACAACGCCAAAGGGCTGTAATACCCAAATAACATAGTTCGGACAACTATGAGAGCAGTCATTAAGCTTACACTAACAGGACTACCACGTAGTTCCTAAGGATTAAACAAGCCTTGGTAACCACCATTAAGGTGTGGCAACGGGCTACGAGGCAAGGTACATGGAGTACCTCAAGGATCGGGAAGCACCCAAAAAAGCACCCGAATTATCGACAAACTTGTCAAGAACACTAAGAGACCACTCAGGAGATTGATCACTAAGATCAAAAGATCAAAGAAGATCCCACAAGATCACCAAATTTGGATGGAAACAATACCGTAATCGGTGTATGGTAACCTGAAAACCGACGTACCCGCGCACTTGCCGAGGCAAGTGCAGCAACAACAAGACAATTGGAAGACCTATGGATTACTAACAAGTACTTACTAAAGAACCATCATGTCAATGGAGCGAGCATAGGACCACAATCATAAGGACTTAAGAACGAAAGCCTTGGAAAGGCCTAACGGCCCGACCACCGCATTAACAAGCATACCAGTCAGCAGGAAGCTGGACTTGGTTGAGGCTTCAAGCATGGCAACGCCATGAAGACTTTCTTTCAAACTCAAAATTTTTATTTCAAAACCCAGAACTTTTCTTTTAAAACCTCAGATTTTAAAAACTAAACCATAAGAATCACGGTGAGTATCATAGAATGATACAAGAGGAGTTGACAATAGAATACTTCACCTAGGCGTGTGACGAGCACTACGAGTATACCCAAATACGGGATGTGGGACGATCGCACTCCAAAGGAGCTTACGGGCCTGACAGACCCTTTTATGAGTTAGTCGAGTAAGTGGTAACGTACCAATAAGGTACCCCACGTATGTATACATGTGGTGTATGGAACACGGGAAGTAGTCAGCTCCGTTCCACGGACCATAAGTGAATTCAAACTGGAAGAGTTGGACACCTTGAACGGACGAAGGAACTCAGATTAGCTTACAAGCTACAAGAGTAAAAAAAAAAAAAATAAAAAAATATAAAAAAAAAAAAATAAAAAAATTTCACTCCAGGAGAATGATTAAGAGATAAAAGTGCGAGAAGCACTAGTAATTGATCAAAGACACTGGATATGTCTCAAGGATTTAAAAACAAAAGCATGAAATAGCCGGATGGGTACCGGTCTAAGCACAGTGAGGCAAATGCCTAGCGGGAACACCTCAATGTTCAATGAACGGGATGGGATTCCCAGAACAGCCACCATAAATACCCAGGGTGATCATCTAAGGTACCGGAGGATACCGATCACCACTGAAGGAAATACCAAACCGGTTAAAACCTTAAGGGAATCACACATGGCCTACCCTAAGAGCGGGAGATGTATAACCCCAAATGGGACAATTTGGAATCCAGAACCACAATGCGGAGTAAATTAAACATTCTCATAAATGTTAGCTGGATGTAAATGCATAATCAACAACACCCAGGATCAATCCATAAAGGGTATCAAAGTCAACATAGTTGAACGAAGTGTCGTAACAAGAGCACCAGAGCTATAACGAACACTCGGTTAGAACACCGAAGGGATCCCACTTACCCAGGGATACCCTGAATTATTGCAAGGTACCAAATCAATACCAAGACACTTGAAGGGCATCCAACGAACGGAAGCGTGATGCGACGATTTACCATGGAGCCCAGTAACACCTCCAAGCCATTTTATGGTGTACGGAGTAATGCAATACATGTGAACCGCCAACAATGAGCAGAGCTCTAGGCAACGGGGCTAGTAAGCCATGGAACCGCCACAATATGTAGAATCAACGGTTGCAAACCCACATGGAACCATACGAAGAGTTGCCAAGAACAGCACCATAAGATTATTTAATAACCAACGAGTAAAGATACCCCTCGTTAAGGTGGTACCGCAAGAGCGGTGAACATACAAATCCCAGGGAAGAGGATACCGCAATAGAAGTCTGAAAATATATCTCTTTCAGAACTACCAATGTGGTGAAGCTTGGCATACAAGTATTGCCAAGCAATGTGCAAATAAGCTATTATAGCAATTATTGGAAACCGAAGAGTAACTGATTCAGAAGAAATGCTGTATAGGTATAACCTGAAGCATCAAACCAATAACGCTCAAGGAGCTCAGGGGGATAAAAGAATATCACATTCTATAACCAGCCAAGTGAATGGCGAAACATTGCCTAAATGGTAGTAAAACATGAGCAGAAGCTAATGAAATAGCGGATGCCATAGGAACCAAAGTTGTAAACAAATACGAACATGGTGCGCAACAAGCGACCAATACATGTGGATAAATCATACAATGAGAGGGAGTTGATGAATAAAGATGGTAGACAGACCAAGTGACGAAGCAACAGACAAGGAAGTAATGCTCATTCCTATTGCAATCTCATAAGAGAGTTACTGCCAAGTGTTTACGCCTCTGCACTCTGTAGGACTGAGTGTTTTGGTATTGCGCTTGTGGAGTAATGATCGAGTGGGATAGCTAGGAAGTTGGGTAGAGGACAATTGTGGTAGTAGTAGAGGGAAACATATGAAGTAAGGAACACATGTAAAGAACCAGTAGGTGGGCATAGTCCAGAAGCCACTGGTAATAGAGGAAGCACTACAATTAAGTAGCGGCTCAATCTCAACCGCCGATAAGTTGGGAGAACCAAGTGAATAATCACTCAAGTACACAATGGTATGTATACTGATTCTAGAGAGTTGGATAGGAAACCTATAACTCATTGAGTTCACGTATGGTAAAAGAATACCACGCATGATTAATAAACCTTGTCCCCAAGATAAAAAGGGTAAGAGGATAGTGTATAACACATTAAGGATAACGAGAAGGGTAAGTAAACCCTAGATTATCAGGGTCGCGCAGGAGAAGCTAGTGGGCCCAAATTCTAAAGGTTTAATACACCTAGTGAATGAATGGATAATTATCAATGCCTTGAAGCCTTTAAGGCTAGAACCGAACCCAGTTGAGAGTTAAAAAAACTCCGATGAGAATTCTTGGTGTAGGGACCAACCAACAGTATGGTTAAGACTCTTTTGACCAGAATACATTGTATAATAGACCGCATGGAAGTTGAACCACTCCATGACGGCTGAATGCCTTCGACCTATGACCAATGTTGACACATGGTAGATTACGTGGGCGTAATCCCTTTTAAGGGGGGTAGAGCGAAAATCGCGAAGTACATGTTTCACGTGGTAAGGGCGTAAACTACTATGCGCATAGCGTAAAAGAAATTGTTTTGAATGATGGGTACTTATGTTACATAAACATTTGTACTCACTCATTGGGAAAAACTATGATTATTTGTGAAATTTGAAGTGAAAGGAGTATTAATTATGAGAGATTTGAGGTGAATGGAGTAGAGAAACTCCATGGGGAATGAGAACCCCGGTGGCATATGTCTATTCGAGATTAGACATGGTATTTGATTCGGGATTAGACGTGGTATGGATGAGTATATTTGGGGAAATGTGTTGAGTATAAATCGGTATGAAACCGATGTTGAACCTAGTGGGAAGTGAGTCCCCTAGGTAATTTTGTTTGATCGTATGTGTGTATAATTTGAGGATAGGAATTTATTGGTTTTATTCGGGAAGGAATGGAGGATAGAAAACTGAATGGAGTTACAACAGGCATTGAATTTCTTAAGTAGGTATCGGGAGATAATTGAGAATGATTGATGGACCGAGTTCCATCGTTTGGAGATGGTTGTTTTGTTTTATGACTATAACGATTAAAAGATAGAAAATGGTAAATGATTGAATTACATGTTTGTTTGAAATGGAAGTGTGAAGTCGAACTTGATTTACTAGTGATCAAGGGAGATGGAGCACAAATTGGGGCGGAGAGATGGTTCATCACCGATGCTGATCACATCGGGGTTGAATGATTCTTGAGGCTCCCTGTAAGTGGTCATAAGCAATTCTGCTAGGATAAATGTTGTGAGCAGGTTAGTGTGAATTGTACTATTTGGTATGCTTGTGTTGTACTGGCATGTACACACGGTTTAATTGCACTAGGGTAGTTATTTGATGTTGCACTGGTATGCGCATGGTTGGCAATCGTTTTGGTTTGCATTGGTATGTGCACGGGGTAAATTGTTTTGTGACGTACTGATGTGTACGCACGTTGCATGGTACTAGGATGTATGTTGTGTGGGTTGGTAGGTGCCCACGGTTGTTAAGTTACTTGTTAACTGATTTGGTGTGTACCGGTATGTACACACTGGCTGGCTGACTTTGAGCTTGTAGGGTTATAGAGATAATGACCTCGGCACACGATATGTCTAAATGACTAACGGTATTAGACTCACAAACTTTGTGGGCAAAGTTTCTGGGGGGACTCTTAAGGGTAGATACAACTAATAGGGTGAATAAAGGGAAAGGATATTAGGAATATGGAAGCCTAAAAATTTGGTAAAAAGAATAAATCCAAAAGAAAAGAGAAACACTTAAAAGGCGAAAAACGCTAAATTGAGCGTTAGGTGACCCTAGGAGAAATACATCCTTAAAAAGGGTATTAAATTAATTTAAAAGGCTTAATAATGCCTAAATAATATATGGGAACAATTCCCGAAGAAAACGGATTCAAACAAGGTATTAAAACGCTAATAAAGTTTTAGCGCGCGTTTTTCGCGAGAAAACCCAAAAACGTGACTTTAAGTGGTCAAACGAACCCGTAAAAATTATAGTTCATCAAATAACTATAATTAAACATTAATGGAAGCTTAATAGCCATTAAAATTAAATAAACGAGAAAATTCCGGAAAACGGGCCCGGTAAGTGAATAGTGCTAAAACCGGGTAAAATAACGAGCGTTTTCTGTAAAAGACGAAAAACGCTCCAGCATGGGTATATAGTGGGGCCGGTTTTTAGCTGGTATTTAGCCACACACACTCACACTTGACTAGCTAATTAATTCAAGAGTTGAAAAGTCAAAAGAGGAAAAGTACAAAAGTAAAAAAAATACTTCTCTCCTCTCATTTCTCTCTCTCTCTTCTCTTTCCTTCCTCTCTTCCCTTCTTCCTTGCGATTTTCTCCTCCCTCTCTCTGGTTGGAACGTCTTTGCAGCCCTTCCATGGCTACTCCCACTTCAACCTCATGCCCAAGCTTGATTAAAGCTCCAATCACAAAAATAATTACATATTTGAACTCCCCTCATCATTCTCTACACTTCCCTCTTTTCAAAATTTGAAAAGGATGAGTTTCATTTTTATGGGTTTTCCCCATTTGAAGAGAAAAGCACATCATCTTGTAGCTTGGAGTCTCCTCTTTCTTCTAAGGTAAAAATTTCATTGAAAAACTCACGTTTGCTCTTCCTCCTTTGGTAGCCGATTTTGGCTCTCTCTCACACCTTGTTTTTCTTCTTGATTTTGAGCTTCATTTCAACCCTCCAATGGTGGAGTAATACCCTTCTTGATTCAAGGGTGAGAATCTCTCTTAAAAGGCCCAAAAAGGTAAACCCTAACTTGTGCTCTAAGCCCTTTTTATTGAATTGAGATTTCTTAAGGGTTTAGATGATTAATGGAATGCATTTTGTGTGTATTGAATGTTGGGATGGAGTTTGGCAACTCCATCCCCACTTGACCGAATTTGAGAAGAGGAGGAGCAAGAGGAGAATTAAAAGAGAACTTGTGAATTAAGGTAAGAAATCTACCTTGAAGCTTGTTTTAATTGCTTTAGGAATTGGGATGGGTTAAATTTAAATAATGAACCCAAACAATGTGAATTAATGTAGTTGATTGAATTTGAGGGTGATTGTGAACTTGTGTGGATTTAAGGCCTAAGTGCCATTGTATTGAAAGCTTGAGCTATTGTGGTATATTGTGCTTTATGGAATTTTGATGAGCTTGGGATTGATATTGTGTGCTGGTAGGACCCCTTGTGGGTGTGGCTAGTTTAGGAATGAAATTGATGAGAGTTGATGGATTGAGAGATGTTAGATTTATGGGGAAACTATGGCAAATTTCGGTAGAAAGCAAGTGTTTTAAGGTGGTTTAATGAGATGGGAGAACCTAGGTGTTTGTAATGTTGAGAGGATAGGATTGATAGCATTGAAATGGTATTTAGAGAACTAGGGGGGGAGAGTGTGAAAATCTGTAGCAATGGAGTATGGAAATGTTTTAGAAAACTAGAAAATGAGCTAGTGTGCAAGACCTTGGAAACAAGAGTTGTGCTTGGGTGTAGTTAATGTACTTGTCTAGGAATGATGGGTAATGGTCATTGATGCATTTGGTGAGATTGGTGGGATGTAAAAACTAACAAGAAGAAGTTAGAAATGCAAGAGAGTGCAAAATGCAAAATGTGAGAAATTGAATTTGTTGAATTTGAGCAAGAATTGGGTGGTGGATTAAACCAATGATTTGGAGTGGTTTAAGGTGTGTTTTGAGGTGTTTAATTATGTAGAAAACTTGTGGAAAGATTAGGGAAAGTTTGAGAGTGGTTTAAGGGTTGATTAGGGGTTGAAAAATGACCTTAATAGCAGCTTTTAGCAGGGTCCGGGACTTAGGATATGTACCAAGTCCCGGACCGCATCAAAAATCAGTTCGAGACTCAACATAGGTGGTGGTCCGGGACCTTAGTCCAGGACCAAGTCCCGGACCAGGGTATGAAAAATGGCCGAGAGTTGATTCTTTGATTGGTCCGGGACCTTGGGTGCGGACCAAGTCCCGGACCACCCCCAGAATTGCACAGAGAGTGTTTTTAAGGCTTCTAAACATGGGGGATTGATTGGTATTGGTTTTAGATGATGTTTAGGAGTTGTTTGGTGACCTTTAGAGGTCCTAAGAAGTGTAAACAAGTTTGAGTAGTGATTGAGTAAGTTGAGGAGCTAAGTACATTAAGTTAAACCGAAATAACGGGATAACGGGGTAAGTACGGGAGTAGCAATTATGTACCCACCATAACACCTTAATATTAATTGAACCATTTGACATGTAAATAGTGGTTCAAGAGTAAGAGTCGAGGAACATGTGTGAGCCGAGGAACGTGAGAACACCCGGTAAAGATAACCCCGGAGAAAGGTATGATCTCCTCATGCTCTGTATCCTAACTTGGTTACCTCGATTTGTGTGCTTGTTTGATTGTGTGATCACCTAACAAGATAAATGCACGAATCGGATTGTTTGCACTTGATGGTGCTTGTGTAGTAATGTTGCTTGATTGGTTTGCAATTTGCAAAGAAGTTTGTATAATTCATGAAATGTGAATATGAATGAATTGTTGAATGTTGAATGTGTATTGTAGTGCTACTCATAGTGAGTCTTGTTTGAGTAGTGACTCGTAGAAGGAGTCCGGGTGTGAATCAACGAAAACATGGAGACCCACTAAGCTATCGAATCGAGACGAGATAACACACGAAAACCATCAATCAACGGACACGATAAACCAAACTTAAGAATTGACTCAAAATGAGAACAAGCGACACACGGGACTAGTGAACGTCCTTAATTTCAATAGTCGACCTCCTATGCAAGGATGTGACTCAATGTTAGAAAACGAACATAGTTCCTAAGTAACGGAGGTGTAGGGGCGACCCTTAAATCGGCAGATACAACGAGATGGGAAAATCTCCTAAGTTGTATGATAGCATCGAGAAAGATGCGGCTGACTAATGTTTATATATGTATTTATATATGAGTACCTATTGTTACTAACCCGAGAGCTGGGTTAGGGGGATTGTGAGTCACGCGTGCAAGGATGAGGAAGCAACAGAGCGTATGTTTCTAAATCCATGGTCGAACTCCCTTGTTACCGGGCCGTGTGCCACATAGTGGTGCCCTGCGGGGCCGTGTGCCACATAGTGGTGCCCGACTGGAGTAAGACCGGCAGAGCTTACCCGTCTAAAGAGGTAAGCTGGGTATTATGGGATAGGAAGAGGGAACATGAGAGAATGTTTCTAATTCCGGCTGGTGATTATAAAAGCCCGGTGTTGAGACCTATATTTGTCTCTGCCCGGAGGCCCTTGAGGCTTAACCTAAAAATTATTCAAGTGTAGAATAATTAAGTGAACTAGGTCCGGACCGAGAGTGTCCAATGATCTAGGAGTCAAGTAAACTACCCGTTTGGGATGGAAATTTGGTAAATGACGAGAATGAAACTCACTTGAGATATGGTCTCTCAAGGTTTAAGAATAAGGTAAATGAATTTAACGAGTTTGATGTGACATCTGTGTGGATAGTATTCCTGGATTGAATGTTGTGGGTGTTTGTGAATGTACATATATGATGTATTGTGTATTGCATGCTGTTTGAACTAAAATGAACCGCATGCTCTCGACCAATTAGTCGGCGTACCCTCGCTAGTACGCGGGGTATGCGGAAGTCATATTCAGCGTAAGCTGACCCCCCTCGGGGGAACGTTTTTAGTGTGCAGGTACCCGAAGTGAATATGAACACTGTAAGAGACTGACACTAAACTGGACACCGTTCGAGAGTAGGACGGGGTTGTTATTGATATGGGTAGTTGTTAAAGCGATTGTATTTGTATACTGTGGGGTGTAAGACCAAAAAGGGTCATGGATACACTCGGGAAATTGTAGATACTCTCGGTATAGTTTGAATGGAGATGGTATTTGTATAAATTGGATTTGAAGGTTGTATTTGATTTCTGAATTGGTTAAGTATCGGAAGTAGCGTTTGCATTAGGGTACTCGGTAAAAGACCCATCAGACCGATATTGTATTTGTAGTATTGTGTTTGGGATTGGCCTTGTTAGTCACGTAGGTGACTAGCGGCATTGTATCACCCCCGGTTGTAGTTATTGTTCCGCTGCATTATGGTTGGTAATTGAGACGGGTTAGGAGATAATGGTAAGATTACCGGTAGGGGTGTTACAGTGAAGACATCAACTTATAATTTCTTAACTATATTTATATGTCATACATAGACATAAACTTATAGTTTTATTATTCTCCTTTTTAACCATAAGTAATATTTATTGTTTATCTTTCAATTCCTTATAACCATGTAAGCCATAGTTTTAATTCCATAATTCCTTTAATCAAAATTCTTTCTTTCTAATTCCTCCAAATATCCATGTAGGACCTATATTTATTTTAATCTAAATTCTTACTCTTATATTTCGGTTATTTACAAAACAACCACATAAATTCATAAACTTTATATTAAATTCTAATCTCTTTATATTATAGAGTTTTAACTTCTTATTTAGCTAAATTACTAAGCCATCCCTAATATTTTGGTATATAGCTTTTAAATATTATAACTCTCAAAAATTACAACTTAGCCCCTTAAATTCTCGGCTTTAATAATTTATTTCTTATAATTACAATCTAACCACAAAATCTTATAACTTTTACATAATGTCATGTAAACTATAGTTTTAATTTTAATTCTCCATAAATGCCGAATATATATTTATAAATTCCTAAATTACCAAACTAACCCCAAATAATTCGGCTTTGGTCTTGAACTTTCCATTAATTACATTTTCATCCCAAAACTTTATAATAGTTACTTAATAACTTATAAACTATAGTCTAAATATTTAATTCTTAAAATTTCGAAAGTGAACCTAATAATTCTCTTAATTATGAATTCGCCCACTAATAATTTCTAAACTTTCATATCAACTTTTATAAATTACATAATAGCCCAAAACTTTATAAAGTGTTACTTTAACACTTGTTTAAATTATCTAAAATTCATAAACTTAATTCCTAACCTTATTTATATTATATTACACCAAATACCAAACACCCTTAACTTACGGTTTTCACATTAACTCACCAAACTTTATAAAATTACATTTAACTCACATAAATTAATTAATTAGCCATTTAAGCACTAATAAAATATTTTTAACTCACCAACCTTTATGATATAAGTTTATATACCTAAGTAGCTCATTAAAATCTATTTAACTCTTAGGTAATTCGGCCATATTTATTTAGTGACCAAATAGAATACAAAAGTGGTTTTATATGTCATAATAAACGTACATAAATTCATATGGGTCATATAACTTATGTAAAAATTATTGTAATGTCTTATATAAACTCTAAGCTCAAAATAAAGAACTTTTGCCCTTGATAATTCGGCATGAAATTATATATAACATAACTAAAATTTGTGACACAAAAATGTGTCTTAAGGTAAATATTTTCCTTATATGTTATAGGTTACATTCTTGGCATATAATACCATATGGTTTCGGTATTAATTTACTTAGGAGGTGTATATAATTTTTGTTATATTTTTAGAAGCTTAACAAAGCTTATAACATAAAGATTTACTTAGTAAACTTACTTCTTAACAAAGGTGGTTAAGTGCTTGAACTTCTTCTTGAATCTCCAAGCTTTCTCCTAGGTAAACTTGATGCTCCTCTTCGGTTTTGCAAGAGGTGAAGGTGTTTAGGAGTTAGATCTTGAATAAAGATCTTAAGTAGATTTGGAAGTAGTTTTACAAGACTTTACCTTAGACTTTTCTCCTTATAGTTTCGGCACTCTTAATGTAGATGGAGGACAAGTTTTCCTTCATCAAAATGAAGAAGAAAAGAGGCTTAGAAGAAGTAGAACTTGGTTACACATAGAAATGTGCTTTAAGGATTTACAAGCTTTAAAACCTACCTTAAGATAACCTTGAGACGCTCCTTGGTTTAATGTTGGTTTGGACAATCTCCTTGGAGAACTAAATGAAGCCGAACACACCTTGTTATGCTAGGAAGAGTTTTGCTTCAAGTCTTGCCAAGAAATGCTAGGAAATACCTTAAGGTGAAGATAGAAGTTAAAACTCCATTAATGGACTTAAGAGCTTCAAAGGAAGAAGATGAAGCTAGAAGAGAGAGGAGAGAGCTTACCAAACCCGTGGATGAAGAGGGCAAGGAGAAAAATGAGACCTAGCTCACGTAATGAAAGAAGACATTTGGAATCTGATTTTGTTTTGTCAAATTTTTAATGTCAATTGACAATTCTTTTTCCTTAGTTTATTACTTGGTTTATTGGCTCAATGCATGCCCATGTTCTCTGCATAAAACCGGCCATGTGTGGTGTGACAAGGCATGAGTTGGAAGAGAATGATTATGTGCTAGAAGACAAGGTAAGAAAAGGTAAGGTATCTTCTTTGATTTTTCTAAGTTTGTGTTGTCTTCTTCCTCATGTAGACTCACGAATTGAAGGCCTGAATGGAGCTCAAAAACCGGCCATGAAGAGCCAAGGAAGAACATGGAAGATTACTTAGTTTGTAAGAAAAGCAAAAGAAAGGAATCTTAGATCTACTTTTTACCTTTTTGCATTTTGTTTTTGTCTAGCCAACTTGGCCATGTTCTCTAGCATAATTTCGACAGCTCTCTGGTCAATGAGTCACACATTTCTTTGCCATTAAGTATTATAGCACATGGGATGATGAGTCATTATGTTTTAAGCCCTTTTTTAAACTTTAAGGCAAATTTTATACTAGTTTTTGCTCTCAAAATCGGCCCCTATAGAGAGCCTTGTTGACTAGTCACACCAACTTATTTAGAAGGGTCATTTTAACCCTTTTTAAGATTACCAATTCGTGGCATGTCAAAACTACAAGGTAATTGCGTAAAACGCATTTTCGTGACACCCGAAGGTGTGTTTTTTTGTGCTCTAAGGAAATTTTGGGAAACCAATTGTTCTTATGAGTTCCAAGTGTTTGTAAACACTTTTATAGTAAATAAACATATACTAAGATGTTACATTGAGTTATATGGGGTTATATCAACCCGTACATAATTTACGGGCCATCGGACACTCCCGGGCCAAAAAGGAGCGCTAAGAAATCCTCCTTTGGTTTTTGCTGAATTTTGAGAAACCACTTCGTGGGTTCTCTTTATAATGGTTAATAATGATGTTAGGAACTCAAGAATTAATTTTATAGGAGTTCGTGCCACCTCGGCACTCCTCCTTTTTTTCGTGCTTTAGGAGCGGCGTGAGCACTCCCGAGCGTTTTGCGTTTTTGACTGAATTTAGCTTAGGGAATATATTTGTATATTCATATAATAATTGTATGACCATATGGTTTGAATATTAGAGGGTCATACAAGGTCATGTTTGACCATATTCTTCTAAGGCGTTTTAGCGTTTATGGAGAAACGACTATTTTTACGTAACGTTCTCATGCATGGGTTTGCATGCGTACGTGAAATGATTCATATTTGGATTATATTCCAATAAATAATGATTTAATAATATTATTTAGATTTCGGGTATTTCACCGTAGGATCGTGTTGTCATACGGTATGCTAATCAGTAGCATTATGTATTGTTTAGACTGTTAGAGACTACACAAGGAGCATAGGATCTTGCCGATTCATACTCCACCGTAATACATCAGGGTGAACGGTATGTTGTTATGTGTCTCTGATTGTCTCTGAGGGCTTCCTCAGTTCAGACTTCTGTGTGATCTGTGATAAGATTGTTTGTCTGAACGTGATAATTAATATGCATGAATTGTATATTTATAGCTGCTTATTATTACTGTTGTTGAGTTAACAGTACCGGTTCGTATATATGGACCTATATATATAAAACGAACTAGCGGCTATGTGCTATCTTATATGAAATATAAGGATCGTCAGAAAAACGTTGTAGCACTAGGATAATAAGATATACATATTATCCGAGACTTTTATACGGAGCATTGGCCTTTCTATACGCCGCTTCTATCTAACACTGGATCCCGAGTTTACAGACTCCGGATTGGACTAATGACCTTAGTCTGCTGTGTTAGGAAAATTTGGTAATGCGATGCGATGGAATAAATAATTAATAAGGAAGGAAAGTAAAGCCAGGAGGATGTGGCTCTTGGTGCGCGCTGTGATCACAAAAACGATACCAGGATGTCCGCGTACGGGTCCGCAAGTATCAAGAAAATTTCCCGTGAGCTAGAATGGCTCGTTGGTCGGAGACTCTACCGTTGGAGTGGCTACTGCCGTGGGTGACCCGCCATAATATATGGGTAACTAGAGACATGTCGTTTTAACGAGACATTGTCACTAGGTATAACTGAACAAATAATACAGTTAAGAATTATACAGTGGCGAACGATATTGGTTTCTACACCATGGACGAGAACTAGTACTTGTTTATTCTCGTTGTTTCGCTTGGTTGTTCATTGGTTATACTGTGGTTATATTATATATGTGATGGTTGTGTTTATTGTATGGATGTTACTGTTAATTGTTTTACAGTTTTAAATATTAAAACGGTATTGCATGTAATGAACCTCATGCTCTCGACCAAATAATTGAGGGGTCTTTGGGGGCATGACGGGGCATGTGATGACATACTCAGCAGGGGCTGATTCCATACCACAAACCACTTTATGCAGGTGACTAGCTGGTGGGTCGCAGCGAGGCGTGACTATTGTGATATTACTGTTGGTTTAGACTTGGTACGGTGTGATACTCAGGTTGTTTTGGACTCGGGTTGTTTAACCGAGGTGTGTTTGGTTTAGATGCTCACGGTCTGTAATAATTGTTGATGTTAGATTTGTTTTAAGTTGTTTAAGTTCTACTATCTATCTCTTGTGGTCACTGCGGGAATACGTTTCGCAAGTTGATTATCAGGTAATCGTTATCACCCGTATGGGCGAGTGATAACAGTGACACCATTAGGGCGATAGTTTATTATTTACCGCTGCGAGATATTATTGTGCGACATTTTAGGACTATTAGGAACCGAATTAGTAGGGGTGTTACAAAAGTGGTATCAGAGCGGAGTACCGCTCTGATTACAAGAGATAGTAGTTTAAGTACCGTGAGCCTAGGTTATTTACACACCAGTACCAAGAGATAGTGTAAATGATTTGAGTTAAGATATGGTAGGAAAGTACGGTATTTATACCAAGAGCTGACTTTGGTTTGAATTCTTCAGATGTCTTCCGGAGGCGATCAGCAGGTAGAGGAGGTGGTGGAAGAGGCGGCGGGCCTGGAGCAGGTCCTCCGGAGGCCCCAGCCGTGGGCGTGGCTGAGACGGTAGCTGCCGTCTTCGCTCAGCTAGCCCAGATGGGAGGTATCCATATAGGAGCACCACCTGCACCACCGGTAGTCCCACCCGTACCCGCACCTAGAGAGCCGAATTGGCTGAAGAGCGTAGCTGACACGCGAGTACCTACCTATGATGGAGTTGCTGACCCCACTGTCCTGGAGAGATTCATTGTTGAGCACGAGAAGGCCTTCGATGCCATACACGTGCCTGCTGAGCACCGAGTCGATATAGCAGCCTTTCACCTGAAGGACGCTGCCAGCACGTGGTGGAGGTCCGTGAAGGCACATTATCTTGCTATAGAGGGTTTTGGATGGACTGGTTTTGTGGAATTGTTGAGAGAGAAGTACTATCCTGCTCATTTGAAGCAGAGGAAAAGGGAGGAGTTTGAGGCCCTGAGGCAGGGTAGTATGACAGTAGATCAGTACTACTCCTTGTTTATTGGGCTCTTGGACTTCGTCCCAGGAGTTGTTTATTCTGATGCTGTGAAGGTGGAGAAATTTAGAGGCGGGTTGAGATATGCTATCAAGGCCGCCATGGGTGCTACCTTGTACCCTACGGTCCAGGTAAAAATTAATTGACAGTTATACCTATAACTCAGTTTGATTTATTACAAGTTCGGGGAACTCATTGATGTATTACAGGAGTGTTATGACGCTGCTTCTCGGACTGAGATGATGGTGAACAGCCGGGAGGACGGCCAGGGGCAAAGCGTAAGGCCCCAGAGAAAGAGGCGGAGACTGAGGCTGGAAGCGGAGGCAGTAAGGGCTGGAAGTAAGAACCACCTTAAGTTATTTAATCCATTTAAATTACTTACTTACTGCCTGCTTTTATACCTGCTATCCTGACACTTTGACGATCACAGGAAGAAAAAGTTCTCCTGGAGGGAGAAGAAGAAGGAGCAGGCCAGCCAAAAGGGAAGGACAAGGTCCCGTTGCTGACCGGGCCTACCTACGATGTGCAGCCTCTTAGATCTGTACCCCCTAAGGGTAAGCGATCTAACCTTGTGAATAAATTGAGTACTACTACTACCCATTGCCATCCTTGTATTAACCTGAGTGTGATATGATAATAGGTTCTGCACCCCAGCGCCACTTTCACTGCAAGCGCTGTGGCAAAGACCACCCGGGTGACTGCACCGGGCAAGCGGTGGACTGCCACCATTGTGGAAAGAAGGGCCACAGGTCGTTCGAGTGCTTCTCGAACCCGGAGCCGAGCGTACCGCCCACCGAAGGGGACTCAGGGCGCACCTACTGGAGGAGGTGGAGCTCGAGGTGGCCAGAGGGGGCCGGCGCCCCAAGCCCAGAGGGGCAGCAGCAGCAGCACCGCAGCAGAACCAAACCAGAGGAACCCGCCGGGCAACCGTATGCTGAATGCAGCGGGAGCTTCAGGCGCTGGCACTAGTACCCAGCGCGGTGAAGGTTAGCATTTGAAACCTTAACCATTGTATGAAGCATGACTAAGTGTTAAACGCTTTACCTTAGCATGAATGTGTGTTTAAGTTACCGCTTTAGATGAACAACTTACCTAGGAAACCTTTACCTCTTAGGAGACTTCGACATCTGCTATCCCACACTTACAAGACAGAGATCACCTAGACCCGTGGAAGAAAGACGGGAGTACCCTAGTGAGTTGTGTCATGTAGTCAGACCGGGCATGATACTTCTCAGAGAGTTCCTAACCCTAGATGAGCAAATCACCATAGTGAATGAGTGTAGAGCTTTGGGTAAGGGCATAGGAGGTTTTATACCCCTGTATTTAATAGTGGTTCTAGAATGAAACTGCACATGATGTGCTTAGGGAAAGATTGGGATCCACAAGCTAGGGTTTATCGAGAGGTGAGGATGGTAGGTGACGTATCTATACCTAGGATACCTGAGAGTTTCCTTACCTTGGTGAGAAACGCAATGGATATTGCTCAAGACTGTGAGACTTATCCATTACCCGACATGACACCTGACGTTTGCATCATCAACTACTATGAGCAGGGAGGGAAACTTGGGATGCACCAGGACCGTGATGAGACGACCGAGTCCATCACCAGAGGAATACCGGTTGTGTCATTCTCCATCGGCGATGATGCTGAGTTTACCTATGGAGACCAGAAGAGGATGGATCTAGCAAGCAAGATCATCCTCAAGTCTGGGGATGTGTTGTATTTGGTGGAGAGTCGAGACTTGTATATCATGGTATTAAGAGCATTAAGCTCAATACCGCACCACCAGCCTAGTGAATGATACCCACATCCGACCTGGCCGTTTAAATTTGACTTTCAGACAGTACTGATGTAATAGCAGTAGCTAAGTGTGTAACCTTGTATAATACAGTTGGAATGAATGAAATAAGAGTTTTATACCTTCAAGTGTTTGTTCAGTTTTGTTGATACCGATAATTCATAACTTCAGGCTAGAAATGGAAAGGAGGGTACCATCTGCATCCTAGACATGGCGCAAGCCAAGGAGTCTGGTAATGTCATCACAGGTATGACAATTACAAACAACAGTAAATTAGTGATTTATTGGGACTCGATGCTAATACGAGAGGTGATCTCAGGTACCTTTCCTATTGATGGTGTTAGTGCTTCCGTATTGTTCGACTCAGGGGCTTCGCATTCTTTTATTTCCTCGTTTGCTAAGAAGCTGGGGGCCACCCCCGAACAGCTTTCAGACTTTTCAGTCACCCTTCCTTCGAAGGAGAAAGTAGGTTGCACCAGACAGTATACAGGGTTAGAGATCAGCATTATGACTGAGACCTTCCCCATTGATCTGATTGAGTTCAAGAACTTGGGTTTTGACATTAGTGGGCATGGATTGGCTACAGAAGCATAGGGGCCGCCTTCATTGTGCAGAGCATCGACTACTACTGAAGGGGCCGAGCGGCAAGACAGTGTCATACCGCAGTGTGAGGAGAGAGCCGACTGTCAAGATCGTGTCAGCATTGTCCCTGATGAAGGATGTTAGGAAGGGCCGACAAGCCTTCCTCTGTTATGTACAGGACACGAGACAGAGCGACGTGACGGACGTAGACATTCCAGTCGTGGTAGATTTTCCCGACTTATTTCCTGATGAGCTGCCAGGCATGCCGCCTGTGCGCGAGGTTGAGTTCGCCGTCGACTTGTTGCCAGGTACGGGCCCTATTGCTAAGGCACCCTACCGTATGGCACCGGCTGAGATGAGGGAGCTGAAGCTACAGCTGGAGGACCTCCTCGACAAGGGATTCATTCGACCTAGTGTTTCTCCTTGGGGTGCTCCAGTGCTGTTCGTCAAGAAAAAGGACGGCAGTATGCGACTCTGCATCGACTACCGCGAGCTTAATGCGGTTACAGTCAAGAACAAGTACCCATTACCACGGATAGATGATTTATTTGATCAGCTGAGAGGGGCCAGTGTGTTCTCGAAGATAGATCTCAGATCTGGCTACCATCAGATTAGGATTGCAGAGGGTGATATTGAGAAGACAGCTTTCAGGACACGGTATGGACACTACGAGTTCACCGTTATGCCATTCGGATTGACGAATGCGCCAGCCATATTCATGGACTTGATGAACCGTCTTTTTAGAGAGCATCTTGATAGTTCAGTTGTAGTCTTCATCGACGATATTCTGATCTATTCAAAGACCAAGGAAGATCATGAGTTACATTTGAGACAGGTGTTGAATATTATGAGAGAGAACCAGCTGTATGCCAAACTCTCTAAGTGTGAGTTCTGGTTGGACAGCGTGTCATTTCTAGGACACATTATATCAGCTAGCGGCATATCTGTAGATCCTGCTAAGATTGAGGCAGTGAAGAGTTGGCCAAGGCCGAAGACAGTCACAGACGTCCGTAGCTTTCTGGGTTTGGCAGGGTATTATCGAAGATTCGTGAAGGACTTCTCCAAGGAAGCCAAACCAATGACTAATCTAATGAAGAAGGAATCCCAGTTCTTATGGTCTGCAGAGTGTGAGCAGTCCTTTCAGACGCTGAAGGATCTCCTGACATCGGCGCCCGTTCTTACTATCCCTGAGGGCACCGATGGGTTCGAGGTATATTGTGATGCCTCTGGAACCGGTCTAGGCTGTGTGCTTATGCAGCACGGGAAGGTAGTTGCTTACGCATCCCGACAGCTGAAGAAGCATGAGGTGAATTACCCCACACACGACCTTGAGTTAGGCGCAGTAGTCTTCGCTTTGAAGATCTGGCGACATTATTTGTATGGTGTGACAGTCACTATCTACTCTGATCACAAGAGTCTACAGCATCTCTTCTCTCAGAAGGAGCTGAACATGCGACAGAGAAGATGGGTCGAGTTCTTGAAGGACTACGACATAGACCTGAGGTACAAAGAGGGCAAAGCAATGTAGTTGCCGACGCCCTGAGCCGCAGAGCTCATTCATTGT
Organism: Limonium bicolor; assembly: GCA_023374045.1. NCBI lineage: Eukaryota > Viridiplantae > Streptophyta > Magnoliopsida > Caryophyllales > Plumbaginaceae > Limonium > Limonium bicolor. Next base: position 488,191,692 of record CM041776.1, read on the forward strand.
TTACCTAGTAGCAAACAGCAGTATGATTGATGAGATACGAGCTGCACAGGAGAGTGATCACTATATGCAGAGTATCACAAAGAAATGTCAGATGGTTGTTTTGAGAGACAAAGTATGATTTCGAACTGTGTAATGATGGCATGTTACGACTGAATGGCCGATTATGTATTCCGGAGTCGTCTCCTGATCTGAAGGAGAAGATCTCCAGGAGGCTCATTGCTCGTCCTTATCCGTCCACCCTGGTTCTTCGAAGATGTATAAGGATTTGAAGTTCATTTCTGGTGGAGCGGGATGAAGAAGGATGTAGCTGAGTATGTGGCTAGATGCTTGACCTGTCAGAAGGTTAAGTTTGAGCATAGGAGACCCGGAGGTTTAGTGCAGTCTATGCCTATTCCTTGTTGGAAGTTCGAGGACATCTCGATGGATTTCGTTGTCGGTCTCCCACCGACTAAGGGAGGACTGAACACGATTTGGGTCATTGTGGACCGTCTGACGAAGGTGGCAAAGTTTGTTGCTATGAAGGATACCTGGAACGTCCAAGTTAGCGGACTTGTTCCAGAAGGAGGTGATCCGGCACCATGGTGTGCCAAAGACTATTGTTTCTGATAGGGACCCTCGATTTTTGTCCAGATTCTGGGGACAGGTTCAGGAAGCCTTGGGTACAAATTGAAGCTTAGTACGGCGTTCCATCCACAGACCGACGGTCAGAGTGAGAGGACCATCCAGACACTGGAGGACATGCTGAGAGCATGTGCCTTAGATTTCAGGGGAGTTGGTTAGAGCGTCTACACTTGATAGAGTTCGCCTACAACAACAGCTACCACTCCTCGATACAGATGCCACCATTTCAGGCACTTTATGGTAGACCGTGTAGGACTCCTTTATGCTGGGATGAGGCCAGCGAGACTACGCTTCTAGGACCTGAGTACCTAGAGCAGATTAAGGAGGATGTCCTACAGATTAGGAAGAACATGAGGGCAGCTCAGGACCGGCAGAAAGCAAATGCAGACACCAAGAGGAGGGACATTGAGTTCACTACCGACGATATGGTATTCCTCAGAGTGTCACCCATGAAGGGATATTCCGGTTTGGGCAGAAGGGCAAGTTGAGCCCGAAGTATGTTGGACCTTATGCGATTAGGGAGCGAGTGGGCCCGTTAGCCTACAGACTGGATTTACCAGCAGAGCTCGGGAGGGTGCACACGTCTTTCACGTTTCACAGTTGAAGAGTATGTGCCCCATCCATCGCACGTTTTGCAGCCAGAGACTTTAGAGTTGGACCCCGCTCTACGATATGAGGAAGTACCACTCCGCATTCTCGATACGAAGACGAGGCAGACTAGGAACAAGACCGTTAGTATGGTCAAGGTTCTCTGGTCGAACCATGAGGTGGAGGAGGCTACATGGGAGTTAGAGGACTCCATGAGAGCGAAGTACCCAGCACTCTTCGAGTAGTAGCTGTGATACTTGTACGGGTTCGTGGTCAAACCCTTTTTAAGGGGGGTAGACACCACTTGGCTTGCGCACATGTTGTGCATTAGGTCTTGTTTTTGTGTGTGTTTTGTTGGTATGCTGCGTCATACATGTTGTTTGGATGATTGGATGTTGATACATTTTATGTATGTATGTGCCTTAGTGCACCTGGTTGAATATATACATAGTACCGCTGAGTACTTTTGATTGATGAGTTGGATGTGCACCTTGTTTAGTGCTGTGATATGAATGAGTTATACCATGAGTTTGATTATTTATATATGCTGTATGTATAGACTAGGTCTGAACCTAGTGGGAGTTACTCCCTAGCAATGGACTGTTTGGTTACTTAGTGGAACTTGATTCCTTAGGTGAACTGTAGAGGATTAAGGACTTCGGGACGAAGCCTTTTTAAGGGGGGTAGACTGAAATACCCCTAACCTTTAAAATATAATTAAATGATCTATTAATGATCTAAGATGATTATTAAACATCTAAATATTATTGGGGAACAATCTAAAAGATCTCAACAAGGCAAAACACGCCTTAAGATCGGTAAAGCCAAAAATGTGCTTTAAGACACCATAAAGGTTGTATGACCCAAATAGGATCCAAAGTGGATTCCTAAGTATTATAATGAAGCAAGGAACACAATAAAACCATTCTCAAGGAGAACTAAGCTCAGGAACACCCTGTGACACAAAAATGTGCGCTAAAACACCTTAAAGCACGTTTTTGTGAGATTGCCTTCTAAATTGATTTTTAATGGGCTTAAAAATTATAATTACCCTTAAATATGATATTTTATCATATTATATCATATTAGGAATTTAATTCCAGAAATTTACGAATTTTTACAAATTTAATATTAAAATATTAATAAAACCCTAAAGTGGGGCCCGCATGAGTCAATATTGACCAAGCATGGTCAATGGTCAATTAATTGACCCATTTGGACCATGGAATCGGCTGGAAAAGAGAGAGGAGACAGCTCACAATGATTAGAGACAAATTGCTACCTAATACATTTAAATAGTAAAACTTACTTTTTACATTATTTCAACCTTTCCCCTTCTCCTTCCTCCTTGTCCGATCCCGCCCAGCCGAGCTCCTCCCTTCCTAAGCTCTCAAGCTGTTCTTGAGCATGGAAGGCAAACTAGCTCCTAAGCTCTTAAGGTAAGTGTTTTAAGTCATTTTTAGCCCTTTTTCTTCATCTCTTCACTACCCACCTAGATTTCGTGGCTCATCAATTCCTATGGCTTATTCTCAGTGTTCTAAGTTAGGTTAAACAAGAGCTAAACTCGGTTGAGACAGTAGAGGGACCAAGGTTGCAAATTACATTTTAAGGTAAAAACATACCTTAAGCCTCTCAATCTTCCAGCGGTTTTCTTCCTTCAATTTTTATGAGTTTATACACTCATAATCTTCATATTTACATGTTCATTCAGTTGGTTAGCCATTTGGAGCAAGGGTGACCAAGATCCAAGAGAAATACTCTTTTAAGGCATTTTTCCAAGGTAAAACCTAATAACAAGGCAGTTGTTGTGATCTAGCTATTTCCTATGTCAATATGGTGGATCTAACACCTTGTGGTGTGTTTGGTTCAGGTCGAAACCACTAGAACTTCCCTTGCATTTTTAAGGTGATTTTTGCCTTAAATCTTACATTAATTATTCCTTATGGTTAAGCTCAAGCTTGGAGTGTAACCATATCTTGTTTTTGTGTATTAAACATGTCTAAATCAAGTGGTGAATTTTCCTACAAGTGACCGAGCCATACAAGGAATAATCAAGGTATAAACACCTTAAACTTATGATTTTTAAATTTTTAAGCATATATATATATATATATGGCCGAGAGTGAAATTACATATATAGGTCATATTGACCTAAAAATGGAAAAAAATGGCTAAGATAAATTAAGCTAGTCATTTAAGAGATTTAATTAACATAATGGTCAAATTATGACATTATGTGGAAAAATAATTAAACCAAGGTGAGGCCGAATATATGCTATATTTTGAGACATTTATTGTGTAATTTATTTTGCAAGTTCAAGGTTGTAATAAGGCCATGTCATTAGGCCATTTTAATTTAAGTTTATAAGCTTATTTAGTTTTATTTATGCTTATAATTAAAATTGGGGCCAATTCGTAATTACTAGGAAATTAGAAAGCCGTGGGCTTAATTTAGAGCAATTTAGGGTTTTTAAATGAATTTAATAAAAATTATAACATTTTATAAAGTTTTGGGTCAAAATTGTAAAAATAGAAAAGTATAGGTTATTAGTGATTACCGAAAAATTGGTTCCCATTTGGTATTAGAAGTCAAAGTTGACTATATAGGAGACTTTGACCAAGTTTGGAAAATTTAAGAAATTAAAATACTACCTTATAATAAGATACTATTAATTGTAAAAGATTTATAAGATGGGGTAAATGTAATTACCGAAACTTGGGGTACTAAATGGAGTTTAGTAAAGTCCTTAAGTTATTAGGAATTTTTAGAAGTTTATTTGGTTAAATTTGGAGTTCATATGAATTATATAAGTATAATATATGGTATTTTATAACATTGTTACAAATGGGTAACAAAGGGGTAAAACCGAGATTTAAAGGAAGTATAAGGTTAGGAATAATATTTATAACCTTTTGGTATAGTTTGGTAATTTTTGGAATTATATAAGGTTTTATAAAGATATGTGTATAATATAGTTTAATGGAATTAGAAAACTATGTATTATAAATTGGGATGATTGTGATTTATAGAAGTTTAGTGGTATATAATGGAAGCCGAAAATATAAGGGGCTATTTGGTATTTTATAAACAAAATATATATAGGTTATAATTGTTTTAATGACTTAAATGTCATAAGATATGTTATATAACTATAATGTAACATTATATTAATTAAGTGGTGGATTTTGTAAATATTTAAGAACATAGGTGCTGTTCGGAAATATTAACATTTTTAAATGGAATTTATAATATGGTTTTAATGTTATAAGAATTATAACATTTATAATATAAGAGGTATTCATTAAAAAGAATGAATATATTATAAGACTTACCATATAAAATAGTTCCATAATACATATAAATAAATATGTATGGTGGAAAAATATAATATGGTTTAATATGTTTTTCATAATTAAAATGACAATATAAAAGGGAAAAGAATTACAAACATTAGATGTGGAATTCTAATGTTAAGAGTATACATGGATAATAAGGATTTAAATTCAAAGTATTGTTTACAAATGAATTATACCACATTGAATTTAAAAAAAGAGACAAACCTTAGAAAAAAAATACTAAGGTGAGGTGTATAGTGCATGACAAAGATCATACATGCAATAAAGAAACAAACTATACGATCTACAATATACATTAAGTTACATGCGATAACAAGTCAACAATAAGTATTAATATACAAAAGACTACGCATGTAATATAACACTTTTCCAATCTCGAGTTAAACCTAAAACCCGACAAACATTGACAGTTAATAACGGGGGGTTAACCGGGAGTTATTAGTGACGGTACGGGGTACCGTAGGATTGTGTTGTTATACGGTATGCTAATCAGTAGCATTATGTATTGTTTAGACTGTTAGAGACTACACAAGGAGCATAGGATCTTGCTGATTCATACTCCACCGTAATACATCAGGGTGAACGGTATGTTGTTATGTGTCTCTGATTGTCTCTGAGGGCTTCCTCAGTTCAGACTTCTGTGTGATCTGTGATAAGATTGTTTGTCTGAAGTGATAATTAATATGCATGAATTGTATATTTATAGCTGCTTATTATTACTGTTGTTGAGTTAACAGTACCGGTTCGTATATATGGACCTATATATAAAACGAACTAGCGGCTATGGTGCTATCTTATATGAAATATAAGGATCGTCAGAAAAACGTTGTAGCACTAGGATAATAAGATATACATATTATCCGAGACTTTTATACGGAGCATTGGCCTTTCTATACGCCGCTCTCGTATCTAACACTGGATCCCGAGTTTACAGACTCCGGATTGGACTAATGACCTTAGTCTGCTGTGTTAGGAAAATTTGGTAATGCGATGCGATGGAATAAATAATTAATAAGGAAGGAAAGTAAAGCCAGGAGGATGTGGCTCTTGGTGCGCGCTGTGATCACAAAAACGATACCAGGATGTCCGCGTACGGGTCCGCAAGTATCAAGAAAATTTCCCGTGAGCTAGAATGGCTCGTTGGTCGGAGACTCTACCGTTGGAGTGGCTACTGCCGTGGGTGACCCGCCATAATATATGGGTAACTAGAGACATGTCGTTTTAACGAGACATTGTCACTAGGTATAACTGAACAAATAATACAGTTAAGAATTATACAGTGGCGAACGATATTGGTTTCTACACCATGGACGAGAACTAGTACTTGTTTATTCTCGTTGTTTCGCTTGGTTGTTCATTGGTTATACTTGTGGTTATATTATATATGTGTGATGGTTGTGTTATTGTATGGATGTTACTGTTAATTGTTTACAGTTTTAAATATTAAAACGGTATTGCATGTAATGAACCTCATGCTCTCGACCAAATAATTGAGGGGTCTTTGGGGGCATGACGGGGCATGTGATGACATACTCAGCAGGGGCTGATTCCATACCACAAACCACTTTCATGCAGGTGACTAGCTGGTGGGTCGCAGCGAGGCGTGACTACTGTGATATTACTGTTGGTTTAGACTTGGTACGGTGTGATACTCAGGTTGTTTTGGACTCGGGTTGTTTAACCGAGGTGTGTTTGGTTTAGATGCTCACGGTCTGTAATAATTTTTGATGTTAGATTTGTTTTAAGTTGTTTAAGTTCTACTATCTATCTCTTGTGGTCACTGCGAGAATACGTTTCGCAAGTTGATTATCAGGTAATTCGTTATCACCCGTATGGGCGAGTGATAACAGTGACACCATTAGGGCGATAGTTTATTATTTACCGCTGCGAGATATTATTGTGCGCGACATTTATAGGACTATTAGGAACCAAATTAGTAGGGGTGTTACGTATTAGTACTAAATGGCGGAAGGCAGTGATCGTGAAGCTTCTTGGAAAAAATTTTCCGACTCATATTATGTACAAAAGGCTATGCCAACGGTGGCGGACTTTAGGTCGTTTTGAGATCTTTCCAATTGGTAATGGATATTTCTCGGTTGTTTTCGAAAATTTGGATGATAGAAAGTCTGTGTTGTTTGGGGGTCCGTGGATGATCTCCGATCACTACCTTACCGTCAGACGGTGGTGCAAGGATTTTGATGTCCAAACAGAAGCGCTTAAAAATCTGGATGTTTGGATCCGTTTCCCAGATCTCAAAGTGGAATACTTTGATGAAGCCGTTCTTACTTCGATTGGGAGTTCGGTGGGGAAAGTTAGGAAGATTGAATTGTTAAGATCTAATATGGGTGTTGCCTTTAATGGGCGAGTCTGTGTTAGTATTGATTTGGCAAAACCTTTGATTGGGAAGTTTCTGTTTAGAAGGGAGACTCAGAGGATTGAATATGAGGGCATTCACCAGTTGTGCTTTCTGTGTGGTCGATTTGGTCATATGAAATCTGTGTGTCCGCTTGCAGAGGACAGCAACGCGAGGGTTAATGAAGGAGGTTACAAAATGGTTCAAAAACCGGCGGTAGTGAAACCCCAGGAAGATGACGATTTTGGAGATTGGATGAAGGTGACAAGAAGGAAGAAGGGTCCTGCGAAAAAAGCTCTTATTAATGAAGGTAAGACAAAAGAAAATGAGGATGCCCAATCTCGTCCGAGGCCCATAGTGTCTGGGAAACAAGTCCCGAATCCTGCTGTTTGTAACTCTTTTGAAGCGCTTGTTCAGATGGACCAAGATAACATTTCAGAGTCACGAAGGGAACAAGAAGGAGTCCCCAGTAATGATCATTCTCCTAATGCGTTACCTGAAGTGGGTAATATAGATGATGGGTCGACTACACCAATGTCCAGTGATGCTAGGATTCTGGCCTCGACCTTCTATCCTGCAAATCTTGAGGACTCTAACTCTCAAGATACGGTGCTTGTGGATGCGACTCCACAGGGTGATCAGGGAGTTATTCCTTGACTTTCTCCTTCTCTATTTATGTTTATATCTTATGGTTTTGAATATTAAAATACTATCCTGGAATGTGCGTGGTGCTTGCAAGCCTAGCTTTTTGCCTAATCTCAGAAGTCTGATTTCTACTAATCGTCCTGTATCATCTTTCTATGTGAGCCTAGGGTTAGCGGACCCAGAGCTGATATTGTGTGTAAAAATATTGGCTTTTTGAATAGCACCAGAGTTGAGGCAGTAGGTTTTAGTGGTGGCCTCTGGTTGTTTTGGAATGATAATGTGAAGATTTCTATTCTGTATCGCGAGAATCAGTTTATTCACACTTCTATTTTGAAAAATGATGTCAGTTTTTATTGTACCTTTGTGTATGCTAGCCCTCTTGAATCTAATAGATTACTTCTCTGGCAGTCTTTAAATAGTATTAGCCCTGGGGGTAATCACAACTGGATGATCACTAGAGACTTTAATTCTATCTTAAGCCTTGATGACAAGAAAGGTGGTATTAGATCTTTAAATAGAGGGAGTAGATCTTTCTGTGATTGGGTTCATTCCAATGGCTTTATTCAGTTGCCCTCAAAAGGGAATAAATTTACCTGGACGAATGGGTCCATTTTTGTCAAGTTGGACAGAACGCTTGTATCTAGCTGCTGGTTTGATTTTTGCCCTCATAGTTGGTGTATTAATTTGCCTAGGACTTCATCTGACCACTCTCCCATTTTGACATGCATCAACCAATCTAGACCCATCCCTCCTCCTGGCCCTAAACCGTTCCGTTTCCAGGTGGCTTGGGCTACCCATCCTGCTTATGAGCATACTGTTAGGAGTAGTTGGATTGGGTCCAAAAGCTTGACCCAAAACCTCGCTGATTTAGGTGTAGTCTTATCTGCCTGGAACAGAGATGTGTTTGGTAACATTTTTGCTTTGAAATGGAATCTGCTAGCTAGATTAGCTGGTATTCAGAAAAGACTTGAGATTAATCAAATCCCCTTCCTGAAAAATCTCGAAATTGACCTTCAAAAGGATCTTGAAACTATCCTTCTGAGGGAAGAGTTGTTATGGTTTCAAAAGTCTAGGGATTTGTGGCTTAAATTTGGAGATAGGAATACTAGTTATTTCCATAGGAAAACTTTGGTTAGGCGAGCTAGATCTAAAGTCCTTTCCCTCCATGATAGTAATGGTACTCTGGTTGAAGGGGAGCAGAATTTAATGAACTTGGCAGTTGATTTCTTCAAGAATCTTTATGCTCAGGATTCTGCCCTTAACTGTATCTCTAATTTCCATGGATTCCCTCCTCTTAGGGTGGATCAGATCAGAGATTGTGAGTCTATTCCTTCTCTTCAAGAGGTCGAACAGGTTGTTAACTCCATAGGTAGCTTTAAGGCCCCTGGGCCTGACGGGTTCCATGCCTGGTTCTTCAAGAAACATTGGAATCTGATTAACCCCAAAATCTATGACCTTATCCGTGAGGTTTTCACTAAGTCTAAGTTCAATCCCGTGCTGAATGAGACCCTTCTTTGTATGATTCCTAAAGTCTCTTCCCCTTTTTCCATGAGCCATTTTAGACCTATTGCTTTATGCAATACGAGTTACAAAATTATCTCCAAAATCTTGGCTAATAAAATTAAATCATTTCTGCCTGACATTGTTTCACCACTGTAGACTAGTTTTATTCCAGGTCGGCATATTCAAGACAATCATGTTATCATGCAAGAAGTCATCTTTTCGATGGGGAAAACTAAATGTAAAGATGGTTGGGTAGTCATGAAAATTGATCTTGAGAAAGCCTATGACAAACTATCTTGGGCTTTTATCCGTAATACTCTACAATGTCTTAACCTTCCTAGTAGCTTTGTCAACCTTGTCATGTACTGTATTGAATCCCCCTCTATGAGAGTTCTATGGAATGGTGGCCAATCTGATAAATTCCACCCCTCGAGGGGAATCAGACAAGGGGACCCTATATCCCCTTATATCTTTGTGCTTTGTATGGAGAGATTATCTCATCTGATTGATAGAGCTATTGAGAATAAGCACTGGATGCCGATTAAAGTGAGTAGAAGTGGCCCTAAGCTATCTCATATATTCTTTGCGGATGACTTGATATTGATGGGGTCTGCTTCTAAAAAGAATGTTTTATCTATGATGGCTGTTCTGAATGATTTCTGTTCGGCTTCTGGTGAGCAAATTAGCAGGGATAAATCAAAACTTTTGTTTTCTAGGAATGTCCCTGCTGTAAGGAAAGTGGAGCTGGGTAGAATTCTGGGTATCCCTGTGGCAGACAACCTGGGCAAATACCTGGGGCTAAATCTGATCCAGGGTAGATTGCATTCTAACCACTTTGATAATCTTGTGGGTAATATCCAACAAAAGCTCAATGGCTGGAAAGCTAAATCTTTATCTTTTGCTGGCAGATTGACTCTTACTAAATCTGTTTTAAATGCCATTCCTACTTTTAGTATGATGTCTCAGAAAATCCCTAATTCTGTGTGTCTCAAACTTGATAAAATGAGCAGGAACTTTCTGTGGGGCCATAAGGATAATGAGAGGAAGATGCATTCTATCTCCTGGAGCAAAATATGTAGGCCCAAAGATGAGGGTGGGCTTGGGCTGCGGATTTCTGCTTCTATGAACAAGGCTTGCCTTGCAAAGCTGTGCTGGAGACTGTTACATAATCAAGACAAGATCTGGGCCAAGGTTCTGATCAACAAATATGCCGGCTCTGATAGATCCAATGCGTCTAGCACGTGGAGGAACATCTTGGACAGCAAGGATATTATAGAAGAAGGGGCCCGGTGGAAACTTGGAAATGGGAAGTCCATTCTCTTCTGGAAAGACATTTGGTTAACTGATGTTCCACTTATGGAAGTTTGCAACCTGTCCCCTAATATTAATTGGGATGCTACGGTTGATCAGATGTGGGAATCAGGGAAGGCTGGAGATGGGATATTTTGGAGAATATTCTACCTGTTCGATTCCTTAATACTCTCTCTTCTAAGGCCATATTCAATGATAATGTGGCTGATTCTATTATCTGGTCTAAAGACAAATCAGGTTCACTTACTGTCAGTTCTGCTTATAGGCTGTGTTCTCAGCCTGGTCTGAAGGATAGTTTTTGGAAAATGATTTGGACGCTTAAAGTTCCAGAAGGAGTCAAAACATTTCTCTGGTTTGCAGCTATGGATGGTCTTAAAACTAAGCATTTATTATTTAGTAGAGGACTGTCAAATAATGATCTCTGTGCAGCTTGTGGAGAATCTGAAGATACACTCCATGTTCTTAAATCTTGTAGAATTAGTATGGATATTTGGGCTCAATTGCAAAGATTCTTCCAAGTTCAGTTTAATGGTGCCCAAACCTCTGTTCGGGATTGGCTTGTTGTTAATTTACAATGCAAAAGTCAGTGTCCAAGGTTTGAAGAGGCTATGTGGATGCAGGTTTTTGCTATCACCTGTCATTCGATTTGGTTTTGGAGAAACAAAAAGTTCCACGAGGGTCTCCCTGCTACCAACGAACTCCCTTTCCAATTGGTGGAGAATAAAATTCGGACCTACCTTGCTCTTCCTGTAATTACTGATCGTCTTAATGACTTGAGACCCCAGGCTACTATAGAAGGGAAATGGATTCCTCCTCCTCAGTATATTATCAAGATTAACACTGGTGTTGCGGTTTCCTCCCTTGGACATGCTGCGGCTGGTGGGGTTGGACGTGACCATCAAGGTAACTGGGTGTTTGGCTTCACACATCAGCTGGGTGAAACTGGAGTTCTAGAGTCGGAAGTCTGGGGCATACACGATGGGTTGTGGCTGGCTAAGAATAAGAAATTTATGCAGATTGAGCTGGAATCTGATTCTGCTGAAGCTGTGTATTTAATTAATTATGGTAGTCCAAGGAATCATCCTTTGGAGAGCCTTGTGATTGAGTGTAGAGATTTAGTTACTTGGTTTCAGTCCTGTACATTGCGGAGTATTAGGAGAGAAGCCAACTCAGTGGCTGATGCGATGGCCAAAAGGGCCCTTTCGTGTAATAGGGGATGTATTGAGGAGATTAATCCTCCTAATCTTTGTATTCCTTTATTACGTCAGGATTGTGTTATCAGTCCTAATACATAAATAAAATATTCTCTTTCTGATAAAAAAAAGAAAATTAAATATATATAAAGTAAATTACAAAAAATTAAACAACCATTATATTACTACTTTTGTCTATTTTTAATCAAGTTTGTGACTTCTCTAATATATTATACATTTTATAATACTTTAGAGATTCTTTTTTTTTATATATGTGGTATTTATATTTTTTCAATTTCAACCCATATATAAGAGAAAGTTAAGTTTGCTACTTACTATTTAAAAATATGTTTAATAATTTTTGTTTTGAATTAAACTATATAAAATGATATTATAAAAAATGTTAGACTATTATACTCATAACTATTTTTTTATATTTTTGTCAAATTATTTATCTTGTATATAGTATATAATATTTTTTTATAAGATTAGTTTTATTATACCACTATTTTACATTACTAAAAATACTTTGAGTAAAAGTATTATAAAAAATTTGAGTTATCATTCCCTTAATTTGTTTTTTATTTTAAATTTAGTTTTTTAACATTTAAATGATATATACATATTATTTTTTTATATTTTTCAAAAAATTTAATTAATTGCGTGTTTTTTTTTTATTTTATAAAATTTTATCAAATAGAATGATAAACTTAAATTTTTATTATTTTTACTGTTCTTAATATATATTTCATTAATTTATGTGGTATTTTATGAATTAATAATATTTATGTGGTATCGTGTAATGGTGGCCACCGAATCCAAATCTACCCGGAACCGGCGGTTCTACTTGGAACCGATTGGCACCGGAATCGGGCCGGAACCGATTCGGAACCGGAACCGCCCCCTTGCGAATCGAATCCGAATACAAGTTTTGAGATTCGGGACCGAACCGGGACCGGAACCGGAACCGGAACCGCCCGGAACCACCTGGAACCGCCTGGATTCGCGTCGGATTCGGAACCGTGGAACCGGAACCGGAATCGGAACCGGTGGAACCGGAACTGGAACCGCCCCGGAACCGGCCAAAGTAGCCTATTAGTAGCTGTACTCTTTTTCCTTACTAGGGTTTTCCCAATGGGTTTTTACCTAATAATGTTTTAACGGGGCAGTGAATCATATAATAAAATCCGCTTTGCTCTTTAATTTTTGCAAATTCAATACAAAAATTTAAGTCTTTGGTTTCTCACACATTTAAGATTATAAACTTGAGGAATAACCTAGCTAGGAGTAAAGTAGACGAAAAGAGAAACGTGTGCACGCAAATGGATAAAAAATCAGAGTTAAAACGAATAAACTTGAGCCAATCGAATCTTTCCGGAACCGGTCGGAACCGCCCCGGAACCGGTCAGAACCGATCGGAATCAGAACCGGAACCGCTCCGGAACCGGTCAAAACCGTTGATTTGAGCGAATCCGAAGCGAATATAGAGTTCCGGAACCGGAACCGCCCCGGAACCGCCCAGGACCGGTTCCGAATCCGAATACACATTTTCTGGAACCGGAACCGGAACCGTGGCCACCATTAGTATCGTGTGAACTATGTTGATTACCAAGTAGGGGTATTTTGGTCTTAAAATGTTTTAGGTTCATAATTTGTGGTATCTTGTGAATTAAATGTAGTTTTTGTGGTATCTGAAAAACTTTTTTTAAAACTGTGGTCTTTTGTGAATTAACATACTTTTTAGTGGTATCTTGTGAATTTTCCCTTTAATTTTTTATAATACTATTTCACATTACTAAAAATACTTTAAGTAAAAGTATTATGAAAATTTTGAGTTATCATTCCCTTAATTTTTTTATTTTTTATTTATTTTTTATGATTATCCTTCTTATTTTTTATATTTTTCAAAAAATTTTTTGTGTGGTTTTTTTTTTTATTTTTCAAATATCTTCTTTTTTTTTTTTACTGTTCTTAATATATATTTTATTAACTTTTGTGGTATTTTGTGAATTAATAATATTAATGTGGTATCCTGTAAACTATGTTTACTAATAAGTAGGGGCATTTTGGTCTTAAAATGTTTTAGGTTCATAATTTGTAGTATCTAGTGAATTAAATTTATTTTTTGTCGTATCTAGAAAAGTTTTTTTAAACTGTAATTTTTTATGAATTAACAAAATTTTTTAGTAGTATCTTGTGAATTTTCAAAAAACAATGGAACGCCAGTAAAGTAACGTTTTCTCTTCATGATCTACTCCTCGTAACGGAGATTTAAAATGAAAAACTAATTTTGTTATGACAGGACCTGAACTTTAGTGAAGAAATTGTACGAGTTCAAATTTTATAAACTTTTTTCTTTTATCAAGTTTGCATCATGTTTCAGATTCTAATAAAGTTGATAAGTCAACGATAAAAAAGTAAATAAACAACGTTAAAAAAAGCAACCCTTCAGCCATAAAATTATTCTGTTTAACTAAGTGACTCATAAAACTTTGTATACAGTGCCCTTTTAAAAAAGGGAAATTCCATGAAATGTCACTATATTTTTGACTAATTCATGAAATGTTACTAAAAAAAGAAAGTCACGAAATGTCACTATATTATTACGAAAGTTCATGAAATGCCACTATATCATAGGTTGTGTTTGGATGGAGTTTAGAGATGAAAGTTGATTTGAAAATGATTAGGAATTTATGGGGAGTTCTAGTAATTAAGTGAGTAAAGGATGAGTGGGCAAGTGTAAATAAATAATATATGGAGTGACAAATGGTAAATAACCTGAAAGTTAGGCCTAGGATGGTTAAGGAATGTAATTTACAAGTTTTTGTAAGTTTTTGGAGTTAAATGAAAACCCTAGAAAATATATAGGGGTCAATTCATAATTCTGGAAAAATTAAGGTCAAGGCAGAATGTTGGGTCAACTTGGGAGGCCTTTGGAGCTTTGACCAAATTAGGAAAAAGAAAAGATTAAAACAGGAACTTAGGAAGGGTTTAGAGTTAATTATAAAGTTTAGAAAATATGGGGGTCAAAGTGTAAATACTGGAATTATGAGTCAAAGGCACAATACTTTATCAACTTAGGAGGGAAAATTGAGGGTTTGACCAATTAAAAGAAACAAATGTTAAAAGTAAAAATAGGGAAAGATTAGTAGTAATTTGGAAGTTTAGGAAAAGATGTGGGGCTAGTTTGTAAATATGATAAAGTTGTGGTGAAATCAAATAAGGCAGTAAGGGGTCTGTTCAGAATTATTAAGAACTTGGGTTAGGACCTTGGAATAAATTAAATATGGAGTTAGAATAATAAAATCTAATTTGGGATGAAACTGTGAAATTAGGAAACATTCGAGGGAAAAATGTAATAACCCAATCTAATTTGGAATGAAATGCTGTCATATTTTTGGCTAATTCATGAAATGTCACTAAAAAAAAGAAAGTCACAAAATGACACTATATTTTCGTAAAAGTCCATGAAATGTCATTATAGTCATTGACCAGATGGAAAAAAGACAAAAATACCTCTACTAGTTAACAAAGTACTTTTAAAGTTCACAATATGCCCTTAGTGTTAAAAATTTTACAAAAATATCAAAATACAATTAAAATATAAATTTTTAATAAAAAATAAAATATTTTAAAAACAAAAAAAATAAAAAAATGAAAATATCATAAAATATTAAAACATAAATATTTCATTTTTAAAAATTTATTCTGTACCATAACAAGAATATTGTGTTATAAACAAATAATTTATACCAATTTTTGTACTAATTTATACCAATTAAGTTCCATAATTTATATCAAATAAGTACCATACATTTTTTAATTATTATTTTCTATCAAATTAAATTATTTCTTCAAAGTAAATAATTTAATTTTTTTATTTTGTTGATAAATTGTAAAAATAAAAATTTCTAAATATAATAATTTTTATGAAAAAATAATTTAATTGATAGAAAATAATAATTAAAAAATGTATGGTAAAAATTATGGTACTTATTTGATATAAATTATGATACTTAATTGGTAGAAAACTGGTATAAATGATTTGTTTAGAACACAATATTCTTTTTATGGTACTGGATAAATTTTAAAAGATGAAACATTTATTTGTTTCAATATTTTATAATATTTTCATTTTTCCACTTTTTCCAATGTTTTCAATTTTTCCATTTTTTTCAATTTTTTCAATTTTTATAAATTTACTTAATTATTATATTTTCTAAAAATTTATATTTTTATTGTATTTTGAAAATTTGTGAATTTTTTTAACACTTATGGGCATATTGTGAACTTTAAAAGTACATTGTTAACTCGTAGAGGGTATTTTTATCTTTTTGCCATGTGGTCAATGACTATAGTTGCATTTCATGGACTTTTACGAAAATATAGTGACATTTTGTGACTGACGTTTGGCGAAATTACACACCCCACCCACGTGGTTTCAAAAATTACTTTGCCCACCCATATGGTTTCCGCTATTTTACATCCAACAACTTTTCTAATATTTGATCAACTTAAAAGATGGTTAAATGTTATCCAAAATTGATGAAACTTTACATGGACGATTCTAAGGTGTTATATTTTGATCTAGTGTGAAATCCAAAGTTTTTTAAGCTCATATGTGATCCGTGGGACCCAATGAAACATGTAACATGTGAACGTATTTTCATTGGGTCCCACAGATAATATATGACCTTAAAAAACTTTGGATTTGGCATTGGACAAAAATATAACACCTTAGAATCGTCCATGTAAAGTTTTATCAATTTTGGATAACATTTAACCATCTTTTAAGTTGATCAAATATTAGAAAAGTTGCTGAATGTAAAATAGCGGAAACCACATGGGTGGGCAAAGTAATTTTTGAAACCTCGTAGGTGGGATGTGTAGTTTCACCAAACGTCATGGGTGGGGATGTAATTTTCCCTTCTTTTTTTTAGTGGCATTTCATGAATTAGCTAAAAAAAGGTGTCATTTCATGAAATTTCCCTAATAAATAAATGAGGGGTATAGCCATGAATTATAGGGGATTAAGAGTGAAGTTTAAATATAAGGTTGAAGATTTCATGGTATAGCATTAAGAATATGGTCTTAATGTCAATATGTGGAAGTTAGTATTAATTATAAGATTTTATAATTTATATGAAAGCATATGAATATGTGAGGTATTAGGAATTATATAATAAGGTTTGAGGATTAAATAAATAAAGAATAAGATGGTTCACTACAACATTAAGTTTGATAAGATCAACCGAGGCAACAAAAAACTTGCCTCCAAAATGAAATCAAAGGAGGCGAGAAGAGCAGTTGCCTCTGTTGGTGAGATCAACGGAGACGACCTGAATGTTGACTCCTTTGATTAGATCAATAAAGGCAAGAAACTAATGTTGCCTCCTTTGTTCATTCTCTTGAGTTATTAATAGAGGCAACATAAAAAGGTTCGCCTGTGTTGAATTGTATATTTGGAGGCAACCGTCTAGTCGCCACGGTTGATATATTTACAGAGGCAAGGAGCTACCAGTCGCCTATACACTTTATTCTCTAGAATCATCTACAGAAGTAACATACTCAGGTTGCCTCCGTTGTTATGTATATATTTGGAGGTAACGTTTTAGTCGCCTTCGTTGATCGCAATAGATGGGTATTGAGCGTCGGTTTTACAATAGACCGAAGCTGCAGGTTTTCATTTTACAAAACAAAAGACAATATTTATCAGGTGAGAAAGAGTTGTCGCCGACCCTCCCTTTACCATATTTTCATCTCATTTCAATCTCCACTCTATCCAGAAGAGCTCCATTTTGCTCGCGTTTCTCCGATGTATGTTTCACTATCATTGATTCCATCCATCTCAAATAATAAAGCACCTGTATCTTCTACTTCCTTTTCTTTATTCTTCCATACAGTGCAATTTGAACCCTTTGTTGTAAATATACCATGACAATGTACGGTTGATAATTTACTTAACCTAAATTTCTATCTTCAAATCTTCTTATGAATAGACTTGTGAGCGGCGTTGAGGCGACCTTCAACCACTTGCGGACAGTGGCGACGGTGAATCTGATTTTCGGCATGACATCTATCAGTGAGTTCCAATACCAAAATCGACAATCAACAAATTTGATTTCATTTTGAATAACCTTTCAGACACACCGGGCAACGATTTTCTCGAACATATTTTCAACTGCCTTTCTCTCTTTTCCATCATTGAACTTTTTGAAGATTGTGACGAGGGCTTATACTTTGGACGGGATACCCTTCTTCTGGCAAGATGTAGACACCAGGAACTCAAATACTTGGCTCCAGAGATACTTCTTGGCATGGATCATGGTTTGTTTTATCATTTCTGTTTGAATTTTGGTTTCTCCACACTAGTAGAAAACAGGCCTATAGCAGCGCCCCTAGTGCAGTGGTTGTACAAAGAACCACTGAGATAGAGCGTTTTTAAAAATCTCGCTAACCTATCTCAGTGGTTCTTATTTGTAACCGTCGAGAAAGGGTCGTTTTAAAAATTAAACTAACATATTGCGGCGGTTCCTCTTAAAAACCGCTGAGATAGGTCTGTTACAGACCTATCTCAGCGGTTTTTAAGAGGAACCGCCGTAATAGGTTAGTCTATTTCTCCCACTTCGCGCGACACCGTCATTCTCCCTCTTCATTCTCTGCTCTCTGTGCAAAATAGAAGAAGGCGACGATGATTTAGACGCCTACGACCGGTACCGCGCCACCGCCACCACCACCTTCTCCATCCGCGAGCGCCACCAGCCTTCGCCGCCGCCGTTGCCAGCAGGTACCGCCACGGAAACCGCAGGCGTCGCACGAGACCTGCAGTAACCCCTAGGTTAGAATTTTGAATTCTAACTTCGAAATATGTTAATTACTGTCTTGTTAATTGAAAAACTAGTTGTAATATAGTTGTTGATTGCTAGTTTAGTTGTGAGTGTATAATTTGAATATAGATACATTATTAAATAAGTATAAATAGTTGTGCATATAAGGTGTTCGATAAAATGCCTGAGTTGATATTTTTGCTGTTTGTGCCCTCTGCATACAATGGCGGAGACAATTTAACAAAAAACCCATTTGTATTTGTATATTAGGTAGAGTCCCTAACTAGTAAACCTTGTAGCCCCCTACAAATAGCAACTAGTAAACTAAAACACCAATTCAAACAAACAAACTCAATTAAGTAACTAAGATTTGCTTGCTTGCATGCCCCATTAGTTTTATAATATGTTCATCATCTTCTTCCTGAAATTAAATTTGCACATAAACGGCCCACGTACATGAAACAAAACATAACTATCCTCATCATAAATTATGATTGTGTCATTATGTGTTGTTGTGGTCACACCTGCTCACTCGTTGACAATTGTCATGAGAAACACATCGAGACACACAGACAGACAGACAACATCACACACACACACACACACACACGAACCCTCATAAGGTCGCTCTCCACAAGTCACTTCACTGTTCACAGTCCACATCAAACAAAACCAAATTGCTACTTGAACTTACCCATTTACTTTAATAATAATAATAATAATAATAATAATAATAATAATAATAATAATAATAATAATAATAAATTGAAGTTACCTAAGCTAAACATGGCCATTCCAATGAAATTGCTACTGTTACTCTTATAATAAAATCAATTAAATTGTGGACTATGATATTATAATAATCAATTAAATTGTGGACTCTCTTGCTTTCAGTTTTTTTTCACATAAGCTTCAATAGAGCGGAGAGAAAGTGGAGCAGTAATTGGGGTGGTCTCTACGTCTTCTTCTTCCTCATTCCTTCTACTGTAGAGAAAAAGTGGAAATGTAACATCTTCATCTATCTATTTTCTCTTATTTTTTTTCTTAATATGATAATGCTTATAGTAATGGATTTCTTGCCCCCTAATATTATTTCCTTGCTTCACCACTGTCTGCAGTAATTGGGGTGGTCTCCACGTCTTCTTCTTCCTCATTTCTTCTACTATGGAGTAATAGTGGAAAGGTAACAACTTCATCTATCTTTTTTCTCTTTTTATTTTCTTAATATGATAATGCTTATAGTAATGGATTTCTTGCCCCCTAATATTATTTCCTTGCTTCACCGCTATCTGCAGTAATTGTGGTGGTCTCCACATCTTCTTCTTCCTCATTTCTTCTACTATGGAGTAATAGTGGAAAGGTAACAACTTCATCTATCTTTTTTCTCTTTTTATTTTCTTAATATGATAATTCTTATAGTAATGGGTTTCTTGCTCCCCTAATATTATTTCCTTGCTTCGCCGCTTTCTGCAATAATTGGGGTGGTCTCTACGTCTTCTTCTTCCTCATTTCTTTTGCTGTGGAGCAAGAGTGGAAAGGTAACATCTTCATCTATCTTTTCTCTTTGTTTTTTAATTAATTATTGTGAAAAGTGGTTGTGGTTAATATTGAGTGATTGTGAATACGAATGGTTGCTGTCAATTGTTGTATTTGTTTGTCATGGTAAATAAGATATTGGTGAATGCTTAATGATAAGCATGGGATTAACACGATTATGCAAAGGTCATGCTGAATTTTTTCTGGAATCGTATTAGTCTTATTAATTAATTTTATTTGTTGTTTGTGTATAACAATCTTTACTTTTCTTTGTCAGGTCTTCTGCATATTCTATTGGATTTGTACCAGTACTTTCCCAGCCCATCACCAAAGTAGTCTCCTACCTTCCCCCTCTGTACAACCTTAAAACAAGTAAGTAATTAAACTTTATTTTTTGTTTTAATAATACAATGATTTGTTAATGTTAAATCACTACTCTCTTAATTACTTGTGTTAGAATTGTTAGAATAAGGCTAGGTTAGTTAAGTTGGAACGTTAGAGTACTTAGGCTACGTTAGTTTGGTTGGAACCATAGGGCAGTGCTTAGTTTGGTTGCAACCTTAGAGTTAAGTGAGATATCATGAGATATCAATCCAGTATAAACATGCTCCACATACAAATGCAGACAAAACTGAAAGACAAATAAATCTTATACTTCTTTTGTTTACACATATAGAATGGAGCGTGACTGGATGTACGGTGATCGAAGGGATCACTTTGACGAGAAGCTGAAAGAGTTTCTCAAAGCGGTAGTGCAACACAAGGACAGAACAAAGGCGCAAAAAATGTCATGCCCTTGTGTTGATTGTGGGGTCGTAAGAAAATATGTAGACATTGAGGAAATCAGATTTCATCTTAAGACCCATGGATTCATGCCACATTACAGAAGATGGACTTTTCATGGAGAAATTGTTGAAGCTAGTGCTTCAACATCATACAGTGGTCATAATCCACGTTACGCAAGTACCGACCACACCTTCAATACCATCAATGAGTCGGTACCGCTAAGTGATTCAGGATTTGATGGCAGTGAGACCACTCACCATGATGAGCAAATGGATGAAATGTTTGAAAATGTTGTGGATACTTTTGTCAATAAGCCGAAAGAGTATCAAAGATTGTTGGATACATCGAAGACACCGTTGTACCCTTCATGCGTTAAATACATAAAATTGACTGCTGTAATTAATTTGTTCAACTTAAAGGTGAAATATGGAGTTGGTGACAAGTGTTTCACGTCACTTCTAGAGCTGATACATGATATGCTTCCTGATGAGAATGGTTGATAAGTGTCTAAATGAGCATGTTTTATGGGTGTATTTCATATATTATATCAGCACTTTTCTGCTCATTTCTCACTTATCGTATGTTTTTCCTCTAGTTTATGTTTTATTGATTATCTCACAAATTTTTTGGTTAAAACATGAGGAAAAACCAAGCTAGGAGCAAAGTACACGAAGAGACGAACGCATAGGCGCAAACGGCTCGAAAAACGGAGTCCAAACGAAGAATCTAGAGCCAGTCAAAGTTTGCAAGTCTCGCGTCCATGTTGTGTCCGCCCAACTAAGGGAGGACATGGCTGTGTCCGCCCAAACAAGCGTGGACAAGGCTATTTGTGTCCGCCCAACTTTACCCGGACATGGCTAATTGTGTCCGCCCAACTAAGGGAGGATGTGGCTTGTGTCTGCCCAACTAAGGGAGGACGTGGCTTGTGTCCGCCCAACTTTACCCGGACGTGGCTTGTGTCCGCCCAAACAAGCATGGACACAAACATGGACATGAGCTGTCCGCCTAGAAATGGCTGGACACAAACGTGGACAAGGGGCGGACGTGTGTAAATACAACGCAGATCCAGAAATTAGCGCGACAGTTTTCTTCTTCGCCGACTGTCTTCCCTAAGTTGCTTCTTCCTTTGCAGCGCCTACAGACATGTCGAACTGCTTCTTCAGCAATATCAGGCGCCCACCGACAGTTGCTCACGCGTTCTGCCGCCCCCAATCCATTACTGAAATTGCTCACGCGGTGTTCCCTCTGTCTTCTTCCCCTTCCTTTCTTCTATAAAACCCACGCTGCTCTGCTCAAATAAATCATCCCTTCCTCCCAATCCAAATCAGACCACAGTATCACCGTTCACCACATTTCCACACCTACGATCCATTCCATCCTCTTATCCTCCACTTCTCCATTTTATTTTTATTCTTCATTCCACCACACAGCAGAAGCACGATAAGAAGAAGAAGAGAAGAAAAGGGAGCTGGAGCAGAAGCGAATCGCAGTCCAGTCTCCGCCGGCAGTCTCCAAATTAATGGCTATCTCTGCTTTCTTTTTATTACTGTTAATGTCTGAGTGATTTTACTCGTATCCTAGGATGGGGTTTGACCCCAAATAATTCAGACTTATTATTAATACCAAGTTTGCTTATAAATATTTGTTTTGTCTCTCTAAATTATTAAATGCTTAAGAACTGATCATTTTTATGCATTTACGGTTTCTCTTATTTCAATGATTTTGTAAATCTGAGAATAGACCACAAAGAAAGACAAACATTAGATATTATCTCCTTGATTAGCAGATAAAATCCATCGCTGTTATTAAAAGAATTCTTGCTTAATGCTAATTAATGATTTAGAATTCTTCTGATTGTAAAAAGTCTATTGAATTAATTAAGAGTTGTCCTTATCTATGATTTAGGAAGGCCACAAGATAAATTCTTAAACAGACAAATAAGAGCAAATCAGGATTATAATTAATGTCTGTACTTAAATAAATATTTATCACCTGTTTCACTTATTAAACTTGTTTTAATTCCTTTCAGCAAATATTGTTAAATGCTTAGCGTGACAAACTACTGCATTTATTTGGTAACTATCAACATATGATTTTGAGATAGTCAAGGTACCAACAAAGGAATTAATCTTGGTATTTACACTCCGGATTGAGCAGGAAAATACTGAGGCTATGACTAAGAGTTCGTAACTGACACTTATTAACTCCATAGACAATAAATAATTGAGACATGGTTATGAATTTGTTTAAGTAATTTAGGCAATTCCCCCGCTATCCTAGGATACGTTTTTCCATCCATTCAATACACTACAGTTTTATCTAAGCTTTTAATTTTTTTTTATTTTCTCAACACTAAGATTGCCACTGGCTAAACCCCCAATTTACATTTTATGCACTTTTATTTATCTTTTTGTACATTTACTAACTTGATAATTAATTAGATAGTTGCGAAGTCTCTGTGGATACGACCTTGTTGTACTACAAAGATTGGGTACACCGCCCATAGTTAGCAAGATAGTTTAACTACTATTTTGCTCAACAAGTTTTTGGCGCCGTTGCCGGGGATTTCGGTCCAACTATCTGGTTTATTATCTGTTTAGTTTTTTTCTTTTATTTCCGTATTTACCCTTTTTGTGTATAAATTTTTGTTTCTTTTTTTTAAGGTACTTAATTCTGATGGATGATCACTACGATCAAGCAGGAGATTGGTATGGTTACCCCTATGGCGCAGAGTACTACAATCAATGGAGTGTCTGCCAAGAGTGTGGAGGAGACCATGAAAGTTCCCATTGTCCTATGGTTGCAATAGAGAGAGACAACGCCATTTTAAGGGAAATGATGGCAAATTTTACCTCAACCTCTGAAATGATCCGGCAAAGAACGCTAGATCAGGTCGAACACATGGAACAACCGGTTCAACAACTGAATGAAGTGGTTCACGAGGAAGAACAACCTGCTAAGGACTTAAGCTACTTTCTACCTCCTCCCCTATTCGAATTAGAGAATCCATCACCCAACAACTATCAGCTTGATTATGGAGACAACCCCTCAGAAGAGAGTTTCTCCTTGGACTTCATGGAGTTTCCTCCCTCTGAAGTCAACTACTTTTTCCCCTCCTTCTCCGTCCTCTACCCAGAAGATGAGGGTGGATACATCCTCAACCTTGAGAAGGAGGAGATACCGCCTCCCTCCGAGCCATCAGAAGAGAGTGCTATGATCAATTTCAAGGAGCCACTTCCCTCTGACGTTGATTACCATCAAGGCTCTTACCATAAGCCTCAACAACAAGAGGAGGATTTTTACATCTTCCAATTTGAGGAAGCAAAGCCAATCACACCTGGTCCCCTGTTAGAACTACGCTACCGGCAGTACCTCCTCAAACACCAGGTTTTGTGGAGTATTCATTTTCCTATTATATTTGCCGAAGTAACTAAAATACCCCTAAATTAATTTAAATTAATTTAGGGGATTTCTTTTATTAAACCTTTAATAATACTATTAAGTATTAAATTATTATATGAAATTATGAATGTTAAATTAGTATAAGGAATTATGAATATTAAATTATTGTATGGCGTTATGAGTATTAATATTATATGGAATAATGGAAATTATTTTGGGGATTCCTCCTATTTAACTCTAAGATACAATTAAATATTTAATTATTATATATTTTATATATATTATGAATTTAATAATAATTTATAGTCAATAAATCTTGGGAAAATTTCTAAACACTCCAAGTATATTATAAAGATTTTAGAAAGAGTTGGAACATTATTTTGAAACATAAAAGTCAAAATAAAATTATAGAAACCATAAAGCTTATTAAGCCTTGCTAGGTTGACTTTTTTAGAATGGTCAAACTAGCACATGAAACCTATACCAATAAATAGGTTATGGAAAACCATGAAGATCGATAAAAAGAACGTCAAAAACGGATCATCCTAGCCAAAGTTATGCTAGATTGAAGTTTAGAGTCAAAACTTTGAGATCTGCCACGTGTCAGTCATCACAGGCCGCCCAACACTTAGTCGATTTTCTCCTTGTTTTCGCCAACAGAAATCAGTTTGTTGCCCTATCTTGTGACCTCCATAACTTTCTCCTCGTTTGGAATTTTTGAGTGTCGTCTTTTTAATTCTCTTCTCCTTAATCTCCTCTTTCCAACCATAACTCATACATCTTCTAACTCATCTTACATCGACGGGAATATTGATCCAAAGTTGCCACCTTGCGAATTCGTAACCCAGAATTCTGGTTTTCTCTGAAATCAGGTAAACTTCGTCTTGCCATAACTTCTTCGTTTCTCAGCCAAATTTCGTGTTATTTAGCTCGTTTTGAAGATCTCTAATCCCTCTACAACTTTCATGTTGATGACTAAGGATGATTCGTAATAGTTTGGAAGCACTAGTCGTCTAAATTTCCCTACTCGATCACGTCGGGTTTTTGCCCAAAATTCTTCCAGAAGCGACATGGTAACCTCAGATCTTTGTGGATCTGTAACTTCTCCCTAGTTTTCGTTTTCCATGATTCTTCCACCATGTTAGAGTTACATGTCTACTTTAAAATTACGTAGGTTTTATGGATTGAATCTCTCTCAGCTAGCACGAGTTGATCCGTGAAGTAGGCTAATTGAACTGCTCATAAAATAATGCCTTTTCTGGAAATCGAATTCGATTTTTGCTTGCCGGCGCTTCTCTGGTAAGTTTCTGACCAATTCCTCCAAAAATGTTGTTCGATTTGTCATTCTCGAACTAACCCCCCAACCAATTTAACCTATAGTGCATCATACAGAGAGAATTTGTGGAAATTCGAATTTCTAAACCGTATGAACCCTAACCTCGAAATCGAATTCGAAAACCATCTTATACTGCATTATAATTGGGGAAATTGGTCTCCTTAGAACCGTAATTTAATTTCGAAACCATAGAAACAAGAATCACTCGATTTCGTTCTGTAGATTGGGAGATATTGTCGATTTAGTACTCGACTTCAATTTTGGATTTGATGAAGAACTGGGGCTTCAGCGTCCGTCCGATCTGGACGTAAGGAAATGGACGGCCAAGATTAGATCGTGGATAATAAAGATGTTTTAAGTTTATAATGTTTCAGAATTTAACTCTAACTTGTTGAATTAATTTAAATACCTTCCCGGAGGTATTTTGATTTGAAATTTTAACCATAGATTCCTTATTAAATCTAGTTTATTTTTGATGTAAATTAATAAGGTTTTGGAGTTTTGAAACATAAGTTATGATTTTTGCAAGTTACGGTTTTTCTGGAATTATTTGGATAAATTAAAAAGATATTTTTATGAAATAAAAATTTTATAATATGTGTAAAATGTTATAATTACTGTATATTAAATTTGGGAATTTTTGGGCAATGGTAAAAGGTTTTAAAAATTGTGTTTATGAGTTTTTCATAAGAATAACTTATAATATATGGTTTTTAATGTAACCAAAAATTAAAGTATGGTTTGTTAATAAACTTTTTAAGTTGGGAAAAATATGGAACCTAAATTAACATTTTATAACAGTAAGTTATAAATGTTTGGGTATTAGTTTTTATGAGAGTGAAATTATTTACATATATGATATATATACTTATATGGTAGATTTAAAAATAGGAACTTATGTTAAACAAGGAATTTAATTATTTTTAGTTTATTTATTATATTATATGGGAGTTAATATTTTTAATTTAAACTAAGGAAAATATATATTTATTTCTATATATATATATATATTAAGGAATAAATAGTAACTTAGGTTAAATCAAGGAACTAAATTAATCTACATTTATATTAGTTATATAATATGTAGTTAATATACTTAATTGAAACTAAGGAAAATTCTTTATTTTATAAACCATATTTCGGATGTAGATATGTGTAAAAGTTAATATAATAATTAAATGCAATAAACTACATAAAGAATGTCTTGAATAAATCCTAGTATACATATACGATAAATAGATAAATAAATACATAAAATACCTTATAGCAAATAGAATATGAAGGGATTAATAAGTTAAACTAAACCTATACATATTGCTAATAAAAGAATTTATATGAGGTGGTATTAATTTATGGTTATGAAATTGAGTTTTGAGTTACCTTTGAATTTCTAAGTTTTATAAACAGTACTAAAATACATGTATATATTTAGTCAATGACCGCAATATAAATCTATAATTGGGTTGAGAAAATTAATAAGTTAAAATTTAGGAATATTTATAATTATATTTTTCACAAATAGAACTTACTATATAATTAATAAATAAATGTAATACTTTTACATCTAAATGTTCTTAATATATATACGATAATAAAATAAATAAAATACTTTTACATCTAAATGTGAGGTGGATTAGTAAGTCTAGATTTAATCATTTCTTAACATTTATGGTATTGAAATAACTTAATGTTTTAAGATAAAATCATTAAAAGGATTATGATATAAAACTATATTAAACTATGATTGGAAATTTGTCTAAATAATAATCCTTAAGTTTCTTGGCATTAGATAAGCCATATGAAATACATTTTATAACATTTATTACCAATACTTAGGATGTGGGTTTACAATTGAGTGAGGTATTTAGTAGTTAGAATTTATAGAAGGTTTGTAAATAGAATTTGATACTTAAAACCTTTGAACCTTTTATTAGATAAAACTAAGTTACATAAGATATTATATTGATATACTTTACGGTAATGAGAAATAATGATATGTTATGAATATAAAATATGAGGATTTTCAGAATATGATCCTATTAATAATTGGCATTTCACTTATGAATGGGGATTTAATTCTTAGATAATTTTTTTTACCTTATGTAAGATATAATGTTTATCCTAGAACATAATAAGGGGAAATAATTTATTACGTTACTCCTTTGAAACCTTAGGTTTTGTAAATAATTTAAAATGTATTTAAGGCTTAAGTTTATTGAAGGTTAGTACAAAAGGATTATACATAGTCTATAGAGTGTATGTGTGTAAAAAAAAACATTTAGGAGATTAAAGGTAAGTAGGATACATAAAAGGTTATATTTAAACACCTTATTATATAGGTAATAATTAAGCAAATAGTACCTTGTGAATACTAAATGTGAGGGTTCG
This sequence comes from Limonium bicolor, assembly GCA_023374045.1. NCBI lineage: Eukaryota > Viridiplantae > Streptophyta > Magnoliopsida > Caryophyllales > Plumbaginaceae > Limonium > Limonium bicolor. Next base: position 488,219,538 of record CM041776.1, read on the forward strand.
ATAAGTCTAAGTTAACTATAATATAGTTGTTTCATATGAGAGGTAATTCAACATCTTATGGCAAGATTATTAGACGGTTATAATAGGAAGTCATTCTGAACTAAGGATATGATAATTGAGTGTAGTGGCTCAATTAAGTTATAATAAATTGTATCTACAACATTATGATTCCAATATACAAGATGTAGATCTTAATTAAGTTAAGGGAAAGACTTAATCATAATGGGTTTCTAGTAGATATTGTTTAAATACATAATCTTTACATTGTGAGATAATAGTATAGTATTCTGAGATGAGTCCATCATAGGTCATAATACAATGTTTATTCTAAATTAAGAATAAAGGTATTGAGCTTAAGATTATTATCGAAATTCTTAGATTTAATTATATAACATAAACACATTTATGATATAGAGGTCTCAAAAGTCTTGAATGTGAGGATTGTGGTTAAGTATGAATAAAGTGGATAGGAGTGGACAATTAGAAAATGTTGATCGAATACTTTCCTTGATCTTGCCACCTTGGGCTATACAACGTTCTCAAATAACTCAAAGATTATACATAACACATGAGTGAGGGCTTAAAACAATTGAGACTTTGGAATAAGAGTAAGGAGTTTATTTAAGCTTAACTTAGGCTACGTGATTGATGATAGACTACCTTTAATATTCTTCAGAGTACTGTTGATTGTTTGTGCAAGTTGACTAGAACTGCTACAGCGTTACCCAGGTACGATTTCTCGTACTCAGCTTGTTGTGTTTTGGACTCTATGGAATGTTTTGTACGATTTCTCGTACTCCGATCTTTTTGCTGATTGACTTGTGGATGTTTTGGAAAACGCTAACTGACTTAAAGAGGAATTTCTAAAAGGAATTGGTTGTGTGACTAACTCAGCTTGTGTGACTAACTGAGCCTTGGATGCGAAACTCTCTTGGGTATTGGTTCCTTCTATTTGGTTGTTCCATTAGACTTGACTACTTAGGGTTTACGCTTCTGCACTCTGTAGGACTGAGTGTTTTGGTATTGCTCTGGGTAGTTATGATCTGGTGGGAATTTGAAAAGGTCAATCTTGGAAATCTTCTTTTGACTCTGGATATCGTTTCATCCATGAGCTGGTTCTTGAGGTTTCGACGTGCGTGCGTCTTCAATGGTAACAGTGAGGGGCTGTATATCCCCTGTCCCAGAAAGGGACGTGATAGACAGTGAGGGGCTGTATATCCCCTATCCCAAAAAGGGACGTGATAGACATGAGGGGCTGTATATCCCCTGTCCCAAAAAGGGACGTGATAGACAGTGAGGGGCTGTATATCCCCGTCCTTGGTGGACGTGGTAGACAGTGAGGGCTGTATATCCCCTGTCCTAAGTGGACGTGATAAATAGTGAGGGGCTGTATATCCCCTGTCCTAAAGGACGTGATTGCGTGGGGGCCATCTCTCCCAGTTGAAACTATTCCACTCTTGATTCTTGGTTCTTGGATCTGTTTTATCATTCCTAGTCCTTTATGACTACTTAAGTCTTTCTCTTCTTAACCAGAATTGGTTCTAACATCAACAATGGATGCTTACTAACTATGTGGTGTGACTACTTAAGTGGACGACTTGGTTTGGAAGTTCTCTATCTCCATCTCCATCTTTGTCTTGTTTTCTTTTCTCTTTAACTTGATTGTTTTGAAGCGCTTTATCTCTGTTTTACTTTTAAAAGTTTGTTTTCATGTTACTGTTTATTTTGAAGAGTTATGTTTTATAAGTTTGTTTTTGGAGAATTGTACCAGTTCCATTCTAGGGAACTGACTCACCCTTCTCGGGGTGGGCTGCTTGGTTTCATCTTGCAGGTACGAATTGATTTACAGGTGGCCACGAAGAGAATGAGCGTTTGGGATGGGACTAGGTTTTGTGGAGAGTTAATGTGTTTAATTTCTATTATGTTTGTGTTGAGTTTTTCTCGAGTTCAGACCGTAGCTTTTGTAGATTGTAAGTTGTAATTGGTGAGGTTTGGTGCCGGGTGTTTGGAACCCGATGGTCTGTAGCACCTTTAGTTTATTTTCCGCTGTTGTTTTATTATTATAGGGGTGTTACAGTAACGTTTTGTTTTGATCCAGGTGGTTTGCTTTTAATTACTGCCAACTTCGTTTTCCTGGCAGAGCTGTTGTCTACTTATATTTTTGATCCAGGATAACGAAGCGGGAGTCTGGCCAAAGATGTTAAAGAAGGGCAGCTTCCCGGGAGGCAACCCGGATGAACTTTTATTTTATTTACTTTTATGCTCTTTAATTTTCAGGTTCTCTTTAAATTTTGTTTTTGCTAACTCTTAACCCCGTTTGTAGTATGATTGCTTCTAGTGTCTTATGCAGGTGCAACTTCATGTGTACACCGCAACCAAGCTATGCTACTTGAGGCCGAAGCTCAAGTGTGGGGGAACTCCTATAACGCTAGCAAAAATAATCTCAGGGGAGTACCAGTTTATTTAATTATGCTTTTATTTAAATAAAATCTGCAGAGGAGCGTTTATGTGCTTAAATGTTTATTTGTGACCTTGTGTTTTCTCTCTATTTATCTACTTACCGAAAAGGTCTTCTGAAACTTTCCCTTGTTTTTCTGGTGAACAATGAGGACATTGTTCAATTTAAGTGTGGGAGAGTGTGCCCTTTTCAGTGACATTTTATGCTTAAATGCTTAATCTCTCTGCTAATCTTGCGTTTGTCCAAATTCAATATCGTGGACCCTTTATATGTGGGTTGTTCTCTTTAAGAATAAATACTGTTATGAATTGTGGGATAAATGGTACAAATTTTTAAAATTTTGATTACTTTTGAGGAGCATTTTTATGCGTGTGACCAATGATCTGAAATGGATGGATTTTTATTACTCAGGGTTCTTTCTGTCTTCTCTCTTAGGGATTGCTAAGGGGTACTTCTCTGTCAAAAAAAAAGAAAAAAAATAACAAATAAGGGACTTGCGACACCATTGGTAACCACACAGAGAGTTGAGTGTTCTTAAAAACAAAGGCTTAATCCTACATATTCTCTCTTCTCATCTCTTATGCAAAAGTGAACAAATGCATAATTCTATTTTTCCTTTTGTTTTCTCCTCAATGCCCATTCTTGAGAGAAGTTGGCCATGGTAAAAGTTCTCAAAGTCACCTTAACTAAGAAGCATTGAAGTACTCCGGATCATACCCGAAACTCTAATTTTTATTTTTGCTCTGAGTACACCTATGCCACCATAGTGATGGATCACACTCCTCTAAAAAGTTTAAGATCATGTACTATTGACTTCTTTACTTTATCCCACCCTTCATATAGTATTTGTTAGTATTGAGCATTCCCTACTTGCTTGGGTACATGGTTTTGCTTGAGGACAAGCAAACGGTAAGTGTGGGGGTGATAAGTGTCTAAATGAGCATGTTTTATGGGTGTATTTCATATATTATATCAGCACTTTTCTGCTCATTTCTCACTTATCGTATTTTTTCCTCTAGTTTATGTTTTATTGATTATCTCACAATTTATTGGTTAAAACATGAGGAAAACCAAGCTAGGAGCAAAGTACAACAAGAATAGACGAACGCATAGGCGCAGACGGCTCGAAAAACGGAGTCCAAACGAAGAATCTAGAGCCAGTCAAGTTCGCAAGTCTCGCATCCATGTTGTGTCCGCCCAACTAAGGGAGGACATGCTGTGTCCGCCCAAACAAGCGTGGACAAGGCTAAATGTGTCAGCCAACTTTACCGGACATGGCTAATTGTGTCCGCCAACTAAGGGAGTGGCTTGTGTCCGCCCAACTAGGGAGGACGTGGCTTGTGTCCGCCCACTTTACCCGGACGTGGCTTGTGTCCGCCCAAACAAGCGTGGACACAACGTGGACATGAGCTGTCCGCCTAGAAATGGCTGGACACAAACTGGACAAGGGCGGACGTGTGTAAATACAACGCAGATCCAGAAATTAGCGCGACAGTTTTCTTCTTCGCCGACTGTCTTTCCCAAGTTGCTTCTTCCTTTGCGGCGCCTACAGACATGTCGAACTGCTTCTTCAGCAATATCAGGCGCCCCGACAGTTGCTCAGCGTTCTGCCCGCCCCCAATCCATTACTGAAATTGCTCACGCGGTGTTCCCCTGTCTTCTTCCCCTTCCTTTCTTCTATAAAACCCACGCTGCTCTGCTCAATAAATCATCCCTTCCTCCCAATCCAAATCAGACCACAGTATCACCGTTCACCACATTTCCACATCTATGATCCATTCCATCCTCTTATCCTCCACTTCTCCATTTTATTTTTATTCTTCATTCCACACCAGCAGAAGCACGATAAGAAGAAGAGGAGAAAAGGGAGCTGGAGCAGAAGCGAATCGCAGTCCAGTCTCCGCCGGCAGTCTCCAAATTAATGGCTATCTCTGCTTTCTTTTTATTACTGTTAATGTCTGAGTGATTTTACTCGTATCCTAGGATGGGGTTTGACCCCAAATAATTCACTTATTATTAATACCAAGTTTGCTTATAAATATTTGTTTTGTCTCTCTAAATTATTAAATGCTTAAGAACTGATCATTTTTATGCATTTACGGTTTCTCTTATTTCAATGATTTTGTAAATCTGAGAATAGACCACAAAGAAAGACAAACGTTAGATATTATCTCCTTGATTAGCTGATAAAATCCATCGCTGTTATTAAAAGAATTCTTGCTTAATGCTAATTAATGATTTAGAATTCTTCTGATTGTAAAAAGTCTATTGAATTAATTAAGAGTTGTCCTTATCTATGATTTAGGAAGGCCACAAGATAAATTCTTAAACAGACAAATAAGAGCAAATCAGGATTATAATTAATGTCTGTACTTAAATAAATATTTATCACCTGTTTCACTTATTAAACTTGTTTTAATTCCTTTCAGCAAATATTGTTAAATGCTTAGCATGACAAATACTGCATTTATTTGGTAACTATCAACATATGATTTTGCGATAGTCAAGGTACCAACAAAGGAATTAATCTTGGTATTTACACTCCGGATTGAGCAGGAAATACTGAGGCTATGACTAAGAGTTCGTAACTGACACTTATTAACTCATAGACAATAAATAATTGAGACATGGTTTGAATTTGTTTAAGTAATTTAGGCAATTCCCCCGCTATCCTAGGATACCTTTTTCCATCCATTCAATACACTACAGTTTTTATCTAAGCTTTTAATTGTTTTTTTTTAATTTTCTCAACACTAAGATTGCCACTGGCTAAACCCCATTTACATTTTATGCACTTTTATTTATCTTTTTGTACATTTATGATAAGCGAGAAATACATCTACTTTTAGGGCTTTAATTCTTCCTATTTTTATAGCATTTATGTAGTATTTCTCACTTATCATATGATTTTCCTAGATTTATGTTTTGATATGAATTGATATATTTTATGTGTTAATGTAGGAAAAAGCTATATAAATGGATAGATAATCTCATGAGCTTTCCAACGCACAAACGGGGACCAAAACGGACTTATAACGAAGAATCTGGGCCGATTGAAGATTGGAGTATATTCGTATATATATATATTGCAACCGCCTCATTTGGTGAGGTCAGGGAGGCGGACACCAAGGGACTGCCGCCTGTTATTTAGGCGGTCAAGGAGGCGGAAGCAGTGACTACCGCCTGTTATTTAGGCGGTCTACAGGGCGGACGGACTCCAGAGGCAACCGCCTCGGTTGCTGGCGGAACTGAAGGCGGACAAGGCAGAACCGCCTCATAAATAGGCGGCAAGAGAGTCAGACCGCCTGATTAACCGGCGGTTCTCAAGAGGCGAACAGATACTCAGAACACAGAATTTCTTCGCGTCTTCTTCTTCCTTCTTCGCCGGCGCCGCATTCGAACTGCTACCATCATTTATTACAGACGATCGCCCACCTTAATTTCTGCACGCTGACTCTGCAATCATTGCTCTGCCCCCGATGAAATCTCTGACACAATTTTTCCAGATCTCGTACCAACTGCACCGCCCCTGACTGCTCCGTTGTCTTCTTCTTCTTCTTCTCTTTTCCTATAAATAAACCACGTTCCCCTCAGTATTAATAATCCCCTTCTTTTAATCCAAAGACCACCACATACCACCACACACGTTCACCTCGACCACACCACCATCTTCCTTCCCATTTCATTTCCTAATCCCACGTACACACTCCACTTTCTCCATTTTTATTTTCTTTTCCATTCCGCCACAAACCATCACATAATTATACTATCTCCACAAATATTATCCACCTCTAGTCCGGTGTACTAAATAGCAGAGCAGCTCCAAGAGTCAACTACAGATGATTTCTTTTACTCTTGTTTCTGTTTATTTATTTAATATGTCCGGCTAGATTATTTATACTCTGGGGAATGGTTATTATTAGTTTGTTTTAATTATGCACCTTTATTTTACCGGTTTAAATTAATTATAATTTGATACAATTAATGTTATTCTCTCGCGCTTTAATAAATTACTGAGTTTATTAAGTTGCTTTACACGAATCTTTTTGATCAGATCCGTGATAAATAGATTGGTCATATTAATTGTTATGTCTGTGGAAAAACTGAATCGGATTGAGGAAGTCTAGTATTTCAGATGCAAAATATTTCTTTTTACTTAGCCGTTTACATGTGTTTTTGCTTGAGTCCAAATCAGACCTTGCATGTTCTGGTAGACGAGGTCTTTAGGTTCTAGGATTTAGTCCTTACTCTAAAAAGAATTTGCCAAGTTTTAATTAACCGGTAGATTAGCATAATTAATCAGACAAGTATAACCTGAACCCAGAGTCCCGTTTTTTATCTTTTTTTAATCTTTTATCAGTCAATTTTATCTGCTTATTTTATTATTTATAATTGTTAAAACAAACCCCCCTGATTTACTGCCTTTGTTAGGATTAGATTTATTTTCACATAGTCCCACGGTTCGATACCTGGTTCCCATAAACTCTACTACAATACCGGGATTTTTGCAACCCGACGGTCGTTTGATTTACTATTTTCTGAGATTATTTCTTAGTATTTAATAGGTCAAATTTATCGTTTGCAAATTGGCGCCGTTGCCGGGGACTAGATTTCTATCTAGTCCTTAACTTGGGTGGTCAATTATTTTTGTTTTATTTTTACAAAAAAAAAAAAAGAGTTTTAATTTAGTCCTATTCTAATTTATTATTTTCTCACATTTATTTTGTATTTTTGTAACTACTATTTGATATGGCATCTGAGCTGGATAGGTTGGTGGCAAAAATGACAACCCGATGATTTGTTGCAACTCTGCTCTATTGTAGGGGACCCCACGAATTTGCTTTTTGTCTCAAATATGAAGAAATGAGGAGGAATCAAATCCACCAGCGAATGCAAGAGAATTTAGAAAATTTGGAAAATCGACTCCAGCGGCAAATGGAAGGAGCTCGAACAAGTCTTGCTATTCACAGGATTTATACTGCTCGGTATGTGGGGAGCTCATGATTTCGAGGACTGCCTCATATTCCAAGAGCAACTCTGGTTAGAGGATCAACCAGACTACCATGAGCGAATCAGAGTTCAACACAATACGATCACAAACAATGTTGTCGAACAACCTGCAGAAGAAGACTTCTACATGAACAAACTGAAGTTCTTTGCTGATTTGGAAAACCGATTGCGGAGTTAAAAACTCAGCTAGTTCTAATATTGCAAAAACCAAGGAGCAAAGCGGTTCATGATGGAGTACACCCTACTGCGATGGTTTTCTTTCCTCCTTCTCCATGCTCTACCCAGAAGACGAGGATGCTTACATCCTCGAGTTTGAGAAGAAAGAACCACCACCCCTTTGCCATTATCAAAACCTTGTCGAGCCTCAACTGAACGAGGAAGATGTTTACATCCTCCAATTTGAGGAAGAACAACAATCAGCACCTGGTCTTCTGCTTGAAACAAGTTACCATCAACACCTCCTCAAAAACCAGGTTTTGTGGAGCATTAATTTTCCTATTATACTTGTTGAGGTAACGTTTTGTTTTGATCCAGGTGGTTTACTTCTGATTGTTAGCCGCTTCATACTCCCGTTGGCACCACTGTCAACTTTCATTTTTGATCCGGGATAACGAAGCAGGAGTCTAGCCAAAGACTATAAAGACAGGCAGCTTACTGGGAGGCAACCCAGTGGATAACCTTATGATTTATTTTTTGTTTTGTTTTTGTTTTCTGGTTTATTTTTGTTTTTCTATTTAAAAGTGGCAATGGTGCCCCTGCTTTTAACGCAACGCTTTTTAGCGTTTATTTTTGGGTAGTATGTGCAGGTGAAATCCTTATCATGGTATCTGAAGAACTCCAAGGCTGGATACTTGCTTGAACGCAAGTGTGAGGAAGGACACCTTCCTCAATCTACGATATCAGGGGAGTCTCCGTTTCTTTATTTTACATGTTTGTGTCCAGTCTAGCACGCTTAATGATTATTATTATATCAGTCCATGATTGTCCTGAATGAAAGTCTTCATGAGTCTGGCATATTTTGAAAGGTCTTTTCTTGATTATTTTATGAACAATGAGGACATTGCTCCTCTTAAGTGTGAGGAAGTTTAGACCTTTCCCTGAAAATATGCCAGTTGCACTTAATGCCACACTCGCTTTTTGCTACTCTAAAACTGCCTACAAAAAAAAAAATTTTGATAAAAAATGAGATAAAATAATTGTAGAAGTGTGAAATTATGTCAAGTGACAACTGAAAGATGGTTTTTTTTTAGGAGTTTGTATAAATTATTTTCCTTCAAATACTCTATTTTTACTCAAAAATGATAGATCTGCTAATTGTAAAAACCAATTTAGTTTAGCTTGGGATTATGGAAATATGTGGAAAGTCAAGGAAAGGAAAGGAAAGACAAGACAAGTACTCCGCTGTTTATGAATTTTTCTAACCAAAACAGGCCTCGTCTATCCGGTTATTAAGTTCTTTGGGTGCTTTAACACCTATCTACCTAAGGTCTCGTGACCTGGGATAGAAGACCCAACACCGCTACAAGGATAGAGAGAAAAGTCTGGGGTACAGAAAAATAATGCAATAAAAAATTTTATATAAATAATATGTGCTTTGTATATACAATTTGCACATCCAGAAAAAATGTGTAAATATAAATTGCAATTTATATTTATAAACATGAGTACGTGGTGTTGAAAGGTATTGCGGAATAAGGCATTACTTCACACCCCTTGTCATCCCGGGTTAGAGAATTGAAATTGGTTGATAATCCCAGGTTAATCTAACTTGTTTTCTGCAGTTTAGTTTTTCTATGCTTTTATTAAATTGTTCTTCTTCACTGTTTATATAAAACCTACTTACTTCTAAAGAGCAGAATTACTCTTTCAAATGTCACTTTGTCTAAATTCCCTTCTACACTTATTTAATCTTGTTTTATTGTTATGGCTTAGAGATAATCATATTCTCCATTTGCTTGAGGACAAGCAAAAGCTAAGTGTGAGGAAGTTTGATAAGCGAGAAATACATCTACTTTTAGGGCTTTAATTCTTCCTATTTTTATAGCAATTTATGTAGTATTTCTCACTTATCATATGATTTTCCTAGATTTATGTTTTGATATGAATTGATATATTTTATGTGTTAAATGTAGGAAAAAGCTATATAAATGGATAGATATCTCATGAGCTTTCCAACGCAACAAACGGGGACCAAAACGGACTTATAACGAAGAATCTGGGGCCGATTGAAGATTGGAGTATATTCGTATATATATATATTGCAACCGCCTCATTTGGTGAGGTCAGGGAGGCGGACACCAAGGGACTGCCGCCTGTTATTTAGGCGGTCAAGGAGGCGGAAGCAGTGACTACCGCCTGTTATTTAGGCGGTCTACAGGGCGGACGGACTCCAGAGGCAACCGCCTCGGTTGCTGGCGGAACTGAAGGCGGACAAGGCAGAACCGCCTCATAAATAGGCGGACAAGAGAGTCAGGACCGCCTGATTAACCGGCGGTTCTCAAGAGGCGAACAAGATACATCAGACACAGAATTTCTTCGCGTTTCTTCTTCTTCCTCTCGCTGGCCGCATTCGAACTGCTACCTCATTTATTACAGACGATCGCCCACCTTAATTTCTGCACGCGTGACTCTGCAATCAATTGCTCTGCCCCCGATGAAATCTCTGACAGCAATTTTTCCAGATCTGCGTACCAACTGCACCGCCCCTGACTGCTCCGTTGTCTTCTTCTTCTTCTTCTCTTTCCTATAAATAAACCACGTTCCCCTCAGTATTAATAATCCCCTTCTTTTAATCCAAAGACCACCACATACCACCACACACGTTCACCTCGACCACACCACCATCTTCCTTTCCCATTTCATTTCCTAATCCCACGTACACACTCCACTTTCTCCATTTTTATTTTCTTTTCCATTCCGCCACAAACCATCACATAATTATACTATCTCCACAAATATTATCCACCTCTAGTCCGGTGTACTAATAGCAGAGCAGCTCCAAGAGTCAACTACAGATGATTTCTTTACTCTTGTTTCTGTTTATTTATTTAATATGTCCGGCTAGATTATTTATACTCTGGGGAATGGTTATTATTAGTTTGTTTTAATTATGCACTTTATTTACCGGTTTAAATTAATTATAATTTGATACAATTAATGTTATTCTCTCGCGCTTTAATAAATTACATGAGTTTATTAAGTTGCTTTACGAAATCTATTTTGATCAGATCCGTGATAAATAGATTGGTCATATTAATTGTTATGTCTGTGGAAAAACTGAATCGGATTGAGGAAGTCTAGTATTTCAGATGCAAAATATATTTCTTTTTACTTAGCCGTTTACATGTGTTTTGCTTGAGTCCAAATCAGACCTTGCATGTTCTGGTAGACGAGGTCTTTAGGTTCTAGGATTTAGTCCTTAAGACTCTAAAAAGAATTTGCCAAGTTTTCTTAATTAACCGTAGATTAGCATAATTAATCAGACAAGTATAACCTGAACCCAGAGTCCCGTTTTTATCTTTTTATTAATCTTTTATCAGTCAATTTTATCTGCTTATTTTATTATTTATAATTTGTTAAAACAAAACCCCCCTGATTTACTGCCTTTGTTAGGATTAGATTTATTTTCACATAGTCCCACGGTTCGATACCTGGTTCCCATAAACTCTACTACAATAACCGGGATTTTTGCAACCCGACGGTCGTTTGATTTACTATTTTCTGAGATTATTTCTTAGTATTTAATAGGTCAAATTTATCGTTTGCAATTTACTAACTTGATAATTAATTAGATAGTTGCGAAGTCTCTGTGGATACGACCTTGTTGTACTACAAAGATTGGGTACACTGCCCATAGTTAGCAAGATAGTTTAACTACTATTTTGCTCAACAATGGTCATCCTACATCCACCTACGAGGCAAAGAAATAGATGTGTCAAATAGGAGTTGAATATAAAAAGATTCATGCTTGCCCAAATAACTGTGTGTTGTATAGGGGTGAATACGAATATCTAGACAAGTGTACTAAATGTTTGTTGTCCCGGTACAAGGACAAGGATGGGGATCCCTTATTTCAAAAAAAATCATCCAACGAAATTATTGTGGTACTTGCCAATATTTCCTAGATACAAACGGTTGTTTTCCAACCTGAAAGATGCGAAGAACTTACGATGGCACGCGGATGGTAGAAAATTTGATGAAAAATTAAGACATCCTACAAACGGACCTCAGTGGAAAAATATTATCAGAAAATTCAAACATCATTTTGGGGATGAGGATAGGAATCTGAGGCTTGGATTGTGTACCAATGGGATGAACCCGTATGACACGTTGAGCAGTCAGCACAACACTTGGCCGGTGCTACTAGTGATCTACAATTTACCGTCATGGTTGTGTATGAAACGAAAAATACATTATGTTATCACTCCTAATATCTGGTCCGATGAAACCTGGTCATAACATTGACGTATATCTTGCACCACTGATCGACGATCTCAAGTTGTTGTTGAATGAAGGGACAGTGGTATATGATGCTCATGCGAAAGAAAATTTCACACTGAAGGCGATGTTGTTCTGTACTGTTAACGACTTTCCTGCCTATGGGAACTTGTCAGGATACTCTGTGAAAGGATTCAAAGCGTGTCCGATATGTGAGGATGACACATGTTCAGACCGTCTGAAGCACTGCGGCAAAAATGTTTACATGTGTCATTGACGGTTTCTTCCAGTAGACCATCCTTACCGTTCGAGAAAGTGAAAACTATTCAACAATGAGCCTGAGACTCGTGTGGCTCATCTGCCTTTGACTTCAGAGGAAGTGTATGCAAAGGTAAAAGACATTGAAAATGTCTTTAGAAACACATCCAAGCCACCAAAGAACATTTAGAAAAAGCGTTCCATTTTTTGGGATCTACCGTATTGGTGGCATCTGCCTGTTCGACATTATTTAGATATCATGCACATTGTGAAGAACGTCGGTGACACAGTGAGTGGTACTTTGCTCAACATACCCGGCAAGACGAAAGACGGGTTGAAGGTGAGGAGAGATATGCAAGAGTTGTGCATACGGAAAGAACTGCACCCACAAAAGGATGAGAAATGGACATATCTACCTCCTGCTTGTTATACCCTCTCTAAGAGTGAAAAATTCAGTTTTTGCAATTGTTTACACTCGTTGAAGGTACCATCTGGGCACTCTTCAAACTGGAAGAACCTAGTTTCCATGAAGGATTTGAAGCTGTTGGGCATGAAATCTCATGATTATCACGTGTTAATGTTGCATATTCTTCTAGTTGCAATCCTAGGGATATTACCAAAAAATGTCAGAAATGCTCTAACCCGATTATGTTTCTTCTTGAACGTTGTATACTGCAAGGAAATTGACTCAGACACCCTCGATGATCTACAACATGAAATTGTTGTGACTATATGCCAGCTTGAGATGTATTCCACCGCCTTTCTTCGACATTATGGTGAATTTAATAGTCCATATTGTCCAAGAGATCAAACTGTGTGGTCCGGTCTACTTACGTTACATGTATCCTTTCGAACGATACATAGGGATCTTGAAGGGTAGAATGAAAAATAGATATAGATCGGAAGGTAGCATCATCGAAGCAACAGTGATTGAGGAAGTCACAAAATTCGTGACAAGTTATTTGAACGATGCAGAGTCAATTGGTATTCCCAAACCATGTCACCACGGTAGATTTAAGGGTAAAGGTGTTACTGGCAAAAAGGTCATGCGTGTCTCTCGTGATCTCATTCAGCAAGCACATTTATTTGTATTACAACATTTTGAGGTTGTTGAACCCTACTTTGATATTCACATTATTGAGTTAAGGTGACAAAACCCTACCAAAAACCATATATGCTTAAAAAAGAACAAAATCGAGTGTTCGTCCAATGGTTTAAGGTATATGTGTTTGAGCAAGCTTCATTGGACCCAGAGGATGTTAGTGAAGAAATCAGATGTTTAGCAGTTGGTCCTGGAACTGATGTTGTATCATTTGAAGGGTATGACATTAATGGATGTACATACTACACTGAACACCAAGATGCTAAATCAATATACCAGAACAGTGGGGTAAAAATTGAAGCATCGGTGACTGAATATGGTCTCAGTAACCAGGTTCAACCAATGAGCAGTAGTAGTTGGTATTATGGTGTCATAGAGGACATATGAGAACTAGACTATCACATTGATTCGTTTCTAGTGTTCCGCTGCAATTGGGTGGACAACCGACATGGACACCAAAATGATAAAGGACTTATTTTGGTTGATCTTTCACGTGTTACACACTATAAGAAAGATCAATTTGTGTTGGGTAAAGATTGTGACCAGGTGTTTTATGTTGAAGACCTAAAAGAGGGTATATGGTATGTTGTTCTTCCAGGGAGAAGACCGGTTTTGTTTGAAGATGAAATCAATGATGATGATGACAGTGAGATGATAGATGAAACAATATCGTTGCATACAGGGTCACATGATTCAACTGATGATTTACAAAATGATGATGTTCAGACCATCTACGCTTGATTAGACCATGACAAGGGGGGTTGGATAGAAAACACAAAATGATATAAGTTACCATGTCTAGGTAACACCATTGATTGAAATTGCATATTTTAAGTTGTACAATTCGTATTATTGTTGTTACAATGTTATCAAAATTATTTATTATGTTTATTTTTGCAATTATACATCGTTACATGAATATTGATCTAATGTTTGTGATTTTTTTTCTCAGTGGATGATCATCCGATGGATGATCCTATAACAGAGTTGCTCACGACTGGGGAAGTTCAGCCTCAGCAGAGTAGACCAGCAAAACACACCACACGAGGTAGTAAAAAAAATCGAGGACAGCAGACTGAGGCGGCTGGGCATGAGGCAGTTGGGCCTTCACAGGAAGCATAAGAAATATAAGTTACTCCGCCGCCTCTCAAGAAACCCAAAAAAATGAGGCGTTGCCCATGAACTGAAAGCAAATCGTGGCCCCCCGACCAAGCCTTTACAGTTCAATCAATGGAATCAGCCGATAGGCACATGGAAGAATGATTTCACTGCTCTGGCTAGGCATTTGCTGAGTTCATACTGCAATATAAACCATCATTGGAAGCAAGTGCCTCCGGCGTTGAAGGAGCAGATATTTGAGCGTCTTCAGGTATTAGTTGATGTTTATAGTTTGTTTTAAGATTAATGTAGTAACTATTTAACACTAATCCATTTTTTTACGCATAGACCCGATTCAATATAGATCATTCTATGAAGGACGATGTGATGAAGGGAGTTGCCAGACAGTTTAGAGACTTCAGATCTCTGCTCACGAGGCAGTACATTTACTGTGAGGAGCCAGCAGACATAGAGAAAGCAACAACTGAAGATGTGGATGATCGGAGACCACCGTGGCAGAAATACGATGGTATTACTGAAGAGCAGTGGAAAGAGTTTGTTGAGAAGCATTTGACTATGAGTTCAAGGTAAGTTTCATACTAGTAGTTATTCTTTCGTATGATAAATGTTTAAAGTTTCATTAGAGTCATTTCTTATATAATTTGTCTTTTTCATTTATTCTTTGTATAATTTGTCTTTTTCATACATATACATAGGCTTTACGTGAGAAACAATAACAAAACGCCAAGAAAAATCTTTACCCCCATCACTTGGGCGGTAAAAAATTGCTCTGCGTGTGCCATAGTGGGAGAAAGAGGGGATGCTGCCAGCTAAATCAAATGTCAGTGACAGAAGGATGAAGGTTTGGGGCTTAAGTCGACGGAAGAACCTTCAGATCCGGTGGCACCTACTGAGTATGATGACAGCACGAGCAGTGGCGGACCCAGAAATTTTTTTATGGGGGTTAAAAAAAATTTTGACACCCAAAAATTTTGTTTAAGGGGGCTAAAAAATGTTTTGACACTAATTTTCTTTAAAACTTTATATTATGTTGTATTTTTTAAAAATTTATAATAGTATTTGACAAATTTTTAAAAATTTTGGGGGGACTGGAGCCCCCCTAGACCCCCCTCCCCGTCCGCCTCAGGGCATGAGAGAAATCATCAACCAAATGGTATGTGCTTTTTAGTTTGAAAAAGTAGAATGTTTATTATATAATATCAGAGTAACAATAGCAATTACATTATATGCATCTTATTTAAATTATTAAACTTCATAACCAGAACAATTGAGCTCCCAGATCACCCAAGGAACTTGGCAGCCCGTTAGACAGGATGATCCACTTTCTTGTGCTCTCGGGAAGAAGGATCATCCGGGTCGTGCAGTTGGCTTTGGTGGTCATGTCGGTATACGCCAAGCCTCTGGGAACCCTGGGTCTAGATAGAGTGCGGGAGGGAGCATGACCTATGAGGAGCACTTACGCCTGAATGCTGAGCTCGAGCAGTGACTAACAAATGAATTCAAGCTTCAAATCGCTCAAGCTATGACCACGATGCGATCTGTGATAATGAGTCAGGAGGTTTCTAGACCGCCAGATCACTCACAAGCATCAGAGCCCGGACTAGTGCCTCCGAGTAGTGTTCACTCCGTCAATCTGATTCCATATTCATCTCTCGAGGTTAGAACAATATGTTAAATACAAATAAAAAAATCAAATTATACACTTATTCATGTGCATCTAAAATCTTTAATTTTAAAAATTCAGAAACCGGCTGACTGCACATTGTAGCAAATAATCGGCGCTGGTGAAGTCGTCGTAAGGTGGGGTAAGCTTTTCAAGTCTACTCATGGTGACATCGTGCGAAATGAAGCGCTCCAGGAGTACCATGCCCGGGTGCTCGTTGATGATTTTGCACCTGGGTATGACGATGTTTAGCTATCGGTGCCAGTTACAGGCCGATCCACCTTTCGTGAAGTACAATCCATGACAATACAGTGGTCAGTTACACTGATAAAGCTTGGGGAGCAGCAGGTAAGCACTCGAAAAACTTACTCTTAAACATTTTTTAGGGTAGAATGTTATATACTTATTAAATTAATATCTTAGGAACACAACCTATCAATCTGATAAGGGAAAAAGAAAGAAAGTTGTTAAGGTTGCACCAGCTAATCCTTCAGTGGCATCTGCCACTAACTTTGTGCCCAACATGAAAGCGAATTTGGTGGAGCCGGCGGTTCTAAATGCATTGCCCCCAAAACTGAGACTTTTGCACTCCACACTGTTGATGAAACCGCCAGAAAGAGATTCAGTTATGGTGGAGCCAAAACCGGATCTTTTTCACTATGAAGACGCTCGCGGATTTGAAATTTACATCAGTACTGACTTTGTGGAGCTATTCAACAAAGATTGCTTGAATATTTCGATTATCAAGTCAGCTTGCAGGGAGTAACTAACACACTTTGTACACATTTTATTATGTATACTTGAAAATTAATTCACTAATATCGGTTTCTTTATATTGCACAGGTTTGTAGATGATAAGGCGGTACAGGTTTATGGCAATAGTAGTTTCGGTTTCTTATGCCCTGTAATGTGCTTTGAAACTACTATGGCATCTGACCCCCAAGCTTTGGTCAAGTACTTGTCGACTGCGATACATGCACATGCATGTTCTGATAAATCGTATATTCTGGTACCAATTCATCAGGGGTAAGAATTTTATCAAATGTTAAGTTAATCTAAAAATTGTGATACTTGTATTACGTTATTCGATTGAATTAAGCTCTGGTTGTGTTGTAATCTATAAATAGCCGACACTGGTCATTGCTTGTTCTTTGTTTAAAGAGCCCGAGAGTCCTACAGCTTGACTCAGCATCTCGGCGTCCGAAGAAGCCAATGATATCTAGCATGTTGATGAGGTGAATTACTTAACTTAATTAATTATCAATTTTCAGTTATTTCTTAATCATTTGCTTGGTAACTTTTACTTTGTTGTGTAACGAATTCCAGTACCTTTTAAGCTGTATTGTTCCAAGTCTAGCAAGCGAGAGTTAAGCACATTCAGTGGAATGTAGTCAAGGTATTTTTGTAATCCTTATTCTAATGTTGTACTATAATCATTAGTTTATTAAATGGTAACGGTATTATAATATGTGGAAAATTGATTTTGAACATGTACGTATGAATGTGCAGTGTCCACAGCAGCAGGGAGGGTCAGAATGTGGGTACTTTTTCATACAGTTTATGGATGATTTGGCAGCGGCATTGTCGCTTTTGCCAGAGAAGTCGTTAGACAAGGTAAGTAACATTCTCTAAATAATTTGATTTTGTATACTTTTTAGCATTATTTGTTACACTTAAAGTTTTTAGCAACTAATCATAACTTTTTTTTTATTCATGGATTTTGAAGACATGGTAGCTGGTGAGTACGGTCCAGGACATATTACTGAGATACTCGAGGAATGGGTGGAATACATCAGTGTTAATATAGGTTGTTAGTATTGTCATGGTACAATTGTTTGTTTTAGAACATGTCATTTGGTACAATCGTTTGTAATCATTTGTGTAATGATGCTATTGATCTTTTGATTAAGTATTTGCTCATATCAATTTGTAAGTGAAGTGTGTTATTACCCGTTGGTGGGTGCCATGCCTTGGTGGCCGTTTAAATGGCATAATATTGCCCCATTGTGGTGACATTGATGATTTTGATATGGTAAACAGGTTTGATTGATTTGTGGGTGTGTGTTTTTACAATTGTTGGGTAGAAAGGAAAAAAATAAAAAAACACCTATTACAGTAGTTCTTAACAAAAACCGCTGCAATAGACCCTGCCTAAGGCTATCTGATAACAACCTATTATAGCGGTTGTTGTTAAGAATCGCTGCAATAGCCTCGACCGACCCTGTCCCTGGGTGATGGAGAGATATGTGACTACTTCTACCACATAGGCAGTGTACCTATCGTTTTGCGGGTATAGTGATTAAATGGGGTTGTCGATCTCAGGGACCTCGTATAATTAATTGACAAATATTTGATTAACTGGGAAATTAAGTTAAACTAAAGAAAACAGGAAATATCACTTTTTTTTTTGTTTTGATTGATTAAAAAGAAACTAAACTGCAAGGAAAAATAAAACAACTTAAATAAACACAGAGGGATTTAAAGAGTGATGAATGTGATAAATAGAAAAGCGCACCCCGGGTTGTTTGCTTACCTATTCCTTTTATATCTGTTACTAAATTCTTCCTTTAATTTTACTGCAATAACTCAGAAACTTTAATTAATTCATTAACGACTAAGTATAATGAATCCTAACCAATTGTTAGACCTAGCAGCAGGCTAATGCTCTAGACCGGACACAATTAATCGCATAAAGAGTAGTTTCTATTGGAGTCTAATTAACCTATAGGCCGGATCAGGCTTCTAGCTGTTAATTAGGTTCAACTTCCTTCGTCTAGTTATTTATCTCAGCTCTCGCATTTTAATAAAATAACTACAAGGGTTGTTTTAACTACCGGCCAAATAATTAAAACACTTGAAGGACAGGAATTGAACTGTTGCAGTTAACAAAATTTATTTAAAGAAATACATAACAGAATTTAGGAAATAGGTTCGCTTCCCAACCCGGGAAGCTGAAATACTTACTCGCTCATCGTTACAGAAACAACGATAACAGAAAAGGAATGCATTAAATAAATTAATGTAAGGGTAAGAGATAACTCCAGTTTAGAAGTTCACTCCGGTTCCTCGCTTCAACTTCGTTTTGCGTTGCCCCGTCTGCTAATTTATTTCTGTAGAGCTGGTGCGTAATAGTGGAAATAAAATAAAGAGCGGGATATATGTGTTACGTGGGAATTTAATGGAGTGGATGGATGATGATTTTTGATGAAGTGAATGGAGTGCGATCGTGGGAGAATGCGTGGGTGAATGGATTAATTCGTGGACTGATAGATGGATGGATTGTTAAATGGGTGCGTGGATGACTTGATGATTTTTTTAGCAAGCAGAGTGTGGGTTTATATAGGCGGAGGATTTCAGAAACAGACAACGGAGAAGTGACAGGAATTGTGAGCTACTGAGTAGATGGCGGTGGAGTTGGTGCAGATCCGTGAAGATTTCAGTCAGAGATTTCATCGGGCAGAGCAATTGATTAGAGTCACGCGTGCACAAATTAAGGTGGGCGATCGTCTGCAATTAATGAAGGTAGTTCGACTGCGGCGCGAAGAAGGAAGAAGAAAACTCTGTTCGGAATTCTGTTTTGTCCGCGCCTGTTGGTCCCGTCCGCCTCGCGGTCGTCTGTGTGCTGTCCGCCCGATAAGAGGCGGTCGTCTCTGCTCCTGTCCACCAGGCGGTTGCCTGAGTCTTGTCCGCGAGATAAGAGGCGGACGCCTCTGTTGTGTCTGCGCCTCTCTAGTCCGCCTGTTAAGCCGATGTTCAAGTATATATATATATGTATATACGAGTGTAGTCCAATCTTGAATCGGCTCCAGATTCTTCGTTATAAGTCCGTTTGACTCGCCGTTTGTTGCGTTGGAAAGCTTGTGAAGTAAACTACTTGATTCCAACACTTTTTCCTACATTTAACACATAAAATATATCAATTCATATCAAAACATAAACCTAGGAAAATCGTCAGATAAGTGAGAAATATTACTTAAAATACTGCAAATTACAAGGTAATTAAACCCTAAAAAGTCTATATATTTCGCACTTATCACTGGGTCGGTCCCAGGGTCGGTCGGTTCCAGAATACTTTCTGTAATTGACCGACCCGGGGACCGACCCAGACTCTAACTCGGCGATTGTAAGGTAAGAACCGCCGAGATAGATGTCGTTATATATTGACTTTATCGGGCATCTACAGCGGCGGATGTTTAAAGAACCGCTGCAGTAGACCACCTACCTCAGCGGTTCTACAACCGATGCAATAGGTGTCTCACCTACCGTGGCGGTACCCGTTTCAGCGGTTTTGAACCGCCGCCGTAGGGGCCAAACAACCGCCGCCATAGGGTGTTTTTATACTAGTGCCAACTCCGTCTTATACTACATGTTGCAGGAATTGGAGAAGACTGGTGGTCAGTAGATATAGTTTTGTGAAGTAAACTACTTGATTCCAACACTTTTTCCTACATTTAACACATAAAATATATCAAAACATAAACCTAGAAAAATCGTCAGATAAGTGAGAAATATTACTTAAAATACTGCAAATTACAAGGTAATTAAACCCTAAAAAGTCTATATATTTCGCACTTATCAAACTTCCTCACACTTATCTTTTGCTTGTCCTCAAGCAAATAAAGAACAAACTTTCTCTAAGGTTACAATATCAAACTCCGGGATTCAACAATCGTGGAAGGAAATCAAGCTAAATGGCAATCAAAAGAATAATCCTGCTCTTAGATGTAGGTTTTTGTAAACAGTGAAACAGAAAATTTTTAATAAGAGCATGGATAAGTCAGATTGTAAAAATTGAACATAGATTAGCTTGGAACCTTCCACCAATTTCTTTTCTCTAACCTTTGGATGACAAGGGGTGTGAAGTAACACCTTATTCCGTGATACCTTTCAACACCACATACTCATGATCAAAATATGAAAAATTGCGACAATCATTCAGAGTTTTGCATGTTCATTTTTTTTTTTCTCTTCTCTTTTGTTTTTCATTGTTTGCACAATTGTTTTCATCCCCCAGACTTTTCTCTTCACCCATGTAGCGGTTTGGGCCTTCTATCCCAGATCACAAGACCTTAGGTAGATGGGTGATAAGGCACCCCAAGGACTTAATAACCGAATGAACGAGGCCTGTTTTGGTTCAGAAAACTTCATTATATGATCAGAGGAGTACCTTGCCTTATCCTTTCCATACCAAACTTTCACTTAGTCCCATGATTGCCAAGCTAAGGTAACTCAATTTCCACAATCAGCTTATCCACCAGATTTCAGTGAAAATAGATTTAATTTTGAAGAAAGAAATTGATACATACAAACAACGTCAAGCAGAACGATTCTTGAGGTTGTCATCAGGCTCGATTTCAAAAACTTCCACAAAAAATTTTAGCCCGAAAATTCAACATGTATTGGCCTTTAGAGAAGCTTACTATCATAATTAGAGAACAATAAAAATCAAGTGTGGCATTAGGTACTACTGGCATATTTTCAGGGAAAGGTCTAAACTTCCTCACACTTAAGAGGAGCAATGTCCTCATTGTTCATAAAATAATCAAGAAAAGACCTTTCAAAATATGCCAGACTCATGAATCAACAGTTAAAGCTCGAGTGGCTGAACATAAATATTAAAAATAAAGGAACTGAGACTCCCCTGATATCGTGAGATTGAGGAAGGTGCCCTTCCTCACACTTAAAGCATTGGCGGTGGGGTCGATGTTCCTCACACTTGAGTCTAAGCAAGGGTTCAGCTTGGAGTGATTGCAACAAACGGTTTACCTACACACACTGTCAAATACCAAAATAACGCTAGGAAGCGTTGCGTTAATAGCACAGGTCTAATTATCTCCTTCCTCTTCTTTCTTCCTCGCCCTTTTTTTTATATATATATATCAATATATTAGAGAGAAATAGATGCGTAGCTTATAAAACATGAATTTGAAAATTACCCCTGGGTTGCCTCCCAGTCAGCTGCCCTCTTTATAGTCATTGGCTGGACTTTGTGAAGTAGCTAACCTGCATTGGATCTTTAAGAGATATTTCATATGTAGCAGCTTGATCCAGTGTAGTACCCAGAAATTTCTTGACTCTTGACCCATTGACTTTAAATGTTTCCCCCTTTGCATTGGCGAGTTCAATCGCACCGAATGGGGAAATGCTAATAATAGGGTAAGGTCCTGACCAGTATGATTTCAGCTTACCTGGGAAGAATCTGAGCCTGGAGTTGAAAAGTAGGACTTGGTCCCCCACCTTGAGTTCCGATTGGCAATCATCTTGTCATGCCAGCGCTTGGTACGTTCCTTATATATTACAGCATTCTCGTAAGATTCGTTCCTGAGTTCCTCCAACTCTGTCAACTGGAACTTGCGTTTATCACCGGCTTGCTGTAGGTCAAAATTAAGAGCTTTCAAAGCCCAATATGACTTGTATTCTAATTCCACAGGCAAGTGGCATGCCTTCCAAAAACCAACTTGTAGGGAGACATGCCAATTGGTGTCTTGAAAGCAGTGCGGTAGGCCCAGAGCGCTTCATCTAATCGAAGTGACCAATCCTTTCGAGAAGAGTTCACCGTCTTTTGCAAGATCCACTTGAGCTCTCGGTTCGTCACTTCGGCCTGCCCATTTGTTTGAGGATGGTAGGGTAAGGAAACCTTATGTCGAACCCCATATTTCTTTAATAGTGCTTCAAACTGGCGGTTACAGAAATGGGAGCCACCGTCACTGATTATGGCTCGAGGAACGCCGAATCGAGTGAAAATATTTTTCTTCAGGAACTTCACAACAATTTTAGCATCATTAGTAGAACAGGCAAGGGCTTCCGCCCATTTTGAAACATAATCAACAGCTACTAAGATGTAAAGATTACCGAAAGAGTTTGGGAAGGGACCCATAAAATCAATACCCCAGACGTCAAATAGCTCAACTTCTAACATGTTATTCAGTGGTAGCTCATTTCGACGAGATAGATTACCTTGCCTTTGACACCGATCACATGTCGAAACAAACGCATGACAATCCTTGTGAAGGGTGTTCCAGAAAAAACCTGATTCTAGTATTTTTGCGGCGGTTCGAGTGGCACCATGATGTCCACCGGCTTCTCTGGAATGGCAATGGAGGAGAATGTTTCTGACCTCTGACTTCTGGACACATCTCCTAATGATACCATCTGCACAGACTTTAAACAGATAAGGGTCATCCCAAAAATAATGTTTGACAATGGAAAAGAACCTCTTTCTCTGCTGATAAGTCATATCAGCTGGAACAATCTTCTAACAAGGTAGTTAGCGATATCAGCAAACCATGGATCCTCAACATCTTCAGCTGCAAATGCTGACTCATCGGGGAAGGACTCGTTGATGGGAGTCCCATCATCAGATGCCTCCATTCTGGACAGATGATCAGCTACCACATTTTGTTTCCTTTTGTCCCTGATCTCAATATCAAATTCTTGCAATAGGGAATCCACCTAATTAACCTGGGTTTGACTCTGCCTTAGCAAACAAATACTTAAGAGCAGAGTGGTCAGTATGCACAATAATTTTACCCAGTAAATAAGATCGAAACTTATCTAGAGCAAAAACTACAGCTAGTAATTCTTTTTCTGTGGTCGCATAATTTTTCTGGGCATCATTTAAAGTTCGACTTGCATAATATACTACCCGAAGAATTTTATCAATCTTCTGACATAACACGGCTCCCACAGCGTAATCACTAGCGTCACACATTATCTCAAAAGGGAGTGACCAATCAGGAGACACAACGACAGGTGCAGAAATTAGCTTTTCTTTTAATGAATTAAAAGCTGTCAGACATTCTTCAGAAAAATGGAACTTAACATCCTTCGCCAGTAGATCACACAGAGGTTTAGAGATTTTGGAAAAATCTTTGATGAATCTTCTATAAAAACCTGCGTGTCCAAGAAAACTACGAATATCTCTAACAGAAGATGGTGGTGGGAGCTTTTCAATTACCTCGACTTTAGCCCGGTCTACCTCAATACCTTTTGAAGAAATTTTGTGGCCCAGGACGATTCCTTCTCGAACCATGAAGTGGCATTTTTCCCAATTTAACACCAGATTGGTTTCTTCACACCTGGACAGCACAAGATCAAGGTTTTCTAGACAGGATTCAAATGTTAGACCATAAACAGAAAAATCGTCCATAAAAACCTCAATGCATTTCTCAATATATTCAGCAAAGATGGCCATCATACAACGTTGAAACGTGGCAGGAGCATTACATAATCCAAATGGCATTCTTTTATAACTATAGGTTCCATACGGACAGGTAAAAGTTGTCTTATCCTGATCCTCAGGAGCTATAGGGATTTGAAAATAACCTGAAAAGCCATCCAGAAAGCAGTAGTAGTCATGTCCAGCTAGTCTTTCCAACATTTGATCAATGAAAGGTAATGGAAAATGGTCCTTACGAGTGGCATCATTTAATTTTCTATAATCAATACAAACCCGCCATCCTGTAGTGGGACGCTGGGTAATCAGCTCACCCTTTTCATTAGGAACCACAGTTATTCCTCCTTTCTTTGGTACTACCTGAACTGGACTTACCCATTTACTGTCTGAAATAGGGTAAATAATGCCTGCATCGAGTAGTTTGATTACCTCTTTCTTAACTACCTCTTTTAGGACTGGGTTAAGACGTCGCTGAGGCTGAGCCAATGGTCGGTAGTTATCTTCCATATAGATTCGGTGAGAACACAACTGAGGGCTGATTCCTTAATATCTGCTATCGACCAACCAATAGCTGATGTGATTGCGCAACACCTCCAGTAGTTGCTTCTCTTGAGTTCCTGTCAAGTCAGAAGAGATTATAACAGGTAATTCCGATGGTTCATTAAGAAAAGAATATTTCAAATGAGAGGGAAGAGGTTTCATCTCCACTGTAGGAGGTTTTTCAATAGATGGTCTTGGCCGGTCAGCACTTCGCTCGACTTTCTCAAATTGCTGCTGGTACTTGTGGAAGTGTGGCCGCCTTTTGTTTAACTCCTCAGCCATGAGGGCCATATCTGGATCCTCATCATCAGCTTCACAAGATGCCATAAGACATCTTTCCAGGATTTCCTCTTCTTCTTTGCTTAAAATAGTTTCCTGCACTAAAGAGTCAATAACATCTATGCAAAGCAGGATTGAACGGCAGGACGCTTCATGTTGCGTGTCATGTCGAAAACAACCTGCTCATCATGAAATCTTAGAATAATCTTCCCTCCTTCCACATCAATGAGAGTGCGGGCAGTTCTCATAAACGGTCTGCCCAAAATTAGTGGTACATCTGTATCTTCCTCCATATCAATGATGATAAAATCAGCAGGGAAAATAAATTTATCAATAGAAACTACCAGTCCTCAACTTTTCCTTTAGGATAAATTATGGAACGGTCTGCTAGTTGTAACTGAACAGATGTGGGAGCACATTGACCTACACCTAATTTCTTGAAAATAGATAAAGGCATCAAATTAATACTTGCTCCTAAATCACATAAACCGTTACCGCAATCAACCTTCTCGATAGCGCATGGAATGATGGGAAGACCGGATCTCCTAACTTGGGTGGCAGTTTCTTCAGGAGAACTGCAGATACTCTTTCTGTCAACTTGACTGTGTCAGACTCTAGCAAAGAACGCCTGTTAGACAAAATATCCTTCATAAATTTAGCATACATAGGCATTTGAGACAAAGCATCAGAAAAAGGGATTAATAGTTAATTTCTTAAAGATATTAAGAAATTTCCCATATTGCTCGTCCATGTTCTTTTTCTTTAGTCTGTTAGGGAATGGAATAGGAGGATTATAAGAGAGTTGAGAAGGTTTAATAGTGAGAGATTCAGGAGACTCCTTCTCCTTGGGATTTGTTGTTTCCTCCACTTCAGGTTGAGATTCAGCTGGCTTATTAAAATCTTTTCAACTTCTGGAACATCAGAAACTAGTTCCTTGCCGCTTCTCAGAGTTACTGCTTTTGCATGCTCCCTTGGGTTAGGGTCAGGCTGACTGGGAAGTGACCCCGTCGGTCGCTGTGCCAGCTGTTGTGAAATTTGACTCATTTGCCTCTCTAGGCTCAGGTTGATAGAAGCTTGATCAGCGTTTTTAGCGGCTTGTTCAGAAAGTTTAGCTTCTATTTCGGCAATCCTGGAGTTTGTAGTTTGGCCTTGTTTAAGGATTTCTGCCAGCATATTCTCAATTTTACCACTGCCTCCTTGAGAATTTTGGGATTGCTCCTGCTGTCTAAAGTAAGGTGGTCTATTTTGATTGAACCCAAAATTACCTATAGACTGATCATTACCCCTCCATGGAGGTTGTTGATTGTTCCTCCAATTATTCTGATTGAAATTGTTAGGATAGGGGTTACCTGGTCTGTTGTTGATCGATTTTAGCTCTTCGGGGTTACCTGCAAAGCTAGGACCTTCACAGTTGAACGTTTCGTGGGCTCCTCCACAATTCTCACAGCAAGGATTCAGGAAAGGCGAAGAAGTAGCTGCCTTCGCGGTTTGCTGTTGCGTCTGGTTTACAGCTAACTTTTCCACAACTTTAGTAAGAGCTGTTAGTTGAGCGGATAAATGATCCTGTGGGGGAATATTATACATACCTGCTTTTGGCTCACCTCTCCCCTTGTTCTTGCACCACTGTCTGGTACTAGCGGTCATGGTGTCCAAAAGCTCCATCGCTTCATCCCCAGTTCTTGCCATAAAGTTTCCTCCAGATGAGGAACTTAGTACCATCTTGTTTGAATCATTCAATCCCTTAAAGAACGACAGTACTAGTTCTTCGCTACTCATACCATGGTGTGGGCATTGAATCTGCAGCTCCTTGAATCTATCCCAAGATCATACAGGGACTCACCTGGTTCTTGACAAAAGTTTGTGATTTCAGCGATCTTTTCCCTTGTCTTTGACGGTGGATAGTACTTCGCCAGGAACTTGTTTGCCAAGTCAGCCCAAGTGTGGATGCTACCCGGTTGCAGACTCCTTAGCCACCTGGACGCTCCGTCTTTCAGAGAATAGGGGAACAGCTGTAGACGAATGCGCTCGTTCAGGTTCCCCGTCTTGTTGAATGTATTGCAGAAGTCCAGGAATGCAGAGATGTGGTGTGGGGCATCATCTGAGTCAAGTCCGCTGAATTGTCCCTGGTGGTACAACGTGGTGATGAAGCTCGTCTTGAATTGCCAGGCGTCGAGCTCAGTTTGCGTCACTTGAGGGAGGACGATAGCAGAGGATCGTCCTTCTACTGATGGTTGCTGGTACTCCCCCAGAGTTTGTCTGGTCGTCATGGCAAACTGTAGTTGTCGCCTGCTGTGGAGAACTCTTTCGATCTCTGGCTGAAATTCAGCTATAGGTTCTCCTGCAGATCGAGTCCGACGCATAAGAGACGAGTTGGTATGAATATGGAAAAACTAGATTAACTATATACGTGGCAAAAATAAAGAGAAAAATATCAAACAGAAAATAAAAATAAAAGAATGAAAAATTTAACTTATCCCAATTAAATAATAATTGTCAATTAACCGTGCCGGAGGTCCCCGGCAACGGCGCCAAAAACTTGATGGAGAAATATGTGACTACTTCTACCACATAGGCAGTGTACCTATCGTTTTGCGGGTATAGTGATTAAATGGGGTTGTCGATCTCAGGGACCTCGTATAATTAATTGACAAATATTTGATTAACTGGGAAATTAAGTTAAACTAAAGAAAACAGGAAATATCACTTTTTCGGTTTTGATTGATTAAAAAGAAACTAAACTACAAGGAAAAATAAACAACTTAAATAAACACAGAGGGATTTAAAGAGTGTGAATGTGATAAATAGAAAAGCGCACCCCGGGTTGTTTGCTTACCTATTCCTTTTATATCTGTTACTAAATTCTTCCTTTAATTTTACTGCAATAACTCAGAAACTTTAATTAATTCATTAACGACTAAGTATAATGAATCCTAACCAATTGTTAGACCTAGCAGCAGGCTAATGCTCTAGACCGGACACAATTAATCGCATAAAGAGCAGTTTCTATTGGAGTCTAATTAACCTATAGGCCGGATCAGGCTTCTAGCTGTTAATTAGGTTCAACTTCCTTCGTCTAGTTATTTATCTCAGCTCTCGCATTTTAATAAAATAACTACAAGGGTTGTTTTAACTACCGGCCAAATAATTAAAACACTTGAAGGACAGGAATTGAACTGTTGCAGTTAACTAAATTTATTTAAAGAAATACATAACAGAATTTAGGAAATAGGTTCGCTTCCCAACCCGGGAAGCTAAAATACTTACTCGCTCATCGTTACAGAAACAACGATAACAGAAAAGGAATGCATTAAATAAATTAAAGTAAGGGTAAGAGATAACTCCAGTTTAGAAGTTCACTCCGGTTCCTCGCTTCAACTTCGTTTGCGTTGCCCCGTCTGCTAATTTATTTCTGTAGAGCTGGTGCGTAATAGTGGAAATAAAATAAAGAGCGGGATATATGTGTTACGTGGGAATTTAATGGAGTGGATGGATGATGATTTTTGATGAAGTGAATGGAGTGCGATCGTGGGAGAATGCGTGGGTGAATGGATTAATTCGTGGACTGAAGATGGATGGATTGTAAATGGGTGCGTGGATGATGATGATTTTTTAGCAAGCAGAGTGTGGGTTTATATAGGCGGAGGATTTCAGAAACAGACAACGGAGAAGTGACAGGAATTGTGAGCTACTGAGTAGATGGCGGTGGAGTTGGTGCAGATCCGTGAAGATTTCAGTCAGAGATTTCATCGGGCAGAGCAATTGATTAGAGTCACGCGTGCACAAATTAAGGTGGGCGATCGTCTGCAATTAATGAAGGTAGTTCGACTGCGGCGCGAAGAAGGAAGAAGAAAACTCTGTTCGGAATTCTGTTTTGTCCGCGCCTGTTGGTCCCGTCCGCCTCGCGGTCGTCTGTGTGCTGTCCCCCGATAAGAGGCGGTCGTCTCTGCTCCTGTCCACCAGGCGGTTGCCTGAGTCTTGTCCGCGAGATAAGAGGCGGACGCCTCTGTTGTGTCTGCGCCTCTCTAGTCCGCCTGTTAAGCCGATGTTCAAGTATAATATATATGTATATACGAGTGTAGTCCAATCTTGAATCGGCTCCAGATTCTTCGTTATAAGTCCGTTTGACTCGCCGTTTGTTGCGTTGGAAAGCTTGTGAAGTAAACTACTTGATTCCAACACTTTTTCCTACATTTAACACATAAAATATATCAATTCATATCAAAACATAAACCTAGGAAAATCGTCAGATAAGTGAGAAATATTACTTAAAATACTGCAAATTACAAGGTAATTAAACCCTAAAAAGTCTATATATTTCGCACTTATCACTGGGTCGGTCCCAGGGTCGGTCGGTTCCAGAATACTTTCTGTAATTGACCGACCCGGGGACCGACCCAGACTCTAACTCGGCGATTGTAAGGTAAGAACCGCCGAGATAGATGTCGTTATATATTGACTTTATCGGGCATCTACAGCGGCGGATGTTTAAAGAACCGCTGCAGTAGACCATCTACCTCAGCGGTTCTACAACCGATGCAATAGGTGTCTCACCTACCGTGGCGGTACCCGTTTCAGCGGTTTTGAACCGCCGCCGTAGGGGCCAAACAACCGCCGCCATAGGGTGTTTTTATACTAGTGCCAACTCCGTCTTATACTACATGTTGCAGGAATTGGAGAAGACTGGTGGTCAGTAGATATAGTTTTGTTTGAATTGATGAATGGTAGCCTTTTCTGATCTTGGTCTTTTAGAAAACACTCATTAGTCCGAACATTTTTCATTTCGACAAGTCTTAGTGTTTGTTTTTGTTTTTTTTCCAATAACCTCATATTTAGTTTCAGGTAGCACTTCTAGAAAATTGGCGTCAGCTTCACCTAAAAAAGCATTCCACATGATTACTCCATGGATATGATTGTTACTTCATTAGACTCGATTGAAAATTTCCTAGTAATATGAAGTGTTAGCATATCATACATTTTATATTTCATTCACCGTATGCAAATACTATCATAATTATGATAAATGTGTTTTTTAGTGTCACAATCATTGTGTCTGGCTAGGTACATGCATAGGCCAGGGTAATCACTATCGATTTTGGTGAGTTGAAAATGGTTAGAAGTTGTGCCCTTCCCATTTCTGCCCAAACATAAGTATCCATTAGATATGTTATCATTACATATGTAGTTGTATTGAATATGTTCATTGTGGTGTATCCATCCAAAATAGCATTGTGCTTAATTTCCGGATTGTTTTGAAGATAAAAAATGTAGCACCCCTTTCTTGCTGTGTATAGATGGATTATACATATAGTTAAAGAGAAGTTGCTCTGTTGAAAGTTTATCATTACAGATCATGTGAAAATTAAATTATGACATTGCAAAATGTTGCAAGTAATCACTGGTCTGCCTCCATTCTCTTTTTTTTTTCTTTATTCTTCTTTTGTACAAGTATAATTTTATTGCCAAGTTAAATCCATGCTTGGGAAAATGCTTATATATACATGGTTGTAGATTTATTGATGATTTGTGAAATACCCCGTAATTAAAAATAGCGATTAATTAGGCTAATAAATAATTTAGAGGCTTAATTAAGTATAAATAATCATGAGGGAACAAATCCCGAAGAAAACGGATCCTTAAAATGGATTAAAACCACTAACGAACCTTAAAGCGTGTTTTTCGAGGTAACCGGGAAAACGTGTCTTTAAGCGGGTCAAATAGACTCGTAACAATTGTGGTCAACTAAATAATCATTAATAAATATTAGTGAAGCTTTAGGACCAATAAAATCAATAAAACGAGAGATTAGTAAAAACTGTCAAAAACGGGAAGTTGTGGGGTAGAAGTATAAATAACTAAAACTTATGTGTCCACTTATAAAATAAAAAGTGAAGTTGTGTGTGTGTGTATGCCAGCCGATGGGCTCCCCCTCTCACTCTCACACACTCTATTAATTCTCCTTATTTACAAACAAACAAAACAATAAAGTAAACCCCTCTCCTTTATCACTTTACTCCCTCACTCACAATTCTCTCTCCTCCTCTCATTCTCTTCTCCACGTACAGGCCCCCATCCTCCTCCTCTCTATTTCTCTTCTTCTCCAATCGGTTGCCATGGGAGCTTGAAGAAACTCACAAAACTACCACTTCTCTCCTCTTGTTACTCTAGCAAACCTCTTCCAAAAATTGTAAAAATTACACCATTGTCTTCCTCTCCTCAAGAGCAACATTCCCCTCTTTCCAAAAATTGAAAATGACCATTTTTGTTTTATTGGGTATGCCCCATTTGGAGCTTCAACACCACCATTAGAAGGCCCTCCTTCTCCTTGTTCTTTTGAGGTAAAAA
Organism: Limonium bicolor; assembly: GCA_023374045.1. NCBI lineage: Eukaryota > Viridiplantae > Streptophyta > Magnoliopsida > Caryophyllales > Plumbaginaceae > Limonium > Limonium bicolor. The sequence goes on from CM041776.1 coordinate 488,250,922, forward strand.
CACTCTCAAAACTCCATCTTTTTCTAGCCCTTGTGGGCAAAACGAAATCTAAACTAAGCCCTTGCTACTCCTTGTGTTCTAGCCGATTTTGGCCTCATTGGTGGAGTTGGAATCTTGTTTATGAGCCACTCCAAGCCTTGTTTACACTCTTGGAAGGTAATATAATTTCTAAACCCTAAAACCTACATTAGAGCTTGAATAATGGTTAGGTTTAGTTTTAGTATTAAAATGGTGTATTGAAATATGTATATGTATGGGTTGTAGTGTTAGAGTTGTTCTATAACCGGTAAGAAGAGGAGAGGAAGAGGAAAAGAAGGAGCAAGAAGAAGAAAGGAGAAGCTAATAAAGGAACAAGGTAATTGCACTCTTCCTTGTGTAGCCTTGTAAATGAATGTGTAACAGATTTTGAGAAATGAAAATATGTAATGCAAAATAGTAATGCATTGGTAGTGTAATGTGTAGGAAGAAACAAGATTGTAGAACCTTAAATGACATTTTAAAAACTGTTACAAACAGATTGGGGCTTAGTGTTTATGTGCAGAAATTTTTATGAGTGTTAGTAGTTGATAGTGGTGTATGAGAGCTTGAATATCATTGCTGTTTCGAAACAGGTGAAATGGGTAACAAAATGTGAATACATGATGTGGTGAGAGTGTAAAAATATAGGGGAGGTTATGTCAAAATTTATATAGGATTAGAACACTTAGTGAATTTTAAACTAGGTGACTAATGTGAGTGTGTAACAGATTTTGTTTGAGATAGATAGGGGGTAAGTTGAGAGAGATAGTTAAGGTAGTTATAGTGCATTGCAAGTTTTAGAAATGACATTATAAGAGGGAGCTAAAGATGTAGAAGATGAGAGTTAAAATCTGTAGCAATTGCAACTAGAGAAGAAAACAATGTGAGTGTTGAATGAGAACTTAGAAATTGGGTGTGTAAGTTAGTATAGAATTGTGTAATGAGTTAGAAATGAATTAGCATGATTTAGGGTGTTTAAATTGTACAAAAACATGTTAGGATGTATGTAGGAAGATTGGGGAAACAATGGGTGAAATTGGGAAAGAAAAATAAAATCTGTAGCAAGGTTCTGACTCCGTCCGACCCAGACGGTGAGTCGGACGTGGGTCGGACGAGGCTTGAGAAACGAAAACCAATCTTTCTGGAATGGTCCGACCCAGAGCCGTGAGTCGGACGTGGGTCGGACATGGCTTAAACAACGGACTATGGACTTTCTGGAATGGTCCGACCCAGGACCGTGAGTCGGACATGGGTCGGACATGCAAATTTTTACAATGTCGAAGTTTCTGACTTCGTCCGACCCAGACGGTGAGTCGGACGTGGGTCGGACGGAGCTTGGACGACAGGACCAAAACCTTCTGGAATGGTCCGACCCAGAGAGTATGGGTCGGACGGAATAGTGCTGGGTCGGACAGGGTAAATTTCAGAGAACGAACTCTACTGGAATGGTCCGACCCAGGGCTTGGGTCGGACGGTGGGTCGGACGGCCCTATACTTACAAAAAAAAAACAGTAAGCTTATAACTAGTATTATATATATATGTATACCCACCTATACATATGTAATATATGTGTATGTAAATTATGGACAAGTAATGGAAAGTAAGTAAAATGAAATATAAGTGTAAGGGATGTAAAGGCTTAGTGAATATGGATTAGTAAACACAAAAGTAGTTGAGTTAAGATTAATAATGGTAGATTAATCATTCAATTGTATGCATATCATAGGATTTGATTTGTGACACCGGAAGGACGTTTGGAAACACGTACGACGGTGAACGGTATGGATTCCTCATGCCCCGTATGCTATCTTGGTTACTCTGATTTGTGTGTTGTGTGCTAATTGATCACCAAATAAGATAAATGCACGAATCGGAGTTATATGTTACTTGTGAATTGTAGTGTTGTATGTTGTATATTGATATATTTCTTTAAATTTAGTTTGTATAATTCATGAAATGTATGGATGAATATGAATGCTTGTATGAATGTTGTATGTACCGTGACCGATTGTGATGTGTTTGGACTTCTAACTTATTCCTAACAAGCTAACCATCTAACTTAAATTGGTAATTAAATTGGAATGAGTAGAAGTCCGATATAGTTTCGGCCACGCGTGAGGATGCGGAGTCACGAGAGGTTGGCTCCAATTCCTGACTCTTAAACTGGTCCGCGGCCCAAATCCCTTAAGTGGGTAGCATCCCGGATTGGTGAGTCAAGTAAATCCCGGAGGTGGGACGGCGTAGTCCCCAGGGCCGGAGGTCCCGACGACTTAACTTGAGTATAAGTAAGTAAGTAAGAATGAGTAAGTAAAGTAAATGAAAGTAAGTAAGTGTAAGTAAGAAAAAGTAAGTAATGAGTAAAAGAGTAAAAGCATTCCGATTAACCCGGATGCATAATTTGGCTAACCTTGTGAAGGTAAGTAAGATGCGTGTACTGTATTGTTCCTTGGAATGTGTAATGTATTGAGCATGAATGTATGATGTATGTATGAAAATAATGAACTGCATGTTTAGTGGACGTCAAATAGTCGGCGTGCCCTAGCTAGCACGCGGTATATGCGGAGTTTATACGCAGCGTTTGCTGAGCCCCTTGGGGCACCATTTTTACTACACGCAGGTACTCGAGAGTGATGAAGATGTGAAGACTCAATTCTATTTCTTTATCTTCTTTTGGATTGTAAATGGTGAATTGTGATGGGTGTACTAAGTAGTACATGGCTGTACTTTTGAATAGCCGGTGTACCATGGGGTACACCTTTTTGGATTTTGATAGAATGGGAATTGGTATAGATGAGTAGTTGGTAAACTCATTCTTTTGGAAGATTGGTAAAGGATGTAATCGATACTTTAAATACTCGGTGATCCAAGATTGTAAGTATGTTATGTTGGTATGGAAGTAATTTAGTAGCTCGGTACGTTATGTTCATCAGACCGTGACTGTAAGTAAGGTAAGCCTAGCTAGCCGTATGGGCGGTTAGCGGCGTTGTACCACCCACCGTAGTAAGTATGTAATATTTCCGCTGCGAACTCGTAAGATTAATAGGACGATTAGACGGTAAGCATAGGATTAGCGGTTGGGGTGTTACAAAAAGTGGTATCAGAGCGTAGTTACGCTCTGATGTCCATAGTACCGAGCATAGGGATTACCGAGTTAGGATTTCAACCGTCTTAAGACGGATACTTAGAAACCTAACTAGGAACTACCGTTGTTAACAACGGATACCCTTAACGTTCTTAGGAACGATATCTTGCTTAAATTCCAAGACCTTTGAGTCATATCTTGCAAGCCTAACGTAACTGTTAAATATTCAGATGTCAGGAAGAGGTCCAGGCCGCCCTAGAGGAGGGGGCAATGACGGACCGGGCACGCAGACGATAGCTGAGATCGTCGCTGCCACGGTAGCGCAGATGCTACCGCAAGTAATTCAAGCAATGCAACAGAACCAGCAGAACCAACAAACTCAAGCGGGGCCAATCCCTCCCCCGCCACCCAGAGAAGCGAACTGGGTAAAAGCTGTAGCGGAACTCCGCCCTCCCTGCTTTAGGGGCGAGAGTGATCCGGCTAAGCTCGAGGCCTACATCTCCGAGATGGAGACGGCTTTCGAAACCCTCGAAGCTCCTGCTGGAGTTCGAGTCAGAGTTGCAGCCTACTATCTGAAGGATGCTGCGATGGATTGGTGGAAGTTATCAAGCACGAGCACGTCAGTGACCCCACATTCGATTGGGATTCCTTTGCATCTCTCCTCCGTTCAAATACTACCCGAGCATGTAAAGACAAGAAAAGGCTAGAGCTAGACGCCTTGAAATGACAGAAAGATGACTGTCGACGAGTACTACCGCACCTTCACTTCTATTCTCCGTCTCCTCCCTGATCTAGGATACACCGGCCAGGTGTTGGTCGATCGCTTCTATGGCGGTCTGAGCCATCGCCTCGGTACGGTATGGGCTACGAGATTTACCTCCCTTCAGGTAAATATCAGTTAACCCTTAGTATCACTTCAATTCCTTAAATTCCTTGAATTCTTTGAATCTTTCCTTATTCCTCCTTAAATGAGAATCCGGCTAATACCTGAGATTTCAGGAGTGTTATCACGCGGCTTCTCGCGTTGAAATCACTTGCCAACTAAGGGATGAAGAAACCGCGCTGAAGCGCAAAGCCAACAACAAAAACACCAGTACTGAGGAGCAGAACCAGGGGAAGAGCTGGAAAAGAAGAAAGGGAATTTCTTTCAGCAATCCCAAAAGAAATCCCAGGGTGAGAGCAGTGCCCATGCTGAGCAGGGCAAACCAGCTGAGCTTCTTCAGCTTGGTTATTCTGCACCGGTGGCAGCAAAGCCACTGAGATCACACCCACCTAAGGGTAAATCCTAATCCAATCGTATTCGTATAAGTAATGTATCTAGTATATCCACGCACACATGTGCTAACCCTCTAACCTCAGGTTCTAGCTCCGGTGTCGCCAAAACCTTCTCCGATGGCCGCACCTATGTGTGCAGAAAGTGCAACCTAGACCATCCCGGCAAAGACTGCTATGGGAGAGACATCAAATGCTATAACTGCCAGAAGCTGGGACACACAGCGAACAAGTGCCCAGAGATGGGAAGCAAAGGGGGAACTTCCAGAACTACAAACAGAGGGAAGGCAAGGAGGTTGCACCTGGTGATGCACCAGCCCAGCAGGCACCACAGGGACAGGGATCCCGGGGACCTCCGAGGGGTGCACCTCAGAGGCAGCCTGTCCTTCACGTGATTGACCGTGATGGGTCCGGTTCTAAGTCCGGCCCAGGTAATAATCTCAACCTTTAATCCTTGAAGTAGCATGTCTAAGTATTAGAGTAACTGTATGAGTGAATGCATGAGTAAATAAAATGAAGTGTGTATTAAGCATGAAATGAAGTAGTTGAAACTAGTACTCACCGTAGACGAAATTTGTAACCATAGGAAGCTTTAGTATCTGTTACCCGATACCGGTAAACTTGAATCAAGAAGAGATCGACATCACCAACCACGACTACACCAACAAACAGTGTCAGGTCATCCGACCAGGTATGATCTTATTAAAGGGATACCTGACACCCGAAGCGCAAATCTCAATCATTCGACGATGCAACGAGCTAGGAACGGGTCAAGGTGGATTTTACACACCCGAATTCCCCGGTGGAGCGAAGATGAAGCTGAAGATGATGTGCTTGGGAAAGGACTGGAATCTTTATACCAAGACATACCAGGAGACACGAACACAAGATGGAGCGACGCCACCGACAATACCACCAGAGTTTCAGACACTCGTCACACAAGCAGTAGAACTTGCACAACAATGTGAACTGAACCGATCCCCGCACTTGAAGCGGACTCTGTATCGTCAACTTCTATGAGAAAGAAGGACGACTTGGGTTACACCAAGACAAGGACGAGACAGCGGAATCTCTTGAACAAGGAGTGCCCGTAGTGTCTTGGTCCATTGGTGATGACGCCGTATTCCTGTATAGCGAGCAGAAGCGTGTGGACCTCGCACAGAAATTGGTATTGAGATCAGGAGATGTCCTAATCATGGGTGGAAACTCTAGGATGCTGTATCACGGGATCAACAAGATCAAGTTGAATACGGCACCGCCGGCAATAATCAATGCCACACACATGAAACCAGGACGCCTGAACCTTACCTTTAGAAGTATTAAATTCATAGTATCATGTAATGTTTTAGTAACGTGTATTAGAGACACGGTTTGTATGATGGTTGGTTTATCAATAAAGAGCAGTGTTGATTTAATTCCACTTGTGTCCACCATCAATACTTATCCAATTGTGAATCCAATAGGTTGTGGACTCGGTACCGAAGGTAACCTGAGCATCCTCACCGAAACAAGCCGGCAAGAGCGGCACCATCTAACGGGAACCTTCCCAGTAAATGGCATTGATGCCAATGTGTTATTCGACTCCGGCGCCTCTCACACTTTCGTATCACCATCCTTTGTGAAGAGGTTGAAGCTAGATGCGGATGAGCTACCGAACTTCATGGTTACTCTCCCATCGAAGGAGCGAGTAAAGTGCACCAAGTACTATCAATCAGCCACAATCCAAATCAAAGGCGAATCGTTTCCCATTTCCTTCATCGAATTCAATGGATTGGGATTCGACTTAATCATCGGAATGAATTGGTTGGAGCGGCACAAGGGTAGAATCCTCTGCGCCGAGCATCGTTTGCTGCTCAAAGTCCTTCTGGGGTTACGTATCTTACCGCCAGAGACCGAGAGAGCCTTCGACCACACTCATATCTGCCATGGCTATGTACCGGGAGCTCAGAAAGGGCCAAGAAGTATATCTGTGTTATGTGCAAGACCTGGAAGAGATCCAGAGTTCAGTGACGATGTACCCATTGTATCCGAATTTCCCGATGTATTCCCTAAGGAGCTACCCGGCATGCCACCACCGAGAGCAGTGGAATTTGAAATTGATCTTTTGCCAGGTACCGGTCCCATTGCTAGGGCACCGTACCGCATGGCACCTGCTGAAATGACCGAACTGAAAGAACAGTTAAGAGACCTTCTAGACAAAGGGTTTATACGCCCGAGCGTATCACCCTGGGGAGCACCGGTCCTCTTCGTGAAGAAGAAGGACGGTAGCCTCCGACTTTGCATTGACTACCGCGAGCTGAATGCGGTCACAGTCAAAAATAAATACCCATTGCCACGCATCGACGACCTATTCGACCAGTTGAAAGGAGCTCAGTCTTCTCCAAGATCGACCTCCGTTCAGGGTATCATCAGATTGCAATCAAAGAGCAGACATTGAGAAAACGGCATTCCGTACCAGATATGGCCACTATGAATTCACAGTGATGCCATTCGGTTTGTCAAACGCACCAGCTAAATTCATGGACCTCATGAACCGCCTATTCAGTGAGCAGTTGGACACTTCAGTGGTTGTCTTCATCGACGACATACTGTATATCCAAATCACCAGAGGAACATGAAACCCATTTGAGGAAAGTGCTTGAGACACTGCGCGAGAACCAGCTGTATGCGAAGTTCTCCAAATGCGAGTTTTGGCTTGATCAGGTATCATTCCTTGGACATGTCATCTCGAGCGCAGGTATCTCGGTTGACCCTTCTAAGATAGAAGCTGTACGATCATGGCCTAGACCCAAGACTGTTACCGACATTAGGAGCTTTCTTGGTCTAGCCGGTTACTACCGGAGATTTGTAAGGGACTTCTCGAAAGTCGCTAAGCCCATGACTACATTGATGAAGAAAGATGCACCGTTTGTATGGACACACGAGTGCGACTATCATTTCAGAAACTAAAGACTCATTGACCTCAGCGCCCGTCCTTACTCTTCCAGAGGGCACAGAGGGATTTGAGGTATACTGTGATGCATCAGGCAAAGGAATGGGATGCGTACTCATGCAGCATGGCAAGGTTGTTGCTTATGCCTCCCGCCAGCTGAAAAAGCATGAGGAGAATTACCCGACTCACGACTTAGAGTTAGGAGCCATTGTCTTCGCCTTGAAGATATGGCGACACTATCTCTATGGGGTAAGCATCACCATCTACTCCGACCATAAGAGCTTACAGTATGTATTCACACAGAAAGAACTGAATTTGAGACAGAGAAGATGGATGGAATTTCTTTCAGATTATGACATCAACTTGCAGTATAAGGAAGGGAAGGCAAACATCGTAGCCGACGCCCTGAGCCGTCGAGCACACTCGCTCCATTCGCTACTCGCTTCTTCTAGCTTGGTTGACGAGGTGCGAGACGCTCAGTTGAGCGACCCTTACCTAACCGAAATCAGACACAAGATCGAGAATGGTACATTTGAGAAGAAGAAGTATGACTTCAAGCTACATGAAGATGGTTTGATTCGGTTGAATGGCAGGCTATGCGTCCCCCGAAGCAATGCTGAGCTAAGGGATCGCATCCTGCGAGAGTCACACTGTTCCACATTGTCAGTCCATCCGGGAGCCTCCAAGATGTACAAAGACATGAAGAGGTACTTCTGGTGGTCTGGAATGAAATCAGATGTGACAGAATTTGTATTGAGATGCTTAACATGCCAGAAGGTAAAATTGAACACCGTAGACCGGGCGGAATGGTACAATCGATGCCAGTTCCGGAGTGGAAATTTCATGATATCTCCATGGATTTTGTTGTAGGACTCCCACCTGCAGGGGAGGACTCAACATGATCTGGGTTGTAGTAGATCGCCTTACCAAGGTTGCCAGATTCATACCGATGAAGGACACCTGGAAGGTAGTAAAGCTAGCTGAGCTTTTCGATAAGGAGATTATCAGACACCACGGAGTCCCTAAGACTATAGTATCTGACCGCGACACCAGATTTCTTTCGAGATACTGGAGAGCTACAAGGGAAGCGTTGGGTACAGAATTGAAGTTGAGTACCGCCTTCCATCCTCAGACCGACGGTCAGACAGAAAGGACCATCCAGACACTGGAGGACATGCTTCGGGCATGTGCCTTGGACTTTCAGGGGAGTTGGTTAGATAAGCTTCATCTTATCGAGTTCTCGTATAATAATAGTTATCACGCCTCGATTAAGATGTCGCCTTTCCAAGCTCTATACGGTAGACCTTGCCGTACACCCTTGTGTTGGGATGAGTCAAGTGAAGCGGTCATAATAGGACCGGAGTATCTTGAGCAAGTGCAAGCTGAAGTGCAGCAGATTAGAGCTAACATGAAGGCAGCCCAAGATAGACAGAAATCCTATGCGGATGTGAGACGACGCGACCTTGAGTTCCGTGGGCGACCAAGTGTTCTTGCGAGTTTCACCTATGAAGGGTGTCTTCCGTTTTGGTCAGAAGGGCAAGCTAAGCCCAAAGTTTGTAGGGCCGTACACTATCACCGAAAGAGTTGGATCCGTAGCCTACAGGTTAGCACTACCTGAGGACTTGGGGCGTGTCCATGATGTATTTCATGTGTCACAACTCAAGAAGTATATTGCTGATCCTTCTCATGTGTTGGAGCCCGAGCACTTATCCATTGAGCCAAACATGAGATATGTTGAAACCCCAGTGAGAATCCTCGATAGGAAGACCAGAGACACTCGCCATAAGTCTATACGAATGGTGAAGGTCCTATGGTCAAACCATAATGTCGAAGAAGCGACATGGGAATTGGAAGATGCCATGAAGGCTAAGTACCCACAGCTGTTCATAGACTAGAGAGTCTAGTATTTAGCAATACGGGTACGGGTCGTACCCCTTTTAAGGGGGGTAGAGCCCTTTTGCTTTTGCATTGCTTCGGGGTAAGCATTGCTTAGTGTGTAGGTATTGTAATAGACTTTGTATGGCACATGTAGTGTAAGTGAATTTGGTATGTGTATGTATGTGTAATGTGTAGTGTATGAATGTATTGTATGATGGATGATGTATGTGTAATGTGCATTGTGAATGGTAATGATGTATGCGTAATGTGGAATGGTATGTATGTGAATTGTGATTGATGCTTGAACGTGTATGCTTGCAATGTGGAATGAAGGAACACCTCATAGGTGGTAGTAAGACACATTAGTGCAATTGGTTGCCTAATGAGTAGAATTACTAAACCATTAACCTTGAGCAACTTTGAGGGCAAAGTTTCTTAAGGGGGGTAGATTGAAATACCCCGTAATTAAAAATAGTGATTAATTAGGCTAATAAATAATTTAGAGGCTTAATTAAGTATAAATAATCATGAGGGAACAAATCCCGAAGAAAACGGATCCTTAAAATGGATTAAAACACTAACGAACCTTAAAGCGCGTTTTTCGAGGTAACCGGGAAAACGTGTCTTTAAGCGGGTCAAATAGACTCGTAACAATTTTGGTCAACTAAATAATCATTAATAAATATTAGTGAAGCTTTAGGACCAATAAAATCAATAAAACGAGAGATTAGTAAAAACTGTCAAAAACGGGAAGTTGTGGGGTAGAAGTATAAATAACTAAAACTTATGTCCACTTTTAAAATAAAAAGTGAAGTTGTGTGTGTGTGTATGCCAGCCGATGGGCTCCCCCTCTCACTCTCACACACTCTATTAATTCTCCTTATTTACAAACAAACAAAACAATAAAGTAAACCCCTCTCCTTATCACTTTACTCCCTCACTCACAATTCTCTCTCCTCTCATTCTCTTCTCCACGTTAGGCCCCCATCCTCCTCCTCTCTATTTCTCTTCTTCTCCAATCGGTTGCCATGGGAGCTTGAAGAAACTCACAAAACTACCACTTCTCTCCTCTTGTTACTCTAGCAAACCTCTTCCAAAAATTGTAAAAATTACACCATTGTCTTCCTCTCCTCAAGAGCAACATTCCCTCTTTCCAAAAATTGAAAAGGACATTTTCGTTTTATTGGGTATGCCCCATTTGGAGCTTCAACACCACCATTAGAAGGCCCTCCTTCTCCTTGTTCTTTTGAGGTAAAACACTCTCAAAACTCCATCTTTTTCTAGCCCTTGGGGCAAAACGAAATCTAGAAACTAAGCCCTTGCTACTCCTTGTGTTCTAGCCGATTTTGGCCTCATTGGTGGAGTTGGAATCTTGTTTTGAGCCACTCCAAGCTTGTTTACACTCTTGGAAGGTAATATAATTTCTAAACCCTAAAACCTACATTAGAGCTTGAATAATGGTTAGGTTAGTTTTAGTATTAAAATGGTGTATTGAAATATGTATATGTATGGGTTGTAGTGTTAGAGTTGTTCATAACCGGTAAGAAGAGGAGAGGAAGAGGAAAAGAAGGAGCAAGAAGAAGAAAGGAGAAGCTAATAAAGGAACAAGGTAATTGCACTCTTCCTTGTGTAGCCTTGTAAATGAATGTGTAACAGATTTTGAGAAATGAAAATATGTAATGCAAAATAGTAATGCATTGGTAGTGTAATGTGTAGGAAGAAACAAGATTGTAGAACCTTAAATGACATTTTAAAAACTGTTACAAACAGATTGGGGCTTAGTGTTTATGTGCAGAAATTTTTATGAGTTTAGTAGTTGATAGTGGTGTATGAGAGCTTGAATATCATTGCTGTTTCGAAACAGGTGAAATGGGTAACAAAATGTGAATACATGATGTGGTGAGAGTGTAAAAATATAGGGGAGGTTATGTCAAAATTTATATAGGATTAGAACACTTAGTGAATTTTAAACTAGGTGACTAATGTGAGTGTGTAACAGATTTGTTTGAGATAGATAGGGGGTAAGTTGAGAGAGATAGTTAAGGTAGTTATAGTGCATTGCAAGTTTTAGAAATGACATTATAAGAGGAGCTAAAGATGTAGAAGATGAGAGTTAAAATCTGTAGCAATTGCAACTAGAGAAGAAAACAATGTGAGTGTTGAATGAGAACTTAGAAATTGGGTGTGTAAGTTAGTATAGAATTGTGTAATGAGTTAGAAAATGAATTAGCATGATTTAGGGTGTTTAAATTGTACAAAAACATGTTAGGATGTATGTAGGAAGATTGGGGAAACAATGGGTGAAATTGGGAAAGAAAAATAAAATCTGTAGCAAGGTTCTGACTCCGTCCGACCCAGACGGTGAGTCGGACGTGGGTCGGACGAGGCTTGAGAAACGAAAACCAATCTTTCTGGAATGGTCCGACCCAGAGCCGTGAGTCGGACGTGGGTCGGACATGGCTCAAACAACGGACTATGGACTTTCTGGAATGGTCCGACCCAGGACCGTGAGTCGGACATGGGTCGGACATGCAAATTTTTACAATGTCGAAGTTTCTGACTTCGTCTGACCCAGACGGTGAGTCGGACGTGGGTCGGACGGAGCTTGGACGACGGGACCAAAACCTTCTGGAATGGACCGACCCAGAGAGTATGGGTCGGGCAGAATAGTGCTGGGTCGGACAGGGTAAATTTCAGAGAACAAACTCTACTGGAATGGTCCGACCCAGGGCTTGGGTCGGACGGTGGGTCGGACGGCCCTATACTTACAAAAAAAAAACAGTAAGCTTATAACTAGTATATATATATATATGTATACCCACCTATACATATGTATATATATGTGTATGTAAATTATGGACAAGTAATGGAAAGTAAGTAAAATGAAATATAAGTGTAAAGGATGTAAAGGCTTAGTGAATATGGATTAGTAAACACAAAAGTAGTTGAGTTAAGATTAATAATGGTAGAATAATCATTCAATTGTATGCATATCATAGGATTTGATTTGTGACACCGGAAGGACGTTTGGAAACACGTACGACGGTGAACGGTATGGATTCCTCATGCCCTGTATGCTATCTTGGTTACTCTGATTTGTGTGTTGTGTGCTAATTGATCACCAAATAAGATAAATGCACGAATCAGAGTTATCATGTTTACTTGTGAATTTGTAGTGTTGTATATTGTTGTATATTGCTGTATATTGTCTTTAAATTTAGTTTGTATAATTCATGAAATGTATGGATGAATATGAATGCTTGTATGAATGTTGTAATGTACCGTGACCGATTGTGAATGTGTTTGGACTTCTAACTTATTCCTAACAAGCTAACCATTCTAACTTAAATTGGTAATTAAATTGGAATGAGTAGAAGTCCGATATAGTTTCGGCCACGCGTGAGGATGCGGAGTCACGAGAGGTTGGCTCCAATTCCTGACTCTTAAACTGGTCCGCGGCCCAAATCCCTTAAGTGGGTAGCATCCCGGATTGGTGAGTCAAGTAAATCCCGGAGGTGGGACGGAGTAGTCCCCAGGGCCGGAGGTCCCGACGACTTAACTTGAGTATAAGTAAGTAAGTAAGAATGAGTAAGTAAAGTAAATGAAAGTAAGTAAGTGCAAGTAAGAAAAAGTAAGTAATGAGTAAAAGAGTAAAAGCATTCCGATTAACCCGGATGCATAATTTGGCTAACCTTGTGAAGGTAAGTAAGATGCGTGTTACTGTATTGTTACCTTGGAATGTGTAATGTATTGAGCATGAATGTATGATGTATGTAAAGCATGTATGTATGAAAATAATGAACAGCATGTTTAGTGGACGTCAAATAGTCGGCGTGCCCTAGCTAGCACGCGGTATATGCGGAGTTTATACGCAGCGTTTGCTGAGCCCCTTGGGGCACCATTTTTACTACACGCAGGTACTCGAGAGTGATGAAGATGTGAAGACTCAATTCTATTTCTTTATCTTCTTTTTGGATTGTAAATGGTGAATTGTGATGGGTGTACTAAGTAGTACATGGCTGTAACTTTTGAATAGCCGGTGTACCATGGGGTACACCTTTTTGGATTTTGATAGAATGGGGATTGGTATAGATGAGTAGTTGGTAAACTCATTCTTTTGGGGAAGATTGGTAAAGGATGTACTTCGATACTTGAAATACTCGGTGATCCAAGAATTGTAAGTATGTTATGTTTGGGTAATGGAAGTAATGTCTTAGTAGCTCGGTACGTTATGTTCATCAGACTGTGACTGTAAGTAAGGTAAGCCTAGCTAGCCGTATGGGCGGTTAGCGGCGTTGTACCACCCGCCATAGTAAGTATGTAATATTTCCGCTGCGAACTCGTAAGATTAATAGGACGATTAGACGGTAAGCATAGGATTAGCGGTTGGGGTGTTACAAAAAGTGGTATCAGAGCGTAGTTACGCTCTGATGTCCATAGTACCGAGCATAGGGATTACCGAGTTAGGATTTCAACCGTCTTAAGACGGATACTTAGAAACCTAACTAGGAACTACCGTTGTTAACAACGGAGACCCTTAACGTTCTTAGGAACGATATCTTGCTTAAATTCCAAGACCTTTGAGTCATATCTTGCAAGCCTAACGTAACTGTTAAATATTCAGATGTCAGGAAGAGGTCCAGGCCGCCCTAGAGGAGGGGGCAATGACGGACCGGGCACGCAGACGATAGCTGAGATCGTCGCTGCCACGGTAGCGCAGATGCTACCGCAAGTAATTCAAGCAATGCAACAGAACCAGCAGAACCAACAAACTCAAGCGGGGCCAATCCCCCGCCACCCAGAGAAGCGAACTGGGTAAAAGCTGTAGCGGAACTCCGCCCTCCCTGCTTTAGGGGCGAGAGTGATCCGGCTAAGCTCGAGGCCTACATCTCCGAGATGGAGACGGCTTTCGAAACCCTCGAAGCTCCTGCTGGAGTTCGAGTCAGAGTTGCTGCCTATTATCTGAAGGATGCTGCGATGGATTGGTGGAAGTTAATCAAGCATGAGCACGTCAGTGACCCCACATTCGATTGGGATTCCTTTGCATCTCTCCTCCGTTCAAAGTACTACCCAGAGCATTTAAAGACCAAGAAAAGGCTAGAGCTAGACGCCTTGAAAATGACAGAAAAGATGACTGTCGACGAGTACTACCGCACCTTCACTTCTATTCTCCGTCTCCTCCCTGATCTAGGATACACCGGCCAGGTGCTGGTCGATCGCTTCTATGGCGGTCTGAGCCATCGCCTTCGGCACGGTATGGGCTATACGAGATTTACCTCCCTTCAGGTAAATATCAGTTAACCCTTAGTATCACTTCAATTCCTTAAATTCCTTGAATTCTTTGAATCTTTCCTTATTCCTCCTTAAATGAGAATCCTGGCTAATACTGAGATTTCAGGAGTGTTATCACGCGGCTTCTCGCGTTGAAATCACTTGCCAACTAAGGGATGAAGAAACCGCGCTGAAGCACAAAGCCAACAACAAAAACACCAGTACTGAGGAGCAGAACCAGGGGAAGAGTTGGAAGAAGAAGAAAGGGAATTTCTTTCAGCAATCCCAAAAGAAATCCCAGGGTGAGAGCAGTGCCCATGCTGAGCAGGGCAAACCAGCTGAGCTTCTTCAGCTTGGTTATTCTGCACCGGTGGCAGCAAAGCCACTGAGATCACACCCACCTAAGGGTAAAATCCTAATCCAATCAGTATTCGTATAAGTAATGTATCTAGTATATCCACGCACACGTGTGCTAACCCTCTAACCTCAGGTTCTAGCTCCGGTGTCACAAAAACCTTCTCCGATGGCCGCACCTATGTGTGCAGAAAGTGCAACCTAGACCATCCCGGCAAGGACTGCTATGGGAGAGACATCAAATGCTATAACTGCCAGAAGCTAGGACACACAGCGAACAAGTGCCCAGAGAGTGGGAAGCAAAGGGGGAACTTCCAGAACTACAAACAGAGGGAAGGCAAGGAGGTTGCACCTGGTGATGCACCAGCCCAGCAGGCACCACAGGGACAGGGATCCCGGGGACCTCCGAGGGGTGCACCTCAGAGGCAGCCTGTCCTTCACGTGATTGACCGTGATGGGTCCGGTTCTAAGTCCGGCCCAGGTAATAATCTCAACCTTTAATCCTTGAAGTAGCATGTCTAAGTATTAGAGTAACTGTATGAGTGAATGCATGAGTAAATAAAATGAAGTGCGTATTAAGCATGAAATGAAGTAGTTGAAACTAGTACTCACCGTAGACGAAATTTGTACCCATAGGAAGCTTTAGTATCTGTTACCCGATACCGGTAAACTTGAATCAAGAGGAGATCGACATCACCAACCACGACTACACCAACAAACAGTGTCAGGTCATCCGACCAGGTATGATCTTATTAAAGGGATACCTGACACCCGAAGCACATATCTCAATCATTCGACGATGCAACGAGCTAGGAACGGGTCAAGGTGGATTTTACACACCCGAATTCCCCGGTGGAGCGAAGATGAAGCTGAAGATGATGTGCTTGGGAAAGGACTGGAATCCTTATACCAAGACATACCAGGAGACATGAACACAAGATGGAGCGACGCCACCGACAATACCACCAGAGTTTCAGACACTCGTCACACAAGCAGTAGAACTTGCACAACAATGTGAACATGAACCGATCCCCGCACTTGAAGCGGATCTCTGTATCGTCAACTTCTATGAGAAAGAAGGACGACTTGGGTTACACCAAGACAAGGACGAGACAGCGGAATCTCTTGAACAAGGAGTGCCCGTAGTGTCTTGGTCCATTGGTGATGACGCCGTATTCCTGTATAGCGAGCAGAAGCGTGTGGACCTCGCAGAGAAATTGGTATTGAGATCAGGAGATGTCCTAATCATGGGTGGAAACTCTAGGATGCTGTATCACAGGATCAACAAGATCAAGTTGAATACGGCACCGCCGGCAATAACCAATGCCACACACATGAAACCAGGACGCCTGAACCTTACCTTTAGGAAGTATTAAATTCATAGTATCATGTAATGTTTTAGTGACGTGTATTAGAGACACGGTTTGTATGATGGTTGGTTTATCAATAAAGAGCAGTGTTGATTTAATTCCACTTGTGTCCACCATCAATACTTATCCAATTGTGAATCCAATAGGTTGTGGACTCGGTACCGAAGGTAACCTGAGCATCCTCACCGAAGCACAAGCCGGCAAGAGCGGCACCATTCTAACAGGAACCTTCCCAGTAAATGGCATTGATGCCAATGTGTTATTCGACTCCGGCGCCTCTCACACTTTCGTATCACCATCCTTTGTGAAGAGGTTGAAGCTAGATGCGGATGAGCTACCGAACTTCATGGTTACTCTCCCATCGAAGGAGCAAGTAAAGTGCACCAAGTACTATCAATCAGCCACAATCTAAATCAAAGGCGAATCGTTTCCCATTTCCTTCATCGAATTCAATGGATTGGGATTCGACTTAATCATCGAAATGAATTGGTTGGAGCGGCACAAGGGTAGAATCCTCTGCGCCGAGCATCGTTTGCTGCTCAAAAGTCCTTCTGGGGTTACCGTATCTTACCGCCAGAGACCGAGAGAGCCTTTGACCACACTCATATCTGCCATGGCTATGTACCGGGAGCTCAGAAAGGGCCAAGAAGTATATCTGTGTTATGTGCAAGACCTGGAAAGAGATCCAGAGTTCAGTGACGATGTACCCATTGTATCCGAATTTCCCGATGTATTCCCTAAGGAGCTACCCGGCATGCCACCACCGAGAGCAGTGGAATTTGAAATTGATCTTTTGCCAGGTACCGGTCCCATTGCTAGGGCACCGTACCGCATGGCACCTGCTGAAATGACTGAACTGAAAGAACAATTGCGAGACCTTCTTGACAAAGGGTTTATACGCCCGAGCGTATCACCCTGGGGAGCACCGGTCCTCTTCGTGAAGAAGAAGGACGATAGCCTCCGACTTTGCATTGACTACCGCGAGCTGAATGCGGTCACAGTCAAAAATAAATACCCATTGCCACGCATCGACGACCTATTTGATCAGCTGAAAGGAGCATCAGTCTTCTCCAAGATCGACCTCCGTTCAGGGTATCATCAGATTGCAATCAAAGAGCAGGACATCGAGAAAACGGCATTCCGTACCAGATATGGCCACTATGAATTCACAGTGATGCCATTCGGTTTGTCAAACGCACCAGCTAAATTCATGGACCTCATGAACCGCCTATTCAGTGAGCAGTTGGACACTTCAGTGGTTGTCTTCATCGACGACATACTCGTATACTCCAAATCACCAGAGGAACATGAAACCCATTTGAGGAAAGTGCTTGAGACAATGCGCGAGAACCAGCTGTACGCGAAGTTCTCCAAATGCGAGTTTTGGCTTGATCAGGTATCATTCCTTGGACATGTCATCTCGAGCGCAGGTATCTCGGTTGACCCTTCTAAGATAGAAGCTGTACGATCATGGCCTAGACCCAAGACTGTTACCGACATTAGGAGCTTTCTTGGTCTAGCCGGTTACTACCGGAGATTTGTAAGGGACTTCTCGAAAGTCGCTAAGCCCATGACTACATTGATGAAGAAAGATGCACCGTTTGTATGGACACACGAGTGCGCGTTATCATTTCAGAAACTAAAAGACTCATTAACCTCAGCGCCCGTCCTTACTCTTCCAGAGGGCACGGAGGGATTTGAGGTATACTGTGATGCATCAGGCAAAGGAATGGGATACGTACTCATGCAGCATGGCAAGGTTGTTGCTTATGCCTCCCGCCAGCTGAAAAAGCATGAGGAGAATTACCCGACTCACGACTTAGAGTTAGGAGCCATTGTCTTCGCCTTGAAGATATGGCGACACTATCTCTATGGGGTAAGCATCACCATCTACTCCGACCATAAGAGCTTACAGTATGTATTCACACAGAAAGAACTGAATTTGAGACAGAGAAGATGGATGGAATTTCTTTCAGATTATGACATCAACTTGCATTATAAGGAAGGGAAGGCAAACATCGTAGCCGACGCCCTGAGCCGTCGAGCACACTCGCTCCATTCGCTACTCGCTTCTTCTAGCTTGGTTGACGAGGTGCGAGACGCTCAGTTGAGCGACCCTTACCTAACCGAATTCAGACACAAGATCGAGAATGGTACATTTGAGAAGAAGAAGTATGACTTCAAGCTACATGAAGATGGTTTGATTCAGTTGAATGGCAGGCTATGCGTCCCCCGAAGCAATGCTGAGCTAAGGGATCGCATCCTGCAAGAGTCACACTGTTCCACATTGTCAGTCCACTCGGGAGCCTCCAAGATGTACAAAGACATGAAGAGGTACTTCTGGTGGTCTGGAATGAAATCAGATGTGACAGAATTTGTATTGAGATGCTTAACATGCCAGAAGGTAAAATTCGAACACCGTAGACCGGGCGGAATGGTACTGTAACACCCCAACATACAACAACATACTTAACATTAAACTGCAGCGGAAAATACACATCATCACATAACTTACCTCATCGGTGTTACACGCCGTTAACCGCCCACGTGGCTAACAAGGCTAACATTTACACAACTGTATCGGTCTGATGGACTAGATTCCCGAGCAACTATACAGTACCGTCTCCTTTATTACTACCAACATTCTTTATACAAATACCTTTCAACTGTACCGAGTATTTACAACTAATGCCGAGAACAATTTCGGTCTTACTACACCTACAGGTTACAAGTGATTACATTGATTACCCGTACGCAACAACTACCCCGTCCTACTCTCGAACGGCTCCAGCTCCTTGTACCTGAAATAGAAAAGGAAAGAAAGGGTGGCCCCCCAGGGGCTCAGCACCTTTGCTGGTATGGTAATCCCGCAGCCCACATGCTACCGGGCCACGCACAACTATTTGTCGTCTTAGCATGCAGTTGATTACATTTAAACCAAGCATGTGAAACATAAACTCACAACACGATACATTTCACCCCAATGGGCTTAACATATACAACTCATTTATACTTAACCAATCACTCTTTGAGTTCTTCAACCCTATAGTATTTCTCCTCTAACGGAGCTATTACCTTAACAGACGACATTTACCCACTATCGGGTTTCCACAAACGTCCCTTTTACATACTAGGAATCATATCCATGATCCTCATATTTCACTTCTAAACGACATATAACATCACATCACAATAACCTTGCAACATACAAATAACACATACATAACGGGTACGGATCTCTTAGGAACCGGCCCAAACATAGTTAATACACTGGTGAGCCTAGAGAATGATATCACCCCATGTTAAGCTCGTTATAACCAAACTCATTACCGCCCTCATAGTCGGACGAGTAACTTACCTAAAGATGGATCGGATTTAGTGACCCGAACTCACCACACAAACACATATTCCCCCTAAACCGATCGTAAGTCAGAATAGCTAAGCTTTGGGATAAGCTAATGGGAGATCATAACCCGTGAGGGAAACAACCATAACAGAGAGAAGGGTAAAGCTAAAAAGGATACCCACTCCCAAACAACGCGCGACCGGCCAAACCGGATTCCTCACTACTGTTAGTACATACTTACTTTAGAATATTAGTTAGAACCCCACTATGGAGTCTACCACACCTACACACATACAGTGTTACAACTAGGTTAAACATACAAGGGAGATCCCTACATTCACATACTCATACCACACATTTAACTCACGCGTAGCCGTGGTTAGAACGCCCCATGGTTCGGGTCGTTTAATCCGAATACCAAACTCTCCTGTGATCCTAGACTCAGTTAGCTAAGGTTTAACACTTTCGAGGTTAGATGGTATCGGAACTAAACACGCCTCATATATGAATTACTATAAACTCATTACATGTTTTATCTTACAACGTGGCAAACATACAGAAAAACACATTGGCATACAAGCCGGTGTAATCCGGTAGGACACAGGTTGCAAGAAAACCATACCTGTCACCGGAGTCCACCTTATCATGTCCATTTATGTTCCTCGAGCAATTCTCGAACAACTGACAACATAACATGTACTTTTATTAACATCGGGGTAACATGTTTGTTTAAAGTCTAATGCTCATAACTTACCCTCGTTAACTAGTTAAACAACTTGACATTTTTAACTTGTTTTACTTTCACATTTTATTACAACTTTCCACCCACTTGGTTGTCTTTATATCACATCTAACATGTCCTTATAACACTCCTAACATGACCTACATAACTCTATAACATCACCTCTAACTTATCCCCATCTTTAGTCATCGTTTAATAACCTAGAAACCAAGTTTTATAGTGGTCCGGGACTTGGTCCCTAACTTAGGTCCCGGACCTACACTTAACAACTCTCTCGGTCTCTTTTAATGGGGTGGTCCGGGACTTCATACAGGTCCTAAGTCCCGGACCATTCTAGGCAAAATCTCTCGGGCAATTTTAAGGGGTTGGTCCGGGTCCTTGTACAAGACCCAAGTCCCGGACCCAAATCTGTGTAAACTCTCGGCCTTATTTGCACTCATGGTCCGGGACATGACCCATGACCTAGGTCCCGGACCCAACCTACAGAATCAACGTACTGCATTTTTCATGTCCTGCTGCGTAAGTTCTCTACACCCACCATATGTATAAACTTCCCAGTACACTCTTATACTCAAAAGTTCACCAAATATACACCACATAACAACATAGTGCACAATTTAAATTGCTTAGCACTTAGGCTCTTAAAATGCATAAATCTTAAACACTGAATTTCCCACAATATATTTGCCTTTCACCTGCAAATACACACAGCAACACATATGTCCTTTACTAGTCTCTTTGAGAACATTTTCTAAGTCACTTACCATTGGCTCTTTAGGTAGTTTCAGTAGACAACGTACGTTCATTTTCCAAAGGAATTTTAAGCTATTTTGATTAACATAAAACATGGAGGAAACACCATTTTTCTTTGAGTTTCCTTACCTTGAAGCAAAGGAGAACAATAATATATGAAAAGATGAACTCAAACTCCTTCCATGGAGATTCCTCTTGGCACCAAAATGGAGCTCTTGAAGATTTGAACGGACTAAGTCGAAGAGCTTGATGAAACTAAGAGATCGGTGGTCTTAGTTTTCGATTTGGATAAGTGAGCTAGGAGTTACATGGATTTGAAGGTGTATGCTGGTGGTGTGCTGGTTCAGTCGTAAAAGAGCAAGGAGGAAGAAGAGATACGTGAGATTGAGAGAAATGAAGAGAATGAGAAGAACTCACTGATTGCAATAGCCTTTAGTAGATATAATTGTTTACTAAAAGCAAATAGTAACTTAGCTTTATTACTTATTTACTTTTTGCTTATTAATTGATAAGGGTGTGACTCACCTCTATAAAACCGTCCCCCATCTATTATAAGGGGTTACCCAGTCTTAATTGATCAATTAAATTACATATGTTGACATATGTTACAAACTAGCTTATTTTAGTTACTATTCACTATAACAAAACCCATGGAAGTGAAATATTAATTTCTTTTTATTTTAAACTTCCAAATGTGATACTAAATAGTACACATATTAATTAAAGAGTATTGATGGTCATTTAGCCATTCAAAACTCATTTACAAGACAGTTCCTCAAAAACGTGCTTTAAAGCTCATTTCGTGTTTTAACTTGTTTTTCAAGCTTGGTTTTCTTTGGTAATTGATTTAATATATTCATTAATATATATATAAGGTCTTGGTAAGTTTATTAAGCCTTAACCAAGGTTATCCCAAGCTTAGAGCATATTTCGCCCTTTATTGCCTTTTAGGCAATTAATTGTATTTACTATTTATTAAATTGTTTACTAATGTTTCAGAGACTCTTTTTAGTCTTAACAATTTATTATTTAATGTTTAAACAACTTATTAAGGTTTGGGGTATTTCAATCTACCCCCCTTAAAAGAACTTCGTCCCCGAAGTTCACACTTTCCACATATCTTGGGTTAGAATACGGGAATTACTTGTATAATAAAACACTTCCATAACCAAACATACTTTACATCACAGTCCCGGACTTGACGGTCCGAATAACATATCCACATCCATACATCACATAACATACTTACATAGTAACCTCGGACTTGCTGGTCCGGGTACCTTAACAACATTTGCACAAACATAACAACCCTTAGACTCTCTTGTCTGGGCAACATAACAACATTTAGACCCATAGGTCCTGATAACATGACATCCTTTAGACACATAGGTCTAGGTAACACAACATCATTTAGACTCATAGGTCTTGATAACATAACACTTCGGACTTAACCACGTTAGGACTCAAGGTCCAAATAAATTTTTTTTCCTTACACACTACACACAACACGTTTTAGCACGTATAGCAGTTAAAAATTTCTTTTACACACACTGTGCTCCCGCAGAACCCGGTCGCGAAGGACACATATTGTCCCCGTTCCTTTGGGAGGTCAAAACCATCACTTAAATTTAAATTTCCTTTGTGAGGTTAAGCAAGAGAACTTAACTATGTAAGGTATCTATCGACGTTTTATAAATACCAATTCAAAACCCTTTTGAAAACACATACAACTCCAAGTCCAACTTATGCTCTTTATTCCCTTTTTCCCAGCGTGGTTATTTGTGACCACTTGTAGGGAGCTTCAAGAATCATCCAACCCTGATGTGATCAGCATCAATGTTGAACTATCCTTCCACCCCAATTTGTGTTCGGCTTCCCTTGATCGCATGCAAATCAAGTTCCACCTCCCACTTCATTTTCAAACAGCAACTAATTCAAACATGTATCATTTTCTATCTTTTAGTTTTTCTAGTCATAGTCACTACATCTCCAAGGATAGAACTCTGTCTATCAGTCATCACCATTCACTTTAATCCAGTTACCTAGGGAATCCTATTCTCACTAGGTTCTATGTCGGTTTCATACCCTTTCATAGATCACTATATTGTACATATACATATATTTTATCAAAATACAACACACAGTTTAACATTTAGTATCATATGAACATATACTGTCGGGGTCTTAGTTCCCCCGGGAGTTTCTTTACTCCCACACTTGTACTCTCACACACAACTGTTGCCAAAATGAACACATTCATCACAATGGTACACATTCATCACAATGGTATTCGCATCTTCTCGTAATTACCACAATTAAACCATGAATGTATGCGTATGTTTATGTAACACACACACCACTAACCAAAACAACTTATTTTGTGCTATGCACAACATGGTTCACGTACACTTGTACGGTAAAATACACTAAGTGGTTTTGCGCTCTACCCCCCTTAAAAAGGGATTACGCCCACGTAATCAATCACTTAATCACCGGTTAATAACGTCCTACCGTCGTGAAGTGTTTAATCTCCACACGGTTTATTATACAACGTGTTCTGGTTTGAGGATCTTAGCCATATTGGCGGTTTAGTCCCTAACCAAGAATTCTCTTTAGAGTTCGTTTAATTCATAACCAGTTTCGATTCTGGCCTGTGAAACTTCTAGGCTTTGATAATTAGCCATTTACACATATTCACAACACACATCTAACACTTGAATAATTTAGAGCTTAATTTGCCCTACACATTGTTCTTACTGTATTATACATCCCCGATTATCACCTTTATCTAGGTAACAACGGTTTCTCCACCGACGCGTGGTATTTCTTACCAAGGCGAAATCGGTGAGTTACAAACTTCCTATTCACTTCCATGATAATTTACTGTATTCCACATTGATTTACTTAATTTCTTTCAACATTTGAGCTACTACCTATATGTAGTACTCTGTCGGTTAATTCCAACACCTGTGGTATATTCCATACCATTGTTTAACACACTGTGTAAGTATAGTCACTTATTGTGAATCAAGTATCCTTCCATTGATACGACCTTGCATTTCCTATGCTTCGGTCTTTATCGTGTTATAATTCTCTTTATGCTTCTACCACATTTGACATTTCCCGAATTTCTAGCTACCCCACTCGATCATTACTGTACAAGAGCAATACCAAAACGCTCAGTCATACAGAGTGCAGAGGCGTAAACTCTTGACAATAAATCTCTTTTGCGATTGCAAGGGATTTACACTGTATTCCTTATCACATAGTATCAAATACTGGCTTGTTGCCCAGTCTGTATGTCACCATTTATCTTACATGTTCATTGTGTCTAACTCATAACTGTGCCTGCTGGCTATGTTATTATTTAGCAATACTCATGCGATGGCCGCTTGCTGCGCACCGTGCGGTTACTATTGTATAACATCAACTCACACTGCATCAGCTATTATATTAGCTTCTGCCATTACACTGTGTTTCGCCATTTATTTGGCTGATTACTGAATACTCCATTCTTCGAGCCTTTATGCTCCTTGAGCGTTGTTCATTACGCATTTAGCATCACACACCTCTGGTGGTTGCTATTAGACTTATTACTCTTCAGTCTCCACAACTGGTACAAACACTAATTTTCGTATTATTCTTACTCACATCATTCCTGGGTAGTAACAATATGGTCAACCTTTAACATACTTCCTAGACATATTCCTACTCATTACTACCGTTCTGGCGGTTCCACAATACTAAGAGGTATCCCCACTCTTAAAGCAGTGGTTCGTTATCCGCTTTTACTCATATAACATAAAGCTTTCGTAGTCAACAAAATCACTTATGACATTTTACTTGTGGCTTATAAGCCCTATTGCCTCGAGCTCCGCTCATTATAGGCTGTTCTCATTCATTTACTTCTTCGAACAATGTTACACGGTTTACAGGTTGTATTGGGCTCCATGACAAGGTCGTTATTCCTTTCATGGGATGTCCCTTCAAGGATGTCAGAGTTCCTCCTGACGCCTTAAGATTAAACTGGGTGTTAGTTTCAACCCTTGCGTTTCTGTCATGTTATTCCGTTCAACCACTGTTGATCCAAACACCCCTTTCAGGATAGCTCCTGGGTGTTACTAGGTTATGCCATTACATCTGGCTTTTACTTATGAGTACGTTCAATTAACTGCATTTCCTTGCATTCTTGCCTGGGTTAAATATTCTCTTTAGGGAGGTTGATATCTCTAGTGATTATCTCGGGAGTCTCATCCCGGTCATTGCACATTCATTCCTCAGGATTTTTAAGACATATTCCATGTCCTTATTTACCAACTAGTGCACTTCGCACTTGTTCACCTTTAGACATTTCCTTAAAATAAATTCACTGATTCTTGTAGTCTTATTAACCTTACTGGTTTCTTTACTTCTACCATTCTTGGTAATTTTTACCTTGTCTGACTTTTACTTTGGACCGTAGTATGGAGTCGACTACTTCCCGTGTTCCAGACTCCACTCGTATACATATGTGGGGTATCCTGTTGATACATTGCTACTTACCCGGTTAACCTATAAAAAGGTCTGCCAGGCCCACAAGCTCCTATCGGAGTGCGGTCGTCCCACAATTCAGTTGGTACACTTGTAGTGTCCGTCACACGCCTAGGTGAAGTATTCTGTTGTCAACTCCCTTATATTATCCTGTGATAATATGCATTCCGTGCTTCCCGATCTTAATCAAGGGAAGGTTTATCCACTATTGTATTTGTTTTTATGGTCTCCATCCATTCCCTCGGGTTGCTACCCTTGGGTTTACCGGTTTCCATCCGGTTATTTAAATGTCACTGGGTATAACTTACCTACCATGTGGCGCTGAGGCCGGTGTAGGTCTCTTGGTCTGGTTTCAAGGAAGGTTGGAAATAAATGGGTTTGGAAGAAAATTTGGTTTGGAAAAAGGTTTTGAAGATGAATTTAAGTCTAAAAGATTAATTCTCGTGGCTTCACAACATTTCCTTGCTTTAACCCAGTCCAGCTTCTTGCTGACTGGTGTACTTCCAATTACAGAGGTTAGGCTGCTAAGCCCTTCCACAACTATGTTGATCTCACTTAACTTCACGGTACCTTACTAAGTACCTAGTTGTTTAAAGTTTCTCGTACAGCCTTGTTATAGCAGCACTTGCCATGGCAAGTGCGCCATACTGACTGGCTGTCAGTTCGACACACATCGGTTGGGTACTGCCTTCACCCGCACTGACATCAGTGGCCTTGTTGGCCCTTGCTTTATCTTACAGCCTTAACAATAAATCCTCTGGGTACTTCTCATCGTTTACACATGATAATCATTAACTAGGGTGTTTCCCATTCTGGGAGACCCCTTTTTCTTAGTATTACATCCTCCTTGTACTACATTGTAGTCCCGTAGACACTCGTCTCGGTTTTCATTACCTCACTACTTGCCTGTTGCACGCTTGGTGCGTTGCAAGCTGGTTGTTCTCGACTGCTCGGCATGTCGATCCAGGTTGCTGGAAATTCTATTCTCCTATACACCAGATTCACCATTCCCCATTACATGCGGCAGATATTATATAAATGGGAACCGTCTTCGGGATTCACACCTTTCGGAATCTACCGTGTGACAGGCTCTTCGTACTTATAAGGTCATTTAAATACAGCCAGATCGGGTATTCCCGAGTAAGAGAGGGCTTCCATCTCTCTGGCGTTCTTTCCCAGTTATAATCAGGGATTGTGGAGGGTGGGATGTATATGGTAGGTTTCCAATATTCATTGGTTCTCCTGACTAGCATATCTCTCACGCTATCACTCACCCCTTAACCCACATGTACTGAAATCCTAACTCGGTACTTCCTAAGCTCGGTAATTCAGTCATCAGAGCGACACTCCGCTCTGATACCACTTTTTGTAACACCCCAACATACAACAACATACTTAACATTAAACTGCAGCGGAAAATACACATCATCACATAACTTAACTCATCGGTGTTACACGCCGTTAACCGCCCACGTGGCTAACAAGGCTAACATTTACACAACTGTATCGGTCTGATGGACTAGATTCCCGAGCAACTATACAGTACCGTCTCCTTTATTACTACCAACATTCTTTATACAAATACCTTTCAACTGTACCGAGTATTTACAACTAATGCCGAGACCAATTTCGGTCTTACTACACCTACAGGTTACAAGTGATTACATTGATTACCCGTACGCAACAACTACCCCGTCCTACTCTCGAACGGCTCCAGCTCCTTGTACCTGAAATAGAAAAGGAAAGAAAGGTGGCCCCCCAGGGGCTCAGCACCTTTGCTGGTATGGTAATCCCGCAGCCCACATGCTACCGGGCCACGCACAACTATTTGTCGTCTTAGCATGCAGTTGATTACATTTAAACCAAGCATGTGAAACATAAACTCACAACACGATACATTTCACCCCAATGGGCTTAACATATACAACTCATTTATACTTAACCAATCACTCTTTGAGTTCTTCAACCCTATAGTATTTCTCCTCTAACGGAGCTATTACCTTAACAGACGACATTTACCCACTATCGGGTTTCCACAAACGTCCCTTTTACATACTAGGAATCATATCCATGATCCTCATATTTCACTTCTAAACGACATATAACATCACATCACAATAACCTTGCAACATAC
Source organism: Limonium bicolor (assembly GCA_023374045.1). Classification (NCBI taxonomy): domain Eukaryota; kingdom Viridiplantae; phylum Streptophyta; class Magnoliopsida; order Caryophyllales; family Plumbaginaceae; genus Limonium; species Limonium bicolor. The sequence continues at coordinate 488,278,605 of CM041776.1, forward strand.
AAATAACACATACATAACGGGTACTGATCTCTTAGGAACCGGCCCAAACATAGTTAATACACTGGTGAGCCTAGAGAATGATATCACCCCATGTTAAGCTCGTTATAACCAAACTCATTACCGCCCTCATAGTCGGACGAGTAACTTACCTAAAGATAGATCGGATTTAGTGACCCGAACTCACCACACAAACACATATTCCCCCTAAACCGATCGTAAGTCAGAATAGCTAAGCTTTGGGATAAGCTAATGGGAGATCATAACCCGTGAGGGAAACAACCATAACAGAGAGAAGGGTAAAGCTAAAAAGGATACCCACTCCCAAACAACGCGCGACCGGCCAAACCGGATTCCTCACTACTATTAGTACATACTTACTTTAGAATATTAGTTAGAACCCCACTATGGAGTCTACCACACCTATACACATACAGTGTTACAACTAGGTTAAACATACAAGGGAGATCCCTACATTCACATACTCATACCACACATTTAACTCACGCGTAGCCGTGGTTAGAACGCCCCATGGTTCGGGTCGTTTAATCCGAATACCAAACTCTCCTGTGATCCTAGACTCAGTTAGCTAAGGTTTAACACTTTCGAGGTTAGATGGTATCGGAACTAAACACGCCTCATATATGAATTACTATAAACTCATTACATGTTTTATCTTACAACGTGGCAAACATACAGAAAAACACATTGGCATACAAGCCGGTGTAATCCGGTAGGACACAGGTTGCAAGAAAACCATACCTGTCACCGGAGTCCACCTTATCATGTCCATTTATGTTCCTCGAGCAATTCTCAACAACTGACAACATAACATGTACTTTTATTAACATCGGGGTAACATGTTTGTTTAAAGTCTAATGCTCATAACTTACCCTCGTTAACTAGTTAAACAACTTGACATTTTTAACTTGTTTTACTTTCACATTTTATTACAACTTTCCACCCACTTGGTTGTCTTTATATCACATCTAACATGTCCTTATAACACTCCTAACATGACCTACATAACTCTATAACATCACCTCTAACTTATCCCCATCTTTAGTCATCGTTTAATAACCTAGAAACCAAGTTTTATAGTGGTCCGGGACTTGGTCCCTAACTTAGGTCCCGGACCTACACTTAACAACTCTCTCGGTCTCTTTTAATGGGGTGGTCCGGGACTTCATACAGGTCCTAAGTCCCGGACCATTCTAGGCAAAATCTCTCGGGCAATTTTAAGGGGTTGGTCCGGGTCCTTGTACAAGACCCAAGTCCCGGACCCAAATCTGTGTATAACTCTCGGCCTTATTTGCACTCATGGTCCGGGACATGACCCATGACCTAGGTCCCGGACCCAACCTACAGAATCAACGTACTGGCATTTTTCATGTCCTGCTGCGTAAGTTCTCTACACCCACCATATGTATAAACTTCCCAATACACTCTTATACTCAAAAGTTCACCAAATATACACCACATAACAACATAGTGCACAATTTAAATTGCTTAGCACTTAGGCTCTTAAAATGCATAAATCTTAAACACTGAATTTCCCACAATATATTTGCCTTTCACCTGCAAATACACACAGCAACACATATGTCCTTTACTAGTCTCTTTGAGAACATTTTCTAAGTCACTTACCATTGGCTCTTTAGGTAGTTTCAGTAGACAACGTACGTTCATTTTCCAAAGGAATTTTAAGCTATTTTGATTAACATAAAACATGGAGGAAACACCATTTTTCTTTGAGTTTCCTTACCTTGAAGCAAAGGAGAACAATAATATATGAAAAGATGAACTCAAACTCCTTCCATGGAGATTCCTCTTGGCACCAAAATGGAGCTCTTGAAGATTTGAACGGACTAAGTCGAAGAGCTTGATGAAACTAAGAGATCGGTGGTCTTAGTTTTCGATTTGGATAAGTGAGCTAGGAGTTACATGGATTTGAAGGTGTATGCTGGTGGTGTGCTGGTTCAGTCGTAAAAGAGAGCAAGGAGGAAGAAGAGATACGTGAGATTGAGAGAAATGAAGAGAATGAGAAGAACTCACTGATTGCAATAGCCTTTAGTAGATAATAATTGTTTACTAAAAAAATAGTAACTTAGCTTTATTACTTATTTACTTGTTTGCTTATTAATTGATAAGGGTGTGACTCACCTCTATAAAAACCGTCCCCCATCTATTATAAGGGGTTACCCAGTCTTAATTGATCAATTAAATTACATATGTTGACATATGTTACAAACTAGCTTATTTTAGTTACTATTCACTATAACAAAACCCATGGAAGTGAAATATTAATTTCTTTTTATTTTAAACTTCCAAATGTGATACTAAATAGTACACATATTAATTAAAGAGTATTGATGGTCATTTAGCCATTCAAAACTCATTTACAAGACAGTTCCTCAAAAACGTGCTTTAAAGCTCATTTCGTGTTTTAACTTGTTTTTCAAGCTTGGTTTTCTTTGGTAATTGATTTAATATATTCATTAATATATATATAAGGTCTTGGTAAGTTTATTAAGCCTTAACCAAGGTTATCCCAAGCTTAGAGCATATTTCGCCCTTTATTGCCTTTTAGGCAATTAATTGTATTTACTATTTATTAAATTGTTTACTAATGTTTCGGAGACTCTTTTTAGTCTTAACAATTTATTATTTAATGTTTAAACAACTTATTAAGGTTTGGGGTATTTCAGGTACAATCGATGCCAGTTCCGGAGTGGAAATTTCATGATATCTCCATGGATTTTGTTGTAGGACTCCCACCTGCTAGGGGAGGACTCAACATGATCTGGGTTGTAGTAGATCGCCTTACCAAGGTTGCCAGATTCATACCGATGAAGGACACATGGAAGGTAGTAAAGCTAGCTGAGCTTTTCGATAAGGAGATTATCAGACACCACGGAGTCCCTAAGACTATAGTATCTGACCGTGACACCAGGTTTCTTTCGAGATACTGGAGAGCTACAAGGGAAGCGTTGGGTACAGAATTGAAGTTGAGTACCGCCTTCCATCCTCAGACCGACGGTCAGACAGAAAGGACCATCCAGACACTGGAGGACATGCTTCGGGCATGTGCCTTGGACTTTCAGGGGAGTTGGTTAGATAAGCTTCATCTTATCGAGTTCTCGTATAATAATAGTTATCACGCCTCGATTAAGATGTCGCCTTTCCAAGCTCTATACGGTAGACCTTGCCGTACACCCTTGTGTTGGGATGAGTCAAGTGAAGCGGTCATAATAGGACCGGAGTATCTTGAGCAAGTGCATGCTGAAGTGCAGCAGATTAGAGCTAACATGAAGGCAGCCCAAGATAGACAGAAATCCTATGCGGATGTGAGACGACGCGACCTTGAGTTCGCCGTGGGCGACCAAGTGTTCTTGCGAGTTTCACCTATGAAGGGTGTCTTCCGTTTTGGTCAGAAGGGCAAGCTAAGCCCAAAGTTTGTAGGGCCGTACACTATCACCGAAAGAGAGTTGGATCTGTAGCCTACAGGTTAGCACTACCTGAGGACTTGGGGCGTGTCCATGATGTATTTCATGTGTCACAACTCAAGAAGTATATTGCTGATCCTTCTCATGTGTTGGAGCCCGAGCACTTATCCATTGAGCCAAACATGAGATATGTTGAAACCCCAGTGAGAATCCTCGATAGGAAGACCAGAGACACTCGCCATAAGTCTATAAGAATGGTGAAGGTCCTATGGTCAAACCATAATGTCGAAGAAGCGACATGGGAATTGGAAGATGCCATGAAGGCTAAGTACCCACAGCTGTTCATAGACTAGAGAGTCTAGTATTTAGCAATACGGGTACGGGTCGTACCCCTTTTAAGGGGGGTAGAGCCTTTTGCTTTTGCATTGCTTCGGGGTAAGCGTTGCTTAGTGTGTAGGTATTGTAATAAACTTTGTATGACACATGTAGTGTAAGTGAATTTGGTATGTGTATGTATGTGTAATGTGTAGCGTATGAAGGTATTTGTATGATGGATGATGTATGTGTAATGTGTATTGTGAATGGTAATGATGTATTGCGTAATGTGGAAGGGTATGTATGTGAATTGTGAATGATGCTTGAACCGTGTATGCTTGTAATGTGGAATGAAGCGAACACCTCATAGGTGGTAGTAAGACACATTAGTGCAATTGGGTTGCCTAATGAGTAGAATTACTAAACTATTAACCTTGAGCAACTTTGAGGGCAAAGTTTCTTAAGGGGGGTAGATTGAAATACCCCGTAATTAAAAATAGCGATTAATTAGGCTAATAAATAATTTAGAGGCTTAATTAAGTATAAATAATCATGAGGGAACAAATCCCGAAGAAAACGGATCCTTAAAATGGATTAAAACCACTAACGAACCTTAAAGCGCGTTTTTCGAGGTAACCGGGAAAACGTGTCTTTAAGCGGGTCAAATAGACTCGTAACAATTGTGGTCAACTAAATAATCATTAATAAATATTAGTGAAGCTTTAGGACCAATAAAATCAATAAAACGAGAGATTAGTAAAAACTGTCAAAAACGGGAAGTTGTGGGGTAGAAGTATAAATAACTAAAACTTATGTGTCCACTTTTAAAATAAAAAGTGAAGTTGTGTATGTGTGTATGCCAGCCGATGGGCTCCCCCTGTCACTCTCACACACTCTATTAATTCTCCTTATTTACAAACAAACAAAACAATAAAGTAAACCCCCTCTCCTTTATCACTTTACTCCCTCACTCACAATTCTCTCTCCTCCTCTCATTCTCTTCTCCACGTACAGGCCCCCATCATCCTCCTCTCTATTTCTCTTCTTCTCCAATCGGTTGCCATGGGAGCTTGAAGAAACTCACAAAACTACCACTTCTCTCCTCTTGTTACTCTAGCAAACCTCTTCCAAAAATTGTAAAAATTACACCATTGTCTTCCTCTCCTCAAGAGCAACATTCCCCTCTTTCCAAAAATTGAAAAGGACATTTTCGTTTTATTGGGTATGCCCCATTTGGAGCTTCAACACCACCATTAGAAGGCCCTCCTTCTCCTTGTTCTTTTGAGGTAAAAACACTCTCAAAACTCCATCTTTTTCTAGCCCTTGTGGGCAAAACGAAATCTAGAAACTAAGCCCTTGCTACTCCTTGTGTTCTAGCCGATTTTGGCCTCATTGGTGGAGTTGGAATCTTGTTTTTGAGCCACTCCAAGCCTTGTTTACACTCTTGGAAGGTAATATAATTTCTAAACCCTAAAACCTACATTAGAGCTTGAATAATGGTTAGGGTTAGTTTTAGTATTAAAATGGTGTATTGAAATATGTATATGTATGGGTTGTAGTGTTAGAGTTGTTCTATAACCGGTAAGAAGAGGAGAGGAAGAGGAAAAGAAGGAGCAAGAAGAAGAAAGGAGAAGCTAATAAAGGAACAAGGTAATTGCACTCTTCCTTGTGTAGCCTTGTAAATGAATGTGTAACAGATTTTGAGAAATGAAAATATGTAATGCAAAATAGTAATGCATTGGTAGTGTAATGTGTAGGAAGAAACAAGATTGTAGAACCTTAAATGACATTTTAAAAACTGTTACAAACAGATTGGGGCTTAGTGTTTATGTGCAGAAATTTTTATGAGTGTTAGTAGTTGATAGTGGTGTATGAGAGCTTGAATATCATTGCTGTTTCGAAACAGGTGAAATGGGTAACAAAATGTGAATACATGATGTGGTGAGAGTGTAAAAATATAGGGGAGGTTATGTCAAAATTTATATAGGATTAGAACACTTAGTGAATTTTAAACTAGGTGACTAATGTGAGTGTGTAACAGATTTTGTTTGAGATAGATAGGGGGTAAGTTGAGAGAGATAGTTAAGGTAGTTATAGTGCATTGCAAGTTTTAGAAATGACATTATAAGAAGGAGCTAAAGATGTAGAAGATGAGAGTTAAAATCTGTAGCAATTGCAACTAGAGAAGAAAACAATGTGAGTGTTGAATGAGAACTTAGAAATTGGGTGTGTAAGTTAGTATAGAATTGTGTAATGAGTTAGAAAATGAATTAGCATGATTTAGGGTGTTTAAATTGTACAAAAACATGTTAGGATGTATGTAGGAAGATTGGGGAAACAATGGGTGAAATTGGGAAAGAAAAATAAAATCTGTAGCAAGGTTCTGACTCCGTCCGACCCAGACGGTGAGTCGGACGTGGGTCGGACGAGGCTTGAGAAACGAAAACCAATCTTTCTGGAATGGTCCGACCCAGAGCCGTGAGTCGGACGTGGGTCGGACATGGCTCAAACAACGGACTATGGACTTTCTGGAATGGTCCGACCCAGGACCGTGAGTCAGACATGGGTCGGACATGCAAATTTTTACAATGTCGAAGTTTCTGACTTCGTCCTACCCAGACGGTGAGTCGGACGTGGGTCGGACGGAGCTTGGACGACGGGACCAAAACCTTCTGGAATGGTCCGACCCAGAGAGTATGGGTCGGATGGAATAGTGCTGGGTCGGACAGGGTAAATTTTAGAGAACAAACTCTACTGGAATGGTCCGACCCAGGGCTTGGGTCGGACGGTGGGTCGGACGGCCCTATACTTACAAAAAAAAGCAGTAAGCTTATAACTAGTATATATATATATATGTATACCCACCTATACATATGTACATATATGTGTATGTAAATTATGGACAAGTAATGGAAAGTAAGTAAAATGAAATATAAGTGTAAGGGATGTAAAGGCTTAGTGAATATGGATTAGTAAACACAAAAGTAGTTGAGTTAAGATTAATAATGGTAGATTTATCATTCAATTGTATGCATATCATAGGATTTGATTTGTGACACCGGAAGGACGTTTGGAAACACGTACGACGGTGAACGGTATGGATTCCTCATGCCCCGTATGCTATCTTGGTTACTCTGATTTGTGTGTTGTGTGCTAATTGATCACCAAATAAGATAAATGCACGAATCGGAGTTATCATGTTTACTTGTGAATTTGTAGTGTTGTATATTGTTGTATATTGCTGTATATTGTCTTTAAATTTAGTTTGTATAATTCATGAAATGTATGGATGAATATGAATGCTTGTATGAATGTTGTAATGTACCGTGACCGATTGTGAATGTGTTTGGACTTCTAACTTATTCCTAACAAGCTAACCATTCTAACTTAAATTGGTAATTAAATTTGAATGAGTACAAGTCCGATATAGTTTCGGCCACGCGTGAGGATGCGGAGTCACGAGAGGTTGGCTCCAATTCCTGACTCTTAAACTGGTCCACGGCCCAAATCCCTTAAGTGGGTAGCATCCCGGATTGGTGAGTCAAGTAAATCCCGGAGGTGGGACGGAGTAGTCCCCAGGGCCGGAGGTCCCGACGAATTAACTTGAGTATAAGTAAGTAAGTAAGAATGAGTAAGTAAAGTAAATGAAAGTAAGTAAGTGCAAGTAAGAAAAAGTAAGTAATGAGTAAAAGAGTAAAAGCATTCCGATTAACCCGGATGCATAATTTGGCTAACCTTGTGAAGGTAAGTAAGATGCGTGTTACTGTATTGTTACCTTGGAATGTGTAATGTATTGAGCATGAATGTATGATGTATGTAAAGCATGTATGTATGAAAATAATGAACAGCATGTTTAGTGGACGTCAAATAGTCGGCGTGCCCTAGCTAGCACGCGGTATATGCGGAGTTTATACGCAGCGTTTGCTGAGCCCCTTGGGGCACCATTTTTACTACACGCAGGTACTCGAGAGTGATGAAGATGTGAAGACTCAATTCTATTTCTTTATCTTCTTTTTGGATTGTAAATGGTGAATTGTAAGTATGTTATGTTTGGGTAATGGAAGTAATGTCTTAGTAGCTCGGTACGTTATGTTCATCAGACCGTGACTGTAAGTAAGGTAAGCCTAGCTAGCCGTATGGGCGGTTAGCGGCGTTGTACCACCCGCCGTAGTAAGTATGTAATATTTCCGCTGCGAACTCGTAAGATTAATAGGACGATTAGACAGTAAGCATAGGATTAGCGGTTGGGGTGTTACAATTTGAATGTCCAAAGCCTCTGCTTGATTAAGGTATATTGAAATACCCCAAACATTAATTACCTTAATGAATAAGGAATTAAATCAAATGAAGGTTATAATTACCAAATATTCATGTAATGAGTAATACTCATTATAAACATTAGTGTATAAACATATAGTTCAAAGTGGACACCAAACTATATATTAAATCTCTGATAAAAGAGAGAACACTATTAAGGAGAAATCAACTCCTAAAGTCAATGCTACATGTAACACATTAGTGCATATACTAAATATCATAAATATTACCATTAGACTATATAAAACATTTTACACAACAACCACCTATATACACATCTTAAAACAATAATAATACATGTTACCACCTAAAACATAAATTATGTCACAAGTGTACAAACTTAATGTCTTAATATTAAGTCTAACACTTCAAAATGGTCCCCCCCCCCCCACACACACTTTATGGCCGACTGCAAGAGTTGGTAAAAGAGAGAATCAAATACATAAGACAAATACAAGTAGAGACAAGAATGTCCCAAAGAGGAAAAAAGCAAAAGTGACTTTCCATGCTCTTCCTCTCATTCCTTCTCACACAAGAGAAATATCTTCCAATTTCTTTAGCCGGTTACGGCATGTATAACTGTAGGAGGGGACACAAAATCAGACATTACACATTAGAAGACAATTTCAACACAAAAGAAACATTAAAAGACAACTTACCTCATATAAGACAATTCCTCTCATCTCTCTCACTGATAAGTGTGAAATATGCATGGTTTTAGTGGTCTTAAACGTCTAATTTTTGCACCTACATTAATGATATTCCACACTTATCTTATGTTTTCCCTTGGTTTCTTGTTCAATGAGAGTTGATACCTTTTTGTGTGTCAAATGTAGAAAAAGGCCAAGAAAACAGCAGCTTAGCTCATAAGGGTGATGATGCAACAGGCGGGGATCGAATTGGAGTCAGAACGAAGAATTTGGAAGATTTTGAAGACGTGTCCGAGCTCGTGTCCGAACATTCAAGCTCGGACACAAGTCGAGAGTTTGAGAGCTGTGCCTGATGAAGTGTCCGAACTTCAGTCTGGACTTCGAAGTTCAGAAATGGTTCGAGACTCACAACGGAGAAGTCGAAACTCTGCTCTACGCTGCATGTCAGAACTTGTGTCCGAACGTTGAAGTTCGGACACAAGTCGAGACTTTTGAAATTGAAGCGCTCAAAACGAAGTGTCCGAACATTGAAGGTCGGACCAATGTTCAAATGTGACTAAATTATCAATAGAAGTTCGGCGTTTTGAAGGAAAAAGTGGGGAAAACCTTATATAAGTGACCTAATCAGAGTTGAGAGGGGATATCATTACATCACGACACTCTTACGCTCTTCAACAACACTCTCTTCACTCATCTCACTTCATCAACATCAGCTTCACTTTCATCCACATTCATCAAGCGCACCATTGCCATCATTGAGGAGCATTGCCAGAAGGGAGTCAATCATCGTCTTCCACCTTGCGCTAGTAAGTCTCCGAGTCTGGATAATTACTCAATTTGGGAGTTTTTCTTTCCTTAGATGAATTCTCTTTTGATTGTATTCATTCGCTTCTTTGATATGTCTGGCTAGTAAGGATAACTCTAGGGAAGGGTTGTTCGTAATGGATACAAGTTAGTTAGGATTTCTGCAATTTGATTATGAGATTGTATCGGATTGTTTCTAGGTTAATGCTAATCATTCATCTTCTCTGTTAAATTTGCGCATTTATAGAGTTGTTTTGTGAATCCTGTTATGATCAGATAAGGTGATTAACAAGAAGTTCAAATTAATCTGGAGATTTGTGGAAAGATTAGTCGGATAGATAATTTTTCCTGTAAATGCTAATAATTCTTCGCACGTATTCTGCCTATATGTGTTTTGCCAGCTTCTAGATTAGAGTTGACATGTTCTGATAGGTGAGCTCTTCCTTTAACTAGGATTTAGGATCGAAGAGAGTCTAAGAATTGACCTGTCCGTTTCTCATAATTAAATTGTAGGTCTGGCTAGATTTATCTAGTAAAGAACAACCCAAACCCGGAGTACCACTCATTTTTATTGAACTTATCAATTTGCTTTCATTAATCGTTCATTTAGATTTAGACTTGTGTTTACTCAATTCAATTACAAAACAATTCACAACCCCCTAAATTTCCAGTTTTCTTAGGATTAGGTTTATTTCTTCAAGTCCCGTGGATTGATATCCGGTTGCTTCTGTTAGCTATACTAGTGCGACCGGGATTTTTGAAACCCAACAGGACTTTGATTTATTATTTTCTAGGTTTAATTAATTTAGTTTTTAGTATATCATTTTTCCCTGTTTGCAAAATGGCGCCGTTGCCGGGGACTTGACTTTGTCTAGTCCTTTGCCCTGGTTGTCAATTGTTTTACTTTACTTTATTTTATTTTTCTATTTTGTTCTAGTTATATTTGTTTTATATTACTTATTTTATTTGCGCTATTTATTTCTTCCTTGTTTTAATTTGATTATAGTCTTAATTCCGTGTTTGCTAGTTTTGTTTTTAATCTTTAGTGTAGTTTTGAATTTATTCCGTTTTAACAATTGTGTTTTATTTTACATTCAGTGTATTCGTAGTTGTTTATACTTGTTTCATATTAGTACTAACTTTAATTTCTGTGTTTTATTTGTTTGAATTGTGTAGGTGTTTGGTGAATGCACGGTACCCGATCTTGAGGACCACCAAGATTCAATCTAGACCCAGAGATCAACCATACAGCTCGTCGAGCAAGAAGAGCACTCACCTACACCATGGCTGCAAACAGACCAATAAATAATGAGCAAGCCACATTGGGAAGAATCAATCGCCCACCAGCTGCTCCCAGAAGAGGCCCTGTGACTCTACCCAATCTCACAGCGGAGTTAACAGCAGAATGCCAAAAACTTAAACCAAGCCATCAAACAAATGCTGTCAGGAATCACCCTGCAGGGACCTTTTCAGGCGCAGATCTGGCTGATGCGCTCGACCATGTCCATCACTTCCTAGTTCATCTGGATTCGTTGGGGATGTCTCAAGGTCCGGAGGAGTATGCTCGGCTGTGTTTGTTCCAACACAGTCTATCAGGGGAAGCATCAAAGTGGTTCCATCATCTGCCATCGGGTATCATCACTACCTGGGAGCTGATGACAGACAGGTTCTACGAGAAGTACATCCCCATGTCTAGGACCAGACAGATGATTGCTGATCTGACAGCCATCAAGCAGTCCAACGGTGAGACACTTTGCGAGGCCTGGGATAGATTCAAGGAGCTGCTCCGTCAGTGCCCTCATCACGGTCAGAACACAACATCTTTGGCTCAGGGGTTCTTCCAAGGGCTAAGAGATGAGCATAGAGGTGAGGTCAGAGCTGCATTGGGTGGAAATCTGCTTGCTAAGAGCGGAGAAGAGTTTATGACTGCTATGGAGTCCTACTGTGAGGAGCTCCGCCAGTGGAGCAGCAGTGGTGGAAGAGTCTTCACAGTTGGTCAGACGTCTTCTCGGACTCCAGACCCTATGATTGAACAAATAGCTGCTGATCAGGCCCACTTAAGTACCACAGTGGGTAACATGGCGAAGATGCTCGAGCAGCTCACTATGGGATAGACATCTGTGTAAACTGCCAAGAAGGTGTCTACTAGTTCCAGTGATGTCTGTTGTTCTCAGTGCGGAGACATCCATGAGTACGAGGACTGCCCAATGGTTGCTTAGATGAGGCAGACTGAGAAGGCACATGCAGTTGGTCAGTACAACAGGCAGCCTTGGATACAGAATCAGCACCCAAACCTAAGGTACATAAATCTGAATAACGCCCTGAACTCACATCAGATGCAGCCTCAGAGGGCGAACCAGGGAGGACCACCCGGCTTTGCTAGGCCTCAGTATAGTCAGTTCAGGCCTCAGCAGTCTCAAGCTCAGCATCCATCATTGAGCTCAAACAATGCCAATCTGAAGGAGATGGTGGATAAGTTGATGGCTTCTCAGGAGCAGCAAGCTGTAATCAATCAGAATCTGGCAGCTGGTCAGCAAAAATTGGAAAATGCCATGGTAGAGATGCAGGGAACGATGAGGCAGTTGACTCAGTTCCTCTTACAGTAGAGATCTTCTGGATCACTGCCTTCCCAACCAGACCCCAATCCCAAGGAGCAGTTGAAGGCAGTGTCGGTCTCAGAAGCAGTGGTGATTGAGGACTGCAAAGATTCTGGAGAGGTAGCAGCAGTTACCCTAAGGAGTAGAAGGAGCTTAATCAATGACAAAGTGGCAGGGAGCCATACTGATGAGGAGACCAAGCCCCCTTCTAATACCGCCGGTGCACCATCAGGGCATCCTGTCCCTCCTGAGGTAGTTCATGAGGAGACCCAGGCTCCTATTCCTTCCTCCTCTCATTCAACTGCTATTAAAAATATGAAAGGAAAAACATCTGTAAAAGAACTTCCTTTTCCAAACCGTCTCAAAGAGCGAGAGCTTGATGAGCAGTTTGGAAGATTTTTAGATGTCTTTCGTAAGTTGACTATCAATATTCCTCTTATTGATGCGATCAAACAAATGCCTAACTATGCTAAATTTGTGAAGGATTTGATTTCAAATAAGAGGAAGTATAAGGAGAAGGACACCATTCAGCTGACTGAGATCTGTTCAGCAGCGATCCTACAGAAGCTGCCTCCCAAGCGTGGTGATCCAGGTCAGCCCATTATTCCCTGCTCAATTGGAGATATGGATTGTGGATATGGCCTCTGCGATCTGGGAGCGAGCATTAACCTGATGCCATACACTATGTTCAAGAAGCTTCATGCGGGTGAGCTCGTTCCAATTCATTTCAATCTCCAATTAGCTGATAGATCGTCAATCACACCTAGAGGTAAGGTAGAGAATATGGTTGTTGGTGTGGGTAAGTTTTTCTTCCCAGCTGATTTTGTAATCCTCGACATGGATGAGGATGTCGAGGTACCTCTAATTCTAGGTAGACCTTTCCTTCGTACTGCTAAGACTATTATAGACGTTGATAAGGGAAAGGTCACCTTAAAATTTCATGATGAAGAATTGAGTTTTGATATTAATAAAATGATGCGAAAGAACTCTTCTTCTCATGCTATATTCTCTGTTGACTTACTTGAGGATTTTTCTGATCTAGAGGATGATTATATCCCTAGAAGTACTAATGTTCGTTTTTCCTTGGGTGAGTCTTCTGACTTGTTAGAGCAGGTACTGAGCCTATCCATTGAGGATGACAAGGAAAGCTTTGAGATGGCCTCAGTCGTCCAGCAGCTCAATCAAGGGAGGTCATATTTTCGCTCCTTCACTCATCCGGTAGAAAAGCTGGATCGACCTATCCAAAGGCCTATCACTTCAATAGAGAAGCCTCCTATCCTTAAACTCAAATCTCTTCCTTCCCACCTTAAATATATTTTTCTGGCAGAGGGTAGCACCCTGCCTATTATTATCTCTGCATCTCTGCATGTTTCGCAGGAAACTAGACTTCTGGAGGTGCTCAAGAGGCATAAAGGTGCCATGGGGTGGTCAGTTGCTGATATCAAAGGGATCAATCTGGGTTTCTGCACTCATCAGATCTATATGGAGGATAATTATAAGGTAGTGAGGCAGCCCCAGAGAAGATTAAATCCCAATCTGAAGGAGGTGGTCAAAGCTGAAGTGCTGAAGCTTCTTGATGCGGGTATTATATACCCGATATCTGACAACCAGTGGGTGTCTCCCGTCCAGGTTGTCCCAAAGAAAGGAGGGATCGTGGCAGTTCCCAATGAGAAGGGGGAGATTGTTCCTCAGAGGCAGACGACCGGATGGAGAATGTGTATTGACTACTGTCGCCTCAACAATGCCACGAGGAAGGACCACTTCCCGCTTCCATTCATCAATCAAATGCTGGAGCGGTTAGCTAGTCAGGAGTTCTACTGCTTCCTCGATGGCTACGGTGGCTACTTTCAGATCCCTATTGATCCAGAGGATCAAGAGAAGATGACCTTTACTTGTCCATATGGGACGTTCGCATATAGGAGGATGCCTTTTGGTCTCTGTAATGCTCCCGCGTGATGTTCCAGAGGTGTATGATGGCCATCTTCAATGACTTCATTGAGAAGAGCATTGAAGTTTTATGGACAACTTTTCAGTCTATGGGCAGAGTTTCGAGGTGTCCTTGGAGCACTTAGATAAGATATTGGGGAGATGTGAGGAGACGAACCTTGTGCTGAACTGGGAGAAGTGCCATTTTATGGTACGAGAAGGTATTGTACTGGGTCACAAGGTTTCTAAGGAGGGCATCCAGGTAGATAAAGCCAAGGTGGAGGTGATAGAGAAGCTTCCCCCACCGACTACAGTGAAGGATGTCAGATCTTTCCTTGGTCACGTAAGATTCTACAGGAGATTCATTTAGGACTTTTCGAAGATTGCTAAGCCCTGTCAGACCTGCTTCAGAAAGATGTCAAGTTCCAGTTCACTGAGGAGTGCTTGACAGCCTTTCAGACCATCAAAGATATGCTTTGCTTAGCTCCAATTGTGGTTCCACCAGATTGGTCAGAACCGTTTGAGATCATGACAGATGCGAGCGATTATGCTGTTGGCACCACATTATGTCAGAGGAAGGATAAGATACTGAGAGTGATCACCTATGCTAGCAAGACCTTGATAGACGCACAGAAGAATTACACTACTACAGAGAAGGAGTTGCTTGCTGTGGTGTTTCCTCTGGATAAATTTCGACCGTATCTGCTAGGGATCAAGGTGATTGTCCACACTGATCATACGGCCCTCAAGTATCTTTTCCAGAAAAATGAATCAAAGCCTAGACTTCTGAGGTGGATTTTACTTCTCCAAGAATTTAACTTGGAGGTTGTGGATAAGAAGGGGAAGCAAAACGGAGTTGCTGATCACCTGTCTAGGCTTGACATTCCTGATGATGGAATCCCAATCAATGAGTTCTTTCCTGATGAGACGGTGTTTATGATTGGAAAGGTGAAAGAACCACGGTATGCGGATTTGGTAAACTTTCTTGCTTCTAGGCTGATTCATTACAGCTACAACTCAAAGAAGAAATTCTTATCAGAAGCCCGCCACTATATCTGGGAGGATCCCTATCTGTTTAGGATCTGTGCTGATGGTTTCATAAGGCGATACCTTCCAGATGAGGAGATCCAGAGCATAATAGAATTCTGTCATGCTAGAGAGGCAGGTGGCCATCATGGTTCTACAAGAACAGCTGCTAAGATAGTAGAGTGTGGATTCTTTTGGCCCACTCTACATAAGGATGTCCACCACTTCTGTTCCCATTGTGACACCTGTCAGAGGATGGGAAACATCTCTAGAAGGCATGAGATGCCTCAGCAAGGTATTCTTGAGGTGGAGCTTTTTGATGTTTGGGGCATGGATTTCATGGGCCCCTTCCCTTCATCCCATGGAAATCAATATATCTTAGGAGCTGTGGACTATGTCTCGAAGTGGGTTGAAGCTATTCCTTACCACACATCTGATGCTAAGACAGTGGTAAAATTTCTGAAGAAGCACATATTCACCAGATTTGGGGTGCCCAGAGCGATCATCAGTGATGGTGGCTCTCACTTCTGCAACCGAGCTTTCTACTCCTTGATGACTAAATATGGGGTGACACACAAGGTGGCATTACCTTACCACCCTCAAACTAATGGTCAGGCAGAAGTGACCAATCGTGAGCTTAAATGGATCTTGCAGAAGACTGATAATGCATAAAGGAAAGATTGGTCAGTCAAGCTGGATGACGCTCTGTGGGCATACCGGACTGTGTTTAAGACTCCTATAGGGATGTCTCCGTTCAAGCTTGTGTATGGGAAGGCCTGCCATCTCCCAGTGTAATTGGAGCATAAAGCATATTGGGCAATGAAGGCCCTGAATTTTGATTTACACGATGCTGGAGAGAAGAGGAAATTTCAGCTGTCTGAACTTGAAGAACTGAGGGAACAAGCATATGACAGCTCAAGGATTTACAAAGAGCGCACAAAAAGGATCCACGACAGGATGATTCAAAAGAGAGACTTCAAAGTGGGGGATCCGGTGTTGCTCTTCAATTCTAGGCTGCGTCTTTTTCTTGGGAAGCCGAAATCACATTGGCCAGGCCCCTTCAGAGTTGTAGGAGTTACATCCTATGGAGCATACAAGCTGGTGAAACCTTCAAGGTAAATGGTGCTCGTTTAAAAAGCTATCTTGGTACTGATCATAAGCTTCTTCCTATGCAGGCGGTATTCTTTGTTAAAAATGACCCCAGTCCTGCAGCAAAGATAGTTTCTCAGAACACAAATTCAACTATGAAGATGAAATTTTCTTGGCGAATGCAGAAGGTTGAAAAAGCTTGCTGTCGGATGTTGTGGAGCTTCAAACCACGATGCTTTTGATTGAATCAAATGGGGAAGTGTCTAGCTAAAAGACTTTAAAGAGGAGCGGCTGACTGGGAGGCAACCCAGTATTTTTGGTACATTATTCCAGTTTGATTTTGGTATTTAAACTTCGTATTATGTTAAAGTTGTTTACATTGTTTTTGGTTAAGAAAAGAGCAGGTTTCTGCATCTGTAGCGTTGTCCGAACATCTGTCCGAACATCAAAGTTCGGACACTGTTCGAAAGATTGAAGACTGTGCAAAACGAGATGTCCGAACTTCGGTCCTAACTTCAAAGTTCGGACATTGTGCAAGAAGAAAAGGAAAGAAAGAACGACGATGTCCGAACTTCTGTCTGGACATCGAAGTTCGGACCTGATTCGAGAGTTTAGCAAAGGTAAATACGGGGATGTCCGAACTTTAGTCCGAGCGTCAAAGTTCGGACACGATACAAAGCCCTGCCCAGGTATGTCTGTCTGAACTTCAGTCCGAACATCAATGTTCGGACAACTCGATAAATCTGAACTTAAGAAGCGCGGGCAACACATTTCGAAAAAAAAATCCCTACTCCTATCGCAAAGCACAGTAGTGCCAAAAATCTCCTTGTCCTTCAATCTCTCATAACTCCCTTATTCTTCCACCAAATCCTACAATCTTGGTGTCAATCTCTTCGTTTTTGAAACCTCTACAGTCCTAGCACTCGAAATTGACCAGAAACTCCCCAAATCACTCTGATTTTGAGCCTGTTCGGTTTGAACCCTAACTGTCAAATTTGGGGGATTTTTGAGTTGAAATCCTGCAGATTTTGTTCTCTTCCTGCTTCTAAATACTCATTCAACTTAAGCAAGATGTTGAGCAGAATCACTGGCCGTTCTAAGAAGGATGGGAGAGCCGGCGCAAGTTCAAGTCGTCAAGCTCCGCGAGATGAATTTAGG
Organism: Limonium bicolor; assembly: GCA_023374045.1. NCBI lineage: Eukaryota > Viridiplantae > Streptophyta > Magnoliopsida > Caryophyllales > Plumbaginaceae > Limonium > Limonium bicolor. The sequence continues at coordinate 488,295,930 of CM041776.1, forward strand.
GACGATGCAGCCAGAGAATGGTCAAGGGTATGGACATCATTGTTGAACGCTGTGTGGTGCCTGAGCTAGAGCGTCAGCTGGGCCTGAAGGAATTGCTGGACCCGCTTGGTTGGGGTAAATCCTGGATATGGGGGGGCCGCACTCCGAAAGAGCGGTGCGAATGTTCTATGCAAATGCTGTCTGTCAAGATGGGCAGATCCGCTCTACTGTTGATGGTGATAGAGTGACAGTCTCCACGATGGAGATTGCTCGCTATTTCGGTCTTCCTTACCCGGCTCCCCCTCACCCTGAAAACCTTAACCCACATGACTTCCAGGCAGCAGCCATAAACCACTACACCCCACTCATGGTCCAAGGGCCCTGGCAACGCAGAGGAGATGACCCGTCAAAGCAGGTCATCCCTGCTGATCTGCTACAGGACCCTCGAGAGAGAGTCCTCTTCGCACTACTGGTTGGGAATGTTCTCCTGAGGCAGAGCTCAGACCTAAACCATACTGACTGCCTTCTTCTCCAGGTTGTACTGAATCCGGAGTTTACTGGGGCTGCTGAGGTCACTTACCTTCCGTGGGTCATCTCTTTGCATCTGTGTCACATTGTGGAGCACAAGGACCGACACAAGCTAGGCTATCCGGTCATGATCTGCCAGTTGCTTTGGAGGCAGCTGGTCACCATCCCATCTGAGGGGCTGCATGCTACGCGGTCGCCTATTGATATTGGCGCCCTGAAGAAGATGTGGTTCGAGTTTGACGGGGTGACCTGGATGAAGAAGGCTTCCCCAAGGCCACAGAAGCGCCAGCGGGATGCGGGTGAGGGTCCATCAGAGCCAGCTCCTCCTTCTGCAGCTGAAGAGGAAGAGGAATTTGCTACACTGCCGGCTCCTGGGAGCGAGTATGTCACTCGCTACGAATTTGATCAGCTAGAGTCTCGCTTTATGGAGATGGATCGTCGCCGTCAGGCGGAGATCGAGATCCTTCAGCAGCAGGCTCGCCGCTCTCAAGAGGATTATGAAGCTTTACTTTCTCAGTTTCAACAGTGGCAGGCGTACTACCCACCCCCACAGTGAGGATGATGATGGATGATGCTACTTTTGTTGTTTTGAAGCCATCTCTGGACTTCTTTATGGTTTTACTTTCAGTTGTTTTTAGACTTTGTTCTTTTTAGTTTATCTGAGTTGTATTTTTCTTTATTTCGTTTTTAATTATGTTCTTCTCTTGAACTCCAAGTACTAATCATTACTAATGCGATGCTTCCAGCATATCTCTCTGTTTTTTTATGTTTATGTGCAAGTATGCTTTACCGTGATGATTCCATGGCTGGACACTTGCTTGGAAGCAAGTGTGAGGAAACATTCTCCCCTAGCAAGACATTAAGTGTGAGGAAGAACCTCTTCCTCAATCAATCAAAAAGGAAATCAGGGGAGTTTTCAGTTTTCTTTCTTTTTCATTTGTGTTCAGCCTGTGCTTTAACATGTTATATCTCTGTAAAATTTTCACTTCCACCCTTGTGAGTCTGACACATTTAGTAAGATCTTTTTCTTGTGTTAATTTTCTGAACAATGAGGGCATTGCTCCTCTTTAAGTGTGAGGAAAGGGAGATCTTTCTGAATGTGTCAGCCATTTATTTTGCATCCCGCATTAGTTTTTGATTGTTCTTAAGCTATATGGGGGTAAGTTCCTTGGAGTGCTTATGTGTTGAATACTTGGGTGAATTTTCGTTGTGGAGTCGAGTCCGGTGATGACTTTAAGGATTAGTTTGCTCAAAGCTGTGTGTTCTCGTATTTTAGAAATGACTGAATTTTATTAAATGTCTGTGGACAAGCTAATTATGGAGTCAGAACTGGTTTAACTTGGAACCTTGGGAATGATGAGAGTGTTTGGAATAAAGGATAAAGGCAAGGTACTCCTCTGATCTGATTTATTTTCTGAACCAAAACAGGCCTCTTCCATCCGGTTATTAAGTCCTTGGGGTGCTTCATCACCCATTTACCTAAGATCATCTGATCTAGGATAAAAGACCCAACACTGTTACAAGGATGGAGAGAAAAGTCCAGGGGATGAATTGATTGTGCGAATAATTTAATATATATATATATATATATATGCAAAAAAAAGAGGAGGATCTCTAAAGTTTTATGTTTATTGCAAATCCTTTAATTCAATCATGAGTGCGTGGTGTTGAAAGGTGCTACAGAATATGGCAGTTCTTCACACCCCTTGTCATCCATGGGTTTGAGAAGAGAAACAGTTTGAAGGTTCCGAGTTACTCTATGTTTTGACTCCGTGATCTGATTAAATACCCCTACTTAATTAAATATTAATTAAACATATAATCAATTAAATTAAGGCCTAAACATGCCAAAAAAAATATATTAAACACAACAAAGTTTAACAGAAAGCAAGAATTACACCCTTTGACCTTTTAGGGCGATTAAATATTCAAACGAACTCCGTTTGACCTAAAATTTTAATATGAACCTTATAACTCATAAATGAACATATTAAAACCATTTCCAAGGGAAACCAAGCTCGGAAACGCACTAAAACATAAAATGTGCACTAAACCTTCTTAAAGCACATTTTTGTGAGATTATCTCCAAAATAAGTTTTATTTGATTTTAGGGTCTTGAATACCCTTAAAAAATACTAATGTGACATAAAGTGCCACATTAAAATGTATAATTCAAAGTTTTTCAAATAATCAAACGTATGCGCATTGTTTTGTGAATAGTGACCAAATAGTGCAAAAATAACATTTTATCTCTTAATCTAGTCTATGGTCAATATATTCCCTTGACCTTGACTATGTTATCCCACCAATATAAGGTCTATAATCCAGCTAGTTACCGTACCCATTTCCGATTAAACATGACTCAAATCTATGCTTTATTATAATAATATAAGTACATTTCTTTTTATAACATTAACTAAGCTCTTACCTCTTCATTCTTACTTGACCACCATGTGCCGTTAAATGGGAGTATTCTCTATACCAAGTAACCGGCCACCCATATACTTATACACCCTTGCATAACCTTTCTTAAAGTAAAGGTTTATATTATCTTATTACCTTAACAAGTCAAACTTTTCTTATGCCTATGACCACGTATTGCCGTTTAATTCATGTTCTCCGTAGCATATTAGCCGGCTCCAAACAACTAATCAGGACTCAACATGGTTGCTTTCATAAAGTGAGTATAAGTAACCGATTATGTCATCAAATAAATAATTCATACTTTCCCACCCACCTTTATCATCACCGCCTGCTTGGACACGTTATTTTGTCCATTTGCAGTCTCTGGGCAACTGTTAAAAACCACCGGTTATCACTCAGTCCATGACATGCATAGACATATAATATGTATATTGGCAAATCAAATTTTCCACCATACCTAATTCTACCCACTTGACCGACAACTCCAGTTTTCTCCAGACAAAGGGAACTTCCCAAGACTAGCTAGGAGAGAGCGTCTTGATTGTCGGCCAAACCCATACCACTAGCCTTACTCATCGTTTCTTTCTTTTCTTCCATTTCTGTACCTTCTCCTTCCGCTTCTATCATTCCAGAACCGGAAGCATCACAACTGTTCCTTGTTGTTTCTTCCACCGTGAACGATGCTCACCTTCCATGGCTGCTACCTCACGAACTAGGTAAGCTGCTATGACAAAAAAAATACCCGTTGTACTCCTCTCTTCCTCCTGTCTTCAATGAGTTCAACAATCTCCATTTTTACACAACAAAATAACTTAAGGAGGTGCTTGAAGTAGAGAATTGTACCGGCTACAAACAGAAGAAGAAAAGAGTTAACCTTCATAACTTTCCCAAGGTAAACAAACATGCTCATTCCCTCCTTGTATTACCGGTTGCATATCTAGTTATTTCCAGCTCTTATAAACTTCCTCTCTGCTCCAATATTCACGTACAAAACAGAAGAGGCTTTAAGCTCTTTCCATTACTTTTCTTCACGTAATAACCAGTGGAGTTCCCCAGCCTGTTCACTACTACTTTCACGTACAACAGAGGGAGTTCCCCAGCCTGTTCACTACTACTTTCACGTACAAACAGAGGAAGAATGCCCAGCACTTAGTGAAGGAGAAGATCCAGGTTAAAGCTCCCTTTTCACCCTTCTCAGTAAAAAAAAACCATGTCATTCCTTTCTTGTATTACCGGTAATATACTCTCAGTTTCTAGCTCAAACTTTGCCTCTTCACGTACCAGAAACAGAGGGAGTTCTCAGCTCTTTCCTTGCTCTCCTTACGTGTAAAAATCAGAGAAGAGAAGGAAGTGTTATACTATCTAAACAAAGGTAAAATCCATGCACCTTACTACCGTTTTCTTCCAGTTTTTCCCAGCTTCTTATAAGCTCCTTCTTCTTGTTTTCTCTACGTACAAACCAGAGGAGAACACCATCAATGTGAAGAAAAAAAATCCAGGCACAAAGCCTTCCATTCTCAGCTGCTTTCGGTGAGTTTTTCCCCCTGTATACTCCTTGCTATACCGGTAATGTATGTGGATATAAGCGGTAGTTGACATGTGCTTTTGCTCACTGAAAAACATGCGTGAATGACCCCATAAACCAGCTCCATAGTAAGGTAAATAACATGTGTTTTCTAGCTTAAAACCATGCCTTATTCCTCCATGTATTACCGAGAGTACGTACTAGTTTTAAGCACCAGTTTTAACATTGTCTTTGCCCACAAAAATCAGGCACAAGTAAGCCTTGAACCCAGCTTCAAATAAGGTAAATACTATGTACTTTACAAGCATAAATCAACCCATAATAACCATGCTTACATGGCTAATATATGACATTGTTCTTGCATGAGATGCTGCTGGAAACCCATGGAAACTCCATGCACAACCGTGAGAAAAAAACAGATCCAAGAGCTAAATATACAAAGTAAGTATTAATACTCTAATGATGCATATGTGAAGCTAGTGTCATTAACACTCCAAAATCTAATCAAGCTTTGTAAAAAAAAAATAGGCCGAGAGCCTAAGGAAGAGTTTTGGAGTGCCTAGTAGCTTGAAAATCAAAAGCAAGGTGAGAAAATACTTACCTTATGTTATAATATGTTTTTATGAGATTTTATTACATTGACATATCAGCCGTGGGGTGTTATGGAGATTATATAACTTGATTGTGTATTAAAATGTTTAATAACATTTTTGATTGGTTAGTTTGGTATATAATGACCTATAAGGTCAAGGAAATTAAGTAAGGGCTAAAAACATAATTTATAAAATATATGGGGGCAAGGGAAATAAATCTGAGACCAAACATGGTCTTAAATGACTTAATTATATATTATAATGTTTTATAACATTTCTAGTTGATAATATAAGGTTTAGATGACATATTATGTCATAGGAATTAATTAAATGATTTTAGGAAACACAAAAAAAACTATACAATAAACCGTAAACAATATAGTTTTTATGACATTTATGTGTAATTATATTCTATGCTAATTATTGTAATAAGGCCAAGCATTCTAGGCCATTTAATTTAATTGTTATATTAAGTTAAAAATGGATTTAAAATGAATTTAGAACAAGAATAAATATTACCGTAATGGTTTGGGGCTTAATTGTAATTTAAATAAATTTTGGGGTTAACCAAGGCATTAACCGAAAATTAGGCTTTAAAACCTCATTTTATGAATTATATAAAATTTAATAAAGTTTTAGGACAAAAATGTAATTTATGAAAAGTATAGGGGTCAAACTGTAATTATATAAACTTCTGGTCAAACTGAAAGTTATTGGGTCAACATAGACCATATTAGGAGGTTTGACCAAATTTAATGTCATAAATAATTAATATATGAACTTGTAGTAACTTTATGGGTTAAAAGTTAAATTTATAAAACTTATGGGAGTATGGAGTGAAAATACCGAAAAGATGGGGTATGATTTGGTTAATATGATGATTTATATCCTAAGTACTAAATTTGGGAATTTTTGGAAGTATATAAAAGGCTATATTGATAAAAGCGTATAATATATGGTTTTTGTGACATATGAAAGTATATAATATAAATTGGGGTCAAAATGCAAATAAAGGGAAAAATAATGTGGGCGGAAGTGAAATTAGAAACAACTTAGGGGCTGTTTGGAATAAAGCATAATAAAACTATAGGTTATATGAGTAATAAATAGCAAAACCATATAATAAAACCTATATATGTAACTTGTTATAATATATGTGGCTAATGTGTAAATAAGGGAAATAATGTTGCTGGAAAAGAATTATACCAAACAACTAAGGGTTGTTCGGTATTATGGAAAGAAATAAAATATGAAAACTATATGTTATAAATAATGTAATGTTTGGAAAGATATAACATATGTTATGAATAAATATTATGAGATTTGTAGCGAAGTTGTAATATTTGGAAAGTACAGGGTTGAAAGGAAATGGAATTAAATAGATAAGCATTTCTGGTAATTATAACAAAGTGTTATAAAACCTTGGGGTATATATTTATTACAAAGTTTTGATGTTATAAAGTAAAGTATTTATAACATGGTATAAGTTATGTGGGTATATTGTGATTAATGAAAATTATGGGAATAAAGATGTGTAAATGTATTATATGTATACACTATTTTCGGTACATATATAATTACCAAAACTATATGTTATAAGGTTAAATGACATGTAAAAGTATCATACTATATGATGTTCTTATATAAGTGTAACACAAAATAATACTATGTGGTCAAAATATAGTGTATAAAACTATACATGCTGGCGCATGCATATATTCATATATCAAAAATGAAGATATAAACTATAGTAAATAATGACATAAATACAGTACTATGGGGATATATGATTTCTGAAATGGTTTAAATAGACCTTGCATAAGGATTAACATGTGCATAATGTAGAGTTTCTTATTTCATTAAGAAAACAAGGTATATATACACATATGTATATTGGCGCAAGTGACATGCATATATAATATGGTTTACAAACCATATAATAGTAAAAAATAAATGTTAACTTATAAGTATAATTATATACTATAATGTCACAAGGTTTTAAATAAATACAACTTGTTACATAAGTAAGAAGTTATGTAACGTAAGGTGTATCAAGAATAATAACCTATCATACCTTATAAAGTAACGTTGCATGGAATGCATGCAACCATGGATTATAAAATATAACCATGTATGCAACTATAAGTTATAAGAATACTTAAGCATGCAGTGTAACGGTGAGTTAACATATACGTGAACGAACGAACTTATATAACGCGTAACGCTTATTGACTACTACGGTTGGAAACTATAATTCCTAAGTTGAAAATGTTAACTATGACGTTCGTATAGAAACCGACGTCCTTGTTAAACAAAATAATAATACTTACTACGAGTAAGGAATTTTTAAGATAACTAAACTCTAACTGGTAACAGTTGAAAAGCCGGGGGCGTAGTACCGGGATTACAGACGTAATTTGGAAATACCGAATCATACTGTCATGTGGATTGACACTTAGCGTTTCCTTGTATTCCTAGATCGTCTTTCAGACGTGCGCGCTCGATAGCCTTAGCGGTCTACACTGCGCGACCTTGACACGGTGTACGGTATGTAAAGGGGTTTGATCCGAGTTGTCCTAAGGAATTCCTCGGGCTCGGATTTGTTTGATAAATAACTTGTGTGGATGTATGTATGTGATTATGTGTGTGATGGATATCTGTGTTACTGTATTATTAATTTATGCACGAACGTCCTACGGGATTAATACTACGTCGACTATAGATCGACTTATATAAAACTACATATGCGAGACGTGTGATTGGAATTATCATTGCTTGACCTAATACGCTAAGTATTACAAGTATGTAGTTATAACCTAAGTAAAACACTTAGGGACGGGACACGACATTGTCGGTCCCTAGAGCTTCAACTCGAACATAAACACTACCTAGAAGCATTCTAGGCATGCGTAAGACCCACAGGGCAACCAACAAAATAAGTGGTGTTCTCCATAATTAAAACTGTAACTCACTACCTAACATATGAAGTTAACATGGAGTGTGAATGAATGTGATGATGTACCTTAATCTAGACAGTCATTGGCTGCTGGTCACGCGTAGAGATCTCTTAGGTTATCCCGTATCGGGTTTACCCTAGTTAATCCTGAACGAACCTAGATAGATCATCAGGCGGAGTGTGCTACCGTTGGCACCAGGCCCTTGGCCACCTAAATGGACGCCTTTACAAAGGCAAAGTGAAATAGTCCCAGAGTCTTCGGATGATCAGGGCAGTGAGCACCTTGTGTGTACGTGGGACTACTGTCCAAGTGAGTATATTTTGGGTCGTCCTAATTGACGCCCGACAGTGCTAACCAAATCAAATGATATGTAAGGGCCCGGGGGGTCGAATGTTGTACTATGTGATGATGTTAACATATGACGTATGAGTTACCAATGCTATCGTATTGTATGATGTGTGACTATGTTGTGTATATTTATAAATGACTGATTGGATTGGTTGAATGGTTATATAATCATGCATGTTGTTACAGTACTTATTATATCTGTAAAATGGTAAAGCATGAAATCAATCTAATATCAAGATGGTTAAAAATGACAAGTGACCAATAGGGTCCAGGCCCAGCATACTCAGCGTCTATCGCTGAGACTACACTTATGCGCAGGTTGTGGATCTCCGTCGAAGCCGAAGTGCGGGCACAGGGTAGTTAGGATTACCTTAATTATTGCACATGCAATTTATTTGTATATGATATCAGTCTGTGGATGTATGACAGTACGGTTGTATGTATTTGGGATTTGGGAAGATGCTCACTTGTCGACTGTTATGGATGCGGACTTAGTATGATGTATAGGAGATATCTCGTTGTCACAGCGGTTCAGTAGTGTTATTGTTTTAGTGTTGGATTTAGTTTCTACTTCGTTACTCGTATGGGCGAGTAATGGCAGACGACATCCGAGTGAGTTTTAATGTTGTTGATTATTGTTCCGCTGTAAGACGTTTTATTTTTCTGTTAACGTTAGTGACTATTACGTGTTAATTTGAGAGCGGTGTTACATCTGACTTCTTCATAATTCTCTGTTTTAAAGCTTGCTTCACTGTTTAAGAGACATACAGTTAAGAGCAGATTGATTCTTGGGTTGTTATCATGGCTTAACTCCCTTTTATCTTGTGCAATCCCAAGGTTTTATACTAAGGCATTTTGAGGAATCTTACTTCTGTTTTGCTTGAGGACAAGCAAAGGTTAAGTGTGAGGAGGTCTGATAAGTGTGAAATATGCATGGTTTTAGTGGTCTTAAACGTCTAATTTTTGCACCTGCATTAATGATATTCCACACTTATCTTACGTTTTCCCTTGGTTTCTTGTTCAATGAGAGTTGATATCTTTTTGTGTGTCAAATGTGGAAAAAGGCCAAGAAAACAGTAGCTTAGCTCATGAGGGTGATCATGCAACAGATGGGGATCGAATTGGAGTCAGAACGAAGAATTTGGAAGATTTTGAAGGCGTGTCTGAGCTTGTGTCTGAACATCCAAGCTCGGACACAAGTCGAGAGTTCAAGAGCTGTGCCTGACGAAGTGTCCGAACTTCAGTCAGGACTTCGAAGTTCGGACAAGGTTCGAGACTCACAACGGAGAAGTCGAAACTTGATAAGTGTCCAAATGAGCATGATTTATAGGTGTATTTCACATATTATATTAGCACTTTTCTTGCTCATTTCTCCACTTCGGTTAATTTTCCTCTAGTTTATGTTTTATTATTTATCTCACAAAATTATTGTTCAAACATGAGGAAAACCAAGCTGGGAGTAAAGTAGATAAAGAGACGAACACATAGACGCAAACGGCTCAGAAAACGGAGCCCAAACGAAGAATATAGAGCCAGTCGAACAGAGCCAGCGAGAAGCACGCGACATGCACGTACTGCATGCATGCAACCGCCTTCAATTGAGGCGGTCTTCTCTGTGGGCTACCGCCTAATAATGAGGCGGAACAGATAGAGGCAACCGCCTCTTAAGGAGGCGGACGACAGATAGAGGCAACCGCCCAAAGAACAGGCGGACAAGAGTGAGGCTACCACCTCTAAAACAGGCGGACAAGGCATATACTACCGCCTATAAACAGGCGGAACAGGAAGAGGAGACCGCCTCTAAAACAGGCGGTCATGAATTAAATCAAGCGACCGCGACTAGTTTTCTTCGCCCGTCGTCTTCTGTCTTCGCCGTCTTCTGCAACTCGTCCACTGTCTGCCTGCATTAATGAGCCTCTTATCCATCTACTCCTCATCACGCGTGAGCTCTGTCCCCTGCGCAATCAAAGAGCAACAGTTAAACAAAAACGTACGGACCTTCTTCTGCTCTGTTTCTATATAAACCCACGCCCTTCTTCAAATAAAATAACTCCCTTCCTCCGAATCCAAATCGTTAGTGTTGTTATTTGTTATCGTTAGTATTAGACCACACCACGACCACCACCATTCACCTCGTACCCTCCACTTCTCCATTTTACTTTTATTCTTCATTTCCCCACGAAGCAGAAACACTATAAGAAGAACAGAAGAAAAGGGAGCTGGAGCAGAAGCGAATCGCAGTCCAGTCTCCGCCGACAGTCTCCAAATTAATGGCTATTTCTGTTTCCTTTTTATTACTGTTAATGTCTGAGTGATTTTATTCGTATCCTAGGATGTGGGTTTGTTCTTAAATAATCCAGACTTATTATTAATACCAAGTTTGCTTATAAATATTTGTTTTGTCTCTCTAAATTATTAAATGCTTAATAACTGATCATTTTTATGCATTTAAGGTTTCTCTTATTTCAATGATTTTGTAAATCTGAGAATAGACCACAAAGAGAGATAAACGTTAGATATTATACTCCTTGATTAGCAGATAAAATCCATCGCTGTTATAAAAAGAATTCTCACTTAAAGCTAATTAATGATTTTAGACTTTTTCTGATTGTAAGAAGTCTATTGATTTAATTAAGAGTTGTCCTTATCTATGATTTAGGAAGGCCACAAGATAAATTCTTAACAGACAAATAAGAGCAAATTAGGATTATAATTATTGTCTGTACTTAAATAAATATTTATCTCCTGTTTCACTTATTAAACTTGTTTTAATTCCTTTCAGCAAATATTGTTAAATGCTTATTCTGACAAAATACTGCATTTATTTGGTAGCTATCAATATATGATTTTGAGATAGTCAAAGGAATTAATCTTGGTATTTACACTCCGGATTGAGCAGGAAAATACTAAGGCTATTAATAGGAGTTCGTAACTGACAATTATTAACTCTAATAGGCAATAAATATTTGAGACAGGATTATAAAATTTTTAAGTAATTTAGGAAATTCCCCCGCTATCCTAGGATACCTTCTTCCATCCATTTATTGTATTTACTGTTTTTATTATTTCTGTACTAATTCTAAAAACCAAGCTTGCCTCTGGCTAAACCCCAATTTATATTTTATGCACTTTAATTTACCTTTTTGTACATTTACTAAATTGGATAATTAATTAGACAGTTGCGAAGTCTCTGTGGATACGACCTTGTTGTACTACAAAGATTGGGTTCACTGCCCATAGTTAGCAAGATAGTTTAACTACTATTTTGCCCAACAAGTTTTTGGCGCCGTTGCCGGGGACTTCGGTCCAACTATCTGGTTCATTATCTGTTTAGTTTTTCTTTTATTTCTGTAATTACCCTTTTTTGTATAATTTTTTGTTTCTTTTTAAAGGTACTTAATTCTGATGGATGATCACTACGATCAAGCAGAAGATTGGTATGGTTACCCCTATAGCGCAGAGGACTACAGTCAATGGAGTGTCTGCCAAGAGTGTGGAGGAGACCATGAAAGTTCCTATTGTCCTATGGTTGCAATAGAAAGAGACAACGCCATTTTACGGGAAATGATGGCAAATTTTACCTCAACCATGAAAATGATCCGGCAAAGAACGCTAGATCAGGTAGAACGCATGGAACAACCCGTTCCACAACTGAATGCAGTGGTTCACGAGGAAGAACAACCTGCTGAGGACTTAAGCTACTTTCCACCTCCTCCCCTATTCGAATTAGAGAATCCATCACCAATCCACTGTCCGCTTGATTATGGAGACAACCCCTCAGAAGAGAGTTTCTCCATAGACTTCATGGAATTTCCTCCCTCTGAAATCAACTACTACTTCCCCTCCTTCACCGTGCTTTACCCAGAAGATGAGGGTGGATACATCCTCAATCTTGAGAAGGAGGAGATGCCGCCTCCCTCCGAGCCATCAGAAGAGAGTGCTATAGTAAATTTCAAGGAGCCACCTCCCTCTGAAGATTTCCATCTCAGTTCTTACCATAAGCCTCAACAACAAGAGGAGGATTTTTACATCCTCCAATTTGAGGAAGAAAAGTCATTTCCACCGGGTCTTCTGTTAGAACTACGTTCCCGGCAGTACCTCCTCAAACACCAGATTTTGAGGAGTATTAATTTTATTATTTTGTATGCCGAGGTAACGTTTTGTTTTGATCCAGGATAACGACAAAGCGTCTAGCCAAAGACGTTAAAGAAGGGCAGCTTCCTGGGAGGCAACCCGGGTGTACTTTTATTTATTTTGCTTTATGTTGTTTTAATTTTCAGGTTCTCTTTGAATTTTATTTTTGCTAACTTTTAACCCCGTTTTTAGTATGGTTGCTTCTAGTGTCTTATGCAGGTGTAAACCATGTGGACACCGCAACCAAGCTACGCTACTTGAGGCTGAAGCTCAAGTGTGGGGGAACGCTGATTAACGCAAGCAAAAATAAAATCAGGGGAGTACCAGTTTCTTTAATTTGCTTTTATTTAAATAAAAATTGCAGAGGAACGTTTATGTGCTTAAATGATTATTTGTGATCTGTGTTATCTCTGTTTCGTCTACTTAACCGAAAAGGTCTTCTGAACCTTCCCTTGTTTTTCTGGTGAACAATGAGGACATTGTTCAATTTAAGTGTGGGGGAGTGTGCCCTTTTCGGTGACATTTTGTGCTTAAATGTTTAATCTCTCTCCTTATCATGCGTTTGTCCAATTCAAATATTGTGGACCCTTTATATGTGGGTTGTTCTCTTTAAGAATAAATATTGTTATGAATTGTGGGATAAATGTACAAATTTTAAATTTTGATTACTTTTGAGGAGCATTTTATATGCGGTGTGACCAAATAATCTGCAAATGGTTGGATTTATTACTCAGGGTTTCTTTCGTCTTCTCTCTTAGGGATTGCTAAGGGGTACTTCTCTGTTAAAAAGAAAAAAAAATAATAATAAGGGACTCATGAGACACCATTGGTAAACAACAAAGAGAGTTGAGTGTTCTTAAATACAAAGGCGTGATGCCTATTTTCTCATCTCTTATGCAAAAGTGAAACAAATGCATAAATCTATTTTTCCTTTTGTTTTCTCCTCAATGCCCATTCTTGAGAGAAGTTGGCCATGGTGAAAATTCTCAGAGTCACCTAAAAAGAAACATTGGAGTACCTTAGATCATACCCCGAAACTCTATATTTTTTTTTACCCTAAGCACACCTATGCACCACCAGCAGTTAATTTTTCACACTCCTCAATAAGTTTAAAAGATCATGTTTATCCTACCCTTCATAATAATATTTGTTAGTATTGAGCATTCCCTACTTGGGTACGTGGTTTTGCTTGAGGACAAGCAAAAAGATAAGTGTGGGGGTGTGATAAGTGTCCAAATGAGCATGATTTATAGGTGTATTTCACATATTATATTAGCACTTTTCTTGCTCATTTCTCCACTTCGGTTAATTTTCCTCTAGTTTATGTTTTATTATTTATCTCACAAAATTATTGTTCAAACATGAGGAAAACCAAGCTGGGAGTAAAGTAGATAAAGAGACGAACACATAGACGCAAACGGCTCAGAAAACGGAGCCCAAACGAAGAATATAGAGCCAGTCGAACAGAGCCAGCGAGAAGCACGCGACATGCACGTACTGCATGCATGCAACCGCCTTCAATTGAGGCGGTCTTCTCTGTGGGCTACCGCCTAATAATGAGGCGGAACAGATAGAGGCAACCGCCTCTTAAGGAGGCGGACGACAGATAGAGGCAACCGCCCAAAGAACAGGCGGACAAGAGTGAGGCTACCACCTCTAAAACAGGCGGACAAGGCATATACTACCGCCTATAAACAGGCGGAACAGGAAGAGGAGACCGCCTCTAAAACAGGCGGTCATGAATTAAATCAAGCGACCGCGACTAGTTTTCTTCGCCCGTCGTTCTGTCTTCGCGTCTTCTGCAACTCGTCCACTGTCTGCCTGCATTAATGAGCCTCTTATCCATCTACTCCTCATCACGCGTGAGCTCTGTCCCCTGCGCAATCAAAGAGCAACAGTTAAACAAAAACGTACGGACCTTCTTCTGCTCTGTTTCTATATAAACCCACGCCCTTCTTCAAATAAAATAACTCCCTTCCTCCGTATCCAAATCGTTAGTGTTATTTGTTATTTGTTATCGTTAGTATTAGACCACACCACGACCACCACCATTCACCTCGTACCCTCCACTTCTCCATTTTACTTTTATTCTTCATTTCCCCACGAAGCAGAAACACTATAAGAAGAACAGAAGAAAAGGGAGCTGGAGCAGAAGCGAATCGCAGTCCAGTCTCCGCCGACAGTCTCCAAATTAATGGCTATTTCTGTTTCCTTTTTATTACTGTTAATGTCTGAGTGATTTTATTCGTATCCTAGGATGTGGGTTTGTTCTTAAATAATCCAGACTTAATATTAATACCAAGTTTGCTTATAAATATTTGTTTTGTCTCTCTAAATTATTAAATGCTTAATAACTGATCATTTTTATGCATTTAGGTTTCTCTTATTTCAATGATTTTGTAAATCTGAGAATAGACCACAAAGAGAGATAAACGTTAGATATTATACTCCTTGATTAGCAGATAAAATCCATCGCTGTTATAAAAAGAATTCTCACTTAAAGCTAATTAATGATTTTAGACTTTTTCTGTGATGTAAGAAGTCTATTGATTTAATTAAGAGTTGTCCTTATCTATGATTTAGGAAGGCCACAAGATAAATTCTTAACAGACAAATAAGAGCAAATTAGGATTATAATTATTGTCTGTACTTAAATAAATATTTATCTCCTGTTTCACTTATTAAACTTGTTTTAATTCCTTTCAGCAAATATTGTTAAATGCTTATTCTGACAAAATACTGCATTTATTTGGTAGCTATCAATATATGATTTTGAGATAGTCAAAGTACCACAAAGGAATTAATCTTGGTATTTACACTCCGGATTGAGCAGGAAAATACTAAGGCTATTAATAGGAGTTCGTAACTGACAATTATTAACTCTAATAGGCAATAAATATTTGAGACAGGATTATAAAATTGTTTAAGTAATTTAGGAAATTCCCCCGCTATCCTAGGATACCTTCTTCCATCCATTTATTGTATTTTACTGTTTTTATTATTTCTGTACTAATTCTAAAAACCAAGCTTGCCTCTGGCTAAACCCCAATTTATATTTTATGCACTTTAATTTACCTTTTTGTACATTTACTAAATTGGATAATTAATTAGACAGTTGCGAAGTCTCTGTGGATACGACCTTGTTGTACTACAAAGATTGGGTTCACTGCCCATAGTTAGCAAGATAGTTTAACTACTATTTTGCCCAACAAAACTCTGCTCTACGCTGCATGTCCGAACTTGTGTCCGAACGTTGAAGTTCGGACACAAGTCGAGACTTTTGAAATTGAAGCGCTCAAAACGAAGTGTCCGAACATTGAAGGCCGGACCAATGTTCTGACGCGACTAAATTATCAACAGAAGTTCGGCGTTTTGAAGGAAAAAGTGGGGAAAACCTTATATAAGTGACCTAATCAGAGTTGAAGGGGGATATCATTACATCACGATACTCTTACGCTCTTCAACAACGCTCTCTTCACTCATCTCACTTCATCAACATCAGCTTCACTTTCATCCACATTCATCAAGCGCACCATTTCCATCGTTGAGGAGCATTGCCAGAAGGGAGTCAATCATCGTCTTTAACCTTGCGCCAGCAAGTCTCCGAGTCTGGATAATTACTCAATTTGGGAGTTTTTCTTTCCTTAGATGAATTCTCTTTTGATTGTATTCATTCGCTTCTTTGATATGTCTAGCTAGTAAGGATAACTCTGGGGAAGGGTTGTTCGTAATGGATACAAGTTAGTTAGGATTTCTGCAATTTGATTATGAGATTGTATCGGATTGTTTCTAGGTTAATGCTAATCATTCATCTTCTCTATTAAATTTGCGCATTTATAGAGTTGTTTTGCGAATCCTGTTATGATCAGATAAGGTGATTAACAAGAAGTTCAAATTAATCTGGAGATTTGTGGAAAGATTAGTCGGATAGATAATTTTTCCTGTAAATGCTTATAATTCTTCACACGTATTCCGCCTATATGTGTTTTGCCATCTTCTAGATTAGAGTTGACATGTTCTGATAGGTGAGCTCTTCCTTTAACTAGGATTTAGGATCGAAGAGAGTCTAAGAATTGACCTGTCCGTTTCTCATAATTAAATTGTAGGTTTGGCTAGATTTATCCAGTAAAGAACAACCCAAACCCGGAGTACCACTCATTTTTATTGAATTTATCAATTTGCTTTCATTAATCGTTCATTTAGATTTAGACTTGCGTTTACTCAATTCAATTACAAAACAATTCACAACCCCCTAAATTTCCAGTTTTCTTAGGATTAGGCTTATTTCTTCAAGTCCCGTGGATTGATATCCGGTTGCTTCTGTTAGCTATACTAGTGCGACCGGGATTTTTACAACCCGACAGGACTTTGATTTATTATTTTCTAGGTTTAATTAATTTAGTTTTTAGTATATCATTTTTCCCTGTTTGCACTCACACAAAACAAATATCTTCCAACAACCCCTGCATCTCACGGATCTATATGCTGTCAAGGGGACATAAAAATCAGGGACACATCATTAGAAGACAAAAGAACACTAAAGAAACTAACAAAAGATAAAACACCTCTTACACACCTAGGAAAGAAATTCCTTCTCTAATACCCCCAGTCAGCCGTCCCATTCTCTTTGCCCATACTCTCACTCTCTTCTCCCTCTCTCAGCTGGCACCATCATCCTCCCCTCACCATCTTCAACCTCTATTAACATACCTTAAGCTCTAATGGAGTCTTAAGGCTAATTTCACCTCCAAACTTCAATTTTCTTGAATCAAAATCATCACCCACTCTTCCTATATTATTCGAACCGATTTTCTAAGAGATTATGGGCCATTGATGAGCTGAAACTCAAGGGAATCAGATTGGTAAGTCAAGGTAAGAAAAATGTGCTTTAAGACACCCTTTTTCCTTTATTTATGTATATGGTCGAAATTAACTCTTCCCACTCCATATAAGGCACCATGACTGACTTGGAGGACCCAAGCCACGCCCAAAATCAATCCAAGGGCTAGGGGAACCTCATGAGAACCTTAAGGTAAAGAAAAATGCCTTAAAACACCCTTTTACCTCTCTTCAATATTAAATCCGAAAATGAGTTGTTACTTACCTCTTTTTCTAC
The DNA here is from genome assembly GCA_023374045.1 of Limonium bicolor. NCBI lineage: Eukaryota > Viridiplantae > Streptophyta > Magnoliopsida > Caryophyllales > Plumbaginaceae > Limonium > Limonium bicolor. Next base: position 488,313,534 of record CM041776.1, read on the forward strand.
ACCTTTTGACACACATTTGAAGAGTGTTTCCAGCCCTCTTCATTGAGCCAAAGAGCTGCTCCAAAAACCACCTAAAAAGAGCTCCAAATGAAGGTAAAATCATGGATTTCCATGGATATTCAAGCCCTTAATCTCTCTTATATTTTTCCTACAGAAAACTAAGGTTCTTATTAATGTTTTAGGTGGCTTATAACCACACTTAAACCTCCCAAAACTTCAAGGTAAAATCTCTCTTTGATTAAGCCTTAAAAAATCCTTAAACTTGTCATTTGGAGAAGTCACTAACTAAAGCCTTCTTCCTTGTGTTTATGCTGACCTAATGGGTCTTGGAACCACCCATGGAGTGTGGAGGCAGTAGGGACATCATCCCAAAAAGAAAACCAAACTTAAGAGGTAAAATGTTCATTTAAGATCTTAAGGTAGTATAATGTTATTAAAGCTAGTTTATGAAATAAAAACTAACCTAAAGTATATATACACATAGGGCCAAGAATATACAAGAGGTGTTTGGAGTTCTTGGTGATTAAAACAAGGTAAGAACTCCTAAAACACTTTTAAAGCTTTAAAGTATATTATCTTGTAAATTAAAATATGGCCGGGAATGTGTATGTATATAGGTGTTGTTTAATCCTTGAAAATGGGTAGAAAATTATGGTTACATGTTTAGTTGGTGAACCTAGGTGCTAATGACTTATTAAAGTCAAGTTTATAAGATAAAAATGAAAGAAAATGATTTTTATAGGTTAAATGAAAAATCTGTAGCAAGCCATATATAACCTATAGTTTATGGACATTTTAATGTCATTTTATGGTTAAGTTTATGTTATGTTGAAGGCCATGTGTTTTGGCCATTTTATTGTAGTTATTTAAAGCTTTAAATATTAAATTATTAAGTTTTTGGGTGGTTAAATGAATTAAACATGTTTCTGGTGCTAAAGTGTAATTTTAGTGAACATAATCATCTAGGAACATTTTAGATGAATCTTGATGAATTTAGGTGTTACATAAATTAAAGATAAAGTTATAATGAGATTTATAAACTTTATAAGTGTTAAAATGAACAAAAGGCTTACCATGGGGTTTAAACCGTAAATAAATAAAGTTTGGGGTGCTAAATAATAAATAAAACCGAACGGGCTGTTTAGGAATTTTAAAAAACATAAAATGTAATTTTTAGAAAGTTTAAACACTTAAATGTAAAACTAGAGAGTAAAGAGGGGTATTTTCATAATTACTAATAAATGATGGTCAAAGGAGTGTTTGGGTGGTCAAAAAGAGAAGTACGTGCTTAAGACATGTCACCTACTAACATGAGGAATGTCAGTGATGATGATTATGTAAGTTAAACAATGATAACAACTTAAACAATAGTACAGGACACTAGGTCTAACACTATAAGGCACAAGCCTAAGTGAGAATATCCAATGTACTATTAGAGGCACATGATCCCAGGAAAGTGGGATTACCACCTCCGAATACCTTTCCAAGGTATGCCACAAGGGCAAAAAAATCTAAACGAAATGACTAATGATGAAAACAGACTGAAACCAAACTACAACAAGGATTTCGATAAGAGAAGGAAACACAAACCTTCACCATGGAGTCCGAGATTACAGTAAATGATGTAACCTGATAAGTCGAGAATTTATCTATGTCTATGGGGTTTATTTATGCTTAATTCGTTGTTATCTATTATTAAATTCCTGCCTTATGGTTATTTTTATGCTTCTTGTTGCAATTGTCTCTATGATGGGTTTATGTGTTATTTCAGGTGAAAATCTCAAGAAAACGCGCTCCCGATCATTTTAGTGATATTTTGGACTCTCAAACAAGTTGATCAGAGTGAAGACATGCATTATTATTCAACTTTAGGTTAGGTTCGGGACCTTGCACAGACCCTAAGTCCCGGACAAACCATTGGCTTAACTCTCGACAGATTTGAAGACTGGTCCGGGACTTGATACACACCCTAAGTCCCGGACCATAACAAGGCTTGACTCTCGACCAGTTTTAAGGACAGATCCGGGACTTGATACACATCTTAAGTCCTGGACCATGCGTTGAGTCGAATTCTCGGCGGTTTTTAGAGGCTGGTCCGGGACCTTATACTTGGACCAAGTCCCGGACCAAATTGATAAAACGCGGCCAGATTCTTTACGGAAGGAAGAAATAAAAGATATTATTTTGGAAGTTATAAAAGAAGAGACTTACCTGACGAGAAGGATATGCCACAATACACCACAGAACACAGTTTTTACACAGAAGAGGAAGGAGAGAGAGAAAGATTGAGCTTTGGGAAGATCTTGGAGATTATCAAAGAGAGAAGACTGAAGGCTAAGAACAGAGAACTCACGACGGCTACCGAAATTAGAGTTTCTTCTTGTTCTTCCTTCCCTGAGTCTGTTCTATTCAATTTGAGCATTGTTATTATGAACATGTCTGAGTAGTCACTTTTAATTCCGGTTTGCTATGTATCCCTAGATTTATTAATTGTGCGCGTACGTCGTTTGGACATGTGATACTGATTATTACCCTCACTGTGTATGAACTTTTGGGAGAGACTCTGGATACTACCTTGTGAGAGTAAACAACTTCTAAAACACTAAGTGAGGAACTTAGTTTAGAGACCCAGTATTAACCGTCTCTAGAGCGATGACTCGACCTTTGAACATCACCTAACAGACTTCTAGGTTGCGTGTAAGACCCGATAGGGCATCCAATAAAAATGTGTTTTCTCCAATAACGAGATTGAATCTCCAGGAGACTTCTCTTTTTGTCACCTATAAGTTGTTGTCATTTATAAACTTTATAAGTGTTAAAATGAACAAAAGGCTTACCATGGGGTTCAAACCATAATTAAATAAAGTTTAGGGTGCTAAATAATAAATAAAACCGAACGGGGCTGTTTAGGAATTTTAAAAAACATAAAATGTAATTTTTTAGAAAGTTTAAACACTTAAATGTAAAACTAGAGATTAAAGAGGGGTATTTTGTAATTACTGATTAATGATGGTCAAAGGAGTGTTTGGGTGGTCAACCTTGACCATATATGATGTTTGACCAAGTTTGAAAGAAAATAGGTAATTGATTTGGTAACTTAAATAAAGTATTAAGTTAAAAATGAAATTATAAAACTATTTGGGGTGTTTATGTAATTTTCAAAAGTTGTGGGTTGGAATGAGGTTAATATGATCAGTAGGGGTCTGTACATAAATTTGGTGAATTTTGGGTTAATTTTAGTGATTTAATAAATTAAGGATTATAATATATAGTTTAAGGATTAAAATGTAACATTTATAAAACTTATGGGGTTAATATGTAAATAACCGAAAGTTTGGGATGGAAAATAATATTGGGACAGCCTAGGGGCTGTTAGAGAGATTAAGGAATTATTTCGGGAGTTTTTGGAATTAAATAAGTTAATATGTATAGTATAAAGTTTTAGGTATTAAATTGAAAGTTTACAAAATAAAGAGGGGTAAAATGTAATTAAAAGAAGTTGTGGGTGAAAAGAACAAATCTGAAAAATAATAGGGTGTTGTTCGAAATTATATATGTATGTATATGCTTGTATATTATAATGTTTTGGGATCTTAGGTTGTAATTAAATAAGGTTAGAAATGTAACAAGAATAATGTTTGGGGTGATTTTGTAAATAACCTAAAATGAAGGGGGGAGGAAATTAAATGCTGAAAATGATATGGCTGGTTTGGAATTTTCAGAAACAATGAATGATATATTATGATGTTTAAGATGATATAATGTGACCTTATGTTAAAATATAGGAGGGTATATTATAAAGGGATTAATGGGGTATAAATATACCTTATAAATAACCTCATAGAATAATGGGTTTTAAGTTGGAAATTTGGGGAGTATAATATATGATAAGAAACCTTATAATATAAGGAATGTGATAATGTATAAAATACTTGTATAATAGTAAGATGAATTATTAATAAGAGATTTGTGAATAAAGACCACAAATAGATAAATGTGTTCTCCACGTGAAATTATGAATAAATGCATTATGGGAAAACCTTATAGTTCACACGATATGAATTTATAATATAAGGTGAAAAATATAATATGATTGATAAATCATATAGGGTTAATGTGGAGAGAATCATAGTATTGGAAATATGATTATAAGTGTTATAATATGGTATAGTATGAGTTGATAAATAAATATCGGATATAATGAAACATTGACTTGTAACATTGACCGAGTCAAACTATATTGACCAAATCATCACAAATTGATCAAGTGGTTAAGTTGACCGACACATAAAATGATATGTAATTAAAGGTTATAATAATAACTTAGCCAAGTAAAGTATAACAATGGACTATATTGTATGGATATAAATATATATGTATCAATACATACGAATATGAATATATGAATATATAAGTGGAATATAATTTGGTCGAACAAGTATAACAAAGAACTATGTATATATATAGAGACCAATATGTATGTGTGTGTATGCAAAAAAATACAAGGGTCAAATAACCATGATAAATAGCATGGATTACTAGGAATTTAATCCTTAAGTAATGAATATTATTGCGTTACGAAATATTATACTCTTACAACGATAGAGTATGGTTAAATTAAATCCCGAGACTTAATACAAACCCGAGCCAAACAATAACCGATTAAGGGTATAACTACGGGGCAAGGATTAGAACTTGTCTATGATTGTTAAGTAGACTCGTAATATAGACACTGATATTAGAGTGATGTATTCCAGAGGTACGAACTGTTAGATATGAGCTACGGGATTGCTAGAGGATAGGCGTGAATCATCACGCCAGCATTGTTCAACGGTGAACGGTATGTAAATGTGTGGTCTAAAAACTCCGAGGGTTTCCTTGGGTTCCGGACGTAGCTGTGTGCTTGCATGTCAGATAAATAATATTATGCATGTGATTGTATGTGTTTACGTTTTCCAATCGCCAAAGCGTTTATTAATTGTGCGCGTACGTCATTCGGACATGTGATACTGATTATCACCCTAACTGTGTATGAACTTTCGGGAGAGACTCTGGATACTACCTTGTGAGAGTAAACAACTCCTAAAACACTAAATGAGGAACTTATTAAGAGACCCAGTATTAACCGTCTCTAGAGCGATGACTCGACCTTTGAACATCACCTAGCAGCAAGGGCGGAGCTACACACAGTGTTAGGGGGGCTTGCCCCCCCCCCCCCCCCCCCCCCATGTTTTGAAAAAAAAGTTTAAACTATTATGTGTAAGAGGAATTTTATATGCATAAATAGTCTGCCATTGAGGGTGAGTGCTATTCCCTCACATATTTTATGTTGGCTTTAATCTAACCACTTCTGATCAAATGTCACCTAACTAAGTATGACATGTGTCCTTAATTGTTTTTCTTTTCTTCTAATTATTCTAGCTAGGAGAATGTTTTACGAGCCGCTATATATAATTTTGAAAATAATAAACAAAAAGCCTTTTTCATTCTTTTATTTTGTTTATCCATTGGTAGTTGCATTTATTATATTTTCTAAGAAACAATTTTTTACAAAACTACACCAAGTGTAAAAAATATATTATTTTTCAACAATTAGGTCAAATGGTAAATAAAACTTTTGATGTAGTTTCTCATTTTTACTATAGTTGTACGTCTTCTTAATAATTTAATAATTATCATAAATTCTTGTTTACTATTTTTTTTAAATTAGAGAGCAATTTGGTGTTTTTTGAAGTCAAACAGTAAGTATATGTTGTAAGTTAGATATCTATTTATTTATTTTTATTATATTCTAGCATTAGAGTATAGGATTTGAAGACTTGCTAAGTTATTAGTACCATTATTTCATGATTTTATTTGGAAAATTTATTATATAAATATATATATTAATGACTTTATATTTGCTAATATAATACTCTTTTTTATGATGCTGAAATGTCAAAGACAATATTAGATCATTTACATATAAATCAAGATATATATGTCAATAATTGCACATTTTTACCTATCATTTTTATATATAAATTTAATTTTATACAATGTAATTTTTTTGATATTTTATATTAACAATTGAATAATAATATTTATCAAAAAAAAATTTCGCCCCCCTAACAATTAATTTCTGGCTCCGCCCGTGCCTAGCAGACTTCTAGGTTGCGTGTAAGACCCGATAGGGCATCCAATAAAAATGTGTTTTCTCCAATAACGAGATTGAATCTCCAGGAGACTAATTAAAATACGCTAACTTATGAGAGTGTGATAATTAATTAATGAAACAGTGTTTAATAAATTCTGGTCTGCATACGTCCCAGCAGGTTGTGCATAGTGATCACTAGAGTTTTAACACCCGTTTAGGGTCTACTCTTGTTTATTGAAACACCCCTAAACAAATAAACACATAAAATCATAAACGAGTGAAGACTATCCGAGAATAACGTGTCACATAATTCAGGACACGTGATAATGCATGAACAATTAAATTAAGTACGGACATATATATGTCCGAGAACATGAGAACGTGACATATTAATACAGTCGCGTACATATATATCGGGATTCAAACCCAGTACCATTGGTATCTGTAATGAACATTTTAACCGGTTGAGCTGGTAGTCATATTCAGTACCAAATCACACATATCTAGACATATCAAACTACTAAAGTGACAAAAAAGATGGATGTACAGCACGTGGGTGCTGCTTCTTCTTTCCCTGATCTGTGCGAACCGGTCCCAGATACTTGATGTGGATGCTATCACATTATAATCTCGTAATGATCAAATTAAGGAGCAAAAAAAAAAGAGAGAGGGAACACCATTAGACAAGATTAAAGTAAATAAATAGTAAATCATGATTAATTATACCATGTCTCTAATTTGTTGCAATCGACAACAAGTATGGATGCTATCACATTAGTGATGTGGATATACTCCTAGACACATTTAATAATTACCCAAGTGGGTGCTACAAAAGAAAGAAGGGAATTCCTTCTCCTCCCTAATTCTCTCGAACTCCTCAAGCGCAAAACCCACATGTACCAGTTTTCTCTTCTTTTTACTGTGGGCATAACTTGTTCATTTCTTTCCCAACAACGATTGAGTGGATCATCTCTTTGTACTTCCATGCCAGTAGCGAGCAACAGAGCATAAGTTGAAAGCATAGCGTATTAGTGTTTCATGCAGTATTTAATACAAAACCTCCTACCATTCTCGAGACAGCAACAGAACAGCACGTTCTCCCTCTCTGCATCACTTACGAACAGCAACTGAGCACAACCAACACCAGCCTTTTTCTTCTTTTTGCTTGGGTACTAAGGGCATCCACAATGTAAAAGTGGATTCCACCACCAACAAAATATTATTTTAGTATCTCCGCTCACAATCTCTCTCTTACTTACCTAGGTTCTCTAAAAGAGGGTGTCTTAGTTAAGAACCCCTCTCACATCCTCTCTCCTCCCACCTCATCATTTTCTTTTTTCTCTTTTAACATTATGGGTGGAATCCACACCATTGTGGATGCCCTAACTCCTTCATCCCATTTCCCCATACCACCAAAGCAGTGCCAGTCATGCTCCCTCTCTATACCATTTTCGAACAATGACAGAGAGCACACATCAAGGCAACAGCTTTTACTTCTTTTCATTTCAGACCCAAACTCCCTCAATTCTTTTCCCCGTGAACGACTGATCCGTGCTCTGCTCAAGTACAGCAAACAAAAAAAAATATATAAACCGTCAGTAGACATGTTAATTAGTGTTAAAGCACACAGACCAAACACTCATGTGCATTCCCTTCTTTACATGATGACACTAACTTCCTTGTTATCTCTTCCCCAGCCAAGGCTATCTTCGTCGGTAATGCAACAGCAGAAATTCACGGTACTGCTACTGAAGCAAGGAAAAAAAACACCGAGACAGACAATATAATTGCATCAGTCCATTTCATTCCTCCCCTCCGTTCTGTGTCTTTTTCTTTCCTCCTCTTCCATTTCGAACCAACCACAAAAGCACTCACTGTGGCATTAACAGCAGCATGGGAACACAAGCCACCGGTTTTTGGTAAGCAACAAGGTATACGATCCATGTCATTCTCCTTCCAACTGTGTCGTAGAAAAACATCTGTTCGTCATCCCCAAACATCAAAGCTTGCCAAAGACGCATACAATTTCACGTTGGCCCATCTGTTTTTAATCAGTAACGCCAAGCTGAAGAGAAAGGAGAAAAAAAATGAACATACACCAACACTACCGTACTGATGCTTGCAACAAGGTAAACCCCTACCTCTTCTACCTTTCTTTCTCTACGTTTCTCGCATGGGTAATATACCCACTCCTACCTCCTTTTCCAACATGACAAAGCTCTACTTTCCCTCTTCTTGAATCTGATCGCAACAGCAGGCAGCAAGTATGCAAGTCTTCATTCTAACATCCCTCCCCTCTCTAAAGCAAACTAGAACTGGCGAGCAAAGACGACTAGCTCTGCGTTAGTCTTCAGTCTCTTCACGGTAATATTGCCTCCCAATCTGGCGAAACAAGAAGGTTTGCGGTTGCATGAGAGCACAGAAAAAAAAGGCCACCGTCACTTTCCTCCTTGACATGCGCACGGGAGCTGGGGGTAAATGTCATAGTGCATGTTATGTCCTATCTGACTCTTACCAGTATACTTCCTTGCGTATACATGTATATATATATATATATAGATGGCACTAACGAGTACAGTATATAGATATGGAACGACGCTTCTCTATGTTACTCTGTTAAATACTCTGCAGTATACCAATCCTCTTGTATCACCTCCTGCTTTCATGTATATCTGTGGGAAACGGCTTCAAGGTCACGCCATGAATCACCCAGAAACTCTTTCCAATCTGTTACTGACATGGCCCCATGGTAATGCCATAAACAACCGTGCTCCTTATCTTATTCCTTCTCTGTGTTAGAGCCACTAAATATATCAGCTAACACTCTATTACTCCTTGTTCTACTTGGACGTGTCATACCAGTGCTCCCTCAACCGTGGGAATCCTGGATCAACAGTCTGCCCAAACTGGCCTTGAAAATCTACCGAAGGTAACCCCCTCAAAAAAAAATTATTAGACAACTAACTCTTGCTGCTTTACATTCTAACAATGAGCTGGGAAATTACCATGTGTTGTGGAGTAACTGTGATGTCGAGCTGATAAGCTTGGGAAACTAAAAACATGTTTTTAGTGTTGCCAAACACCGTGGGAAGTGCCAGTAATAATCAAATAGTAATTACTAGGACAAATCTGTTTATGTGTTGGTTAATTTGGTGAGTTAGTGATGGCGATGTATTAAGAAGCCAATTACAGAGTCATTAGGTGCCTTGACTTCCGACAAGTTGTGTTATTGTTCTGGAAACTTTGAGGTGAAGTTGCCAGTGGAAATAATGTTAGGCGACTTAGAAAAAAAAACCGTGCCTTAAATGGGTTAGTGATTTCTTGTGAAAACAGATTAAAAGTTGTTGTACTAGGATTGTCAAATGGGTATATACGTATGTGGAGTTGGAAATGTGTAACAAATAATGGGTAGGTATATATGTGTGTATTAATGGAGTGACTAATGTGTAAAAGGACAAGTATATATGCATACGCGTTAAACCGTCGAATTATTTTGGTGGATACATATAAGTATAGAACTGAAAACTCGTATAAAAAGGAGGGGTATATACAGGGGATCAATTGAGCGATTAATAATGAGTATGTATAGATATATATATATACGAGAGTTAAGCCAGAGTACGTACAATTTTATTTAGTCCAAAATTTGGGTGAAAATGATGGAACCATAATTTGGGAAACGGCATGCAAACCGAAGCGATGATATGATATTAGAGGTATATAAATGCCATTTTTGTTTTAAGTAATTACTATGCTATTTTTAGGGCCACCTCATTATAACTATTTAGAGCCTTAATAGCCATTAATTAAATTATAGGTTGATTTATAAGTTACGAAAATTCCTAGTGTGAAATGCACAATCCTAGAAAACAAATTACCTAGGAATGTAATAGGAAGAGATTTAAAATATTTGTGAATTTCTACATAGCGTAAATAAACTTTAAAACCTTATATAAATGTTTTGAATAACTAAATGGGTTTTATATGGGAGTCAAAATATAAATAAAAGAATTTAGGGAGTAATGGTAATAATAATAATAACCGGAAGAAATAGCTTATAAAGATATTTACAAGTATAACATATGAATTGAATGAAATTAAGAGTTGATTTTAAAACTAGGAAGAAGTGAGGTACTCCCGTAAATAATAGCAAACTAGTCAAGGGATAAATTAAGTGGTCAACCTTGAACACATCTAGGGGTTGACCAAATGAAAATGATAAGGATAAATATATTAGGTACTTGAAGAAATAGTAAGTCAAAACAATAATTATAAAATATAAAAGGAGTATATGTAATTACCGAAACTATAAGGGTCAAAATGTAAATAAGGGAGCCCTTGAGGTTTGTTGGGAATTTTAGAGGATTCTGGAGTAAGCTTAATGCTTTAATTAACTATGAGTTATACTATATAGTTAAGTATGAAATTGTGGCAATTACAAAGTTAGGGGTAAGTTAGGTAATAACCTTAAACCTTGGGGCATTAATGGAAATTTAGGTATTTGAGGGGAATAGTATATAAACCTAGAAATGTTTGGGAATTTAAGTAATAATATAAATTAATTAAAAGGTATAATATGAGGTTTAATTAATTAAAGTGTTGGTTATAAAAAAAGGGGGGACTATGGTGTAATTATAAGGAAAATGTGGGTGGTCAATTTGGATAAACTTGTTACATGTTGGTGCTTAAGAATACCCTAAAACATTAGCTAGAGGGAAGGACTCAGTTAGCGTGTAAAACGACAATGTAAATGTCCAAGGAGTTGATAAAGTCTAAGGTTAATACTTGGAAAGTTTCTAAGGGATACTATAAGTAGAACATTCAAAAATGCACCTGGGGTACAACACCCGATAAAAGGGGATAACCTAGGAAGATGTCACAACGGTCGGCGCATAAAATCATTAACTGACATGTTGTTTTAATTAACGTTAGGGTCGTAACGAATGCCAACCGGGACCCTATGTGTGAGACAACCCCTTTGCTTCTGAACCAGGTATGGACATGTGTGGTTCGTATGTTGCCGTGTTACACGGCTTGTATGCTGTGTGCCTTGTTTGACTATGACCACAAGACTAATGCATGAAAACGGATATTTGTTTTACCGTGCTTATTTGTCTGTTGTGAGCTCGTGTAAAGCATGTGAACGGATTTCTTATTTTCTTTGCTTACCCGTTTGCTATTATTGTGCATATTGCTTGCGTGCACACAGTAGTGTAGTCCCTTTCTCGTTGATGAAACCTTGAGATGAAACACAACGAACTTCGTAAACAAAACAAAGGAACTACATAAAGGGAAAACTCCTCTTAACTATAGAGGACCTCTAATGACACCCACTATGGTGTCGAACTATCAATGATAATGATAAGCCAATACCCGTTAGAAATGAATAGGGTGACGGACCCTTTGTATCCGGGGTAGAGACCAATAATCTAAAAAGGAATAGGGAGACGGACCCTTTGTATCCGGGGTAGAGACCAATAATATTAAAAGGAATAGGGAGACGGACCCTTTGTATCCGGGGTAGAGACCAGAACATCAGAAGGCATAGGGAGACGGACCCTTTGTATCCGGGCCAGAGGCTAGTAACATTGAAAAGGAATAGGGAGACAGACCCTTTGTATCCGGGGCAGAGGCTAGTAACATCGAAAAGGAATAGGGAGACGGACCCTTGGTATCTGGGGCAGTGGCTAGTAACATTTAAAAACAACAGAGAGCGAGAGAGCTATCCGGGAATGGAAGATTGGCTATGGACAAGACGTTCTCCAAATTGTGGTGATAAGAGAACTCACAAATAATCCTTAAAGAACCAAGGAAAGATTGGCACACATGGTGCAAGGGAGGAGAAAGAAAATACACATTATGAGAATAAAGAAAAGAAATGAAAACACACAACGTTCGAATGATCCTATAGTGAGGGTCATGGGTATAACATACCTGTGCACACGCTTTATTATTTACATGAGTGTTGTTGCTATACTAGCAGCTTGTTGTGCTTGGTTGTGTGTTTGATGTGGCTATGACGCCATTATGTTATGCTTGGTTGCTTGTTGCTAATGCTTTGCTACCTTTGAGTGTGTAAGAAACCATGATGTATTGTGGCCTGTTTTACTGCTTTATTATAGCATGCAAATTGACTTAATAATATTCGACCAAGTAGTCGTGTGGCCCAGCAACATACGGGCTACACACGTTCATACTCAGCGTAGTTTGTTGAGTTCTTTACAACCCAATTTTTACACGTATTGTGCCGGACGATAACGGAGTGTATGCGGGATGACTACCATGGGGGTAGCCCATCAGGGCATGAAAGTTTGAGTTTGGAATAGTATGTTTAGTGTATGGGTTGTTACCAAACCCGGGTTGTACTTTTCGGTTTATGATTTAGCAATCATGTTGTAGACACTCGGTATTGGAAATTGTATCTTATATTGTATATGAATTTTGGTGAGGGCTGTTTCCAGTCATGCAGACCGTAACTTGGTGTTGGAAGAGTGATCGTGTCAACCACGTGGGTGGTTGGCGTCTGTGACACCCGGATGGAGTTTATTCCGCTGCATAGTTAACTTATAATATAGCAAGGAGCGATGTTTGTATTGTTGGATGTTCATTCGGGGGTGTTACATTTATCTAACGAGCCGGATACGATCGTTAGTCGGAATGTGCTACCGTTGGCACCATACCATGGCTTCGGTCTAATGGACATCTACCACTGTAGATAAGTGAGTCCATCTACCCACTGTAGATGGCACCGGACTACTATCCAAAATATTAATGTGTGAGGTTAAATGGGGAATTGTCCTTAACATGACACCTGTATGTTTATGTGAGATTGTGGAAGCGGGGCTTCATGTGATGGAAATAAACAAGTGAGACTAACTAGACCTCAACTAACTGTTGACTCGTGCTCATTATTCAATTATGAATGTCGTAATAACATGTATTGATGTGTGTATGTTTGAATACCTGTTATGTGTTTTAATTCCGTATTTACAGTCATGTTATAAGCATGTAAACGGTACAGCATGAAACAAACCCCATGTTAATCAAGATGGCTAAAACGACCTAAGTGACCTAAAGGTGTCTAGGATCACATTTAGCATACCAGCAGTTGGCTGAGCCTTTATGGCACCACATTTCAAGACTTAATCGAGCTATGAAGCCAAAGTGCGGGACTTCGGGGTAGTCAACGACGTTACCTATTTATTTATTGCACCTTCAGAATTAGTTTATATTCAGTACAATGTAAACATTGGGATTACCTTAGATGCTCACTTACCTTATGTATTAGCTTAAAGTTAGGATGATGCAGTATATATCTCGTTCATCACTGCGGTTAATTATTGTCGATGTGTTGTTATATTCCTTTTCTGCTTCTTTACTCGCATGGGGGAGTAATGGCATGTGACACCCGAGTGAGAATTATTAGTGTTTAACTTCCGCAGACGTCTTTAATTATGCTACGAGAGTGATTATTATGCGTTTAATGTGAGGGGTGTTACATATTTGATGTAGGGTACATTCTTATCTATTTTTAAGCCGTGATTAATTCAAATTTAGACGTAATTGTTGCATCAAAAAGACATATTTTTGCGTGCTAAATTACATGTTTTCCTGCAGTGAGAATAATTTCTATTTCAGAGCTACAGATATCCAGAGTGGGTGCTATTGTAAAGATTTTGAAAGGCACACCATTTTATCATTCTAATGATTTTGCTGATGTTGACATAGATTTGCAAACTCTTAGCACAATCTGATGTCGTTCTCATAACCTATGCCGTAGTCTCCAGAAGGTACTAGTTACCAACTTATTTGTGTGTTACATTTATGCTATCTCAAAGCTTTGTAAATATTACTCCATGTTTGCAAAGCTGTTGTTGCACCTCATCTGTTACTGCTGACAGTGATTCTTTCTTCTGAAGGTTTGTGAATGCCATCATAAGATGTAAAATAGGATTCAAATTTGGGAATAAGTCATAAAAGATAAAAGTATTGGGCGAAGCTAAGGATGTTGATAGCACTAAGCTACCAGTTAAGGAAGTGGCCTATGAGATAGATAGATATGGACCAATAAATCAGTGTTAACTCCACCATTCCTTATTAGTATAGAGACGAGGCATGAAGATTTTTGAAGAGGAAAAAAGGGTTTGTTTAGCTCTGTCTCTCTGTAGTAATGTTGCAGTTGATGAGCTGACAGAAAAGAAAAGTGCAACTGGGTTAAGGGTTAGTGTTTTTGTGCTGTTTCCAACTTTTTTTTTGTTACTATGACTACGTACTACCTATAATTCGAATACTCCAATTTACTTGTAAGAATTTGAAATTTTATAATTATGTTTATCTAGTAAAGAGTTAGAAAACTTCACTGCCTTGGCTGAGAAACTACATGCTAACTCTGAATTTGCTCATCAACCTGATGGGCAAAAGAAATTACAGCCAGCTTTCGGAGGACGACGATGAATCTGATCATTCTTACTTTGAGTCTTGAGGTAATATGGTGGTTTCCCTTTGTTTAAGCTGAATCTTTGAATTGTGAGTTATATAAATTGCTTTATTTAGTGGGGCTATGCAGTAAATAAGGATTTTCACTGTCTAATGTATAACTGAAGGTAAGGGTGCCTCAATGTTAAATCCATGCGTGGTGATGGTTTAGTTACTTATATTATCGTGTACACCTTCCATGATATGGCTGCTACCAGGAACATACATGTTTAGGTGACACGCTAAGAAAGTATGCATTTGACTTTGAAAACGTAGTACTATGTTTCTTTGCTCTCAGATGAGAGCTTATGGGACATTTATCTATGACAGAGACATTTTTCAAAAGTGGAAAACACTACGGAAATCGACTAATGATCCACGAGGAAGGTAATTGTGGGGGGGTCGGTTTGGGTGAGTGTATAGTAAATGAGATGGTGGGACTTGATGACTATTGTATATGTATGAAAGGCTATATATGTGGGTAGGGGGTCATGGGACCTTATGTCCCCTATGGTGTTATGTGCACTGGGGTATGTGTGGAAGATACTGTTTTTGAAGTGTGTAGTAAAGTAGTGACTATCTGCTACGAAGTATGTACAGCACAATATTTTTTTACCCTCTAATTTATACAGGCCTGGCGCCTAGCATTACTAATCAAAAATATGAGAGCTTATGGGAGGTAAAGTCAGAATCAAGAGTTGTTTGTAGAGCAATTAAAAAGAGAATATGTTCTGGTATTACTATGGGGTTAATAGTGACATGGTAAACATTCTACATTTTCTTCTCTGCTCTTTAATAGCAAGACAATGAAATATGAAAGTCACTTTAAGAATGTGAATCTGAAAAGGAGCTTGGATTATAGCGTCAAAAGATATGTCAGACATGAGAATAATCCTAAGTTCTTGTTGCAATCAAAACTAGATTTGTCAAATGATGATTCCTACCAGAGTAATTAAGAGAGGGCAGTCAGTAGCTCATTGATGAAGTTATTGTTATTTGTCCTGTCTTAGTTTTTGTTTTTCAATCGTCTCAGGTTGCTGCCGTGGGATATGCTATTATACCACAAGATCAGTGGGAAACTAGAAGAATAGGGCACTTTATGTTTTTCCAGTGTTTGCTTGGCTAGGAGTAATATCTGTCGTATACTTGTCCTATGTAAGCTGTATTAGTATGTGTAAGTTGACGGTTACAATAGTCTCAGTTTTTTACTTTAGGGAAAATTACATGGCCCACCCATGACGTTTGGCGAAATTTCACATTCCACCCATGTGGTTTCAAAAATTACTTTCCCCACCCATGTGGTTTCCCCCGTTTTACATCCAGCAACTTTTTTAATTTTGGTTCAATTCAAAAGATGCTTACATGTTGTCCAAAATTGATGAAACTTTACATGGATGATGCTAAAGTGATATACTTTGATCTTATGTCAAATCTGAAGTTTTTTAAGCTTAAATGTGTCCCGTGGGACCCAATGAAACATGTGACATGTTCATTGGGTCCCACATGTCACATTTAAGCTTAAAAAACTTTAGATTTATCACTAAACCAAAATATAACACTTAATATCGTCTATGTAAAATTTCATCAACTTCGGACAACGTTTAAACATCTTTTGAATTGAACAAAAATTAGAAAAGTTGTTGGATGTTAAACAGTGGAAACCACATGGGTGGGGAAAGTAATTTTCAAAACCACGTGGGTGGATTGTGAAATTTCATCAAACGTCATGGGTGGGGTATGTAATTTTCCCTTTACTTTATTTTAATGCTTATTCTTTTTAATAACATGAACAAACTATTTTGTATGTTCTCTGATGCTCTAGCTTTTGTATTTGAAACATAATACAGAGTAATTGTTCAGATTTGAAAGATGTTTTGTATTTGTATATAATCGGTTACAATAGCCACTTTACTCTTTTTGAAAGATGTTTTGGCTTGTAACTGTAACACCCCTACTAAACATTTAACGATAACTGAAATCGCAGCGGAAAAACAACTAAACGATTCGGTGCTACAACGCCG
This sequence comes from Limonium bicolor, assembly GCA_023374045.1. Lineage (NCBI taxonomy): Eukaryota > Viridiplantae > Streptophyta > Magnoliopsida > Caryophyllales > Plumbaginaceae > Limonium > Limonium bicolor. The sequence continues at coordinate 488,330,166 of CM041776.1, forward strand.
TCAACCACCCACGTGGTTGACAAGGCAGAATAAATACAAGTGTACCGGTCTGATGATCAGACTCCCGAGCATTAGGTACTAACAACCATATATATATACATAACCAACATACCGAGTATATAATACAAACTGTCACTGTAACTACCATCACTTTAACACAATCAGTACCAAAATATAACGCCACGGGAGCACAGGTGCATCCCGGGCTCAACATCCAAAATAATCAAGAGTACGACATAACCTTGATCTACAACCACTCTGCTTCCTCGATCCTCATCCTGCAGTAAAATATGGAGCCCCCGAGGGGGTCAGCAACCCTTGGCTGGTATGGTTAACGTGCAGCCCATCGGCTACCGGGATACGCGCAACTAATTGTCATGATGACATGGCATTCATTTTAACACATAACATATACCTATGGCATAGCAACAATATTGCATAGCACAACATCACATACATAGTGGGTACACTTCCCACAACAACAAACCAAGAAGGTTAATCAACATAAGAAGCCTAGAGAATGGTTCACTCTCATGTTAAGCTTGTTACACACATTCATTACCATTCTGTTAGTCGAACGAGTAACTTAAGTCACAGATGGTTCGGATATTGTGACCCGAACACACCACACAAACACATGTTCCCACTAAACCGATCATAAGTCAGAATAGGTAAGCTTTAGAGGAAGCTAGTGGGAGATCGAACGCCAAATAAAGGAGAACAGTCTTAACAGCATAAGAGTCGAATCTGATACAGATATCTACTCTTAAACTTACATGCATGACCGGACAACCGGATTCCTCACTTCCCAGTTAGCGCTTGTTAGAAGTTCAACAGTGGAACTTAACAAACAGTTCACAAACAAGTGGTAAGTCATGTTAGGCACACACAAGGGAAATGAGTCACGTCATAACATCACAATAATATGAACAACTGTAAACTCATTACATGATTTAGTCTTATAACGTCATAAACACACAGAAAAACAAACAACACACAAGCCGGTGTAAACCGGTAGACAACAGACTGCAAGAAAACCATACCTTGGTCCTTGCTTCGATTGATTTTCACCGTAGGCCGCTCCTATACATAATTAAGAATGTCGGTTAATTAACTTACTTAACTTCGAATTTACTAAGTGTTTAACATGGTTCTATGACATGTTTTAATGCCCAAACTTATCCTTAATTACCTACTTAATACCCCCTAGGGTTAACTACTTAAGCCACACTTTGTTTGTTTTTTTTTTACAAGTTTGGGTCCGACCGAACTTACCGACCGACCTTACACAAGGTCGGTCCATTCCAGAGCACACACTACCGTCAAAAATTCTACTCCGACCGACCTAGCAAGTTCGGTCACAAGTTCGGTCTATTCCCGAGAGTTTATTTCCTTTGAAAATTCAGGCCCGACCGATCTTGGCAAGTCCGGTCGCAAGATCGGTCGATTCCCGAGAGTTACTTGCGTACAAAAATTTAGGCATGACCGACCTTGTAAGTCCGGTCCCAAGGTCGGTCTATTCTAGAGACTCAATCCGTACTAAAAATCCATGCCCGACCGACCTTGCAAGTCTGGTCCCCAAGGTCGGTCCATTCCAGAGACCATTTCTCGCAGGGTAAACTGGGCTCGACCGACCTTGCAGGTCCGGTCCCTAAGGTCGGTCTGCTCCAGACCCTTGTTTTTAATTTCCCATTTAATTCCAAACTTCACCTCATATATCCTCGTATGCTCTAACCTTATTTTGGCACTCCAAACACACCTTAAGACCTCCATTAAACTCCTTAAATCATTCATCAAAATCCTCCTCAAGCATTACACAAATTCTTATAAAAAGGTTTACACTTGTATTGTTTTTCACTAAGTTCCTATGTGGTGTTTCATACCTATAACTCCCACTATTGCTAAATGTTTTCTCACCACTACAACATCATCTCCCAAGCATCTTTTCTTCCTAACCAACTCCTTGAATATCTCTACAAGCTTATAGCCCCTCCATGCAACACATCACTTCTTCCTATTCACCAACATTGCACAAGTCCTAAACACAATCTCTCCATGATCTTGAACTATCCCAAAGCACTCATTTGCATTATAAATCCTCTAAAATAATGCTTAAGTCCCTTTTACACCTTAAAATACCTTAATGCATGTTTCTTTCACTAGTAGAACACTTAACCATTCTAAACACTTCCTAACTTACCAAAACTCATTTTAAACACCTAAAGCTTCTTATACATTATCTAAATTTTGACATGGGTTCTCCTAGAACATTACCAAGCCAAAACACATTGCTTTCACCATTAAACATCCAAGAACACTAAAATCCATCAAGAACATTCTTGTACACAAAACTTCATTCATTTAACACTACATCACAATATAGTGCATAATTTAAATTGCATGGCACTTAGGCCCTTAAATAGCATGGCTCTTAGGCCCTTAAGATGCACAAACCATAAACACTGAATTTCCACAATATATTTGCCTTTGACCTGCAAATACACTCAACAACACATATGCCTTTTACTAGTCTCCATGAGAACATTTTACTAAGTCATTCACCATTGGCTCCTTAGATCATTTTAATAAGCAACATAAGTTCATTTCTCCTAAGACTTTAAACCACATTAGGTTAGCACATTTACCTCTTTTCCTCACAACTTCTTTCTTGTTTCCTTGAATAAATCGGCAAGGCTTTTAGTTACTTGTCAACTTCTAAACATTATGCAAATGATAAAATGAGTATACAAGCTTTATGCTTCATCTCATTGTAAACCCTAGATTATACATTGTTTTAAAACATTAAGATAGTTGTTTTACCTAGGATACAAAAGAGAGTTTGGATATGTAGCAAGAGAGGACTCCACCAAGCCCTTGGAAGATTCAAATGAAGCTAAAACAAGCAAGGTAAGGGCACCATTAATGGTGATTTTCAGACAACATAAAAACATGAAGGAAGTGGAGTTTTTCTTTGAGTTTCCTTACCTAGAAGCAAAGGAGAACAGTAATATGTGAAAAGATGAGCTCAAGCTCCTTCCATGGAGATTCTTCTTGGCACCAAAATGGAGCTCTTGAGATTTTGAAAGGATGAAGTTGAAGAGCTTGATGAGACAAAGAGAATGGTGGTCTTAGTTTTTGATTTGGCAAAGTGAGCTAGGAGATATAAGAGGTCAAAGATGGAGTTGTGTGTGGTACTATTGCAAAACCGTGAATGCAGAATGAAGAAGAGATAGAAGAGAGATTGGAGCCGTGGGAAATGAGGAGGGAAATGAGAGAATGAAGTTGAGTTTACTTTTAGGAGATATTTATATGTTAAAGCAAATAGTAACTTAAGTAGTCACTCTTTATTTGTTTAACAAGCTAACAAGAGTGGTGACTCACCACTAAGAAAACCGGCCCCCTTAATGTTCTTAGGGGTATTTTAGTCCTTGTTGACCAATTAACTTACTTATTTGACTTATGTTATAAACTTGCTTATTTTAGTTACTATTCACTAAAACAAGGCACATAGATGTGAAATTTTTGATTTCCCATCGATATAGACTTCCAAATGTGATACTAAGTAGTACACATATTAATTAAAGAGTAATGATGGACATTTATCCATTCAAAACTCATTTACAAGACAATTTCTCAAAAATGTGCTTTAAGACTCCTTAAAGCACATTTTGTGTTTTAACTTGTTTTCAAGCTTGGTTTTCTTTGGTAATTGGTTTAATATGTTCATTAGTATATAAATAAGGTCTTTGTAACCTCACTAGGTCTTAACCAAGCTTATTCCAAGCTTAGAGCACATTTTAGCCCTAATTGACTTTAAGGCATTTATTTGTGTTTTCAATGGTTTAAATTGTTTACTAATGTTTCTAAGACTCTTTTTAGTCTTAATATACCATATTTAAATGTTTAAACAACATACTAAGGTTTGGGGTATTTCAATCTACCCCCCTTAAAAGAACTTTGTCCTCAAAGTTCATACTTCCACATATCCTAAATATTAGAACACGGGAATACATATGAATAATACTTCCATAACAACATTGACAACACACTTACATAACATCGGACACAAGGTCCATACAACAACATCATTCAGACACAACGGTCATACTTACATAACATCGGACACAGGGTCCCTACAACAACATCATTCAGACACAACGGTCTGTAACATAACAACATAACATAGACGATGTATTTAAATACACGTCGTACACACATAACCGAAACGGCTCTACCCCCCTTAAAATAGGGGTACGCCCTGTACCCTATACATACAAATACTAAGAAGTAAACAATGACGGGTACTTCGCCTTCATCTTATCTTCCAGCTCCCAAGTGGCCTCCTCAACGTCCTGGTTAGACCAGAGAACCTTCACCAGTCTCACAGACTTATGGCGAGTGTCTCGAGTCTTTGTATCCAGAATCCGTACCGGAGTCTCCACTGATCGCATGGTCGGCTCTAAGGTTAGCCTTTCAGGCTGAAGCACATGAGACGGATGAGACATATATTTCTTCAACTGGGACACATGAAATACATCATGTACCTTGCCCAGCTCGGCAGGTAAATCAAGTCTATAAGCTACCGAGCCGATCCGCTCCGTCACAACATAAGGCCCCACATATTTCGGGCTCAACTTGCCTTTCTGGCCAAAACGAAATGCTCCCTTCATGGGGGATACTCTAAGGAATACCTGATCACCCATGGCAAACTCCAGGTCACGTCTGCGCACATCGGCATATGATTTCTGCCTATCCTGAGCTGCCTTCATGTTAGCCCGGATTTGGCGTACTTCTGCTTGTACTTGTTCCAGATACTCTGGTCCTATAATGACCGTCTCACTCGACTCATCCCAGCATAATGGCGTGCGGCATGGTCTATCGTACAAAGCCTGGAAGGGAGACATCTTGATCGAAGCATGGTAACTGTTGTTGTAACTAAACTCGATCAGATGTAACTTATCAATCTAGCTGGTCTGAAAATCAAGTGCACATGCACGTAACATATTCTCAAGTGTCTGGATGGTGCGCTCACTCTGACCATCTGTCTGTGGGTGGAACGCTGTACTTAGCTTCAGCTCGGTACCAAGCGCTTCCCGTGTGGATTTCCAGTACCTTGAAAGGAATCTGGTATCTCTGTCAGACACAATTGTTTTCGGTACCCCATGATGTCTTACAATCTCTCTATCGAAGAGCTCTGCTAGTTTTGCCACTTTCAAGGTGTCCTTCATCGGTATGAATCGAGCCACCTTGGTCAGTCGGTCAACAACAACCCAAATCATATTCAGACCTCCCCTTGTAGGCGGAAGCCCTACTACGAAGTCCATTGAAATGTCATGGAACTTCCACTCAGGTACTGGCATTGGCTGTACCATACCACCAGGTCGTCGGTGCTCAAACTTGACCTTCTGGCAAGTGAGACACCTCAATACATATTCATCACATCCTTTTTCATTCCAGTCCACCAAAAATAACGTTTCATATCCTTGTACATCTTTGAAGCTCCGGGGTGAATCGAAGTCGTAGAACAATGGGATTCACTTAGTATGCGCTCCTTCAGTTCAGCGCTACTCCTCCGAATACACAGTCGGCCATTAAGCCTAATCAGGTCATCATCGTGGAGTCGGAAGTCGTACTTCTGACCCTCGAATGTGCCATCAATAAGCTTCTGTCTGATCTCCAACATATACTGATCCGTCATCTGAGCACTCCGCACCTCTTCAACCAAGCCAGTATGAGAGACTAGCGAATGGAGAGAGTGTGTTCGGCGACTCAATGCGTCAGCTACCACATTTTCCTTACCCTCTTTGTACTGTAAATTGATGTCGTAGTCGTTTAAGAACTCGACCCATCTTCTTTGTCTCATGTTCAACTCCTTCTGAGTGAACAAGTATTTTAAACTTTTGTGGTCAGAATAAATTGTCACACTTACCCCATACAAATAATGTCGCCATATCTTCAATGCGAAGACAATGGCACCCAATTCTAAGTCATGGGTAGGGTAGTTCTCTTCATGCTTCTTCAGCTGTCGGGAGGCGTATGCTACGACCTTCCCGTGTTGCATCAACACACAACCCATACCTCTGCCTGATGCGTCGCAATAGACCTCAAAACCATCTGGACCATCTGGTATAGTCAGGACTGGTGCAAATGTCAGAGCATCCTTGAGACTCTGGAAAGAACTCTCACAGTCGACTGTCCACTCGAATGGTGCATCCTTCTTCATCAAGGAAGTCATCGGCTTCGAGACACTGGAGAAGTCCTTCACAAACCTCCTATAATATCCTGCGAGACCAAGGAAGCTCCTGATATCGGTAACTGTCTTCGGCCTAGGCCAGGTGCGCACTGCATCAATCTTTGCTGGATCAACAGCGATCCCGGCCTCAGAAATCACATGACCAAGAAAGGATACTTGGTCCAACCAAAATTCACACTTTGAAAATTTAGCATATAACTGATTCTTTCTCAATGTTTGTAACACATTTCTCAGGTGGCTTTCATGCTCACCTCTCGATTTCGAGTACACAAGAATATCGTCGATGAAGACTACCACTGACTTGTCCAACTGGTCTTGGAACAAGCGGTTCATTAAGTCCATGAACTTAGCTGGTGCATTGGATAGACCAAACGGCATAACCGTAAACTCATAATGTCAATATCTGGTTCTGAATGCGGTCTTCTCAATGTCACACTCACGGATGGCAATCTGATGGTATCCTGATCATAAATCTATCTTGGAAAATACTGATGCTCCTCTCAACTGATCAAATAAGTCGTTGATGCGTGGTAAAGGATAGCGGTTCTTCACCGTAACTGCATTCAGCTCTCGATAGTCAATACACAGGCGGAGACTACCGTCCTTCTTCTTCACGAAGAGGACCGGCGCTCCCCATGGTGAAACGCTAGGGCGGATAAATCCCTTGTCGAGTAGGTCTCTCAGCTGCTCCTTGAGCTCTGTCATCTCTGCTGGAGCCATACGATAGGGCGCCTTCGCAATTGGTCCGGTGCCCGGAACCAATTCAATTTCAAACTCAACTTCCCGTGCTGGCGGCATGCCCGGCAGTTCCTTAGGAAATACATCAGGAAACTCCAACACTACCGGCACATCTGGGCTAAACTCTAGGTCTCTCTCTATGTCCTGGACATAGCAGAGGTATACATCATTCCCTCGTCGTAGTTCATGATACATAGCCATGGTGGTGATGATCTGAGTCGAAGGCTCCCTGGGCCTCTGGCGGTAAGATATAGTAACCCTAGACGGACTCCGAAGAAGCAGACGATGCTCGGCACACAGGATTCTGCCCTTGTACCGCTCCAACAAGTTCATCCTGACAATCACATCAAAACCAAGTCCGTCGAACTCTATCAAGTCGATCGGAAACTCTTCATCATGAATTCGTACAACAGCATCTCGGTGGTAGCGGGTACACCTGATCCGCTCTTTCGACGGGAGAGTGACTAGAAAGTCTGGCATCTCTTCACCGTCTAACCCCAGCCTCTTCGCAAAAGATAGTGAAATAAATGTATGTGAGGCTCCGGAGTCGAACAAGATCGAAGCGTCCACAACATTGACTGGAAAGGTACCGGTGAGGATTGTGCCGCTCTTGCCGGCTTCTGCCTCATTGCAGACACTCAGTATACCTCCCGTTCCGAGTGCACAGCCTAATTCATTGGCAAACTAATAAGTATTTGGTAACAACACGGTTGACATACTTCAAACAACTCCACTTTATTCATTAACACACTCTTCTTACATCATACGTTGGTTTACACTGTTGACATAACTAACACATATATAACATCCTTAACATACACTGGCTTAACATGTTACATAATTATACAAGGCTTTAAAACTGTATGAAGGTCAAATTCAAACGTCCGGGTTTCATGTGTGTGGCATTGATCACTGCCGACGGTGCGGTATTCAGTTTGATCTTCCTGATGCCATGATATAGCATCCTCGACTGCCCACCCATGATTAGTACATCTCCTGATTTCAACACTAACTTCTTTGCGAGGTCAGCACGCTTCTGCTCGCCATATATAAACACTACGGTATCACCAATGGACCAAGACACCACGGGTACTCCCTTACTTAGAGACTCGGGTGACTCATCCTTATCTTGGTGTAAACCCAATCGTCCACCTTTCTGGTAGAAGTTCACAATACATAAATCTGCTTTAACACTTGGAATTGAATCTGTTTCAACTTACTGAGCAATTCCCACGGCGTGGTTAACGACCGCAAGGAACTCCTTAGGTATCATCGGTACCATTGCTCCATCTTCAGCTCGCACTTCTTGATATGTCTTGGTGTAAGGATTCCAGTCCTTACCCATGCACATCATCTTCAATTTCATTCTCGATCCACTCGGGTATTCGGGTGTGTAGAAACCTCCGGGTGTTGCTCCCAGTTCATTGCATCGTCTGATGATGTGGATTTGTGCTTCCGGTGTCAGGTATCCATTTAAGAGTATCATACCTGGCTGGATAACCTGACATTGCTCCATTGGAAAGTCGGTGATGTTGATGGTGGTTTCTTCAGGGTTTGGTGTGGGTGGGATTGGATAACAAATATTGAAGGCTCCTTTAAGTTTAGAATTATCTAATTAGGTGACTTTCACATTATACTTTAATTCTTTACCCACATGGTAGTACACTTAGACTCACTAACACACACATGCATGAAATGCGGTATGCAATCACTTATTTCACTCAACAGTTTAGGCGGTACCTGGTCTAGTAGAGGGTCCTGGCGCCTCAGACCGGTCCACCACATGCAGGGCGGCCTTGCTAGGTCCCGACCCCTTCCCCTTCTGGGAATCAGAGTTCCTCTGATCTGTGGGTGGCTGGTTAGCTGTCTTCGGGCCATCGATGGTCGCTGTGGCCTTACCCTTCCACTGCCCCTTGGGCTTGTTGACTCTGCTGTTGGGGTTCCGGTAATACTCATAGTCACGGTGACCCCACTTCTCGCAGTAGCGACACTGCACGTCATTTCCCTTGCAGTCTTTGCCGGGGTGGTCCCCGTTACACCACTTACAGTAGTAGTGGCGCTTCGGTCCAGAACCCGTGCTAGCTGCTATCACAATACACAATCAATACTTACTTCATAACTTAACAACATACACTTCAACTTGTCACACATGATTAAATAATTACCCTTAGGCGGGTAAGAGCGTAGGGGTTTCGCCGCGTATGCATATGTGAGCTTCAGTGGCTCCTCAGCTGTGGTGGTTTGGGCTTGGCCCTTGTCACCCTGGTGCTGACTCTTCTGGGGCTGGGGATAAGGCTTCTTCTTCTTCTTTCCTCCCCCGTACCCCTGCGGACTCTGGCCCTCGCTCGTGGCCTTGCGCTTGTGCGCATTCTCCTCGTCCCTTAGTCGGACGGTAATCTCAACCTTAGCAGCGGCATGATAGCACTCCTGAATTTAGGATGTCAGTCATGCCCCGCAAAACATACTCATAAACTCACATTAATACTCACTTATGGATTACACTTATTCACATCACACTGTATTCTAATTACCTGCAAGGTAGTATACTCAGCTGGCCCCATCCCATAGCGAAGACGGTGGCTGAGACCGTTGTAGAAACGGTTTACCAGCACCCGGTTCGAGTATCCCAGGTCCGGTAACAGGTGGATAAGACCGGTGAATGCAGTGTAGTACTCATCAACCGACATCTTATCCCTCTGCCTCAGACTATCCAGCTCTAGGCGCTTAGCCTCTTGCACATGCACAGGATAATACTTGGCTCGCAGCAGAGCCGTATACTCTCTCCAACCAAACTGAGGATCCGCCATCCGGTCCTCTCTCACAAGCTTCCACCAACTTTGTGCCGATCCCTTCAGGTAGTAAGCGGCAAGACGGACCTTGGCTCCAGCAGGCACATCCAAGGTCTCGTAGGCGGTCTCCAACTCGGAGATGTACGCCTCCAACTTTCGTGGGTCGGTCTCCCCATGAAACGACGGGGGTCTCAGATCTGCTAACGCCTTAACCCAGTTGGTCTCTCGTGGCGGTGGCAGTGGTGGTTGAACTTCGGGCTGTTGCCCCTGCTGAATTGCAACTACTAACTGTGGGACCATCTGGGCTACGGCGGCCGCTACAGCATCGGCCACAACTTGCACCGTAGGGTTCTCCCCCTGGTTCCCAGTATCACCAATGCCGCGCCTGCGGCCTTGACCCCGTGGTCTACCTGACATCTGTATTCACACGAACACTTATTAGCATTGCGCTTACACACTTATCGGTTCCAACGGTTGTAACGTCTTCCCGACAACAAGGTATCTCCACACTTAGTTAGTGGTTAACCTTTCCATAACTGCTCACTTAGGCAACTGTGGTTAGGTTTCCTAACTCGGTATATTCCTAAGCTCGGTATTCTAGTCATCAGAGCGATACTTCGCTCTGATACCACTTTTTGTAACACCCCTACTAAACATTTAACGATAACTGAAATCGCAGCGAAAAACAACTAAACAATAACTAAACGATTCGGTGCTACAACGCCGTCAACCACCCACGTGGTTGACAAGGCAGAATAAATACAAGTGTACCGGACTGATGATCAGACTCCCGAGCATTAGGTACTAACAACCATATATATACATAACCAACATACCGAGTATATAATACAAACTGTCACTGTAACTACCGTCACTTTAACACGATCGGTACCAAAATATAACGCCACGGGAGCATAGGCGCATCCCGGGCTCAACATCCAAAATAATCAAGAGTACGACATAACCTTGATCTACAACCACTCTGCTTCCTCAATCCTCATCCTGCAGTAAAATATGGAGCCCCCGAGGGGGTCAGCAACCCTTGGCTGGTATGGTTAACGCGCAGCCCATCGGCTACCGGGATACGCGCAACTAATTGTCATGATGACATGGCATTCATTTTAACACATAAACATATACCTATGGCATAGCAACAATATTGCATAGCACAACATCACATACATAGTGGGTACACTTCCCACAACAACAAACCAAGAAGGTTAATCAACATAAGAAGCCTAGAGAATGGTTCACTCTCATGTTAAGCTTGTTACACACACTCATTACCGTTCTGTTAGTCGAACGAGTAACTTAAGTCACAGATGGTTCGGATATTGTGACTCGAACACACCACACAAACACATGTTCCCACTAAACCGATCATAAGTCAGAATAGGTAAGCTTTGGAGGAAGCTAGCGGGAGATCGAACGCCAAATAAAGGAGAACAATCTTAACAACATAAGAGTCGAATCTGATACAAATATATACTCTTAAAATTACATGCATGACCGGACAACCGGATTCCTCACTTTCCAGTTAGCGCTTGTTAGAAGTTCAACAGTGGAACTTAACAAACAGTTCACAAACAAGTGGTAAGTCATGTTAGGCACACACAAGGGAAATAAGTCACGTCATAACATCACAATAATATGAACAACTGTAAACTCATTACATGATTTAGTCTTATAACGTCATAAACACACAAAAAAACAAACAACACACAAGCCGGTGTAAACCGGTAGGCAACAGACTGCAAGAAAACCATACCTTGGTCCTTGCTTCGATTGATTTTCACCGTAGGCCACTCCTATACATAATTAAGAATGTCGGTTAATTAACTTACTTAACTTCTAATTTACTAAGTGTTTAACATGGTTCTATGACATGTTTTAATGCCCAAACTTATCCTTAATTACCTACATAATACCCCCTAGGGTTAACTACTTAAGCCACACTTTGTTTGTTTTTTTTTTTACAAGTTTGGGTCCGATCAAACTTACTGACCGACCTTACACAAGGTCGGTCCATTCCAGAGCACACATTACCGTCAAAAATTCTACTCCGACCGACCTTGCAAGTTCGGTCTATTCCTGAGAGTTTCTTTTCTTTGAAAATTCAGGCACGACCGATCTTGGCAAGTCCGGTCGCAAGATCGGTCGATTCCCGAGAGTTACTTGCGTACAAAAATTTAGGCATGACCGACCTTGTAAGTCCGGTCCCAAGGTCGGTCTATTCCAAAGACTCAATCCGTACTAAAAATCCATGCCCGACCGACCTTGCAAGTCCGGTCCCCAAGGTCGGTCCATTCTAGAGACCATTTCTCGCAGGGTAAACTGGGCTCGACCGACCTTGCAGGTCCGGTCCCCAAGGTCGGTCTGCTCCAGACCCTTGTTTTTAATTGCCCATTTAACTCCAAACTTCACCTCATATATCCTAGTATGTTCTAACCTTATTTTGGAACTCCAAACACACCTTAAGACATCCATTAAACTCCTTAAATCATTCATCAAAATCCTCCTCAAGCATTACACAAATTCTTATAAAAAGGTTTACACTTGTATTGTTTTTCACTAAGTTCCTATGTGGTGTTTCATACCTATAACTCCCACTATTCCCAAATGTTTTCTCACCACTACAACATCATCTCCCAAGCATCTTTTCTTCCTAACCAACTCCTTGAATATCTTTACAAGCTTATAGCCCCTCCATGCAACACATCACTTCTTCCTATTCACCAACATTGCACAAGTCCTAAACACAATCTCTCCATGATCTTGAACTATCCCAAAGCACTCATTTGCATTATAAATCCTCTAAAATAATGCTTAAGTCCCTTTTACACCTTAAAATACCTTAATGCATGTTTCTTTCACTAGTAGAACACTTAACCATTCTAAACACTTCCTAACTTACCAAAACTCATTTTAAACACCTAAAGCTTCTTATACATTATCTAAATTTCGACATGGGTTCTCCTAGAACATTACCAAGCCAAAACACATTGCTTTCACCATTAAACATCCAAGAACACTAAAATCCATCAAGAATATTCTTGTACACAAAACTTCATTCATTTAACACTACATCACAATATAGTGCATAATTTAAATTGCATGGCACTTAGGCCCTTAAATAGCATGGCTCTTAGGCCCTTAAGATGCACAAACCATAAACACTGAATTTCCACAATATATTTGCCTTTGACCTGCAAATACACTCAACAACACATATACCTTTTACTAGTCTCCTTGAGAACATTTTACTAAGTCATTCACCATTGGCTCCTTAGATCATTTTAATAAGCAACATAAGTTCATTTCTCCTAAGACTTTAAACCACATTAGGTTAGCACATTTACCTCTTTTCCTCACAACTTCTATCTTGTTTCCTTGACTAAATCGGCAAGGCTTTTAGTTGCTTGTCAACTTCTAAACATTATACAAATGATAAAATGAGTATACAAGCTTTATGCTTCATCTCATTGTAAACCCTAGATTATACATTGTTTTAAAACATTAAGATAGTTATTTTACCTTGGATACAAAAGAGAGTTTGGATATGTAGCAAGAGAGGACTCCACCAAGCCCTTGGAAGATTCAAATGAAGCTAAAACAAGCAAGGTAAGGGCACCATTAATGGTGATTTTCAGACAACATAAAAACATGAAGGAAGTGGAGTTTTTCTTTGAGTTTCCTTACCTAGAAGCAAAGGATAACAATAATATGTGAAAAGATGAGCTCAAGCTCCTTCCATGGAGATTCTTCTTGGCACCAAAATGGAGCTCTTGAGATTTTGAAAGGATGAAGCTGAAGAGCTTGATGAGACAAAGAGAATGGGGGTCTTAGTTTTTGATTTGGCAAAGTGAGCTAGGAGATATAAGAGGTCAAAGATGGAGTTGTGTGTGGTACTATTGCAAAACCGTGAATGGAGAATGAAGAAGAGATAGAAGAGAGGTTGGAGCCATGGGAAATGAGAGAATTAAGTTGAGTTTACTTTTAGGAGATATTTATATGTTAAAGCAAATAGTAACTTAAGTAGTCACTCTTTATTTGTTTAACAAGCTAACAAGAGTGGTGACTCACCACTAAGAAAACCGGCCCCCTTAATGTTCTTAGGGGTATTTTAGTCCTTGTTGACCAATTAACTTACTTATTTGACTTATGTTATAAAGTTGCTTATTTTAGTTACTATTCACTAAAACAAGGCACATAGATGTGAAATTTTTGATTTCCCATCGATATAGACTTCCAAATGTGATACTAAGTAGTACACATATTAATTAAAGAGTAATGATGGACATTTAGCCATTCAAAACTCATTTACAAGACAATTTCTCAAAATGTGCTTTAAGACTCCTTAAAGCACATTTTGTGTTTTAACTTGTTTTCAAGCTTGGTTTTCTTTGGTAATTGGTTTAATATGTTCATTAGTATATAAATAAGGTCTTGGTAAGCTCACTAGGTCTTAACCAAGCTTATTCCAAGCTTAGAGCACATTTTAGCCCTAATTGACTTTAAGGCATTTATTTGTGTTTTCTATGGTTTAAATTGTTTACTAACGTTTCTAAGACTTTTTTTAGTCTTAATATACCATATTTAAATGTTTAAACAACATACTAAGGTTTGGGGTATTTCAATCTACCCCCCTTAAAAGAACTTTGTCCTCAAAGTTCATACTTCCACATATCCTAAATATTAGAACACGGGAATACATATGAATAATACTTCCATAACAACATTGACAACACACTTACATAACATCGGACACAAGGTCCATACAACAACATCATTCAGACACAACGGTCATAAGTCCTATGACTAGATGTCAAGAGGTCTAGTTGAGGCTCGTCATAAGTCCTCGTACTTTCAATTGCATTATAGGCTCGTCATAAGTCCTATAGCTAGATGTCAAGAGGTCTAGTTGAGGCTCGTCATAAGTCCTCGTGCACCCAATCAACCTAATTGTTAGTATCATAGGCTCGTCATAAGTGCCTATGACTAAATGTCAAGAGGTCTAGTTGAGGCTCGTCATACGTCTGTACTTTCAATTGCATTATAGGCTCGTCATAATTCCTATAGCGATGTCAAGAGGTCTAGTTGAGGCGTCATAAGTCCCGTGCCCCAATCAACTCTAATTGTTGGTATCATAGGCTCGTCATAAGTCCTCGTACTTTCAATTGCATCTTGGGCTCGTCATAAGTCCTATAGCTAGATGTCAAGAGGTCTAGTTGAGGCCCGTCATAAGTCCTCATGTATCCCATTGTCGCGTAATTTTCCTATTGCATTCATACAACGTTCCACTTGCAACCGCATCTCGGTGCACGCATAAAACCATAGTGAGAATTTTTGGCACCCCTCAACCTTGATCCAATTCTGCAAGCCTTCTATTGCGAATTGAATCAAGGGAGCCATCTGTAGACACCAAAAATTCTCACCCTTTTTTTTGAAACAAAAATACGAAAATAAAACATGCTTCTAGAAACAAGGCGTCGTCCCCGTTTTCAACCAAAAAGAATTTCCTTTTCCTCTTTGCTTTAAAACTCACTTTCCTATGGGAAAGGAAGCACGAGCCTTTTATCGTAATCCTTTTAACCTGCTTCATTTCGTATACATATTTCGTTGCTTTTTAAAAAAAACGTTTCACGGTTTTTGTTATTACCTTGTATTATTTTAAGTGTTCTATCGATTTATACTTTATTTATTTGTTATTTCTTTTTGACTTTCTCCGTTTTATCGTCACTATTTTTATTATTTCGTGTGTCCTTTTACTACCATTATTTTCCATTTTACTTTGAGTGTTTTAGCTTCATTACGTGCATTAATTTTCATTATTTCATGTACATATGCTTTTCTTTTATTTTATATCTCTCTCTACGTTTTTTAATCTTTTTTAATTGTATTCCATACTTTCATGTCATTAATTTAATCATCTCATTTTATTGTATGTACTTTCTTTTCGATTCATCGCGTTTTAGGAGAGTTACCCAGTTGAATTTAGAGCTCTTGTATTATTCCTCGCATGTGTATACTGAAATCCGACCCAGAATAACTGGTAGAGTACTTGCCATGCATTTCTTCCGGTCCCGAGTTCGATCACTGGTAAGAAATGAATGGTGTTTTATTTTTTCTCTTGTCCTGGCTCGCAACGGGTCTTTTTTTCACTAGTTACGGTAATATACCGAAATGTCTTGGCTCAACTGGTAGAGTGTGCGGGAAGAGGATGCTGGGGTACTGATTTCGAAACTCGGTAGAGGTGTTTTTTGCTAACTCTTATTCTTTTCTTTCTTTGCCAGTGGTGGACTCGCCCAGCAGCGGCCCGACCCCAATTTGGGTCCAATTTATTCCTTACTGAGGCCCACATGCTTCAAATGAAACCCTAATATGCCATCTGTCTACCCCATTATAAACTCTCCCTAAAAAACCTACAGTAAGACACGGTTTTTTTACTAGCAAGCAGCAATCCCAACATCTTTTATTGTCTTTGCCAGTTTTTTCCCGTTTTATGACTGCCTGAGTTCAAACTTGAGAAACGAAAAACCCGAAGAGTTGCCCACCCCATTCGACTTCTCCTCGTCGACTTTACACTTCCTCATCCAAAATCCACCACCGTCGTCCTCCTCACTTCCACCGAAAAAATGCCGTCACCAACACCTCTTGCCTTCTTCATCTTCGATTTCTTCTACCACCACCACGCTCTTCATCTTCGCCGAAAATCGCCACCAACCTCTCACCCCACACCCGAGAATCCTTGCTCACGTTGCTCTTAAGATCCCGTCAGAACCTTTGCCACCTTCCCGTCCGATCGAAAACGTAAGCAGAATTCCTCCCTCTCCTTTTCTCTCTTCTACCGAGAATCTGCAAAAGATGGAATCAGAGCTTCGAACTTCCATTTCGAAAGCTTTCTGGTTCCGGAAGAGAGTGTCGTCTTGTTAATTTTTCTTTTCAGTCCCATTACAACTCTTTTCCTTTCGATTAATCGTCATCCTTCTCCTCTGTCATTTCCTTCTCTAAATTTTTGTTTTGGTTCGTATTCAACTTGTTCCGTTTTGTTCCCTTCTGCTCGAAAAGTTTTTCTCCATGGTCTTTGATATTTTTCGTATATGCGCATTACGGGAGTCCTGGAACCAGAGCTTCAAACCACCATTTTGCATGCCTCTGGTTTCGGAGAAGATTTGCACTCCTAGTCAGTTTGGGTAGTCGATGGTTGGTTGTCCCTTCTACTAATATCTCACTCTGTTCTCTATACTATGGATTGAGCATCTGGCCTGGTATGGACTCAGAGGTCCACGGACATGGCAGATTCGATTAGGATTTTGAAAGCCAAGTTTCGTTTATTTCTGGATACCCTCAACTTGTTTCGGATGCATTTACGTCATTTGTGTTATTCGAGTTATGGACACCATTACTAGTTCACCTTCAGTTTTCAAATCGACCATTATCTTGCTGTTAAACCTTCACTTATGAATTGGTCTATCTCCAGTCGTACTCCGGCATATTTTGTTTGAATGCTGAGCAACTGGTCCTTCTCCAGTCTCGGAAGTTGTATCCTGTATTGCTAACCTCTTTGCGATTATACTCTGGTATCACTCTGGGCTGTTGCGTTCGTTTTTGAACCACATTGAATCTGGGCACGCCTCCGTTACGGGGTAAAGGTTGTTGTTTCGAATGATTTGATTTTGAGTATTCTGATTCTACTTATTTCGGACTAATATTTCATTTAGTCTCTGGTGTGTTTGAGCCATCGTAGGAAGTTATGTGTACTCCTCTTTGGTACTGATCTTTGACCCTTATTATTATTGTCTTTGAGTGTTTGAGAATATAACTGCCCAACTTGTGTGCTTGCTTTTAAATCTTTTGTTGTGTTTCACCTGCTTCACGAGATGCATGCTAGTAATTTCCATCCAGGGTGATAACGTGGACATCTGTTACTGATTTGCTTGCTTCCTGAACACAAACCGCAGAGTTTAGCTCCAGAAATTTGTTTATATACACGTAAATACATAAGAGTTGGCAGGATTCTGAGGGTCCATGATTTCATATCGCTTGTTTGAAGGGTCGGTAAGGATAATCCTTAATCTGTTGCACAGTTAAAAGGTTTAGTCCGTGTTAAGAGCTTGAATTGTGTTATGGACTAATTCTGAGTTGATTATATCTGCAGTGTACTCACCTAGGTACCGTTTAGTGTTTGTTTTAAAAAAACGAAGAACTTCTCTGAGTTAATCAACAAGCTATGTTTATGAACAGTGAACAGGGGTAGGGCAAACAAAAAAAAAGACGGATTGAGTGCTTAAGTTTTGGCTTGATTCTCTTCTACGCTCTTGGTTGGGTTTCCGTTCTATGTTGTAGTCTGGAATTAAAGTTCATCCTGCTTCCCACGTGCTTGTGTTCTGTGATACTTTTAATTACATCTTGCTGTACATGTTCATGTTTAATATTCATCTCCTGAAATTTCAATTCGCTCTTTGCTTTTGATTGCCTTACTCAAGCCCTAGTTATTTCCCTTAGGGCCTTAAGCTGACAGAAAAGTTTAGGATGCGTTATCGCCCCACACCTAACGGGTCTCTCATTCGTTTCGTTGGGGCAAATACCTCCTATAACTTCAGAAAACACTCAAACCACCCTTATATGTATATAGAAACAAAAACTTCAAAAAACAAGCCTTAAGGCTAATCTAGGAGAGTTTAGGATGTGAAACCACCCCATGCCTAACGGGTCTCTCATTCGTTTTATGTGGGTGGAATCCTCATTTACCCTCAACACACACACCCGTAATCAAGATCAATTGATAATAAACCTTTTTATTCCATTTTGATCCAAAACCCTCCTCTCTGATCATCATCTCAATTAAAGGAAAAGGTCAAAACCAGGGTTATCTCTCGGTTTTCCTCATCACTTTTCAAATTCCAAACCCTGTTTCTATTTTAACTAAAAAAAAAGAGATTGTTGCTGGCCCACCCCAAGGGGCCAATCCGGCCCATGTTTTCAAAAGTCCATTCACCAAGCCTAAACCTCTTAGTCCGGTCCAAAAGTCAAGCTCTCAACTCACAAGTCTTGTCCAAAAATCTCACCATTACAACCCAAAACCGAGGCCCAACAAGGCCTAGAAACCGAAGCCCATGGCCCAAACAGAGTCCAAACCCTCGGCCCAAGCCCATGTCCAAACCCTTAGCCCAAAAACAAGTCCAAACCCACGGCCCAAAAACAAATCCAAACTCTTGGCCCAAGCCCATATCCAAACCCTTAGCCCAAAAACAAGTCCGAAATCCAAGGCCCAAACTAGAAACCGAAAACCCGTGGCCCATGGCCCATCACCCACTCGGCCCATTACCAAACTTGAAGCCCAAGGCCCAAACCCAAAGGCCCATCACCCACTCGGCCCATTACCAAACTTGAAGCCCAAGGCCCAAACCCGAAGGCCCAAAGCCCAAATTCGGCCCTTCACCCACTCGGCCCATCACCCACTCGGCCCATCCCACACTCGGCCCAAACCCCCACACTCGGCCCAAACCCCCACACTCGGCCCAAACCCCACACTCGGCCCAAATACCCACCTTCGGCCCGTTAGCCCAATCCGGCCCATTAGCCCACCAACCCAAACCAAGTCCACAAAATCAAGCAAGCCTAAGTCCACAAAAATCAAGTTAAGTCCACAAGAATCAAACCTTGAACCGAAGGTTGACCTTTGACCTGAAAATTGACCTTTGACCTGAATGTTGACCTTTGACTCGAAAATTGACCAAACTTTGACCAATCCAAATTTTGTCCTTGACCAAAAACGTTGACCCAATCGTTGACCAACCCCACTTCAACCTGAACTTTGACCCGACTCATCTTCCAATACAAGTCAAACCAAAATCAAATCACGCCCAACTCATTTTTCCAACCCGATTCCTTTCAACTCACTTTCAACTTGTAAAATCCTTTCAAAATCCCAAAAAACCAAAAAGAATTTCAAACCATTACTTTATTCAAGTTTCATCAAGTTTTCAAAGAAATCATTTTGTGGAATTTTAAAGGAAAAACTCTTCTCACATCAAAGAAAACTCTTCTCCATTGCAGAAAGTTCTTCTCGCATATACAGAAAGTTTTCTCCTAAAAACATTTCTCAAAATTGGTGTTTCTTAATCAAGATTCCGAACAACTTCAAACTCTTTTCAAAACTCAGCTTTAAAGTTCAAAATTGAACCGTTTTTCGGGAACACGGGGTGTCTAACACCTTCAAAAAATGTTTTCTTCCTAGTTAGACATCACTTGTCTCCCTTCCAAAATAAAAATCCGAGGCGGGGCACTGGGGTCATAACCTCCCTTGTCGCAGTCTGGATCTCTTTAGGCGGGGCATTAGGGTGACAAATCCCCCTAATTGCAGCCTAGATTTTTTCCAGGCGGGGCGCTAAGGAAGTAATGGCCTTCCTAGCTGCAGCCGGGATTTTAGAATCGTCTAACTCCCTTCCACTCGATTTCAACGTTTTCGGTTTTTAACGTTTTAAAACCCGGGAGTTAGAGACGTTATTAGGGTTTAACCGAGAACATCTCATTCATGGTGCTTCTCTCTAAATCCTATCTTTCGACATAAATCCATTGCCCCATCTTTCGAGCCTCGGCACTTACCATTAATTAAGTGTCGTGTTCGAGGGGGTACATAGGGTAATCCCTCGGGATTATCCACCCTTTTACAAATAAAATGATTTTCCGGTTTTAGAAAAATTTAAGAGAGACAATTCTGAATGAACCGATACAATCCTTCCCATAGGACCTCAAGTCACATAAACATTTCTCAATCCGTCATTGAACAAACTCTAAGCCACCTCGAACCTAAACACTTGTGAACCGAACACTCAATTATCTCGAAAACCTGAACCCTTCTTTAACACATTTGGCTTCACAAAAATGCCTCAAAAGGCTAACCACTTCGAAATTTGAACCTCACAAACCCGGAAAACTCCTCAACTCCCACAAATGATCTAAACACCCCTTAAACTCCACAAAAATGACCAAAATGCCCTTAGCCCCACAAAAGTCAAGACAAACCCAATCCTCTCGAAAATAATCAAAACCTCTCAACCTTTTCGAGATCAACTCATTTCTTCAAACTTTTCGAGATCATCCACTCCCCAATCCACACTCAAATCTTATCCTTGGCTTTTGAATGAATCTTTTTAATAAGGTTTTGAAAGAAGGTAATCCCAACAATTGGAGACCGAGGTTTCCTCGGGCACCAATCCAAAGTCATGGTCGTTGCCACTTCTAAGGGGTGTAACCCAGTGCGAACCCACACAGAATCTTTGGTATGACCAGATAAGCCCAATCCATATGCAAATCACAGAGTCAATTAACGGTTCTTAGAACCCGATCTTCCTTCCTAGTTATCATAGGTCAAACTAGGTGGCGACTCTAGTCAATTTCTGCCCTTAGGGCATAAGTCCGCGTGGAGCCCATTGAGAGCGGGTGTAGTGCATACTTACACTCCCCCTTATGCTTTCTGGGAAAGACGGACGATTTAGTAGGTATTTGAGGGATGCCAGAACAACGGGTTTTCACCCTCCACATAATGGCATATTTCTAGGATCTAGGCTTTTCAGTTAGACAATATTTAGATAGACCCCCCTCATACCGAAAAATCACCCTCCATAGAATGGCGACTCTGTTGGGGAAAACTTGAGTAAGTTTTTCTTAAACTCAAGGAAGACTGAACTCCATTCAAAATTGTCGGGACTTCCCCACTTCTTTTAAAACCTTCAAGAGATTCATTTCAAGGCCTCCATGATTATTCTACTCCACACTTTGAGTGTGTATCTGATGAGGACAGATAGGATTCATTAGATCCTCAACAAACATTACAACAATTAGGTTAATAATTAGCTCACGATTAGAAAGAGACACTTAGGACTGAATGAAGCTAACTTCCCTTTAGGTTAATAAACAACCAATTTGGAAATCACTAATCTCAAGACAAAACCCTTAGTAATTAGGGTGGTGCTAACTTCTCTGCTTTATTTATGATTGTGGGGTGCATTGGGTGGGTAGCTTAGGACATGCATTCCTCTGTGTCACCCGTTTTATCCACGATGTCACGGGATCCCCAACCGGTCCACGGTTGATTCCCCATGAGCTAGGTCACTCTCTCAGTGAACAAACCCATGAGACGGTATGGTCTCCGACTAACGCTTTGAAGCTCATGATCCAAAAAATACCCTCCATTACCCGAGTCAAAGCCAGCATATAGTGAGCCATGAGCCTTCAGTGTCCAGCTGCCTTATCCAGTGTCTAAGACGGGTTTATGTGTAGTCACCCCCTTGTATGCCGTCTGTCTGACCACCCTGTTTCCTTACCTTGAAGATTGCATGGGCTCAGTTCTCCATTGTTCCTCTGCACCACGGGTGTCTCTAAATCCCAATGTCACGCTACATGTCCATAGAGGATCCCGTGTTTACCGGATACCCATACATGGCACAACATAGTCAGTGAATAATTTGGTCTTTAGACACACCTGACCGTGCAGATGACGAGAGACTCGTTCCCATGCAGTACTTCCCCGAGTTTCCCGAAAAGTGGGGTGTTGTCGGATCATCACTGGCCGTGGTGTATGTTTCTTTACCATCTCAGGTATCCTGACCTTTCGAACTTAAGCACTCCGGACTTTCTTTATGACGTGCCTCGCAAGGGGCATAACAGAGAAAAACCCCGAGAGATGACAGTGAAGGGACGACGGTTCCCCCGGTGGAACAGAATCATAATTGACCTAGAAAGTGATTATCCCAACACTAATACTTACAGCTCCACACCAAAACATAGCCGCGATTTATGTTACGCTCTGCACATGTGCTCAACCCCTTTTAATCAAAAACCATGCTTTTAAAACCTCGTTCGGAATCTCTCTTTCAATGTCGCTTGCAAAACCATTCTTTCAAAAACGCATTTTTAAGGGTTTTCTCAAAGAAAAATGTTTTAAAACCCTCACTGTTTTCCCAAAAGTCCCTCTCTTCGTTTTCATTTTTGAAATATCAGCCATATTCACATTACTTAATTGCACTTCCCCAATCTTATACACCACTTTCTTTCCCTTTGTTTTCTCTTTTCCTCTACCTCGGTTTTGCAGGGATTAACCATGATGAACCGCCTAGTACTAATTCCAGGGGAGAGGAAGAGACAAAGAGACGCCCTAGAACAACAAAGGAAGGAAGCAGCGGCTAGAGAGCAAGACCGCATCACCCTTTATCAGCAAGAGCGTGCTCAGGAAGCAGAATTTGCCATCAATCTGAAGGGCCGATGTGCAGGAATGAAGGACATTGGAGAACCCCTCTTCCTAAGCCTGGCTCACTTAGGCATCAGGCAAAACATTGATTATGAGGCACTGTACGAGTCGGTCACCCATTGGGATCTAGAAGACCACCTCTACCGATTCGCCGTTGAGGAGTTGACTATGCTACCCGCTGAAGCAGATGCTTTTTTGAAAATCAAACCTCACCAAAAAATGCCCCATGTACCAGTTGACCGGACAGAAACGCCAGCTTTTGCAGCAAAGTTTCTGGGAGTAGATATTGCCGAAGTACAAAGCTTTGGAGGCATGAGCCTGAGCTTAAAAGACCTCCTTGATCGCTTCTGCAAGCCATACCATCCACTAAGGACCCAAAGACGTGTGTTGGATCTTTGTATCATGGGGTTACATCTCTTCCGGCAGAGCGGTCTGAGAATAAACCCCAAAATCATTTATTTGTTGAAAGCCTATGAAGATGGACTCAGCATCGGGACCTATGTGGTAGCTGAGATAGTCAGAGGACTAGATTGTTGGAAGGAAGCAGGCGTCCATGAGACATTCTTTAAAGGAAGTGCATTGCTACTACAGATTTGGCTTTTCGACCATTTGAGGATGCCTGTCTTATCAAACTTCGAGACGGTAAACATGGGAACCTTTCTGACCACTAGGAAGAAGGTTGAGAAGCCAAAAGAGGGATGGAGGGCTTTCTTTAGAGATATTCGCTACCATTCTCACATTCTTTGGGTGCTTAATGATTGGGATGTTCAAGGAGGTACTGTCAGATCAGCAGAACATAACGCTTGGTCTTGATCGGTCTAGACCGCTTCATCACTATTTACCCACTCAAGGTGATGCGACAGTTCGGGCGGGAGCAGACTATCCCGGGAGCAGAGATGTCGAAGTTCAAAGATCTCCGTTTTACAGACGCAACGATTAATCATATAACCCGAGCCTATGACACAGGAGTCAAATGGGCCATCTTTGACGAGAGGAGCATAGACTTTCATTTGAGCGACTCTTATAAGGATTGGTTGGAGAAACGAGTGGATCGTACAGAGAAGTACCCATACTCCCTTAATCGACTGGTAACTAATCAAGACCCTACCCTCTCAATTTCTGTGAACTTACAGCCTGCGCTGACAAAGAATCAGTTAAGGAAGAAGGAGCGAGAAGAATTAAAGCGAAAGAAGATCATCGGTTGACCTGCCCTTCAATCGCTATTTAGTATTAGCTTTATGACTAGCAGATGTTACCACTTTTTGGAATCCGAATGTAACTCCCCATCTCCCTTTACTATCTGGATGTAATCCCCTTTTGAATTCGGATGTATCGGTTATGTAATTACTGATTAAGTTGCCTGGGTGTAATTCCCCCTTTTTTGAATTCGGATGTAACTCCCCACTCCCCTATTATATGGAATTCGGCTATGTAATGACTATTAACTGACATGACATTTTCCCCCTATGGTTCTAAATGTAACCCTCTTTTCCCCGACATATGCAATCGCGGTTAAGTAATGAAATACGGCTTATATTTTGGAAATGAAAACTAGGCTCGTGCGCCTTTTCTTCACAAATCAAGTATCATAAAGAAAACCTACACTTGCAAAACGTTTTACATAAACATTGGGGACGACCCTCTCCCTTTCTACTTTCTTTCAAAATGTGCATTCACACTAATAATCTTCATGCTATTCCACAGTTACGGCACCATCGACAGCAGATTGTGAAGGTTTTTTAAGTCTGATCCCAAACCAATCTTCCAACATTACTCGACTTTGGAAGAGGGACTCTAGGGGTAGGCTGGCCAGTGACACCGTGACCGAAACCTCGTCAGAAACCATGGACCAAAACCTGATCAATCCCACCGCCCCAGAAGGTGCCCCGACAACCACAGCTATTGATGCGAGTGTAAGTGCAGTTGTAGGAGCTAGCGGCGGCAGCTCACGTCTTCCTGATCCAAGTATTCTCTACCGTATGCTAGAACATTCAACAAGAAATGAGAATATGCTGAAGCAGGCCGTCGAAAGGCTAGAGGAGCAATTGCGCCAAGAGAGGTCAGCCAAGGGGAAGGACCCATACCTCACTGACCCTGAGGAGGATTATATTGAGGACTCCCCACACCCCAACCGATGTTGGAGCAATCAAAACCCTATGTTTACCACCACCATACCATAACCAACCACAGGGAAAGAACGTACCATCATCCACCCAGTGACCACAACCTTTCAAACAGCTGACCTACTTTCAGGAGCACCCATGCCACCTCCAATCCTGACCACGGTCCCTACAGTACCAACCACCTTCCCTAGACTACCACCGTTCCCACCTGCTGGGGCCACTGCCCAAACAGCCCATCTATATCAAGTCAAACAACCAGAACTCATTCATCCCAACTCACCACACCCTGACCCCATCCAACTCAATCAATACCAGTACACCACCCCCGGACATGCTGTCCGTTTTGAGGAAGCAATTCCCCAGACTCAACTGTTACCACAACCGTCTAACCATTTGATTCATGGTTACAACCAAGCCCCACCCTGTTGAGCCCTTCCATTTAACCTCATCAAATGAAGAAATCCCTGAAAGAAGAGCTACTAGCGGAGATGCAGCTCGGGAGAGGGCCAAGATGTTGGGTTTTCGGCAGTTCCAACTAAAGCCAAGCTCCAAATTACCCGAAAACCTAAAACTGCCAGAAATCTCTAAATACTAGGGAAAGGGGACCCTAGGCACCATCTCGCCCAGTTTGACCGGGTCATGACTATGTATGGGCTGGATGATGAGATGAAGATAATCTGCTTCCCCAGTTATCTTGAAGGGTCGGCCCAAACTTGGGTGTCAAGAATGGATTTCTCAGGGAAAAAGTTGGAAGAGGTCTACCAGGCTTTCGTAGAGCAGTACAGTTATAACACTCACCTAGGGGTCACCCGGAGAGACCTAGAGACCATGAGACCAAGAAATCACGAGACAATGATGGAATTCATCACTAGATGGAGAGAGAAGGCGGGCCAGATGTTAGACCGCCCCAGTGAAGATGAACAAATCAGAATCATCATCGATCGATGTCTAGAAAATCCTTGCTCGGATCACCTCAAATCCTTGGGGATTTGTGACTTCAAACATCTGAAAGCAGCTGCCACGGCTGCAGAAGAGCTAGCTTTGGCCGGAAAGTTGAAAGGTCTTGGCTTCCAGGGATCATTTCCCCGACAGTCAAACTACCAAAGCAAGCAGCCTAAGACAGACACAGGCAGTAAGTTTGTTCCTACCCCGTCAACCAATCAATCCCAACCACCAGTATTTCAAGCCCAAGTCAGTGGGTCAACCTCAAATTATTCTGCAACTCCACCACCGAGCAATTACCAGTCCCAACCAAAGAGAAATTACACAAGTCTAGGTATGCCGATGGGCAAAGCCTATGAGAAGTTGAAGAAGAGCGGATTCTTACTGAGGCACCCGAATCCGAAACCCGGAGTCACTCAGATGGGGCTTGACCTCAACAGCCTGTGTGAATATCACATGATCAAGGGACATAGTACTGATAATTGTCGGGCCTTGCAGCATGCCATTCAGGACTTGATCGATGCTGGGGAGGTGGAATTCCTGAAAACTAATCCGAACACTCAGAACAACTCTATCCCTAGGCATGTGAATATGTTGAGCCTGATAGGAGAAGGAGAAGAAGAGTCAGATGTTAGCAAAATCATAAAGATCCAGGCCATCGAAAATTCCTCCGAGCCAGGCAACCAGAGCATACCCCCTCCGATTGTGCTATCTCCGGAGCTAGACGCCTTCCGAGTTCATCGTCCAGAAATCCAGCATGATATTCAACCGCAAATGCATGAATACCTAGCAATGACGCATGAGATACGTGCAACAGTCGAGCGTCTGGTAGGACAAGGAAGGGTGTCTATCATGACCCTGCTGATAGTAGGATGACAAATGGAAAAGAACCTTGAGTTACTCATGGGACTGAATTTTGAAGCACGAGAGCTCTATAACACGATGAAAGCATTGGAGGTGGTAGAAGCTTGGTGCCAACAGAAAATTGCCAGAAGGCGAGGGAGGAGAATCTCTGAGTGCAACGTCATTATGATCACTGACGAAGATGAGAATCCACCGGCTATAACCCCTGTTAGAGTACCATTTCTGATAGCAGACGAGGACAAACCCGATGAGGGCTTGGAAAGAATCAATCACTTAACCCGCTCAGGAAGGCATTTTAAGCCCGTTGAGCTCGCAGAAGAGCCAGAAATGCTGCAACAGAGAGTCCACGACCTTACTCTGAATGAGTCACAGAACAAATTGTGGGAGAAGAAGAGCTGTTGAGAAAGCTGAAGACAACCAGCATACCCATCACAATCTGGTCTCTGCTGACGATTTCAGAAGAGCACAAAGATGCGGTAGCTCGGCACTTGAGAATGGATAAGAAGCGGCCGGCGTCGGTCGAAAGCATCGTAGCCCACCTGTCCCGGACCCCGGACCTCTCCATAACATTCACCGACGACGAGATCCCTCGTCGGGCAGGAAAGGCCCTCTACATACCTGTGAAGGCTGGGGGATTCCAAGTCCCTAAGACTTTGATTGATGATGGGGCTGAGGTGAATGTCTGCCCGCTCCGAGTAGCCCGTCATATGGGACTCAACGACTTCAAACCGGTGGACATGACGTTGAGTGCCTATGACAACAGTCATAGAAAGCTTTTGGGAACCCTCTCACTGCCGATCTTGATTGAGGACGTCTCCCTGACCATCGAAGCAATGGTCATAGACATATCCTCCACCTTCAACCTTCTGCTAGGGCGTGAGTTCATCAATCAGATCAAAGGAGTCCCCTCAGTCGTCCATCAGAAGCTAAAGTTCAAACACGGGGGACGAATCATGGAGGTTTTGGGAGAGGCCAGGGCTGAGTCCCCACTATTTGAGATTAATGCACCGGGGGGTCGAGAGTTGACGCTCGGGGGCTTCACAGTGGCTAGGCCACATTCACAGGTAAGTCAAACTTCTTCCATCACTCCTCTCTACTTCGACCCTAGTGTCTATAGCCCCGCATCACAGCACATGATGTCTCGGATGGGCTACAAACAGGGGAGTGGGCTGGGCAAGGAGCTGCAGGGCACGGCAGAGCCACTAACCGCATACAGTGGAGGTCGAGGAGCCGGGTTAGGATTTACGGAATTGCCAGGTATGATGTTGACAGATTCACATGTAAGAATTCTCACAGATTCTTTCTTATCAGTTAACCTTGAACCATATGTATATGTGAGTTGTGATAAGCAGAAGGCAGCTCAAGCTCAGGGAAATCAGGAGACAATGGAGTGGGAGAGCTGGTGGACCACTTTATTTTCCCTCAACTCATGCCTTGAAGAATATGACGACAAGAGATGTGACCAAGGAATGTCCGAGGATGCAGCGGAGAGCAGTGTCACGACCAAACCAGTCATCAAGGACCCCGCACCCTCGGTAGATGGCCATGGAGCGTGTCTTTTCGTCTATCATAAGAGAGAGGAGCTGATTTCCCAGGAGCCATACTCAATCAGTCTAGTAGATAGTGATAGTAGTAGCGGTAGTTCTTGTAGCGCTGACGATGAGAGTGGTATCTGTCTTAATTTCGATGAAGAAGAAAGAGTGGGGGAGCCACCATTTATTTTCCGCTGTAAAAATGGTGGCAATTTTCTAACAATCATTGAGTTACCCAGCTCTTCGAACATTAATGAAAGTTCAGTTTATTCAGAAAATTCATCTCTTTTGTCACTTGATTCAATGCCAAACTATGAGGCTGAAGAAGAAGAATATGATGAGGAGAATATGCCTCCCACAGAACAATATTCTACCCACACTCAAATTGTAGAGGACACAGTAGTAATAAATATCGGAACACCTGATAACCCCAAAACTTTACAAGTTGGTTTGGGTCTGAGTGAAACAGAAAAACGGGACCTGACTTCTCTACTAACTGAATATGTCAATGTTTTTGCCTGGAGCTACGCAGACATGCCAGGGATTGACCTTGACATTGTCCAACACAGAATACCGTTGTACCCAAATGCCAAACCTAAGAAACAACGTTTGAGAAGAATGAAACCCGAGCACCAATTGAAAGTGAAAGAGGAAGTTGAGAAGTTGTTACGTGTTGGCTTCATTCGGGTCGTCAATTACCCCGATTGGCTAGCCAATATCGTAGCCGTCCCAAAGAAAAATGGAAAGGTGCAAGTGTGTATTGACTTTCGGGACTTAAATGAGGCCAGCCCCAAAGACAGCTTTCCCTTACCCCACATTGATATCCTTGTTGATAATACTGCCCAACATGCACTACTGTCATTCATGGATGGGTTTTCAGGTTACAATCAGATTCGAATGGCTGTAGAAGACCAGGAAAAGACATCTTTTATCACGCAGTGGGGAACATTTTGTTACGTGAACATGCCCTTTGGTTTGAAAAATGCTGGAGCCACATATCAAAGGGCCGCCACTACGTTGTTGCATGACATGATTCACAAAGAGGTGGAGGTATATGTCGACGATATGATTGTTAAAGCTGCCCGACGGGAGGATCACTTAGTAAACCTAAGAAAATTCTTTGAGAGGATGCGATGATACCAAATGAAGCTGAACCCCGAAAAATGCACATTTGGTGTAACCGGGGGAAAACTTCTAGGATTCATGATCACTACCCAAGGAATCGAGGTAGACCCAAATAAAATAAAGGCCATTCAAGAAATGCCTCCCCCAAAGACCGAAAAAGAAATCAGAGGTTTCTTAGGCAGAATTCAGTACATTAGAAGATTCATCATGCAGCTAACCGAGACCTGCGAACCTATCTTTCGTCTGTTGAAGAAAGACGCATCTAAAGTCTGGAATGAACAGTGTCAGGAAGCCTTTGAGAAGATCAAAACCTATTTGCAGAACCCACCCGTCTTGGTGCTGCCCCAGGAGGGCAAACCAATGATCCTTTACCTCACTGCTTGAGAAAAGTCAATGGGCGCCATGCTGGCCCAGGAACAAGGATCCCCACCGCGTGAAAAGTCGATCTACCATATCAGCAAAAAATGGGTCGATGCAGAAACACGATACTCTGACATTCACAAATTCTGTGCTGCTTTAGTCTGGGCTACGAAGAGCTAAGGCACTACTTGTTAGGGTAAGAAGTCCATCTAATTGCGTGAATGAACCCTATAAAGTACCTGCTGGAAAAGCTAATTCTCGACGGTCGCTTATCCAGATGGTCCCTACTGTTGTCTGAGTTCGATATCACTTTCAAAATTCAGAAGTCAATCAAAGGGAGTGCCATAGCCGAACATCTAGCAGAATGCCCTGTAGCATCCGAGTTCTTCAGAAATGACGATTTCCCGGACGAACAAATCATGACATTACGGAAGACTTGTTGGAGGTTGTACTTCGATGGTGTCGTCAACCATAAGGGTAAAGGGGCCGGGATCTTGTTGATCCATCCTGAGGGAGATCTGCTTCCAGCTGTGGTAAAAATCAATTACCCAGTCACTAATAACATGGCAGAATACGAAGCCTGCATCCTGGGACTTGAAATGGCGTTAGAATTGCAAGTGGAGGAGTTAGAGGTCTTTGGCGACTCTAATCTCGTTATTTCGCAAGTCAATCAGACTTGGGAGATCAGAGAAGAACGACTGATCCCCTACCATGACTACCTTTCACACCTAATCACCTACTTTCGAAACGTAACTTTCAAGCATGTGAACCGGAGCCAGAACATCTTTGCAGACTCTTTAGCCTCCCTAGCTTCAGTAGTCCAAGTGCCAAGCGGCTCATTATACTTTCCCTTATGGATAACGATGACCAATGTACCCTCGTTTGAAATTGGAGCCATCGAAGCAGAAGAAACCGAAGACGAGTGGTTCGTGGACATTGAGAATTTCCTCAGAAAAGGAGAGTACCCGTCAGAAGCCACTAAGTAGGACCGTATTGCACTGAGAAGAATGTCAAATCAATATGTGATCTGCGGCACCAGGGTCTACAAGAGAATGCCGAATGGAATTCAACACTTATGTGTGACCAGAAAAGAGGCTGATAAGATCGTTGAGGATGTCCATGAGGGAGTGTGTGGGACCCACGCTGGAGGACATTCCCTATCCCGGAAAATCCTCAGACTAGGGTACTACTGGACAACAATGGAAGCTGGCTGTCACGCATTTGTGAAAAAGTGCGCCAAGTGTCAGACACATGCTAATTTGCAACACCTGCCTCCCCTACCCCTAACAGCCATGGCAGCTCCTTGGTCGTTCTCTATATGGGGGATCGACATCATTGGAGAAATTCACCCTAAAGCTTCCAATGGACATCGCTACATCCTAGTGGTGATAGACTATTTCAGCAAATGGGTAGAGGCACGGTCGTTCGCAAACATCGGATCAAAGCAAGTTGCCCAATTCATCGAGCGAGATATCATATGCCGATATGGAGTCCCCTCAGAATTCGTATCAGATAACGGTCCCCAGTTCGACGGAGACACTATCCGGGTCATGGAAGAATACAACATCCGTTACCACAGGTCATCTCCATACAGACCTCAGACTAACGGAGCAGTCGAAGCCGCCAACAAAGCCGTAAAGAGTGCACTAGCAAAAATGGTTGAAACGTACAGAGATTGGCCGGAAAAGCTACACTACGCTCTCTGGGGTTACTGCACTACTGACAGAACTGCAACTGGAGCCACCCCGTATTCCTTGGTGTATGGGTCAGAATGTGTTTTGCCAATCGAGCTTGAAATTCCCACTCTTCGGGTCACTAACGAACTGAAAATTGCTGAAAGTGACTGGATACAACAACGTTATGACAGTCTTGCTCTTCTTGATGAAAAGCGCCTACAGGCATTATATCACATCCAGGGTTATCAGAAGAGAATGGCCAAAGCGTTCAACAAAAGGGTCAGAGAGCGAAACAACCAAGTGGGTGACCTCGTCCTAAAAGAGTTGAGAAAAGATTTACCAGACCCGCGAGGGAAATTCAGACCGAACTGGGTGGGCCCCTATCTGGTCAAAGAGATAACTCCTCATGGTACTGTATTGCTGACAGATCTAGATGGAGAAGAATTTCAAAGTCTTGTCAATCTCGACCGTTTGAAACGATATTATGTCTGAACCGTCATTAAAATCCAAAAAAAAACACACGCATTCATTCAAAAATCTAAAAAATGCATCCACAAAAATGCATCCATAAAAAAAAACGTATCCGTACAAAATATCTAAAAAATGTATCCACACAAAAGTTATCATTATCATCTGTATTAGGTTTAGCTTAATTGCATTTGCATTTGCATATCCCTAGTGTCAAGGCGCATCTCGATCTTTAATTCTAGGAAAGTCACGTAAGTCATCAAAGGCCGCCGAACTCTTGTATCATTTTCCCCGAAAAGGTCTGGAAAGGATTTCTAACCTCCCATGAGAGTTGAGTGCATGAGAGAAACACAGAGCGTGCAAAACCCAGAGAGCTTGATGCATTTAAATGTTAAAGCACCATATGAGGATCTCCCTTCACGAAACTAAATATTGATGAGAAAGGCGCATTACCATTCATGTCAAAATTTGGGAATAGTAGAAGAAACGATTATCTGTCAATAGGGATGACGAGGCACCTAGGATCGAAGAAAACCTCCACAAGGCCAAAAGCCGTATTGACCCTGAAAACGATCCCTTAGTAAACCCCGCTCAGCCTTTCATTGAGAGTCTTTTCGAAAACAGCTCCACGATATACCACCCCACATCACGCAATCATTCACCCCTGCAAAAGAGGATGAAAAGAGCCGGCGCCATGGTTCCTTCCTCACCATTTAAGGCATGGAGGAAAGCTTGAAAGAGATACCCAAAGAGGATGAAAACGAGAGAAGTGGAGCACAAAACGCTCAAAAAAGCAAAGAGAGGAAATGAAAATCTCACACCACTCGATGCCTCCACACTTGATAAATAGATGAGACCAGAAATGTCCAACACGGAGAAATGCAAATAGACTACTCAAAGAAAGTAGCAAATAAATAATGAGAGCACATGATAATCCGCACAAATGCGAAAGGAGTCCAAAATCACTCCATCCATGGCAAAGGTGAAGCATATCCTCTGTTGCACCAAAGCTCCACAACCCTCAAACGAATCCTCCAGTCCCACGTCACATGTCCTGCAGCCCCGTTATAACCCATCGAAAGACCTCCGACTTAGAGATGGTAATTGCTTGATTTGAAAAGTACCAAATTCGAAACATGAACGGCTACGACGCGTCCGATCTTGTCAATACAATCGTGCACAAATGAGCGTCAAAGAAATCAGGAAGGTAGAGAAAAAACGAGTGTTCATCACCCCAATTAAAGAAAGCCTAACTGACCTTAAGAAAGGAAACGGAAAGGTATAAGAGATCTTGAGAGACCTCTTTCGGGAAGATTTTTCAAGAAAGAAGTGGCTCAGGAACGACTAATCTGACTTAACTAGAATTCTTGGCTGAGCTCACCTTGACACGACATCCTCTTTGCATACAATCATATCCAATTCCAAAAAAATGCATGTAGAATAGATTTGCATCCATCGGTTCAGACATAATATCCTACACCACGGAAAGGAGAAAATGAGTATGCTCTTTAGAAAAAGGAAGCCACAGCACAGAGCCTGTCTCCTTCACCAACCGGCACGATAGCCACTCTCGGAAACTGCGTAGCCATCAAAACAAAGGATCAAAAGCCTTCGGGTGCCACTCAAAGAAATTCCCCGCAAGACATTCCTCCTCACCACCGAACTCCTCACTCGCTAAAATAAATGAACTACGTAAGGTCTTATCTCAACAGGGAGTTGAGTACGTAGGCAACCCTCTCAGGGTGCGACCCCGTCCCAAACAAAAACCCCTCCTCCCCTCGAACCACAAGGCCATTGCCATCACTCTATGAAGAAATCCGCCTCAATCGAGAGGATCATCTCGGGGCTAAACCGGAGCCCTCAGATCATATCGAACCCGAACCCATCAGCCATCCCAGAGTCGTTGCTCACAAGGGAGCCACATATCAAACTGGAGCCATCCGACGGATTGAGTGCTTAAGTTTTGGCTTGATTCTCTTCTACGCTCTTGGTTGGGTTTCCGTTCTATGTTGTAGTCTGGAATTAAAGTTCATCCTGCTTCCCACGTGCTTGTGTTCTGTGATACTTTTATTACATGTTGCTGTACATGTTCATGTTTAATATTCATCTCCTGAAATTTCAATTCGCTCTTTGCTTTTGATTGCTTTACTCAAGCCCTAGTTATTTCCCTTAGGGCCTTAAGCTGATAGAAAAGTTTAGGATGTGTTATCGCCCCACACCTAACGGGTCTCTCATTCGTTTCGTGGGGCAATAACCTCCTATAACTTCAGAAAACACTCAAACCACCCTTATATGTATATAGAAACAAAAACTTCAAAAAACAAGCCCTTAAGGCTAATCTAGGAGAGTTTAGGATGTGAAACCACCCCATGCCTAACGGGTCTCTCATTCGTTTTATGTGGGTGGAATCCTCCTTTACCCTTAACACACCCGTAATCAAGATCAATTGATTAATAAACCTTTTTATTCCATTTTGATCCAAAACCCTCCTCTCTGATCATCATCTTAATTAAAGGAAAAGGTCAAAACCAGGGTTGTCTCTCGGTTTTCCTCATCACTTTTCAAATTCCAAACCCTGTTTATGTTTTAACTAAAAAAAAAGAGATTGTTGCTGGCCCACCCCAAGGGGCCAATCCGGCCCATGTTTTCAAAAGTCCATTCACCAAGCCTAAACCTCTTAGTCCGGTCCAAAAGTCAAGCTCTCAACTCACAAGTCTTGTCCAAAAATCTCACCATTACAACCCAAAACCGAGGCCCAACAAGGCCAAGAAACCAAAGCCCATGGCCCAAACAGAGTCCAAACCCTCGGCCCAAGCCCATGTCCAAACCCTTAGCCCAAAAACAAGTCCAAACCCACGGCCCAAAAACAAATCCAAACTCTCGGCCCAAGCCCATATCCAAACCCTTAGCCCAAAAACAAGTCCGAAATCCAAGGCCCAAACTAGAAACCCAAAACCCGTGGCCCATGGCCCATCACCCACTAGGCCCATTACCAAACTTGAAGCCCAAGGCCCAAACCCGAAGGCCCATCACCCACTCGGCCCATTACCAAACTTGAAGCCCAAGGCCCAAACCCGAAGGCCCAAAGCCCAAATTCGGCCCTTCACCCACTCGGCCCATCACCCACTCGGCCCATCCCACACTCGGCCCAAACCCCCACACTCGGCCCAAACCCCCACACTCGGCCCAAACCCCACACTCGGCCTAAATACCCACCTTCAGCCCGTTAGCCCAATCCGGCCCATTAGCCCACCAACCCAAACCAAGTCCACAAAATCAAGCAAGCCTAAGTCCACAAAAATCAAGTTAAGTCCACAAGAATCAAACCATGAACCAAAGGTTGACCTTTGACCTTAAAATTGACCTTTGACCTGAATGTTGACCTTTGACTCGAAAATTGACTAAACTTTGACCAATCCAAATTTTGACCTTGACCAAAAACGTTGACCCAATCGTTGACCAACCCCACTTCAACCTGAACTTTGACCCGGCTCATCTTCCAATACAAGTCAAACCAAAATCAAATCACGCCCAACTCATTTTTCCAACCCGATTCCTTTCAACTCACTTTCAACTTGTAAAATTCTTTCAAAATCCCAAAAAACCAAAAAGAATTTCAAACCATTACTTTATTCAAGTTTCATCAAGTTTTCAAAGAAATCATTTTGTGGAATTTTAAAGGAAAAACTCTTCTCACATCAAAGAAAACTCTTCTCCATTGCAGAAAGTTCTTCTCGCATATACAGAAAGTTTTCTCCTAAAAACATTTCTCAAAATTGGTGTTTCTTAATCAAGATTCCGAACAACTTCAAACTCTTTTCAAAACTCAGCTTTAAGGTTCAAAATTGAACCGTTTTTCGGGAACACGGGGTGTCTAACACCTTCAAAAAATGTTTTCTTCCTAGTTAGACATCACTTGTCTCCCTTCCAAAATAAAAATCCGAGGCGGGGCACAGGGGTCATAACCTCCCTTGTCGCAGTCTGGATCTCTTTAGGCGGGGCATTAGGGTGACAAATCCCCCTAATTGCAACCTAGATTTTTACAAGGCGGAGCGCTAAGGAAGTAATGGCCTTCCTAGCTGCAGCCGGGATTTTAGAATCGTCTAACTCCCTTCCACTCGATTTCAACGTTTTCGGTTTTTAACGTTTTAAAACCCGGGAGTTAGAGACGTTATTAGGGTTTAACCGAGAACATCTCATTCATGGTGCTTCTCTCTAAATCCTATCTTTTGACATAAATCCATTGCCCCATCTTTTGAGCCTCGGCACTTACCATTAATTAAGTGTCGTGTTCGAGGGGGTACATAGGGTAATCCCTCGGGATTATCCGCCCTTTTACAAATAAAATGATTTTCCGGTTTTAGAAAAATTTAAGAGAGACAATTTTGAATGAACCGATACAATCCTTCCCATAGGACCTCAAGTCACATAAACATTTCTCAATCTGTCATTGAACAAACTCTAAGCCACCTTGAACCTATACACTTGTGAACCGAACACTCAATTATCTCGAAAACCTGAACCCTTCTTTAACACATTTGGCTTCACAAAAACGCCTCAAAAGGCTAACCACTTCGAAATTTGAACCTCACAAACCCGGAAAACTCCCCAACTCCCACAAATGATCTAAACACCCCTTAAACTCCACAAAAATGACCAAAATGCCCTTAGCCCCACAAAAGTCAAGACAAACCCAATCCTCTCGAAAATAATCAAAACCTCTCAACCTTATCGAGATCAACTCATTTCTTCAAACTTTTTGAGATCATCCACTCCCCAATCCTCACTCAAATCCTATCCTTGGCTTTTGAATGAATCTTTTTAATAAGGTTTTGAAAGAAGGTAATCCCAACAATTGGAGACCGAGGTTTTCTCGGGCACCAATCCAAAGTCGTGGTCGTTGCCACTTCTAAGGGGTGTAACCCAGTGCGAACCCACACAGAATCTTTGGTATGACCAGATAAGCCCAATCCATATGCAAATCACAGAGTCAATTAACGGTTCTTAGAACCCGATCTTCCTTCCTAGTTATCATAGGTCAAACTAGGTGGCGACTCTAGTCAATTTCCGCCTTTAGGGCATAAGTCCGTGTGGAGCCCATTGAGAGCGGGTGTAGTGCATACTTACACTCCCCCTTATGCTTTCTGGGAAAGACGGACGATTTAGTAGGTATTTGAGGGATGCCAGAACAACGGGTTCTCACCCTCCACATAATGGCATATTTCTAGGATCTAGGCTTTTTAGTTAGACCATATTTAGATAGACCCCCTCATACCGAAAAATCACCCTCCACAGAGACACGTCGTTTTTAACGAGACGTTGTCACTAGGTATAACCGAACATTTACTACAGTTGAGATTTGTACATTGGCGAACAATATTGGTTTTATACCAAGGACGGGAGTTGATACTTGTTTATTATTCTCATTGTTTCGCCTTGTTGTTCATTGGTTATACTGTGTGGTTTATATTATGTGTGTTGATGGTTGTGTTTATTGTATGGTTATTACTGTTAATTGTTTTACAGTTTAAATATTAAGACGGCATTGCATGTAACAAATCTCATGCTCTCGACCAATTAATTGAGGGGTTTGAGGAGGCATGACGGGGCATGTGATGACATACTCAGCAGGGGCTGATTCCATACCGCAAACCATTTTTATTTCAGGAGACTAGCTGGAGGGTCGACGTGGGGCGCGACAGTTTTATTTACTTTTGGTTAGACTTGGTACGGATTGAGACTACGGTTATTTTGGACTCGGGTTTTGTAAACCGAGGTGTATATTTGGTTAAACGCTCACGTGTACGGATTATGTATAAGACGGTTTGTTGTTGTATATATTTTAGTTTTATTTAAGCACTACTATCTATCTCTTGTGGTCACTGTGGGAATACATTTCGTATGTTGATTATCATGTAACTCGTTATCACCCGTATGGGCGAGTGATAACAGTGACACCATTAGAACGACAGTCTGTTATTTACCGTTGTGATTTATTTACTAAGTACAACGTTTATACTATAATTAGGAGCCGGATTAGTAGGGGTGTTACAAAAGTGGTATCAGAGCGGAGTACCGCTCTGATTACAAGAGATAGTAGTCTAAGTACCGTGAGCTTAGGTTATTCACATACGAGTACCAATGAGGAAGTTGGAAACGAGTTGAGTTATGAGATTGTCGGGGGCAATGTGTTTTACGCCTTTTAGGGCTATGTGAACTTATGGTTGAGGAAAGTACGGTACTTTTACCGAGTGTTGACTTTAATTCTGAATTCTTCAGGTGTCTACTAGAGGTCGTCCGTCAGGCAGAGGCAGAGGTAGAGGCGGCGGGTCTGGAGGAGGTCCTCCTGAGACCCATGCCGTGGGCGTTGCTGAGACGGTAGCTGCCGTCTTTGCTCAGCTAGCCCGGATGGGAGGCATCCAGATTGGAGCGCCACCCATAGTCCCATCCGTACCTGCACCGAGAGAGCCAAACTGGCTAAAGAGCGTCGCCGACACGCGAGTACCTACTTACGACGGAGTAGCTGACCCCACCGTCCTGGAGAGATATATTATCGAGCACGAGAAGGCCTTTGACGCCATTCATGTGCCTGCTGAGCACCGGGTCGGTATAGCAGCCTTCCATCTGAGGGACGCAGCCAGTACTTGGTGGAGGTCCGTGAAGGCACATTACACTGCTATAGAGGGTTTCGGTTGGACGGGTTTTGTGGAGTTGCTGAGAGAGAAGTACTATCCTGCTCACTTGAAGTAGAGGAAGAGGGAAGAGTTTGAGGCTCTGAGGCAGGGTAGTCTGATAGTGGATCAGTACTACTCCTCATTCATCGGGCTGTTGGACTTTGTCCCAGGAGTTGTTTATTCTGACACCGTGAAGGTGGAGAAGTTTAGAGGCGGACTACGATATGCTATCAAGGCTGCCATGGGTGCTGCTTTATACCCTACGGTTCAGGTAAATTAGTTGACAGTTTATAACCTTGTAACTCAGTTTGATTTATTACAAGTTTCGGGGAACTCATTGATGCATTGTAGGAGTGCTATGATGCTGCTTCTCGGACCGAGTTGTTGGTGAACAGCCGGGATGGCAGCCAGGGGCAGAAGCGTAAGGCCCCCGAGAAGGAGGCTGAGGTTGTGGCTGGAGGCGGAGGCAGCAAGGGCGGGAAGTAAGAACCACTTTTAAGTTAATTAATTCATTTAAATTACTTACTTGCTGCCCGCTCTTATACCTGCTATTCCTAACACTTTGACGATCACAGAAAGAAAAATTTCTCCTGGAGGGAGAAGAAGAAGGAGCAAGCCAGCCAGAAGGGCAAAGAGAAGGTTCCGATGCTGACCGGGCCTACCTATGATGTCCAGCCTCTCAGATGTGCACCCCCTAAGGGTATGCGATCTAACCTCGTGAATGAGTTGTGTATTACACTATCCATTACCGTCCTTGTATTAATCAGATTGTTGTATGATAATAGGTTCTACACCTCAGCGCCTCTTTCACTGCAAGCGTTGTGGTAAAGACCACCCGGGTGTTGACTGCTCCGGGCAAGCAGTGGACTGCCACCACTGTGGGAAGAAAGGTCATAGGTCGTTCGAGTGCTTCACGAATCCGGAGAGCCGAGCATACCGCCCGTCGAAGGGGACTCAGAGCGTACCTACTGGAGGAGGTGGAGCTCGAGGTGGCCAGAAGGGGCAGGCGCCCCTAGCCCAGAAGGGGCAGCAGTAGCAGCAGCAGACCCAGAGGAACCCGCCAGGCAACCGTGTGCTGAATGTAGCGGGAGCTTCGGGCGCTGGTACTAGTACCCAGCACGGTGAAGGTTAGCATTTGAAACCTTAACCATTGTATGAGAGCATGACTAAGTGTTAAACGCTTTACCTTAGCATGAATGTGTGTTTTAGTTACCTCTTTAGATAAACGACTTACCTAGGAAACCTTTTATCTCTTAGGAGACTTCGATATCTGCTATCCCACACTCACAAGACCGAGATCACCTATACCCGTGGAAGAAAGACGGGAGTACCCTGGCGAGTTGTGTCATGTGGTCAGACCGGGCATGATACTTCTCGGAGAGTTCCTAACCTTAGATGAGCAAATCGCCATAGTGAATGAGTGTAGAGCTTTGGGTAAGGGCATGGGAGGATTTCATACCCTTGTATTTAGTAGTGGTTCTAAGATGAAATTGCACATGATGTGCTTAGGGAAAGATTGGGATCCGCAAGCTAGGGTTTATCGAGAGGTGAGGATGGTAGGTGGCGTATCAATGCCTAGGATACCTGAGAGTTTCCTAACCTTGGTGAGAAACGTAATGGATATTGCTCAAGACTGTGAGACTTATCCATTACCCGACATGACACCTGACGTCTGCATCGTCAACTACTACGAGCAGGGAGGAAAGCTTGGGATGCACCAGGATCGTGATGAGACGACCGAGTCCATCACTAGAGGAATACCGGTTGTGTCATTCTCCATCGGCGATGATGCTGAGTTCATCTATGGAGACCAGAAGAGGATGGATCTAGCAAGCAAGATCATCCTCAAGTCTAGGAGTGTGGTTTTTGGGGAGAGTCGAGGCTAGTATATCATGGAATTAAGAGCATTAAGCTCAATACCGCCCCACTAGCTCTAGTGAATGAGACCCACATCCGACCTGGCTGTTTAAATTTAACTTTCAGATAGTACTGATGTAATAGTAGTAGCTAAGTGTGTAACTTTGTGTAATACCAGTTGGATGAATGAAATAAGAGTTTTTGTACCTTCAAGTATATGTGTTCAGTTTGTTGATACCGTAATTCATAACTTCAGGCCACGAAAATGGAAAGGAGGGTACCATATGCATCCTAGATATGGCGCAAGCCAAGGAGTCCGGTAATGTCATCACAGGTATGACAATTAACAACCGACAGTAAATAAGTGATTTATTGGGACTCGATGCTAATACGAGAGGTGATCTCAGGTACCTTTCCTGTTGATGGTGTTAGTGCTTCCATATTGTTCGACTCAGGGGCTTCGCTTTCTTTTATTTCCTCGGCGTTTGCTAAGAAGCTAGGGGCTTGATAAGTGTGAAATTTATATAGTTTTATAGGTGCTTGGTCATTATATTATGTAACTTTTTACGCACCTTCTCACACTTATCCTATGTTTTTTGTAACTCTTACTTTGGGTAGGAACTAATTCCAATTTATATGATAAAATCAGGAAAAAATGACAGAAATGCATAGTTCTCCTCACGAGCTTTCCAACGCAACAAACGGGGACCAAAACGGACTTATAACGAAGAATTCGGGACCAATACACGCGGACAAGAGCATTTCAGCACGCCAGAACAGAATTTCGACACCGAACAGTTTTCTTCTCCGATCGCGTGCGCCGCATTCGAACTGCTACTTCATTAATTGCTAACGTCGCCCACCTTAATTTCTGCACGCGTGACTCTGCAATCAATTGCTCTGCCCCCGATGAAATCTCTGACAGCAATCTTCACCGATCTGCACCAACTCCACCGCCTCTACTAGCTAGCTCACTATCCCTGTCACTTCTCCTTGTCTGCATCCGTTCCACGTATCTATAAATAGAGCTGCAAATCACTCTGCTCAAATGTCCATTAATCGTCCATCATCCAGTCATTCACCCACGATCCAATTTGCTCCACTCCATTCACAAACCCATTCACAAAATCACCCGACACCATACTACTCCATCGCCCCCACCTTCACCTTTCCATTTCACAAACAATTCACTTACGTACACATCCATTTACAATTCACAAATCATTCGACCACCACCACAAAACCACGCCACCATTCTCCATATATTATCATCTGCCTCAATTCTATTCCGGTCTGTCAGAATAACGGAGCAGGAGTCAGCAAACAGATGATTTCTTTTACTCTATCTCTGCTCATTTATTTAACATGTCCGGCTAGATTATTATACTCTGGGAGATGGTTATTATTAGTTTGTTTTAATTGTGCACTTTATTTTACCGGTTTAAATTAATTATAATTTGATACAATTAATGTTATTCTCTCGCATTTTAATAAATTACATGAGTTTATTAAATTGCTTTACGAAATCTATTTTGATCAGATCCGTGAAATAGATAGGTCATATTAATTGTTATGTCTGTGGAAAAATTTATTCTGATTGAATAAATAGTATTTCAGATGCAAAATTATATTCCTTTTAACTAGCCGTTTACATGTGTTTTGCCTGAGTTTAGATCAAACCTTGCATGTTCTGGTAAACGAGGTCATTAGAATTTAGGATTTAAATCTAAAGACTATAAAAGGAATTTTGCCAAATTATTCTTAATTAAACCGGTAGAATAGCATAATTAATCAAACGAGTAAAACCTGAACCCAGAGTCCGTTCTTCCATATTCACAACCACTTTTAATATTCTGTTATTTTAATTATTAGCTGTTATTTAAATTCTTGTTGTCTTTATTATAATTCACAGTTTAGAACAAAACAAAATTCCCCCTCAATTTATAACCTTTGCTAAGTCTAGATAATTCACATAGTCCCACGGTTCGATACCTGGTTCCCATAAACTCTACTACAATAACCAGGATTTTTGCAACCTGACGGTTTTCTGATTTATTATTCTCTAAGATTATTTCTTGGTATTTAATAGGTCAAATTTATCGTTTGCAAATTGGCGCCGTTGCCGGGGACTAGACTCCTGTCTAGTCCTTAGCTTGGGTTATTATTAAAAAAAAAATATTATTATTACTATTATTATTGTATCTATCTATTTTTATTTTATTTTACTCTACTTTTAAATTTTTGTGGAATCTATTTTTCTTTTTTGCAGACTGTTGATGGTGTACACTCGTTCTTGGTCAGACACTCATCTCGATTGGGGGATAATCCTTGACCCGGAAATCGAACGTACCGCTCAGCTAGCCAGACGCCAACAGAGGTTCCAAAGAGAAATACAAATGGCAACTCCTACGAACGGTAGCCAAGCAATGAAGCAATTTAGCAGACCAGCAGCCATTCCAAGAAGAAGCCCAGTAGCTCTTCCTACGCTACCACCTGAATTAATGAAGGAATGGAAGGATCTGAAGCCATCACATCAGAACAAGGTCATACGAGAGATGCCCTCAGGCACATTTGACGGTTCCAACCCCAACGACGCCCTAGATCATGTCAACCGATTTCTAATAAATATTGATCAAATTGGGTGCTCAGATAGTCTCCTGGAGTATGCTAGAATGAGTTTATTTCCTAGCAGCCTCACCGGTGAAGCAATGAAATGGTTCTACTGTCTTCCCTCTGGTATTATCACTAGTTGGGAGGAGATGACAACCAGGTTCTATGAAAAATATTATCCTATTTCTAGAACTAGGAATTTGGTTGCTGCTTTACTTGCTTTTAAACAGGGAGGTACTGAGACTATCTGTGAAGCATGGGATCGTTTTAAAGAGATGCTCCGACAGTGTCCTCATCACGGACAAGATCTCACTTGTATGCTATGACATTCTTTAATGGTTTGCAGCATATACATCAAGCCGAAGTTAGATCAGCTTTGGGAGGAAACATCCTCAACCGATCCGGCAATGATTTCATGG
The DNA here is from genome assembly GCA_023374045.1 of Limonium bicolor. Classification (NCBI taxonomy): domain Eukaryota; kingdom Viridiplantae; phylum Streptophyta; class Magnoliopsida; order Caryophyllales; family Plumbaginaceae; genus Limonium; species Limonium bicolor. The sequence goes on from CM041776.1 coordinate 488,373,848, forward strand.
CGGCCATGGAGACGTACATAGAAGAGTTCGTCAGTGGGGCACCGAAGGTGGCAGAACTATGACTATGGGTGCCAAAGGTGCAAGAATATAGATCCTTGGATGGAGCAGATGGCAGAGTCACAAGCTCAACAATCCACACTGGTAAGCTCACTAGTAAAAAGATTTGATGATTTTCTAATTAATGGTCAGCCTTCTCAGCAGGTAAAGAGGATAGCTTCTTCATCCTCATCTGAGCCTCTGTGCTCTCATTGTGGTGGTGACCACTCGTTTGAAGTATGCCCTTATCTGGAGAAGGAGATACGGTCGCTGAAGAAGCCAACTTTGTAGGACAAGGGAATTACCAAACCCTGGAACCGAAATCAACATCCGAATCTCAGGTATGGTAATCCCAACAATGCTTAAATTCTAATCTTTTACAAAGTAATGCGCAGGGTCCCCCAGGCTTCTCTAGGCAACCATACAATCAAGCCGTCCTCAGATGCAGATGGGACAGGGCCAGAACCTACCAGCCACCTGCCAATCAGCTTCTGATGAAAAGATGGAAAAGCTCCAAGATATAATTACTTCCATGGCTACCAACCAGAAGGAACAACAAACTCTCAACCAATCCTTGATGGATAGCCAGAGAAATCTGGAGCAGCAGATGAACCAGCTACTTAACAACCAGCATCAAAGGCAGCCAGGCTCATTTCCATCACAATCTCAGCAGAATCCAAGAGAGACGGCCAAGGCCTTGAGGATCTGCAATTGTGGTGCATCTTCAGAGATCCAACCTGAGGATGAGCTCAGTGCAGCCGTGATGTTAAGAAGTGGCAAGCAGCTGGGAGATAATCAACAACAAGTGACTGCACAACAAACTGGTGAAAAGATCACCCATTCTAATGAATCACCAGAGCCTTCGGTCCCACCAGTGGTAGTTTCTGAGGAGACACAGGCTCCAATTAATTCTTCCCTTCTCCATCTTCTATTCAAATTGATGTACCTTCTTCTACTCCTAAGAATAGAGCTTCCATTTCCAAACAGGATGAAAAAGAAGTGTTTAGATGAGCAGTTCAATAAATTCTTAAGCATATTTAAGAAACTGACTATTGATATTCCTTTAATTGATGCTCTTCAGGAGATGCCTAACTATGCAAAATTTTTGAAGGATCTCGTGACGAAGAAGAAGAAAAAGCAGGACAAGGAGACTGTCCACCTTACAGAAGAGTGCTCTACGGCGTTACTTCGAGCACTTCCCCCGAAACAGAAGGATCCGGGCACTCCTATTGTTCCCTGCTTTATCGGAGATTAGATTGTGGAAGTGGCCTGTGTGACTTGGGTGCAAGCATCAACATCATGCCATATGCAACCTTCTTGAAGGTAAAAGGAGGAGAGCTTCACCCAGTCCCTTTTAAACTCCAGCTAGCCGACAGATCCGAGATAAAACCGATGGGAATTGTGAAGGATCTTGTAGTAGGCGTAGACCGTTTCATCTTTCCTGCGGATTTTTGTTGTTTTAAACATAGGATGATGTGGAGGTCCCACTCATTTTGGGTCGTCCTTTTCTAAGTACTGCCAAGGCGGTCATTGACGTGCATGATGGCAGAATCACCTTGAGGTACGGAGATGAGAAGATAGAGTTTGATATGAAAAAGATGATGAAGTTAAGTTCTACTTCAGCTCATTCAGTTATGTCGGTAAGTATGCAAGATGAGGATGGCGAGGTATGTGAACTTTCTACTGATGATGAGATTTATTCTATACTTTCTTCTACTTTTTCAGATTTTGAACCTTTAGAACATGTTCTTATATCTTCTGTTGAGGATAAAACTCTTAATATGGATGTTAATACAGCTCTAGCACATGTAGAGAGAGGAAAACCAGGTTTTCAAGCCTATCGCCCTCCTTTGGAGAGACTTGATAAAGAAATCCAAAGACCTGTTCCTTCTATAGAGCAACCTCCAGTACTTGAGCTTAAGGAGCTCCCCTCTAATCTCAAGTACTGCTTTTTAGCTAATGAATTATTTGCCTGTCATTGTTTCATCTTCTTTGACTTCTGGGCAAGAAAGCAGGTTACTTGAAGTCTGAGAAGACATAAGAGAGCCATCGGATGGACTCTAGCTGATATCAAAGGCATCAACCCGGCCTTCTGTACACATCGTATCTATATGGAGGAAGACTACAAACCTGTCAGACAACCCCAGCGTCGGCTCAACCCTAACATGAAGGAAGTGGTCAAGACGGAAGTGTTGAAGCTTCTGGACGCTGGGATCATTTACCCTATATCAGACAGCACATGGGTAAGTCCTGTACAGGTAGTCCCTAAGAAAGGAGGTTTTGAGGCTGTTCTAAATGATAAAGGTGAGTCCATTCCCCAACGAAAGATCACTGGATGGCGTATGTGTATAGATTATAGGCGTTTGAATTCAGCCACCAGGAAAGATCATTTCCCACTCCCCTTTATTGATCAAATGCTAGAGAGATTGGCTGGGCAGGAATATTACTGTTTTTTAGATGGTTTTTCAGGGTACTTTCAAATTCCTATTGCACCTGAGGACCAGGACAAGACTACCTTTACTTGTCCATTTGGTACCTTTGCATACAAAAGAATGCCCTTTGGTTTATGCAATGCCCCTGCCACTTTCCAGCGCTGCATGCAGGCCATCTTTGCAGACTTCATTGAGCAGAGTATAGAGGTATTTATGGACGATTTTTCTGTCTATGGCTCTGATTTTGATGTTTGTCTAGCACAGCTTGATCTTATCCTTGGACGGTGCGAAGAGACCAACCTAGTTCTCAACTGGGAGAAATGCCATTTTATGGTAAAGGATGGGATAGTGCTCGGCCACAAGGTGTCTGCTAAAGGGATTGAGGTTGACAAAGCAAAAGTCGAAGTGATAGAGAAGCTACCAGCTCCCACTTGTGTAAAGGAAGTAAGATCGTTTCTTGGGCATGCTGGTTTCTATCGAAGGTTTATTCAAGACTTCTCTAAAATTGCTAAACCTTTGACTGATTGCTAATGAAAGATGTTTCATTTATATTTTCTGAAGATTGTATTTCTGCTTTTAATTTAATTAAGCAAAAATTGGTAGCTGCCCCTATCGTTGTTTCTCCTGACTGGTCATCGCCATTTGAAATAATGTGTGATGCTAGTGACTTTGCAGTAGGTGCAGCCCTGTGCCAAAAGAAAGATAAGGTGTTAAGAGTTATTGCTTATGCCAGCAAAACTCTAGATGATGCCCAGAGAAACTACACAACAACTGAGAAAGAGCTCCTAGCAGTGGTCTTCTCCTTAGATAGATTTCGATCATATTTATGGGGAAGTAAAGTGATTATCCACACTGACCACTCTGCTCTTAAATATTTGTTTGCCAAGAAAGAGGCCAAGCCTCGCTTGTACGTTGGATTCTTCTTTTACAGGAATTCGATATAGAAGTGAGGGACAAGAGTGGTAAACTGAATGTTGTTGCTGACCATCTCTCTAGGATGGTAACTCCTGACGACGGTATTCCTATTAATGAATTTTTTCCCGATGAAGCCGTCTTCAGTTTGAAAAAGGTGCAAGAGCCATGGTATGCTGATATGGCTAATTTTCTTGTTTCTGGAGTTGTTCCTCATGATTTATCATATGCTCAGAAAAAGAAATTCCTTTCTGACTCACGCCATTATATCTGGGAAGACCCTCACTTGTTTCGAGTGTGTGCAGATAGCTTAATTCGCAGGTGTCTCCCTGATGATGAGGTACCTAGTGTTCTGGAGTTTTGTCACTCCAGAGAAGCTGGAGGCCATCATGGATCCCATCGGACGGCAGCCAAGGTTTTGGAGTCCGGATTCTATTGGCCCACACTCCATAAAGACTGCCAAACCTTTGTGGCTAGTTGTGATAGCTGTCAGCGCATGGGCAATACTTCAAGGCGACATGAGATGCCTCAGCAAAGCATTTTGGAAGTCGAACTTTTTGACTGTTGGGGTATCGATTTTATGGGGCCATTTCCCTCTTCACAAGGTTATCAATACATTCTGGTGGCAGTGGACTACGTGTCCAAGTGGGTTGAAGCCATACCATGCCAGAATGCTGATTCAAAGACCGTGATCAAGTTTATCAAAAAGCACATCTTCACTCGCTTCGGAGTTCCACGAGCAATTATCAGTGATGGGGGATCACATTTTTGCAACCGTTCATTCGATGCCTTGTTGGCTAAGTACGGAGTACGTCATAAGGTTGCACTACCATATCACCCACAAACAAATGGACAAGCTGAAGTATCCAATCGAGAGTTGAAGTGGATTCTCCAGAAGACAGTAAACTCTTCAAGAAAGGACTGGTCTCTACGGTTAGATGACGCTCTCTGGGCCTACAGGACAGCATTCAAGACACCCATCGGGATGTCTCCTTTTAGGCTGGTATATGGGAAATCTTGCCATCTACCTGTTGAGTTGGAGCATAAGGCGTACTGGGCACTTAAGGCCCTGAACTTTGACATACTTGCTGCTGGTGAGAAACGCAAATTTCAGCTTTCAGAGCTTGAAGAACTAAGAGATAAAGCTTACAACAGTGCTCGAATCTACAAGGAGCGCACCAAGAAACTCCACGATCAAATGATCAAGAAACGTGACTTCAAAGTTGGAGATTGGGTGCTCCTCTACAATTCTAGATTGAAGATCTTTCCAGGAAAGCTTAAATCTCATTGGGCAGGACCATTTAAGGTGGTAGGGGTTACTTCATTTGGAGCCTACGAACTGGAAAACAAGAAGGGTGAAACCTTCAAAGTTAATGGGGCCCGTCTGAAAAGGTATACTTGTCCCGCTGATGTTTCTACTAACTTGCTTGGAGTTTCTTTTGTCCAGGTACAGCAGGATCTTTCTTCCCCTGTTTCGGAGTCGGCGCCACCTAAAAAGACGTCTCTACCATGGCGATTGAAGCATAAGTTCCAAAGCTGCGCAACTTAGTTCTAGGAAGTTGTGGGACCCCTCCCACTCCTCTTCCTCTTCTTCTAATTAATCGGACTTATGAGTCTAGCTTGAGACTATAAAACAGAGCAGCTTGGTGGGAGGCAACCCACCACTTATTTTCAATTTACAGGAAGAATTCTCTATCCTTTTTCTTACACTTACATTTACTTTACAGTTTTCTGTGTGCTTCAATAATTTATCTAATATTATAAAAAAAAATGTTATTAGTCTATTTTCTTATTTTTCTTCATTAAGGAGTGGCAGCACATGAGGCAGTAATAACTTGAGTTCTTCTGGCTGTTTAGAAAATTCTTTCCAGGCACATCTTGCGCAATTCTACAGCTGAACTCAAGTGTGGGGTGGACCGTGCAACACACCGTGAACGGACTCTGGGGAGTATTCTAAATCCTTTTCACTCTTTACTGTTACACATACTCCCCTCTGAACCACTATATGTCTTACTTTTGTTTCCCGTTGGATTGCTTGCACAATGTTAATTCTTCCAGCAATGAGGACATTGCTTCACTCTAAGTGTGGGGTGGGGTAACCTCCTTCGTAGCTTATCTTTGTTTATCTTTGAGCTCTTTTCTCTTGCATTTGTTTGACTCCTGCTGTGTTGCTCAACTTGGAAGGAAGCCATAGAGGAGGAATAATTGGTTAGCTGATAATGGGGTGCAAAATTTTTAAATTTTTCTGGTTTTAATTGATTAAAAATGAAGTCTATGTTCTATTGATACTAAAATGATTGAGAATACTCACCATCTGAACCCTGTTTTTAGCCTTGAGCCTTGGAATGTCTGGATTGAAATGGTTGGAAAAAGAACAAGGCAAGGTACTCCGCTGATCCTAAGCATGCTTAATTTTAATTCTGATCCAAAGTCAGGCCTCGTCCACTTGGTTATTAAGTCCTTTGGGGTGCCTCATCACCTAGCTACCTAAGGTCCTTGAGGTCTGGGATAGTTGACCCAAAGCCGTTACATGGGTGGAGAGAAAAGTCTGTGGTGAAAGAACTTAAAAGCGCTTAAATTAAAAAATGTGCAATCATTGTGCTAAATGAAAAAAAAAATAATCTTCTCTATGGATCAAGAGTATGTGGCATTGAAAGGTATGATGGAATAAGATCTTACTTCATGCCCCTTGTCGTTCTAACGGTTTGAGAATGTAAAGGTGGATTGGCTCATTGCTAAAGGCGAGGTTCTTATGGTTTTGTTTCTCTATTATTAGCTTTGAATGACTTCTTGTTTTATGAAGAAAAAAAATGCCCCTGTATTGGTAAAACTAGTAATCTTTCTTCTGTGTCCTTCCTTTTGAGTTGAGTTTCATTCGCTTGACTTGAACTCGTGTTTGAGAGTTTTGCTTGAGGACAAGCAAAGAGCTAAGTGTGGGGTGATTTGATAAGTGTGAAATTTATATAGTTTTATAGGTGCTTGGTCATTATATTATGTAACTTTTTACGCACCTTCTCACACTTATCCTATGCTTTTTGTAACTCTTACTTTGGGTAGGAACTAATTCCAATTTATATGATAAAATCAGGAAAATGACAGAAATGCATAGTTCTCCTCACGAGCTTTCCAACGCAACAAACGGGACCAAACGGACTTATAACGAAGAATTCGGGACCAATACACGCGGACAAGAGCATTTCAGCACGCCAGAACAGAATTTCGACACCGAACAGTTTTCTTCTCCGATCGCGTGCGCCGCATTCGAACTGCTACTTCATTAATTGCTAACGTCGCCCACCTTAATTTCTGCACGCGTGACTCTGCAATCAATTGCTCTGCCCCCGATGAAATCTCTGACAGCAATCTTCACCGATCTGCACCAACTCCACCGCCTCTACTAGCTAGCTCACTATCCCTGTCACTTCTCTTCCTTGTCTGCATCCCGTTCCACGTATCTATAAATAGAGCTGCAAATCACTCTGCTCAAATTGTCCATTAATCGTCCATCATCCAGTCATTCACCCACGATCCAATTTGCTCCACTCCATTCACAAATCCATTCACAAAATCACCCGACACCATACTACTCCTTCGCCCCCACCTTCACCTTTTCCATTTCACAAACAATTCACTTACGTACACATCCATTTACAATTCACAAATCACTCGACCACCACCACAGAACCCACGCTCGACCATTCTCCATATATTATCATCTGCCTCAATTCTATTCCGGTCTGTCAGAGTAACGGAGCAGGAGTCAGCAAACAGATGATTTCTTTTACTCTCGTCTCTGCTCATTTATTTAATATGTCCGGCTAGATTAATTATACTCTGGGAGATGGTTATTATTAGTTTGTTTTAATTGTGCACTTTATTTTACCGGTTTAAATTAATTATAATTTGATACAATTAATGTTATTCTCTCGCATTTTAATAAATTACATGAGTTTATTAAATTGCTTTACGAAATCTATTTTGATCAGATCCGTGATAAATAGATAGGTCATATTAATTGTTATGTCTGTGGAAGAATTTATTCTGATTGAATAAATATAGTATATCAGATGCAAAATTATATTCCTTTTAACTAGCCGTTTACATGTGTTTTGCCTGAGTTTAAATCAAACCTTGCATGTTCTGGTAAACGAGGTCATTAGAATTTAGGATTTAAATCTAAAGACTATAAAAGGAATTTTGCCAAATTATTCTTAATTAAACCGGTAGAATAGCATAATTAATCAAACGAGTAGAACCTGAACCCAGAGTCCGTTCTTCCATATTCACAACCACTTTTAATATTCTGTTATTTTAATTATTAGCTGTTATTTAAATTCTTGTTGTCTTTATTATAATTCACAGTTTAGAACAAAACAAAATTCCCCCTCAATTTATAACCTTTGCTAAGTCTAGGTAATTGTCACATAGTCCCACGGTTCGATACCTGGTTCCCATAAACTCTACTACAATAACCAGGATTTTTGCAACCTGACGGTTTTCTGATTTATTAATTTCTAAGATTATTTCTTGGTATTTAATAGGTCAAATTTATCGTTTGCAGGGCTGCCCCTGAACAGCTTTCTGACTTTTCGGTCACCCTTCCTTCGAAGGAGAGAGTTGGTTGCACCAGACAGTACACGGGGTTAGAGATCAGCATCATGACTGAGACCTTCCCCATCGACCTGATCGAGTTCAAGAACTTGGGCTTCGACGTTATAGTGGGCATGGATTGGCTACAGAAGCATAGGGGCCGCCTACATTGTGCAGAGCATCGACTACTGCTAAAGGGGCCGAGCGGCAAGACAGTGTCATACCGCAGTGTGAGGAAAGAGCCGACTGTCAAGATCATGTCAGCACTGTCCCTGATGAAGGACGTTAGGAAGGGCCGTCCAGCCTTCCTCTATTATCTACAGGACACGAAATAGAGCGACGTGATGGACTCAGACATTCCAGTCGTGGTAGATTTCCCCGACTTGTTTCCTGATGAGCTGCCAGGCATGCCGCCTGTGCGGGAGGTTGAGTTCGCCGTCAACTTGTTGCCAGGTACGGACCCTATTGCTAAGGCGCCCTACCGTATGGTGCCGGCTGAGATGAGGGAGCTAAAGCTACAGCTGGAGGACCTCCTCGACAAGGGATTCATACGACCTAGTGTTTCTCCTTGGGGTGCTCTAGTACTGTTCATCAAGAAGAAGGACGGCAATATGCGACTCTGCATCGACTACCGCGAGTTTAATGCGGTCCCAGTCAAGAACAAGTACCCGTTGCCACGGATAGATGACTTATTTGACCAGCTGAGAGGGGCCAGTGTGTTCTCGAAGATAGATCTCAGATCTGGCTACCATCAGATCAGGATTGCAAAGGGTGATGTGGAGAAGACAGCCTTCAGGACATGGTATGGACACTACGAGTTCACCGTTATGTCATTCGGGTTATCGAATGCGCCAGCCATTTTCATGGATTTGATGAACCGTCTCTTCAGGGAGCAGCTTGATAGTTCAGTTGTGGTCTTCATCGACGATATCCTGGTCTATTCAAAGACCCAAGAGGAGCATGAGTTACATTTGAGACAGGTTTTGAGTATCATGAGAGAGAACCAGCTGTATGCCAAGCTCTCGAAGTGTGAGTTCTGGTTGGATAGCGTGTCATTCCTTGGACACATTATATCAGCGAGTGGGGTATCTGTAGACCTTGATAAGATAGAGGCAGTGAAGAGTTGGCCGAGGCCGAAGACGGTTACAGACGTCCGCAGCTTTCTGGGTTTGGCCGGTTATTATCGAAGGTTCGTGAAGGACTTCTCCAAGGTGGCCAAACCGATGACGAATCTCATGAAGAAGGAGTCCCGGTTCTTATGGTCTACCGAGTGCGAGCAGTCCTTTCAGACGCTGAAGGATCTCCTAACATCGGCGCCCGTTCTTACTATCCCTGAGGGCACCGATGGGTTCGAGGTATATTGTGATGCCTCTGGAACCGGTCTAGGCTGTGTGCTTATGCAGCATGGGAAGGTAGTTGCCTACGCATCCCGACAACTGAAGAAGCACGAGGTGAATTACCCCACACACGACCTTGAGTTAGACGAGTAGTCTTCACTTTGAAGATCTGGCGACATTATCTTTATGGTGTGACAGTCACCATCTACTCTGATCACAAGAGTTTACAGCATCTCTTCACTCAGAAGGAGCTGAACATGCGACAGAGAAGATGGGTTGAGTTCTTGAAGGACTACGACATAGACCTGAGGTACAAGGAGGGCAAGGCGAATGTAGTAGCCGATGCCCTGAGCCGTAAAGCTCGTTTATTGTTTACTCTATTAGCGGGCAGCAGTCTGGTTGATGAGATACGAGCTGCACAGGAGAGTGATCAGTATATGCAGAGTATCAGGCAGAAGATGTCAGAGGGTTGTTTTGAGAGTCAGAAGTATGACTTCGAACAGTGTGATGATGGCATGATTCGACTGAATGGCCGGTTATGTATTCCAGAGTCTTCTCCTGGCCTGAAGGAGAAGATACTCCAGGAGGCTCATTGCTCGTCCTTATCCGTCCACCCCGGTTCTTTGAAGATGTACAAGGACTTGAAGGTCCATTTCTGGTGGAACGGGATGAAGAAGGATGTAGCCGACTACGTGGCTAGATGCTTGACCTGCCAGAAGGTTAAGTTTGAGCATAGGAGACCCGGCGGTTTAGTGCAGTCTATGCCTATTCCTTGCTGGAAGTTCGAGGACATCTCGATGGATTTCGTTGTCGGTCTCCCACTGACTAAGGGGGGACTGAACACGATCTGGGTCATTGTAGATTGTCTTACGAAGGTGGCAAAGTTTGTGGCTATGAAGGATACCTGGAAGGTTCCGAAGTTGGCGGACTTGTTCCAGAAGGAGGTGATCCAGCACCATGGTGTGCCAAAGACCATTGTGTCTGATAGGGACCCTCGATTTTTGTCCAGATTCTGGGGTCAGGTTCAGGAAGCCTTGGGTACGAAGTTGAAGCTTAGTACGGCATTTCATCCACAGACCGACGGTCAGAGTGAGAGGACCATCCAGACACTGGAGGACATGCTGAGAGCATGTGCCTTGGATTTTCAGGGGAGCTGGTTAGAGCGTCTACATCTGATAGAGTTCGCCTACAACAACAGCTACCACTCCTCGATACAGATGCCACCGTTCCAAGCACTTTACGGTAGACCGTGTAGGACTCCTTTATGTTGGGATGAGGCCAGCGAGACTACGCTTCTAGGACCAGAGTACCTAGAGCAGATAAAGGAGGATGTCCTTCAGATTCGTAGGAACATGAGGGCAGCTCAGGACCGGCAGAAATCATATGCAGACACCAGGAGGAGGGACATTGAGTTCACTACCGACGACATGGTATTCCTTAGAGTGTCACTCATGAAGGGGATCTTCCGGTTCTGGCAGAAGGGCAAATTGAGCCCGAAGTATGTTGGACCTTATGCAATTAGGGAGCGAGTGGGCCCGTTAGCCTATAGACTGGACTTGCCAGCAGAGCTCGGGAGGGTGCACGACGTCTTTCACGTTTCACAGTTGAAGAGGTATGTGCCTCATCCATCGCACGTTTTATAGCCAGAGACTTTAGAGTTGGACCCCGCTCTACGATGTGAGGAAGTACCACTCCGCATTCTCGATACGAAGACGAGGTAGACTAGGAACAAGACCGTTAGCATGGTCAAGGTTCTCTGGTCGAACCATGAGGTGGAGGAAGCTACATGGGAGTTAGAGGACTCCATGAGAGCGAAGTATCCAGCACTCTTCGAGTAGTGGCTGTGATACTTATACAGGTTCGTGGTCAAACCCTTTTTAAAGGGGGTAGACGCCACTTGGCTTGCGCATATGTTATGCATTAGGTCTTGTTTTTGTGGTGTGTTTTGGTGGTATGCTGCGTCATACATGTTTGTTTGGATGATTGTATGTTTGATACATCTTATGTATGTGCCTTAGTGCACCTGTTTGAATATATATATAGTACCGCTGAGTACTTTTGTTGATGAGTTGGATGTGCACCTTGTTTAGTGCTATGATATGAATGAGTTTATGCCATGAGTTTCGGCTATTTGATATGTGTTGTATCAATCACAATACATATAGAATAGGTCTGAACCTAGTGGGAGTTACTCCCTAGCGATGGTCTGTTTGATTACTTAGTGGAACTGGATTCCTTAGGTGAACTGTAGATGAGTAAGGACTTCAGGACGAAGCCTTTTAAGGGGGGTAGATTGAAATACCCCTAACCTTAAAAACTTAATTAAATGATCTATTAATGATCTAAGATGGTTAAGAAACATCTAAATACCATTGGGGAACAATCTAAAGATCTCAACAAGGCAAAACATGCCTTAAGATCGGTAAAGCCAAAAATGTGCTTTAAGACACCATAGAGATTGTATGACCTCAAATAGGATCCAAAGTGGATTCCTAAGTATTATAATTAAGTAATGAAAACTATAAAACCATTCTCAAAGGAAACCAAGCTCTAAAACATGTTCTAACACAAAATGTGCTTTAAAATTCCTTAAAGCACGTTTTTGAGAAAATTGACTTTCTGAGGGGGTTTTGAGTGGTGTTAGGCATTGGATTAGACCTTGTTATACTAATGTACTATAATGTATCACATTAGAAGGTCTAAATCCAAGATTTCAAAAAAAATCAGAAATATGGCATTCATTTGTGAATAGTAATCCAAATAGTGCATTTTTAAGCAAAATTGACTAAGTCAAGTCAATGGTCAATACATGACTCATATATATCCTAACTAAGTCGGCAGCATAGAGCATGGAGGACAGCACATTCAACTTTATACAAAATATCTAGCCAATTTGGTGAATCACCATTTACTATTCCATTTTCTACTTTTCATTCATTAAAACACATTTTCTTTCTTTCTCTTTCCTCTTGTCCCATTCCAGCTGAGCCATTAGCATTTCCTAAATCTCTCAAGCTGTGTTCTTGAGCATTCAAGGCAAATCAATCTCTTTTCCACCTAAGGTAATGGTTTAAGGCATATTTTAGCTCTTTTTCTTCATCTCTTCATTACCTACACATGGAGCTTATAATCTATCACTTTACATGGCTCATTCTCAGTGTTTTAAACTTTGAACAACATTCAATCTCGGCTGAAGCAAGCTTTGGGACTAAGGTGGTCAAAATTTACATTATAAGGTAAAAACATACCTTAAGGATTCTTACTCTCCATCCGGTTTTCTTCTTCTGATTTCTATGAGTTTATTCACTCATAATATTCATATTTTCATGTTGATTCAGTGGGTTAACCATTTGGAGCAAGGGTGGCCGAAAATCAAAGGAAAAATCATTCTTTAAGGCATTTTGCCAAGGTAAAACCTATTACCATAGCACCTTGTTGTTGTCTAGCTCTTCCCCATGTTTTTATGGTGAATTTAACACCATGTGGTGTTCTTGATTCAGGCTGAAACCCTTTGGAGACTACCTTGCATTTTTAAGGTGATTTTTGCCTTAAATCTTACATTTAATTGTTCTTTATGGTTAGCTCATGCTTGGAGTGTAACCATATCTTATTTTGATGTATTAAACATGTCTAAGTGCTGTGGTGATTTTTCCTCCAAGCTGCCGAGTTGGTTTTAAGGCTAAACCAAGGTATAAACACCTTAAACTTATGATTTTATGATTTTTCAGCTCATATATTATATGTGCCGAGAGTGGAGTTATTTAAATGGGTGATTTTAACCTAAGTATGGAAAAAATGACTTAGATAAATTAAGCTAGTCATTTAAGTGATTTAATTAACATAATGGTCAAATTATGACATTATGTGGAAAAATAAATAAGCTACAGCAAGGCTGAGAGTTTATAGTATATTTTGAGCTATTTATGTGTAATTTTATGTTATAAAACAAAGTTGTAATAAGGGCATGTCATTAGGCCATTTTAATTTAAGTTTAAAAGCTTATTTAATTTAATTTATGCTTATATAATTAAGTTTGGGGTCAAACGGTAATTACTAGTAAAATATAAAGTTGTGGGCTTAAATAAGAGGAATTTAGGGTTTTAAAATGAATTTAATAAAAATTATAACATTTTATAAAGTTTTGGGTCAAAATTGTAAAAATAGAAAAGTATAGGGTATAAGTAGTAATTACCGAGAGTTTGGGTCTAATTTGGCATTAGAAGTCAAAGTTGACTATATAGGAGACTTTGACCAAGTTTGGAGAGTTTAAGGAATTAAAATACTACCTTATAATAAGATAGTTATTAAATTGTAAAAGATTTATAAGAATTGGGGTGATATTGTGATTTCTGAAACTTAAGGGTACTAAATGGAATTTAGAACAGACATTGGGTTATTAGGAATTTTTAGAAGTTTATTTGGTTAATTTTGGAGTTAAAATGAATTATATAAATATAATATATGATATTTCATATCATTGTTACAAATGGGTAACATATGGGTATAAACCGAGAAATATAGAAAGTATAAGGTTAGGAATGATATTTATAACCTTTTGGTATAGTTTGGTAATTTTTCGAGTTATATATAAGGTTTTATTAAGATATATGTATAATATATAGTTTTAATGACATTAGAAAACTATATATTATAAATTGAGGAGATTTGGTAATTATACAAAGTTAGGTGGTAGGAATTAAATTAAAACAGACCCTAGGGTCTGTTCGGTAATTATAAGCCTTTAAAACTATAGGTTATAATTATATTAAGGTTTAAGGATTATAATATAAGGTATATATTATAAGTGTAAAAATGAAATATAATTTGGGGTTGATTTGTAATTTACGGAAGTATAGTGGGAGATAATAAAAACCGAGAGTATAAGGGGCTGTTTGGTATTTAATAACCATTTATAACTATAGGTTATAATTGTTTTAATGACATAAATGTCATAATATATGTTATATAACTATAATATAACATTATATAAAATATGTGGTGGATTTTGTAAATATTTAAGAAAATAGGTGTTGTTCGGTAATATGGACATTTTTGAATGAAAATTTATAATATGGTTTTTAATGTTATAAGGGGTGTAACATTTATAATATAAGAAATATTCATTAAAAGAGAATGAATATATTATAAAGACTTACCATATATAATAGTCCCATAATACATGTATATAAATAATATATGTTATGGTGTGGAAAAATATAATATGGTTCAATAACCATGTATTATCATAATTAAAATGATATAAGATAAAGAGAAAAGAATAACAAACATTAGATATGGAAGTACTAATGTTAGGAGTATACATGGAATAATAAGGATTTATATAATTCAAAGTATTTTTACATATGAATTATACTACATTAAACTTGGAAAAAATAACCTTAGGAAAATAAATACTAAGGTGAAATGTATAATATATGATTAAGAATTATACATGCAATATAGAAACAAACTATATAATATACAAGGGTATATTGAATTACATGCGATAACCAAGTTCAAACTTTAAGTATATTAATATACGAGACGAGACTACGCATGTAATATAACGTTTTTCCGAATCCCGAGTTAAGCCGAAAACCCGACAAACGTTGTCAGTTAATAACGGGGGATTAACCGGGAGGTATTAGTGACGGTACGGGGTACCGCAGAGTTAGGTCGTTATACGGGATTCTAATCAGTAGCGTTATGTATTATTAGACTGTTAGAGACGACACGAGGAGCATCGGATCTAGCTGATTCATACTCCACGGTTATACATTCAGGGTGAACGGTATGTTGTTATGTGTCTCTGATTGTCTCTGAGGGCTTCCTCAGTTCAGACTTCTGTGTAATCTGTGATAAGATTGTTTGTCTGATTGTGTGAATAAATATGCATGAACTGTATATTTTTAGCTGCATATTATTTACTGTTGTTGCGTTAACAGTATTGGTTCGTATATATGGACCTATATATATAAAACGAACTAGCGGCTATAGTGCTATCTTATATGTAATATAAGGATCGTCAGAAAAACGTTGTAGCGCTAGGATAATAAGATATACATATTATCCGAGACTTTAATACGGAGCATTGGCCTTTCTAATGCCGCTCTCGTATCTAACACTGGACCCCGAGTTTACAGACTCTGGATTGGACTAACGACCTTAGTCTGCTGTGTTAGAAGAATTGGTAATGCGATGTGATGGTATAATTAATTAACATAACAAAGCCAATGGGATGTGGCTCTTGGTGCGCGCTGTGATCACAAAAACGATACCAGGATGTCCGCGTACGGGTCCGCAAGTATCAAGAAAATTTCCCGCGAGCTAGGACGGTTCGTTGGTCGGAGACTCTACCGCTGGAGTGGCTACTGCCGTGGGTGACCCGCCATAGTATATGGGTAATTTAGAGACACGTCGTTTTTAACGAGACATTGTCACTAGGTATAACCGAACATTTACTACAGTTGAGACTTGTACATTGGCGAAAATTATTGGTCTTTATACCAAGGACGGGAGTTGATACTTGGTTATTATTCTCATTGTTTCGCCTTGTTGTTCATTGGTTATACTGTGTGGTTTATATTATGTGTGTTGATGGTTGTGTTTATTGTATGGTTATTACTGTTAATTGTTTTACAGTTTAAATATTAAGACGGCATTGTATGTAACGAATCTCATGCTCTCGACCAATTAATTGAGGGGTTTGAGGAGGCATGACGGGGCATGTGATGACATACTCAGCAGGGGCTGATTCCATACCACAAACCATTTTTATTTCAGGAGACTAGCTGGAGGGTCGACGTGGGGCGCGACAGTTTTATTTACTTTTGGTTAGAGTTGGTACGGATTGAGACTACGGTTATTTTGGACTCGGGTTTTGTAAACCGAGGTGTATATTTGGTTAGACGCTCACGTGTACGGATTATGTATAAGACGGTCTGTTGTTGTATATATTTTAGTTTTATTTAAGCACTACTATCTATCTCTTGTGGTCACTGCGGGAATACGTTTCGTATGTTGATTATCATGTAACTCGTTATCACCCGTATGGGCGAGTGATAACAGTGACACCATTAGAACGACAGTCTGTTATTTACCTCTGCGATTTATTTACTAAGTACGACATTTATACTATAATTAGGAGCCGGATTAGTAGGGGTGTTACATGGAGTTTAAAGTCATTAGAGACTTAAGGATTTTATAATCCTTATTATTTTATGTGAAAATTTAAGATGTTGGGGTTAATGAGGGATTATATGTTATGATTGAGATTTGAATTATGGGATGACAATGACTAGGAAGGAAGCCTAAATCATTAGTATAAGATTAAATGTGTATAAGAAACCATTACATAAATGGTTAAGGAATTATTTAAGGAACTAAATAACTTAATAACACTCCTAAAGTCATATAAACAAATTAACCGTACCAACTTTGACCTACCTATTAAGTTGACCATTGCAGTCAAATTAACAACTCATCAGAGTTAAATGAGATAATTTAAATGAAAGACTTAATCCTAAAGTTGTATAAAACACAACATGTTAGTTACTAACATAACTAAAGAGTTAATTGGCTAATCCTGAACATAAATAACTCGAATAATAATCCGAGTAGTGACAACTGCTTAATCATGGGGTTAAGTATCCGGGGGATTAGTATTCATTTGAGATACCCAAATAGTTTAATTATAGTAGATGAATACTTAGCAATATATTCCAGAGCTTAGTACATAGAGGACGGGCGCGGGATAGGACGTCTACATCTTCTACCTTGGTGAACGGTATGTTATTGCGTGGTCTGATCGTTCCTAAGGATTTCCTTGGGTTCGAACATATATATGTGAATGATTGATAAGAGTGATGTGTGTGCATTTATATTGATATGCTTGATGAGTGTCCAAATGAGCATGTTTTAGGGGTGCATTTCATATGTTAAATCAAACACTTTCATGCTCATTTCTTCACTCTAGCTAGCTTTCCTCTAGTTTTATGTTTTTATTTGTGTATGTTTTACACATTTATTGCTTAAAAAAGAGGAAAAACATATATAGGAATAAATTAGACAAATAGATGAATGTGTGGGCACAAACGGATCCAAAATCAAAGCTAAAACAAATAAACTGGAGCAAAAACAAGTTAAAGTTGCTTTTTGGAAGTGTGGTTCAGGTTTGTGTCCGGATTTACAAACCCGGACCACACCTTTCTACCCATTTTTCACCCTGGTCCGGGTTTGTGTCCGGGTTTACAAACCTGGACCACATCCAGATGCAACAGAGACGTGTTAAAATGCGGAAAAAAGAGAGAGTGGGGAAGAGTCATGCACACTAGAGCAGCGTGGGAAAGAAGAAAAGAAGAGAGGAGGAAGAAGAGGAAGAAGAAAGGAAGAAGAAAAAGGAAGAAGAGGAAGATTCCCCTCAACATTGAAGCTCTTCTCCAACCTTATTCATGGCTATCTCTTCTTCCTTTTCTCTTATTGTGCTTTAATGGAGGCTTGACCTCACTTGTAGTAGGGATTTGGATTTTGCTCAAAATCCCTTAACTCCATTGTTGAATCTTGTATTGATGTTTATGTTATACTTTAGTCTTGTTCTTAATGGAAGATGATTATTGAGTGATTATGGCCTTTAAGCTTGTCTTTGTTAATTTAGGGATTTGCTTAGGGTATGCTCCAATTAATTGTCATTATGTTAAATTGTTTGGTTCGATATCGCCAATTAGTTTTTGCATTAGTGTGGATTTATATGGACGGGTTTCTGGGAGTAGAAATATACTGCTGGGACTAAATCAATGTTAGCCTATTTTCACTGACTTTGAGATGAGGTTCTCATTGCAACTTAGGGTAGATTTGTGCTTAATGCTTCCGATTGAATTGGAGACTCGAACTAACAGTTGGTTTCCGTCTAAATTGGTTAGGATCAATAGATCAAGATTTGGCTATTAATTAAATTCCTGTTGTTTAGCTATTTATCAAAGATTTGGCAATTGGTAGTAAAGGGTTTAGGGTGTAATTTTCTATCCCGAGCTACACCTATCCTAAATTAGTTAGTTTAGTTTTATTGCTTTTCTTTTATTTCTCTTATCATAACCAAGACCCCCCCCCCCCCATTTACATTTATGCATTTTTGTTTATATTCTTGCGTAAACACTAAACTTATAATTGATTAGATAGTTACGAAGTCCCTGTGGATACGACCTTGTTTGACTACAATGACTGAGTTCACTGCCCATCAGTTAGCAAGATAGTTTCACTACTATTTTCACAACAATGCTCATGTGAATTAATTTCCCGATTATCTTGCGTTATTAATTGTGTGTGCGAACGTCTTTTGGACTGAGGGAATACCGAATGCAAACTTGAATCGAGTTATAATTAACAAGATACATCATATTATCCTGAATCAACCTAAGTAAATAACTTAGGTAGAGAATCGGTAATACCATTCTTAAGAGCATATGTATTTTAACATGAAAGTGACCTAGATAAATTCTAGGTGAACATTAAAGACCTAAAAGGCAACACATGGAGAATATATTCACTATAACCTAAGAGTAGATCTTAGGTAAGAGTATTAAGAAAACTTAATTAATCATATGGTGAAAGGAAATGAATATAAGGAGAAATCCAGGAATAATTGATTACTTGGTTAGCATTGTGATCATGAGGGGATGACTGTTACTGGTCCGCTCAAGGAAATTCAAGAACCGATAGGTTCCTTGGTCGGAGGGCACTACCGTTGGTGATGGTTACGGCCGCAAAGGATGTCTTTAAAAGGGAAAAGAGGAAAATTATAAATATTCAATGGGTTTGATTAGCACGTGGGTCCAGTAGTAGTTACCCAAACTATCTGATACAGGAGGAGATCTCGACAGATGTGTCATCCACCTATTATCAGAAGCATGGATTGTGTTATGGTATAATTGCATACTGATTATAAGTATAAGAACGAGTTATACTAACATGACACTTGTCAAGAGTTAACGAGTCAAAAGTTAAACAAACGAGTAAATGAACACTAGTTAAAAGTTAGTACGAGACATTGATAACACTCGTAAATATGGATAACGAATAAAAGTTCCTTGAAGGCCGAATAAACGAGAACCATTTAAAGGAAAACAACTCTCGTATCATTATTGTATACACTCGCTTATTGTTTTGGGTTATATACATAAATTGCATGTGGAATTATATGTGTATGTGTTAGATGAAATGTTGGTTATTTAACTATTGCATTTACAGCTTTATTGTATATATGTAAAACGGAATAGCGTGTAAATGAACCACATGATAATGCGACCAATTAACTTAAGGAGTTTAAAGGTTAATGACGGTTATACAGTAGCATACTCAGTGGTTGTGTTGAGCCTTTAAGGCAAACATATTTCAGGTCTATGATCGAAGACTGAAGTCGGAGTGTGGGATTTTGGGGGTAGTTAGTCGTATACTTATTATCACACTTTTAGAATATGTTTCGATTATACCTCTGTTGTATATGGTGTTGGATACTTAAACTGCTAACTAGTTATGGATTTAGTATTGTATATTATGGTTATCTATCTCTTATCATCACAACATGTTAAATTATGTTGTATTTGGATGCTTCATTACTCGCATAGGTGAGTAATGGCGGTAACAGCCAGTGTTAGTACGGTTGATTTTATTTCCATTGCAGCTCGCTTATTCAATTGTGTTAAGCACGGTAGTTAATACGATTTAGGAGGTAGGGGTGTTACACTAGCTATCCCGTAGCATGTTGCATAGGACGTCCTTCTATTTCTGTCAAGGGTACTCCCCCGTTTCTGTTCTGGGATCAGCGGGTCCATTGGTCTTCAAACCATTTCTGCATTGTTGAGAATCTTTCAATCCATCAGTCTTTGACCCTTTCTGCAGTGTCAATGATCTTCTGATCCATTTCTTTGTGTACTCTGAGCTAGTGCCCCACTCTGATTTGTGAACGTTCTGATTTGTGAACGTTCTGATTTGTGAACACTATGATTTGTGGATTCTGATCAGATCTGCTAAGTGTGTATTGGATTTTGGTTTATGATTAGTTTTGAGCTTTGACAGCTTTTGTCATGAGACTCTGCTTTATTCTTTGTCTCATTCTAGAAGTGTGGTCTTTGTCTCTATTCTGTTTTCTATGTTTTGACATCTTGGTTTGTGGATTCTATTTTCTAAAGACTGTGATCTGTATTGCAAATGAGCTTTGTTAGGAAATTCTGCTTATGTTATATTTCTTTCTTCTGATAGTATGATAAGTGACTTCCGGATTCTAAAAGGCTTTATGGTTTTTGTAAATATCTTCCGTTGTTAAGTTGTCTTTTGTGACTTTTGCTTTGCTATGCTTTGTATTTGACCTCAGATCAGTTCAAACTGCTTTCCGTTTCGATTCTGATTCTGATTTATGAAACATATTTATATGTGAGCTATGTTTTAAAAAAGGGTTTTGAACATGCTCATGCTTAGGAAGTTTATCACTTACTGAGTTGTGGCTAGCTCACCCCAATTTATATCCTATGATTTGCAAGTTGTTTAGTCGTTTGCCTGAAGGTTCCATGCTTTCATCTTCTAGAATTTGAGTTGTACTAGTATTATCGACCATGTGTCCTTATGTATATTGGGGCTTATGAGCTTACCTTTCCGTTTTGCTGGATTTCATTTTGTAAGACTATTTGAGCAAGCCTTGTAAGCATTGTTTGTACATTAATTTAGTAATAAAATGTCAGTTTTAGGTATCAACTTAGTTGTCTTGCGTATCTTAGGTAATAAGTGTGCGGCATGTTTCGGCCTTAGAACTATGGTGGTTTTAGGGTCGTTACAGGACACCCATGTGAACCAAAGGTTCTAAAAACATGTAATTGCATGAGTCATGCCCAAACTCATGCAATTAAGGAACAAACTCGTCATTCCCCTTAGCGACCCCGAGGATTACCCATGGACGCCTTTTTACCTGTTTTTCGACCATTGTTGCCAAACCACATCTCCACAGGGTCAGTGCTTGAGGATACCAACACTTTCTTCCTATTATGATCCGCCTCAGGCCACCGCAAATCCTACAAATCCTCACATGCAGCTTTGACTATTAGTTGTTCAAATCAACGCTTCCCCAAGTATGGGCTCAAGGCAGGAAGACCAATATCCATTGCTTCCATGGGAGCAGAAGGATCGCTTTCCAACACCACCAGTTTGGAGCTTGGGAAAGGACACATATTTGAAACATGCTTCGGCGGAGTAGAGGAAGGGCCTTGGGCAAGAAAATCACAGAAAACCCCAAACATAAATCCCCAAGGCCCAGTCTCCATGCGAATCTCCCGGGTGCGTGCTCTAGCCTAGTAGATATCTGTTCACACTCACAGCCACATTGCATAGGGGTGTCACCATACTTAAGAAGATGAGGCGTCAGACAACATACAAAAGCATGAAGGAACAACAGGACCGACTCTTAGGGCGGGCAAGCTGGGCTTTGGTACAGGGGCCCCATATTTAAGGGCTTTGTTATCTTTTTAGCTAGAGTCAGTCGGTTAATAGTTTATAGAAAAAAATTATAAGTAATAAAATATAAAAGAAAAATATGATGATTAATTAGTGAATTTTATTAGTATATATAACATATTAAACAAGAAACTAATTAATAGTAAAAAAACTATCTTAAAACTACTATTAATCAAAGTTTTTTATTAAAAACCTTTATACAAATGAATAAATAATTTTATTTTCTTACAATTTGTATCACTTAATTAAATATTTATTAATTTAGATATAATAATTTAAAATTATGGCATCTTAAAAAATAAATGTTTATTAGACAAATGATAAATTAGTAAATAACGGGTATCACTTTAATTATATAATAATTTAATAATTTACTATATAATTTAATATTTTTATATATCATCATGTATTTGAACCGGCACAGGGCCCCTAATGATGAAAACGGCCCTGGGGAATAGGCCACGTTTTGAACAGATAGCAGACATATTGTCATATGTTTCGTGAGCACCAAAAAGTTACCATCGAGGGCGATTGGGAGGGATCTCATGACAAGGAGGTGGATGTTCAAGAATACCTTTATTCACAAATACCTGTAGCCCAAGGTAGTTGAATCTTCCATAAATCTCGTGAACCTTCCCAACTTGGTCACAACCTTCTGTGCAAATTGAATATTGTAATAGGCACGCGGGATGTCATATACACGAACCCAAAATGGAACCTAGTTATATTCATGCACGTCTATGGCCTTGCTAGACTCCAAACCTTAAACGATGAGCAAAGATTTGTTTATCTAACGAAGACTGCGTACATGGACCGAACTTTTTAAATTTAATCACAAAGTATAGGCCCGACTTTGCAGAATTTGAATCCACCAACCGCACTCCAATATTGGAGTACTGTTGTAGCAAGGGAACTAACACTTACTTCATTTGAGGAAAAGATTTTCCCTAGCAGACATCGATCATAGGAAAGAAGCATGCCCCAAATCTCAAAACCCTCATGATAGAAACTAACACTAAATCCGAACTCTAACCATCTCGAAAATTGAAGAGGATCAAGTAGAAGAGGAGAAGAGCCCACAAGTACCCACATGCAGGAAGTCGATTAGCTAATCCATAGATATAAGCAGATTGAAAATTGAGAAATTATGGTTATTTGAAGAAAGTATGCAAGTAGGGATTAGGGCAGAGAGATAGTGTATGACAAAAGTAAACCATAAAAGTAGCTAGTAAGTATTTGTGAGGTTTACAAGGTACAGAATATGAAGAGGTAAGTAACCAATTAACATATCCCTTTTCGATAAGATATCTCTCATCATTGCCAAACTCCTATCAAGACAACATAGTTGGAGAAGTTCAAACCCTAGAGATGAAAAACTGAAGCCGAGAGCTAGAGAAAATGTGAGGATTTATCTTGAAAATAGAAAGAAGAGAGATGAAATGGCATAACAGAGAGGCACTTCAAGTAAAGGTGTCCTCGCCAGTTACCGATACCAATCGAAACCGCCGGGACCAAACCGGAACCGCTCGAAACTAGGTAGGAACCAATTCAGAACTGGAACCGTCAACTATTAAAATGAATCTAAATACACTCTTGGAGATTTGAGACCGAACTGAAACTGATTGGAACCGCCCCAAACTAGCATCGGAATCAAAACCGTTGGAACTGAAACTGGTAGAACCGCCCTAGAACCAGTCAATATGACTGTTAGTCAAGCGTCCAAAACGACATCGTTTCGATAAGGGGGTGCACGCCTGTTTGGAAAAGAGTCATTGGAACCGAAACCGGACAAAGGCTCCAACAACTGTTTTGTTTTTGTAACGGCTGCAAAACGACCACATCCCCCTAAAACACTATAAGTACACTATTTGATCACCATTCTCACCACACAACTCATCCAACTCTTCCTCTCTTATTACTACTATTTTCTTGTGCAATTAAGAGCTATTAAACATTTTAGCAACTAGAAAAAGCTCATTTCCCACATTAACTCAATTCATGCATGCTAGCAAAATTTATAGAAGAACCAAAAAGGAAGCGATGCCTCCTTTCAACTTCCCAATCTATTAAAATTTTCAAGTTGATGATCAAGACCAAAACGATGAGATGCAACTAGGGTATCATCATCAACAACAATTTTTGCCTTCATCATTCCCGTAAGGTGGAAGTTATACAATTTCTCAACATGGATCTACTAACATGAGGCCAACATAACCATCAATGTCCCCATTTGGTAAGTTTTAATATTAGTTACAGTTCATTTTGTACAAGCTGTAATTTTAATTGCATTCTTATCTTAATTATAGTCTAAATCAATTTTTTTCTAATTATAGGTACATCTTCTACCCTATCGGATGCCCACAATCTTGATTGAGAAGAAGATGATCAAGATGATGATGTCGACATGCCACCAAGAAAGAAACCGACTTCTTAGGTGTGGCCATACTTCACAGAGAAAAAAGATCCTAAGAAGGCCGAAACATACAAACAATATTGCAATATTTGCAATAAAAGACTTCCATGGGAGCCGGATCCTTTGAAAAGAACTTGAAGAGGCATAACATCTACAAGGATATGGCAATGAAGGACACTAGCGGCCAAAGTATGCTTACTAGGTTTACCACACAACAACCCAATCTAGGTTTTTTTATATGTTAGAGAAAGAATGATAGATGGCATGGCTGGATTTATGATTGTTGAGCAATTACCTTTTAACTTTGGTGAAAGCTCCCACTTTGAAAAAAATTTGTTTGCACCACATTACAACCTCAATATGATAAAGTGCCTAGGAACACACTTAAACGTAAAGATTTTGCACAACATAAGAGTTCTAGAAAAAGCCTAATGGAAATGATGGATAACTTTGATGGTTGTGTTAGCTTGACTAGTGATATGTGGACGTCTACAACTAATGAGACGTTTATTTGTGTTACACTTCATTGGATTGATAGTTCTTAGATGCTCCAAAAGTGTATTATTGTTTTTGATATTTTTGATGATACGCATACCGGCCATAACATTTCTGGAAATTTGATTGAAGTATTATCTGAGTGGAATTTGTTAGACAAGTTGTTCTTCATTTCTTTAGATAATGCTTTTACAATGTTAAGTGCACACAATATCTAAAATGTAATCATGCACTTAAACTCTTGCATAATGGAGATTATTGCATGTTCATTGTTGTGCACATGTTTAAATTTGTGTGTTCAAGATACATTACATCATATGACTGCTACACTAGAACCACTTAGGCATGTTATGAGAAAAATTAAGAAATTGCATCCAATTAAAAATGAATACAAAAAATTGTGTGAGGAAGCTGGTTTACGTCCTCGTCATTTTGCTCCTGATGCCTCCACTAGAAGGAACTCCACTTATGATTTGTTAGTTAAAACTAAGAAACATCCATCCATATTATCTCATACTTATAATACTATGGTTGTTCAATAGAGCGATGATTTAATGACTCCAGATTTTTGGACTAGTGCTAATGTTGTGTGCAATGTTTAAGATGTTTTGATAGTGCAGCCAGGGTCTTTTAACTTGTTCATAAACCTAATTTGCATCTTTTCCTAAATGAATGCATAAGAATGTTAGTTGGTTCGATAGGGTTGTTAAGGATATGATGTCTAAATTGTTTACATACTTAATGAATTTCTTTTTATTTAATGTATTGCAACTATTCTTGATCCACAAATAAAATTGGATTGTCTACTAAAGTAGCTAGAATATTATAATAGTATTATTCTAGGAGGTGAACTCAAGGAGGATTATGTTGAGAAACATGTTGTAAAGGTTGATAAAGCATTGAAAAGGCTACATGAGGAGTATACTTCAAAGTTTCATCCATACAAGCTTTCAACAGGTGCTGATGGTAGTAGTAGTAGTGGTTCCTCTTCTAAACCACCACGCCCTGGCAACAAAAGAATTTCTTTGATTGCTGGTATTGTGAAAAGACCAAAATTTGTTCAATCGGGTTCCAGATTTTGTACTTATGATGATTATCTTAACTTAGCTTTTAGTTTTGATGATGATGACAGTAATATAGATGTTCTTAAGTGGTGGCAAGCACATAAAGGCAAGTTTCCCATCATTGCAAGTATAGCCCGAGATGTGCTAGCAGTTCCAGCATCAATTGTTGCTTCCGAGTCAACGTTTAATGCAGGCCAACTAGTGTTTGGGCGAAAAGAGATCAAGCCTTGCACCAGAGTCAATCATGGTTTGTATTGAGAAGTATGATTGAGAATTAGCCAAGTTATGATCCCAAGCGTGTGCATTGCAGTATGCAAGGCAGCATGATTATTGGTTTGAGATTAATAGAGAAGACACGCTTATGACTTCTATCTTGCATTCTTTTAGAATGTATTAGTATTAACTTTCTTTACATGTAAACTTTTAGGACTTGTAATCATATAACCTCTTAGTAGTTGTACCCTTTTTCTAATTAGGGTTTTCCCAATGTGTTTTAACCTAATAAGGTTTTAACGAGACAGTGAATTCATTTCATATTAATAATTTTTCCTTACTCTTCATTGCAAATTCAATCATAAATTCTAAGTATTTTGATGAGTGTCTAAATGAGCATATTTTAAGGGTTTATTCTATATTATTTATCAACACTTATCATGCTCGTTTCTCGTTTCTCCACTTTATTTAGTTTTCCTTTAGTTTTGTGTTTTATTGGTTATCTTACATATTGATTACTTAAACATGAGGATCCCTATTTAGGAGCAATGTAGACGAAGAATCGAAGCTATAACGAAAAATCTAGGGCCTATACAAGTTGTGTCCAGACATGTAAGGTTGAACGCATGTCCGGACACGAGCCGAAAGTTCAATATTTGAGTTCGACTTGTGTCTGGACATGCCTTCAACCTTACATCGAGACCTAAATGTGGAACCGATTTGAAACCGGAACCCATAAAGAACCGGTCGGAACCAGTTTTTGATCAAATCCGAAATTGAATACACACCTAGGAATCAAAACTGTCTCAAAAACGCCCCTGACCGATTTCAAATTTGAAACCTGTCCCAGAACCGGACCGACGGAACCGTGGCCACCTTTAACTTCAAGACTCCGACTAAAGGAGTAAAATTGTGTGTGATGATGTGTGATCATGCATCACTACGAGAGACTAGACATAGTTGAGTTGGACAATCATGTGTTTTTTTTTTTTGGTAAAGGAGTTGGACCATCATGTTGATAACCCACTACTATATGAATAAGAAAAATACCTTAGCATGACCACCTAACCATGGAACGAAATAAAAACGCTACAAACTTTTAATAAAATTGGGTCACGTTTATTCTCGCAAGGAGGGGGAAATAGGACAAGGACCACATGTTGATGTGGCAATTGGATTGGTGGAGGAAGAAAATCACGCGATAACAAGTAGCTAGCGAAGGCAGGTGCTAGTCTTGAAAATGAGGGGAGGTCAGTGGCGGATCCAGGAATCTTGTTTAGGGGGGTTAATTTTGTTTAGGGGGACTAAAATTTTTTTAACACTATTATATTTTTAAAACATTATATTATGTTACATTTTTTAAAAAGTAAATAAGAACATTTTATAAATTTTAAAATTTTGGGGGAGGCTAGAGCCCCCTAGCCCCCTGCATCCGCCTCTGGTGGAGATTGGTGTAGAGGAGGAAAACGTAACAAGGATCAAGGAAGAAAGAGGAAACTTCTTTTTTAGAACCAAATTAATTAGTGTTATTTAATACTCCCTCCTCATAAAATAATTTTAAAAATTTGAGTTTTGCAAATAAATGATTTTTTACCTGATAAATTATATATTACAAAATTTACTTTTATAAAATTATTTTATTTTATATAATTAATATTGAATTGATAAAACATATTATAAAACAATCAAGACAGTCAATTTGTCCTGAGCTCACCCTGGTCACCCAACTTTGCGGGCGACCATGAATGAAATCCTCTGGCCATAGCGTGCTTGTCTTCTTCAAGATCACTCCCTCCGTTGAATGACCGTCCTGGTTACTATTTGGACATGTCGTTTGACTTCAATAACATATAAGATAAATTAATTTTGAATTTTAAGTTTTGCATTGATTCCTTACATGATAAATATATGTTACAAATTTAGATTCTAAAATATTATCTTATATGCTTAATAGGGAAAAAATGCCATAAAGTAAATGGACAGTCAATTCAGGACAGTAGTTTATAACCGGGACTGGAGGACTCATATCGTAGGGAGCATGCAAGCCTAGTATTTTATCCTTATCGCACACTCCCCACACACCATGACAAACAAGATATTAAGTCATCTGCAAGGTGTAAATTATATATTTGTCAGTAATAAATTAAAAAAATCTACAGTGATGTAAAATCCACACTATTTCTCTTACTATTTCTCTTCATCATTCCTTATTCAAACAACTCAGAAAAGTAAGCTCATTGATTGTTTTTCTCTATTGTCTGACACATTCATTAAAAAAGTATTTACCGCTTTTAAAAATAGTATTACAATTCTCATCTCAATTAAATCTCATTTAATATTAATACATTAAATAAAAAATATTAAACTCACAATGTGGATGCCGTAACAACTTTAGGAGACTACATTGTTCCTCGCTACTCTAGCATTATCAATAAAAACACTAGTGCATTCAGAAAGTCAGAAAGAGACGCGTAAATCCCACATGAGATATATCATTAACCATCACCAAAACAAAAACTACAAATCTTCTGAGTAATATACTACAGCCTTCTCAAGCATTAAAACAACGGCGCACTTTAAGGGACAAAATTTAACAAGCAGCCAAAAAGAAACCTAAAATAATCTAAGCGAGTAAACATCCAAGTACATTGTTCCCGGCATCACCATCGTCTAGATTGAACTAAAAAAAACAGCACCCGTCCACCCTGCGTTTCAAAGTATATTATTTATTCTTCTTCTTCTTTCCTGACTTGGCTTCCCCATCCTCTTTGTCCTTATTCTTCTTTTTCTTCTTCTTGGGACTTTCCTCCATCTGCCCATCAGGTTGGGCCTCTTCTTCAATTCTGCGCTTCTCTTTCTTCTTTGCAGATTTTGCATCCTCCTGTTGTTCCTCCTCAGCATCCTTGCGCTTGTCCTTCTTCTTCTTCTTCTTTTCTGATTTGGCTTCACCATTTGTGTCTGCCGCTGCATTGTTCCCCTCCATATCTTCATCTTCAGCAGCCTTCGATTTCTTCTTGCTCTTCTTCACGGCAGAATCACTAGCATCTACATCCATCTCATCATCTGCACAAGTCCACAATATTTAAGTATGATTAAAGCAGTAAGGTTCACATTACATCAGCAGGAAAAATCTAGGGATAAGACTTACCTATATTCTTAGAAACTTCTTCAATAGCTGACTTCATGACATCAATGTTCTTCCGTGGTGCAACTCCCTTATCATAGAAATCAAGACGCTCCTCCACTTGCTCACGGAGCTTATCACCAAATGTAGTAGACCCAAGCTCTGCAAATCAATGAAGTCAGTGCGGAAGCCAGGACAAAAAAAACAGGACAGAATATATAGCATTAAGCGTTGCTACAAACCTGAGAAACAATCAATCCGTGATGCAATAGAGCACTTATTAGCTAGATAACGAGCCATGCGACCTTTGTTCTTAGAAGATGCTCGCCCAATAAATGAAGAATGGAATATTAGGCCATATTTGGGTGTGTTTCCCTTTGTTTTCAATGCCCTGAAAGCAAATAGAAGCCACATAGATGCTTTACTAAATGCAGAGCCCACAAGCTCCTAAGGCTTACAAGCAACACACAACAGCATCCTGTGATAACACCATGACATTACCTGAAAAGAGCCTTTTCTGCTCCCAAAATTTGAAGTGTGGAAGCAGGGCATTTAGCAAGATTCGTAAGACTACCAGCGTGGGATATCAACCGGGCTCCAACAATTTCACCAATCAATGCAGTCAGGTTAGGTGCAATGTCATTCATTTTGCCAGTAAGATAACTGTACAGATTCTTTCTGTACTCAGACAGTCTCATCACATTGTCAGCAAATCGTTTGACATTAATCAAGTCAACAGGAGACAAATCTTGACCTGTCATACATGAACATAAGATAATGAGTAATCATTCTGCGTAAATCACACCAAAAGTAAATGAGAATAGAGAGCTTACCCATTGACGCCTTTGCTGCCTCAACAATCTCCTTTGCTTTATCTTCATCTCCAACTATTTCAATTAATTCAGGCAACTTTTCTTCAGATAATGTGGATTTGTCATCAATGAATTTGGCAACTTTAGCATAGAGGTAGTTGTCATTAACAATCTTCACCAACTCAGGGAAGTGCCACGAATACCATTCTCTGCATAATAAATTGCAAAAAAGATAAAGATGAGCAAGAAACCACAAAACATTTAGGTGGCATAAATAATCAAGTTAAGAATATCACCCCATATTCCTCAAAATTTAACTAATGTACAATCAACAGCAGGTTAAGGAAAGGTCAACAAACCTCACTCTCATGGAGAAAGTGTTAACATCCTTGTCAAGGGTATCAAGGACTGCTATTGCCTGGATAACCATGTTGTCAACCCTGTTAACATTGAACTTCACCTTTGCTCTGCTGTAACTATGTCCAAGACCAAGCTGAGCTTTCTCGAGGTCACCAGGCTATGAACGATGACATGTGAAAGCATTTAGACGGTTCCTTTTCATTCAGATGCCAATGCATAAAACCAGAAACAGAGAATAACTACCTTCAGGTCCTTGAGAAATCTGTCAAAATGCAGCCGCACTCCACGTAGAAGCTCCAGGATAAATTCATTGCTTTTGCAGGCCATTTTAGTCTCTTCGGAGATGTGTGCTCCGACCTTGGGCTCTGAAACTCCGAGAACATAGTTTGGTTCCCCGTTCTTCACCTTTGGTTTTGGGAGATTTAGCTCCAAAAAGTCCCTAAGCTGGTCAGTCATTATTCCTGTTTAAAAACAACAATAAAAATAGCATAATCACTAATTCAATCTTCCTAGAGAAAGTGGACGTTCCTTTTTACCATAGTTTTTTTATCATACTTACATCAAGGAAACAGAAGGTGAAGCGAAAAATATCCTATTACCTACTTTTATTCTCATTATTCTGTTTATCTCGAACATTGCACGACAGAGAAACCACATGATCAGAAACACACATGAATTTGACTCATTAACCACTTCGAGGCTTAAGAGCACAAGACGGAAAAGCTAGAACGAAACTACCAAGAAAAAGTGCAAAGCATCCTAAACTTTCCAGCAAAATGAAGAAACGAAGAAGGTACCTTCAGAAATAGCGTTGCATTGATTGAGAGCATCAAGGGCAGACTTGAAGGGGTAAAACGCAGTAAGCTTTACAACTTTGCCAAAACGAGTCAAGTCAGAAACTGAGTTTCGGACGGCATCAGTGTTCTGACCAATCTCATCGAGGCCATGGGCGTGGAAAAGAGCGTATCCAGATGAAGATTCAAACAGGAGATGAGTAGCCATTTCTGAAGATGGCTAGACGGCCCTCCCTCACTCTCTTCACGCGCACCACTCTTTTCTACAAAAGGCAAACGAAAAAACGAGGAGAGAGTTGCTCGCGACGCCAAAATAACAGCTAGGGTTTATGACAGGGGTTTTATTCAAGAAGGCGCGGTGGAGAAAGAAGCAAGACCGATTTCGGATGTCGCCCCTTAACTAGGTCAATCGGATACGGGTATGGGGCAGGGTATTAATTGAGCCTACATGCCATTCATGGGCGGGTCAATTACCGACTTGACAAATTATGGGCTTGTAGTTTTCTTATATATTGTAAGCTAATATGATACGCACTGTTATGGGCTTGGAATCTTTTTAAGGGGAAATGATGTTATTAATTATTATGGGCTTGACGATTAGTTTGCTTGTTCACAAAGTCCCCCATTCTATTCACGGCGCCGCCCATGGATTCGATAATTTCGAATTGCTCGAGGATGCAACTTCACCCAGCTGAGTCTAGCTTGATTGAAGCCAAGGATATTACCAACAATCAACCTTTCCCAGATCTAACCAAAGCTCTGTTCGGTAGACTTTGGAGCCCGAGTAGAGCTAATCCAAAAGTGTTGCAAAATGTGCTTGGTCAGATCTGGAAACTCAAAACCTACTTCAGGGTTGGTGAGGTGGCCCCGAATTGCTTTTCTTTTCAGTTTGCTAATGAAGTCAATAGGAGGATTATCCTTCATAATGGGCCGTGGCATTTTCAGAATCGTTTGCTATCCCTCATGGAGCTTAACCCATTGTGTAACTTGGAGGAACACAACCCGATTACGACTAATATATGGGTGGGAATCCATAAACTTCCCATGATATTTTTCAACAAACACACTGCAGTGGAATTAGGTAACCGTATTGGGAAATTTGTTGACTGCTCTGATAGAATAAACCCCTTATCTTCTAAAACCCTTCGGCTAAAGATTGAAATCAATGTTACCAAGCCTCTATGTCGCATGCTTCTAGTGAGTACAGCTCAGGGGAAAAGAGTTTGTAGGGTGTCCTATGAAAACCTCTCATGCTTTTGCTATAGATGTGGGTGCATTACCTACACTATGCCAGATTGTAAGGTCCCTGTAGAAAATCCTAATGCCCCGGATAAGTATGGGTTGTGGTTAAGATCTAAGCATGCGGAATCAGTTTCTTCTGTGTCTGATGCCCAGCTGCTTCGCCAGTGGAAAGATGAAGGCATTTTGGACAGTCTCACGGCCATGGTCACACAAGCGGATGAAGTTCTCTCCTGTATTCCCCCTACTGTCAATGTTGACTTGTCCTTGGCCACTCTCCCGGTTAATGTTATCCCGACTGCTGCTCCACCCCAAATCAATGTCTCTTTTCAGAAGTTATCCCAAGCCCACTCCCCGTTGATCCCCTCTCTTAATGCTTCCCCTTTAGCCCCTCCTCCTGGGTTTGAAGCAAGTATCCAAGGATGCGCTGCTCCTCTGTGTACTTTGTGCCCCATTTCCCAAAACACTCCTCAAAATTCTCCTCTGTCCAACTTGTCCTCCTCTGTTAATTCGGAACAAAGAATTGGAGCCAACAACTATGATTGGGAGGCGGCTGTTTCATCCTTTGAAAACGACTTCAACAAAAAATCCAAAGCTATGCAATCCATTCATCCTTAATCTTCTCCCCCTCTGCATCTCTTCTCCACAGACACTACTAAAATCTTGAACCTCCCTTTCTCTTCGTGCCTCAATTCAGCTCCAGAATTTAATGCCCCCGCTGAATCTTTGAAGCTCTTCTCCTCATTGTCCAAAGGAAAGGCCAAATTGTTCCCTGAGTCCTCTCTCCTCCCCAAACACTCTGATGTTTTCAAGTCTAAGAAAAGGAAAGCCCATAATGTCAGACCACTGATGAACAGTTCATCTATCCCACTTTATGAATTGGAGGAGTCTGAATATTATGAGTCTATCCAAGAAAGGGCAGACCGTGATGAGAATCAGGGCTGCCTGGACAAATGAGTTGCCTTTTTCTCAAATGTCGGGGGTTGGGTCGCCCCTGTGCAGTAGCTTGGGTCACTAGACTGTTAAGGGCCCATAGACCCAAGCTGGTTTTCCTAATGGAGACCCACAAACAGAAGGGAGATATGGATGACTTAATTAAAAGATGGCCTGACTATGATGGTTGTGCGATTAGTAGCAATGGTAGAAGTGGAGGTATCATGCTTCTCTGGTACAAGGAGGTGGACATCACTCTGATCAGCTGGTCCAACCACCATATTGCAGCTGATATTAAACTCCCAGGTATGGACATCTTTAACTTTACTGGTTTCTATGGGTGGCCAAATTGGGGGCTTAAGCATCTTTCGTGGAAGTTGATCCAAAAGATTAGAGATAGTATTTCCTCTCCTTGGATTATAGGAGGTGATTTCAATCAGATTTGTTTGAAATGTGAAAGTGAAAAAAGGAGGGAGAATTAGAAGGGAGGACCAGATGGCTCCCTTTAGAGAGATCATTTCCAAAAATGACCTAGTTGATTTGGGGTTTGTAGGTTATCCTTTTACTTTCACAAACTGCCAGTTAGAACCTACCTTGTCTGAAAGTAGGTTAAATAGAGTTTTTGCTTGCCAGGGTGCTCTTTCCTTGTTACCCGGTATGTCTGTTCACCACCTCCCTAGGGAATATTCAGATCACTGCCCCATTCTTCTTAACCTAGTGGGTAGCCACAAACAGCCTAGTAGAATTTTCAGATTTGAGAATGTTTGGTTAGAAGAAAAAAAAATGTAGAGAAATTGTGGAAGAAATATGGGGAAATTCCAATCAAGATTTTATGTCCAACATTCTAAGATGTAGAAGGAAATTAGTGGAGTGGAATGGATGGTCTTTTGCAAAAATCAAAAACAAGATCGGTAGTAAGAAAAAAGAGTTGGATGGTATTCTCAAAGGGTTTCAAAACTTGTGGGCAGTGGAAAATAGGAAAAGACTGTTAATGGAGATTGAACTTCTTTATCTCAAGGAGAAGGTCAAATGGAAGCAAAGATCAAGGGATAATTGGATAAAGGAATGTGATAAAAATACTGGCTTTTTCCATGCTAAAGCTTCACAAAATAGAAGAAGGAATGAAATCTTTTGCCTGGAGGATGAAGATGGAGTCATGAAGTATGACTGGGATAACCTTAACCAAATCGCTTCCAAGTTTTTTGTTAATCTATTCCAAGCCCGGTGATTGGTAATACAGATAAGTTCAAGAGAGAAGTGGAAAATCTGATTCCTTCTCAACTTTTTCTTGATCTGCAGTGTCCTTATAGTCCCAATGAGATTATTCTGGCTATTAAACAACTGGGTTCTAATAAAGCCCCGGGGCCTGATGGATTTAATGGGGCCTTTTTCAAATCTTATTGGTCCTTCATTGGGCCCCAAGTTATCCAGACGGTTACAAATATTTTGCTTGGTAACCCCTACCTCTTAATCTGAACAATTACTTCATTGCCTTGATTCCTAAAGAGAAAGGAGCTACAAACCTCACAAAATTCAGACATATTACCCTCTGCAACTTTGTCTATAAAATAGTCACAAAAGTACTAGCCAACCGTGTCCAACATATTCTCCCTCATATAATTTCCCAAAACCAATCTGGCTTTGTTCAGGGTCGCCTTATTACTAATAACATCATTCTAGCTGGTGAGTTACATCACAAAATTTATAATTCAAAAGCAAAAAAATATGGGTTGTTTTTCTTGCAAAATTGATCTGAGTAAAGCTTATGACAGATTAAGTTGGGAGTTCTTAGATGATATTATTAGAGCAATGGGATTTCCTGATTGTTGGAGAATCCCGGTTATGAATTGCATCTCCTCTGCTAAAGGTATGGTCATTATCAATGGGTCTCCTGGGAACATGTTTGCTCAGCATAGGGGCATTAGACAAGGTGATCCACTATCCCCCTTCCTTTTCATCTTAGCTCAAGAGGCCCTCTCTAGAACCCTCAACAATGCTATGAGAGAAAAATTATGAGGGAATTGCTCTGACTAAACAAGCCCCCTAGATTTCTCATCTAGCCTTTGCTGACGACATCATTTTTTATGGGAAGGCTTCTGAGAGTAACCTACTCTCCTTGGCAAGTATTATTTCTGAGTTCCTAAATGCTTCAGGTCATCAAATAAACCAATCTAAATCTGAAATTGTCTTCAGCCCCAAGCTTCCCCTGGCCACAAAAAACCATATGGCTGATGTGCTCAGTGTTAAACCTGTAGCCATGTTTTCCAAATATCTTGGGCTCCCCCTGAAGGTAGGAAGAAATAAAAAACAAACCTTCGAGTACCTGATAGAATCTCTCCAAAAGAAAGTCAAAGGATGGAATAGACCTATGTCTCAAGCAGTAAGATCCATCCTTACTGTCAGTGTCCTTCAGTCTATCCCAAATCATACTATGTCCTTATTTAAACTTCCTCAGGGAGTTATTGACAAAATGAATGCTATCAGCTCTCAATTCTGGTGGGTTGGATCTTCTCAAAGAAAAGGGATGCGTTGGAAAAAATGGAAGGCAGTGTGTGCCCAAGATGATAAAGGTGGTCTTGGTTTTAAGGAGATTGAGTCTTTTAATAAAGCTCTATTGGCCAAACAAGTGTGGAACTTACTGACTAATGAAGACAGTCTTGTTTCTAAGTCCCTGAAATCTTTGTACTATCTGCAAGTTGAAATTCTCCAAGCTACCAAAGGGAAAAAGGACAGCCCAATATGGAAATCTCTTCTGTCTGCTATAGATGTTATTAAATTGGGTGCTTTGAGAGTTATTGGAGATGGGGATAGTTCTGAGATTTGGAGCCATCCTTGGATATCCAAAACTTCCCCAGTTAAGCCTATTCTCACCTCTGGTCTGAATTCACAGATTTCCATGGTTTCCCAACTTCTAACTGAGGATAAAATCTCGTGGAATCAACAGCTAGTTGAGATCACTTTCCACCCTCATGATCAGCAGGCCATTCTCAATACTCCTTTCCATATGAACTGTAAGGACTCGTGGAGATGGATAGGAAATAGTGAGGGCAAGTATTCAGTGAAATCAGGGTATGTGAAGCTGATGAATCTCTGCCAACCAGAAAGTTCCTCCTCTTTTTACTCTGCTTCCTCCCTAAAAAACATGATTGACAAGAACTTGTCTCCTCCAAGAGCAAGTCTGTTTGCTTGGAAACTTTTGAATGATATTATTCCCTGCAAGGTGAATATTTCTAAAAGAATAGGAGGCTCCAGTAAGTGTTGTTTTGTGGTAAGGTGGACACGGTTGTACATAGCATGTTTGAGTGTTGGACCTCAAAAGATGAGTGGGTGGGGCTCATTGACTTAACTCAGGTTTCTAGGTGCAACCAAACATCTATCCAGGATTGGTTCAGAGAACAAGCCTATAGATGGGGAAAGAAGAAAACTTCAATGGTGATTAATAGAATGTGGGCTATCTATGATGCCAGAAACAGAATTAGACACAATCCTCAATTCCCAATCTTGGAATGTATCAATTCCAACAAAGCTTTTATAGAGGCTTATCAATTGAACAGTCAAGCCACGACAGAAAATCTCCTCCCAGAAGTGCATCAACGGCATAATGATAAAGTTTCGTTGCTTTGTGTATGTTGTAATAGATATAGAGGTAGAAATATGATTTGCAGTGGTGCTATTATGTTACACTCAGGAGAGCTTCAATTGTGTTTTAACAGGAAATCAAGGAGTGATGTTTCTAACAATCTAGCTGATCTGGATTCCATAAAATTTGGTGTCTATTTGGCAGCTTCAAAGAATATCCGAGATGTGGTGGTCATCATCAACAATATCCATATTCTGAAGATGGTGAAGACGATCCTGTACAAGAAACAAGATGATCCCTCCTCTTCTCCTTTGTATGTTTTTGGTTTTTGTAAGGAAGTTAATGTTAGACTAATGGGGTGTAATGATATCTACTCTAATTTCCCAGCTTTTCTAGCTTCTAGACTTAACAACAATACTTTTGATTGGAGGATATGGGAGAAACATAACTCCCAGTCAGTATTGCACAAGCTGCTAGTATGGAAGGAGAAGGTTTGAGAAACCTTGCTCCAATGGCTGTAATAGGTCGATTTTCTGACCCTTTTGAGTAAGTGAAGTTAATAGATGAAGTACCAAGTTAACATTCAAAAAAAAATTATTATGGGCTTGAAATTGATAATCGCTGCGTTGGGCATGGTATATTGTGGTTGTTTTGTGGTTGTGTTGGTCTGGTTGTTTTGGCTGGCTGTTTTGTGATAGTTTTGCTGGTTGTTTTGTGGCTGTTTTGAAAACTAGTGTTCGGCAGGCGGCGGTTTCGTCTGGGTGTTTTGAATATGTTAGTTTTTTATGCAGTGCGTTTACCGTTTTCGTTGTTACAATTAAAAATTTTATATTACATTTTAAAACAATTTTTTTAATAAAGTTAAAATATATGTTGATATTCAATTATAGGCTTTAATAATTAATATTCTTTATTAATATTTTAGTGACAATTAATTTATAATATGTATACATATTAATTTATAAATAAATTTTTTACATATATTTGAAAAAATAAAGAAATAAACCATTGTATTTAGAGCAAATATATTAGATGTTATATATAAAAATATAATTTTATGGATTATATATTAGTATTTAATATAACATTTCAAATGTATTAATACTTAAGATTATTTTAATTTTTAATGGAATAAATAATATCATTGAAATGAAATAGCAATTCTAAAATAATTGACTGTAAGTGAATATATATATATATATATAGATATCACTTATTATTTTATTATTATATATTGTTTAATTGTTGATAAAATATTTATTTTAAACATATATTTGTAGTTAAAACAATATATTCTATTCAATTAAATATTACTTAATGAAATTCAAAAACATAAATTTAAATTTTAATACTGGAAATGCCAAGAAATGAAAAATAACGTATATTAGCATATAAAATTATTCTTTAATTATTAAGCACGGTATAAAACATATAATAACTTTGATATACTAACAAACCATAATAGTTTCTACAAACAGTTTTGTAATTAATTATTACTTAGCAAGTTGAATACTTATAATTGATATTTCTGAAATATAATACAAATATTTTGTACTTTAATAATTTTGATATAATTGAAAGTTTACATCATAATTTTTATTAGTTTGTTTTTTTCCTTGTAGAATATTTTATTAGAATTGATAGATTTTAATAGTTTTCAGAGACTATTTATCCGTATCTGAATAAACAATTTAGAAAAACACTATCATGAATTTATAATTTAATATACCAATCTTTATAAAAAAATAAAAAATAAAAAGGGAAAATAAACTAATTTATCATATATTAATCTATATATTTCAATTTTAATTTAATTTGTGTCAAATTTAATATATAATATCATTTTTAAAATATAACTATAAATATTGAAAATTTAAATTATTTTATTAAAATTAATTAATATTATTAAAATATTCTCGCCCCCCTAATTACAGTTTTTTGGCTCCGCCTCTGTTTACGGTATTCACATAAATTGTTGGTTGTTTTTGTGGTTGTTTTGTGCTGGTATATTTATGGTTGTTTTGAAAATTGTTGTTCGGAGGTGGCGGTTTGGCATTTTTTGTCAAAAATGCCATATTTATACCACATAAATGCTATATCTGAACGCAGCCAATGTGTTATCCTCTTTCTCACAACAGTTATGAGCATGGGTTCTAGGTAAAATTAAAAGTGTAAAACAGAAAGCGCCATTAGCTCCTCACAAATCCCTTTAAGAAGAAAGATGTAGACAGATGTCTATATATTATTGGGTCTTGTTTACCTTCTACTGACAAAAAAATTTACATGTCCGGTTATAATTTGTTAACCACGGTGAGCTTTATTCAAACGCAGCCATTCGAGCGTTTGGACGCTCCCAGCGAACATACTCTAAGGTTGGCGCCCAAGGGGACGCTCTTATGGTGTGGACTTTTTTTTTGGCATGCGGTAAGTGGGTTGGGTATGGAAATAGAAATAAGGAAATGGTTAGTATATTTTTATTCCAACGTTTGGTATCTATAAACTGTTAATGGGAAACAAATTTCATTGTTATTCTCATGCATGGTAGGAGATACACATATTATGATAAATTTGTTAATTCAACAATTCTAAAAATAATTTATTGTTCCATTAAAAAATGGTTACAAAAATAAAATATAAGTATTTGGGCCAAGTTAACTATTTATTCGTTAACATATAAATATAAAACTTAACATTTTGATGCATGGTAGATTACACATATTCTGATCATTTTGTTAATAATGTCATTCTGATAATTTAATTTTACAAAAAAAAAGCATTTAGCTCGAGTTTAATTTTTTAACATATAAAAATAAATGTTACGACTATGTAGTGGCACTCGGGATTTTTCTTACGGTGGGCAAAAAAAAATTAACATCATCGAAAGGAAATGAATATATATAATGTCACATTTTGTTTTTTAGAATAAAAGTAATCTGATAGCTATAAATATAAAAAATAAATTAATATCTTGTATTTGATAACAAAAATTAAACATTTATAATATAAATGTATTGTAATATATTAACTATAGTAAATTGATGAATATGTACAATTTAAGTAACAATGAAAATTGTAAATACTTCCATTAAAATTGATCAAATTTCTTTGCTTTCTAATTTTTTGTTACCTTATTTATTTTGTCAATGGTGCATTTGTTTACATTTTTTTCTATCTTTACATTATCGTCTGTCTACTTAATATAATGATTATATTAAGTGACTACACATGTTTTAGAATTAAAGTTTAAATTTTGTTAGATTATATTTCAATAAAATTAAAATATAAATAAAAGCTAGTATTAAATTTTGTAAGAATACATTTAATTATTATATCTGATTATAAATATTTAAAATTTACTCCTTTAAAATTAATATAATGCTTATGTTTGAGTTATAATAAAAAACTGTATGAATTGAAAAAAATTAATTACTTCAATTAGAATATATAAGCATTAGAAGTTGTAAATATTTATGAATTCCTAAAAAGGTGATGCTCAGCTTTTTGTTCGGCGGGTAATCAAAATTTAATAATCACCCCTCTCCCTAGTTATTAAATGGTGGGAATAGATATCATTTAATTTCCATTCCCTCCTCCTAAAAAATAGGATTTTATTTACCAAGCACGGAAATAGGAAACATATGTTCCCATTCCCATAGATTTATTGTCATACCCATGTACCAAGCACCCCCTTAAAGTGTGTTTGGGTACATGGAAAAGAAATTGAGATGATTTTGTTTTGCGTTATTTTTTAATGTAGGTTTTCTAATTTTTAGGAGAGAAAAAGAGAATGGGGTTACATAAATCTCTTTAACTTAATTCTCACCTTCCATTTGAGAATGTGATTCCCTTACCCCACGATACTTTGATCGGTGACTGAAGACCACTGGCTGGTGACCGATGACCATCCGTGACCACTGGATGTTGATTAGTAATTGATGGTCAATGACCGGCGACCGAATGTTGTTTTGATCATTGACCAGTGATTCATTTTATTTTGCCCTACACAACTAAACATCCATTAGAATCAAAGAGAATTCTTTTTTATTCTTATCCATTCTTTTTCTTATTTATTTTTGTTTCCTCTGCCTAAAACAAACGTCGTCTTGGTGTAAATTGGATTCCTCAAATTAGAGAAGATGGAAGTAGAGTGCAAGCTTAATGGCGGGAAATACTGAAAGGGTCAAACCTAAAATGTTACAAGGAAATACAGGTTTCATATTTAGGTGAGTTGAGAGTTGAGAGCTAATTGTGGCCAAATAAATTGACATTTTTATTAATTGAGTAATGTGTTGAACTTATGGTCCAATTGACCATTAACTTATCACTTACGTACAAAAAGGGGCTGGGAGAGCAGGAAGATACTCCACTCATTTGCTTCATATCTTCCTATATGTCCCCTCTTATCTCTAAAAACAAACACCTTTGTCCATCTTTCGAGCGATGCCGCCATCAACGAATTGCCTCCCCACAAAAAATCACAGCAAGTTAGTAAGATGATTCTCTTTGACCCTTCCACTTCATTATCTTTTCATTCACGTTAATGAAAAACAAAATTGTTGTATCCTCAGATGACGAGGATTTTAGACACGGAAGACACGGCTCAGGAGGTATTCACGGCAGAAGATGATGAATTATGCCCAGTCATCATAAACACCCAAAGAAATCGACGGAAAAGATCAGAAGAGACTGGAGGAAAGCGGTAATCGTAAAGCTTCTAGGTAAATCCTTTCCAAC
The DNA here is from genome assembly GCA_023374045.1 of Limonium bicolor. NCBI lineage: Eukaryota > Viridiplantae > Streptophyta > Magnoliopsida > Caryophyllales > Plumbaginaceae > Limonium > Limonium bicolor. The sequence goes on from CM041776.1 coordinate 488,415,411, forward strand.
ACATATCCTTTTCGAGAGATTAATTCAGCGCTGGAGAATATCGGGTAATTTGACCTTGCACCAATGGGATGGGTACTATATGGTTATATTTAATGATAAAAGGGATAGAGACTAGTTCTAGCGGAAGGCCCCTGGATTATCTCGGATCACTATCTATTGGTGAGAAGATGGGTTCAAGATTTTGACATCAGAATAGAAGCACTTACATGTATGGACGTATGGATTAAATTTCCAGAACTAGGTCAAGAATTCCATAATGAAGCGGTGCTCTCAATTATTGGAGCTAGAGTTGGTACTATCCGGAAAATTGAGATTACCAAATCCAAGATTGGGTCCTCAATGGCAGGGTGTGTGTGTCAGTTGACCTAACTAAACCCCTATTAGGCAAATTTCATTTTAAGACCAACACCCAGTGCATTCTATATGAAGGAGTACACCTGGTGTGCTACAAATGTGGTTTGTTTCGGCCATCCTTTCTCTAAATGTCCAAAGATTGATAATGAAATGCACCAGTCAATGAAGGAGGGTTTAAAGTTATTCAAAAGACTAGCGGAGATAACCCTCCTCAAGATCAAGAATACTTTGGCCATGGATGACGGTCAATAGAAGGAAAGAGCTCCGGGGAAAAAAGCTAGCACAAGGCTGTGGTTAAACAAGTTAAGGAGAATACACCGATTTTACAAGCTCATGAGACCCCTTTTATGCCCTGGTAATTAAGGATCAAGAGCAGTGGAATCAGGGGGCAAAGAATCCCTTGAGGACAGCAACAGAAGGTGTGGAACTCCTTCAGAGCCTCCGGATGTATCAGCTGCGCAAGCCTGTGGTACAGAGCAATCAGAAAAGCTATTTGCACATGGTATCCCTAGTCCCCGACAAAAGATGATGATCCAGACGGTCCCGCCAAAGACGGATGATGGAGTGTAGCCGAGAGGGAAATCCCCTCAGAACTCCACACCCTTAGTATAAGCAGGTTGTATCTTTCCTGCTCTCTATTTTCACCTTATATATGTTCATGGAATTCTTACTTAATACGTTAGCATGGAATGTTAGAGGTGCTGCAAAGAGTCTTTTCTTCCTTGCATTAAAAATCTATTTCAATGCATAAGCCCCATGTCTTATTTATTTGCGAGCCTAGGATTAGTAGGGCTCAAGCGGATGAGATTATTAGGAAAATAGGATATCCTAACAGTTTCTGTGTTAATGCTTGTGGTTTCAGTGGTTGTAACACCCCTACCACTAATCCCTTACTTACCGTCTAATCGTCCCAACTATCCTACTACTCGCAGCGGAAATACTACTACGGCGGGTGATACAACGCCGCTAACCGCCCATACGGCTAGCAAGGCTTACACTACATGCGTCACGGTCTGATGTCTAGAGAGTACTGAGCTACTACATTACTTACCAAATACAAAATACCATGCACTTACATTACTGGATTACCGAGTATCATAAGTGTAGTTAATTACATCCTTTCTCATGCTTACCAAAAATAATGAGTTTAAACAAACTACTCATCTATACCAATTCATAATTCCCACAACATCCAAAAGGGTGTACCCCATGGTACACCGGCTAGTAAAAAGGCCTATAGCCATCTACTAAATACACCAAAAAGAAATCATCTTGATCTCAACAAAGTCTTAACCCTTCACGAGCACCTGTAAAATATTAAAAATAGTGCCCCAAGGGGCTCAGCAAAACGCTGCATATAAACTTCGCATATACCGCGTGCTAACTAGGGTAAGCCGACTATTTTTGGTCGACTATACATGGAGTTCATTTTAGACATGCATACATGTTTACATATACAACACATTCATACACAATACATTACACACAACTGAAGGCAATACACAAGCCAACCAGTATATTAATACCACACACAATACTGACCTCCTCAAGGTTAGCCAATTACACATCCGGGTTAATCGGATGTTCATTACTCTTTTACTCGTTACACAATACTTACACAATCATACTCATACTTTACTTACTTACTTTTCCATACTTACTTACTCTTACTCACTTACTTTTACTCATGTTAAGTCGGTGTGACCTCCAGGCAGGGACTACACCGTCCCACCACCGGGCTTTAGGTGGCTCACTAATCTAGGATGCTACCCATTTAAGGGGTTTGGGCCGTGGAAAAGATTAAAGCCAGGATTTGGATCCAACCTCTTGTGTCTCCGCCTCCTTACGCGTGGCTGAAACTATATCGGACTTCTACTCATTCCAATTTACCAATTTATTATGTTAGATTGGTTAGCTTGTTAGGAATTAGTTAGAAGTCCATCACAATATCATTCGGTCACTACAATGTACATCAAGCACACTCACACACACACACACTTCATTATCATCCATACATTTCATGAATTATACAAACTGTGAGTCAAGATAAACATTCAACAAGGAACAATATCATATAATCACAAGTAAGCATAATAATTCCGATTCGTGCGTTTATCTTATTTAGGTGGTCAATTAGCACACAAACACACAAATCAGAGTAGCCAAGGTAGCATACAGGACATGAGAAGTCCATACCGTTCACCGTTAACTTGGACTCACCGACTTCCCTTCGGTGTTCGACTATTCGAATCCTATCACATACATGCGATCGAGCGGTCAATTAACTATAATTAACTTAACTCGTTTATCTTTTACGTTTCCTGACTTATACTTACTATGTCTTTACAATTCTATCACTTACACATTGTTTACTTACTCTTCATTACTTTTAAAACTTGTTTATACTCTTAATGACCTTTAAACATCATTAATTAAGTGCTAAATATCTTATACCATCATTACCATCCTTTACCTTATCTTAAAAGCCATTTTATAAAATTATTTTAAAAGTTTGGGTTGCTCCGGGACCTTGTCCGGGACTTAAGTCCCGGACCACCCTGTGGTCTGAACTCTCGGGTTGATTTAGTGCCTGGTCCGGGTCCTTGTACAGGGGTTAAGTCCCGGACCAGACAAGGCCAAAACTCTCGAATATGTTTTTATGGGGTGGTCCGGGTCTTGTACCTGGGACCACGTCCCGGACCGAAGTAAGCTTGAAACTCTCGAATGAAATTTTATTATGGTCCGGGCACTTATACTCTAACTAAGTCCCGACCTATGTTATACTGAAGTCTCAGACGTTTTTCATGGGGTGGTCCGGGTCCTTGTATGGGACCTAAGTCCCGGACCACCCACTGTTCTCTACTCTCAGCATGTTTTAACACCCTGGTCTGGGACTTGGTCCTGGACTTAAGTCCCGGACCCTGCTAAATTTCCTACAGGTTTACAGTTTTCAAAATCTGTTACAATCCATACTTTGCCTAATTAATTCCCTATTGTTCCTACACTTAATCCCACATATTTAAGCACCTAATTAGTCTCATAAACATGTCTAAATCCATTACTAACTTATTACTTCTTTACATACTAATTCACACACATATTTTCTAAGTTTTCATTCCAGCACTTACATTATCTTTCCTAGTTGTGTTTTGCTACAGATTTTGGTTCTCACTTCCCCCGTTCATAGTTCCCTTCCTAATGCCATTTCTAAAGTTTAAAAAGCATTAGCTATCTCTCTTAATCTACCCACTACTTAGCTCCCTTTTAAAATCTGTTTTCAAAGTGTTTCTCCACCTAGCTTAAGCTCTTAAGGGTTCTAGTTTTAGGTAAAATTTGACATACTTTCACCTAGATATTTACATTCTCACCACATTATTTTCACCCACACTGCTACCCATATCACCTGTTTATCAACACAACAATATATAATTTCCCAAGACAATTACTAGACATTAAACACCCATTTAATTCCTGCACTCAACATCAATTTCCATCTAGGTTTTGACAAGTTTTTAATCATATTTTGAAGCTTTAAAACAATTTAGTCTTCATCCACATCATACTACTACTCAATACCACTTACAATACTCAATTCAAGCTACTAAAATCTGTTACATGAAGCATTACGAAACTACACAAGGTGAGCATAATTTACCTTGTTTTCCTTCTAGCTTTTCTTTCCTTCTTATTTCTTCTTTCCTTCCTACTTTCCTTTCCTCTCTTCCCACCGGTTATGGAGATTCAAATCTCTAAAGCTACAGCCCATTACACACCACCATTTCAATACAAACTAACCCTTAAATTATCCTAAGGCTTTAAGGTACTTTTAGGGTTTAGGAAATGCATTACCTTGCAAGTATGTAGAAGGAGTGTTGGATAGCACTAAGAGAAAGATTTCCACTCTCCAAAAGAAGCCAAAATCGGCTGGGCAAACAAGGTAGAAAAACTCAAGACTTAGAGATTTCTATTTTGCCAATAAGAGCAAGAAATGTTAGTATTTTCGGATTTCTTTTTACCTTAGACCAACAAAGGTGCAGAAGAGGATTCTAATGGTGGTCTTCATTAATGGTCGCCATCGGGTCCGGTTCTACCGGAACCGGCGGTTCTACCCGGAACCGATTGGAATCGGAACCGGCTGGGAACCGGTGGGAATCGGAACCGAACCGCCTCAGCCGGTTCCGAATACGAATACATGTTTTGAGATTCGGGCCCGAACCGGAACCGGAACGCCTGGAACCGCCTGGAACCGTCATCGGATTCGGAACCGGAACCGCCCCGGAACCGGTTGAAGTTACCATTGGGTTTTTAAAATGTAACCTCTTAGTAGTTGTACTCTTTTTCCTTATTATGGTTTTCCCAATGGATTTTTACCTAATAAGGTTTTAATGAGGCAGAGTGAATCATATAATAAAATTCTCTTTGTTCCTTATTTTTTGTAAATTCAATAAAAATCCCTAAGTCTTTGTTTCTTACACATTTAAGATTATAAACTTGAAGAATAACCTAAAGTGGATGAAAAGAGCAACGTGTGCACTCAAACGGATCTCAAATCGGAGCTAAAACGAAGCAACTGGAGCCGATCGAATCTTTCCGGAACCGGTCGGAACCGATCAGAACCGAAACCGAAACCGGCTGGAACCGGCCGGAACCGGTTTTTTCGACCGAATCCGAAGCGAATCCAGATTTCAGAACCGGAACCGTAACCGGAACCGCCCAGACCGGTTCCGAATACGAATACACATTTTCTGGAACCGGAACCGGTGGAACCGGACCCGTGGCCACCATTAGTCTTCATCTTCAAACCAAGAAAACCCATGGAGATGAAGTTGGTTGTTTTCGAATTTGGAAAAGAGGAAAATGCTCTCCTTGATGAGAGGAATCTAGTGGTACAATTTTTGTAATTTTTGGTGATGCTTAGAGGGTTCACAAGAAGAGAGAAGTAGGTGTGCTGGATGGGGCTCTCAAATCGCCATGGAAGGGGCAGCTTGGAGAAGAAAGAAAATGAGAAAGGTACAGTACGTAGGAGAAGAGGGGGAGTAGGAGAGAGAGAGTAGATTTTACTTTTTGACTTGCTTTATGACTTTGTCATGTAGCCAATTAGCAACAATTAAAATAAGAGAGGGAGGGAGTAAGGAAGCCGGCTCACACAGCCCTCACAAGGGTTTTAAAAATTTTATTTGCAATAGTGGACACACTAGTTTGGTTTATTTACACTCTCGCCCCACAACTTCCCGATTTTTACAGTTTTACTATTTTCTTGTTTAATTGATTTTATTGGTTCTAGACCTTCATTAATGTTTATTAATGACTATTTGGTTGACCAAAATTATTATGAGTCTATTTGACCGGCTTAAAGTCGTGTTTCCCGGTTTCCTCGAAAAACACGCTTTAAGGTTCGTTTACGTTTTTAATTCGTTTTGAGGATCCGTTTCTTCGGGATTTGTTCCCTCATGATTATTTAGACATAATTAAGCTTATAAAACCTTCATTAGCCTAATTAATCACTATTTTTAATTACGGGGTATTTCAGTGGTGGTCTATGGCTGTTATGGGACAACTATGTATCTATAGATGTGTTTGTTTCTGATAACCAATTTATCCATTCTCGTATGAGTTTTGATAAATTCTTTGTTTATGCCACTTTTTTAATGCAAAACCTGATGATGCAAGTAGAATCTCGCTTTGGGACTCTTTGTCTAAGGATGAACATCCTTGGATTCTTGTGGGTGATTTTAACTCGATTTTGTCTCTTGATGATAAGAAAGGTGGGGTTAGAACTCTAAATAGAGGTAGTAGAGCCTTTTTGATATGGTTTCATGTGAATGGTCTTATGGAGATTCCCTCTGAGGGATGCAATTTTTCCTGGACTAATGGATCCATCTTTGTTAAATTAGATAGAACCCTTGTCTCTTGTAATTGGTTTGAGTATTTTCCTGTTACAAAAAGTATTATTATGCCATGAATAGGTTCTGATCACTCTCCTATCCTAACCCATATCCATCATAGAGACTCTAGACCTAAATTCCCCAAACCTTTCAGAGTTATCATTGCTTGGTCTACTCATGAGGATTTCAACAAGTTGATCCATGACTCCTGGGCCCCGGGCCATAGCCTTCCTTCCAATCTTTGTTATTTAGCTGAAACCTTAACATCTTGGAACAAGGATGTCTTTGGGAATATTCACTGGAAGAAAAAGAGACTTTTGGCTAGACTTGCTGGTGCTCAAAAATCCCTTGAAAAAAGTGAAAACCCTTTTTAAGTAACCTTGAGAACCGTTAAGTTCTGAGCTAGAGGAAATCCTTCTAGTGGAGGAATCTCTCTGGTTCCAAAAATCTAGGGAAAAATGGTTGAGGTGCGGTGATAAAAACACTAGCTATTTTCATAGGAAAACATTAATCAGAAGGGCCAGATCTAGGGTGTTATTTCTGGAGGATAATTCTGGTAGTAGGATTGAAGGGGATGATAGGCTGATGAATTTGGCTGTTAATTTTTTTAGAGACTTATTCACTAGGGAGCCCACTGAGAGCTTAGCTAATTTAGGGCATGAATTTCCTGAGATTAGTCCTGATCTCCTGGATTCTTTGTCGGGTATCCCTTCTATACAAGAAGTTGAGAAAGTTGTCAGATCCATGGGAAACCTGAAAGCTCCTGGACCTGATGGCTTCCATGCCTGGTTCTACAAAAAGTGGGAGACTATTAAAGATGATGTTTATAGTTTTGTCCATAAAGCGTTTAGCTCTGGAAAATTTGACAAGAGTATTAATGATACCCTGCTTTGTCTCATTCCTAAAAACCCTAATCCGATCTTTATGAAGCACTTTAGGCCCATTGCCCTCTGTAATGTCTCCTATAAGATCATCTCCAAAATCCTAGCAAATAAAATCAAATCCTTTCTCCCTGATGTTATCTCCCCCTTTCAAACCAGCTTTGTTCCCAATCGCCACATTCAAGATAATCATGTCATAATGCAAGAAGTCCTTCACTCTATGATGAAACTAAGGCTAAAGAGGGGTAGGTTGTCATCAAGGTTGACCTCGAAAAGGCTTATGATAGATTATAATGGAGTTTCATCAAGGATACCTTACAATGCCCCATCAATCCCTAGATCAGTTATAGAGATTATCATGTTCTGTGTTGAGTCGGTTAGTATGAGAATCCTGTGGAAAGGATGCCAATCCGATCCCTTTTTCCCCTCAAGGGGCATTAAACAAGGGGATCCCCTTTCCCCATACCTTTTTGTTCTTTGCATGGAGAGACTCTCTCATCTTATAAATTGGCATGTTACAGCCAGATGCTAGAAACCAATTAAGCTCTGTCATAAAGGCCCACCTATCTCCCACTTATTTTTTGCTGATGACCTGGTTCTGTTGGGTCATGCCACTGAGGTAAATATCGTGGGCATGAAGCATGTTCTTGATACTTTCTGTTCTGTCTCTGGTGAGAAGATAAGCCTAGAAAAATCAAGACTATTGTTCTCTAAAAACGTCCTGCTTAGGAAAAAACTGAGTATTAGCCAAGTAGTAGGCATCCCTGTGGCTGACAATATTGGTAAGTATTGGGTATTAACTTAATCCAGGGCAGACCTAGTTCTAATTTGTTTTATGAGTTGATTGAAAGATTAGGGCGAGAGTTGCGGGTTGGAAGGCCAACTCCCTGTCCTTGTTGGCTGTTTAGTTTTAGCAAAATCAGTGATTGAGTCTACCCCCACATTCCACATGATGTCTCAAAAACTCCCTAACAATACTTGTTCTCGAATTGAGAAGATATGTAGATGCTTTTTATGGAGTCATAAGGAAATGTTAGGAAACTGCACACGGTAGCTTGGCCTACCATCTGCAAGCCTAAATCTGAAGGGGGCCTAGGTCTTAGGAACATTAATGTCATGAACACAGACTGCCTCGCTAAACTAAGCTGGAGATTCCTCCAAAACCAGAGCAGTTTCTGGGTGAATGTTCTCTCTAATAAGTATAAGAATCCGCAATCTAGGTCTGCTTCCAGCGTTTGGAAAATATTTTGTCAAACAGAGATTTCATTGCCTCAGGTGCTAGGTGGAAATTAGGTGATGGTCAAAACATATCTTTCTGGCTTGATAAATGGTTGTATGATAAATCTCTGCAGTCCCTTATACAGAATAACCAGGATATTGATTTATCTTCTAAAGTTGCCCAGTTCTGGACCCCTGGTATTGGCTGGAATTTTGACCAATTGTCATCTGCTTTGCCCCCTAGAATTCTTGCTACTCTCTCTAGTAAGTTTATCTCGGAGACAGCTGGGGCTGATTGTAACACCCCACTCATAATCACATAATAATCCCTCACGTTGCATTAATTAAACACGTCTCGCAGCGGTAGTTAAAACATTATTAAGCCTCACTTGGGTGTCACATGCCATTACTCGTCCATACGAGTAAAGAAGCAGAAAGAAATAAACTAAAAAAAGAATTAACACTGGAAATATATACACAACCGCAGTGATAACGAGATACTAACCTATACATCAATCTAAACCAAAGATAATCTTAACGACAAGTGAGCGTCTAGGAATTCCCGACTGTATACAACATTAGTAACTCATTAACTCGTATTCATCCAAATACAACACTAAGTCTCGTGCGGTAATTAAAATCCTAACTACCTGGGTCCCACTCTTCGGCTTCAGCGATAATCATCACCTGCACATATGCCATAAAGGCTCAACGATAAACGCTGAGTATGCCAGACCTGGACCCTATTGGTCACTTAATAGTCATGGTCGCCACTATTAAGTTCGTTACATGCTTTACCGGTGTACAGGTAAATGAAAGCAGTAAACGCATGGATGACGGTAATATAAACAGTTAATACAGGCACTACAATTCACACACCACAGTATACATTTAATCACAAAGCACTCAATCACAACAACGATCAACACATAGCCGTCAGTAACGGTCTCCCGTACCATCTTCACATAAGGCCCCCGGGCCCTCACATAACTTTACACATTTTTGTTAGCACTATCGGGCGTCAGTTAGGACAACCCAAAATAACCTCACTTGGACAGTAGTCTCATGCACACATGAGGTGCCCATTCACTTAGCCTTTCTAAAGGCGCCCATACTTTGCCTTTCTAAAGGCGTCCATACTTTGCAAGTCTAAAGGTGTCCATACTTTGCCTTTCTAAAGGCGCCCATGTTATCACCATGCCTGTCGATCTATCTGGGCTCGATCAGGGTAAATCAGAGTAACACCCATACACAAACACACATCCATACGTGCATCGCACTCGTTATACAACACACATATCTGAGCCCGAGGAAGCCCTTAGGACATCTCAGATCAGACCCCTCTACATACCATTCACCAAAGACCTAGGTTGCGTAGTAGACCAGTAGCTCGTCGAGCGCCTTCGTCGGTGATACGGTCTAAATGTCAACACAATAAGTCAATCCACATGACCTATTTAAGCTCGGTAAATCCGAACAGCACAAGTAATCCCGACATTTCATCCCCGGATTTCAATTGTTATTTGTTAAGGTATCGTTATACGAAACTCGTTAATCGTAGTACGTATTAACTGTCAATGCCCAGGTTTATTCTAAATGAGTCGGTTATAATGACGTCTTAGCTGTAGCGTTTCCAGACGCTAGGATTTACTCCTTATATTTACGAGAGTGTGAATATATATTCTCGTTCATACTTCGGTATTAATTTAACCGTTTCGGTTAGGCATGCGACTATACAATTATAATATATAGTTGCATGTATCCATGCAACGTTAATTTACATCGCAATTTATACTTATGCACTAATGTTTTATGGCATTATTATTTAACCATTTAATATTGTACCATATATTATACATCACCTTATTCATCTTAATACACTTATACTTTGATTTATAATATATGACTTATAGTATATATATTTATACTAATATCATAACACTTGTCATTTATTATTTTATGACACTAAAACCATATTGTATACACTTATATATATATTCGGTTTTTTTACATATATATATATTGATATATGTTGTTTTTATTTGATTTAGTCATATAATATATAATTGCATGTATGCATGCACTATATTATATAGTTCAACCATACCGTATAATCCAATATGTATATATTTTTAATATATGCTTACGGAATACATATATATACACTTATATACTTATATTTCACGAATTATACACCTATAATATATGTCACATTGTTATCATCTTATGTAAGATAATTATCTTCATTTGTTGCATTATTTTATGCAACTCATATTAAGAACTTTATCTTAATATCATGTAACATTTCATTACATGTATTATAATCTCCTAAGGTTATTTAAATACTAACTTTAGTTTATAATTCCCACTTCTCATTAATTGTCACATTATTTCATGTGAATATTATTAATGATAATTGTTTCATTTAATCAAATTAATACTATAACATCTATAGTATTTATAACATTGTAAACCATAGTTTATAAATTCATTTCCAACTTTTATTATTTGCGTTACAGCACATAACTTTTATAAATTATATTTTAACCACATAATATTATACAATGTTATATTTATATCATGATACCATATAATATGATATTTTATGTTGCATTGAATATTATAACCTATGGTTTCAATAACCATTTTACATTGCCGTAAGGCATATGCACCAATATTTTGATTTTTTTTTTATCAATCCCAAATTTTCCCATAATTACAATATTACCACATATTATTATACCATGTTATAAATGTCTTATTTTATAACATTAAAACTTGTTACAAGATATAACCTATAGTTTTTATAAAACTCAGTTATTATTGCCGAGAAGGCATATAAGTTATATTTCATTTTCTTTTCAATCCCCACACTTTATATTATTACAATTCCACCACATATTTTATAACATGTTATTTTTACCATACATTATATCATTTAAACATTATGATAATTATACCATATGGTTTACAATTCTCGGAAATTGCAAACAGACCCTAGGTCTATTTTTGAGCTTTATTTCTAACACATTATATTTTCTTATAATTAAAATCTTGCCACATATATAAAATAATGTTATACATACTATATATTATAACATTTTATTTCATTAATTCATTATAACATATAGTTTATAGTTTGTATAATTACCGAACAGCCACTTGGATGTTTTGGTTTTTATTTCCAGCACATTATATTTTCTTTATTTACACAATTAACCCACATATTATATAATACATATAGGTTATATTATATTGTTTAAACATTTATAATTTGAATAACCTATAGTTTTATACCATATTAATTCCGATCAGACCCACAGTTTGTTTTTAATTCCTTTTTTCGCCCCCAACTTCTCTTATTTACATATTAGCCACACTTTATATAATATACTTTCTATATGTCACAAAACTATACATTATACACTTTTATCAATATAGCCATTTATATAACTCCAAAAATTCCCAAACTTTGTAGTTATGATATAAACTATTATATTATCAATCTTAACCCCATATTTTTGGAAATCACCATCTTTACCCCATTAATTTTATAATTTCCATATTTAACTTATAACACTATTATAAGTTCACAATTTAATTACTTATGTAATTAATTTTGGTCAAAGCTTCTAACATGGTCTATACTGATCCATTGACCACCAGTTTGACCATAGTTTCAATAAATTACAGTTTTGACCCAATATTTTCAAAAATTACATTTTTGACCCCAAATTAATATAACTTAATAAAATCCATTTTAATATCTTTTAACATATGATTTTCGGCTATAATTTATACTTAGCCTCCAAAATTCATTTTAGTTACAAAACAACCCCAATGTTCTCAGTAATTACTTATTTATTCCTAAACTTAGTTTAATCTTAATAAAACATAAAATTAAATAGTCTAAAATACATAGCTTTGTTACAACTTTTATATATAATATAAATTTACCTATAAATGTCATCACTACAAGAAAATAGGTCATTTACGACCAAATATATGACCAAATATATAGTGTTGTCGTTATTAAATAACTATTTATGATAACCTGATACTTTTATCGCTATAACTATATTTAGTGACTATAAATTTTTCCTCCGTAAAAAATTAAGTTTTGGTCGCAATAAAATGCAAAAACAAATTTCAATATAGGACGCGCCCATTGTCCACGACCGAAAATTGAAAATTTTTAGAACACATTTCAATTTTCTAAACACACTCTTCCTGATCGTAATGCAATTTTTTTCATCAGACCACCGTTTCTCTTCACCTCCAATTCTCTACCCTAATCAACCTCCTCTTCGCTCATCATCTCCATTACTACCGAGTCGAACCAGAAGCAAAGTAAGGTAACTTCTTCTCGCATCCTCTCACCATGACCAGCGTCAGTTCAAATCAGAAGCAAACAGGCGTGGCCAGTTCCAGCAATCTGAGCGCACTTCTTCTTTTTTGATTTTTCTCTTCCTCTGCAAAATTAAGGTAACGATTCATGTACACATCATGATACATGTGCTTGTCAATCTTCTTTGTCTCCCTTTACTTGTCGAGCATACGCCTCAGAATCCCCATCCTCCTCATCCACTGTGTTTTGCTGTTATTGGAATGCTCTGTAACGATGGCTCATTGTGAATGAAACGCTTCTCAACCTAGCATTGAAATCAGTAGAATTATTGCACTGTGCGGTTTAGTTTTCATGTTTGTGAATGAGAATTAGGGTTTGGGACGATGAGGAGATCAACTATGGGGAAGAATTGCTGCCACGCGTTCCTAGCTTTCCATTAAAAGTTCTTGAATTTCCTTCAATTTTTCGTTGGAATCTCTGTCGTGAACTCTGTTTTTTTGCTTAATCAATGGCAAAGCTTCGCTCCTGTATCTCCCCCCGCCAGCTATAGCCCCGCCTCCAGACTCTCTTATCTATGTTCGTCTGAGTATGGGAAGGGGAATGAGGTTGCCGATCGACCAACTAATCGTCTTTACACACTGGTGAAATGTTACAGAATTCGGTAGTATAAGTAATATAAGGGAATAAAACTATATTGTGTAAACCTCTTCCTTTATTCTGTTAGGAAGTTGTTACATTCTGTTATTCTTTACAACTGTTACAGCTATATATGTACTGACAAGAAATGAATGGAAAGATACGAAAAAGATATTCATTGTCATTCCTTCCTTTGTCTTTAGCTCCGCACTCTCTCCTCTGCGTAACTGTCTCTTCTTCCTTGATAGTTTGCATGTGAGAAAGGGTTGTTGTTCTCTTTAGAGCATCGACTCCCGTTACTGATATAGCAAGTGTGGCTATACTGTAACAAAGGTATCAGTATCCCGTTCGATTCTGTGATAATTCATGGCAGAAACAAGAAACAGCCAACTCATCCGTGATGCTGTCCGTGAGTTGGAATCGACATTACAACCACAAATACAGGCTATGTTTCTGGAGCAGAATGCTAAGCTCGACGCTCAGAATGCGAAGATTGACACTCAGAATGCGAAGATCGACAAAAGTATCTCCGATCTCTTCGAAGCTCTACGATTACACACAACGGCTTCTGCAGAGAATGGGTCTGATAAAAGTACTGGAGAATCTTGCAGTCGTAAATCATATTCGGGCGTTACTCGCCTAGCGAAGCTCGATTTTCCTCGCTTCTCTGGTGAACGGCTCAAGGAATGGCGTTTAAGGTGAGCAGTTCTTCACCATCGATCATACTACCTTACGAGCTAAAGTCGGTTGTCGTCGATCCACTTTGACCTCCACGCCACACTTGGCACCAATCTTTGGTGCAATCGGACGCGGGCCAAATCGCGTTACTCGATTGGAGCGCCTACAAAGTACTACTCAAAGAAATTTGCTGAGCTCCTCGATGATCCTATTGCCGAGTTAAAAAATTTGCAAGAACTGAGGGAATCGTGGACTATCACAATCGCTTTGAGCTTGTTCGCACCCAGGGTTAATCTTCCTGAGGATTACTTGGTTAGCGCTACTTGGCGGGTCTACGTAATGACACACGATGCATATACGAATGTTTCAACCTAAAACAATTCGTCAATGTCTGCTTCTGGGTCGATTATACGAGAAAGCACACCCCAAGAAGAGTTGGACTGGTAATGGCAAGCGTCGAAACCTGCTCCTCCAGCTATTCCGTCCAAGGAATTTTGCCTACGCCTAAAGACTCCGATTCTCTCCAGCCATCTAAACCTCAATTCGCTCCTCGAAGTTTCTGACGTCGGAGCAGATGATGAGCGCAGAGCAAAGGGACTTTGCTTCTACTGCGATGAGAAGTTTACGCCAGGCCACCACTTGAAGCACAAGAAAACCCAGTTGTACATGATTGAACTCGACGAGGAAGAACAATCTGTCGAGGTCGTTGAGGAGGTCGAGGAAGCAGACGTGGATAGTGAATTGCATATTTCGTTTCGGTGATGCTCTGGATGGTACTTCTGATTATCGTACGATGCGGGTGAGGGGCATGCTGAGAACGCCCGATTTTCATACTCATTGATTCTGGCAGCACCCATAACCTTCTAGACAAAGCTGTTGCTGAGAAGTTGGCTGTAAAGTCCAACCAGTGGGAAATACAAAGGTCTCTGTCGCAGATGGAAGTACTTTACAGGTGCTAGGTCGGGTGGAGAAATTCAAGTGGCATTTTAACGGAGTTGAATTCCTTGCTGATTTTTTGATAATCAACTTGGGATATTGTGATATGGTGTTAGGAGTGCAGTGGTTGCAACAGTTGGGGCCTATTAAGTGGGACTTCATGAATCTAGTGATGAAGTTTAAAACCAATTCAAGGAAGGTGACCTTGAATGGAATTAAAGCTGGGTCAGTACGAGACATTCGAGCTAAGAGATTGGCATCATGTTTGACAGATAGTCCCAACTTTTTATGCTTTGTCTGACTACAGTTTCTGATGATGCGGTTAACTGCAACTTTTCTAGGGTGAGGCAGCGGCTTCAACTGAGGTTCCACGGGCATTATCTGTGTTGAAGGAAGAGTTTGATGATATTTTTCAACCTCCTTCCCAGCTTCCTCCATTTCGTCCAGGCCACAACCACAAAATTCCTTTATTTATTGGCTGGTTCGAACCCAGTAAATCTGCGCCCTTATAGATATGCTATACACCAGAAGAATGAGATAGATAAGATGATCAGGGAAATGCTTTTACAAGGCACCATTCAGGCAAGCTCTAGCCCTTATGCTTCTCCAGTGGTTCTGGTAAAGAAAAAAGATGGTCATGGAGACTTTGTGTGGATTACCGGAATTTGAATGGGATAACTATCAAGGACAGATTTCCTATTCCTCTAATTGAAGACTTAATGGATGAATTAGGTGGATCTACTATCTTTTCCAAGATAGATTTGCGGGCAGGTTATCACCAGGTTCGCATGGAGTCGGAAGATGTTCACAAGACGGCATTCAAAACTCATTCCGGGCATTATGAATACTTAGTTATGCCATTCGGCTTAACTAATGCCCCTGCTACATTTCAAGGATTAATGAATGCTGTATTCAAAGATTGTTTGAGGAAATTTCTTAATTTTCTTTGATGATATTCTCATTTACAGCAAATCTGTTGACGACCACATTTTCATCTGCGTGAGGTGTTTCTGTTGATGAGACAGCATCAGTTATTTGCCAAGGAAGCAAATGTGCGTTGCAGCTGACAGGATTGAATATCTGGGCCATTTTATTTCTGCTCAGGGATCTCTACAGATCCAGCAAAGGTAAAGGCAGTGTCCGATTGGCCTATTCCCAAGAATCTCAAACAGCTTCGAGGTTTTTTGGGGTTAGCGGGGTACTATCGACGCTTCGTTCGCAATTTTGGGACAATTGCTCGACCTTTGACGTTATTAACTAAGAAGGATTCGTTTCAGTGGTCTGATGAAGCTACTGCTGCCTTCAATCAGCTCAAGCTTGCCCTTTGCCAAGCACCAGTTTTGGCATTGCCGCAGTTTGATAAGCCCTTCTTGGTTGAAACTGATGCAAGCAATCAAGGAATAGGCGCTGTTCTGATGCAAGAAGGCCATCCACTTGCTTATATCAGTCGACATTTGCAAGGTAAACAGTTGCTTCTTTCAATTTATGAGAAAGAATTGTTGGCTGTTGTATTTGCTTTGCGCAAAAATGGCGTCATTATCTCCTTCAAGCTCATTTTATAATACGTACTGATCAGAGGAGTTTGAAGTATCTGCTTGAACAACGTCTTAATACTCCCATACAGCAGCAATGGTTACCAAGTTGCTTGAGTTGATTTGATGAGACATATAACAGGGTACAGCAAACATTGCTGCTGAATTGTCGTGAAGAAGTCTGAAGAAGAGATCTGAGCTTCTATCTTGCTTTCATTCAAAGTGATTTGCTCCAACAGATACAAGACGCATATACTCGTGATTCTAACTTGCTTCTGTTATCAGTGATTTGGAAGAGATAAAACCAGTCATAAGCATTATACTTGGAGTAACAATATTCTGCGCAGAAAGAGTAAAATTGTTATTCCAAACGATGTTCAGATCAGGAATAAAATTCTACTTTGGCTTCATTCATCGAGTTTGGGGGGTCACTCAGGACGTGATGCCACGAATCAGAGGGTAAAGGCCCTATTTTTATTGGACAGGAATGACAAAGGATATCCAAGCTTTTATCCGCGCTTGTGACGAATGTCAGCGTTGCAAATATGATCAGTCGGCATACCCCGGTTTACTCCAGCCCCTCCTGTTCCTGACGAAGTTTGGCAGGATGTATCGATGGATTTTATAGACTCCTTGCCTAATTCATTTGGGAAAACAGTTATTCTGGTGGTGGTTGACCGTTTAAGTAAGGCAGCCCACTTCCTTGCATTGTCTCATCCATACACTGCTGCATCTGTTGCTCAGGTGTACTTGGATCAGGTTTTTAAACTACACGGTTTTCCCAGATCTATCACTAGTGATAGAGACTCTGTCTTTTTAAGCGATTTCTGGCGTGAATTGTTTACATTACAGGGAGTAGATTTGAACTACTCAAGTGCTTACCACCCTCAAACTGATGGACAGACTGAGGTGGTCAATCGTTGCTTGGAAACATACCTTAGGTGTATGTGTAGTGATCGTCCCCATTTATGGAGTAGTATTTACCTCTGGCTGAATTCTGGTATAATACTACCTTTCATACAGCAACTCAGTTGACTCCATTTGAGGTTGTTTATGGCCAAGTACCACCTCAGCATTTACCTTACTTACCGGGAGAGTCCAAGGTAGCTGTGGTGGCTAAATGTCTACAAGACCGAGAGAACATGCTGCAAGTTCTTAAGTTTCATTTGATGCGTGCACAACACCGGATGGAACAACACAGTAATCTGCATAGGTCTGAAAGGTCTTTGACATTGGAGATTTAGTTTTTGTCAAGCTTCAGCCATATCGCCAACACTCATTGGTTTCTAGGCCAAATCAGAAACTCTCCCCTAAGTATTTTGGACCATTTAGGGTGTTGGACAGATGCGGTACTCGGGCTTACAAACTTGATTTACCTACTTCTACTTCAGTGCACCCAGTTTTCCATGTATCCCAACTTAAGAGGCAGGTTGGACCTGTTACTGTCTCCACCCAGCTACCTGTTAATACTACTGATGTTTTACATCATGAACCAGAGGCTATTTTGCAACGGAGAATGGTTAATAGGCAGGGCAAGGCAGCGACTCAGGTGCTGGTGAAATGGACAGATTTACCGGTTGAAGAAGCTACTTGGGAATTCTTCTATGACTTGCTCAGGCGTTTTCCAGATTTCAAACCTTGAGGACAAGGTTCTCCAAAGAGGGGAGATTTGTTACAGAATTCGGTAGTATAAGTAATATAAGGGAATAAAACTATATTGTGTAAACCTCTTCCTTTTATTCTGTTAGGAAGTTGTTACATTCTGTTATTCTTTACAACTGTTACAGCTATATGTACTGACAAGAAATGAATGGAAAGATACGAAAAAGATATTCATTGTCATTCTTCCTTTGTCTTTAGCTCCGCACTCTCTCCTCTGCGTAACTGTCTCTTCTTCCTTGATAGTTTGCATGTGAGAAAGGGTTGTTGTTCTCTTTAGAGCATCGACTCCCGTTACTGATATAGCAAGTGTGGCTATACTGTACATGAAATGGTACCGGGGTTTGATGAGCTGGGGGGCTATGACATTGGTCATCTTCCTACTCCATGGTAGCTGAAATATATCTCTCTCTACAACTAGAGTTCGGATTCCTTTTCTGTAATTTTTACTTGTATATGGTATACTTGAAAGCCATTGTTCTTGCCAAGCATTACCCTCATGATTACGTTTATGTGTATATTTCTCTCGATTAACTTTTGTGATTATCTTATAGATACTCAAGGGATATAAGGTTACCATTTAGTTTACCAATGGTTTTATAATCTAGCTATAGTTGTTGCTGCAATCCCATTAGTTAAATTTCATGTTACAGGAATAATAAAACCGAATTGCGAAGGAGTAAAACCTAACTACTTCCAAATATGAAAATTTTTGTCCTGTTATTGGGTCAATTTGGTTTGTTTTTTGGTGTCAGGTTCATATATGTTTGAATTGTACATTCTAAATCATACAATTTAAGTTAATTAGAAACAGTTCCTGTTTATTCTTTTTTTAGTTAATCCTATCATATAGTTTGGTGGTACACTGTGGAGCTTCAAGGAACAAACATATTCACCATAAGATATCTGTATATTGTTGCTCAATAATCGTACAACAATTGTGCATTCTGCTAATTGTTTATCTGCTAATTGTTTATCGGCTAACTGATATCTTATATATTGATGATTATTGTACATTCTAAATTATACAAGCTTTTTTTTATGGTGAATCAATTAGCAGACTCAATACTGATATCTTATGTATTAGAATGTACAATAATTGTACGATTTTTGATCGTTGCTTTTTATTGAGTCTGTTGCTTTTTATCCAGTATATCGTTGTTTATGAATGAATCCTCAATCTATGATTTTCTGTTGACGATTTGATGTGTTGTTGAAACTGTGGTTAGTGCAGTTAATATTTAGAATATATAGTTATTCTGTTCTTTAGAATCGATATAGGGTATGTCTTTTTTTCAATTATCTATTTAGAGCAGGTGATGATTTAATTAGTCTAAATCAGTTCTTCATCTGCATCATTTGTCTAGTTAGCTCTCAATATTTAATATTGTTTTCTAGTTGCAGTTTGAGCATGATTACAAGATATATGGTCTGCTTTGTCCTCTGATTTTGCTGCTGCTTTGTCCTCTGATTTTGCTTCTACTTTTGTCCTCTGGTCTATTGGTTATTACCTTATTGCAGTTGCAGGTCAGTAATTGAACATAATTTGTGAGTAGTTTATGGACAGATGCAATGGTTGTTTCTGAACAATTTTTACACAGCTATCTTGGTCAGTTTAAGAGCAATAGTTGATAGTTGTAGGCATAGTTTTTAAGGTCATACTGGTTGATGTTTTTGTCTGCATGAATTCAGTGTTCCCCTATGTTGTAAACTTACCATTTTTCCACAAATATAAATTCTAGATTATGGTTAAGTTTCGTAATGATTTTTACTCTTCCATGTTTTTGTGGGGTTTGATTATGCGTCTGGTTATATGGTGAATTTCTTAGCTAGACTGATTTCTAGCTCGTCAATTTGTTCTAGTTGCTGCTAGGTAGGTCAGCTGAGTTTGGCATACTTCAATGAATTGGTTTCTTTATACTTGCAAGTGGTATTCTGTTCTTGGAACAACCACCTGAATTTTGTGTTTATAGTATTTAGGTCATGATGAAGATATGGAAAAGTGTTGTTTAAACTCCCAGTAATGTTCGCCTTTGGCTTCCAAATGTTGTTATCCATTAATTCCCCTCTCAGGACACTGCTGCAGTTTGGTTTTGTGCAAGAGTAGATAAGGTGATCAATCAGGTTATCTCTTTAAGTTTTTAGTTGGATTGAGTAGTTACTGTTGCTAAGATATTTTATTTCATAGCTTGATGCCATGATGAAGTTGGGTACCATATGCTCTTTCATACTTTTGTGGGGCTCTATTCTGCTGTTGGTTACGCAGCTGGTTTTCATGGCCAATGGGTGTCTAGACTTCTGGTTTTTCATTATGGTCCAGATGTTGCTGGGCAGGTTCAGTTCTGGTGGGCATACTTCTTTGAGCTGAGGTTTTTTTTTTTAAGTTGTCTGTTGTATCTTAAAACTTATAACGGCTGTCAGAATTGAGTGGTTGTGGTATCTTGGTCAAGATGAAGGTTTGGATATTAGAGAGCTGTATGTCGTTTATTGCAACCCACTTGCTATAATATGAGCATGGCAAAGGCTTAGACAATAGGATTCTGTTCATTGAGTGATAATCTTACCTATTGGCTTCCTATCATGTTGTTATCCCGCATTACCCTCTCTGGACTCCGCAGTTTACTTTCTCAAGATGAGATAAGGTGATTGGTGGCACTTCTTCTCTAATTAATGTGATTTAACGTTGTGTGAAAGCCTAAAGCTGGTATATCTTTGATGCCATGAAAAAGTGAGGCTTTTGGTTGTTCAATCCGGTCTAGATGCTGCAGGCAGGTTGAGCTGAGGTGGAAATACTCCTTGAGTTGATTATCTTCATGCTTGTATCTGTTTTTCTGAACTTATAACTACCAGTTGTGTTACTAATTATCACCATCTTCTTGTGATTGCAGGTGCATTTATTTATATGAATGGTGAGAGTATGATTATGAAGAATTAGATGAATAGATTAGGGAGTTAGTTAATATGAATTTTTTTACTACAATGACATTTAATTGTATATTATGAAGTTTCGTCACATCATATGACATGACATTTCATTTATTTTTCTTAGTTGCTTTGTAAAGTGTTATTGTAAAACCTTTGATATTGTGTATTAACAATTTTTATTATATTTTAGTCGTATGAAGATGTCTAAACATTTTTATATAAAGAATGTTATGATTGCATATTTACATTGTTTCTAACATTTGAACTAAGTAGAATGATATGGAAGGTGACAATAAGTGAATGGTTAAGAAAAACATATTACATGCAAATGTGGTTGCTATAAGACTTGATGAAAATTTTGGTCTTTAATAATATTAGCAACAAAAATTATTGGTCACCATTGAATTTAGGTAGTCATTTTCTCTGTTACGCTATAGACACAAATAATGGTCGCAAATGACCAATTAAATTGTTAGTCACTAAAACACTAGCGGCCAAAGATATTGTAGTCGCTAAAGTTTTAGCGATCAACTTCACATTAGTCGCTAATGTGTAGGTGACCAAGGTATTTGGTTGGTCAATATTGCATTAGAGACAACGTATATAATTGGTCGTTAATGTTCTAGCGACCATCAATATTTGGTTGGTCGCAAAAACTATTAGTGACGGACCTTTAGCGACCACTGGTGACGAACTCTATTTTTTATCGTTATTATCATTAACGATAAAAAATATCATCATTAACGACCAATATTGTTGATCGCTAAAAGCCTTTTTTTCCTGTAGTGCATAAACAACATTATAACTTACGGGTTTGCTGTATACTTGTAACAACATTTTATAAATTATGTTTTAATCCTTTAATTAATTTCTATGGCATTTTATGTCACTTAAACATTAGGTTAACTTACTAAAAGTGTTATACCACATTATAATACATAGTTTGGTCCAAATAATTCCTATAAACTCACGGTTTCCATAACTCACCATCTAATAAGGTTATAAGTTATATTTTGCCACCTACATCATTTTCATGGCATTATAAGCCAACTCACAAGTCCTTTATACCAACTCTTTCCCACTGCTAACATTATGAAGTAACACAATCACATAATGACTTTATATTATACTTGGTTAATATACTTACTTGGTTTTGAGCAACCAAATCAACCAAACAACACCCATAGTCTCACGGCTACACATATGTATACCTTGAATCAGTTTTTAAACATTATACTCACATATACACTTATTTAAAACATTATTAGTGAGTGATTTAACTTACTTTGCTAGATTTGATTAAGCTAGCTTTCCTCCCTTTTGGACAGAAAGTTCTCTCCAAAATCCCAGACATACGCCACCATATTATGCAGAGAAGAACACTTGCATTAGTCCTTTGACATTAATGGTTATTTAGGTATAATATTAGCTTATATTAAGCTATAATGCAAGCTTATAATGGCATTGTCTTACCTTGATACATGGAGCTGGTTAAGGGCTGTTTCACGCCTGGAAAAAATCTGAAGTAAACGAGGTGTTAAAACACCATTTCACTCAGCACATGCAACCGGTAATATAAGACATCAATGGCTAGTGTCTTACCATTCCAAAAATGACTTTTAAGTGGCTTTTTAACGCCATGTGAACCAGGGCAAGAGGAGGCTGATATACCAACTGAAAGAGTGTGTAAAGAGGCAGAAAATAAGCTGGAGAAATTACCCATATCAACCGGAAACAAGGTAGTAGAATAGGTACATGTTTAATACTTATTCTTGCCATGAAAATACCTTGAGCTTGTTTCCCCCCTTCTTTGGTGTTCCAGCCGAGAGTTCTAGTTCAATTTTGGGGAGGAACTCCCACTAAGTGTGTGGATAAAAATGGCTGGAAGTTAGGTCATGAGAAAGAGGAAGAAGAGATGAAGAGATTAAGCTAGATTATGGCATAAATCGTTACCTTAATTTCCATGGGTTCTCCCTTGAGCTTTGGCTGCTACTCACGGTTTGAGAGGAAGGAAGAGAGGGTTTGAGCCGTGTTCCCACGGCTGGAATGAGGATAAAGGCAAGATGAAGTCTAATATGCCTATTCGGTGGGAAAGTAGTTAAATAAACAAATGACATAATGATGAGTCATAAGGTAGCATAGATATTTGTTAGGAGGTTACTTAATGAAGGGGGAAAGACCCATGTGGCTGGCGGAAGTGCATGGCCAAGGTGGAAAGATGATTTGATTAATTTAAGTCATAATATGTTACTAAAGTCACTTTATGAAATGGGTATTTAGGAGTCAAGTTAATGTGAACTGGGGCCGGATATTAAGTGAGTAGAAGCTTCCTTTTAGTCGGCAATAAATGGTCAAGTCAAAGGATTGACATTTGCCATGGATTAAATTAAGTAATTAAATGTTATAAAAGTAATATTCACCCAAAATCACCCATTTTGATTTTATTTGTAAACTTTGATTTGGACCTTATAAAATGGTGTATAATGTCACATAAGTGTTATTATGAATGTAATCTAGTCCTTAAAGTGGTATAAAACCAATACTTTTGAAGTTATACACAAAAATGCGCTTTAAGGTGTTTTAGTGCACATTTTGTGTTAAAGCTTGTTTCCAAGCTTGATTTTCTTTGGTAATGGTTTTATTATATCCATTACGTGATTATTTAACTTAGGAATTTTATTTGGAATCAAACGGAGGTCACATGACCCTTTAAAACTTCTTAGAGCACATTTTTGCCCTAAGTGACTTTTAAGCATGTTAATGCTAGTTCTTGATGTTGGAGTGTCTTACAATAATTTTTGTACGTTCATTTATGTGTTAATATGCTTAGGACAAAATTTTAGGTCCTAAGGACTTCATTTGGGTATATATTTACCCTAAATGGTCAAAGGGTGCAATATTTGCTTTATGTTGACCACCGTTGTTTTTAAGTTGATTTTAAGGCATGTTTAGGCCTTAATTAAATTTATTAAATTTTTAATCAATTTTTAATTAATTAGGGGTATTTCAGTCTACCCCCCTTAAAAAAACTTCATCCCGAAGTCGTCTTTCTTAAATAGGTATATATATTGTATCTACCCATGATTCCTATAATGTACATCTATGTGATGAAACATTCACACATATAGTGTTGTGCTCATATTGCACATAGCCCTCAAGTGTGGCGTTACTTCAAGTATATGGATATAGGTGATCCATCAGCACCATCATTTCCTATCAGTTCTAACCACCTTGTCAACCTCCCCGAGGTGTCCATTAAATTCCACATTTCACATTTCATTGTTCCATAGCCATTATCCATTCAGTGTCTAGGCGATACTATACGAAGGATTGTAAAAACATGACATAAACATATATATATATATATATATCACATGTATCTTTCAGATATTTCATCACATCATCATTTAAGTATCTCATGGATACGTACAACACATACATTCCCAAGTTTGCCATGCACAAATAATCAAACAATGCATGCCTCGCATGACAAACAAACAACCAAACCCACAACAAACAAACAAATTTATTGTATTCCCCGCATACGACTCATTAAAATTAGTGCACACACGTGCACAGCCAAGAGGCTCTACCCCCCTTAAAAAGGGTTACACCCCCGTACCCCCAAGTATACAACAACCGCTAACCAAAGAGCGCTGGATACTTGGGTCTAATGGAATTCTCATATTGAGAGACGGGTCGATCTTAGGTATTTGATTCCTAAAAGAGGTTATGAGAAAGGTGAGGCGCGTACACTTCCAGCCAAAGGGATGGAGTACTTGGTGCGCTGTGTCAACCACGTTCTACTAGGCCCACTCGCTCCGTATTGAGGTGTAGACCCACAGATATGGGGCAAATACACCCTTCATTCTATTGTTATCTTAGATGGTTTATTTACAGTGGTTTATTGCTGACGTCATTCCATTATGACAGTGTCGTTCACGGTCTTTGTAACTAGAAATAGAGGTATCTCAATCGGTGCGGAAACCTTAGTTGTATGTGCACACGACTGGATCAAAATCGTATATCGATATTTTAGATCGCTAGTGCGTAATGTTATTCAAGTCGTTATTATCTTCACTCGTCGGTATATTGCTGAGATGAAGTATGATGTAAATAATCATTTGTATTTAGCGTCGTTTGCACTAGTCATAATATTTTCTTTAAGACATGTGGTAATAATGCACGGGAATGATCCTTGTAATCCCGTGTCTCCCGGTGTTTGTTTCAGAGTAAGGTATTTAATTGTAATATTTATTATGTATTTCCAGTTGGTATATATTGTGCTTCTCGTGTGCTGGTTTAGCAACATTCTTCCTATGGTTCGTCCCGTTTATTAGGGGAATCCATTGTTATAGTCACATTTGTATCCTGCACTGTTTGACATCCCTTGCGGGTATGTTCTTGGCAGTTGAGGTATTTTCCTCAGTTATATTTATATTTTTATGTTCACACGTTTTTCATATTTAAGTTATGGTTTGAACTCGGTAGTTATTTGAAGCATGTCCTTTCACTGTCCAGGCTGTTGTATAGCCTTTCTTGCATTTTATTCTCATCAGTGTTTTCCGTGCGAGCTTTGCTCATCTGTGGTTGGAAAAGTATTCATTCACATAGTAGTTTGCAATGGTCGCTTTCGCGCGCACCATATCTCAGTCAATTAGACGGTTGTTTATTTATTGTAGTATTCTCTTTAAAGTTCAGGGCATCCGCTAGTGTACTAGACTTCACCTACTGTCTATTAAACATAATGTACTTGTGTTCAACCTCTCCCTGAAAAAGAATGCACACCTTGTCCTTAATTTTTGGACTACATACTTAATAACCATTTGGTATTGTTGTATATATTTTTTGTAATTGGAGAGTAGTGCTCTCTTTGTCCCCTTTACGGGTAATGATTCTAATCTTTGAATGGTTCTTTCCAATGTTCGAATTGTTTTAATGTAAACGATTTTGTATATCATATTCTCATTAGCCCATTTATTGGGTCCCCTTAGTTTATTTAACTATCAATTCTTCTCCACTGTCGGGAGGTTTTCCTTTTAAAGATTATTGTGTGTTAGTCGTTCCTTGGCGGAATTATGACTTGGTCATATTGTATTTGTAGGTTTGTTGGTTCCCTTGATCTTGTTAGTTAACTGGGGTATAATTCGTTAATATCTATTCTAGGCGGTTATTTACACTGGTCAGGGTTTACATTTCTGACCTTCGTGTGGAGTTGACTACCTCTTGTGTTCCTTCCACCACTTGTCTACGTGTATGGGGTACCGTACTGATACATTGCTACTTACTCGACTAACTCGGTAATGAGTCTGTCGAGCCCACAGCTCCCATGGAGTGTGGTCGTCCCCATAACTCGTTTATAGACTCGTAGTGTCCGTCACACGTTTGTGAATATTCTGGTGTCAATCTCCCTTTCTGTTAGTATTGGGGGTCTCCCGTGGGAATGTTCGATTCCCTGGGTCCCAATGGCTATGGTTTCGTATATTTATATTGGCAGATGCTCGTTTTATATCCGAAAGGTAAGGTTCGCACTGTAATATGGAAGATGATTTTTCTCCTCTTTGTTTTTTGAGTATATTATTGATAACGGTTCGTTAATTTCTTTAAGAGAGCCCATGCGTTCTCGTATTGTAAGTTTGTTCTTGTTTATTGTTTAGTAATTTCTTTATTGGGGTTACTCATAGGCTGGGTCAACTGTTATTAATCAGACCTCATGTGCGTGGTTTGGCGCTTATTAATTAATTAGCATATTATTTATGCTGCCTACGGTATGTACCGTAGCCCTTTAACTTCATTATATTTCCAGATCATATCATTTAACGTAGTATCGGACTCCGTGGCTAGGATAGTGTATCCTTCCTTTATGAAGTCCTTATGGTAGTTTGGTTCTAAACGTTTCTCGTTAGTCGTTAACTTGATTTTAGACATTGTTATTTTAGTAATATACCTCAAAGGTAATTGGAGGCGGAATCCCCTCCTCCCCGGGCTTACGCCCGTTTACTAGTACATTAAATACTTACTTTAACTTACGCCATTTAGCGTTTAGTTTGGGTTGTTTTGTATCATTGGTTACACTTGGATATTATTATTATTATTGTTTAGGCGATTTGCCAATGTTTAAATTCACATATCCATCGTCCCTGACAGTCGTACTAATAGTAGATGACATGCCTTTTTATATAACACATAATTATTACTTACTTTTTACATGGTGGAACGCCAATGGCGGTAGCCACTCTTTTACTTGGAACTTGTCCAATGATCAGTAAGATCATGATATACACATAAAATTTAGTCTTGACGTTTGTTTGTTCGTAATTGTACATAATCGCACATGGCACTCCTTGGTAAAGATAGTGCCCAGGGGTGGCAATTATTCATGCGTTACACATAAGTTCGCGTTTATTTTGCGAATGGTATTGGTAGTAACCGGGTTACGGTAGAATTGTTCTTTTCAATCTTGGTCCTACTGTGGATTGTCATGTTTTTCAATTTTCTTGGTGTCCATCACATGTTGGCGTAATCTGGGAGTGTGTATTATTGGTATTGTTTGTTATACACGTCGTATTTCCTCTATAGTTTTCTGTATGATTTAATATATACAAGTGTGAGCTGTTAGTCACGAGCATTCTTATTCAATACCTTATGGTTAATTATTGTTAACTGTTTGTTGTTAGAATACTGCCGTTTTCATTTATTCTCACTGTAATTACTTGTGGCAACTTGTGAAGAGTCTCAGGAGTCGTCCGACCCTAATGTGATCAGCACCAGCGTCGAACTATCCTTCCACCCCAATTTGTGCTCAGCTTCCCTTGATTCCTAGAAATGAAGTTCCACCTCCCACGTCCAATTAAGCCATTAATAATTTACAAATCTGTCACAGTACTTGGCTCGTAAGCCGTTGTTATGATCATCACTGTTGGATGAAGGTAGTTTGTTATGGGCTGATATATGCCCCTTTTATTATGATTAGTCGGACTCATCGGGTCCTTCCGAGGTTATAGGCCTCGTATCTTAGCGGTCTATTATTTTTATGGCGACAATTGTAGTCCTGTAGTTTATATAGAGTTGTACAATTGTTTGGTGATTATTAGTAGCCATGGCGTTGTACCACTGGTCTACACAGTTTACAGAATTCGTTTGTAACGATAATGGTAATTGTAACTACGGTCGTAGTTGTTTGCAGTAGCAAGTGCGCGAGGTAGACAGAATTATTAGTACATTGTTTAGCTTAGTGCTTGCAGTGGCACGCCGCCATGCAAGTGGAATTGTCGGTTTCAGACTCATTCGTCTTACTACCGCATTGGTTTGTTCAAGTATCGTTAGAACGATTGTTCATAAAAAGGACGGTATTTGGATTGGAAAATTTTTCCGACCACTTGTCAATAAATTATTCAAGTTCTACCTCACAGTAGATTTATGATAGCATAAACGCTCGGAATTTTGTTTCTCCCGTAGGTGCCGTCACGACAAGGTTCTAGTGTTACAGTATTGTGTGGACACAAGATTTGGACTGGTATTTGATTATGACAGGACGAGTGACTTACAAAATTCTCCCCACTCTCAATATAATCTCAATTCACAGTTCGGTATTACAATACAATGACATGTTAGTTAAAGGTCCCCATTACGGGCAACGGTCTTTGCGGAGCTCAGGATGCTCCCGATCCGCTTGCCTCGATGTCTTGGGAGATCCTTTCCACGACGTTTACCGTAGCAATGGCGCTCGCCCCCCGGCGTGCCTATCACTAACGCTCGGTCATCTGTAGGAAGGTAGGGTACTGAATTTTGTTAACACTATAAGAGTAAGATTTTATACTTTTAGTATGAAGTCGCTTAGGCGGACTATCATGCTTGCTAGCCTCTTCCCGTTACTCGGGGATTTATGTTTTTCAGCAGTATGATACACATTGGGTTGTGGCGGGAGGGATACTGTCGGCGGTAGTCCATACTGGACTTCCACATGAATATGGACAGCCGCCAATGTACTCACGACGTTCGTATGTCTCCTCCTGATTGAGCTCTCAGCTGGTCCATAACGGGGTAATGTTCCCGGGCCTTTATGCCCTTGGCCAGCTTCTTGGCCCACACCACCCACTAGACATCGGTATTACCGTTCGTCTTCTTGTTACTCTCGATAATTCATCACATTACAATCAACACGTTTGTGCGCCTCGAGCTAACCTTCGCAAGCCAAGGCTTTGCTAACCCATAAATTCACTTAAATGAAGACGTTTCGTACCTCACGACGTTTCCCTTATTCCCAAGTCCTAGGCTCACTGTCTTAAATCCTATTATCTCGTCATCAGAGTGGTACTCCGCTCTGATACCACTTTTTGTAACACCCCACTCGTAATCACGTAATAATCACTCACGTTGCATTAATTAAACACGTCTCACAGCGGTAGTTAAAACATTATTAAACCTCACTTGGGTGTCACATGTCATTACTCGTCCATACGAGTAAAGAAGCAGAAATAAACTAAAAAAGAGATTTAACACTGGAAATATTTACACAACCGCAGTGATAACGAGATACTAACCTATACATCAATCTAAACCAAAGATAATCTTAACGACAAGTGAGCGTCTAGGAATTCCCGACTGTATACAACATTAGTAACTCATCAACTCGTATTCATCCTAATACAACACTAAGTCTCGTGCGGTAATTAAAATCCTAACTACCCGGGTCCCGCTCTTCGACTTTAGCGATAACCATCACCTGCACATATGCCATAAAGGCTCAACGATAAACGCTGAGTATGCCAGGCCTGGACCCTATTGGTCACTTAATAGTCAAGGTAGCCATTATTAAGTTCGTTACATGCTTTACCCGGTGTACAGGTAAATAAAAGCAGTAAACACATGGATGACGGTAATATAAACAGTTAATACTGGCACTACATTCACACACACCACAGTATACATTTAATCACAAAGCACTCGATCACAACAACGATCAACACATTGCCGTTAGTAACGGTCTCCCATACCATCTTCACATACGGCCCCCGGCCCTCACATAACTTTACACATTTTTGTTAGCACTGCCGGGCGTCAGTTAGGACAACCCGAAATAACCTCACTTGGACAGTAGTCCCGTGCACACACGAGGTGTCCATTCACTTAGCCTTTCTAAAGGCGTCCATACTTTGTCTTTCTAAGGCGTCCATACTTTACCTTTCTAAAGGCGCCCATGTTATCACCATGCCTGTCGATCTATCTAGGCTCGATCAGGGTAAATCAGAGTAAGCCCGATCCGGGTTAACTCAAGAGATCTCTGCACGCGACCAGTAGCTAGTGACTAACTGGATTAAGGTAAACCATCCACTCATACACTCTCCAATATTCGACTTAGTCAGCCAGTTACCCAGTTACAGTTTTAGGTATGGAGAATATCACTTATTTGTTGGATGCCCTATGAGTCTTACGCATGCCTAGAATCATTCTAGGTAGTGTTCATGTTCGAGTCTAGGCTCTAGAGATCGACGATGTCGTATCTCGTCCCTAAGTATTTTACTTAGGTTTTAATTTACATAACTTATATACTTAAGGTATAATGTCAAATAACAGCAGTCACAAACACATTGCTCGTATATGTAGATTTGTATAAGTCGATCTATAGTCGACATAGTATTAGTCCCGTAGGACGTTCGCGTATAATTAAATAATACGGGAAGATAAACAGTTACCATCACATAACACCCATACACAAACACACATCCATACATGCATCGCACTCAAAAACATCACACATATCTGAGC
This sequence comes from Limonium bicolor, assembly GCA_023374045.1. Lineage (NCBI taxonomy): Eukaryota > Viridiplantae > Streptophyta > Magnoliopsida > Caryophyllales > Plumbaginaceae > Limonium > Limonium bicolor. Next base: position 488,446,231 of record CM041776.1, read on the forward strand.
CCGAGGAAGCCCTCAGGACATCTCAGATCAGACCCCTTTACATACCGTTCACCAAAGACCTAGGTTGCGTAGTAGACCACTAGCTCGTCGAGCGCCTTCATCGGTGATACGATCTAAATGTCAACACAGCATAAGTCAATCCACATGACCTATTTAAGCTCGGTAAATCCGAATAGCACAAGTAATCCCGACATTTCATCCCCGGATTTCAACTGTTATTTGTTAAGGTATCGTTATACGAAACTCGTTAATCGTAGTACATATAAACTATCAATGTCCAGGTTTATTCTAAATGAGTCGGTTATAAGGACGTCTTAGCTGTAGCGTTTCCAGACGCTTGGATTTACTCCTTATATTTACGAGAGTGTGAATATATATTCTCGCTCATACTTGGTATTAATTTAACCGTTTCGGTTAGGCATGCGACTATACAATTATAATATATAGTTGCATGTATCCATGCAACGTTAATTTACATCGCAATTTATGCTTATGCACTAATGTTTTATGGCATTATTATTTAACCATTTAATATTGTACCATATATTATAAATCTCCTTATTCATCTTAATACACTTATACTTTGATTTATAATTATATGACTTATAGTATATATATTTATACTAATGTCATAACAGTTGTCATTTATTATTTCATGACATTAAAACCATATTGTATACACTTATTATATATATATTCGGGTTTTTTTACATATATATATATTGATATATTTGTTTTTTATTTGATTTAGTCATATAATATATAGTTGCATATATGCATGCACTATATTATATAGTTCAACCATACCATATAATCCAATATGTATGTATTTTTAATATATGCTTACGGAATACATATATATACACTTATATACTTATATTTCATGAATTATACACTATAATATATGACATATTGTTATCATCTTATGTAAGATGATTATCTTCATTTGTTGCATTATTTTATGCAACTCATATTAAGAACTTTATCATAGTATCATGTAGCATTTCATTACATGTATTATAATCTCCTAAGGTTTATTTGAATACTAACCTTAGTTTATAATTCTCACTTCTCATTAATTGTCATATTATTTCATGTGAATATTATTAATGATAATTGTTTCATTTAATCACATTAATACTATATAACATCTATAGTATTTATAACATTGTAAACCATAGTTTATAAATTCATTTCCAACTTTTATTATTTGCGCTACAGCACATAACTTTTACAAATATATTTTAACCACATAATATTATACAATGTTACATTTATATCATGATACCATATAATGATATTTTATGTTGCATTGAATATTATAACCTATGGTTTCATTAACCATTTTACATTGCCGTAAGGCATATGCACCAATATTTTGATTTTTATCAACTCCCAATATTTCCCCATTATTACAATATTACCACATATTATTATACCATGTTATAAATGTCTTATTTTATAACATTTAAACTTGTAACAATATAACCTATAGTTTTTATAAAACTCCTTTATTATTGCCGAGAAGGCATACAAGTTATATTTCATTTTCTTTTCAATCACCACACTTTATATTTATTACAATTCCACCACATATTTTATAACATGTTATTTTTACTATACATTATATCATTTAAACATTATGATAATTATACCATATGGCTTACAATTCTTGGAAATTGCAAACAGACCCTAGGTCTGTTTTTAAGCTTTATTTCTAACACATTATATTTTCTTATGATTACAATCTTGCCACATATAAAATAATGTTATACATACTATATATTAACATTTTATTTCATTAATTCATTATAACATATAGTTTATAATTTGTATAATTACCGAACAGCCACTTGGCTGTTTTGGTTTTTTTTCCAGCACATTATATTTTCTTTATTTACACAATTAACCCACATATTATATAATGTTACATATAGGTTTATTATATTGTTTTAACATTTATAATTTGAATAACCTATAGTTTTATACCATATTAATTCCGATCAGACCCATAGTTTGTTTTTAATAATTCCTTTTTTCACCCCCAACTTCTCTTATTTACATATTAGCCACACTTTATATAATATACTTTCTATATGTCACAAAACTATACATTATACACTTTTATCAATATAGCCATTTATATAACTCCAAAAATTCCCAAACTTTGTAGTTATGATATAAACTATTATATTATCAATCTTAACCCCATATTTTCGGAAATCACCATCTTTACCCCCATTAATTTATAAATTTCCATATTTAACTTATAACACTATTATAAGTTCACAATTTAATTACTTATGTAATTAATTTTGGTCAAAGCTTCTAACATGGTCTATACTGATCCATTGACCACCAGTTTGACCATAGTTTCAATAAATTACAGTTTTGACCCAATATTTTCAAAAATTACATTTTTGACCCCAAATTTAATATAACTTAATAAAATCCATTTTAATATCTTTTAACATATGATTTTCGGCTATAATTTATACTTACCCTCCAAAATTCATTTTAGTTACAAAACAACCCCAATTGTTCTCTGTAATTACTTATTTATTCCTAAACTTAGTTTAATCTTAATAAACATAAAATTAAATAGTCTAAAATACATGGCTTTGTTACAAACCTTAATATAATATAAATTACCTATAAATGTCATAAACAACATTATAACACGGTTTTGCTGTATACTTGTAACAACATTTTATAAATTATGTTTTAATTCTTTAACTAATTAATTTTTATGACATTTTATGTCACATAAACATTAGGTTAACTTACTAAAAGTGTTTATACCACATTATAATACATAGTTTGGTCCAAATAATTCCTATAAACTCACAGTTTCCATCACTCACCATCTAATAAGGTTATAAGTTTTATTTTGCCACCTACATCATTTTCATGGCATTATAAGCCAACTCACAAGCTAAATAAACTACCCACATAATATATAGTATTTTAATACATATTAAGTCCTTTATACCAACTCTTTCCCACTGCTAACATTATGACGTAACACAATCACATAATGACTTTATATTATACTTGGTTAATATACTTACTTGGTTTTGAGCAACCAATCAACCAACAACACCCCCATAGTCTCACGGCTACACATATGTATACCTTGAATCAGTTTTTAAACATTATACTCACATATACACTTATTTAAAACATTATTAGTGAGTGATTTAACTTACTTTGCTAGATTTGATTAAGCTAGCTTTCCTCCCTTTTGGACAGAAAGTTCTCTCTCAAAATCCCAGACATACGCCACCATATTATGCAGAGAAGAACACTTGCATTAGTCCTTTGACATTAATGGTTATTTAGGTATAATATTAGCTTATATTAGGCTATAATGCAAGCTTAGAATGGCATTGTCTTACCTTGATACATGGAGCTGGTTAAGGGCTGTTTCACGCCTGGAAAAAATCTGAAGTAAACGAGGTGTTAAACACCATTTCACTCAGCACACATCACCGGTAATATAAGGCATCAATGGCTAGTGTCTTACCATTTCAAAAATGAATTTTAAGTGGTTTTTTAACGCCATGTGAACCAGGGCAAGAGGAGGCTGATATACCAACTGAAAGAGTGTGTAAAGAGGCAGAAAATAAGCTGGAGAAATTACCCATATCAACCGGAAATAAGGTAGTAGAATAGGTACATGTTTAATGCTCATTCTTGCCATGAAAATAACTTGAGCTTGTTTTCCCCTTCTTTTGGTGTTCCAGCCGAGAGTTCTAGTCCAATTTTGGGGAGGAACTCCCACTAAGTGTGTAGATAAAAATGGCTGGAAGTTAGGTCATGAGAAAGAGGAAGAAGAGATGAAGAGATTAAGCTAGATTATGGCATAAATCGTTACCTTAATTGCCATGGGTTCTCCCTTGAGCTTTGGCCGCTACTCACGGTTGGAGAGGAAGGAAGAGAGGGTTTGAGCTGTGTTCCCACGGCTGGAATTCGTGGGAAAGTAGTTAAATAAACAAATGACATAATGATGAGTCATAAAGGTAGCATAGATATTTGTTAGGAGGTTACTTACTGAAGGGGTAAAGACCAATGTGGCTGGCGGAAGTGCATGGCCAAGGTGGAAAAGATGATTTGATTAATTTAAGTCATAATATGTTACTAAAGTCACTTTATGAAATGGGTATTTAGGAGTCACGTTCATGTGAACTGGGGCCGGATATTAAGTGAGGAGAAGCTGCCTATTAGGCGACAATAAATGGTCAAGTCAAAGGATTGACATTTGCCATGGATTAAATTAAGTAATTAAATGTTATAAAAGTACTATTCACCCAAAATCACCCATTTTGATTTTATTTGTAAACTTTGATTTGGCCTTATAAAATGGTGTATAATGTCACATAAGTGTTATTATGAATGTAATCTAGTCCTTAAAGTGGTATAAAACCAATACTTTTGAAGTTATACACAAAAAATGCTTTAAGGTGTTTTAGTGCACATTTTGTGTTAAAGCTTGTTTCCAAGCTTGGTTTTCTTTGGCAATGGTTTTATTATATCCATTAAGTGATTATTAAAGTTAGGAATTTGATTTGGAATCAAACGGAGGTCACATGACCCTTTAAAACTTCTTAGAGCACATTTTTGCCCTAAGTGACTTTTAAGCATGTTAATGCTTGTTCTTGATGTTAGAGTGTCTTCCAATAATTTTAGTATGTTCATTTATGTGTTAATATGCTTAAGACAAAATTTTAGGTCCTAAGGAGTTCATTTGGGTATATATTTACCCTAAATGGTCAAAGGGTGCAATATTTGCTTTATGTTGACCACCGTTGTTTTTAAGTTGATTTTAAGGCATGTTTAGGCCATAATTAATGTTTAATCAATTTTTAATTAATTAGGAGTATTTCAGTCTACCCCCCTTAAAAAAACTTTGTCCCGAAGTCGTCTTTCTTAAATAGGTATATATTGTATATCTACCCATGATTCCCATAATGTACATCTATGTGATGTAACATTCACACATATAGTGTTGTGCTCATATTGCACATAGCCCTCAAGTGTGGCGTTACTTCAAGTATATGGATATAGGTGATCCATCACCACCATCATTTCCTATCAGTTCTAACCACCTTGACAACCTCCCCGAGGTGTCCATTAAATTCCACATTTCACATTTCATTGTTCCATAGCCATAATCCATTCAGTGTCTAGGCGATACTATACGAAGGATTGTAAAAACATGACATAAACATATTATATATATTACATGTATCTTTCAGATATTTCATCACATCATCATTTAAGTATCTCATGGATACGTACAACACGTACATTTGATAAGTGTGAAATATCTATTTTTAGGGTCATAATTCATCCTATATTTGTCATAATTTCTGTTATATTTGTCACTTATCGTATACTTTTATTAAGATTTATTTCTAGATGAGAGCTGATTTATTTTATGTGACAAATGCAGGAAAACAATATATATATATATATATACTATACAGCTGCACCATCAGTAATTCATCAAGACTTCTCGTTCATTCCTTATTTTTATGATTACACATGGTCATAATTGTTGACGTACAACACCAATTCACTTCATGAAGATTGATATCATTATCTAATTGTTTACGTACAATATCATTCCTGTACGCACGAGCACAATGGTGGGCCACATTTAATCGTTTATTTATCATTAAACAATCGCTGCAACATTGGCTTATGGACATTAACTCACGGCGGCAAGTCTTTGCTCACAAAGACATTTATTTCATGACTAATCTCATGCCGTGGTAGACACCACAGATTAGATATTGGAGTTGCTGCTCATATAAATATTAGAGTTAGGGTTAATGAGTGCGGACTGGGACGCCGCCACACCAGAGAGAGGCTTCGGCCTCTCAATCTCTCCTTGCACACTCACGATTCCACCATTGTTACCACACCACACTTCTGACAGAGGATATAATGTAGAGACACTGAAGACAGCAGACGGAGCATAGAATCTTCTTAATAGGTTTTCTTCTTTCCTTTTGTCTAATATATCAAGTGTTCTTCTTTTGTTGTTTTTTTTAGTATTTTTATAGTTATGTTTGAGTAGTTAGTTTAGCTCCCCGGTTGGGATAGCAACTGAATCTTTATAGTTATTTTGTAATCTGTTTCTCTGATTATAATTGCAGTAGTTTAATTTCTGTTCTTCATGTGCTTTAATTCTCTAGCTAATTATTAAAGCAATCCTTGTAGTTTTCTAATCAAAATGCGGCGCTGAGATTAGTTAACAAGACATAGAAAGTTAAACCGGATTAACGACTAGAAGCATGGTTTGCCTATAGGTTAATCTGTCTCCAATAGGAATTGTTAATAATGCAATTGGTTAGAATTGGCTTGGGCATGGTTTACGGCTTGTTATTTCTACCGGTTAGGATTCGTTGTACAGGGACCGGTCAACGGGTTAATTAAGATTCCTGAGTTTTATTGCAGATTAGGGAAGAGTTTATAAATAGATTAATAAAGTGAATATTTGCAGAACAATCCGGGGTGTTTCCTTAGATTTTAGAGTTTTAATCTTTATTTCTTTATTTAGTTTATTTTTTTACCGTTTTATTATTTTCGTTATTTTATATTTGTTTCTCTTGAGTTATTCTTTTTATTAAATTAAGTAAAACCTGAAAAAGTGACGTTTCCTGTTTCCTTAGTTTAGTTTTCTCGGTTAGTAAATAATGTCATTAATTGAACGAGGGTCCCTGAGATCGACAACCCCACTCAATTCACTATTCCGCAAACGATAGCACACTGCCTAGGTAGAGATTGAAATACCCCAACCTTGATATGTGGTTTAAATATCAAACTATGGTATGTAAAGGCTAAAAGTGCCTTAGTAACATCAGTGAACAATTTAGACCATAATAATGCAATAAAGCATTAAGACACAGTTTGAGCAAAAACATGCTCTAAGCTATGAGTGAACTTGGTTAGGACCCAAGAGCCTACCAAGACTTGATACATTTAATTATGATTTGATAGGGCTAAATAAGTCCTTAGGAAACTTTGGTGGACAGTTAAACCAAATAAAACACAAGAAAATACCTTAAGGTCAATATGGGCAAAAATGTGCTCTAAGCTTGGGATAAATGTGTATAAGACCTAAAGGTCATACCTATACTTATAAATATGTTAATGAACATATTAAATCAATTACCAAAGAAAACCAAGCTTGAAAACAAGTTAAAACACAAAATGTGCTTTAAGGAGTCTTAAAGCATTTTTGAAAAATTGTCTTGTAAATGAGTTTTGAATGGCTAAATGTCCATCATTACTCTTTAATTAACATGTGTACTATATAGTATCACATTTGGAAGTCTATATCAATGGGAAATCAAAAATTTCACTTCTATGTGCCTTGTTTTGATGAATAGTAACTTTTATAAGCTAGTTTGTAACATATGTTGTTATAAGTAATTAAATTGGTCAACAAAGACCATTATACCCTTCTATTAAATGGGGGCCGGTTTTTCAAGGTGTGAGTCACCACACATGTAAGTTTATTAAGTAGTAAGTGATGACTAATGGTTACTATTTGCTTTAAGATATAAATATCTTCAAAAAGCAAAACCAATCTCATTTCTCTCATTTCTCTCATTCCACACGTCTTCAACCTCTCTTCTATCTCTTCTTGCTCTCCATTCACGGCCTGCTACAGCAACACACCAACACACCATTATTTCCACCTTTGACCACTTGTATCTCCTAGCTCATTTGGCCAAATTAATTCTAAGACCACCATTCTCTTCCTCTCATCAAGCTCTTCAATTCTATCCTTTCAAAATCCCAAAAGCTCCATTTCGGTGCCAAGAGGATTCACCATTGAAGGAGCTTGAGCTCACCTTTTCACATATTATTGTTCTCCTTTGCTTCAAGGTAAGGAAACTCAAAGAAAATCCATGTTTCCTCTATGTTTATGTGATGTCCGAAAATTCACCTCACAATGGTGTTTTCACCCTTGCTTATTTTAGCTTCATTTGAATCTTCCAAGGGCTAAGAGGAGTCCTCTCTTGATACTTATTCAAGTTCTCTTCCAATTCCAAGGTAAAACAATTACCTTAATGTGTTAAAACAATATGTGTAACTAGGGTTTACAATGAGATGAAGCTTAAAGCTTGAATACTCATTATGTTGTTTGTATAATGTTTAGTAGTTGACAAGGAACAAATGCCTTACCGGTTTTACAAGGAAACAAGAAAGAAGTTTGTGAGGAAAAGAGGTAACAAGCTATCTCAATGTAGTTTAAATGCCTTAGGAAAATGAGCTTGATTTGCTAATAAATACCTAAGGAGCCAATGGTGAATGAGCTAGTAAATGCTCTCAAGGAGTTTATTAAGGGCATATGTATTGTTGGGTGTATTTGCAGGTCAAGGCATTACTTATGTGGGAAATTCAGTGTTTAAGGTTTATGTTATTTAAGGGCCTAAGAGCCATGTTATTTAAGGGCCTAAGTGCCAAGCAATTTAAGTTATGCACTATATTGTGATGTAGTGCTAAATGTGTGAAGTCTTGTGTATAAAAATGTGTTTGATGGATTTTAGGTGTTTTGAATGAAATAAGGTAAAAACCTAAGTGTTTGGATGTGAGTATATACAAGAGAAGCTATGGCCAAATTTGGGAAAATGTGTGAGAAGTTCTAAGTGTTTTAAATGGTCTTTGTGAACTAGGAATGTTAAAGGTGAATAAATGTTTACTTGAGAAAAAACATGTGTCAAGGTGATTTAGAGTGATGCAAGGACTTAGGTGTATCTTGGAAGTTCTAGGAATTCAATGTGTGTTTTGAGGATGTATTTAAGTCTTGGAGGAGTTTGTTTAAGGTTTAGGTTATGATAATGTGCAAGGTGGGAATAATGTTTAGGTAAGGTTTTGAGAAAGAATTCAGAAGTTGTGAAAAGAGATTGGTTAGTAAGAGAAGATGCTTGGGAGATGATGTTAAGGTAAGGAGGAAACATTTTGGATAGTTGTAATCAAAGGTGAGAAACACCATTTAGAAACCTAGAGTCAAATGTTATAAGTGTTGGTGTATGTATAAGAAAATTGGGTAACAAGTTGGACAATGTTTTAAGGTGAATCGAAGTGGTATTTTGGCATTAGAATATACCTAAGATCATATGGTAAGTTTATACAATTAATGGAGGTGGAGAACTAAGGCAACAACACTTGAAAAATGCAATTTTGACAATTCTGTAGCTTTGGTCCGGGACCTAGGTCATGGTTCAAGACCCGGACCAAGCTTTTAAAATGGCCGAGAGTTGTAACATGTTGTGGTCCGGGACTTAAGGGAAGTACAAGGTCCCGGACCACCCTATTAAATCGCCCGAGAGTTTTCTAATGTGTTGGTCCGGGACTTAAGGTAAGGACCAAGTCCCGGACCACTCTAAAAATGTTGTTTAAGGTTGGAAAATGATGTCTAATGATGGGGATTGATGGTTAATGATGTTATGAGGTTGTTAAGGACATGTTAGGTGAGTTTTAATGACAATTAAGTGGGTGAAAAGTTGTAATAAAATGTGAAGTAAAACAAGTTAAAAAGTGAAGTTATGTAACTAAGTTAACGGGGAAAAATTATAAGCATTAACATTAAATAATCAAGCAAACCCCGATGTTAATAAACACATGTGATGTTAACAGTTGTTCGAGAATCGCTCGAGGAACATAAGTGGACGTGGTAAAGTGGACTCCGGTGACAGGTATGGTTTTCTTGCAACCTGTGTCCTACCGGATTACACCGGCTTGTATGCCAATGTGTTTTTCTGTATGTTTGCCACGTTGTAAGATAAAACATGTAATGAGTTTACAGTAATTCATATATGTGGCGTGTTCAACTCCGATACCATTTAACCTCGGCAGTGTTAACCTTAGTTAACTGAGTCTAGGATCACATGAGAGTTCGGTATTCGGAGTAAACGACCCGAACCATGGGACGTACTAACCACGGCTATGCGTGTGTTAATTGTGTGATATGTGTTTGTGAATGTAGGGATCTCCCTTGTGTGTTTAACCCAGTTGTAATTCTGTATGGTGTGTAGTTATGATAGACTCCATAGTGGGGTTCTAACTAATATCTAAAGTAAGTATGTACTAACAGTGGTGAGGAATCCGGTTTGGCCGGTCGCGCGTTGTTTGGGAGTGGGTATCCTTCTTAGCCTTACCCTTCTCTCTGTTATGGTTGTTTCCCTCACGGGTTATGATCTCCCATTAGCTTACTCCAAAGCTTAACTATTCTGACTTATGATCGGTTTAGGGGGAACATGTGTTTGTGTGGTGTGTTCGGGCCTCCAAACCCGAACCGCCTTAACTTAAGTTACTCGTCCAACTATTAGGACGGTAATGAGTGTTGTTGTTATTGTATAACGAGCTTATCATGAGACTGGCAACATTCTCTAGGCTCACCAGTGTATAAACAATGTTTGGGTCGGTTCCTAAGAGAACCATTCCCGTTATGTTATGTATTTTGTTGTGATGCAATATCTATTGCGGTGTTATGTTGTGCACGTGGAAACGTGCAAAGTGTTGTTAAGTGTTGTATAGTGTATGTTGTAGGTTGTATAATGTGGAGTGTGTGGATCATGGATATGATTCCCAGTTTGTGATAAGAGGCGTTTAAGGATAACCGATTTAAGGGTAAGTGTCGTCTGTTAAGGAAGTAGCTCCATTAGAGGAGGAACACTCTAGGGATGTTGAATACCTTGAGTGACTTATTAAGTAAGGATATATTATCCGTTTGTTGAGCCCGTTGAGGCGAAATGAGTATGTGTTGTGTGTTTACAGTTGCATGCATGATTAAAAATAATCAACCGCATGCTAAGACGACAATAGTTGTGCGTGGCCCGGTAGCATGTGGGCTGCGGGATTACCATACCAGCAAAGGTGCTGAGCCCCTTGGGGGCCACCCTTTCTCTTCTTTTCCTATTTCAGGTACGAAGTGCTGGAAGCCGTTCGAGAGTAGGATGGGTAGTCGTTGTACATGGGTAATCATTTAAGTGTATGCATACAGTAGGTGTAGTAAGACCGAAATTGTTGTCGGCATCAGTTTATAAATACTCGGTATAGTTGGAAGTGTATGTTGTTGTTGTGTTAATGGAAAGGGATAGTAATGTGTAGACGCTCGGGAATTTAGCCCATCAGACCGGTACAATGTGTATGTATTAGCCTTGTTAGCCACGTGGGTGGCTAACGGCGTGTAACACCAACGAGTTAAGTAATGTGATGAGGTTGTTTTTTCCGCTGCAGTTTATTGTAAGTGTGTTAATGTTGGATGGGGTGTTACAAAAAGTGGTATCAGAGCGAAGTATCGCTCTGATGACTGAATTACCGAGCTTAGGAAGTACCGAGTTAGGATTTAAGTACCTTGGGTTAAGGGTTGAGTGATAGCGTGAGAGATACGCTAGATAGGAATTACCAGTGTGTACTGGGAACCTACAATCTCCATCCCACCCTCCACAGTCCCTGTTTATAACTTGGGAACAACGCCAGAGAGATGGAAGTCCACTCTTACTCGGGAATACCCGATCTGGCTGTTATTAAGTACCTCTAAAGGTACGGAGAACCTGTCACACGGTAGATCCCGAAAACTGGGAATCCCGGAGACGGTCTCCATCTGAACAATGTTAACCGCATTTCATAGCAATGAATGAAGGATCTTGTGTATAGAGGAATAGAATTTCCGGCAACCTGGGTCGACATGCTAAGCAGTCGAGAAAAAAAAACCAACTTGCCACGCACCAACCGTGCAACAGGCAAGAAGTGGATTAATGGAACCCGAGACAGTGTCTACGGAACCGCAGTTGTTAAGTGATACACCAAAGGTATACCAACCGACAAAGGAACTACAACGTAGTGCCCAAACAAGAGACAAGTCTCAGTAACCACGACAAATACGTGGAACGGGCTATAAAGAGGATACGATACTAAGTAAAGAGGGACTCCAAGAGTGGGAGACACCCCAGTTGATAATTACCATATGAATACAGTGAGGAGTTATCCAGAGGGTTATTATCAAGGCAGTGAGATCAGTAAGGGCCAACAAGGCCACTGATGACAATATGGGTAAAAACAATGCCACAACTGGTATGTGTTAAACCGATAGCCAGTTAGCATGGCGCACTTGCAGCCGTAGCAAGTGCTGCTATAACAGGCTGTTCGGGAAATTTATAACCACTACGAAGTACTTAGTAAAGTACCACGAAGTTAAGTGTGAGCATTGTAACCGTGGAAGGGCTTAATAGCCTAACCTCTGTGATTGTAAGTACACCAGTCAGCAAGAAGCTAGACTTGGCTAAGGTAAGAAGATTGTGAAACCATGAAATTTTCTTTCAAACCCAGATTTATTCAAACCCTTTTCTTTTCAAAACCAGATTTCTTTCAAACCACACTTCTTTCCAACCTTCTTTAAACCAAGCCAGTAAAACCAAGGACAGTTGGCGAGGATACAACAACGGATAAACTTTCCCTCGATTAAGTTCGGAAAAAGGAATGAATATTGTCACGGGACATATAAGGGTTTTCAACAGAATACTTCACCTAGGCGTGTGACGACACTACGAGTGTACCAACTGAATTGTGGGACGACCGCACTCCGATAGGAGCTTGTGGGCCTGACAGACCTACTTATGGGTTAGTTGGGTAGGTAGCAATGTATCAGTAGGTACCCCACATATGTATACGTGGAGTCCGAAACACGGGAAGTAGTCGCTCCGTCTACGGTCAGCAGTATAAATCAAACAAGCTAAAATTACAAGGAATGGTTGAAGTTAAGGAACTCAGTTGAGATAACTAGACTAAAGGAATCAGTGAATTCATTTTCAAGGAAATGTTTTAAGAGTCAGGAAGTGCGAAGTACACTGACTGTTATGTAAAGACATCGTATATAGACCTTAAGGATCCTCAGGGATAAACATGATAGCTGAACAGTGACCCAGCCTGTCCATGGCTAAGCAGATGCCTAAGTGGACACATTAATGTGCAATGAACGGGATGAAACTCCCAGATTGAGTACCTACACTACCAGGAAAGGTTGATCTTCACAGAAGGAGATAATAAACCCAGTTAAGAACGCAAACCGGCGTGGCTAACTGTATGTACCAATAACTGTAAACCAGATGTAAAGGCATAACTTAACAACACCCAGGAAAATCCTTGAAGGGTGTTCGCATCAACAGTTGTTGCATGAAATGACGTGACAAACCACGAGGGTTGAAATTAACACCCAGTTTAGACATAAGTTGTCAGGAGACGGACTGGCAATCCTAGGGGCATTCCGTGAAAGGAAACGTGATGTAACGACCTTGTCATGGAGCTCAATATAATATCCAAACCATGTAAAGTTGTACAGAGAATACATGTGTGTGGACAGCTACAATGAGCGCAGCTCAAGGCAGTAAGGCTTATAAGCCACAATAAAATGTGTTATGAAAATTAGATTGATTGTAGAAGTTTATGTTGTATAAGTGATAGAGTGGTAAACGACCACTGCATTAAGAGTGGGGATACCTCTCGATATTCTGAAACCGCAGGAGCGGTAGTTTGTGGATCAAGTTCAAGAAATATGTTAAGGATGGACGATGTTTATTATTGAAAGAGAGCAATTAGCTTAGTAGTGTGTATAAAGTGAAGCACCTGGCTGAATAATGCCGGCTTGTGACTCGAATGATTAATGCTCAAGGAGCATTCAGTAGTCATCCAAATGAGTGATGAACCATAATAATGATGTAAGTATATATGTGGAAGTTAGTGTGACAGTAAATACCATGTAAGTTTGTTTATACAATAAGTAAGAGCACGGTGCGCAACAAGCGACCTTTGTATAAATGTTGTTAAACGATAATGTACAGATAAGACCAGTTATGAGTTAAATTCAGTGGACATGCAAGCAAGTGATGATGCACATACTGGGCAATAAGCCAATGGTCGGTACTATGTGATAAGGAACTCAGTGTGAATTCCTACTGCAATCACATAAGGATTTACTGTCAAGAGTTTACGCCTCTGCACTCTGTATGACTGAGTGTTTTTGGTATTGCACTTGCGCAGTAATGATCGAGTGGGATAGCTAGGAATTGGAAACATGTTAATTATGGAGGAATAATGTTATAATGGCCGATGCATAGGAAATGCAAGACCGCACCAATAAAGAGTACTTGTACAAAACCAAATGTGGAGACATAATTAAAGTAAGTGACTACAGTAGCACTAACTGCCAATATCGGTATGGAATATACCCCAAATGTTGTAAATAACTGAGAGAGCACTACACACTAGGTAGTAGCTCAATCTCAACCGACAATAATTCGAAGGGAACAAGTCAATCATTGTGAAATACATAGCTGTATACACAGTAAATTGTTATGGAAGTGGATAGAAAGTTTTATAACTCACCGAATTCACTAACGGTAAAATATACCACACAATCGGTTGAGAAACCATTATTACCAAGATAAAGGTGATATTGGGGGTGTACAATACAGTAGAATGACAAATGGGGCAACTAAGCCCTACAGTTGTCAGAGTTGCGCAGCAGACGCTAGTGAACCAGTGATTCAAATGTACAACGTGAATAACGAATATGAGTGGATGGCTAATTATTAACGACTAGAAGCCTAACAGGCCAGAATCGAAACCACTAAGAGTTTAAGCAAACTCCAATGATAATTCTTGGTTTAGGAACTAAACCGCCAATATGTTAAGATCCTCTAATCAGAATCCATTGTGTATGGACCGCGTGGAAGTTAAGATACTTCACGACGGCAAAACATTTTAAGCTAATGTTTAGTGATTGATTACGTGGGCGTAATCCCTTTTAAGGGGGGTAGAGCGCAAAACCACTTAGTGCATATTATCGTACAAGTGTACGTGATTTATGTTGTGCATAGTTATTGTTTGGATGATTGGTGTGTGTGTTACGTAAACATACGCATTCATTCATGTTGAATTGTGGTAATTGCGCACAGAGGATGCGAATACCATTGTGATAAGTGTGTGTATTTGTTAACAATTGTGTGTGATAGTACAAATGTGGGAGTAGAGAAACTCCCGGGGAACAAAACCCCGACAGTGTATAAATGTGAAACGGTGTGTCGTATTTTGATAAAATATATGTGTATATATACTATATATGATTCATAAAAGGGTATGAGACCAATATAAAACCTAATGAGAATAAGATTCCATAGGTAACAGGATTAAAGTGTATGGAATCTGATATGATAGACGAAGTTCTATCCTTGGAGATGTATGATCATGATTAGAATGATTAAAAGATAGAAAATTGGAAATGAGTGATTTACTTGATGCTTGAAAATGAAGTGGGAGGTGGAACTTGATTTGCATGTGATCAAGGAAGCCGAACACAAATTGGAGTGGAAGGATAGTTCAACACTGATGCTGATCACATCAGGGTTGGATGACTCTTGAAACTCCCTATAAGTGGTCACAAATAACCACGCTAAGAAAAGAAGCAAAGAGCTTAAGTTGGACTTGGAGTTGTTGTGTTTTCAAAAGGATTTTAAATTGGTATTTATAAAACGTTGATGGATACTTAACGTATTAAAGTCTTCTTACTTAACCTCACAAGGAAATTTTAAACTTAAGTGATTGTTTAATCTCCTAAGGCACGGGGACGGAAGGTGTCCATCGCGACCGGGTTCTGCGGGATCACAGTGTGTATGTAAAGATATTTTTGATTGTTATACGTGCTATGACATGTTGTGGTGTATGTGTAATAAATGTTATTTTGACTTTTATCTCCTAAAAGTGTATGCTATTGAGACCTATGAGTCTAAATGTGTTGTGTGACATAGACCTAAGTGTCTGAAGACTGTTATGTTATGGGGACCTATGTGTCCAAATGTTGTGATGTTACCCGAGACCAGTGAGTCCAAGGGGTTGTTATGTATGTGTAAGTGTTGTTAAGATACCCGGACCATAGAGTCCGAGGTTATCATGTGGATATGTTATGTTATGTGTGGATGTGAATGTGTTTGCCCGGATCATTAAGTCCGAGGTTGTGATGTAAAGTGTGTTTGGTTATGGAAGTTTATTTCCAAGTAATCCCCGTATTCTGATTTAATGATGTGTGGGAAAGTGTGAACTTCGAGGACGAAGTTCTTTTAAGGGGGTAGATTGAAATACCCCAAACCTTGATATGTGGTTTAATATCAAACTATGGTATGTAAAGGCTAAAAAGTGCCTTAGTAACATCAGTGAACAATTTAGACCATAATAAATGCAATAAAGCATTAAGACACAGTTTGAGCAAAAACATGCTCTAAGCTATGAGTGAACTTGGTTAGGACCCAAAGAGCCTACCAAGACTTGATAACATATAATTATGATTTGATAGGGCTAAATAAGTCCTTAGGAAACTTTGGTGGACAGTTAAACCAAATAAAACACAAGAAAATACCTTAAGGTCAATATGGGCAAAAATGTGCTCTAAGCTTGGGATAAATGTGTATAAGACCTAAAGGTCATACCTATACTTTATAAATATGTTAATGAACATATTAAATCAATTACCAAAGAAAACCAAGCTTGAAAACAAGTTAAAACACAAAATGTGCTTTAAGGAGTCTTAAAGCACGTTTTTGAAAAATTGTCTTGTAAATGAGTTTTGAATGGCTAAATGTCCATCATTACTCTTTAATTAACATTTGTACTATATAGTATCACATTTGGAAGTCTATATCAATGGGAAATCAAAATTTCACTTCTATGTGCCTTGTTTTGATGAATAGTAACTTTTATAAGCTAGTTTGTAACATATGTTGTTATAAGTAATTAAATTGGTCAACAAAGACCATTATACCCTTCTATTAAATGGGGGCCGGTTTTTCAAGGTGTGAGTCACCACACATGTAAGTTTATTAAGTAGTAAGTGATGACTAATGGTTACTATTTGCTTTAAGATATAAATATCTTCAAAAAGCAAACCAATCTCATTTCTCTCATTTCTCTCATTCCACACGTCTTCAACCTCTCTTCTATCTCTTCTTGCTCTCCATTCACGGCCTGCTACAGCAACACCAACATCACCATTATTTTCCACCTTTGACCACTTGTATCTCCTAGCTCATTTGGCCAAATTAAATTCTAAGACCACCATTCTCTTCCTCTCATCAAGCTCTTCAATTCTATCCTTTCAAAATCCCAAAAGCTCCATTTCGGTGCCAAGAGGATCACCATTGAAGGAGCTTGAGCTCACCTTTTCACATTTATTGTTCTCCTTTGCTTCAAGGTAAGGAAACTCAAAGAAAATCCATGTTTCCTCTATGTTTATGTGATGTCCGAAAATTCACCTCACAATGGTGTTTTCACACTTGCTTATTTTAGCTTCATTTGAATCTTCCAAGGGCTAAGAGGAGTCCTCTCTTGATACTTATTCAAGTTCTCTTCCAATTCCAAGGTAAAACAATTACCTTAATGTGTTAAAACAATATGTGTAACTAGGGTTTACAATGAGATGAAGCTTAAAGCTTGAATACTCATTATGTTGTTTGTATAATGTTTAGTAGTTGACAAGGAACCAAATGCCTTACCGGTTTTACAAGGAAACAAGAAAGAAGTTTGTGAGGAAAGAGGTAAACAAGCTATCTCAATGTAGTTTAAATGCCTTAGGAAAATGAGCTTGATTTGCTTATAAATACCTAAGGAGCCAATGGTGAATGAGCTAGTAAAATGCTCTCAAGGAGTTTATTAAGGGCATATGTATTGTTGGGTGTATTTGCAGGTCAAAGGCATTACTTATGTGGGAAATTCAGTGTTTATGGTTTATGTTATTTAAGGGCCTAAGAGCCATGTTATTTAAGGGCCTAAGTGCCAAGCAATTTAAGTTATGCACTATATTGTGATGTAGTGCTAAATGTGTGAAGTCTGTGTATAAAAATGTGTTTGATGGATTTTAGGTGTTTTGAATGAAATAAGGTAAAACCTAAGTGTTTGGATGTGAGTATATACAAGAGAAGCTATGGCCAAATTTGGGAAAATGTGTGAGAAGTTCTAAGTGTTTTAAATGGTCTTGGTGAACTAGGAAGTGTTAAGGTGAATAAATGTTTACTTGAGAAGAAAACATGTGTCAAGGTGATTTAGAGTGATGCAAGGACTTAGGTGTTATCTTGGAAGTTCTAGGAATTCAATGTGTTTTTGAGGATGTATTTAAGTCTTGGAGGAGTTTGTTTAAGGTTTAGGTTTATGATAATGTGCAAGGTGGGAATAATGTTTAGGTAAGGTTTTGAGAAAGTAATTCAAGAAGTTGTGAAAAGAGATTTGGTTAGTAAGAGAAGATTCTTGGGAGATGATGTTAAGGTAAGGAGGAAACATTTTGGGATAGTTGTAATCAAAGGTGAGAAACACCATTTAGAAACCTAGAGTCAAATGTTATAAGTGTTGGTGTATGTATAAGAAAATTGGGTAACAAGTTGGACAATGTTTTAAGGTGAATCTAAGTGGTATTTTGGCATTAGAATATACCTAAGATCATATGGTAAGTTTATACAATTAATGGAGGTGGAGACTAAGGCAACAACACTTGAAAAATGCAATTTTGACAATTCTGTAGCTTTGGTCCGGGACCTAGGTCATGGTTCAAGACCCGGACCAAGCTTTTAAAATGGCCGAGAGTTGTAACATGTTGTGGTCCGGGACTTAAGGGAAGTACAAGGTCCCGGACCACCCTATTAAAATCGTCCGAGAGTTTTCTAATGTGTTGGTCCGGGACTTAAGGTAAGGACCAAGTCCCGGACCACTCCAAAAATGTTGTTTAAGGTTGGAAAATGATGTCTAATGATGGGGATTGATGGTTAATGATGTTATGAGGTTGTTAAGACATGTTAGGTGAGTTTAATGACAATTAAGTGGGTGAAAAGTTGTAATAAAATGTGAAAGTAAAACAAGTTAAAAAGTGAAGTTATGTAACTAAGTTAACGGGGAAAAATTATAAGCATTAAACATTAAATAATCAAGCAAACCCCGATGTTAATAAAAACACATGTGATGTTAACAGTTTGTTCGAGAATCGCTCGAGGAACATAAGTGGACGTGGTAAAGTGGACTCCGGTGACAGGTATGGTTTTTCTTGCAACCTGTGTCCTACCGGATTACACCGGCTTGTATGCCAATGTGTTTTTCTGTATGTTTGCCACGTTGTAAGATAAAACATGTAATGAGTTTACAGTAATTCATATATGTGGCATGTTCAACTCCGATACCATTTAACCTCGGCAGTGTTAACCTTAGTTAACTGAGTCTAGGATCACATGAGAGTTCGGTATTCGGAGTAAACGACCCGAACCATGGGACGTACTAACCACGGCTATGCGTGTGTTAATTGTGTGATATGTGTTTGTGAATGTAGGGATCTCCCTTGTGTGTTTAACCCAGTTGTAATTCTGTATGGTGTGTAGTTATGATAGACTCCATAGTGAGGTTCTAACTAATATCTAAAGTAAGTATGTACTAACAGTGGTGAGGAATCCGGTTTGGCCGGTCGCGCGCGTTGTTTGGAGTGGGTATCCTTCTTAGCCTTACCCTTCTCTCTGTTATGGTTGTTTCCCTCACGGGTTATGATCTCCCATTAGCTTACTCCAAAGCTTAACTATTCTGACTTATGATCGGTTTAGGGGGAACATGTGTTTGTGTGGTGTGTTCGGGCCTCCAAACCCGAACCGCCTTAACTTAAGTTACTCGTCCAACTATTAGGACGGTAATGAGTGTTGTTGTTATTGTATACGAGCTTATCATGAGACTGGCAACATTCTTTAGGCTCACCAGTGTATAAACAATGTTTGGGTCGGTTCCTAAGAGAACCATTCCCGTTATGTTATGTATTTTGTTGTGATGCAATATCTATTGCGGTGTTATGTTGTGCACGTGGAAACGTGCAAAGTGTTGTTAAGTGTTGTATGTAGTGTATGTTGTAGGTTGTATAATGTGGAGTGTGTGGATCATGGATATGATTCCCAGTTTGTGATAAGAGGCGTTTAAGGATAACCCGATTTAAGGGTAAGTGTCGTCTGTTAAGGAAGTAGCTCCATTAGAGGAGGAACACTCTAGGGATGTTGAACACCTTGAGTGACTTATTAAGTAAGGATATATTATCCGTTTGTTGAGCCCGTTGAGGCGAAATGAGTATGTGTTGTGTGTTTACAGTTGCATGCATGATTTAAAAATAATCAACCGCATGCTAAGATGACAACTAGTTGTGCGTGGCCCGGTAGCATGTGGGCTGCGGGATTACCATACCAGCAAAGGTGCTGAGCCCCTTGGGGCCACCCTTTTTCTTCTTTTCCTATTTCAGGTACGAAGTGCTGGAAGCCGTTCGAGAGTAGGATGGGTAGTCGTTGTACATGGGTAATCATTTAAGTGTATGCATACAGTAGGTGTAGTAAGACCGAAATTGTTGTCGGCATCAGTTTATAATACTCGGTATAGTTGGAAGTGTATGTTGTTGTTGTGTTAATGGAAAGGGATAGTAATGTGTACGCTCGGGAATTTAGCCCATCAGACCGGTACAATGTGTATGTATTAGCCTTGTTAGCCACGTGGGTGGCTAACGGCGTGTAACACCAACGAGTTAAGTAATGTGATGAGGTTGTTTTTCCGCTGCAGTTTATTGTAAGTGTGTTAATGTTGGATGGGGTGTTACAGAGATAGTAACATATTTCTGCTCAACAAGTTTTTGGCGCCGTTGCCGGGGACCTCTGGCACGGTTGATTGACAGTTTTATTTTAGTTAATTGGGATTTTAGTTCAATTCTGTTTTTTTTTGTTTATTATTTAATTAGTTTTTTTATTCCGTTGGATTTCTTGTTTAGGTTTTTTTTAATTACGTTAAATTTGTTTAGTTGGTTTGTTTATTTAGTTTTTTTTTATTTCGTTTATTTTATTTAGCCTTTCTTGTTGTTGATTACGTTCTTTAGACTAGATTCTACTTTATTTATACACTTTTCTGAATTCAATCTCGGATTTAAGTGTTTTTGCGAATTGAAATGCCTTCTTCGTCGATTCATTTTCATTACTTACGTACATAGATTTTTCTTTCGAATTTACTTTAGTTTCTTGATTTCTTCATTCAATTTGTGAGTTACGGTTAGGATATTTTGTTTCTAGTTAGTACTGTTATTTTATTACGATATTTTTGTTTGAATCTTACTACTCGTTACATTAAATTTGCTGATTTTTATTTTTCTTTCTTTTTTTTTTTGTTTTGGTATCAACCGAATTTCATTCAATTTAATTAGCTGTTTTTCTTTTTATAAATTAGGACAGTTTTTTTTTTATATTATCTTGATTTTAATTTTTGGTTATTTAGTATTTTTTTTTCTATTCTACTTCTAGTTTTTTGTTTCTGTTTTGTAGGCTAATTGCTGACAATGGAGGATAACATGGATGAACTGAGGAGAGTGCTGACACAGTTGGAGACGACAGTTGCGATAATGAACATAGAGCAGAATTTGAACAGGTATAATCAGCCGGGTACTCAAAGTTACAACCAGTTCACGCAACAAGATTATTACCAACCACAACAATCGTCTTATCAACAACCTTATTGGTGGGAAAGTGAGCAGACAAGAATGCAGATAAAGGAAGAGCAATTCTACACCTATCAGGAGCCTCCTAAGGAGGACGAGCAGGATAGAGAGTATGCTGGAGGAGCTCCTAGAGCAAAGAAAAGCCACTAATGCTAAATTGGCTGAAATTGAATCCAGGTATGATGCTAAGTTTGCAGAGCAGGCAGCCAGATATGCTGATCAGACCTCCATTAATCAGAATTTGGAGAGACAGATGAGCCAGCTCGCAGAGCAGCTAGCACATGAGCAAGTGGAATTCTCCTATAGCCAAAGTTATTCGGACCTAGTGGACCAATCTCAAGTAGAGACTTTGATGGGTGAAGACCATTCCAAGCCTATAATTTCTGAAGCTGAAGAGGAGTCTGATGAAGAGGTTGAGCGACATGCTGAAGAGTTATATTGCCCTCCCTCCCCAACCTCGACTCAACTCGACTATCCAGTGATTGAGCATATTTTGTCTGAGCCGGTCTGTGAGCTAGAAGAGGATTTTCCCATGGAGCCTCACCAACCAGAAGAGGATATTTATATCCTCGAATCTGAGGAGGGAACACCGCTACCACCAAGTCATCAACAACTCCCACTTTGCCTCCAGAAGCCTCAACAACAGAAGGAGGATGTTTACATCCTCCAATTTGAGGAAGAAGAGTCATTCACACCTGGTCTTCTGATTGAGCAGCGTTACCGGCAGTATCTCCTCAAACACCAGGTTTTGTGGAGTATTCATTTTCCTATTTTATTTGCCAACGTAACGTTTTGTTTTGATCCAGGTGGTTTACTTTTAATTACTGCCTGTAGACACCAAAAATTCTCACCCGTTTTATTTTAAAACAAAAAAACAAATGAACATGCTTTCGGAAACAAGGCGGTCGTCCCCGTTTTCAACTAAAAGAATTTCTTTTTACCGACATTTAAACCTCACATTCCTATGGAAAAGCAGCGAGCTTTTGTTGAAATCTGTTTTTAACTGACTTCATTTCGTATACACATTTTGTTGGTTTTTTAAAAACGTTCCACGGAAGATATTTCCCCTTGTTTTGCCCCGGCTCGTAACATAACATTTGTCTGATTTCCTCGCATTTGTATACCGAATGCAATCATAGCTCGGTTGGTCAGGGTATTCAGGGAGGAAACGGATGGTACCGAGTTCGAAACTCGGTGGAGGCGTTTTTTATACTGAACTCTCATTTTTTTTTCCTTCTTCAGTAGTAAGCTCGCCCAGCAGCAGCCCAAGCTTTGGTCCGACTTTATTCCCTACTGAAGCCCACAACAACCTAAAAGAACCCTAGTTAGACATCTGTCTTTCTCACATTATAAAACAACCTTAGAAGAACCTACAGTGAGGCACGTTTTTTCTTCTGACCTCGCAGACACCAATCCCGATTTTCATTCCCTTCTGGTGGTTTGTTCTTCGTTCTTCCATTTTTTTTCGAACCACGAAGCAAAAACCCAGAAAAATCCCGCTGCGCCTTCTTCCTCTTCTCTTCGAACCTGAATCAGAAAACTCAAGAAGCCAGGAAAATTTTCATTACCTTCAAAATCTTCTGTTACCTTCGAATCATCGCCAACACCACCGGGTCTTCTTCCTACCGTATCACACTCCCGTCGGTTTTGGTTCAGAAGCGTAAGTAAAAAAAAAAAACCTCTCATAACTCACTGCTTCTCCACCTCTGTATCTTTTACTTCTTCTATTACATTTTCCTTTCCGATTTTGCCAAATGAACTAGACCAATGGCGGCCCCCATAAGCGCATGGAGCATCGGTTCTTCCGGAATTTGATTTCCGATGTTAGTACCGACTTTCACGCTTCAAAACCCGCCCCACTTCTTTCTACTCCATTCAGTTCATTGTCTCTGTTTTTTTTTTTAAAAAAATTCTTAGATACTTTTTTGAAAGGAAACTGAACATATCATGGGTTTCTGGGTTCGTATGACGCGAATGGGTTGAACGAGTTTCTTTTTCGGTTGTTCGCATTTTTATCGTTCATATGCGTGCACCATAGTGAATACCAGACCCCAAAATGGGTCCAAGGGTTCGAAGGTGTAGAAATGGTACCGTAAATTTATTCTTGATTGTCTGAAACAAAGACATTCGACTCCCTCCGCGGGAACTGATCTTAAACTTCAAAAATTGCAATATATACGTTCGGGCGTTTCTGTTTCTTGTTGATGACACTCGATTTCGAACCAGATGCCAGTCTGAGTTCATCCGAGAGTTTATTGTAGTGCTAAGATGCGTTGTTTGAGCCGGGTATTTGTTACGACTTGGTTAACCATGGCTTCGGTCATGCGTTCCGTTTTCTGGCTACCATACACTTGTGTTTATCGTTGGTTTAAGACTAGATTCGTATCTGTTCCGGCGACTTCAAAGTGCGCCCTTCTCTGTTGAGAGGCTTGTGGAATCTTGTAATCAGTGGTAACATCCTTGTGGTTTGAGTCTGTCACTGCCTTATTCTTGGTTTGTTCAGTCACGGTAATAAATGTCATTCAGTTCAATCTGGCTTTTGAAAGTGCTACAGAGATGCTATTAACAACTTTGTTCCTTTGGTGTAGAAATGCGAAGTGCGCAGACAGTCGACAAATACCCCTTGTTCTGCCTTCTTCTCCCTTCCTCTCGAATATTTGATTATTGTTTCGGTTGCTAAATGTCTTTCTAACTTCTGGATGCCTTTCTGTTGTAATGTATTCTGTCTCCCTTCTTTTATTTACAGAAAGAAGTTGCTCTTCTTCCGGGTACTATCTTCTCAACCCTTTAAGCATTGTGATGAATGAATTCGAATGTCTGATTCATTTGCCTCCGGCCTGTAATCTAGCATGCTTGTCTCTATCATTTAGCTATCTGTCTATTTTTTGCCTGCGTGCCTGGAAGTTGCCCTATGACCGATGAGTAATCTGTGATATCAGTTGCGATCTAAGTTTGATTGATCCATGTTGTTTGGTCTTTTCATCTAAGTCTAGAGTAATATTCCAAGGTTAGTGTGGACCTACTATGTACAACCTAATTTTCGAGACTTAGAGGCAGGGCAAGTAAAAATAAGACAAAAGATGGTGGGTATTCTGATCTGTGTTTCAGTTTTAAGACCTTGGGTGACTTTTTTGCTTGGTCACGGGAAGACAAATAAAAAAGGAATTAACGAAATCATTAGTAACTCCTCGGTAGGATTCACTTAATCGTTGCTTTTTAGATCTGACTTGGCATTTTATTATTCTGAAATCCTTTCCCGCATGTATGTTGCTGATAAATCTTGAGATTCAAGTCTCGTGTATACATGATTCCTGGATAGCTCTTTCCCTTTTTTCCATACGTGAACGTATATGGCTCATGTGGCTTCATCGCATTTCATGTCCGCTCTTTTTATTTATTTCGATGGCTTATTTGTTTGGGTTTGATTCTGTTTGGGCTGGTATAAACATTGGCTCAAAATCTTGTTTATTTCGGATTCAGCCCATAACTAGCCAAACCGGGCCTAGGACAGGTGACCCTAGAAAGCCAACTAGGTTGCCCTTTTTGTGGACCCTTGAGGCCCACTTTAGAAAAGCTCTAGGTTTGGGTATCCTCAATGCATACGGGTCCTAGACACGGTCCATTTAAGGAATACCCGTTTCCCTTAAAACTTTCCAAATCATCCTCTAATTTCAGAATAAAATGTACAATCAACAAAAACCCAATCCATTTGTAAATCCAAATATTTTTCATTCACACTTAGCTTAAGCCTAATTTCAAGCTTCCTTTTAGAAATCCATTTTCAAAGCCCAATCTCCAAAATTGGACCCAATTCCATTTCAATTCGGCCCACTTCTCAATCCGGCCCACTTCTCAATCCGCCCACTTCTCAATCCGGCCCACTTCTCAATCCGGCCCACTTCTCAATCCGGCCCACTTCTCAATCCGGCCCACTCTCTCAATCCCGCCCACTTCTCAATCCGCCACTTCTCATCCGGCCCACTTCTCAATCCGGCCCACTTCTCTTCTCAATCCGGCCCACTTCTCAATCCGGCCCAAACCGACCCTCGGCCACACAAACAAACCCAATCTCGGCCCAAACCAAACTCGGCCCACAATCCAAACCCAATCTCGGCCCAAACCAAACTCGGCCCACAATCCAAACCCAATCTCGGCCCAAACCCAATCGGCCCATTACCTAGCCCAAACCAATCGGCCCAACACCCTCGGCCCACAATCCAAACCCAATCTCGGCCCAAACCAAACTCGGCCCACAATCCAAACCCATCTCGGCCCAACACCCTCGGCCCACAAACCAAACCCAATCTCGGCCCAAACCAAACTCGGCCCACAATCCAACCCAATCTCGGCCCAAACCAAACTCGGCCCACAAACCAAACCCAATCTCGGCCCAACACCCTCGGCCCACAATCCAAGCCCAACAAACTCGGCCCAACACCCTCGGCCCACAAACCAAAACCCAATCTTGGCCCAAACCAAACAGGGCCCCAACCCGAAGCCCAAACCATGGCCCAAAACCAAGAAAGCCCAAAACCATGGCCCAAAACCAAGAAAGCCCAAAACCATAAAAGACCCATGTCTCAAATAAGGCCCAAGTCCACAAAGCCTAAGTCCACAAAATCAAGCAAGCCTAAGTCCACAAAATCAAGCAAGCCTAAGTCCACAAATCAAGCAAGCCTAAGTCCACAAAATCAAGCAAGTCTAAGACCACAAAATCAAGTTAAGTCCACAAGAATCAAACCTTGAACCAAAGGTTGACCTTTGACCTGAGAATTGACTGAACGTTGACTTTGACCAAAAAACCTTGACCTTGACCAAAACCTTGACCCAATCATTGACCAAACCCGAACATCGACCCGGTTCATCTTCCAATACAAGTCAAACCAAATCAATTCCAACCATGTTCCAAACCCGTTCCCTTTCATTTCACTTTCAATTTGTAATTCCTTTCCAAATCTAAAAACCCAAAAGAATTTCAAGACCATCATTTTATTCAAGTCTCATCAAGTTTTCAAAGAAACCGTTTTGTGGAATTTAAAAAGGAAAAAACTCTTCTCACATCACAGAAAACTCTTCTCCATTACAGAAAGTTCTTCTCACATATACAGAAAGTTTTCTCCTAAAAACATTTCTCAAAATCGGTGTTTCTTTACCGAGAATTCCGAACAACTTCGAAGTTTTTTCCCAACTCAGTTTTTAACTCAAATAAACCGTTTTTGGGGAGCAAGTAATGTCTAACCCCTTCAAAACATTTCCTCCATGGTTAGGACATCACTTGTCTTCCTTCCCAAAAATAAAAATCCGAGGCGGGGCACTGGGGTCATAACCTCCCTTGTCGCAGTCTGGATCTCTTTAGGCGGGGCATTAGGGTGACAAACCTCCCCTAATTGCAGCCTAGATTTCTACAAGGCGGGGCGCTAGGGAAGTGACGGCCTTCCTAGTCGCAGCCGGGATTTCAGAATCATCTAACTCCCTTCCATTCGATTTCAATGTTTTCGGTTTTTAATGTTTTAAAACCCGGGAGTTAGAGACGTTATTAGGGTTCGACCGAGAACATCTTATTCATGGTGTTTCTCTCTCTGAATCTTATTTCGACATAAATTCATTGCCCATCTTTCGAGCCTTGGCACTTACCATCAATTAAGTGTCATGTTCGAGGGGTACATAGGGTAATCCCTCGGGATTATCCGCCCTTTTACAACAAAAATGATTTTTTCTGGTTTCAAGGGTTAATCCTCGGGATTATCAGCCCTTTTAACAAACAAAAAATGATTTTTATGGTTTAAAAGCTTTAAGAGAGACAATTCTGGATACCCCAACCACATCTCCATTAGAGCTTAGGACCCATAACCATTCTCAATCCTCCTTTTAACCAACTCTAAGTCACATAGGAACTTCCAATTCTCGAAAACTTCCGGAAAACTGAAGTACCTTCAGAACCCGAATACCTGCGAACCAAATATCCTCTTCCACCCCGACCATCCGTAAAACTCGAATTGCACCTCAACACATTCAAAACGCCTCAAAAACCCGACCATTTCAAAACCTGAACTTCGCAACACAAAAAACTCCTCAAATCATCCAAATGGTCCAAATACCCCTTTGACTCCACCAAAAATGACCAAGATGCCCTTTTACTCCTCCAACCCCCATCATCTCTTAATCCCGTGAGGGCCCAAAAATGATCTCAAGTCTCTCAGAGCATTTAAAAATCTCTCAAAAGCACTTCAACCAGACCAACTCCAAGACCAGCCTTTTCTTCAACTCTTCGAAATCATCCTCACTCCTTCCGATCCTATCCTTTGGCTTTACTGAATCTCTCTAATAAGGGTTTGAAAGAAGGCAATCCCGACAATTGGAGACCGAGGTTTCCTCGGGCACCAATCCGAAGTCGTGGTCGTTGCCACTTCTAAGGGGTGTAACCAGTGCGAACCCACACAGAATCTCTAGTGTGATCAGATAAGTCCTATCCGTAGGCAACATATCATCAGAGTCAACCCACGGTTCTTAGAACCCTCCTTCCCTCCTTCCTAGTATCTTAGGTCAAACTAGGTGGCGACTCTAGTCAGTTCCGCCCTTAGGGCATAAGTCCGCGTGGAGCCCATTGAGAGCGGGTGTAGTGCACACTTGCATTCCCTTTGTGCTTTCTGGGAAAGACGGACGATTGAATAGGTATTTGAGGGTTGCCATGTATAACGGGTTTTCACCCTCCACAGAATGGCATTTTAGGATCTAGGCTTTTCAGTCAGGCCATATTTAGATAGACCCCCCTCATACCGAAAAATCACCCTCCACAGAATGGCGACTCTGCTGGGGAAAACTTGAGTAAGTTTTTCTCAAACTCAAGGAAGACTGAACTCCATTCAAAATTGTCGAGATTTCCTTAACTTCTTTCAAAACCTTTAAGAGATTCATTTCAAAGCCACTAGGACTACTCTACTCCACACTTAGAGTGTGTTCTGAGAGGATAGTTAGGATGAGAGTTCAGAGTTTGAGATCGGCTTGAGTGCCATATGTGTGCTTTACCTTTTGCATGCTTCACTTTTGTATGTTTTGTGTTTACTGTCTTATGTTCACTGCTCTTCATGCATGACATAATATTTATTGCTTATTTATTGCTTTTGTAAATGGGGCCTTCCTAGAAGGAGTCAATCCATTGTTGCATCGGGTAGCATAGGACATGCATTCCTCTGTGTCACCCGACTTGTCCACGAGTCACGGGATCCCCAACCGGTCCACGGTTGATTCCCCATGAGCTGGGTCCTTCCTAGAAGGAGTTAACCCACGAGGTAATACGGTCCAAGACCAACGCCTTGAAACTCATGATCCAAAATACCCTCCATTACCCGAGTCTAAGCCAGCATATAGTGAACTCTGAGCCTTCAGCGTCCAGCTGCCCGGTCCCGTGTCTAAGATGGGTTTATGGGTAGTCACCCCCTTGTATGCCGCCTGTCTGACCACCCTTTGCATTACCCTGAAGATTGCATGGGCTCAGTTCTCCAAGTGTCCTCTGCACCACGGGTGTCTCTAAAGCCTGATGTCACGCTACACGTCCATAGAGGATCCCGTATTTACCGGATACCCATACATGGCACAACGTAGTCAGTGAATAATTTAGACTTTAGACACACCTGACCGTGCAGACGACGGGAGACCCGTTCCCATGCAGTACTTCCCCAAGTTTTCCAAAAGTGAGTATGTTGTGATAATCACCGGCCGTGACTCATGTGACTTGTCTGGAAGGTGATTATCCCAATCATTCGCACTCAGCTCCACATCAAATATAGCCACGATTTACTATATGCAATACGTGTTTGCAAACCTTTTTTCTCAAATCATCTGTTTCAAAATGTTCGGAATTCTCACTTGTGTCAAAACTGTTTACTTGCTACCATTCAAGAGTTTTGAAACCTAAACTCTTTTACTTCAAAATCAAAACCGATATTCAAAACCTTTTCAAAACCGATTTTAGCAAAACCACTTTCAAAATGACTTTTCAAACCCTCTCTCAAAATTAGTTTTCAAAACTAATTTCCATTTCCAAGGATAAACGGGTCATACTAGTAATTGCTTAATCGTTCCCCCGACTCTTACTTATCATCTTCTCTCCCTTCTTTTCCATTTTATTTCCTCTTTTTTGCAGGATAAAATGATGAACAGACTAGTGCCAGTGCCTGGAGAGAAGAAGTGCCCTAGGAAAGTGAACAGAAGCAAGGCAGAGGAAAGACCCAGTGAAGGACAAGCTCTCATGACCCCCTACCAAGTGGAGCGTCACCAGGAGTCGACCTTTGCCAAGGAACTCAGGGACTACTGCGCTCAGATGAAAGGCCCTGACGAGCCGCTGCTGGCTGGACTTGCCAGAATGTGTAGAGTGGCCGTTGACTATGAAGCCTTGTTCGAGTCAGTCACTTATTGGGATTCGACGGACCATCTGTACCGCTTCAACCTCCAAGAGTTGATCATCTTGCCTGCTGAGATGGATGCACTGCTTAAGATCAAGCCCCATCAGAAGATGCCCACCATCCCCGTCGAGCGATCGCATACTCCGAAGTTTGCAGCTGATTTTCTGGGGGTAAGGATCGAGGAGGTTGAAAGTTTTAGTAGCATGAGCATACGCCTGCGAGATCTCCTGCAACAATTCTACCAACCATACTATCCCAAAAGCACCAAAGGCGAGTGCTTGACCTCTGCATCATGGGCTTTATCTGTTTCGACAAAGAGACTTGAGGATCAACCCACGAGTAATCTACCTGCTGAAGGCCTTAGAAGAAGGAAAAAGTATCGGGACGGTGGTCGTGGCCGAGATGGTGAGAGCTTTGGACCGCTGGAAGGAGTCCCGAGCCTTGGAAACCTTTTTCTTAGGAAGCCCGCTCCTTCTCCAAATATGGTTGTTCGATCATCTTGGGTTGATGAAGAAGGTGGAGGTGTATAAAGTAGTGAATATAGATACTTTCCCGACTGCCCGGAAGCGAGCACAAAAGCCTGAAGCAGGATGGAGAGCTTACTTCATGGACCGTTGTTATGATTGGCAGATTAATTGGATTTTGCGTGACTGGGATGTTCAAGGGGGAACTGTTCAATCAGCTCATCAGGAGGATGGGCTGACATTGCTAGGCCTAGAAAGGTTTATCACTATCTTTCCCTTCAGAGCGATGCGCCAATTCGGTCGAGAGCAGACCGTACCCGGAGCCAGAAGCAATGTCTCGGTAGATCGTCGGTACACAGATAGTAGCATCAACTACATTGCTGGGGTTTATAACTCCGGAATAAAGTGGGCCATCTTCAAGATTAAGTACTTTGGTTTGAGCAAAGAGTATCAAACATGGTTGACTATGCGCGTCGACCGGATGGTAAAAAGTGCTTATGACCCGCACCACTCAGTAGTCACTCAAGATCCACGACTGTCGATTGTGGAGGACCTGCAACCGATTCCCACTACCCGTCAGGAAAGAAAGAGGGAGAAAGAGGAGTACAAGCGGCAGAAGACTATCGGTTGATCTCCTATGCTATCACCCGTTACTAGTAGAAGTTCACCCTTTTGAGTTGGATGTAACTCCTCTTTCCCCCTGTTATGGAGTTCGGCTATGTAGTCGAAATTTTGACTACTCGGATGTAGTTTTCTCCTCTTTTAAATTTGGATGTAACTCCCCTTTCCCCCTAGTATGGAGTTCGGCTATGTAATCGAAATTTGACTATTCGGATGTAGTTTTCTCCTCTTTTAAATTTGGATGTAACTCCCCTTTCCCCCTATTATGGAGTTCGGCTATGTAATCGAAATTTGACTTTTCGGATGTAATTTCCCCCTCTTTGAATTTGGATGTAACTCCCCTTCCCCCTTATCGTGGAGTTCGGCTATGTAATATTATCTAACATTATGTTTTCCCCTATGAACTCGGATGTAACCCCCATTTTCCCCGACATATGCAATCTCGATTGAGCAATGAAATAGTACGGCGTTTATTCTTGGAAATGGAAATCGGCTTGTGCGCCTTTTCCGTATTATCATTTTACGAAAAGATTTAATTTTTGAAACACCTCGTTTCACCAACATCGGGGACGACTTCCTTTTCTGCTTTATCATTTTATGAAAAGGATTTACATTCGTACTGACATCGTCCACGCATTCCATATTCCTCGGTATCGCAGAAACCAACCAGAGCAGAGCATAGCGTCAGGAGTTCTCTTCCAGTTTTGCCAACATTACTCGATTGTGGAAAAGAGATTCCCGGGGTAGGTTGGCCAGTGACACTACAACTGAAACCTCATCAGAAACAATGGATCAAACTCTGACGAATCCTACTGCTTCAGAAAATGCCCCGGCTGCCTCAGCTGTAGAAGCAAGTGCAAGTGCAGCAAGAGCAAGTGCAAATGCCCCGATCCCTGATCCGAACGTTCTCTGCCTCATGCTGGAACAATCAGCGAAGAATGAAAGGATGATGAGGCAGACAATTGAACGTCTGGAGGAAGAGCTGCGCAGAGAAAGAATGAGCAAAGGGAAGGAGCCTTACCTTACTGATCCAGAAGATGATTATATCGACGAGACACCCAAGCTCACGTTTACCCAAAACCCCATGTTCAATACCACACCACAACCAAACAATGAACACACCACCATTCCCCCCACAACCTTTCGAATGGCTGATTTACTTTCTGGGGCACCCATGCCACCACCAATCTTGACCACAACCACAACTGTTCCAACCACTTTCCCAAAATTACCACCTTTTCTACCAACTGGGACTGCTCCTCAAATTGCTAACATGAATTGGTCTAGACCACCTGAGACTTTCTATCCGAATTCACCTATCCCTGATCCGATCCAGATGAGACAATATCAGTACACTGCTCCAGGACATGCTGTCCGTTTCGAAGAAGCTATTCCCCACACTCAACTACTGCCCACACCCATCAAGTCACCTAATCCATGGGTATCAACAACCTCAAACCCAACCCCTTCCTACTGAAAATCCCCGTCTAACATGGAGGACTGGAAGAAATCTGTGAAAGAAGAGCTGCTGGCTGAAGTGCGGCTAGGGGAACGAGCCAAGATGCTTGGCTTCCGCTATTTCAGCATGAAGCCGCTCTAAGCTTCCAGAAAATTTAAAACTCCCCGAAATCTCGAAATATGTGGGAAAGGAGACCCCAGGCATCACCTTTCTCAGTTTGATCGGGTAATGACAATGCATGGATTGAACGATGAGATGAAAATTATATGCTTCCCTAGCTATCTCGAAGGATCTGCGCAAGCATGGATTTCAAGGTTAGATCTCTCTGGAAAAAAATTGGAGGAAGTTTATCAGGCCTTCGTCGAGCAGTACAGCTACAATGCCCATCTAGGGGTCACCCGCAGAGACCTCGAGACCATGAGGCAGAGAATAATGAGACGGTCATGGAATTCATCAATCGCTGGAGGGAGGTGGCCGGCCAAATGCTTGATCGCCCTACCGAAGATGAGCAGATAAGAATAATAATCTCATGTCTGGAGGGTCCATACTCAGATCATCTAAAGTCCCTTGGGATTTGTGACTTCAAACATCTGAAAGCTGCTGCTTCGGCTGCCGAAGAGTTAGCACTAGCAGGAAGATTAAAAGGGTTGAACCTCCCTGGATCAGGACCCAGAACTTCATACCATCAGAACCGCCAAAACCGTGATAGCAGCAACAATCACAACAACAATGACAACAACAAGACTGTCCCAACACCTCCAGTGAATCAGGTGCAACCTAGAACCCTCACCGACTACCAGCCTCCCACACCTCCAGTGTATCAGGCACAA
The DNA here is from genome assembly GCA_023374045.1 of Limonium bicolor. NCBI lineage: Eukaryota > Viridiplantae > Streptophyta > Magnoliopsida > Caryophyllales > Plumbaginaceae > Limonium > Limonium bicolor. The sequence continues at coordinate 488,479,557 of CM041776.1, forward strand.
TCCTCCGGGACAACCCAGAACTATCGGGCAATGCCTCCTCCCCGTGATTTTCAAACCCGACCCCAGCGGCAATACTCAACATTGGGGATGCCGTTGAATAAGGCATACAAGAAGTTGAAAGAAAGTGGTTTCCTCCTGAAGCACCCAAATCCCAAACCAGGAATCACCCAACTTGGGCCCGATGTGAAAAGCTTCTGTGAATACCATCTGATGAAGGGGCACAGTACGGAAAACTGTAGAGCGTTGCGTCATGCTGTACAAGATCTAATTGATGCAGGGGAGGTGCAATTCCCCAACGCCAATCCAAATACTCAAAACAATTCCATCCCCCAGCATGTAAATATGATAAGGCTCAGAGAAAGAGAAGGAAGTCTGCCAGACCTTAGCAAAATTGTGAAAGCTGACGACATCGGGAGTACAACGGAAGTGAACCGACGGAATCCCTCCCCATTTGTCACACCCGCACCGCTATTAGATACCTTCAAGGTTCCCCGTCAGGAGATTCATTTCGATATACCCTCCTTGATGAGGGAGTATTTGAAGGAGAAAAATAGGGCTCAAAACACTGTCAACCAATTAAAGTATCAAAGGAAGGTGCCAATCTTTTTCCGATATTGCATGGGTCGACCGATAGAAAGGAATTTGGAAACTTTGCTGGTATTAGCTTCTGAGGCAGAGGGCCTCTAAAAAAAATGAAGGCGCTAGAAGTTGTTGAGGCTTGGTGCCGCCAAAAAGTCCTTGAGAAGCAAAGAAAGAGAAACACTGTCATGTGCAATATGATCATGATCACCAATGAAAGGACTGAATCGCAACAGGTAAGTCAAACCTCTTCCATCTCTCCTCTGTACTTCGGCCCTAGTATCTATAGCCCCGCATCGCAGCACGTGATGTCTCAGATGGGCTACCAACAGGGGAATAGGTTAGGAAAGAAGTTGCAGGGCGTGGTAGAGCCACTAGTGCCATATGCTGGAGGTCGAGGAACAGGCTTAGGATTCGTAGAGGCGCCAGGTATGATGCTAACAGATTCACATATAACTTCCGTAGACCTTTCCTTATCAGTTTTATCTAGAACCGTACATATCTGTGAATTGTGATGAGCAGAGAGTGGTTCGGGCTCGGGAGCATCTAGAGACAATGGAGTGGGAGAGCTGGTGGACCACTTTATCTCCATCAACTCACGCCTTAAGGACCATGACGACAAGGAATGCAACCAAGGAATGCCCGAAGGAGTAGCGGAGAGCAGAGTCACGATCGAATCAATCATCAAGGACCCCGCACCCTCGGTGGATGGTCATGGAGCATGTCTTGTCGTCTATCACAAGAAAGAGGGGTCGATTCAACAGGAGCCTTACATAATTAGTCTAAGCTAGCAGTAGTGATGATAGTAATGATGGTAGTAGTAGCGATAGTATCAGTGAGGGTAGCAATGGCAGTTGTAATGAAGACATCGACAATACAAACAGAATCGAAATAGGAGAAGGATCGTCACCATCTATTTTCACTTGTAAAGATGGTGGCAATTTTCTGTCAATCACCGACTTATCCAACTCCTCGTATAATAATGAAAATTCAGTTTATTCAGAAAGTTCGTCTCCTTTGTCGCTTGATTCATTGAAAACTTATGAGGCCGAAGAAGAGGAATATGATGAAGAAAACATGCTTCCTACAGAACAGTACTCCACCACACCCAGATATCCAAGTAGGAGATTTCATCCTGAAAGAGCTGAGAAGAGATTTACCAGATCCACGAGGGAAGTTCAGACCGAACTGGGTGGGCCCTTATCCGGTCAAAGAAATAACCCCCCCATGGTGCTGTATTACTGACAGATTTAGATGGGGAAGAATTTCAAAGCCTCGTCAATCTCGACCGGTTGAAACGATATTACGTCTGAACCGTCATAAAAATCCAAAAAAAAAAAAAACACACGCATTCATTCAAAATCCAAAAAATGCATCCACAAAATGCATCCATAAAAAATGCATCCAAAAGAAAATGCATCAAAAAAAAAGAGAAAGAGTGCATCCACAAAAATTATCATCTGCATTAGGTTTAGCTTAATTGCATCTGCATTTACATATCCCTAGTGCCGAGGTGCATCTCGATCATTAATTCTAGGAAAGCCACATAAGTCATCAGAGGCCGCCGAACTCTTGTATCAGCTTCCCCGGAGAAGTCTTGAAAGGATTTCTAACCTCCCGTGAGAGTTGAGTGCATGAGAGAAACACAGAGTGTGCAAAACCCAGAGCGCTTGATGCATTTAAATTTGAAGCACCATGTGAGGATCTCCCTTCGTGAAACTAAATATTGATGAGAAAAGCGCGTTACCATTCATGTCAAAATTTGAGAATAGTAGAGGAAACAATTACCTGTCGATAGGGATGACGAGGCACCTAGGATCGAAGAAAACCTCCACAAGACCAAAGGCCTGATTGACCCTGAAAACGATCCCTTAGTGAACCCCGCTGGGCCTTTCATTGAGAATCCTTTTGAAACCAGCTCCACGATATACCACCCCACATCACACAACCATTCACCCCTGCAAGAGAGGATAAAAGAGCTGGAGCCATGATTCTTTCCCCACCATTTAAAGCATGGAAGAAAGCTTGAAAGAGATACCCAAAGAAGATGAAAACGAGAGAAGTGGAGCACAAAACGCTCAAAATAGTAAAAAGAGGAAATGAAAGTCTCACACCATTCAATATCTCCATACTTGATAATTAGACGAGACCAGAAACATCAAATATGAAGAACTGCAAATCGACTACTCAAGGAAAGTAGCAAATCAAAAATGAGAGCACGTAATAATCCGCACAAATGTGAAAAGAGTCCAAAATCACTCCATCCATGGCGAAGGTGAAGCATATCCTCCGTTGCACCAAAGCTCCACAATCCTCAAACGAATCCTCCAGTCCCATGTGACATACCCTGCAGCCCCGTTATAACCCATCGAAAGACCTCCGACTTAGAGATGGTATTTGCTTGATTCGAAAAGTATCAAATTTGAAACATGAAAGGCCACGACGCGTCCGATCTTGTCAATACAATCGTGCACAAACGAGTGTCAAAGAGATCAGGAAGGCAGAGAAAAAACGAGTGTTCATCACCCCGATTAAAGAAAGCTAACTGACCTTAAGAAAGGAAACGGAAAGGTATAAGAGATCCCGAGAGGCCTCTTTCAGGTAGATTTTTCAAGAAAGAAGTGGCTCAGAAATGATTAATCTGACTTAACTAGAATTCTTGGCTGAGCTCACCTTGACACGACATCCTCGTTGCATTCAATCATATCCAAAATGCATGTAGAATAGATTTGCATCCATCGGTTCGGACATAATATCCTACACCACGGAAAAGGAAAGATGAGTATGCTCCTTTAGAAAAGGAAGCCGCAGCACAGAGCCTGTCTCCTTCACCAACCAGCATGACGACCACTCTCAGAAATTACACAGCTATCAAAACAAGGGATCAAAAGTCTTTGGGCGCTGTTCAAGGAAAATGCCCCGCAAGACATCCCCCCTCACCGCCAAATTCCTCACTCGCCAAAATACATGAACTACGTAAGGTCTGATCTCAACGGGGAGTTGAGTACGTAGGCAACCCTCTCAGGGTGCGACCCCGTCCCAATAAAAACCATCTACCCCTCGAACCACGAGGTCATTGCCATCACTCTATGGAGGAGTTCGCCTCAATCAAGAAAACCATCCCGGGGCCACGCCGGAGTCATCTCAGGGCCGTATAGGGAGTCACAGATCAAACTGGAGCCATCCGATCATACCGGAGCCCTCAGATCATATCAAACCCGAACCCATCAACCATCCCAGAGTCGTTGCTCACAAGGGAGTCATAGATCAAACTGGAGCCATCCGATCATACCGGAGCCCTCAGATCATATCAAACCCGAATTCATCAACCTTCCCAGAGTCGTTGCTCACAAGGGAGTCATAGATCAAACCGGAGCCGTCTCAGTGATAATACCGGAGCCATCTCAGTGCTACACCGGAGCCATCTCAGTGCTATACTGGAGGCATCTCAGCGTTATACCGGAGTCATCCCAGAACTTCCCAGGATCATTCCAAAACTCTTCTCTGGAGTCATTATCGGAGCCATTCCCGAATCATGTCAGAGCCATCGACCGAAACCTCTCTCGACCTCAAAAACCACACCTGACCTTTGCAGTCAAACCACGAATCTACTATTCACACCAAGGCTACCCTCCGTGCTGGAGCCATCCGATCATCTCGGAATCACCCAATCCCGTCAAACCCTGCACTCATACAGTCAAATACTACGACACCTAAGGTAGATTTCCAACCCTCAAATCCCTCATGAGGGATCAAATGGCCCACAGAGAGCGCCCGACCTCGAATCAACCTACAGCCAAAAACAACTTCAGATTAACCACTTACTGCAGTGAGTTTCGTACGACTCCTTCAACGCATTCTAGGCCCGTCATCAGTCCTAGAGCTAGACACCGAGATCTAGTTGAGGCCCGTCGTTAGCCCTCATGCATAACTCATATACCGGTTGTATTCTAGGCCCGTCTTTAGTCCTAGAGCTAGACATCGAGATCTAGTTGAGGCCCGTCGTTAGTCCTCATACAATTCGAAGATGCATTCTAGGCCCGTCATCAGTCCTAGAGCTAGACACCGAGATCTAGTTGAGGCCCGTCGTTAGCCCTCATGCATAACTCATATACCGGTTGTATTCTAGGCCCGTCTTTAGTCCTAGAGCTAGACATCGAGATCTAGTTGAGGCCCGTCGTTAGTCCTCATACAATTCGAAGATGCATTCTAGGCCCGTCATCAGTCCTAGAGCTAGACACCGAGATCTAGTTGAGGCCCGTCGTTAGCCCTCATGCATAACTCATATACCGGTTGTATTCTAGGCCCGTCTTTAGTCCTAGAGCTAGACATCGAGATCTAGTTGAGGCCCGTCGTTAGTCCTCATACAATTCGAAGATGCATTCTAGGCCCGTCATCAGTCCTAGAGCTAGACACCGAGATCTAGTTGAGGCCCGTCGTTAGCCCTCATGCATAACTCATATACCGGTTGTATTCTAGGCCCGTCTTTAGTCCTAGAGCTAGACACCGAGATCTAGTTGAGGCCCGTCGTTAGTCCTCATACAATTCGAAGATGCATTATAGGCCCGTCATCAGTCCTAGAGCTAGACACCCAGATCTAGTTGAGGCCCGTCTTTAGTCCTCATGCATAGGTAGATTGATCGTATTCTAGTCTATAGACCTAGAGCTAGACACCGAGATCTAGTTGAGGCCCGTCGTTAGTCCTCATACCATACTATCTATCACATCTAGGCCCGTCATAAGTCCTAGCGCTAGACGCTGAAGTCTAGTCGGGGCCCGTCATAAGTCCCCACTCGTATGGTACTCATATCTCACACATGGGAATGCCCCAAGCCACAGTGAGAATTTTTGGCGTCCCGTCAACCTTGATCCAATTCTGCAAGCCTTCTATTGCAGAATTGAATCAAGGGGAGCCATCTGTAGACACCAAAAATTCTCACCCGTTTTATTTTAAAACAAAAATACAAAAATGAACATGCTTTCGGAAACAAGGCGGTCGTCCCCGTTTTCAACTAAAAGAATTTCTTTTTACCGACATTTAAACCTCACATTCCTATGGAAAAGGAGCACGAGCTTTTGTTGAAATCTGTTTTAACTGACTTCATTTCGTATACACATTTTGTTGGTTTTTTAAAAACGTTCCACGGAAGATATTTCCCCTTGTTTTGCCCCGGCTCGTAACATAACATTTGTCTGATTTCCTCGCATTTGTATACCGAATGCAATCATAGCTCGGTTGGTCAGGGTATTCAGGGAGGAAACGGATGGTACCGAGTTCGAAACTCGGTGGAGGCGTTTTTTATACTGAACTCTCATTTTTTTTTTCCTTCTTCAGTAGTAAGCTCGCCCAGCAGCAGGCCCAAGCTTTGGGTCCGACTTTATTCCCTACTGAAGCCCACAACAACCTAAAAGAACCCTAGTTAGACATCTGTCTTTCTCACATTATAAAACAACCTTAGAAGAACCTACAGTGAGGCACGTTTTTTCTTCTGACCTCGCAGACACCAATCCCGATTTTCATTCCCTTCTGGTGGTTTGTTCTTCGTTCTTCCATTTTTCGAAACCACGAAGCAAAAACCCAGAAAAATCCCGCTGCGCCTTCTTCCTCTTCTCTTCGAACCTGAATCAGAAAACTCAAGAAGCCAGGAAAATTTTCATTACCTTCAAAATCTTCTGTTACCTTCGAATCATCGCCAACACCACCGGGTCTTCTTAATACCGTATCACACTCCCGTCGGTTTTGGTTCAGAAGCGTAAGTAAAAAAAAAAAAACCTCTCATAACTCACTGCTTCTCCACCTCTGTATCTTTTACTTCTTCTATTACATTTTCCCTTTCCGATTTTGCCAAATGAACTAGACCAATGGCGGCCCCCATAAGCGCATGGAGCATCGGTTCTTCCGGAATTTGATTTCCGATGTTAGTACCGACTTTCACGCTTCAAAACCCGCCCCACTTCTTTCTACTCCATTCAGTTCATTGTCTCTGTTTTTTTTTTTAAAAAAAATTCTTAGATACTTTTTTGAAAGGAAACTGAACATATCATGGGTTTCTGGGTTCGTATGACGCGAATGGGTTGAACGAGTTTCTTTTTCGGTTTGTTCGCATTTTTATCGTTCATATGCGTGCACCATAGTGAATACCAGACCCCAAAATGGGTCCAAGGGTTCGAAGGTGTAGAAAATGGTACCGTAAATTTATTCTTGATTGTCTGAAACAAAGACATTCGACTCCCTCCGCGGGAACTGATCTTAAAACTTCAAAAATTGCAATATATACGTTCTGGCGTTTCTGTTTCTTGTTGATGACACTCGATTTCGAACCAGATGCCAGTCTGAGTTCATCCGAGAGTTTATTGTAGTGCTAAGATGCGTTGTTTGAGCCGGGTATTTGTTACGACTTGGTTAACCATGGCTTCGGTCATGCGTTCCGTTTTCTGGCTACCATACACTTGTGTTTATCGTTGGTTTAAGACTAGATTCGTATCTGTTCCGGCGACTTCAAAGTGCGCCCTTCTCTGTTGAGAGGCTTGTGGAATCTTGTAATCAGTGGTAACATCCTTGTGGTTTGAGTCTGTCACTACCTTATTCTTGGTTTGTTCAGTCACGGTAATAAATGTCATTCAGTTCAATCTGGCTTTTGAAAGTGCTACAGAGATGCTATTAACAACTTTGTTCCTTTGGTGTAGAAATGCGAAGTGCGCAGACAGTCGACAAATACCCCTTGTTCTGCCTTCTTCTCCCTTCCTCTCGAATATTTGATTATTGTTTCGGTTGCTAAATGTCTTTCTAACTTCTGGATGCCTTTCTGTTGTAATGTATTCTGTCTCCCTTCTTTTATTTACAGAAAGAAGTTGCTCTTCTTCCGGGTACTATCTTCTCAACCCTTTAAGCATTGTGATGAATGAATTCGAATGTCTGATTCATTTGCCTCCGGCCTGTAATCTAGCATGCTTGTCTCTATCATTTAGCTATCTGTCTATTTTTTGCCTGCGTGCCTGGAAGTTGCCCTATGACCGATGAGTAATCTGTGATATCAGTTGCGATCTAAGTTTGATTGATCCATGTTGTTTGGTCTTTTCATCTAAGTCTAGAGTAATATTCCAAGGTTAGTGTGGAACCTACTATGTACAACCTAATTTTCGAGACTTAGAGGCAGGGCAAGTAAAAAAAGACAAAAAGATGGTGGGTATTCTGATCTGTGTTTCAGTTTTAAGACCTTGGGTGACTTTTTTGCTTGGTCACGGGAAGACAAAAAAAAAAGGAATTAACGAAATCATTAGTAACTCCTCGGTAGGATTCACTTAATCGTATGCTTTTTTAGATCTGACTTGGCATTTTATTTTCTGAAATCCTTTCGCAGGTATTTGGCTGATAAATCTTGATATTCAAGTCTCGTGTATACATGATTCCTGGATAGCTCTTTCCCTTTTTTCCATACGTGAACGTATATGGCTCATGTGGCTTCATCGCATTTCATGTCCGCTCTTTTATTTATTTCGATGGCTTATTTGTTTGGGTTTGATTCTGTTTGGGCTGGTATAAACATTGGCTCAAAATCTTTTTATTTCGGATTCAGCCCATAACTAGCCAACCGGGCTAGGACAGGTGACCTAGAAAGCCAACTAGGTTGCCCTTTTGTGGACCCTTGAGGCCCACTTTAGAAAAGCTCTAGGTTTGGGTATCCTCAATGCATACGGATCCTAGACACGGTCCATTTAAGGAATACCCGTTTCCCTTAAAACTTTCCAATCATCCTCTAATTTCAGAATAAAATGTACAATCAACAAAAACCCAATCCATTTGTAAATCCAAATATTTTTCATTCACACTTAGCTTAAGCCTAATTTCAAGCTTCCTTTTAGAAATCCATTTTCAAAGCCCAATCTCCAAAATTTGGACCCAATTCCATTTCAATTCGGCCCACTTCTCAATCCGGCCCACTTCTCAATCCGGCCCACTTCTCAATCCGGCCCACTTCTCAATCCGGCCCACTTCTCAATCCGGCCCACTTCTCAATCCCGCCCACTCTCAATCCGGCCCACTTCTCAATCCGGCCCACTTCTCAATCCGGCCCACTTCTCAATCCGGCCCACTTCTCAATCCGGCCCAAACCGACCCTCGGCCCACAAACCAAACCCAATCTCGGCCCAAACCAAACTCGGCCCACAATCCAAACCCAATCTCGGCCCAAACCAAACTCGGCCCACAATCCAAACCCAATCTCGGCCCAAACCCAATCGGCCCATTACCTAGCCCAAACCAATCGGCCCAACACCCTCGGCCCACAATCCAAACCCAATCTCGGCCCAAACCAAACTCGGCCCACAATCCAAACCCAATCTCGGCCCCAACACCCTCGGCCCACAAACCAAACCCAATCTCGGCCCAAACCAAACTCGGCCCACAATCCAAACCCAATCTCGGCCCAAACCAAACTCGGCCCACAAACCAAACCCAATCTCGGCCCAACACCCTCGGCCCACAATCCAAGCCCAACAAACTCGGCCCAACACCCTCGGCCCACAAACCAAACCCAATCTTGGCCCAAACCAAACAGGGCCCAAACCCGAAGCCCAAACCATGGCCCAAAACCAAGAAAGCCCAAAACCATGGCCCAAACCAAGAAAGCCCAAAACCATAAAAGACCCATGTCTCAAATAAGGCCCAAGTCCACAAAGCCTAAGTCCACAAAATCAAGCAAGCCTAAGTCCACAAAATCAAGCAAGCCTAAGTCCACAAAATCAAGCAAGCCTAAGTCCACAAAATCAAGCAAGTCTAAGACCACAAAAATCAAGTTAAGTCCACAAGAATCAACCTTGAACCAAAGGTTGACCTTTGACCTGAGAATTGACTGAACGTTGACTTTGACCAAAAAACCTTGACCTTGACCAAAACCTTGACCCAATCATTGACCAAACCCGAACATCGACCCGGTTCATCTTCCAATACAAGTCAAACCAAATCAATTCCAACACATGTTCCAAACCCGTTCCCTTTCATTTCACTTTCAATTTGTAAATTCCTTTCCAAATCTAAAAACCCAAAAAGAATTTCAAGACCATCATTTTATTCAAGTCTCATCAAGTTTTCAAAGAAACCGTTTTGTGGAATTTAAAAAGGAAAAACTCTTCTCACATCACAGAAAACTCTTCTCCATTACAGAAAGTTCTTCTCACATATACAGAAAGTTTTCTCCTAAAAACATTTCTCAAAATCGGTGTTTCTTTACCGAGAATTCCGAACAACTTCGAAGTTTTTTCCCAACTCAGTTTTTAACTCAAATAACCGTTTTTGGGGAGCAAGTAATGTCTAACCCCTTCAAAACATTTCCTCCATGGTTAGGACATCACTTGTCTTCCTTCCCAAAAATAAAAATCCAAGGCGGGGCACTGGGGTCATAACCTCCCTTGTCGCAGTCTGGATCTCTTTAGGCGGGGCATTAGGGTGACAAACCTCCCCTAATTGCAGCCTAGATTTCTACAAGGCGGGGCGCTAGGGAAGTGACGGCCTTCCTAGTCGCAGCCGGGATTTCAGAATCATCTAACTCCCTTCCATTCGATTTCAATGTTTTCGGTTTTTAATGTTTTAAAACCCGGGAGTTAGAGACGTTATTAGGGTTCGACCGAGAACATCTTATTCATGGTGTTTCTCTCTGAATCTTATTTTTCGACATAAATTCATTGCCCCATCTTTCGAGCCTTGGCACTTACCATCAATTAAGTGTCATGTTCGAGGGGGTACATAGGGTAATCCCTCGGGATTATCCGCCCTTTTACAACAAAATGATTTTTCTGGTTTTAAAAGCTTTAAGAGAGACAATTCTGGATACCCCAATCCAACATCTCCATTAGAGCTTTAGGACCCATAAACACTTCTCAATCCTCCTTTTCCAACTCTAAGTCACATAGGACTTCCAATTCTCGAAAACTTCCGGAAACCTGAAGTACCTTCAGAACCCGAATACCTGCGAACCAAATATCCTCTTCCACCCCGACCATCCGTAAAACTCGAATTGCACCTCAACACATTCAAAACGCCTCAAAAACCCGACCATTTCAAAACCTGAACTTCGCAAACACAAAAAACTCCTCAAATCATCCAAATGGTCCAAATACCCCTTTGACTCCACCAAAAATGACCAAGATGCCCTTTTACTCCTCCAACCCCCCATCATCCTCTTAATCCCGTGAGGGCCCAAATGATCTCAAGTCTCTCAGAGCATTTAAAATCTCTCAAAAGCACTTCAACCAGACCAACTCCAAGACCAGCCTTTTCTTCAACTCTTCGAAATCATCCTCACTCCTTCCGATCCTATCCTTTGGCTTTAACTGAATCTCTCTAATAAGGGTTTGAAAGAAGGCAATCCCGACAATTGGAGACCGAGGTTTCCTCGGGCACCAATCCGAAGTCGTGGTCGTTGCCACTTCTAAGGGGTGTAACCCAGTGCGAACCCACACAGAATCTCTAGTGTGATCAGATAAGTCCTATCCGTAGGCAACATATCATCAGAGTCAACCCACGGTTCTTAGAACCCTCCTTCCCTTCCTTCCTAGTATCTTAGGTCAAACTAGGTGGCGACTCTAGTCAGTTCCGCCCTTAGGGCATAAGTCCGCGTGGAGCCCATTGAGAGCGGGTGTAGTGCACACTTGCATTCCCCTTTGTGCTTTCTGGGAAAGACGGACGATTGAATAGGTATTTGAGGGTTGCCATGTATAACGGGTTTTCACCCTCCACAGAATGGCATTTTAGGATCTAGGCTTTTCAGTCAGGCCATATTTAGATAGACCCCCCTCATACCGAAAATCACCCTCCACACTGCCTTTTTCGTTTTCCTGGCAAAGTTGTTGTCTACTTTTATTTTTGATCCAGGATAACGAAGCAGGAGTCTAGCCAAAGACTATAAACGGGCAGCTTACTGGGAGGTAACCCAGTTAAATTTATTTTTTTGTTTTTGTTTTATTTTCTTAGGTTTATTTTGTTTTCCTTTTATTTTAAAGTGGAAATGGTGCATGTGCTTTAATGCAACGCTTTAAGCGTTTTTGTGTAGTTGTGAGTGTGTGCAGGTGAAATTTTTATTATGGTGTTTGATGTTCTCCAAGGTTGGACACTTGCCTGGACGCAAGTGTGAGGAATGATGCTACCCCTTGTTCGAGCTAAAGTGTGAGGAAAGGAACCTTCCTCAATCTACGTTATCAGGGGAGTTTCAGTTTCTTTATTTTAAATGTTTGTGTTCAGCCTATCATGCTTAATGCTTATTTTTATATCAGTCCATGATTGTCTTGAATGAAATTCTTCATGAGTCTGGCATATTTTGAAAGGTCTTTTCTTGATTTTTATTTTTGAACAATGAGGACATTGCTCCTCTTAAGTGTGAGGAAGTAGGACCTTTCCCTGAAAATATGCCAGTTGCGCTTAAATGCCATACTTGTTTTTGTTTGTCCTATTGCTTTGAAGGAATTGCTTCTTTGAGTGCCAATAAATACTGAATATTCAGGTGAAAATTTTGTTGAGGTTTTGAAAACAAGCCTGATGGCCACCTCAAGAATCTTTCTGCTTTGGGTTGTTTGTATGTATAGTTTTATCCAAACTGAATCTATTTTCACTGAAATTTGGTGGATTAGCTGATTATGAAAACTGAATTGGTCTAGTTTGGGATTTTTGGAATGATAAGAAAGTTTGGTATGAAAGGATAAGGCAAGGTACTCCGCTGATCTGAATTGAAATTTATTTCTGAACCAAAACAGGCCTCTTCATTCGGTTATTAAGTCCTTGGGGTGCTTCATCACCCATCTACCTAAGGTCTTGTGGTCTAGGATAGAAGGCCCAAAGCCGCTACAAGGGTGAGAGAAAAGTCTGAGGGGATGAATTAAATATGCAAATGGCAAAATAAATGTTAAGGAAAAGGAACTTTGAAAAGTTAAATGTGTAATTCAATTTTGCTTATTCTGATCATGAGTATGTGGTGTTGAAAGGTATCACGGAATAAGGTGTTACTTCACACCCCTTGTCATCCAAAGATTAGAGGAAGAAACGGTGGAAGATCCCAGACTATTCTGTTTCAGTTTCTATAATCTAACTTCTCCATGCTTTTAAAAACATTCTTTTTCACAGTTTACGAAAACCTACAGCAAATAGCAGAACTATTCTTTTGATTGTCATTTTGCTTGTTTTCCATCTGCAGTTGTTTGATCTTGAGTTTCAATACTACGGCCCTTAAGAGTAGTCATATTCTGTATTTGCTTGAGGACAAGCAAAAGCTAAGTGTGAGGAAGTTTGATAAGTGTGAAATATATCTATTTTTAGGGTCATAATTCATCCTATATTTGTCATAATTTCTGTTATATTTGTCACTTATCGTATACTTTTATTAAGATTTATTTCTAGATGAGAGCTGATTTATTTTATGTGACAAATGCAGGAAAACGATTATATTATATATATATATATACAGCTGCACCATCAGTAATTCATCAAGACTTCTCGTTCATTCCTTATTTTTATGATTACACATGGTCATAATTGTTGACGTACAACACCAATTCACTTCATGAAGATTGATATCATTATCTAATTGTTTACGTACAATATCATTCCTGTACGCACGAGCACAATGGTGGGCCACATTTAATCGTTTATTTATCATTAAACAATCGCTGCAACATTGGCTTATGGACATTAACTCACGGCGGCAAGTCTTTGCTCACAAAGACATTTATTTCATGACTAATCTCATGCCGTGGTAGACACCACAGATTAGATATTGGAGTTGCTGCTCATATAAATATTAGAGTTAGGGTTAATGAGTGCGGACTGGGACGCCGCCACACCAGAGAGAGGCTTCGGCCTCTCAATCTCTCCTTGCACACTCACGATTCCACCATTGTTACCACACCACACTTCTGACAGAGGATTAATGCAGAGACACGTGAAGACAGAAGACGGAGTAGAGAATCTTCTTAATAGGGTTTCTTCTTCCTTTTTGTCTAATATGTCAAAGTGTTCTTCTTTTGTTGTTTTTATATTTTTAGAGTTATGTTTGGGTAGTTAGTTTAGCTCCCCGGGTTGGGGTAGCAAACCGAATCTTTATAGTTATTTTATAATCTTTTTTCTCTGATTATAATTGCAGTAGTTTAATTCCTGTTCTTCATGTGCTTTAATTCTCTAGCTAATTATTAAAGCAATCCTTGTAGTTTTCTAATCAAAATGCGGCGCTGAGATTAGTTAACAAGACATAGGAAGTTAAACCGGATTAACGACTAGAAGCATGGTTTGCCTATAGGTTAATCTGTCTCCAATAGGAATTGTTAATAATGCAATTGGTTAGAATTGGCTTGGGCATGGTTTGCGGCTTGTTATTTCTACCGGTTAGGATTCGTTGTACAGGGACCGGTCAACGGGTTAATTAAGATTCCTGAGTTTATTGCAGAATTAGGGAAGAGTTTATAAATAGATTAATAAAGTGAATGTTTGCAGAACAATCCGGGGTGCTTCCTTAGATTTAGAGTTTTAATCTTTATTTCTTTATTTAGTTTATTTTTTTACCGTTTTATTATTTCGTTATTTTATATTTGTTTCTTGAGTTATTCTTTTTATTAAATTAAGTAAAACCTGAAAAAGTGACGTTTCCTGTTTCCTTAGTTTAGTTTTCTCGGTTAGTAAATAAATTGTCAGTTAATTGAACGAGGTCCCTGAGATCGACAACCCCACTCAATTCACTATTCCGTAAAACGATAGGTACACTGCCTAGGTAGAGATAGTAACATATTTCTTCTCAACAACATTCCCAAGTGTGCCATGCACAAATAATCCAACAATGCATGCCTCGCATGACAAACAAACAACCATAACCCACAACAAACAACAATTTATTCTATGCCCCGCATACGACTCATTAAAATTAGTGCACACACTGTGCACAGCCAAGAGGCTCTACCCCCCTTAAAAAGGGTTACGCCCCCGTACCCCACAAGTATACAACAGCCGCTAACCAAAGAGCGCTGGATACTTGGGTCTCGTGGAATTCTCATATTGAGAGACGGGTCGATCTTAGGTATTTGATTCCTAAAAGAGGTTATGAGAAAGGTGAGGCGCGTACACTTCCAGCCAAAGGCATGGAGTACTTGGTGCGCTGTGTCAACCACGTTCTACTAGGCCCACTCGCTCCGTATTGAGGTGTAGACCCACGGATATGGAGCTAATACGCCCTTCATTCTATTGTTATCTTAGATGGTTTATTTGCAGCAGTTTATTGCTGACGTACTTCCATTATGACAGTGTCGTTCACGGTGTTTGTAACTAAAAACAGAGGTATCTCAGTCGGTGCGGAAACCTTAGTTGTATGTGCACACGACTAGATCAAAATCGTATATCGATATTTTAGATCGCTAGTGCGTAATGTTATTCAAGTCGTTATTATCTTCACTCGTCGGTATATTGCTGAGATGAAGTATGATGTAAATAATCATTTGTATTTAGCGTCGTTTGCACTAGTCATAATATTTTCTTTAAGACATGTTGGTAATAATGCACGGGAATGATCCTTGTAATCCCGTGTCTCCCGGTGTTTGTTTCGGAGTAAGGTATTTAATTGTAATATTTATTATGTATTTCCAGTTGGTATATATTGTGCTTCTCGTGTGCTGGTTTAGCAACATTCTTCCTATGGTTCGTCCCGTTTATTAGGGGAATCCATTGTTATAGTCACATTTGTATCCTGCACTGTTTGACATCCCTTGCGGGTATGTTCTTGGCAGTTGAGGTATTTTCCTCAGTTATATTTTATATTTTTATGTTCACACGTTTTTCATATTTAAGTTATGGTTTGAACTCGGTAGTTATTTTGGAGCATGTCCTTTCACTGTCCAGGCTGTTGTATAGCCTTTCTTGCATTTTATTTCTCATCAGTGTTTTCCGTGCGAGCTTTGCTCATCTGTAGTTGGAAAAGTATTCATTCACATAGTAGTTTGCAAAGGTCGCTTTCGCGCGCACCATATCTCAGTCAATTAGACGGTTGCTTATTTATTGTAGTATTCTCTTTAAAGTTCAGGGCATCCACAAGTGTACTAGCTTCGCCTTTATTGTATATTAAACAATAATGTACTTGTGTTCAACCTCTCCCTGAAAAAGAATGCACCATTGTCCTTAATTTGGACATACATACTTATGATACCATTTGGTATTGTTGTATATATTTTTTGTAATTGGAGAGTAGTGCTCTCTTTGTCCCGTTTACGGGTAATGATTCTAATCATTGAATGGTTCTTTCCAAATGTTCGAATTGTTTTAATGTAAACGATTTTGTATATCATATTCTCATTAGCCCATTTATTGGGTCCCCTTAGTTTAATTAACTATCAATTCTTCTCCATTGTTGGGAGGTTTTCTTTTAAAGATTATTGTGTGTTAGTCATTCCTTGGTGGAATTATGACTTGGTCATATTGTATTTGCAGGTTGTTGGTTCCCTTGATCTTGTTAGTTAAACTGGGGTATAATTCGTTAATCTATTCTAGGCGGTTATTTACACTGGTCAGGGTTTACATTTCTGACTTTTGTGTGGAGTTGACTACCTCTTGTATTCCTCCCACCACTTGTCTACGTGTATGGGGTACCGTACTGATACATTGCTACTTACTTGAGTAACTTGAACTGTCGAGTTCTGTCGATCCCACAAGCTCCCATGGAGTGTGGTCGTCCCATAACTAGTTTATAGACTCATAGTGGCCTCACACGTTTGTGAAGTATTCTGGTGTCAATCTCCCTTTCTGTTATATTGGGGGTCTCCCGTGGGAATGTTCGTTCCCTGGGTTCCGCACTGTAATTGTAACACCCCTATAATAATAAAACAACAGCGGAAAATAAACTAAAGGTGCTACAGACCATCGGGCTCCAAACACCCGGTACCAACCTCACCAATTACAACCATTACAATTATCTAAGTTACGGTCTGAACTTCGAGAAAACTTAACATTAACATAACAATAATAAAGTACATTCACTCTCCATAAACCTAATCCCATCCCAATCACTCATGCTCTTCGTGGCCACCTGTAAATCAATTTGTACCTGCAAGATGAAACCAAGCAGCCCACCCCGGGAGGGGTGAGTTAGTTCCCTGGAATGGAACTGGTACAATTCTCCAAAACAATCTTTTAAACGAAACTCTTCAAAATGAACAGTAACATGAAATTAAACTCTTGAAAGTAAAGCAGGGAAACAAGGCACTTTAAAATCACCAAGCCAAAGATAACAAGTTAAGGATAAAGATAAATGATAGAAAAGGTAAAGTTAGTGAAACAAAATCACATCATGTGTTAGTGAACATCCATTTCCTTAGTTAAACCCAATTCCCATTAGGAGTAGAAAAACTCAGATAGTCACAAAGGACTAGGAATGATAAAACAGATCCAAGAACCAAGAACTCAAGAGTGGAATAATTTCAACTGGGAGAGATGGCCCCCACCGCCAATCACGTCCTTTTAGGACAGGGAATATACCGCCCCTCACTGTTTATCACGTCCACTAAGGACAGGGGATATACAGCCCCTCACTGTCTACCACGTCCACTAAGGACAGGGGATATACAGCCCCTCACTGTCTATCACGTCCACTAAGGACAGGGGATATACAGCCCCTCACTGTCTTTCACGTCCCTTCTTGGGACAGGGGATATACAACCCCACTGTTACCATTAAAGACGCGCGCACGTCGAAACCTCAAGAACCAGCTCATGGATGAAACGATATCCAGAGTCAAAAGAAGAATTTCCAAGATTAACCTTTTTCCAAATTCCCACTAGATCACTAACTACCCAGAGCAATACTAAAACACTCAGTCCTACAGAGTGCAGAAGCGTAAACCCTAAGCAGTCAATGTCTAACGGGGTAACCAAATAGAAGGAACCAATACCCATGTAAGTTTCACATTCAAGGCTCAGTTAGTCACACAAGCTGAGTTAGTCATACACACAGTTTCCTTTTGAAATCCATTCAAGCCCAGTTAGCGTTTTCCAAAACACTCCATAAAGCCCATTAGCAAAAGTGTCTGAGCACGAGAAATCGTACAAAACATTCCATAGAGTCCAAAACACAACAAGCTGAGTACGAGAAATCGTACAAAACATTCCATAAAGTCCAAAACACGTCAAGCTGAGTACGAGAAATCGTACCTGGGTAACGCTGTAGCAGTTCTAATCAACTTGCGCAAACAATCAACAGTACTCTGAAGAATATTAAAGGTAATCTATCATCAACCACTTGTAGACTATGTTACGCTTAAATAAACTCCTTACTCTTATTTCAAAGTCTCAATTATCCTTTAAGCCCTCACTCAAATGTTATGTATAATCTTTGTGTTATCTGAGAACGTTGTATAGCCCAAGGTGGTAAGATCAAGGAATGTATTCGATCAACATTTGCTAATTGTCCACTCCTATCCACTTTATTCATACTTAACCACAATCCTCACCTTCAAGACTTTTGAGACCTCTATATCATAAATGTGTTTACATTATATCATAACCTAATTGAGTTACTAACTCATTTATCTTATCTTTAGTCCAGAAAGACTTTTTATTACATCCAGCTAATAATCTTGACATAAGATGTTAAATTACTTTTCATCTTGAAACAACTATATTATAGTTAACTTAGACTTATCGAACTCTTACATTTAGTATTCACAAGGTACATTATTTGCTTAATTATTACCTATATAATAAGGTGCTTAAATATAACCTTTTATGTATCCTTACTTACCTTTAATCTCCTAAATATTTTATTTTTACACCCATTCACTCTATAGACTATGTATAATCCTTTTGTACTAAACTTCAATAAACTTAAGCCTTAAATACGTTTTAAATTGTTTCACAAAACCTAAGGTTTCAAAGGAATAACTTAATAAATTAATTTCCTTTATTGTATTTAGGATGGACAATATATCTACATAGAGTAGTATTTATCAAAGAATTAAATTCTAGTTCGTAAGCGAAATTGTTAATTATATGAAAATTCTCATATTTTATATTCAAATAACCTATCATTATTTCCCATTACCGTAAAGTATATCAATATAATATCTTATGTAACCTAGTTTTATCTAATAAAAGGTTCAAAGGTTTTAAGTATCAAATTCCTATTTATAAACCTTCTATAAATTCTAACTACTAAATACCTCACTTAATTGTAAACTCACATCCTAAGTATTGGTAATAAATGTTATAAATGTATTTCATATGGCTTATCTAACGCCAGGAAACTTAAGGATTATTATTTAGATAAATTTCCAAATCATAGTTTAATATAGTTTTATATCATAACCCTTTTAATGATTTTATCTTAAAACATTAAGGTATATTCCAATACCATAAATGTTAAGAAATGATTAAATCTAGACTTACTAATCCACCTCACATTTAGATGTAAAAGTATTTTATTTATTTATTATTGTTTATATATTAAGAACATTTAGATGTAAAAGTATTACATTTATTCATTAATTATATAGTAAGTTCTATTTGTGTAAAATCTAATTACAAATATTCCTAAGTCCCAAATTATTAATTACCTAACCAAATTATAGATTTACATTATGGTCTTTGACAAACAATATTACACATGTATTCTAATATGGTTTATATAAATCTTAGAAATCCAAGATAACTCTTTAAGCTCAATTTCATAACCACAATTCAATACTAGCTCATATAATATTCTTTTAATAGTATTATGTATAGGTTTAGTTTAACTTACTAATTCCTTCGTATTATATTTCCTATAAGGTATCTAATTTTATTTATGTTAAATGTGTATATATTTATATATACTAGGATTTGTTCAAAACATTATTTATGTAGTTTATTGTATTTAATTATGTTTAATAACTTTTAGGCATAACTACAACCGACCTATGGTTTATTAAATAAAGTGTTTCCTTTGTTTTTTTAATATATATATAAGTGTACCCGTACTAGAAATCAACTAAGACATTCCCTATGTAACTTATCATATTTAAAATATCTTATTAATACAACCTTAAACTGTATTCCAAGTATGTTTCGTTAAGTATTTCTTTTACCATATCATAGGATACTAGCTCTTATAACATTTAGTTATTATAAGTGTTAATTTAATTAGTTCCTTGTTTTACTCTAAGTTACTACTTAATTCCCTTTTTATAAACACGTAAAAATATATATATTTATTCCTTAGTTTAATTAAAAATATTAACTCCCATAATATAGTAATAAAATGTAGGATAATTAAATTCCTTAATTTATATAAGTTTCTACTAAGTAAGTATCTATACATATATGTAAATAATTTCACTTCTCTTAAAAGCCAATACCAAAACATTTATAAACTTACTGTTATCAAATGTTAATTTAATTTCCCTTATTTTCCCCAGCTTAAAAGTTAATTAACAAACCATACTTTAATTTTTGGTTACATTAAAAACTTATATTATAGGTTATTCTTATGAAAAACTCATAAACACAATTTTTAAAACCTTTTACCATTGCCCAAAAATTCCCAAATTTAATATACAGTAACTATAACATTTTAGACATATTATAAAATTTTTATTTCATAAAAATATCTTTTTAATTTATCCAAATAATTCCAGAAAACCTGTAACTTGTAAAAATCATAACTTACGTTTAAAACTCCAAAACCATAATAATTTACATCACATAAACTAGATTAAATAAGGAATCTATGGTTAAAATTTCAAGTCAAAATACATTCGGGAAGATATTTAAATTAACCCAACAAGTTAGGACTATTTACTGGAATTTATAAACTTAATATACTCTTATATTCCCACGATCTAATCTGGGCCGTCCGTTCCTTTAAACTGCGATCGGACGGTCCCTGAGTCTCTAGTTCATCATCGAACTCAATAACCCATTCGAGTACTAAATCCCGATTTTCTCCTAATCTACAGAACGAAATCGAGTGATTCTTGTTTCTATGGATTCAAATCGAATTTCGGTTCTATTGATACCGTTTTCCCCAATTATAATGCACTATACGATGGAATTCGAGTTTAGTTCGAATGTTAGGGTTTGTTTCGGTTTCAGAATGCGATTCGGGTACAATTCCAACAAATCCTCCTAATCTAACATGTAATTGACTAAATTGAGACATGGGTTAGATCGAAAACATGACTACGAACAACAATATCGGAGAAATTTGATCGGAGACTCACCGGATTGTGCGAATTGTGTGAATTCCAATTCGGAAAACTGGGAAAAACTCGAACTTTAAGCAGTTCGTGGAGCCAACTTTGAGGATCTATAACTAGCAGTACAAAACGAGTTAGACTATGTGTAAAGGCTCATTGGAAAGAGCAAACTTAGCTCTACGTATTGACAGCAAGAACTAAACCTAACTCGCACTATACAGAAAGAAATTGAAGTCGCAAATCACGAGTTTACCTCTCTGTTTCGATGTTATTTTATGTGCTGGCGAGACCGAAACTTTAGACCTCTATATCTCCCAACTGGTTACGAATCGGACTTGGGCATAAACACGAAAATTGTAGAGGGATTAGAGATCTTTACAACGAGCTAAAGAAATGAATTTTGGTTGAGTAACGAAGAAGTTATGATCGACGCAAGTTACCTGAAAACGAAGAGAATCTGGAATTCTGGAAACACGTTTCGCAAGGTGGCTACTTTGACTCGATTTTCCGGTTGATTCAGAAGGAGTTAGGGTTTGTATGAGTTATAGTTGTTTAGAGGGAATGTAGGAGAAGACAACAAAGAAGACGGCATTGAAAAATATGGAAAGATGAAGAAGTTATAGCCGTCTAAAGTTAGGTCAAAACACTGGAATCAGTTACCGAAATTCAGGGAAAGAATCGGCTAAGTGTGGGCGACCCATTACAGAGTGACACGTGGCATCTCTTAAAATTTTGATTCAAAACTTCAATCTAGCATAACTTTGGCTAGGATGATCCGTTTTTGACGTTCTTTTTATCGATCTTCATGGTTTTCCATAACCTATTTATTGGTATAGGTTTCATGGCCTGGTTTGACCATTCTCAAAAAGTCAACTCTAGCAAGGCTTAATAAGCTTTAAGGTTTCTAGAATTTTATATTGACTTTTATGTTTCAAAACAATGTTCCAACACTTCCTAAAATCTTTATAATATATTTGAAGTGTTTAGAAATTTTCCCAAGATTTATTGACTTATAAATCTTATTATTAAATTCATAATACTATATAATAATATATAATAATTAGGGTTAAATAGGAGAAAACCCCTAAATAAATTTCACAATTCCATATAATAATTTAATATTCATAATTCCTTGTACTAATTTAATATTCATAATTCCATATAATAATTTAATACTTAATAGTATTATTAAAGGTTTAATAAAAGAAATCCCCTAAATTAATTTAAATTAATTTAGGGGTATTTCAGTATATCCCCCTTAAAAGAAACTTCGCCTCGAAGTTTAAAAATCAACTAATAGGCACTTACACCGCTTCGGGTGTGCTGAGACAATAATAATTCCAATGAAATTCCATACCAATCCAATCCTTTATTCCCATCCATCTCCATAACAACATTCCACTCGAGATTACTCAAAATCAAAACGAACCAAGATATACAAAGACATAGCCTGATGAAAATCAACAGTCACATACTGTGTCATATTGTAAAACCAAGCACATACAAACACCTCTCATTTTGCTAATACTGTTCTCCCTTTACTAACAATGCAACGAGGCATAATCCGGATGAGATAACGAAGGAGGAGTATGCCAGCATATCCCCCTTAAAAGAGCTAAGGTACACCCTCGTACTGCTACTAACGGCACATTCAAAGAATTCAACACCTTATTAACCAGCTTTGTTGTGAATTTTACTGCACCGTTGATTTTATCTATGATCATTACATATATCTGTATCTCTTGATTGTTATGTATTTGTATTTCCTTGGTGGTTATAAAATTTTATCTTATGATTATTATCCATTCGTTTAATGACTGATACGAATTATATGACCATATATGATCATTTATCATATCAATTATATTACCAAGCTATAAACCAGGTGTAACGTACTTGAGTAGTTTAACATAATATTCCTGATCATTTAATAATCCTCAATAATCTTCCAAAATTATCTTCGAAGGTTTACTAGTCAACCATATGTTAAAACTCTATAAGATAAATATTTTCTGTGACTTTTCAAGTTTCAATTGTTTTTATAATTAACTATCGTATTTTAGACGATTCATTCAGTGTTTACTTTATAAAATTTACTTATTATGTCACTTCACCCAAGGCAGAATTTTAGGGAGTTTCTTCCAAAATCTGATTCCTTTATCTTAAAATTTATATATTATATTTTTTAAGGTAGGGACTCTATATAAAATTTTAAGTCAAATGAGCTAGTCTAATGAAAACTCACTCACTCTTGGTAATTATTTTTCTTAGGGTTTGTTCTATGTAAGTATTATTCTGATCATTAGATCTTAGTACTCTCTTAGATAATGGTGGCTTTTGGTAAATATCACTCTTAGTGTGACTTCTAAGATTTTATCTATGTATAAGGTTAAACTTCTAAATAAACATGAGGATTTCCAAACCTTTAAGTAACTCTCAATTTCTCACTAGATGCTCAATATTCCAAGTATTTAAGGATCAATGGTATTTAGTTTAGTGTTACTCTTCTCTTCACTTAATCTTTAAGTAACTTCCTTTAATGGTTTTTATATTCGACAAGGGGTAGATGTTCTACCTTGAAGTACCCAAATTTTAAATTCCCTTCCTCCATATATAGGTATTTTTTTCACCAAAGATTTAACTCAATAAATCCTTTACATGTATGAATTTAATACTGGATATTAAGATATAAATTTTGAATTGTTCATTGTGGCTAGCAATGAAATATGCCTAGCTCAAGATTTCATGATGGTAACGTCTTACCACCAATCCTCCTCAAGTTCAACATAATGCATCACTTCCATGGAAGATTATTTCCGGTCAGATGACAAGGCTTGTCTAGCCCTAAACTTCCAGCAGTGGGTGTGCACCCCCACTACTTTTGGCCTAGGAGTTCGTCGCACCAGGCACTTTCCGTAGAGTGTTAGGTTTAGGTGTTTTCTTTCTAAAGTTAGCGTAGAGTTTTAGTGTGGTTTACCGGTTTGGATGTATGCTACTAGTTCTTGTTAACTTAATAATTTTCTAGACTTGAGATTTATCCTAACATTATCTTTAGGCAACAATTTGTACCTAGTAATTCTTGAAATTTATTTCCAAACTTTAAAGGAGTTGAAGTACTTGTACCTAATGTCAATACTAACTTAGTTATTCAAAGATCTATTTGTATACTGTTTTCAACCAAAAGTATTCTTTAAAATTCTAGGAATTTGTGTACTAGCTTTTAAAGGATTGCATTTTTAGTAATGTATTCTCCATGAGCATGCTTTTGAAAATAGCTTAATATTTGGTTTAACTCAACCAAAACCTTATCGTACTTAATATAGGATGTTCCAAACTTATATATATACATATTTATTTATTTTTTTCTGTAGTTTATTGTTGGAACGGTATAACAACACATCACACTCAACAGACATTCACAAAAGAAAAGTGTGTAAAGAATCGTTCACAATTCCAAAAAGGGTTAGGAGTCGTGCCTTACTGGAGTCCTCACTTCCCAATTCTACCCCAGTTCCCCAGTTTTAAGTGCACCTATAATCTAAGTATTTCACTCGGCTTGTTTTCTCGGGTTTAGAGCATAACTACGCTCTGATACCACTTTCTGTAACACCCCTATAATAATAAAACAACAGCGGAAAATAAACTAAAGGTGCTACAGACCATCGGGCTCCAAACACCCGGTACCAACCTCACCAATTACAACCATTACAATTATCTAAGTTACGGTCTGAACTTCGAGAAAACTTAACATTAACATAACAATAATAAGTACATTCACTCTCCATAAACCTAATCCCATCCCAATCACTCATGCTCTTCGTGGCCACCTGTAAATCAATTTGTACCTGCAAGATGAAACACCCAAGCAGCCACCCTGGGAGGGTGAGCAGTTCCCTGGAATGGAACTGGTACAATTCTCCAAAACAATCTTTTTAAACGAAACTCTTCAAAATAAACAGTAACTTGAAATTAAACTCTTGAAAGTAAAGCAGGGAAACAAGGCACTTTAAAATCACCAAGCCAAAGATAACAAGTTAAGGATAAAGATAAATGATAGAAAAGGTAAAGTTAGTGAAACAAATCACATCATGTGTTAGTGAACATCCATTTCCTTAGTTAAACCCAATTCCCATTAGGAGTAGAAAAACTCAGATAGTCACAAAGGACTAGGAATGAAAACAGATCCAAGAACCAAGAACTCAAGAGTGGAATAATTTCAACTGGGAGAGATGGCCCCCACCGCCAATCACGTCCTTTTAGGACAGGGGATATACAGCCCCTCACTGTTTATCACGTCCACTAAGGACAGGGGATATACAGCCCCTCACTGTCTACCACGTCCACTAAGGACAGGGGATATACAGCCCCTCAATGTCTATCACATCCACTAAGGACAGGGGATATACAGCCCCTCACTGTCTATCACGTCCCTTCTTGGGACAGGGGATATACTGCCCTCACTGTTACCATTAAAGACACGCACACGTCGAAACCTCAAGAACCAGCTCATGGATGAAACGATATCCAGAGTCAAAAGAAGAATTTCCAAGATTAACCTTTTTCCAAATTCCCACTAGATCACTAACTACCCAGAGCAATACCAAAACACTCAGTCCTACAGAGTGCAGAAGCGTAAACCCTAAGCAGTCAATGTCTAACGGGGTAACCAAATAGAAGGAACCAATACCCATGTAAGTTTCACATTCAAGGCTCAGTTAGTCACACAAGCTGAGTTAGTCATACACACAGTTTCCTTTGAAATCCATTCAAGCCCAGTTAGCGTTTTCCAAAACACTCCATAAAGCCCATTAACAAAAGTGTCTGAGTACGAGAATCGTAAAAACATTCCATAGAGTCCAAAACACAACAAGCTGAGTACGAGAAATCGTACAAAACATTCCATAAAGTCCAAACACGTCAAGCTGAGTACGAGAAATCGTACCTGGGTAACGCTGTAGCAGTTCTAATCAACTTGCGCAAACAATCAACAGTACTCTGAAGAATATTAAAGGTAATCTATCATCAACCACTTGTAGTAGACTATGTTACGCTTAAATAAACTCCTTACTCTTATTTCAAAGTCTCAATTATCCTTTAAGCCCTCACTCAATGTTATGTATAATCTTTGTGTTATCTGAGAACGTTGTATAGCCAAGGTGGTAAGATCAAGGAATGTATTCGATCAACATTTGCTAATTGTCCACTCCTATCCACTTTATTCATACTTAACCACAATCCTCACCTTCAAGACTTTTGAGACCTCTATATCATAAATGTGTTTACATTATATCATAACCTAATTGAGTTACTAACTCATTTATCTTATCTTTAGTCCAGAAAGACTTTTTATTACATCCAGCTAATAATCTGACATAAGATGTTAAATTACTTTTCATCTTGAAACAACTATATTATAGTTAACTTAGACTTATCGAACTCTTACATTTAGTATTCACAAGGTACATTATTTGCTTAATTATTACCTATATAATAAGGTGCTTAAATATAACCTTTTATGTATCCTTACTTACCTTTAATCTCCTAAATATTTTTTTTACACCCATTCACTCTATAGACTATGTATAATCCTTTTGTACTAAACTTCAATAAACTTAAGCCTTAAATACGTTTTAAATTGTTTCACAAAACCTAAGGTTTCAAAGGAATAACTTAATAAATTAATTTCCTTTATTGTATTTAGGATGGACAATATATCTACATAGAGTAATATTTATCAAAGAATTAAATTCTGGTTCGTAAGCGAAATTGTTAATTATATGAAAATTCTCATATTTTATATTCAAATAACCTATCATTATTTCCCATTACCGTAAAGTATATCAATATAATATCTTATGTAACCTAGTTTTATCTAATAAAAGGTTCAAAGGTTTTAAGTATCAAATTCCTATTTATAAACCTTCTATAAATTCTAACTACTAAATACCTCACTTAATTGTAAACTCACATCCTAAGTATTGGTAATAAATGTTATAAATGTATTTCATATGGCTTATCTAACGCCAGGAAACTTAAGGATTATTATTTAGATAAATTTCCAAATCATAGTTTAATATAGTTTTATATCATAACCCTTTAATGATTTTATCTTAAAACATTAAGGTATATTCCAATACCATAAATGTTAAGAAATGATTAAATCTAGACTTACTAATCCACCTCACATTTAGATGTAAAAGTATTTTATTTATTATTATTGTTTATATATTAAGAACATTTAGATGTAAAAGTATTACATTTATTCATTAATTATATAGTAAGTTCTATTTGTGTAAAATCTAATTACAAATATTCCTAAGTCCCAACTTATTAATTACCTAACCAAATTATAGATTTACATTATGGTCTTTTCAAACAATATTACACATGTATTCTAATATGGTTTATATAAATCTTAGAAATCCAAGATAACTCTTTAAGCTCAATTTCATAACCACAATTCAATACTAGCTCATATAATATTCTTTTAATAGTATTATGTATAGGTTTAGTTTAACTTACTAATTCCTTCGTATTATATTTCCTATAAGGTATAAATTTTATTTATGTTAAATGTGTATATATTTATATATACTAGGATTTGTTCAAAACATTATTTATGTAGTTTATTGTATTTAATTATGTTTAATAACTTTTAGGCATAACTACAACCGACCTATGGTTTATTAAATAAAGTGTTTCCTTTGTTTTTTTTTAAATATATATAAGTGTACCCGTACTAGAAATCAACTAAGACATTCCCTATGTAACTTATCATATTTAAACTATCTTATTAATACAACCTTAAACTGTATTCCAAGTATGTTTCGTTAAGTATTTCTTTTACCATATCATAAGATACTAGCTCTTATAACATTTAGTTATTATAAGTGTTAATTTATTAGTTCCTTGTTTTACTCTAAGTTACTACTTAATTCCCTTTTTATAAACGCGTAAAAATATATATATTTATTCCTTAGTTTAATTAAAAATATTAACTCCCATAATATAGTAAATAAAATGTAGGATAATAAATTCCTTAATTTATATAAGTTTCTACTAAGTAAGTATCTATACATATATGTAAATAATTTCACTTCTCTTAAAAGCCAATACCAAAACATTTATAAACTTACTGTTATCAAATGTTAATTTAATTTCCCTTATTTTTCCCCAGCTTAAAAGTTAATTAACAAACCATACTTTAATTTTTGGTTACATTAAAAACCTTATATTATAGGTTATTCTTATGAAAAACTCATAAACACAATTTTTAAAACCTTTTACCATTGCCCAAAAATTCCCAAATTTAATATATAGTAACTATAACATTTTAGACATATTATAAAATTTTTATTTCATAAAAATATCTTTTTAATTTATCCAAATAATTCCAGAAAACCCGTAACTTGCAAAAATCATAACTTACGTTTAAAAACTCCAAAACCATAATAATTTACATCACAATAAACTAGATTAAATAAGG
Source organism: Limonium bicolor (assembly GCA_023374045.1). Taxonomy (NCBI): domain Eukaryota; kingdom Viridiplantae; phylum Streptophyta; class Magnoliopsida; order Caryophyllales; family Plumbaginaceae; genus Limonium; species Limonium bicolor. The sequence goes on from CM041776.1 coordinate 488,507,808, forward strand.
AATCTATGGTTAAAATTTCAAGTCAAAATACATTCGGGAAGATATTTAAATTAACCCAACAAGTTAGGACTATTTACTGGAATTTATAAAACTTAATATACTCTTATATTCCCACGATCTAATCTGGGCCGTCCATTCCTTTAAGCTGCGATTGGACGGTCCCTGAGTCTCTAGTTCATCATCGAACTCAATAACCCATTCGAGTAATAAATCCCGATTTTCTCCTAATCTACAGAACGAAATCGACTGATTCTTGTTTCTATGGATTCGAAATCGAATTTCGGTTCTATTGATGCCGTTTTCCCCAATTATAATGCACTATACTATGGAATTCGAGTTTAGTTCGAATGTTAGGGTTTGTTTCGGTTTCAGAATGCGATTCGGGTACAATTCCAACAAATCCTCCTAATCTAACATGTAATTGACTAAATTGAGACATGGGTTAGATCGAAAACATGACTACGAACAACAATATCGGAGAATTTGATCGGAGACTCACCGGATTGTGCGAATTGTGTGAATTCCAATTCGGAAAACTGGAAAAAACTCGAACTTTAAGCAGTTCGTGGAGCCAACTTTGAGGATCTATAACTAGCAGTACAAAACGAGTTAGACTATGTGTAAAGGCTCATTGGAAAGAGCAAACTTAGCTCTACGTATTGACAGCAAGAACTAAACCTAACTCGCACTATACAGAAAGAAATTGAAGTCGCAAATCACGAGTTTACCTCTATGTTTCGATGTTATTTTATGTGCTGGCGAGACCGAAACTTTAGACCTCTATATCTCCCAACTGGTTACGAATCGGACTTGGGCATAAACACGAAAATTGTAGAGGGATTAGAGATCTTTACAACGAGCTAAAGAAATCGAATTTTGGTTGAGTAACGAAGAAGTTATGATCGACGCAAGTTACCTGAAAACGAAGAGAATCTGGAATTCTGGAAACATGTTTCGCAAGGTGGCTACTTTGACTCGATTTTCCGGTTGATTCAGAAGGAGTTAGGGTTTGTATGAGTTATAGTTGTTTAGAGGGAATGTAGGAGAAGACAACAAAGAAGACGGCATTGAAAAATATGGAAAGATGAAGAAGTTATAGCCGTCTAAAGTTAGGTCAAAACACTGGAATCAGTTACCGAAATTCAGGGAAAGAATCGGCTAAGTGTGGGCGACCCATTACAGAGTGACACGTGGCATCTCTTAAAATTTTGATTCAAAAAACTTCAATCTAGCATAACTTTGGCTAGGATGATCCGTTTTTGACGTTCTTTTTATCGATCTTCATGGTTTTCCATAACCTATTTATTGGTATAGGTTTCATGGCCTGGTTTGACCATTCTCAAAAAGTCAACTCTAGCAAGGCTTAATAAGCTTTAAGGTTTCTAGAATTTTATATTGACTTTTATGTTTCAAAACAATGTTCCAACACTTCCTAAAATCTTTATAATATATTTGAAGTGTTTAGAAATTTTCCCAAGATTTATTGACTTATAAATCTTATTATTAAATTCATAATACTATATAATAATATATAATAATTAGGGTTAAATAGGAGAAAACCCCTAAATAAATTTCACAATTCCATATAATAATTTAATATTTATAATTCCTTGTACTAATTAATATTCATAATTCCATATAATAATTTAATACTTAATAGTATTATTAAAGGTTTAATAAAAGAAATCCCCTAAATTAATTTAAATTAATTTAGGGGTATTTCAGTAATAATGGAAGATGATTTTTCTCCTCTTTGTTGTTGAGTATATTGTTGATAACAGTTCGTTAATTTCTTTAAGAGAGCCCTTGCGTTCTCGTATTGTAAGTTTGTTATTGTTTATTGTTTAGTAATTTCTTTATTGGGGTTACTCATATGCTGGGTCAACTGTTATTAATCATACCTCATGTGCGCGGTTTGGCACTTATTAATTAATTAGCATATTATTTATGTTGCCTACGGTATGTACCGTAGCCCTTTAACTTCATTATATTTCCAGATCATATCATTTAACGTAGTACCGGACTCCGTGGCTAGGATATGTGTATCCTTCCTTTATGGAAGTCCTTATGGTAGTTTGGGTCTAAACGTTTCTCGTTAGTCGTTAACTTGATTTTAGACATTGTTATTTTAGTAATATACCTCGAAGGTAATTGGAGGCGGAATCCCCATCCTCCCGGACTTACGCCCGTTTACTAGTACATTAAATACTTACTTTAACTTACGCCATTTAGTGTTTAGTTTGGTTGTTTTGTATCATTGGTTTACACTTGGATATTATTATTATTGTTTAGGCGATTTGCCATTGTTTAATTCACATATCCATCGTCACTGACAGTCGTACTAATAGTAGACGACGTGTCTTTTATATAAACACATAATTATTACTTTTTACATGGTGGAACGCCAATGGCGGTAGCCACTCTTTTACTTGGAACTTGTCAAATGATCAGTAAGATCATGATAATACACATAAAATTAGTCTTGACGTTTGTTTGTTCATAATTGTACATAATCGCACATGGCACTCCTTGGTAAAGGTAGTGCCCAGGGGTGGTAATTATTCATGTGTTACACATAAGTTCGCGTTTATTTTGCGAATGGTATTGGTAGTAACCGGGTTACGGTAGAATTGTTCTTCTCAATCTTGGTCCTACTGTGGATTGTCATGTTTTACAATTTTCCTGGTGTCCATCACATGTTGGCGTAAACTGGGAGTGTGTATTATCGGTATTGATTGTTATACGATCATATTTCCTCTATAGTTTTCTGTATGATTTAATATATACAAGTGTGAGCTGTTAGTCACGAGCATTCTTATTCAATACCTTATGTTGAATTATTATTAACTGTTTGTTGTTAGAATACTGCCGTTTGCATTTATTCTCACTGTAATTACTTGTGGCAACTTGTGAAGAGTCTCAGGAGTCGTCCGACCCTAATGTGATCAGCACCAGCGTCGAACTATCCTTCCACCCCAATTTGTGCTCAGCTTCCCTTGATTCCTAGGAAATCAAGTTCCACCTCCCACGTCCAATCAAGCCATTAAATAATTTACAAATCTGTCACAGTACTTGGCTCGTAAGCCGTTGTTATTGATTCATCACTGTTGGATGAAGGTAGTTTGTTATGGGCTGATATATGCCCCTTTTATTATGATTAGTTGGACTCATCGGGTCCTTCCGAGGTTATAGGCCTCGTATCTTAGCGGTCTATTATTTTTATGGCGACAATTGTAGTCCTGTAGTTTATATTAGAGTTGTACAATTGTTTGGTGATTATTAGTAGCCATGGCGTTGTACCACTGGTCTACACAGTTTATAGAATTCGTTTGTAACGATAATGGTAATTGTAACTACGGTCGTAGTTGTTTGCAGCACTTGCAGCAGCAAGTGCACGAGGTAGACGAAATTATTAGTACATTGTTTAGCTTAGTGCTTGCAGTGGCAAGCGCACCATGCAAGTGGAATTGTCGGTTTCAGACTCATTCGTCTTACTACCGCATTGGTTGTTCAAGTATCGTTAGAACGATTGTTCATAAAAAGGACGGTATTTGGATTGGAAAATTTTTCCGACCACGTTGTCATTAAATTATTCAAGTTCTACCTCACAGTAGATTTGTGATAGCATAAACGCTTGGAATTTTGTTTCTTCGTAGGTGCCGTCACGACAAGGTTCTAGTGTTACAGTATTGTGTGGACACAAGATTTGGACTGGTATTTGATTATGACAGGTCGAGTGGACTTACAAAATTCTCCCCACTCTCTATATAATCTCAATTCACAGTTTGGTATTACAATACAATGGCATGGTAGTTAAAGGTCCCCATTACGGGCAACGGTCTTGCGGAGCTCAGGATGCTCCCGATCCGCTTGCCCCGATGTCTTGGGAGATCCTTTCCACGACGTTTACCGTAGAAATGGCGCTCGCCCCCGGTGGTGCCTATCACTAACGCTCGGTCATCTGTAGGAAGGTAGGGTACTGAATTTTGTTAACGCTATAAGAGTAAGATTTTATACTTTTAGTATGAAGTCGCTTAGGCGGACTATCAGGCTTGCTAGCCTCTTCCCGTTACTCGGGGATTTATGTTTTTCAGCAGTATGATACACATTGGGTTGTGGCGGGAAGGGTACTGTCGGCGGTAGTCCATACTGGACTTCCACATGAATGTGGACTGACGCCAATGTACTCACGACGTTCGTATGTCTCCTCCTGACTGAGCTCTCAGCTGGTCCATAACGGGGGTAATGTTCCTGGGCCTTTATGCCCTTGGCCAGCTTCTTGGCCCACACCACCACTAGACATCGGTATTACCGTTCATCTTCTTGTTACTCGATAATTCATCACATTACAATCAACACGTTTGTGCGCCTCGAGGCTAACCTTCGCAAGCCAAGGCTTTGCTAACCCATAAATTCACTTAAATGAAGACGTTTCGTACCTCACGACGTTTCCCTTATTCCCAAGTCCTAGGCTCACTTTCTTAAATCCTATTATCTCATCATCAGAGCGGTACTCTGCTCTGATACCACTTTTTGTAACACCCCACTCGTAATCACGTAATAATCACTCACGTTGCATTAATTAAACACGTCTCGCAGCGGTAGTTAAAACATTATTAAACCTCACTTGGGTGTCACATGCTGTAACACCCCTAATCCTAAACCTGTAAAAACGTCGCAAGTCATAGCATAGTAAATAATAATTCGCTGCGGAAAATAAAACTATCTATTCTTGGTGTTACACGCCGTTACTCACCCTTGTGAGTAACAATGCATCCTTACTCTTTCCAACAATACAACTCCTCACGCTGTGATGAACAGATACTGGGCACTCTAATTATTACAAACCAAATCCAACTAAATGAGCAACTAACTGAATACAACAACCTCCTTGATACGATACAAATAAAACTCAAAGAGTTCTTTAATAAAAACCCATCAGCTACCATGTGCCCCGCACTTCGGCTTGAGTATTCAATCAATAACCTGAAATGTTTTGTAACACCCCATATATCTTAGTATGTTCTAACCTCATTTGGGCACTTTAAGTACACCTTAAGCCCTCCACAAAACTCATTAAATCACTCACCAATATCCACCTTAGTCATTATGCATTTTCCTTATAATAATGCCAACACTTGTAATGTTTTTCACTAGGCTTCTAAGTGGTGGTTCATACCTATTATAACCACTATGCCATAATGTTTCCTCACCACTATAACATCATCTCCCAAGCATCTTTCACCATCTAAAATTCCTTTATGCAACTACTTAAAGTTCCTACACAAGTTTATGCCTCCTTCTTCCAACACATTATTTCCTTCCTACTTGTTAACCAATATTTGCCTAAGTCCTAAATACACAAGTATATCCCAAGACATTCATTTGATTCCTAAATCCTCCATAATGATGCCTAAGTCATTCTAATTCTCAAGGACACCTAAAACTCACTCTTTTTTTTGTCAAAACAACTCCTAAAGTTTCCTAATGCTTCCTTAGTCATGAAATCTCCTTAACACTTCTTAAACACTTAGGTTCTTCACTAAATTTTGCCATGGGTTCTCTAGTATATTGTTACACCAAAACATTTAGTTTTTCACCATCAAATAGCTATCAACATTCAAATTCTCATTAACCTCCTTAGCACACACCATACACCAAAACTACACTACATCACAATATAGTGCATAAACTTAAATTGCTTGGCACTTAGGCCCTTAAATGACTTGGCTCTTAGGCCCTTAAATGCATAAATCTTAAACACTGAATTTCCTCATATAAATAGCCTTTGACCTGAAAATACACACAACAAGGCTCCCATTGCAATATAAATTCTCTTATAATTCACCTTGACATTCTTAAACTATCTCCTTTTTCTCATTTGCTCCTTAGTCACAAGTTCACAAGTATAGTCATTGTTTCTCCTAGGTTTTTATAACTCTTTCCCAATGTAAACTCTACACTAAACTCATCACATATCTAAATCCCATCCCCTTAAACAATAAAACACCTTAAGGTAAGTAATTGACCTTGTTCTTTTACAAGCTCACAAACTTTGCTCCTTAGCCTTTTCCTTGAACAATCTCGGTCACCACTTAAACTCTCCTTGTCAATGCTCTAACCAATATCCAATGACTCTAATGAGTGCTAGATAATACATTAACCTTAAGGAACAAACCCTAGGTTAAAAATGTGCTTTAAGGTATTAAATTGATTGTTTTACCTTGGAGTCTTAGAATGGGTTGGATATGAAGCAAGAAGGACCTCCTCTATCCCTTGGAGAATAGAAAACAAGCTAGAACAAGGCATAAACATGAAGCCCCATGAGTATAGATTTTCGGTTATGGAGAAAAATGGTGGAAACCTAGATTTTCTTCCATATTCCTTACCTTAAGAGAATGGAGAAGCTAATGAAATCCTCAAGCTTATTTTTCCCCTTCAATGGAGGTTTCACTTGGCACCGAAATGAAGCTCATTAGAGATTTGAAAGGATAGGAAGAAAGAGCTTGAGCTAACTAAGAGATATATGTGCTTGGTTTTGATTTTGGAGCTTAAATGAGCAAGTATTGGTCAAAAGAAGATGGAGCTAGCATGGAGGTTGCTTCTTACGTGAAAGAGAAGAAAGAGAGCAAGAGAAATCGGTGGAGAAGATGAAGAATGAAGAAAGGAGGAGAGAGGGAAGCAAAAGCAAGATTTTATTTAAAAGGTAAATAATACTATTTGCCTTATCTCTTCTTTTTTCTTTAATTGATGAGTCAAGTGGTGACTCCCCACATCAAACCGGCCACCCCCTTAACAAACAAGATATTTATGGTCTTGATTGACCAATTAATTAGCTTATATTGACTTAATGCTAAACTAGTCCAATTTAAGCACTATTCACAAATTAGTGCACATATTTGTGAAATTTTTGATTTCCCATTGATTTAGACTTCCTAATGTGATACTAATTAGTACACAAGTTAATTAAGAATTAATCATGAGTATTTAGCCACTTAAAACCCCTTTCTAAGACAATTTTTCAAAAATGTGCTTTAAGAGTCCTTAAAGCACAATTTGTGTTTTAACTTGTTTTTGGCTTGGTTTTCTTGGGTAACTGGCTTAAAATGACCATTAGGATATTACTAAGGTCTTAGGATGATATTTGGGTGCTCACCCAAGTCTCGCCAAGCTTAGAGCACGTTTTTGCTTAAACTGCTCTTGGGTGTTTCCTTATGTTTTCTTTGATTAAAAATGTTTCTTAATGTTTCTAAGGCATTATTTAGCCTCCTATATCTTAGCTTATCACTTAAACACCATATCTAAGTTTGGGGTATTTCAATCTACCCCCCTTAAAAGAACTTTGTCCCCAAAGTTCACACGTGTACTAATCATTCGCGGTACTCAATTTCTCAATCTTAACACCACATCTCATATTCTCATTCACACATCTCAAGACTCAAAGGTCTACCACGAATACAATACATAAGTATTATACGTATCTCAAACTTACCACCAAGGTGTAATAACTTACATAACTTACACAAATCACATCTTACACCAACCAAACAAACGACAAACATGTTCATTTACTAACTCAAAAGCAAGGAAGCTCTACCCCCCTTAAAAAGGGGTACGCCCCGTACCCTATACAGATGATCTAGTCGGTAAACAAAGAAGGATACTTCGACCTCATCTTATCCTCTAATTCCCACGTGGCCTCTTCGGCATCTTGGTTAGACCAGAGAACCTTCACCAGTCATACTGACTTATGGCGAGTGTCCTTAGTCTTACTATCCAAGATCCTCTGAGGAATCTCCACGGATCTCATATTCGGTTCTAACTTCAACCTCTCAGGATTCTAACACATGGGAGAGGTGGTGCATATATTTCTTTAGCTGTGAAACATGAAAAACATCATGCACTTTACCCAGTTCAGCAGGTAAATTCAACCTGTAAGCAACTGGGACCACCCGCTCCGTAATCTCATAAGGACCAACAAACTTCGGGCTCAATTTGCCCTTCTGCCCAAATCTGAATGCACCCTTCATCGGTGAAACTCGCAGAAATATCCGGTCGCCCACTGCGAACTCCAGGTCTCGTCGTCAAACATCAGCATACGACTTCTGCCTATCTTGAGCAGCTTTCATGTTCTCCCTGATTTGTTGAACTTCAGCCTGAACTTGTTCTAGATATTCTGGTCCTATAATGACCGTCTCACTTGACTCATCCAGCAGAGCGGTGTACGGCATGGTCTACCGTACAACGCTTGAAAAGGTGCCATCTTGATCGAAGCGTGATAGCTGTTGTTGTATGAAAACTCGATCAGATGTAACTTGTCGATCCAACTACCCTGGAAGTCTAAGGCACATGCTCTCAGCATGTCCTCGAGTGTCTGAATCGTACGCTCAGTCTGACCATCTGTCTGAGGATGGAACGCGGTACTCAGCTTAGTTCTGTACCCAACACTTCTCTGGTAGCTCTCCATTACCTCGAAAGGAATCTGGTATCTCTATCTGACACTATGGTCTTTGGTATCCCGTGATGTCTCATAATTTCCTTTTCAAACAACTCAACTAATTTGGTCACCTTCCAAGTATCCTTCATCGGTATGAATCGGGCTACTTTGGTAAGGCGATCCACCACCACCCATATCATGTTGAGACCTTCCCTAGCAGGTGGAAGTCCAACTACGAAGTCCATGGAGATATCATGAAACTTCCACTCCGGAATGGCATCGACTGTACCATTTCGCCCGGTCGTCGGTGCTCGAATTTCACCTTCTGACATGTGAGACACCTCAAGACGAACTCGGTAACATCTGTCTTCATCCCCGACCACCAGAAGTACCTCTTCATGTCTTTATACATCTTAGAGGCTCCCGGATGGATGGAAACTGAAGAACAGTGTGATTCCCTAAGTATACGGTCTTTCAGATCCGTGTTGCCCGTGGTATGCATAACCGCCCCTTAAGTCTGATCAGATCATCGTCGTGAAGTTGAAGTCATATTTCTGACTTTCAAAGGTACCATCTGTCAGCTTCTGTCTGACCTCCCTCATGTACTCATCTGTCCTCTGATCCTCTCGCACCTCATCAACCAAGCTGGAGAAAGAAAATAGCGAATGGAGTGAGTGTGCTCGACGACTCAGGGCGTCCGCTACAACATTGGCCTTTCCCTCTTTGTATTGGAGGTCAATGTCATAGTCCTTCAGAAATTCTAACCATCTCCTCTGTCTGAGATTCAACTCCTTCTGAGTGAATATATATTTCAAACTCTTGTGATCGGTGTAGATCGTCACACTAACCCCGTATAAATAGTGGCGCCATATCTTCAAGGCGAAGACTACAGCTTCTAGCTCTAAATCATGTGTGGGGTAGTTCTCCTCGTGTTTCTTCAACTGACGTGAGGCATATGCCACCACCTTGCCATGTTGCATGAGCACGCAACCCAGCCCTCTACCGGATGCATCACAGTAAACCTCAAAGCCCTCCGTACCGTCTGGAATAGTCAGAACCGGTGCAGTGGTCAATGAGTCCTTCAAACTCTGAAACGAACTCTCACAATCAGCCGTCCACACGAATGGTACATCTTTCTTCATCAGACTGGTCATCAGCTTCGTGACCTTGCTGAAGTCCTTAACAAACCTCCGGTAATAACCTGCCAGACCGAGAAAGCTCCGAATGTCGGTAACAATCTTTGGTCTTGGCTAAGTACGTACGGCATCAATCTTTGCTGGATCTACTGAGATCCCAGCATCTGAGATAATATGACCTAGGAAAGAAACCTGGTCAAGCCAAAACTCACATTTGGAGAACTTGGCATATAGCTGGTTCTCCCTCAGTATCTCTAATACCCTCCTCAAATGTTCCCCATGTTCAACCTTCGATTTCGAATATATCAATATGTCATCGATGAATACCACAACCGACTTGTCCAGCTGTTCCCGAAACAAGCGGTTCATCAGATCCATAATTTTCGCCGGCGCGTTCGACAAACCGAACGGCATCACTGTAAACTCATAGTGGCCGTATCGTGTCCGGAATGCCGTCTTCTCAATAACTCCCTCCTTAATGGCTATCTGATGATACCCCGATCTGAGATCAATCTTGGAAAACACGGATGCCCCCTTCAACTGATCGAACAGATCGTCAATGCGGGGTAGTGGGTACCTATTCTTCACAGTACTGCATTCAACTCTCTGTAGTCGGTGCAGAGGCGGAGACTACCATCCTTCTTCTTCACGAAGAGAACTGGAGCTCCCCATGGTGATACACTTGGTCTGATGAATCCTTGTCTAACAAATATTTTAACTGGTCCTTTAACTCATTCATCTCTGCCGGAGCCATGCGGTATGGTGCCTTGGCTATCGGTTCGGTACCAGGTAGCAGCTCGATGGTGAACTCTACCTCCCGAGTGGGTGGCATGCCGGGCAGTTCCTGTGGAAAGAGGTCGGGGAACTCCGACACTACCGGTAAGTCGGGGTCGAACTCGGGTCTCTCTCTCTCTATGTCTACATAGCAGAGGTACACTTCTTCCTTTCTCCTCAACTCCTTATACATTGCCATAGCGGTGATGATCTTAGTCGAAGGCTCTCTGGGCCTCTGGCGGTATGATATTGTTACCCCAGACGGACTCCTGAGCAGTAGTCTATGCTCGGCGCAGAGGATACGACCCTTGTGCCGCTCCAACCAATTCATCCCGAAAATCACATCAAATCCCAACTCCTTAAACTCAATAAAACTGACTGGAAAGTCTTCCCCCTTAATTCTGATAATGGCTCCTCGGTAGTAATGAGTGCAACGAACCTTCTCTTTAGACGGGAGCGTAACCGTGAAGTCGGGTAGCTCATCAGCGTCTAGCCCCAACCTTATCGCAAAAGATGCCGAGATAAAGGTATGCGAGGCCCCTGAGTCGAAGAGAACTGATGCCTCAATTCCATTAACCGGAAAGGTGCCGGTGAGGATAGTACCGCTGGCGTCGGCCTGTGCCTCTGTAAGTATACTTAACGCACCTTCCGTACCGAGTCCATAACCTAATTGTATTCACAAGCTTCATGAGTAATGATGGTATAACAAGAGTCGTAACAATTTATATGAACAACACTGTTATTTTATTCATAACCATACTGTTTACAACATGTGCTTTCTTACATCTCATTCCTTATCCCATACTAAAAACATTACATGGCTAATATTGTCTAAAGGTTAGGTTTAACCTCCCTGGTCTCATGTGCGTCGCATTGATTACTGCTGACGGTGCTGTATTCAGCTTGATTCTCTTAATCCCATGGTATAACATCCTCGATCCTCCTCCCATAACTAATACATCCCCGGACTTAAGTATTAACTTATTAGCACGGTTCGCACGCTTTTGCTCGCCGTACAAGAATTCAGCGTCATCCCCAATGGACCAAGACACTACGGGTATCCCCCTTTCGAGAGACTCCGTTGTCTCGTCCTTATCCTGATGTAGTCCAAGTCACCCATCTTTCTCATAGAAGTTTACAATACAGATGTCCGCTTGTATGTCTGGAATCGGGTCAGCTTCCAACTGCTGAGCGATCTCCACGACTTGTGTAATAACCAGATGGAACTCTTCGGGTATTCCCGGTGGTGACACTCCATCTTGTATCCTCGTGGTTTGGTAGGTCTTGGCATACGGGTTCCAATCCTTGCCTAAGCTCATCATCTTTAACTTCATCCTTGCTCCTCCTGGGTACTCCGGTGTATAAAAACCTCCCGGTCCCCCTCCTAGTTGACTGCATCTCCTGATGATGGCTATTTGTGCTGCTGGTGTCAGGTATCCCCTTAATAAAATCATACCTGGGCGGATAACCTGACATTGTTCGGTTGGAAAGTCTCGGATTTCATTGTCGGTGTCTTCCAGGTTAAGTGTTGACGGTAATGGGTAGCAAATGTTGAAGTATCCTAAGGTGGTAATAGGTTATGTCTTACTTAAATTCTAATCTTATCTTATTCTCACTTAACTCAATCATTCACCAAACATGCATGATAATGTGATAAGCAGGTAATTATATCACTTAACGGTTTTAGCAGTACCTGGTCTCGATGAGGGTTCAGGCTCATCGTCCCGGTCTACCATGTGTAGTGTGGGTCCCGACTTCTGGGCTACCCGTGGGTTCTTATCTGCAGCTTGCTGCACTCTCCTCTGACCGTCAGATCCAGCTCCCTGATCAGGTCTTGCCCTTGCCCTTCATCTCGGGCCTAAAGGCTCTACTAGCGGGGTTCCGGAAACACTCGTATGCTCAGTGCCCGTACCCCCACAATAGTTGCACTCTACCTTGTTCCCCTTACAATCGAGCCCGGGTGGTCCTTGTGACACCACTGACAGATGTAGCGTCGCTGGTAGCCACCACCGGCTCCCTTATCAGTCTCAGATCCTGATCATTCACATATTAGTACTCATATCTTAAACGGTTGCTAATTGTCTCTTAACTCACTCAATATTAACTTCTTTACCCTTGGGCGCCCTTGAGCGGAGGGGCTTAGCTGCATATGCATATGTCAACTTCAGTGGCTCTTCTGGAGCCTTCTCCTTTTCCTCCTTCCCTTTTTGGTTCTGACTTTTCTGGGCTTGAGGCTGGTACTTCTGTTTCTTGTACCCACCTCGCCCTTGGTTCTCCCGTGCTCTTACCGGCACTCTTTCTCTTAGCATTTTCCTCGTCCCTCAGCTTGACGGTTATCTCAACCTTAGCAGCGGCATGATAGCACTTCTGCTTTCCAAAGTATTAGTTACTCTTATTTCTCACAATCTAAATCTTACTCATTTACTTACTCATATCTCAACCATTCTCATTACCTGTAGGGTAGTATAGCTCGTCGGCCCCATGCCGTAGCGGAGTCGATGGCTAAGCCCGCCATAAAAGTGGTCCACCAGTATCTGGTCTGAATATCCCAGGCCTGGCAGAAGACGGAGCAAGGCAGTGAACTCTGAGTAATACTCGTCCACTGTCATCTTGTCGGACTGCTTAAGCGCATCCAACTGCAAGCGTTTCTTCGTCTGGACATGGGCGGGGTAGTACTTTGCTCGTAGCAATGCGGTGTACTGCTCCCAGCCGAACTCTAGATTGGCCACATGTTCGGCCCTCCACTAGTAGGAAAAATGTTTTTAACCACGGTTATTTTGCCTATATACCACAGTTAGGAACCGTGGTTTATGCTCGCGTGGTATATAGAAAATTGCCTATATACCACGGTTGAAAACCGTCGTTTAAAAGAAGACTATATACCACGGTTTGCATATAACCGTCGTTTAAGGTCGTTTTTGGACGCGGTCCTCACCGGTTTTAAATGACGGTCACGTTCAGAACCGTGGTATAAAGTCATTTTATATGACGGTTAAATGTCAAAACCGTGGTATATTGTCTATAAAATCAACGAATAAACCACGGTTATACATATAACCGTGGTTTATAGTCTATGAACTCTTTTTCAAAATCGCCGGCGATTTAGTAGCGTTGCTTCACAGATCTCAAACAGAGCAACAGAAGAGAATGAAGAGGCTATAGAACATGTATGTCCCTTGTTTGCGATATAGGGTTGCAAAATATTGAGTGAAGAACTCTGGCGTAGTATGTTCCTTGTTCGCGGTGGGTTACAAAATTACCGTGAGAAGAATGAAGAATGGAGGCCATGTTCCTTGTTCGCCGGTTATGGTTGCGAAAATTGCACTGAGTTGAGATGATGTAGAGCATGTGTTCCTTGTTCTAGTTGTAAGCTGCAAAAAATACCGAAAAACAAGAGAATGAGTGAGGACGGAGTATGTTCCTTGTGCGCCGGTGAGGGTTGCAAAAATTACCGTGAACTTGTAGAGAATGAAGAAGAGTTGCAGAGCATGTTCGTCGGTTGGGTTCCAAACTTACCGTGAGGTTGAAGAGATTGAAGAAGAGTTGTAGAGCATGTTCGTCGGTTTGGGTTCCAAAATTACCGTGACATTGAAGAGAATGAAGAAGAAGAGTTGGAGAGTTTCGTCGGTTTGGGTTCCAAAATTAGCGTGAGAATATAAGAGAATAGATAGAAAGAGCCGCGTTAAATTTGGGCCGAAAATTAAAAATCCCGCCTAGACTATATACCACGGTTGACAAAAAAACCATGTTTAATATAGTAAGATGTGCAATAAAAATGACGGTTGCCTAGGAACCGTGGTATATAGGTACCCTATATACGACGGTTCCCAAAGAACCGTGGTATATTCACTCTGACATGTACTATATACCACGGTTGCCCGAAATTCCGTGGTATATCAGTAACCTATATACGACGGTTCTCCAAAAACCGTGGTATATGAACTCTGGCGTGTACCTTAAATGACGGTTTCTATAAAAACCGTGGTTTATAAACTTTAAATGACGGTTTTCCTTTTAACCGTGGTTTAAACACCGTCATTAAAAACATTTTTTCTACTAGTGTCACCAGCTTCCACCAATCGCCTGCCGCCCCTTTCAAGTAGAACGCAGCCAGGCGCACCTTGATCCCAGCAGGACATCAAGGGTCTCGAAGGCGGTCTCCAACTCAGAGATGTACGCCTCGAGCTTGGCGGGATCAGTCTCCCCCTTGAAATGTGCGGGTCGAAGGTCTGCAAGCTCTTCACCCAATTCGGTCCCGGGCTGTGGCGGTGGAGGTGGTGCACCAACACCAGCTAATAGCCCATATGCCCTAATGCGGCAGCCACGATCTCTGCGATCGTCTGCCCTTCCGGTAGCTCTGAAGCATCGTCGCCTCTTGTAACATCCCAACTGCTAATCTCGTCATTACCTCATAAACTGTCCCAATTACCAATAATCTCGCAGCGGAACTCTAATACAACAGAGGGTGATACAAAAACGCCGTTAGCCACCCTTATGGCTAACCAGGCCTATCTCACATACAGTAACGGTCTGATGACTGGAACAACCGAATACACAATACAAATACAATACTCAACTCATTTCTTTACCATACCGAGTCTACAATAAATGGATGCCGACAACATACTCGGTCTACACTTCCTTCATACATAAGTAATTTAAACTACTACCCATGCAACCCACCGACCCCGTCCTACTCTCGAACTGTAACATCTTCGGTGTACCTGTAAATAAAAAACATCGCCCCTAGGGGCTCAGCTTAACGCTGCATATGAAATTCGCATACCCCAAGCGCTAACCGGGGTACGCCGACCACTTAGTCGGATATACATGGAGTTCATTAGTCAACACATGCATCATAGCGATACAATGAGTACATGTAATGCTCAAGGAATTTACATCCAATCATGGAACACAATTCCTAACTAACATAACAAGGTTGTTAGTTGTATCTGGTTACTCTTAGGCCTTGAGGGTTATTCCTCACTATGCCTTGTTTACTTATTCAATACCTCACCCGCTCTCTCGGGTTACTTATTCATATACACACCCATTCTCTTGGGCTACTCGTACTATACTCACCCACACTCTCGGTTACTTATTCTCATTATCTTACCCATACTCTTGGGTTATTTACACTCATTATCTCACCCACACTCTTGGGTTATTTATACTCAAGCTCTTGTAGATTCTCGAGACACTACAGGTCTCCTACGTCACGCTTGTTACTCTTAATACATACTTAGGCCAAAACTCATGGCTCTCTAGCGTAGTCTTACTTCCCCGGTTTCGACCCTACTCTGGGTCTAGCATGGTGGGAAGGTTCAACTAGCTCACGGAACTCTCTCTTAGTTCCTATCTCTTTTACTTAGGTCCGACTACTCTCGGACTACTCTCGTTCCCATACACTCCTCTCTCGGAGTTATAATAATATCATGTATATTAGTCTAGAAGCATCACTCTCGATGTTTCTAATGACTTGGGAACATTACTTTAGTTCGGTTAATCTTAGGTTTTAAGAGTTACCCATACATTTACTTTACTCATACTTTCGGTTACTGCATATACCAGGTAAAATCCTCATATAGGAGGTCGACCATGTCTCAAGGGAGTTACTAATCCCTCAGGTCTCTTTACCTTTTTCACTGGTTCACATCTTCGAACTATCTTAAATCCTCTTGAAGGAGGTTCACTTATCTTTCCACTCTCATTTGTTCGTGGATTGTTTCAATGTGGTTTTCTAACCATTATCGGGTATTTACTCAACCCGTACTTCTCCTCACATTCTAGGGAGTTCATATGTTTGCGTTATCGTTATACTTTAACGGATAGTTTGTGTGTTTGCACGTTTTCGTCATCATAAGCGTCGACCCGATCTATGGGTCTCTAGCCAAACGTTACTCACTACGAGTCGGTCCATTCACTATGTTAGACCACACCGGCATACAAGTATGTTAGCTCATTCAACATACACAAGGCATACATAATCAAACAAGGGATTTTTTCATGCTTTAATCTTGATTAAGCCGGCACACAAACACACAAATCAACGTAACTCGGTTAGCACGCGGAGTATGAGAAAATCATACCTTTCACCGGGGTTTTTACTTTTACTGTGTCATCTCACCTTGCTCGGGTCACACACGATCCTCTGATAACGTTTCAAACATTATTATTAATACTAAGCTCATACGGAACATAATTAAATGTTATTCCCGTATTACCCCGTTATCCCGTTATCTTGGTTTCACTCTTGTTAATTTGAGTTCTCACTTCTCAAACACTTCTAACACTTTCTTACACTTCCTAGGGCCTTAACATGTCACCAAACAAGGCCTTAACATCTTATAACATCATTAACATTTAAACCCCATCATTTCAAACCTTAAAATGCTCTCTGTTGGTTTCTGGGGGTGGTCCGGGACTTGGTCCTTACCATAAGTCCCGGACCAATGCAGTACTAACTCTCGGGTGGTTTTTACACATGGTCCGGGACCTTGTCCCTATCCCAAGTCCCGGACCAGCTTGAATGTTCAGTCTCGGCCAAAAAATAATGCATGGTCCGGGACCTTGTACCTGAGCCAAGTCCCGGACCAATGTGGTTGTTGATTCTCGGCCTAAATTAAGGGGGTGGTCCGGGACTTTGTCCATGGACTAGGTCCCGGACCCTGCTACAAATTTACAAATTTTGACATTTCTTCCTCTGTTACAGGTTCTCTCTTAGCCCACTAATTAACCAATCTTCACCAACTAAAATCCACATGTTTTAGCACTACTAATTACCTAATTACCCACCTAAACCACCTTAAACCAAGCACCAAGTACACTCACCAATCTAGTTAATTTTACCTAGATTCTTACACACTTACAAGGCTAGTTATTCTCTGTTATGTTACAAGACTTGTAACAGATTTGGTTTCTTCTTTAAACCATTCAAACCTCACTTACTGATGCCATTCCAAGCACTCACATGGCATTATTTTTACTCCTAACACACTCTCCTTCAAAGTTTGGTTTTCCAAACCATTAACCACTCACTTAAACCTCTTAAACAATCCTAGTTTCTTCCTTTGAATAGAACACTCAAGTCCATACATCCCTAGGAAATTTTGACAGCACTTACTTGCTTTACTAAGCATTTTCACCACACTAAAATCAACTCTCAGCACTTCTTCTCCCCTGTTTGGTTTAAACATCAAAACCACATCAAAATCCCATTTATTCACCCATATACACTAGTTCAGTTTCTAGGTTTATTTGCACACATAAACCTCATTAAAACATTCTCTTTCAACTAACAATATTGTAGTACCATGACTTCACTAGCTCAAGGTTATTTATTCAACACCCACATAAGTTTCACAAAGAAAATAAAACCAACACAAGGTAAGCTCTTTACCTTGTTTATTTTCGGTTTTCACTCCTCTTCTTCTTCTTTCTCTTCTTCCCTCTTCTCTTCTTGTTTTCCACACACACAAGGAATATGGATTGCTAGCTACAACCATATTCCATCGCACATATAACCACAAGTCAATTCAATTTTCCCTCCACACACCTAATATTTTAAGGAGCTAATTTTCAAGGTTCAGTTTAGGTTTTACCTTAGAGAACTCAAATGAGTAGCTTGGCAATCAATTGGAGGAGTTTCCAAACCCCCACAAAAACATACGCATCCGACTGAAAACGAGGAGGGTTTTCAACGTGAGGGAAAAATCTCACAAATGGCAAGAATGAACTTGAAATGGCCTAAACTTATGCTTATTATTACCTTAAAGCATCAAGGAGAAGAAGAAGGGTTGGAATCAACTCTTCAAGCTTCAAAGCTCCAACGTCAATGAAAATGAAGATGGAGGAATCGAGTTTTAATTGGGTGGAAACCGAAGCTCTCACCGAGAGGAGTTCAACGGTACAAATTTCGTGTGATTTGGTGGAGAAATGAGCAAGATAAGAGAAACAAGGAGGGAGGTGTTTTGGGGCTGTTGCTCGCGAGTTACAGAGAGGAAGAAGAAGAAGTTGAAATGCCTGGAGCAAATCGTGAATGAAGAAAGAAGGAGGTGAGAGAGGGTAGTAAGTATTAATATTACATTCCTTTTTACTTTATACTATTTGCTTTATTTACTTATTTGTCCTCTCATTACTTAATAGCTAGCAAGCTATTAATGAGTGTATACATATTAATTAAAACCGGCCCACATTAATTAATAGCCCGGGTCGTTTTTCATCTTTTCGAATTAAACGCGTTTCGTCTCCCGGTTTCGACACTATTCACTTACCGGGTCCGTTTTCCGGAATTTTCTCGTTTAATTAATTTTAATGGTTATTAAGCTTCCATTAACACTTATTTATAGTTATTTAATCAACTATAATTTCTACGGGTCCGTTTGACCGCTTAAAGTCACGTTTTCGGGTTTCTCGAAAAACGTGCTTTTATGCTTATTTAGCGTTTTAGTCCATTTTTTTGGATCCGTTTTCTTCGGGAATCACCCGTATAATAATTAGGCCTAACTAAGCCTTAGGAATCCATCTCGGACCCTAACGAGATCATATATCTCTTATTTAAATTTAATGCGCATTTTAGCGTTTTTCGCTTTTCAAGCGTTTTCTCTTTACTTTTGGTTTTATTCTTCTTTACCAATACTCTCTAGGCACAATTAGGCCTTTAATATTTTATTAGAGTAATTAAATCACCATTTTTAGATCCGGGTATTAAAATCTACCCCCCTTAGGAACTTTGTCCTCAAAGTTGGTGAATCTAAATGGTTACTCTCATGGGCACACTATGCCAAGGTTATATTACATGTATAACCTTACAGACTCCACAAGTCAGTCACATTACATACTACACATACCACACACAAATCACAGCATGTATAGCAATCAAAAATACTTTTGTTCTCTCTCCATGGAATCGGTCCGAAGACAAGAAGGCACTACAGTCCTCGAATCCATATTGAGTATTATACTACTGATCCCTCAGGTACCGGTCACGTTGAACACTTACTCTTTCTGGTTCACGGCCGCTTCATGACAAATGGGCACTTACTCTCTCTGGCCCACGGTCCCTTCGGTTCTGATCAAAACGTTACACATATACATATCCTCAGGCACTCTGGTTGACTCACTCAACACAGGAACATCTCAGGGTACTCTCCCTGTCCCGCTGCCTTTGGAAAAATCACACACTGACACCGCCCCAACCGGTCACTTAGGACCGCCCACACGTACGGTGTAATGGTTTCAAAACTAATACACACCCACCGTTCTACCGGTCATCAAGACTTAAGGCCACAGCCATCGGCGGGTGATAGCAGTTTAAAACCAGTTTTCATTTCCATCTTCATACTTGAAGAAATTCCTTTTCAAATTTGTTTGAAAGTTCTTTTTAAAACATCACACAACTCCAAATCAAATTTGGTAGCTGTATCTTTTCTTAGCGTGATTACTTGTGACCACTTATAGGGAGCTTCAAGAATCATCCAACCCTGATGTGATCAGCATCAGTGTTGAACTATCCTTCCACCCCAATTTGTGTTCGGTTTCCCTTGATCGCTAGCAGACCAAGTTCCACCTCCCACGTCAGTTTCAAACAATCAGATAGTCAAACATTTTCGTTTTCTATCTTTTACTCTCTCTAGTCATATTCATAAAACAATCTGTTTCAATTTATCTTTATCATGGAACTTAAGTCATCCATTATTCTCTATTTGTTTCTCTTACCTTGCCTAGGCATTCCATACTTGTGGCCTCATTAGTCAAATTATTACTCAACTTAAAACACACAACATGCAACTCAAAGGATGGAACTCACTCCATCAATCATTCTCAAATAAAATCACCTAGGGAACTCACTCCCTCTTAGGTTACACATCGGTTTCATACCACTTCGTACTCATTATGTCTCATGTCTAATCTCACTAGCATATACTATAGGGATTCTCATTCCCTAGGAGTCTCTCTACTCCTCTTTTCATAAATATTACATACTCGTTACTTGCATCACTCATGCACAATAATCATTATACACAATGAATGGGTACATATGTTTATGTAACATAAGTTCCAATCATCAACACAATTTTTTTGTGCTATGCACATAGTAGTTTACGCACTAAACGTAAAACGTACTCTAAGCGGTTTCTCGCCCTACCCCCCTTAAAAGGGGTTACGCCCGCGTAACTAACCACATGTTATTACTAAACATTGGTTCATAATTCAAGTATCATGAAGTGTTTTTAACTTCAATACGGCTAATTAACTCATAACCAGGTTCGGTTTTAGCCTCTAAGGTTTCAAGGCGTTTACGATGAGCCATCTACTCATGTTTGCCATGTACACTTAACTTTGAATTACGGTCCACTAGCTTTTGCTGTGTGTCTGATAACTAGAGCTTAACTCGCCCTTTCAATATTCTCAATGTATTACTCACTTCCTTTCTATCCCTTTTTGTGTTTGGAAATAAGGTTTCTCAATCGTCGCTTGGTATCTCTTACCGTATGCGAATTCGATGAGTTATAGATTTTCTCTCCAGCTCTCTGGAAATCCATTTTGTATAACTATGGATACCTTCATGATTATTCACATATTTTTCCCGACTTATTGTCGGTTGAGGTCAAGCTACTACTCAGTATGTAGTGCTTCCTCGATCAATAGTTGCTTCTGAATTACATTTGTTTATTGTTTCTGTACAAGAATTCCTCATTCATACTACTCTGCCTTTTCCACACATCGATCCTGGCCCTGTGGGTTACTGCCCATGCTCTTTGTGCATCTTTGGCCAATGGTCGCACGGTTATCTCTCTAGATTCTCACTCAACAGGCTTCGTTGACATTTCTCAATTCCTGGCTCTCCCACTTGATCATTACCGTACAAGTGCAATACCAAAACACCCAGTCATACAGAGTGCAGAAGCGTAAACCCTTGACAGTAAATCTCTCATGGGATAGGAATTTATGTCCCCTTTACCACATTTTCTCAACAGCTCGTATCAGTATCTGTTACTGTGTATCATGTTCTACTCATTACTACATTCTTATATGGCATCCACTACTACTTTAGCTTCCGCTCATGTACTCCCGCCATTTATACTATGGCTTGCCATTCATTTGGCTCAATATAATATATTACTCCAAACTCTTTACGCTTGCTGCGCATCGTTTACTCAGCAATTCATACTGCACACATACTATGTTTACTACTCAACCGATTACTCTCTCGGTTTCTTTCCACTGCTATCAAAGCCTTTCTACATACTATCTCTGTTCAAATTATTCCTTGGCAATAAACACATGCTCAAGTATCATTACACTGCTCTAGTGGTTTCACATTACATACTTAAGTGGTAGCCTTTCTCTGGAAGATTCACGCAATTACCGCTCCATAGGCTCCACAATAATAAGTGGTGTCCCCACTCTAAGGTAGGGGTTCGTGCTCCACCAAACCCTTATGCCTTTATGCATATGTTTTGCAACGTTTGAATCTATGAATTGTAGTTGGTTCTATCGGCTTACAAGCCACCTTGCCTCGAGTCATGCTCCATGCGGGCTGTTTATATAGGTTTCTGCTTCTCCGTATACCATTAAATGGTTTGGAGGTATTACTGGGTTTTTGATATGGTTGTCTCACCACACTTCCGTACATGGAAGTCCCTCTAAGTTTCTTGATATTAATTCATGCCTTCTGGCAATCTAGGGTACCCCGTGTTACGTGGGATCCCTTCGGGTTCTACCCGAGTGTTCTCTTTAACACTTGTGTTCTCAACACGATGTTTTGTTCAACTACTGTTGACTCCGGCACCCTTCTCGGATTGCTCCTGGGTGTTACTGAGTAATGCCATTACATCTGGCTTGTACTTATGGTTATGTTCAGTTGCGACTTCGCCTTGCGGCTATATATAACTCGAACTATCCCGTTTAGGGTTGTAATGTCTCCCGTTATTGGGTAGAGTATTAGTATTTTTTCTTTACCTACTTAATTAGGTCGTTATTCTCTTAGTGAGATATATGTGGGGATTCTATCCCGTTCATCAAACATCGATAAGATCATTTTAGGAATTTGCCATTTACTTACGCTGGTAATATTCTAGTTATAGGTATTTCCTCATTCCAGTCATTATGTATTTCCTCTTATTCCTTCTATATATCTGTTATACTCTGTTTCTCCACTTCTATTCCTTTATTCTTCCTTCTGTTTCTCATACGTTCCTTAGCTTCGTAACTTTTGTTCTTCTGATCATTCGAGATGTCCAACTGTCTTGGTTTGGATTGGCTCTTTCGTCCGTAGTATGGAGTGGGCTACTTCCCGTGTTCCGTACTCTACTTGTATACATACATGGAGTATCTTATTGATACGTTGCCACTTACCCGACTAACTCATAATTGGTCTGTCAGGCCCGCAAGCTCCTTCGGAGTGCGGTCGTTCCATGTCTCGTTTAGTATACCGTAGTGTCGGTCACACGCCTAAGTGAAGTATTCTGTTGCCAACTCCTCTTATATCGTCCTATGATAACTTACCGTCATTCTCTGGTTTGTTTTTAAAAAATTTAGGAGTTTTTGGAAAATTCTCTGTTTGAAAGAAAAATTTGAGTTGAAAATAAAATCTCCACGGCATTTCAATGCCGGTTGCTTCTTACTAAGTCTGACTTCTTGCAGACTGGTATGTTCTTTATACCGTGGTCAGGCCCTTTCCAAGGTTTCGTTTCAGAATTCTTAGGGTTTGTGGTGCTATATTGGCTTCTCTTGCCGTCTTGGTACTTGCTAAGTACTGGTCGCTTGTCAAAGCCCTTCTTAAAAGTCCCGTTAATACTGCACTTGCCGTGGCAAGTGCGCGGTACAGGCGGTTTTTAGGTTAACTCATACCGGTCACGCATTGTTCACATTATATTTTGTAGCCTTGTCGGCTCTTCCTTGATCCTTTAATTGGATAACTACTCCTTCGAGTTGCTTCTCATTCATCTAGACATGACTGTCAGTCATTTAGGTGCTTCTCCACTGTCGGAGTTCCTAATTTTTAGTTCTGATCTACCTCGTTGCTCGTTCCCACGTCTTACTGTGGTTACCGAGGTTAAGTTGTTTAGGAACTACTGCTGTAGTCCTATTCGGGTATATCCGTATTATGCTTGTAGCTGTCTAAGCTATATCAGTTAAGTATTGCAACCTCTTTGGGTGTGGCAGGGTGGGTGCATCTACCTTTGACTAGATTCTTAGTCAATACGTATACCATTGGTGGTATTAGTTAACTATGGCGGTCCGTAGACATGTGTCCCGGTTCTCGTTAGTTCTCATAAGTCCGTCTGGTCGCACGATTGGTGCATCCTTCTCACTGCTGCTCGACCAGCTGGGTTCTCGCGACTGCTAAGCATGTCGCCCCAGGCTGCCACAATTCTGGTCTCCTTGGATTAGGATGTCTCGACCTTCCGTCATTGCATGCAGTTATTGTCATTTCAGCGGGATCCGTCTCCGGGATTTCCGGTTCTCGGGATTACCGCATGACAGGTTCTGGTTCAAATGAAATATTTAACCACTGCCAGATCGGGTTTCCCCGTCTCTCTGGCGTTCTTTCCCGAACTTTTAATACGGGGGTTGTGGAGGGCGGGTTTGGTATTGTAGGTATCCAGATCATACTGGAAGTTCCTAACTAGCGCATCTCTCACGCTACCACTCAACCCTTAGCCCTAAGTCTCTAATTCCTACTCGGTATTTCCTAAGCTCGGTATTTCCAGTCATCAGAGCGATACTTCGCTCTGATACCATTTTTGTAACACCCCAACGTTAATCTCGTCATTACCTCTTAAACTGTCCCAATTACCAATAATCTCGCAGCGGAACTCTAATACAACGAGGGTGAACAACGCCGTTAGCCACCCTTATGGCTAACCAGGCCTATCTACATACAGTAACGGTCTGATGACTGGAACAACCGAATACACAATACAAATACAATACTCAAACTCATTTCTTTACATACCGAGTCTACAATAAATGGATGCCGACAACATACTCGGTCTTACACTCCTTCAATACATAAGTAATTAAACTACTACCCATGCAACCCACCGACCCCGTCCTACTCTCGAACGGTAACATCTTCGGTGTACCTGTAAAATAAAAACATCGCCCCTAGGGGCTCAGCTTAACGCTGCATATGAAATTCGCATACCCCGAGCGCTAACCGGGGTACGCCGACCACTTAGTCGGATATACATGGAGTTCATTAGTCAAACAACATGCATCATAGCGATACAATGAGTACATGTAATGCTCAAGGAATTTACATCCAATCATGGAACACAATTCCTAACTAACATAACAAGGTTGTTAGTTGTATCTGGTTACTCTTAGGCCTTGAGGGTTATTCCTCACTATGCCTTGTTTACTTATTCAATACCTCACCCGCTCTCTCGGGTTACTTATTCATATACACACCCATTCTCTTGGGCTACTCGTACTATACTCACCCACACTCTCGGGTTACTTATTCTCATTATCTTACCCATACTCTTGGGTTATTTACACTCATTATCTCACCCACACTCTTGGGTTATTTATACTCAAGCTCTTGTAGATTCTCGAGACACTACAGGTCTCCTACGTCACGCTTGTTACTCTTAATACATACTTAGGCCAAAACTCATGGCTCTCTAGCATAGTCTTACTTCCCCGGTTTCGACCCTACTCTGGGTCTAGCATGGTGGGAAGGTTCAACTAGCTCACGGAACTCTCTCTTAGTTCCTATCTCTTTTACTTAGGTCCCCCTACTCTCGGACTACTCTCGTTCCCATACACTCCTCTCTCGGAGTTATAATCATGTATATTAGTCTAGAAGCATCACTCTCGATGTTTCTAATGACTTGGGAACATTACTTAGTTCGGTTAATCTTAGGTTTTAAGAGTTACCCATACATTTACTTTACTCATACTTTCGGTTACTTGCATATACCAGGTAAAATCCTCATATAGGAGGTCGACCATGTCTCAAGGGAGTTACTAATCCCTCAGGTCTCTTTACCTTTTCACTGGTTCACATCTTCGAACTATCTTAAATCCTCTTGAAGGAGGTTCACTTATCTTTCCACTCTCATTTGTTTCGTGGATTGTTTCAATGTGGTTTTCTAACCATTATCGGGTATTTACTCGACCCGTACTTCTCCTCACATTCTAGGGAGTTCATATGTTTGCGTTACCGTTATACTTTAACGGATAGTTTGTGTGTTTGCACGTTTTCGTATCATAAGCGTCGACCCGATCTATGGGTCTCTAGAAACGTTACTCACTACGAGTCGGTCCATTCACTATGTTAGACCACACCGGCATACAAGTATGTTAGCTCATTCAACATACAACAAGGCATACATAATCAAACAAGGGATTATTTTCATGCTTTAATCTTGATTAAGCCGGCACACAAACACACAAATCAACGTAACTCGGTTAGCACGCGGAGTATGAGAAAATCATACCTTTCACCGGGGTTTTTACTTTTACTGTGTCATCTCACCTTGCTCGGGTCACACACGATCCTCTGATAACGTTTCAAACATTATTATTAATACTAAGCTCATACGGAACATAATTAAATGTTATTCCCGTATTACCCCGTTATCCCGTTATCTTGGTTTCACTCTTGTTAATTTGAGTTCTCACTTCTCAAACACTTCTAACACTTTCTTACACTTCCTAGGGCCTTAACTGTCACAAACAAGGCCTTAACATCTTTAACATCATTAACATTTAAACCCCCATCATTTCAAACCTTAAAATTGCTCTCTGTTGGTTTCTGGGGGTGGTCCGGGACTTGGTCCTTACCATAAGTCCCGGACCAATGCAGTACTAACTAACTCTCGGGTGGTTTTTAACACATGGTCCGGGACCTTGTCCCTATCCCAAGTCCCGGACCAGCTTGAATGTTCAGTCTCGGCCAAAAAATAATGCATGGTCCGGGACCTTGTACCTGAGCCAAGTCCCGGACCAATGTGGTTGTTGATTCTCGGCCTAAATTAAGGGGGTGGTCCGGGACTTTGTCCATGGACTAGGTCCCGGACCCTGCTACAAATTTACAAATTTTGACAGTTTCTTCCTCTGTTACAGGTTCTCTCTTAGCCCACTAATTAACCAATCTTCACCAACTAAAATCCACATGTTTTAGCACCTAATTACCCACCTAAACCACCTTAAACCAAGCACCAAGTACACTCACCAATCTAGTTAATTTTACCTAGATTCTTACACACTTATAAGGCTAGTTATTCTCTGTTATGTTACAAGACTTGTAACAGATTTGGTTTCTTCTTTAAACCATTCAAACCTCACTTACTGATGCCATTCCAAGCACTCACATGGCATTATTTTTACTCCTAACACACTCTCCTTCAAAGTTTGGTTTTCCAAACCATTAACCACTCACTTAAACCTCTTAAACAATCCTAGTTTCTTCCTTTGAATAGAACACTCAAGTCCATACATCCCTAGGAAATTTTGACAGCACTTACTTTCTTTACTAAGCATTTTCACCACACTAAAATCAACTCTCAAGCACTTCTTCTCCCCTGTTTGGTTTAAACATCAAAACCACATCAAAATCCCATTTATTCACCTATATACACTAGTTCAGTTTCTAGGTTTATTTGCACACATAAACCTCATTAAAACATTCTCTTTCAACTAACAATATCGTAGTACCATGACTTCACTAGCTCAAGGTTATTTATTCAACACCCACATAAGTTTCACAAAGAAAATAAAACCAACACAAGGTAAGCTCTTTACCTTGTTTATTTTCGGTTTTTCACTCCTCTTCTTCTTCTTTCTCTTCTTCCCTCTTCTCTTCTTGTTTTCCACACACACAAGGAATATGGATTGCTAGCTACAACCATATTCCATCGCACATATAACCACAAGTCAATTCAATTTTCCCTCCACACAACCTAATATTTTAAGGAGCTAATTTTCAAGGTTCAGTTTAGGTTTTACCTTAGAGAACCCAAATGAGTAGCTTGGCAATCAATTGGAGGAGTTTCCAAACCCCCACAAAAACATACGCATCGACTGAAACGAGGAGGGTTTTCAACGTGAGGGAAAAATCTCACAAATGACAAGAATGAACTTGAAATGGCCTAAACTTATGCTTATTATTACCTTAAAGCATCAAGAGAGAAGAAGGGTTGGAATCAACTCTTCAAGCTTCAAAAGCTCCAACGTCAATGAAAATGAAGATGGAGGAATCGAGTTTTAATTGGGTGGAAACCGAAGCTCTCACCGAGAGGAGTTCAACGGTACAAATTTCGTGTGATTTGGTGGAGAAATGAGCAAGATAATGAGAGAACAAGGAGAGGGTTTGGGGCTGTTGCTATCGCGAGTTACAGAGGAAGAAGAAGTTGAAATGCCTGAGCAAATCGTGAATGAAGAAAGAAGGAGGTGAGAGAGGGTAGTAAAGTATTAATATTACTATTCCCTTTTTACTTTATACTATTTGCTTTATTTACTTATTTGTCCTCTCATTACTTAATAGCTAGCAAGCTATTAATGAGTGTATACATATTAATTAAAACCGGCCCACATTAATTAATAGCCCGGGTCGTTTTTCATCTTTTCGAATTAAACGCGTTTCGTCTCCCGGTTTCGACACTATTCACTTACCGGGTCCGTTTTCCGGAATTTTCTCGTTTAATTAATTTTAATGGTTATTAAGCTTCCATTAACACTTATTTATAGTTATTTAATCAACTATAATTTCTACGGGTCCGTTTGACCGCTTAAAGTCACGTTTTCGGGTTTTCTCGAAAAACGTGCTTTTATGCTTATTTAGCGTTTTAGTCCATTTTTTTGGATCCGTTTTCTTCGGGAATCACTCCGTATAATAATTAGGCCAAACTAAGCCTTAGGAATCCATCTCGGACCCTAACGAGATCATATATCTCTTATTTAAATTTAATGCGCATTTTTAGCGTTTTTCGCTTTTCAAGCGTTTTCTCTTTACTTTTGGTTTTATTCTTCTTTTACCAATACTCTCTAGGCACAATTAGGCCTTTAATAATTTTATTAGAGTAATTAAATCGCCATTTTTAAATCCGGGGTATTAAACCTCTGCCACGGCCTTGGCCTCTCCTTCCTGAAATCTGAACAATCACAACTCACATTAGGTTCGTATTCACCACTGTTTCGGTTAACAAATTATAACGTCCGTAGACGGAAAAGACGATCCACACTAAATAGTGGTCATCTGACTCTACTCACTCTAACAGCTCACACCCTTAACCCATCACTTATTTCTTAACTTATATCCTAACTCGGTGGTCACTTATGTCCGGTGTTTCTTGATTAGAGCGTAACTACGCTCTGATACCACTTTTTGTAACACCCCATATATCTTAGTATGTTCTAACCTCGTTTGGGCACTTCAAGTACACCTTAAGCCCTCCACAAAACTCATTAAATCACTCACCAATATCCACCTTAGTCATTATGCATTTTCCTTATAATAATGCCAACACTTGTAATGTTTTTCACTAGGCTTCTAAGTGGTGGTTCATACCTATTATAACCACTATGCCATAATGCTTCCTCACCACTATAACATCATCTCCCAAGCATCTTTCACCATCTAAAATTCCTTTATGCAACTACTTAAAGTTCCTACACAAGTTTATGCCTCCTTCTTCCAACACATTATTTCCTTCCTACTTGTTTACCAATATTTGCCTAAGTCCTAAATACACAAGTATATCCCAAGACATTCATTTGATTCCTAAATCCTCCATGATGATGCCTAAGTCATTCTAATTCTCAAGGACACCTTAAACTCACTCTTTTTTTGGTCAAAATAACTCCTAAAGTTTTCTAATGCTTCCTTAGTCATGAAATCTTCTTAACACATCTTAAACACTTAGGTTCTTCACTAAATTTTGCCATGGGTTCCCTAGTATATTGTTACACCAAAACATTTAGTTTTTCACCATCAAATAGCTATCAACATTCAAATTCTCATTAAACCTCCTTAGCACACACCATACACCAAAACTACACTACATCACAATATAGTGCATAAACTTAAATTGCTTGGCACTTAGGTACTTAAATGACTTGGCTCTTAGGCCCTTAAATGCATAAATCTTAAACACTGAATTTCCTCAATATAAATAGTCTTTGACCTGCAAATACACACAACAAGGCTCCCATTGAAATATAAATTCTCTTATAATTCACCTTGACATTCTTAAACTATCTCCTTTTTCTCATTTGCTCCTTAGTCACAAGTTCACAAGTATAGTCATTGTTTCTCCTAGGTTTTTATAACTCTTTCCCAATGTAAACTCTACACTAAACTCATCACATATCTAAATCCCACCCCCTTAAACAATAAAACACCTTAAGGTAAGTAATTTACCTTGTTCTTTTACAAGCTCACAAACTTTCCTCCTTAGCCTTTTTCCTTGAACAATCTCGGTCACCACTTAAACTCTCCTTGTCAATGCTCTAACCAATATCCAATGACTCTAATGAGTGCTAGATAATACATTAACCTTAAGGAACAAACCCTAGGTTAAAAATGTGCTTTAAGGTATTAAATTGATTGTTTTACCTTGGAGTCTTAGAATGGGCTTGGATATGAAGCAAGAAGGACCTCCTCTATCCCTTGGAGAATAGAAAACAAGCTAAAACAAGGCATAAACATGAAGCCCCATGAGTATAGAGTTTCGGTTATGGAGAAAAATGGTGGAAACCTAGATTTTCTTACATATTCCTTACCTTAAGAGAATGGAGAAGCTAATGAACTCCTCAAGCTTATTTTTCCCCCTTCAATGGAGGTTTCACTTGGCACCGAAATGAAGCTCTTAGAGATTTGAAAGGACAGGAAGAAAGAGCTTGAGCTAACTAAGAGATATATGTGCTTGGTTTTGATTTTGGAGCTTAAATGAGCAAGTAGTGGTCAAAAGAAGATGGAGCTAGCATGGAGGTTGCTTCTTACGTGAAAGAGAAGAAAGAGAGCAAGAGAAATCGGTGGAAAAGATGAAGAATGAAGAAAGGAGGAGAGAGGGAAGCTAAAGCAAGATTTTATTTAAAAGGTAAATAGTACTATTTACCTTATCTCTTCTCCTTTTTCTTTAATTGATGAGTCAAGTGGTGACTCCCCACATCAAAACCGGCCACCCCCTTAACAAACAAGATATTTATGGTCTTGATTGACCAATTAATTAGCTTATATTGACTTAATGCTAAACTAGTCCAATTTGAGCACTATTCACAAATTAGTGCACATATTTGTGAAATTTTTGATTTCCCATTGATTTGGACTTTCTAATGTGATACTAATTAGTACACAAGTTAATTAAGAAGTAATCATGAGTATTTAGCCACTTAAAACCCCTTTCTAAGACAATTTTTCAAAAATGTGCTTTAAGAGTCCTTAAAGCACAATTTGTGTTTTAACTTGTTTTTGGGCTTGGTTTTCTTGGGTAACTGGCTTAAAATGACCATTAGGATATTACTAAGGTCTTAGGATGATATTTGGGTGCTCACCCAAGTCTCTCCAAGCTTAGAGCACGTTTTTGCTTAAACTAGTCTTTGGGTGTTTCCTTATGTTTTCTTTGATTAAAAATGTTTCTCATTGTTTCTAAGGCATTATTTAGCCTCCTATATCTTAGCTTATCACTTAAACACCATATTTAAGTTTGGGGTATTTCATGTTTTGCCCATTGAAGGGCTCAGCAATCGAAATGATGGTATGCTAAATGTAGTCCTAAGTCATCTAGATTCCTTAAGCCGTTTTAGCCATCTTGATATTAGATTCTTTACATGAAATACCGGTTTACAATAATAACAGTAATAATTGTAAACATTAGACAATCACATAACAATTCACCTGTAAACATCAATGTACAATAATACACAACACCAATAACCACACATCAATAATTCATAGCAATAACCAATAATCACACATCAATAATCCATAACAATAACCAATAATCACACATCAATAATCCATAACAAAAACCAAACAAGATACGCGTATTAAACTGTACTTGTTAGTTGGCCACCTGGCCCTTATCCGTTAAACCAATCACTTAAACTTTTCCAATTGAATTCCACCTCAGGCGTCATGTTAAGACAACCCTTAATAACTTATCAATGGACAGTATGTCCCCTGGGTTCCAAAGGAACCGTTACCAGCTGACCTTATGGCGCTGGATAATATATTGACCGATCCGGTCGAACCTGTGCACCAACGGTAGTGCCCTCCGCCATTGTCGAATGTGGACAATGGATTCCCTTGAGTGACTCCCCATTGAAGTCCCTCGTAGTGATCACGATGCGCAACCAGAAAGTCGAAACAGTTTGGATTCCTCTCTTTATAAGTTAGTCCTTTAGTCAATGATACAACATCCAATCCTTGAGTTAAGACTATAACAGTTGACCATCAGTTAGGTTCAATAATACCTAAATGTCAGTTAGTCTTTTTCCAGTTTAGATGTATAAACTTCCAGTCATCAGACGTTCGCGTAAAAATAAAACGCAGTGGTGTCGAGCAATACAGTATACAATATCATATACATAAATCACAGATATCGCTCTTAGCAATTAAACACACAACGTCTGGACCTCAGGAAAATCCTTAGGACATTCAGACCACACAATTAACATACCGTTCACCAAGTAACTGCTAGCTTGACAAATTCCTGTTTAGTAGTTCCTTCCCGTACGCTGTTATATATACATGCAATACCGGGTAATATTAATCCAACTGTTCACTAAATATTACAGTACTGTCACTGTAGAGTTTACACTCGCTATATACTAACTCTGTATGTTCTTTATTTTCCCCTGTTAATTAACAATAGTTCTAGGTAGTTCATTATTTTATGTAGTATCCACATGTGATAATGAATTCCCATATTATGATATATCTTCATCTCTTTAATTATATATTCATAATTATTTCCTCTTATTCCATATACCAATATAATTTGGTTATCTTTGATATAACCACAATTGTTTTATAAACCTTATATTATATTCTTTTGGTTATTTTTATCATAACCACAATTATTTCATAAACCTTATACTACTCTCCATAACATACCATAATACATTATATTACTTAGTTTCAATTCCTTTCTTTATTAAATTACCAAACTAACCTCATAATTTCGGTATTTATATTTTGAACACATTAACTTTTGTAATTTACCAAATAACCACATATATCTTTTCGGTAATTACAATTCAAATACTCCAACTTTTATAAATTACTAAATAACCATATAACTTTTATAATTACTAATTATCCATATTAACTTTCGGAATTTGCAAGGCAAATATATTAATTTTTATAAATTACCAAATGACCACAATTATTTTCGGTCTTAGCATATAACTCTCTTATATTCACACTTTAATCCCAAAACTTTATATAAGTTACATATTAACTTATAAACTATAGTTTTAATATTTAATTTCCTAAAATAACCAAGTGGACACTTATATTTTCGTAAACCACCAATTCGCCCCCTTTTTAATTTGATTTCACATAATTCTTTTATAAATTACATATTCACCCCAAAACTTATATAAACTTAATATTTTATGTCATAAATCCTTTTGACCCAAAGTTTTTGGTCAACACTTTGACGAAGACTTAATTTCATAATTAATACTTTAATATACCCATAAATTCATATGTACTCTCAGTTTTATCCCAAACTTTCCAATAATTACAAAATAGCCCCAAAACTTTATAAATTGTTATTTTAACACTTAAGCACTTATTTAAATTCACCAAAATTCATAATATTAATTCCTACCTTATATTATAACATAAATATACCAAATCACCCCTTTAATTGTCGGCAATTATTTTTAATACACCAAACCTTTCAAAATTTACATTTTAACCACACAACTTATTAATCTAGCCATCTAAATACTTGTAGCTATTTTTAATATTCCCAAAATTTATAATATGAGTTAATATACTTATATATTTCAAAAATCACCAAATAACACAATTTATTCTCGGCTTTAATTCTATTTTACCATATGGTTTCTAAACTTGATTTAAACCTTATAATAAGTATATATAAATGTATATAAGCCATATAACACTTCTAAAAATTATGCTAATGACTTAGAATGATTATAAACTCAAAATAGAACATTTAATCCTTATATATTTCGGCCTATAGTTATATGTATCATAATTTAATTTTTGTGACACAAATTTATACCTTAAGGTAATAATCTTACCTTATATGTTAAATTACTCAGAACCCCCTTGAGGATTTGAGATATTACAGTTAACCCCCTTGTGTTTATCATAATTATTGGTAACCACCTCAAGGTTAAGGTATCTTTTACTACGAGCCCCCAAACTATAACTTTGTTATTAGAAAGTTAACTACGTGTTGATCTATCAACTTAATCACATAAATAATGCCAAGATGGACAACAAAACTGCTTAATCAACATCGTCTAACTCTCTCTCATCCCACTTTAGATGCATTTTCGAGGCAAGGTTGACATTTTTAGGAAAATAACAATACAGATTAAGTAATGTTTTTTGTCCAGTCTGACATTATTAATGTGATTAAGCTGATAGGTCAACACGTAGTTAACTTCTTAATAACAAAGATATAGTTTGGGGGCTCGTAGTCAAAGATACCTTAACCTCGAGGTGGTTACCAGTAATTATGATAACCACAAGGGTGTTAACTATAATATCCCAAATCCTCAAGGGGGTTCTGAGTAATTTACTCTATAATTTATTTTCTTGACAATATAACCCAATGTTTTCGGCCTCGATTTATTTAGAGGTTATATATAATTTTTATACCAAAGTTTGAAGCTTAAATCAAGCTTAAACTTAATAAACCTTAATTATAGAAACTTACTCCTTAAATCAAGACAATTCTTGTACTTGATTTCTCCTTGAATTCCAAGCTCTTCAAATGCTATTTTGATGAAGAGAATTCGGCCTCCTTGTATATATTTAAGAGATCCATTTGTTAGTCTTCTAACAAAGATTTATAAATAAGATTTGGAGTAGTTTTACAAGAGTTTACCTTAGGTATTTAACAAGGTATTTTTGGTACACCTTAGGATGATTGTAGATCCACGTTTCCTTCATGAAATGATGAAGAGAATATAGGTTTAGAAGTCTAAAATTTTCGGAAATGATTTGAAATACCCCGACCTTAAATATGGTGATTAAATTATCCTAATAGGTATTTAAGAGCCTAATAACGATTAAGAAATACTGGTAAGGAAAAATAAATCCAAAAGAAATAAAGAAACGCTTAAAACCGGGAAACGCTAAATAAGCATTAAATAACTATAGGAGGTATGAGACCTCGGTTAGCGTGTTATATGGATTCTAAAGGTTTAATAAGACCTAAATAGTATATGGGAACAACTCCCAAAGAAAACGGATCCAAATAATGGACTAAAACGCTAATAGAGCTTTAGAGCATGTTTTTCGAGAAAACCCGAAAGCGTGACTTTGAGTGGTCAAACGGACCCGTAAAAATTATAAATCATTAAATAAATATTATTAAGCATTTATGGAAGCTTAATAACCAATAAAAATAATGAATCGAGAAAATTCCGGAAAACGGGCCCGGTTAGTGAATAGTACCCAAACCGGGTAAAATAACGAGCGTTTTCTGTAAAAGACGAAAAACGCTCCAACTAGTGTAACTGTAGGGGGCCGGTTTTTAATGAGTTAAATAACCCCTCACACACACATGTAACTAGTTAACAAATAAGTAAATCATAAAGCAAAAAGTAAAAGAACAAAAAGGTAAATAACACTCTCTCACCTCTCATTCTCTCATTTCCCTCATCTCTCTCCTACCCTCTTCTCCCCCCATCGATTTCTCTCTCCCTCTCTCTTCTGGCTGCTGCAATTTTGGAGCTCCACAAGAAGCTCTAATGGCTTCCCTCCTTCAACCTCATGCTCCACCCTTATGTAAGCTCCAAACTAAAAAATAATCACATATTTGTAATCCCCTCATCCTCCTCTATCATTTCCTCTTTTCAAAATTCGAAAAGGATGAGTTTCATCTTCATGGGTTTTCCCCATTCAAAGAGAAAATAGCACCAATGGGTAGCTTGGAGTCTCCTCTCTCGATTTTGGTAAAAATCTACATGAAAAACTCATGTTTTCTTCACCTTCCTTCATAACCGATTTTTGCCCCATTTGTAATGCTCTATTTTTCTCTCTCTTTGGAGCATAATATCAACCATGCAATGGTGGTGGATTCACCTTCTTGAACCAAGGGCTAAAACCCCTTCTAAAACACTCCAAAGGTAAACCCTAGAAATCTTGCTTTAAACGTTTCTTTGAACTAGCATCAATTTAAGGGTTAGTATATTAATTGTAATTGTTTTGTGTTCATTTGGTCCACATAACCGATTTTGAGGCAAGAAAGGAAGAAGGAGGAAAAATGAGAAGGAAAGAAGGAAGTATAAGCTCAAGGTGAGAGCTCCTTCCTAATGTTAAATTCTATTGCATTAGAGTAATGGGAATGGGTAAAATATTTAAAGAACCCAAAACCTTGTACTAGTATGGAGGATTGTGAAATTTGAGTATTTAAGAGCAAGTATTTGAATTGTAGGCTTTGGAGCCTAATGATTGTGTATGAGTATTAGTATTGGTATTTGAAGAAGTATTGGTGAATGTATATGGTATTGATTGCTGGTAGGACCCTTTTACGGGTGTGGCTAGTTGAGGAATGAATTTGGTGAGAGTTAGTATGTGTGGCCAAGTAAGAAAAGTAGATGAACTATGACAAAATTTTGGTAGGAATATGTACATGTATGGATGACTTGGTGAAAGGGATAACCAAGGTGCATATTAGGGATTGTGGAGATGTTTAATGACCATGGAGTAGTGACTATAGTATGAGGACGAAAGAATGTAAAATCTGTAGCAAGAATTGTTGAATGGCATTGGAGAAACTAGGAGGATTTATGTACTTGACCTAGGGAGTGAGTGTTGGACTTGAAGAGGTGAGGCAATGCATTGTAGGCCTTGGAAATGGCATTAGGAGAGGAAATTACGTATGAAGGAGGTAGGAACCAAAATCTGTAGCAAAGAGGTATTAAAATGGCATGGTAGAACTAGAAAGAAGTAGTGTGCAAGATTTGGTAAGAGGAGAGTTGGACTTGGGTATAGGTAATGTAATGGCTTGGAAATGTATTTGGGATTCTAGTAATGGTATCGGTAGTAGAAGTATTGGATGTGAGAATTGAGTTTTAAAATCTGTAGCATAAGTGTAACAAAAACTGTTACAAGTATTGGAAAAGAAGTGAGGGAATTGTGTAAGTTGTTTGATGGATTTACTAATGGATTTGGTGGACGAATTAAGGTGATTTAGAATGTTTAAATAGTACTAAAACATGTTAGGATGTATGTAGGAAGATTGGGGAAGCAATGGGTGAAATTTGGAAAGAAAAACAAGGTCTGTAGCAGCTTTCTGCTACCGTCCGAACCAGAGTCTGGGTCGGACCGTGGGTCGGACGGGGCTTAAGTAACGACAATAAATCATTCTGGAATGGTCCGACCCAGGGCTATGGATCGGACCTGGGTCGGACAGGCAAAAAAAATTCAAGGTCAAAGCTCCTGACTTCGTCCGACCCAGAGTCTGGGTCGGACAGTGGGTCGGACAGAGCTTGGACATGGGACCGAAACCTTCTAGAACGGTCCGACCCAGAGGGTATGGGTCGGACGGAATAGTGCTGGGTCGGACGGGGAGAATTTCAGAGAACGGGAATCTACTGGAATGGTCCGACCCAGGGCGTGGGTCGGACTCTGGGTCGGACGACCCATAACTTACAAAAAAAAGAAAGGTAATAATCATATGCATGTATATACATGGGTATGTACATACATAGGGGACTTTAGTAATACACCATTAATGTAACACTAACGGTAAAGAAATAAGTATGTAAATGGGAAACAAGTAAGGGGATTAATAAGGAAGTTGAAAGTATAAGAACATTAAGTAACCCGAAGTAATGGGATAACGGGGTAAGTACGAGAGTAGTAGCTAAGCGTGTATTGTAGTGCTTAGTATTAACAGAACCATTTGGCTTGTAGTCATTGGTTCGAGGCTAGGACTCAAGGGACAAGTAAGGAACGAAGGAGCACAGGAACACCCGATAAAGTAACTCAACAGTGAAAGGTATGATTTCTTCATGCCCTGTATCCTAATCTGGTTACCCCGATTTGTGTGCTTATTTGACCACCTAAATAAGATAAAAGCATGAATCAGACTATATTGCACTTACTTGTGCTTGTTTACATTGTTCTCGATATTTGTCTTGAACAATAGTTAGTATAATTCATGAAATATATGAAGGATGATGAAGTGTAATTGTATCTCGTAGTGTACTTGTATATTGTGTTGTATTTTGTATGGATGGGTATGTGAATAATGTATTTGTGTATGTGGCTGAATGAATGACTTCTACTAATTCCTAACTACCTAACTCCTAACTTAAGTGAGTAAATTGGAATGAGTAGAAGTCCAATATAGCTTCGGCCACGCGTGAGGATGAGGAGACACAAGAGGTTGGATCCGATTCCTGACTCTTAAACCGGTCCGCGGCCCAAATCCCTTAAGTGGGTAGCATCCCGGAACGGTGAGTCAAGTAAAGCCCGGTGGTGGGACCGTGTAGTCCCTGCCCGGAGGTCCCGACGACTTAACATGAGTAAGAGAAAGTAAGCAAGTATGTATGGGTATGAGTATGAGTATGTATGCGTATGTATGGAGTAACGAGAAAAAGAGTAATCTCCACCCGATTAACCCGGGTGGACCAATGAAGCTAACAAGTATTGTATATTGTGTATGTAAAGAGTATGTGTAATTCGGAAGAAGGTAAGTATGTATTGGATGGTTTACATTGTATTCCTTGTGTGTAATGAAGTGTTTGTATGTATGCCTTGCGTAAGCATTGTAGTATTGTGTATGAAAGCATGTATGCATGATGTATGAATAAAAGAACTGCATGTATTCGACCAAGTGGTCGGCGTACCCTCACTAGTACGCGGGGTATGCGGTTATCATGCTCAGCGAAAGCTGACCCCTTCGGGGGAACATTTTTAGTGTGCAGGTACCCGAAGAGGATATGGTCAAGGCACGAGACCGGCGACTACATTTGGATAGTAGTAGTAAAATGTAGAGGTGTACTAATTAGCACACCCCTTATACTTAGGAAATAAGTAGTTGTGAGGAATGGGTAATGGTTGGACTCTTAATGAGTATGTATGGAATTGAAGGAGGTATCCTACTTGTATAAGGATCTTAGTAAACTTGGTGTATTAGCATGTATTGAACTTATGGAGTATTGCATTGAATGGGAAATGGTAGTACCTAATTGGTAATTGTAGTGAAGATTGTGTTTGTGTAGCACTCGGATATTCTGGTCCATCAGACCGATGCTGTATGTAAAAGTAGTAGCCTTGTTAGTCA
Source organism: Limonium bicolor (assembly GCA_023374045.1). NCBI lineage: Eukaryota > Viridiplantae > Streptophyta > Magnoliopsida > Caryophyllales > Plumbaginaceae > Limonium > Limonium bicolor. The sequence goes on from CM041776.1 coordinate 488,546,621, forward strand.
CGTGGGTGACTAACGGCGTTGTATCACCCACTGTATGTAAGTATGTATCGCTGCATGACTCTGAAAGCACGAGAAGATTGAACGGTAATGTTTGTATTGATAGTAGGGGTGTTACATGATTTAGTATCAGAGCGAAGTATCGCTCTGATGACTGGAAATACCGAGTTTAGGAATACCGAGTTAGGAATTAGAAGCTTAGGGCTAAGGGCTGAGTGTTAGCATTAGAAATATGCTAGTTAGGAACTACCGGTGGGTACCGGATACCTACAATACCAGACCCGCCCTCCACATACCCCATTATATAATTTGGGAGAGAATGCCAGAGAGAAGGAGGACCTCTCGTATTCGGGAAAACCCGATCTGGCAGTGGGAAGCAATCACGCAGTAAACAAGAACCGACTTATGGTAGATTCTAAGAACTGGAAGTCCCGGAGATGGACCCCGGTTGAATGACAACGCCCGCACTTAATAACGGTGGAATAAGCACACCAACCACAAGGAGGCTGCAACTTACAACAGCATGGGGCGACGTGCTCAGCAGTCGCGAAACCTAGCTAGTCAACCAACAACAGGAAAGAAGCACTAACCGTGCGACGGAATGAAAAAGGGAGCAGTAACGGAACCCGAGACACAAGTCTACGGGATAGTAATACTTGAATAATACGACCAACGGTATGCTAGCTGACTAAGGACATAGTCGGAAGCGGTTAATTCCAAAACTACGACGCCATTAAGGTTGCAATACCTGGCCAATATAGCTCGGACAACTACAAGAACAACCATGGGATATAATCCAATAGGACTACAAGAGTAGTGCCTAAACAAGGAAGGCTCAGTGACCACCACAGATGTGTGGGAACGAGCCACAAGGAACGACACTAAACCAAATAGAGTGGGAATCTCCAAGGATTGGAGAAGTACCCAGATCTACGACAGCCACGTCTAGACCACCAAGAAGCTACCTAAGGGATCGAGTATACCAATTATAGATCAATAAGGTCGAGGGAAGAGTCAACGAGATTAGCAAATACGAGTGGAAACCATACCGTGATCGGTATAGGATTACTCAAAAACCACCAGTACCACGCACTTGCCACGGCAAGTGCAGTAAGAACATGAATATGTGAAGGAACACTAACACGTCACAAGTACATAGTAATGTACGGTGACCGTAATGAAACAACTACAGGATCACACATCCTAACAACTAGAAGTATGGAACCTTAGAAAGGCCTAACGGCCGGATGACTGTATTTAGAACATACCGGTTAGCGAGAAGCTCGACTTGGTCAAGACCTCAAACATGGCTATGCCATGAGAGACTTCTTTAACACCGAACCATATTTTAAAACCCAAAAATTTTCTTTCAAAACCACAAACTTTCTTTTAAAACCTTAGATTTTAAAACCAAACCAACAGAATTACGGTGAGTATCAAAGAATGATACAAGAGGATTTGACAATAGAATACTTCACCTAGGCGTGTGACGAACACTACGAGTGTACCCAATTACGGGATGTGGGACAACCGCACTCGAAGGAGCTTGCGGGCCTGACATATAGTTGGGTAAGTGGTAACGTATCAATATGGTACCCCACGTATGTATACATGTAGTGTGCAAACAACGGGAAGTAGTCAACTCCGTTCTACGGACCATGAGTGAGTTCAAATCGGAACAACTGGACACCTCAGACGACCAAGTATAAAAGGAACTCAGAGAGTCCATCTGAAGATGAGGAATAAGAACTAGGAAGTGCAAAGAGCACATACTAGTAAGTATAGACATTGGATATGTCTCAAATAATCCAAGCAACTACTGACAGCTGGATGGAATACCCAGCCAAAACACATTAAGGCGAATGCCTAACGTGAACCTAACAATGCTCAACAAACGGGGCGGAATTCCCAAGAGCAACCCCAAGATTACCACAAGTATACTCCATCATTGAAGGGGATATCAAACCTAGTCTTAAGCACTAGGAGCAAGTGTAAACAGTCTACCCCAGAACGGGGGACGTTATAACCCAAAAAGGGACAACTCAAGTACGATACCACAAGATGGTACAGTGGACAACATATCATAAACGTTAGCCCGATGTAACGGCATAATTCAACAGCACTCAGGAGCAATCCTTAAAGGGTGTCTGAGATAACAACAATTGAACAAGCGTCATGATAAAAGCACATGAGCTAGAATGAATATTCGGTTAGGATACCGAAGGGATTTCACTTAACAGGAAATACCCTAAATTATCGGAAGGCCCGAATTTACACCAGATTGCCTCAAAGAGTCTCCTATGAACGGAAGCGTGATGCCACGACTTACCAGGGAGCCCAATAATACCTCCAACTTATGGGGTATACAAAGAGTGTAAACAGGTATAAGCAGCTTGCCAAGAGCATAGCTTGCAACAACAAGGCTCAGAAGCCGTAAACCAAATACGTTATATAAACTTAAACGGTTGCAAAACCGGCACCATTTGTTAACAAGACTTGCAAGAGGTATTGCCTCATACAACAAGAAATCAACAACTGGACCATCACTCCAAACCCAACCTTACGAGTGGCTTGGAGTAATGACCAACTCAGTGTCACTATCATTAGAGCATCAGTCTAGTATACAGTTGACAAGCCGTTAATTACCTTCATGCCTTCTGTAGCAATGGTACATAGAGGCATAAGAATCGCGATAATGCCAACATTGGCCTAGTCCCCACTTGAACACTACGAGAAACCCAAGGGAAGGTACCCCTCGTTAGCCAAAGACCACCAATGTGGTGAAGACGTGAACCCTTAGAAAGGCTTCCATCTATTATAACAGTAAAGCCTACACTTATAAATATTGCCAAGGGGCGAGGGAATAAGGAAATGAGATTTCCAAACCATTACGACTTGAGGAGTAAGCATACTCCATATGCACTCAAGCATGTAGTGAACCATTGTATAAACACCACCATGGTAAACCTTGTCATGAGACCTATGAGTGGAAACAAACCCCTCAACAAGACCTTCACTTACCAGTGATGAAATACCCTTCAATTGAAGAACGGGACCGGAAAACCCTTCCGGTGAGGTACATACAAAAGTAAAACCGCACAGCTAGAACCTATAATCAATGCTCAGCACTGGAAGACAATAATTGTCAAAACAATCAGCGGGAATGCACATTGCACACCATGAATGACCAGTGCTCAAGAGAGCTTGTAACCCGATTAATTACTTCATCCTTGGTCAACCAAGATACTTGGTAAATTATACCATAAATGATGATAGAATGTGAGGTAAGCTAACCTACACATAAAACGTAAACTGAAATACAATATCTCCACATGGGGAAGATAATAAGATTGCGGTAGGTTACGACAACCGTCATACACACGAACAGAGGAAACCCTCAGTGTTCATGCCATAAGGAGATGGTGCCAATGACAATGGCAATAGGTAAAGAGGAACCACCACAGTAACAGAAACAGTAAAAACAATGTTGTACAATGTGTAAGAATACGGTGCGCAACAAGCGACCACTATGAGGAAGTGGCAGATAATGACACGGAGTATAAGTATGAGAAGACAGACATAAATATTCTTTCCTATCACATCAGTGACTTACTGTCAAGCGTTTACGCCTCTGCACTCTGTATGACTGAGTGTGTTGGTATGGCACTTGTGCAGCTAGTGACCTAATGGGATGGCTAGGGATATGGAGAATGTAAACCGTAGTAAACCCTTCTTTTCACCAACAAACATGGCACAAGCCAATTAAGCAAGCTTAGCAACAGACCGTGCGGCCTAAGGCCAAAGGAGCACGAAGAGTGTAAAACACACTAACAATCACAAGATGTGAATTCCAGTGGAATAAAGAGTGAAAAGAGACTTAAGAAAGTTACAAGGACCGACGCATAGAAAATGCAAGGTCATACAAGTAAAGGACACTTGTACTGAACTAGAAGAACTGGTATAATTCAGAAGCTATTGACAACAGAGGAAGCACTACAACTGAGTAGTGACTTAACCTCGCCCGACAATAAGTCGGAGGAACTTAATGAATAATCGTGGAAGCATAAAGAGCATGTGCAATAGGTTACCAGAGAGCTGGTTATAAATCTTAAACCCATCGAGTTCAAACACGGTAAAAGAATACCGCATTTGTTTAGTAAACCTTATTCCCATAATCGACGGATAAGAAGGTGATGTATAGCACATTAAGGATAACAAGAAGGGTGAATAACCCGAGTTATCAGGGTCGCGCAGCAGAAGCTAGTGGGCCCTAGCTAGGAGATAATATACCTAGTAAGTATAGCAGAATGGCTATTAATGCCTTGAAGCCGATTAGGCTAGAACCGAATTAAATATGAGTTAAATAAACTCATATAGGAACTCTTGGTGCAAAGACTAAACCATTGGTATGGTTAAGACCCTGTTGACCAGAGCATATTATATAGTATACCGTAGTGAAGCTAAACGCTTCAGTTTGCCCAAACTGATTAAACCAATGTTTAATAATAATAACATATGGTAGATTACGTGGGCGTAATCCCTTTTAAGGGGGGTACGTAGAGCGAAAACTGCATAATGTGAATTTTATAAATAAAACACATAAACCATAATATTCATGGCACAAATGAGAATCGAATTGATGAGTGATACTATGTTAAATAAACATAAGTATTCATTCATATTGTAATTATGGTAATTAGGCATGAGAGATACAAATACCATGGGATGGATATACCTACCCGGTAACACCATGTAAGAGTATTAATAAAAGAAAAGTAATGAGTAGTGGACGGAGCTCCACAAGTATTGTAGCCTTTGAAGAAGTAGTACGAAATGAATGAGAGTAGTAGATGAATGAAGTTTATGAGTAGTGGAATCGTAAGTAAATTATTTGAAGCAAACTGAAGTCAACTAAATTTTATAAGTATGGTAATCCCTAGTTAGAATAATTGAAACAATGGAGAGTAATGAATGGAAGTAGTGAAGGTTGATGAAATGAGCATTTAGGTATCGAACCACGGAGTAAAGCATTTAGGGAAGTAGAGTGAGGATGATTGATGGATTGATTCCATCCTTTGGAGATGTATGAATGCGTAATCACGACTAGAAAGAGTAAAAAGATAGAAAATGAAAACAATTAAATTATTTGTTTGGTTGAATCTGATGTGGGAAGTCGAACTTGATCCTGATCAGATCAAGGGAAACCGAACACAAATTGGAGTGGAAAGATAGTTCAACACTGGTGCTGATCACATCAGGGTCGAACGATTCTTGAAGCTCCCCTCAAGTGGTCACAAGAATCACGCATATGATAGATGTAATGAACATAAACTGGAATTTGGAGTTGTATGTTTTAGAAGGATTCCTAAGTAGCCGCTGGGAAGGATTTTCTTAGCCTGGAGATGAAGGATTTGTTAGAAACTTATACGAAGAAGATAGTAGTGTAGCATGTTGTGGTATTCCAAGGGCAACAGGACATAAAGGAGCCCTGTGTCTAGATGACCTTAGTGCCTGCGGGATTATATGTCTATTGCATTGCCTTGGGAATAGCTTTGCATTGTATGTATGTATAAATTGGTAATGAGGAACCGGATGGTCGGTAGTAATGCGGATTGGAGCAATTATAGTACATTTGTATGGTAGTAGAGACGGTGAGTAATGGATTTGGGAATTATAAGGAGGAAGAATGTGTAACTTTTGGTATTAGATATGTAAGAATGAGTAAGCATTGTAAACCTATAACCTCGAACAACTTTGAGGACAAAGTTCTTAAGGGGGGTAGATTGAAATACCCCGACCTTAAATATGGCGATTAAATTATCCTAATAGGTATTTAAGAGCCTAATAACGATTAAGAAATACTGGTAAGGAAAAATAAATCCAAAAGAAATAAAGAAACGCTTAAAAGCGGGAAACGCTAAATAAGCATTAAATAACTATAGGAGGTATGAGACCTCGGTTAGTGTGTTATATGGATTCTAAAGGTTTAATAAGACCTAAATAGTATATGGGAACAACTCCCAAAGAAAACGGATCCAAATAATGGACTAAAACGCTAATAGAGCTTTAGAGCATGTTTTTCGAGAAAACCCGAAAGCGTGACTTTGAGTGGTCAAACAGACCCGTAAAAATTATAAATCATTAAATAAATATTATTAAGCATTTATGGAAGCTTAATAACCAATAAAAATAAAGAAATGAGAAAATTCCGGAAAACGGGCCCGGTTAGTGAATAGTACCCAAACCGGGTAAAATAACGAGCGTTTTCTGTAAAAGACGAAAAACGCTCCAACTAGTGTAACTGTAGGGGGCCGGTTTTTAATGAGTTAAATAACCCCTCACACGCACATGTAACTAGTTAACAAATAAGTAAATCATAAAGCAAAAAGTAAAAGTACAAAAAGGTAAATAACACTCTCTCACCTCTCATTCTCTCATTTCTCATCTCTCTCCTACCCTCTTCTCCCCCCATCGATTTCTCTCTCCCTCTCTCTTCTGGCTGCTGCGATTTTGGAGCTCCACAAGAAGCTCTAATGGCTTCCCTCCTTCAACCTCATGCTCCACCCTCATGTAAGCTCCAAACTAAAAAATAATCACATATTTGTAATCCCCTCGTCCTCCTCTATCATTCCCTCTTTTCAAAATTTGAAAAGGATGAGTTTCATCTTCATGGGTTTTCCCCATTCAAAGAGAAAATAGAACCAATGGGTAGCTTGGAATCTCCTTTCTCTATTGAGGTAAAAATTTACATGAAAAACTCATGTTTTCTTCACCTTCCTTCATAACTGATTTTTGCCCCATTTGTAATGCTCTATTTTTCTCTCTTTGGAGCATAATATCAACCTTGCAATGGTGGTGGATTCACCTTCTTGAACCAAGGGCTAAAGCCCCTTCTAAAACACTCCAAAGGTAAACCCTAGAAATCTTGCTTTAAACGTTTCATTGAACTAGCATCAATTTAAGGGTTAGTATATTAATTGTAAATGTTTTGTGTTCATTTGGTGATGGGAATGGAGTTTGGCAACTCCATTCCCCACATAACCGATTTTGAGGCAAGAAAGGAAGAAGAAGGAAAAATGAGAAAGAAAGAAGGAAGTATAAGCTCAAGGTAAGAGCTCATTCCTAATGTTAAATTCTATTGCATTAGAGTAATGGGAATGGGTAAAATATTTAAAGAACCCAAAACCATGTACTAGTATGGAGGATTGTGAAATTTGAGTATTTAAGAGCAAGTATTTGAATTGTAGGCTTTAGAGCCAAATGACTGTGTATGAGTATTAGTATTGGTATTTGAAGAAGTATTGGTGAATGTATATGGTATTGATTGCTGGTAGGACCCTTCTATGGGTGTGGCTAGTTGAGGAATGAATTTGGTGAGAGTTGGTATGTGTGGCCAAGTAAGAAAAGTAGATGAACTATGGCAAAAGTTTGGTAGGAATATGTACATGTATGGATGACTTGGTGAAAGGGAGAACCAAGGTGCATATTAGGGATTGTGGAGATGTTTAATGACCATGGAGTAGTGACTATAGTATGAGGACGAAAGAATGTAAAATCTGTAGCAAGAATTGTTGAATGGCATTGGAGAAACTAGGAGGATTTATGTACTTGACCTAGGGAGTGAGTGATGGACTTGAAGAGGTGAGGCAATGCATTGTAGGCCTTTGAAATGGCATTAGGAGAGGAAATTACGTATGAAGGAGGTAGGAACCAAAATCTGTAGCAAAGAGGTATTAAAATGGCATGGTAGAACTAGAAAGAAGTAGTGTGCAAGATTTGGTAAGAGGAGAGTTGGACTTGGGTATAGGTAATGTAATGGCTTGGAAATGTATTTGGGATGCTAGTAATGGTATCGGTAGTAGAAGTATTGGATGTGAGAATTGAGTTTTAAAATCTGTAGCATAAGTGTAACAAAAACTGTTACAAGTATTGGAAAAGAAGTGAGGGAATTGTGTAAGTTGTTTGATGGATTTAGTAATGGATTTGGTGGATGAATTAAGGTGATTTAGAATGTTTAAATTGTACTAAAACATGTTAGGATGTATGTAGGAAGATTGGGGAAGCAATGGGTGAAATTTGGAAAGAAAAACAAGGTCTGTAGCAGCTTTCTGCTACCGTCCGACCCAGAGTCTGGGTCGGACCGTGGGTCGGACGGGGCTTAAGTAACAACAATAAATCATTCTGGAATGGTCTGACCCAGGGCCGTGGATCGGACCTGGGTCGGACAGGCAAAAAAAAATTCAAGGTCGAAGCTCCTGACTTCGTCCGACCCAGAGTCTGGGTCGGACAGAGCTTGGACATGGGACCGAAACCTTCTGGAACGGTCCGACCCAGAGGGTATGGGTCGGACGGAATAGTGCTGGGTCGGACGGGGAGAATTTCAGAGAACGGGAATCTACTGGAATGGTCCGACCCAGGGTGTGGGTCGGACTCTAGGTCGGACGACCCATAACTTACAAAAAAAAGAGAAAGGTAATAATCATATGCATGTATATACATGGGTATGTACATACATAGGGGACTTTAGTAATACACCATTAATGTAACACTAACGGTAAAGAAATAAGTATGTAAATGGGAAACAAGTAAGGGGATTAATAAGGAAGTTGAAAGTATAAGAACATTAAGTAACCCGAAGTAATGGGATAACGGGGTAAGCACGGGAGTAGTAGCTAAGCGTGTATTGTAGTGCTTAGTATTAACAGAACCATTTGGCATGTAGTCATTGGTTCGAGGCTAGGACTCAAGGGACAAGTAAGGAACGAACGAGCACGGGAACACCCGATAAAGTAACTCAACGGTGAAAGGTATGATTTCTTCATGCCCTGTATCCTAATCTGGTTACCCCGATTTGTGTGCTTATTTGACCACCTAAATAAGATAAAAGCATGAATCGGACTATATTGCACTTACTTGTGCTTGTTTACATTGTTCTCGATATTTGTCTTGAACAATAGTTTGTATAATTCATGAAATATATGAAGGATGATGAAGTGTAATTGTATCTCGTAGTGTACTTGTATATTGTGTTGTATTTTGTATGGATGGGTATGTGAATAATGTATTTGTGTATGTGGTTGAATGAATGACTTCTACTAATTCCTAACTACCTAACTCCTAACTTAAGTGAGTAATTTGGAATGAGTAGAAGTCCGATATAGCTTCGGCCACGCGTGAGGATGAGGAGACACAAGAGGTTAGATCCAATTCCTGACTCTTAAACCGGTCCGCGGCCCAAATCCCTTAAGTGGGTAGCATCCCGGAATGGTGAGTCAAGTAAAGCCCGGTGGTGGGACCGTGTAGTCCCTGCCCGGAGGTCCCGACGACTTAACATGAGTAAGAGAAAGTAAGAAAGTATGTATGGGTATGAGTATGAGTATGTATGCGTATGTATGGAGTAACGAGTAAAAGAGTAATCTCCACCCGATTAACCCGGGTGGACCATTGAAGCTAACAAGTATTGTATATTGTGTATGTAAAGAGTATGTGTAATTCGGAAGAAGGTAAGTATGTATTGGATGGTTTACATTGTATTCCTTGTGTGTAATGAAGTGTTTGCATGTATGCCTTGCGTAAGCATTGTAGTATTTTGTATGAAAGCATGTATGCATGATGTATGAATAAAAGTGTAACACCCCTACTCTATTTGGCTCCTAATCAACTTAATAAATAATGTAATCGCAGCGGTAAACTCAACAATTGTACTACTGGTGTTACCGTTCTTGTAACACCCCAACTCAATCCAAATGTGGTCTCGCAACTTAACAGTATATATATACACATGTCACAGCGGAATTCTTTACAATCCAGGACCTTGCCACGGTCTGACTACAGAATATACCGAACATTAGTCTAATAACCTTAACCATTTACATAACCTTCTTACAATCCGCTCACAACCTATACATCTTACTAACTCAACTGCCATACGAGTGTACAGGCACAACTCGTAGGTCATACTTAATCCTTAACACTTGTACTCCTTCTTACTCTCGCGACGGCCGCCTCCTGATGTTCACCTGTGTAGTAAAAAGAAGCCCCCGAGGGGGTCAGCACGAATGCTGGTACGATCCTCTCATGGCCCCCAAGCTAACGTGGCTACGACGACTAATTGTCGATAGCATGGAGGTTGATTAGATGCACAACATATATAGAAAGTGCAGTAAACAACAACTCAGATATGAACAATCAAAGTTCACACACAATGAACGACTTAAATGCGTTCCCTTAATTAGAGAGTTAGTTATTAACTCCTGAAGTGAGTTCCCTCTTAAAACTTAGTCCATCCTTATCTCACCTTAATCTTAGTCTTATCTTAATCTTAGAAACAACCATCCTTTAATGAGGAGTGGATGTAGCTTATCTTAATCTTAATATTACAAACCATCCTTTAATGAGGAATGGTTGCAACTTACCTTAACCTCACCTTAATCTTAATCTTAATAATACAAATCATCCTTTACAAAGGAATGATTGTAACTTAACTTAATCTTACCTTAATCTTAATCTTAACTTAATCTCAATGTACAAACCGTTCCTGGAAGGGATTGGTTGTAACTTATCTCAGTCTTAGAATACAAACCATTCTTTAAGTAGAAGTGGTTGTAACTTATCTCAAATCTTATCTCAATTAAGTCAACCGTTCTTTAATTAGAATGGTTGTTCCTTAATTCATTGTTTATCTGTCGGGTCACGTAACCCTAACCAATGAGTTATCAGCTCCATTGGTTTACATAAACAATATTTGTTAGAATTAGTTGGGCATTTAGGTAGATCCCACTACACCATCTCAGTATGCCTCCCTCCTAAAACAAGAAGTCCGAGGAGGTCGAGTCTATTTGTCGACTCTAGGCGACGAGTCCGAGGACAAGTCATCTTTGGAAGACGGTATTTGATAAGGATACCGACTTCCCCCAATACACATGTGCCGGTACCATTCCGGATTCCTCACTCAAGTTCAGTTAGTAATAGTCTCAAGACCATGTTTGTTGGTTAACCTCTTTCGGTTCATATCGTCCCTCATTAGGGGGCGTTCCTTATTCTCACTCAATTTCTTACTAAGCATTGGTTAGTAAGTCCTCACGGTATGTTGTGTTAGTTTTCAAACATCACACAACAACACAATATATATATAATATGTTCCGGTTGCATGCTTTATCTTGTTTAGTGAGCACACAAAACAAATAGCACACAAGCCGAGGGACACCTCGTTAGCAAGCAGGTCACAAGAAGAAACAACTGTACCGTTCACCGTTGGCCGTTTGGCTGCTTACTCTCTTCCGGAGTCCCAATTCACAAACCTAAAACATTCATTCAGTTTTAGGTTGTTAATCACTTAACTTAGTATGACTTACTTAGCTTGTTTAACTTACTTAATTCCTTAATGATCCCCACCTAACACCTCTTAGGTCTTACACTTAATCTTACAAACTTAATCTTAAACTTTCAAGTTTATACTTAACTTAGCTTAATCTCTTAAGTTCTTAGGGTCTCAATCATTACAACCATACCAAAGGCATACCTTATTACCCATTGCCATTCTTAGAATTCAAAATTTCTTTTTTTTTTCTAAGTGTTAAGGGTCGACCGACCCACCGACCGACCCAACCCCTGGGTCGGTCCATTACAGAAACTCTTCCGTCTCTTGAAACTCATCCGACCGATCCAGAGCTAGACCGACCGACCCAAAACCCTCTGGGTCGGTCCTCTGCCGAAACATTTTCCTTCATTAAATCTTGCCCGACCGACCCACCGACCGACCCATCCTTATGGGTCGGTCTATTGCCGAAACATTTCTGCTGGGTTAGCAAGGTACGACCGACCCAGAACTGGGTCGGACCCTGGGTCGGTCCACTACAGATTTTCCTCTTAAATTGCTCTTCCAATTCCAAACTCTTCCACAAGTGTCCTAATAGGTCCAACACCATCTTGGCACCTTAAACCCACCTTATAACCTCCTTTAAATACCTTACATCATCCACCAAAATCCACCTTAGTCATTATGCATTTTCCTTGTAATAATGCTACTCTTGTAATGCTTTCCTCTAGGTTTCTAGGTGGTGGTTCATACTTAATGTAACCACTATGCCAATGTTTTCCTCACCACTATAACATCATCTCCCAAGCATCTCTCACTATCTAAAACTCTTTCAAGCATTTACTAAAAGTTCCTTCACAAGCTTAAGCTTCCATACACCAACACCTTATTTCCTTCCTAGTTGTTTACCAACATTTGCCTAAGTTCTAAATACTCAACTACATTCTCTTGATTCCTAAATCCCCCAAGGTAATGCCTAAGTCATTACCACTCATTCCAACACTTTATCTTACCCCTCTTCATCAAGACAATCTCTAAAACTTCCTAGTACTTCCTTAGTCATTATATTCCCTTGGAACATATCTAAATCACCTTAAGCATTACACCTTCTCCTTACACTTATGCAAAAGTCTTACATTCCTCATATCCTGATTTTGGTGTGTTTAATACACTCACCAATCCTCTAATTCCTCCTAGACATCTCTAGGTCATTCTAGACCTCAGGAACTCCTTAGTTAACTCATTTCCACCCAATTTTCTTTTCATGCTCCCTAGTAAACCCTAGGGCATATTAGCTCACCACTACCACTTAAGCACTTTGTTTTCTACTCAAATTTTGCCATAGCTCCTCTAGTATATTATCATGCCCATATGCATGGTTTTTCTCATTCAATCATCTCACGCACATCAAACCTTTTTCTCATCATAATTCTCACCCAAACCAACTCATTCATAATGAACTCAATATAGTGCAATAATCTTAAATTGCATAGCACTAAGGCTCTTAAATGACATGGCTCTTAGGCCCTTAAATGACTTAAACTTAAACACTGAATTTCCCACATGTATAAGCTTTCAACCTGCAAATACACTCATCAATCTCATAGTAGTTATAATGCTCTTAAAATCCACCTTAAACTTATATTACTAACTCATTCTCATTAGCTCCTTAGTCACAAGTTCATAAGCTTGTTTAAGTTCTTTTTCCTTAGGTTATATAACCCAATACACAATGTAAGCTCTAAGCCACATTGGTACTTATCTAAAACTCATTCCTTAATCTTAAACCACCATTAGGTAAGCATTTTACCTTGTTTTCTCAAGCTTATCTTAACTTCCTCCTTAGACCTTCTTCTTGAATGAATATCGGCCACCACTCAAACTTCCCTTGCCAATGTTCTAATCAATAACCAATGACTCATATGAGCACTAAACAATACACTAACCTTAAGGAGTAAACCCTAGGTTAAAAATGTGTTCTAAGGTATTAAACTGAATGTTTTACCTTGGATTCTCAAAGCAAGCTTGGATATGAATTAAGTAGGACCTCCTCTAGCCCTTGGAGAATAGAATCAAGCTAGAACAATGGATAAAAATGAATCCCCATGAGTAGTAATTTTCGGTAATGTGTAGAAATGGTGGAAACATGGTTTTTCTTACATTTTCTTTACCTTAAGAGAATGGAGAAGCTAATGAGCTCTTCAAACTTGATTTTCCCCCATCAATGGAGTTTTCTCATGGCACCAAAATGGAGCTTTGAAAGATTTGAAAAGATAGAAAGATAGGTCTTGACCTAACTAAGACAAATATGCAATTTGTTTTGGATTTGGAGCTTGGAGTTGTATTTGGCAAGTGATTGAAGATGGAGAACCATTGAAGAGCAGCTCTCTCGGTTTTGGAACAGAGAGAAGAAGAAGAACCGTGGTGAGAAGAAGAAATGAAGGAAAGAGGAGAAAAGTGAGCTAATATAAGATATTTTGCTTTTATAAAGCAAATAGTAACTTCTTTACTTATCTCTTCTTTTCCTTTCTCATTTGATGACTCATGTGGTGACTCCCCACATAAAAACCGGCCACCCTCTTAATATAAGGCTAACATGGTCTTTGTTGACCAATTAATTGACTTATATTGATTAAAACTTAAACTAGTCACTAAATAGTTACTATTCACTAATCAAGGCAATAATCGGGAAATTTTTGATTTCCCATTGATTTAGACCTCCTAATGTGATACTAATTAGTACAATATTGATTAAAGAGTAATGATGGACATTTAGCCACTCAAAACTCAATTCTAAGACAATTTCTCAAAAATGTGCTTTAAGACTTCTTAAAGCACATTTTGTGTTTTAACTGTTTTCAAGCTTGGTTTTCTTTGCTAATTGATTTAAAATGACCATTAGGATATTACTAAGGTCTTATCATGATATTTGGGTACTCACCCAAGTCTCTCCAAGCTTAGAGCACGTTTTTGCCCTGATTGCCCTTAAGACACTTCCTTGTGTTTTCCTTGGTTTAAATTGTCTACCAATCTTTCTAAAGCATAATTTAGCCTTAATACATCATGATTTGATGTTTACTTAGCATACTTAGGTTTGGGGTATTTCAGTTCTTACTCGCCCATACGAGTAATAACGTGCTTACTGATACATTCTTAAATACGAAACATTTTCCCACAGTGACAACAAGAGATAGATCTAAACTTCCCAAACCAATATAAAATTACATTCACAGTGAGCATTCTAAGTATCCAAATCCTATACACGTTTCTAGGTTCTTATCAAAATGCAACAGTGCATGTTTAAATAACTGTAATCAAACTACCCAGCGCGTCACTCTCTTTGTCGACACCGGAAGCTGCATACCTGCAAATATGTTTGTTTGTGGTATGGAATCAGCCCCTGCTGAGTATGTTACTACATGACCGTCATGCCCCCTCAGACCCTCAGTTATTTGGTCGAGAGCATGCAATTCATTTTCATGCAGATAGTTTTATATAATAACTGTAAAGCAACAATATATATTGCAGTGAACTCAAATATTAAACAAGCCCCCGGCTTCACACATCGCATCTTAATATTCCACTGAAGGCGTTACAAACGCTTATATGAGTACATAGACTCCAATCCAACAAACCCTAATAATCATAGTTGAGTACGTCGACTCGCTCGACCAAACAATCCTCCATAAACCACACACGAGCACAGCGACTCGACTCATCCAGTTCACAATAGATATAAGTACAGCGACTCATTTAATCAACATCACCAAAACACACCACACATAACCACAAAGCATAACCAATGAACAACAAGGCGAATCAACGAGAACTAAACAAGTATGAACTCCTGTCGTTGGCATGCAAGCCCAAATAGTGTTCGCCTAATGTACGAACTAATATAGTCGTCCGTAATTATTCAGTCACGCCTGATGACAACGTCTCATTAGAACGATGTGTCTCTAAGTTACCTATCGCCTATGGCGGGTCACACACGGCAGTAGCCACTCCAGCGGTAGAGTCTCCGACCTACGAACCATCTGTAGTCCGTTGGAAATTTATCCAGATACTTACGGTTACCACACGGTATCCTAGTATCGTTAATGGATCACAGTTCATAACAAGAGCCACATCCTCTTGATAAACTAATCTATACCATCGCATTTGTTCCACTATTTTTCCTAACACAGTAGACTAAGGTCGTTAGTCCAATCCAGAGTATGTCAACTCGGGATCCAGTGTTAGATACAAGAGCGCGTTTAAAAGAGGCCAATGCGTATATAAGTCTCAGATAATATATATATATCTTATTATCTTAATGCTACAACGTTTTACTTACGTTCCTATATACACATATAAGATAGCATCATTGCCGCTAGTTCGTTTTATAATATGTTCATATATACGAACTGTACTGTTATCATTCAACAGTAAGAATAATAAGCAGATAAATACAACTCAAGTATATTAGTTCACACAAGCAGACATTCATCTTATCACAGATTTTCACAATGTCTGAACTGAGGAAAACCTCAGAGACAATCAAGCCACATAAATAACATACCGTTCACCCGGATTGTATTACGGTGGAGTATGAATCAGCTAATCTCTGGAGATCCTCGAGACGCCTCTAACAATCTATTAATATGCATCACACTATGCATCAGCATCTCATATTAACAATACACTACGGCACCCCGTACCGTCATTAATCTACCCGGTTTATTCCCCGCTGTTAACTAAACGTTTGTCGGGTTTTCGGTTTAACTCGGGATTTAGGAAAAACGCTATATCACATGCGTGGTTACGTCGAGTATATTAATACACTTAACTTTAAACGTTTATTATCGCATGTAGTTTAATATACTTGTATAGTTTATTATATTGCATGTATAATCTTAATCATGATTATACATATCCAGTAGTATTTAATTTCTAAGGTTTGTTTTTCCAAGTTTAATGTTGTATAATTCATATGTACATATACCTTGAATTATATAAATCCTTATTATTTCATGTACACACTTAACCTTAGAATTCCATATCTAATGTCTATAATTCTTTTCCCCTTCATCTCAAATCATTTTAATTGTGGTAATATATAGTTATTGTACTATATTATATTTTCCACACTATGACATATATTTATTTATATATATGCATTATAGGACTATTTATTATATGGTAAGTCATCATAATATATATTCATTCCTTTTAATGAATACCACTTATATTATAAATGTTATAACTTTTATAACATTAAAAACCATATTATAAATTTCATTCAAAAATGTTAATATTTTCGAACAGCACCTATATTTCTCAAATATTTACAAAATCCACCACATAATTTATATAATGTTATATTATAGTTATATAACATATATTTTGACATTTATGTCATTAAAACAACTATAACCTATAGTTATAATTTCTCCAAAATACCGAACAGACCCCATGGTCTATTTAAATTTAATTTCCACCACTAAACTTTCTATATTCACCAATTTACCCCATTTTTAACATATAGTTTCTAATATCACCAAAACTATATATTATACATATATCTTCATAAAACCTTATATATAATTCCAAAAATTACCAAACTATACCAAAAGGTTATAAATATCATTATTAACCTTATACTTTCTCTAAATCTCGGTTTTACCACATTAGTTACCCATTTGTAACAATGTTATGAAATATCTTATATTATACTTAGATAATTCATATAAACTCCAAATTTACCCAAATCAACTTCTAAAAATTCCTAATAATCTAAGGTTTGTACTAAACTCCATTTAGTACCCCTAGTTTTCGGAAATTACAATATCACCCCAAATATCATAAATCTTTACAACTTAATAACTATCTTATTATAAGGTAGTATTTTAATTCCTTAAATTCACCAAACTTAGTCAAAGTCTCCTATATAGTCAACTTGACTTCTAATACCCAAATTGGACCCAAACTTTTCGGTAATTACAATTCTTAACCTATAGTTTTCTATCTTTACAATTTTGACACAAAACTTTATAAATTGTTGTAATTTTGATTAAATTCATTTAAAAACTCTAAGTTCCTCTAAATTAAGCCCACGGCCTAATAAAATGCTAGTAATTACCGTTTGACCCCAATTTAATTATATAAGCATAAACTTAACCAAATAAGCTTTAAACTTAAATTAAAATGGCCTAATGACATGGCCTTATTACAACTTTGCTTTGTAGCATAAAATTACACATAAATTGCTCAACAATATTACATAAGCTCACGGCCTCACATAGTTTTATTATTTTTCCACATAATGTCATAATTTGACCATTATGTTAATTAAATCACTTAAATGACTAGCTTAATTTATCTTAGCCATTTTTTTACATTCTTAGGTTATAAATAACCCATATATTATGTTACACTCTCGGCACATATTTATATATGCTAAGAATTACATAAAATCATAAGTTTAAGGTGTTTATACCTTGATAACTTCTTGTATGGACTCGGCACCTTGGAGTAAAATTCACCACAATATTTAGACATGTTTAATACACCAAAACAAGATATAGTTATACTCCAAGCTTGAGCTTAACCATAAAGAACAATTAATGTAAGATTTAAGGCAAAAATCACCTTAAAAATGCTTGGAAGGTTCCTTATGAATTCGGCCTGGTTTAGACACACCACAAGGTGTTAAATTCACTATATAAACATAAGGAACACTTAGACAACAACAAGCTGCTGTGGTAATAGGTTTTACCTTGGAAAAATGCCTAAAAGAAGAGTATTTCCTTTGGATTTCGGTCACCCTTGCTCCAAATGGTTAACCAACTGATTGAACATGTAAATATGAAGATTATGAGTGTATAAACTCACAAAAATCAGAAAAAGAAAACCGGATGCAAAGTGTAGAACCTTAAGGTATGTTTTTACCTTAAAATGTAGATTTGGACTTCCTTGGTCCCTAAACTGAGTTCATTCGAGTTTAGCTCTTGTTCTAACCTTAGAACACTGAGAATAACCCATAGGAAAAGATTAGCCACGAGATCCAAGTGTTGGTAGTGAAAGAATGAAGAAAAAGGGCTAAAAATGACCTTAAATCATTACCTTAGGAGCTTATTGGATTGAATTGCCTTCCTAACTCAAGAACACAGCTTGGGAGATTCCAAGAACTCAGATGCCACGTTTGGAATGGAGCAAGAAGCAAGAGAGAGTGAGATTTGGTGTTTAAAGGCTTAAAATGATAAAATAAGGAATAGTAACTAATGACTCATCACATTAGGTGTCCAAACTGAATTATTGCTGTTGTGTGCTGTCCTCCCTTCCTTATGCTTGCCGACACCCATTAGATAGGGCTGGTCAATTCGTTGACCAATGGTCAAACTTGGTCAATGTGCTTAAAAATGGCACTATTTGGGTACTATTCACAATAAACTGTCAGTTTTGGATTTTTATTTTCAAACTTGGATTTAGACTTTTAAATATAGTCTATCATGTCCAATAAATGATTTAAATGATATACTCATGTCTTTAAAATGACAAAAAGTCATTATCTTAGAGCTCATACACAAAAACGTGCGTTAAGGTGATTTCAGGGCACTTTTTGTGTCACCGTGTGTTTCTGAGCTTAGTTTTCTTTGAGAATAGTTTTGTTGTGTTCCTTACTTCATTACAATGTTTAGGAATCCACTTTGGATCCTATTTGAGGTCATACAATCTTCATGGTGTCTTAATGCACATTTTTGGCCTTACCGATCTTAAGGCGTGTTTTGCCTTGTTGAGATCTTTTAGATTGTTCCCCAATAGTGTTAAGATGTTTAATAACCATCTTTAATCATTTGTATATCATTTAATTGAGTTTTTAAGGTTAGGGGTATTTCAGTCTACCCCCCTTAAAAAGGCTTCGTCCCGAAGTCCTTACTCACATCAGTTCACCTAGGGAATCCAGTTCCACTAAGT
Organism: Limonium bicolor; assembly: GCA_023374045.1. Classification (NCBI taxonomy): domain Eukaryota; kingdom Viridiplantae; phylum Streptophyta; class Magnoliopsida; order Caryophyllales; family Plumbaginaceae; genus Limonium; species Limonium bicolor. The sequence continues at coordinate 488,565,891 of CM041776.1, forward strand.
AATCACAGACAGATCATCACTAGGGAATACATCCTGCTACGTTCAGACCTAGTCTATATGTATCACATTTGATACAACATTATTCTCATCCACAAAGTCAATAATCATGACATATTCATTCATAAACAGCACTAAACAAGGTGCAAAGCTCATTCATACACAGCACTAGACAAGGTGCAAAACTCTTTTGTACACAGCACTTGACAAGGTGCAAAACTCATTTGTACACAGCACTTGACAAGGTGCAAATCCCACACGAAGTACTCAAAGGTGTCTCACAAGGGGTACTCAACGCACCCCAATCCATATGCTAGTATCTCGCGCGAATACTTCTACACCACTAAACATGCAAGTGTATGCATATGTTTAACAATGGCAAATCACAGGGAAGTAGTCATGAAGACCAGGACTTGACGATCCCCAACCCCATGCTAACCAACGTCTACTACCCGAGGACACACCGGTTTAATAGCGAAGGACACTGCGGTCCACGGCTCCTCGGACAGTACCACCTAATTTCCTTTATCACCTAATTTCCTTAATCACCCGCAGACACCCGGTCTAATGACAAAGGGCTCTGCGATCCACGGCTCTTTGGGTGATGTCACTCGCAGACACCGGTCTACTGACAAAGGACTCCACGGTCCACGGCTCTTCGAGTGACGGCCTAAATTCCAATTTCTATTCATATCTGTGTCCACTTGTAGGAAGTTTCGAGAGTCATTCAACCCTGACGTGGTCGGCGTCAGTGTCGAACTATCCCTCACCTCAATTTGTGTTTGGTTTCCCTTGATCGGACCAGGATCAAGTTCAACTTCCCACGTCAATTTCAATCAATCAATTGTTTATTCTTTTTTTTTTAATCTTGTTTCCTCTTGTTACTTGCCACCTTGTGTTCAATAGATACACAAGTCAACTAGTGTAATTAATCTAGTCATCGGCATATAAGATCATGTATCCTAACCATGTACCAAGTTCTCTTGACTTATTATCATTCATACAACATCTAGAGTATTTTCTTCCACCAAGTTACACTTCGGTCTCATACCGATTCACTCATCGCATTTCAACAATCGGTTTCATACCGAGTCACAAATCAAATAATACGGAGCTTGCTACTCCTTCTATCCAAAATCTCTCATCAGAGCTACAGATAGTCCTACTTGAATTCTCACATCAGAGCTGACAAGTTAGGCGTTATGTGACTATTGTTCGCAATGTTCGCGTAAATAATTGGAAATAGGGTAAGAACAATCTATCTGTACTCCCTTTCCTATTCACCATAACTAATGCGAATCAAAATATATTTATATTCATACACATAATACATCATAATATTACTTTAAGTAATATAACACAATCATAACACTTGTACTCTACGTACAATAATAGTGTTTGCAGCATGTGTACCATGCCCTACGTACTCCAACGTACGGTATATTTAAGGCGTTCTACCCCCCTTAAAAGGATTACGCCCACGTAATCTACGAATATATATGTAACACCCCATCCAAAGCCTATCGTGGTTATCGCAATCTGAACACTTATTCGAAAACGACGCAGCGGAAATAAACAACACCTGGACCTTGCCACGGTCTGATCATTAGAATATACCGGATTAACAATTACAATACTTAACCAAAATACTTATCCAACTCAAAACATCAACATCCACAATCCCTTAACCAACCGAGTACTAGTATCTCAAACGTAATCTTAAACTTACAACAGTTTAATATATACAGTCGGGTGCACAGGCGCAACCCGAATTCAAAATAAATGTCCCCACCTAAATCTAACCGCTCCTACTCTCGTAGTGCGTCCTCATGGGCCTCTTACCTGCAAGTGTAAAAATAGCCCCCGAGGGGGTCGGCACGAATGCTGGTACACCCTCTCATGGCCCCCAAGCTAACGGGGCTACGACGACTAATTGTCGATAGCATGGAAATTGATTACATACACAAACATAATATGAAGTGCAATAACAATAACCACAGATGAACACATATAGTTCACAAGCAATGAACGACTCAAGCGTTCCCTTAACAAGTGGGTTAGTAACCCCCTCCTTAGTCCTCATTTCCTTAATCTCAGTTCCTTACCTTACCTTAATCTTAATCTCAATCTTAATCTTAATCTCAGTATACAAACCTTTCCTGGAAGGGATTGGTTGTAGCTTAATTCGAACCTGGGATTTAGGTGATCCCACCGCACCATCTTAATGCCACCTACTCTGGACGGGAGTCCAGCGTAGCTGAGCCGGCAACCGGCCCTAGGCTACAAGTCCGAAGACAAGTCCTTAAGCGGAGGGCGGATCTGATTCAGATACCGTCCCCCTTTCACTTAGCATGCATGACCGGAGATCGGTCCCGGGTTTCCTCACTCAAGTTCCAGTTAGTAGACATCTTAAACACCATGTGCTAGCTAAGCCTTATCGGGCATTAACCAACAACCATCAACTTAACTCTTATTCTTAACTCAGTAAGTACTAAACTTGGTTAGTAACAATCTCAAATCTCGCGGGTTAGTGTAAATATAACACAATCACAACGAGAACAATATAACCGGTTGCATGCTTTATCTTGTTTTAGTCATAGCAAATAAACAGATAGCACACAAGCCGAGGGACACCTCGTTAGCAAGCAGGTCACGAAAAGGATTGTACCGTTCACCGTCGACGATCGTTTGGTTTATCTCCTTCCAAGTCCCAATTCACAAAGCCTAGAACATTGATTCAGTTTTAGGTTATTATCACTCCAACTCAATAGAATTACTTAACTTTCCTAGACATCAACCTTTACCCATTGCTTTACACTAAGCCTTATGGTCTTTAACTTGACTCTTAAGTACATCATCTCCTCTTTTTTATTACACTCACTCTCCCACTTAATGACCATCACACCCACCAAACAAGTCCTTAACAATCTCATAACATCCATACTTAATTATCCCCATCATTTCCCAATCTTAAACAAGGTTTTTGGTCCATACAGTGGCCTGTCCGAACTTGTGTCCGGACTTCCAAGTTCGGACACAAGCCGTGACTTTAGACAGAAATCAGACACATGTCCGAACTTGTGTCCGGACTTCGGAAGTTCGGACATGAGTCGAGGAAAATCCTAACCAGAAATCCATACGTCCGAACATGTGTCCGGACTTCCCAAGTTCGGACACAGTTCGAGGATAATCCCTAAGAAATAACAGGTGCGTCCGAACTTCCAAATTCGGACGGTAGTTCGGACACTACCTAAAATCCAGAAAACTGTAAGCGTAACAGGGCATGTCCGAGCTTCCAAGTTCGGACGGAAGTTCGGACGTGCCATTATACTCAATTTCTAAGCCTTTAAACACTTAACCAAATTCCTCCAAAGCCTCCAACCCTTATAGTATCTTCTCCTAAAGCCTCTTAATGCTTCCTAACAACATTTGGTACCCTTATATCCACATACAACATTCATGAAACTCATTTTCTAATTCCTTAAGCCTTTACTTATTTCTTTGTGAATTTCCTTAACACTTACAACATTTTGTACTAGGTTTCTAAGTGGTGTTTCTCACCTATGATAACTACTATCCCAAAATGTTTTCTCCTTATCTTAACATCATCTCCCAAGCATCTTTCTCCTTCTAAACTCTTTTAAGCATTTACTTGAAGTTCCTTAACAAGTTTAACTTCCATCACCATCACATTATTTCTTCCTAGTTGTGCATCAACATTTGCCTAAGTCCTAAACACTCAAATACATTCTCTTGATTCCTAAATCTTCCATGGTGATACCTAAGTCATTATAAGTCATTAAAACACCTTAACTTCACCCTTTTTCACCAAGACAATATCTAGAACATCCTAGTACCTCCTTAGTCATTAAATCCCCTTAGAATATCTTAAACACTTAAACTCTCCTTTAAATTTTTGCCATGGGTTCTCTAGTATATAGTACCTCCTAACACATGGTTTTTCTCCACCAAACAACCAATACCACAAAAATTCTCATCACAATAGCTTAACACCCATTTACACCAAAACCACACCACATCATCATATAGTGCTTAAACTTAAAATGCTTGGCACTTAGGCCCTTAAATGACAATAATCTTAACCACTGAATTTCCACATATATATGCCTTCAACCTGCAAATACACTCAACAAAGCTCCCATTGAAATAGAATGCTTCTTGTACTTCACCTTAACATTCTTAAACTATCTCTTTTTCTCATGTGCTCCTTAGTCACAAGTTCACAAGAATAGTCATTGTTTCTCCTAGGTTTTATAGCACCTTCCCAATATAAACTCTACACTAAACTCATCATATACCCACATCTCATTCCCTCAAACAACAAGACACCTTAAGGTAAGTAATTTACCTTGTTTTCTCACAAGCTTAAAAGCTTTTCTCCTTAGGTTTTCTTTGTTCAATCTCGGTCACCAATGTGATTCTCCTTGCCAATGTTCTAACCAATATCCAATGACTCCAATGAGTACTAGATAACACATTAACCCTAAGGAACAAACCCTAGGTTTAAAAATATGTTTTAAGGTATTAATGTGATTGTTTTACCTTGGTTTCTCAAGACAAACTTGGATGTGAAGCAAGAAGGACCTCCCTCTCTTTGAAGAGTAGAAACAAGCTAGAACAAGGCATAAACATGGAGTTCCATGAGTATATATTTTCGGTCAAGTGAAGAAAATGGTGGAAACCTAGATTTTCTTACACTTTCTTTACCTTAAGAGAATGGAGATGCCAATGGAGTCTCCAAACTTGAATTTCCTCCTCTAATGGTGGTTTGACTTGGCACCAAAATGAAGCTCTTGAAGTTTTGAAAAGATAGGAAGAAGGAGCTTGAGCTAACTAAGAGGAATATGTATTTTGTTTTGGATTTGGAGCTTAAATGAGCAAGTGGTGTGCAAGAGAAGGTGGAGCTAGCATGGAGAGGAGCTTCACGTCAATGGAGAAGAGAAAGAGAGCAAGAAATCGTGGGCAACAAGGGAAAATGAAGAAGTGAGGAGAGAGGTAAGCAAAAGTGATATTTATCTTAAAAGGTGAATAGTGTTTTATGCTTTATAACTTACTTATTTGCTTTCTCTTTACTTAGTTAGATAAGTGTGGTGAGTCACACTTAAAGAAACCGGCCCCCTTTAGTGAATGAGGGTAGTTTAGTCTTTGTTGACCAAATGTCTCACTTATATAGACTTATGTTATAATCTAGCTTAATAAATTCACTATTCATCAAAAACAAGGCACATTGTTGTGAAATTTTGATTTCCCATTGATATAGACCTCCAAATGTGATACTATATAGTACACATATTAATTAAAGAGTAATGATGGACATTTAGCCATTCAAAACTCATTTACAAGACAATTTTTCAAAAACGTGCTTTAAGACTCCTTAAAGCACATTTTGTGTTTTAACTTGTTTTCAAGCTTGGTTTTCTTTGGTAACTGACTTAAAATGACTATTAGGATATTACTAAGGTCTTAGAACAATATTTGGGTACTCTCCCATGTCTCTCCAAGCTTAGAGCACGTTTTTGCTTAAACTGCTCTTTTTGGTGTTTCCTTATATTTTCTTTGATTAGAAATGGTTCTTAATGTTTCTAAGGCATTATTTAGCCTTCTTATTTCTTGGCTTATCATTTAAACATCATATCTAAGTTTGGGGTATTTCAATATATCATCTTGAAGTAATAAGTTCAAGATGTTCCATTCCTGTGGATTTATTCGTGCACTAATGTGCTACATATTTCATTACCCCCTCTTTTTCTAGGGTTGGGCTTTAGCCCCTCTAGCTATACAGCCTATCTCGGTTAGGTGTATGTATATTTATATACGGTTTGATCGGGAGATGTAAACACATCATTTGTTTTCCCCAAACCTGTTAGGTATGTCAACCTATGCAATATGGGCCCACTCGCTCCGCAAGCAGTATGCCCAACTACTTATGGTTAGTTTCCCTCTTTTAGGTAGTAGCTTCAACTCCACGTGACAGTGTTTTCTACACGGTCTTCCATAAATTATGGGAATGGAGTAAATTATTCACTGCGTGGTATTGTTTGTCCCACACGCTTATTATTTCAATTAGTTATTTAATTTATTCTCCCTGTATTCCATACATGTTCATGGTTTATTTCCAAGGTTCATGTCACCCTACCGAACTAACCTTCGGTATTAGGGTTATCGAGCTATGCTCTAACACCTAGTGCTTGTAATAATTTCCATTAAATGTCAAAACGAGTATGATATGCACAACTAACCGGCGCCTCATGACTCAAGGTTATTCCCTCAGGAATGAGTTCATTCCGTAGGTACCTTATAGGTCCTCTTTTGCTGGTGTGAACTCGAATCCCTAGTGTGTTGGTATTTTAGTACCCACACGTATGGTTCATCCCTTTTCTTGATTAGGGGAATCCATTGGCTTATCTAGTCTTTCATGTTCTGGTTCATACTATCATATTTGGGTTAATAATTATTATAATGGTCGCTTGTTGCGCACCATGTACCAGTCGATTAGACGGTTATCCGCTATTGCGGTTTGCATGGAGTATCTAATCTCCAGTTTAGAGTATCTCTCGTAACGCTCGCTTTTACCCGTCGTCTGTTATAATTATACAATACGACTGCGGGTTTTAGCTTGGCATTTGTTTTCTGTTCAGCCCTAATTGGTACTAACATACTAACATTTTTTTTTATTAAGGCTTGAGCATGTGGTTATTATTGTTTAATATGACATCATCGCAGCGCCCTTAGCGCAATATACAACTCTTTCTATGCCCCCCCTTTTTGGGTGACATTTATTACCTTACAAAGGTTGCTCTACATAACTTCCTAAAATACCCCAATTCTTTTTATCATTAATGGGTTCACCTCACCTTTATCATAAAATAGGCCTTGACATCCTTGTTTACTTAAATCTCTAAACTTGTGTTCTTATGTTTTTTTTTGTCTCTTTTTTTTAACTATCCTTGATTTTCCCAACCTTGTTGGTTGGACTGAGATTCCTCTCATCAATTCATGGTTTACCTAGCCAGAATTCCATTCACTGACTTAGACACAGAGTTGATTACCTCCTGGGTCCTCACACTACTCGTTTACATACATGGGGTACCATACTGATACATTACTACTTACCCAACTAATTTAATTTAGGTTGTCAGGCCCACAAGCTCCTAGGAGTGTGGTCGTCCCATGTCGCGTTTAGTGCACTCGTAGTGTTCGTACCCGGTGGTTATCGTACTCTTAGTCCCGATAATTTATGTAGTAGTAATTATGCTGCCAATTCTTAACCTTTTATGTCAGAATGGCCCTACAAGGTTCTTTGGGTTCCTTTATTAATGTATATTTTGTTTACCTTCTCCAAGATGTGTATTTGCGAATTATCGCCCTAATACTGGTTTCCACGTGCTCGTCATCTGGTATCTGTGAGTGGGGATCAGTAATTACTTACTATTTCTCCCGTTCACTCCTAGGCTGTTAACGCCTTCATATATGAGTTTTAAGTTCTCAAACTCCACCCAATCTATTGGGTTACACCCTTTGGTGTATTCTGGACTCCATGATTAAGGCTCAATGTTTATTCTTATAGTTAAATGACTGTTAGTCCTGCTATTCAATTTAATCCTAGTTGGTTTTTTTTATATTTTCCTCTAAGGTTATAATTGGATACTCACCATTTAGTGGGTCCCGTTCATCATCGCTCTACATTGTGTAGTCCATACTCTTATTCAACTCATAGCTCCTCCATCCTTTTCGAGGTAACAGTATCATCCATCCTCAAGCAAATTCAATGTTTAGTCAATATCCACTGCCCTCCGTACGGGAGTTTAGCAGCATTATGGATTTACAACACCCCCGTGTGTGGTGCGGGCATAACATCAGCCCCTTTATCACGTTTTCACCTGCCTAATCTTTTCTCACAACTTCAAAATATTTTGCCATAACGGCACTTGTCCATTATTTTTATCTACTCAGTTTGATAGGTTTTATTTAAAGTTTTTGCTTGTTTAGCTCACATCTTGCCCTCTGGCAATGTTCAACGGTGGTGGTTTGACCACTAGTGTCGCGCACTTCCTAAATGGTTATGCTGGTCCTAAGGACTCGACACTCCCCACCAGTAAATATTCGACGTTAAATGTCCATACCGGCGCTGGGGTTAGGCCGTAGGCACTAATTACCGTTATTCTCACTTACTCCCTTTTTGTATTCAACCATATGGTATATTATTTTAGGTTTAATGGTCAGACCGGCTAGGTCTTCCCGAGGTTTAATCGACCTCAAACCCAAGGGTTTGTACCCCTGCCTTTAAGAAGGTTGTGTCCTGCTTTATTGCATACGGACTTACATAAAAGTTTAGTGTATATTGATAACTGCCTGGACCACTCGGTCCTTTATGGATATTACCGTAGCTGCACTTGCTGTAGCAAGTGCGCAAGGCAGGTTGAAATTTTTACTTTGGTTAGTGTGGCACTTGCAGTGGCAAGTGCGCCATGCAGACTGAGCCACCCGTACGGTGTGTCAGTGCAGTGCTATTCCCTAATTGGGTTTCTACTCTTATAGTAGAAGTTCTTACTTAAATTACTATAGTCTCCACCCCGCACTCGTTCCTACCAATTTACCGTGGTAGTAAGGTCTTAATTTCCTCTCGAGGCATCGCATGATAGCGACTCAGCGAGTTCTTGTTCCTACAGTTTTAGGATCTCTCTTCATGCACGTCAGGCCTTCATGAACCTTCAGTATTGCATGTGCAGAGTTACTCGCTTCAGGTGAGACTTCTAATAGGTTATCCATTCCATCTGTTACATATCTCATAAATCTCTCTTTTTTTTTTACTCGTCGTTTCTATCTCTCTTCCCCCAAGGGCACTAATTAGTGTTTACCTGGATGTAAGACAGGGTTGCCTTGTTTATAGCAACTAACCCCATTAGTCCTACGGGAATCATCTCCTTAACCTTGGTTTAATATTCATTTGGTACTCGTATGGTAGACATTATGTCACTACCAGGACCCCCGGTCCTAAACAACTCATCACTACTCAAAATCTTATTTTCCAAACTTAATATAGTTCTCATAGCCACCACATCGAGTCTTCCCGATCAGGAGAGATATCTCCGTGGTGTTTCTCATTTCATTGTCTCATTAGCTAGTACTTTAGGTACGGGTTGCGGCGGGTGGGGTACCATTACAAATTTCCCGGGATGTTCTCCCATCAAGTGCGAGCGGTCGCGCTACTTGGGCTTGCTGGACCTTCACCGCCTTCCGCTGCTCCGTGTTCTTCCTTAGTACTATTACCCTGACCTCTAACTGACATATATCCAGAGGACGGGTTAGACCACAACTCGGTCTAATACCGTAGTCTTGTTCTTTAAATATTGAAGTGCCTATACTGTTATCGTGTGCAAGTCTTAATCTTTGCACAACCCCGCAAGGTCACGTATCCTCACAACGTTTCCCGTATTCCCATAACCTATGCTCACTGTATAAATCCTACTATCTCTTGCATCAGAGCGGTACTTCTCCGCTGATACCCACTTTTGTAACACCCCAACTCTATTTGGCTCCTAATCAACTTATAAATAATGTAATCGCAGCGGTAAACTCAACAATTGTACTACTGTGTTACCGTTCTTACTCGCTCATACAAGTAATAAACGTGCTTACTGATACATTCTTAATAAAACATTTTCCCACAGGAACAACAAGATAGATCTAACTTCCCAAAACCAATATAAATTACATTCACAGTGAGCATCCTAAGTATCCAAATCCTATACACGTTTCTAGGTTCTTATCAAAATGCAAACAGTGCATGTTTAAATAACTGTAATCAAACTACCCGTGCGTCACTCTCTTTGTCGACACCGGAAGCTGCATACCTGCAAAAATGTTTGTTTGTGGTATGGAATCAGCCCCTGCTGAGTATGTTACTACATGACCGTCATGCCCCCTCAGACCCTCAGTTATTTGGGTCGAGAGCATGCAATTCATTTTCATGCAGATAGTTTTATATATAACTGTAAAGCAACGATATATATTGCAGTGAACTCAAATATTAAACAAGCCCCCGGCTTCACACATCGCATCTTAATATTCCACTGAAGGCGTTACAACGCTTATATGAGTACATAGACTCCAATCCAACAAACACTAATAATTCATAGTTGAGTACGTCGACTCGCTCGACCAAACAATCCTCCATAAACCACACACGAGCACAGTGACTCGACTCATCCAGTTCACAGCATAGATATAAGTACAGCGACTCATTTAATCAACATCACCAAAACACACCACACATAACCACAAAGCATAACCAATGACAAACAGGCGAATCAACGAGAACTATAAACAAGTATGAACTCCCGTCGTTGGCATGCAAGCCCAAATAGTGTTCGCCTAATGTACGAACTAATATAGTCATCCGTAATTATTCAGTCACGCCTGATGACAACGTCTCATTAGAACGACGTGTCTCTAAGTTACCTATCGCCTATGGCGGGTCACACACGGCAGTAGCCACTCCAGCGGTAGAGTCTCCGACTACGAACCATCTGTAGTCCGTTGGAAATTTATCCAGATACTTACGGTTACCACATGGTATCCTAGTATCGTTAATGGATCACAGTTCATAACAAGAGCCACATCCTCTTGATAAACTAATCTATACCATCGCATTTGTTCCACTATTTTTCCTAACACAGTAGACTAAGGTCGTTAGTCCAATCTAGAGTATGTCAACTCGGGATTCAGTGTTAGATACAAGAGCGGCATTTAAAAGAGGCCAATGCTCCGTATATAAGTCTCAGATAATATATATATATCTTATATATCTTAATGCTACAAACGTTTTACTTACGTTCCTTATATTACCATATAAGATAGCATCATTGCCGCTAGTTCGTTTTATAATATGTTCATATATACGAACTGTACTGTTATCATTCAACAGTAAGAATAATAAGCAGCATAATATACAACTCAAGTATATTAGTTCACACAAGCAGACATTCAATCTTATCACAGATTTTCACACAATGTCTGAACTGAGGAAAACCTCAGAGACAATCAAGCACATAAAACTAACATACCGTCACCCGGATTATATTACGGTGGAGTATGAATCAGCTAATTCTCTGGAGATCCTCGAGACGCCTCTAACAATCTATTAATATGCATCACACTATGCATCAGCATCTCATATTAACAATACACTACGGCACCCCGTACCGTCATTAATCTACCCCGGTTTATTCCCCGTTGTTAACTAATAACGTTTGTCGGGTTTTCGGTTTAACTCGGGATTTAGGAAAAACGCTATATCACATGCGTGGTTACGTCGAGTATATTAATACACTTAACTTTAAACGTTTATTATCGCATGTAGTTTAATATACCTTGTATAGTTTATCATTATATTGCATGTATAATCTTAATCATGTATTATACATCTCACCTTAGTATTTAATTTTCTAAGGTTTGTTTTTCCAAGTTTAATGTTGTATAATTCATATGTACATATACCTTGAATTATATAAATCCTTATTATTTCATGTACACACTTAACCTTAGAATTCCATATCTAATGTCTATAATTCTTTTCCCCTTCATCTCAAATCATTTTAATTGTGGTAATATATAGTTATTGTACTATATTATATTTTCCACACTATGACATATATTTATTTATATATATGCATTATAGGACTATTTATTATATGGTAAGTCATTATAATATATATTCATTCCTTTTAATGAATACCACTTATATTATAAATGTTATAACTTTTATAACATTAAAAACCATATTATAAATTTCATTCAAAAATGTTAATATTTTCGAACAGCACCTATATTTCTCAAATATTTACAAAATCCACCACATAATTTATATAATGTTATATTATAGTTATATAACATATATTTTGACATTTATGTCATTAAAACAACTATAACCTATAGTTATAATTTCTCCAAAATACCGAACAGACCCCATGGTCTATTTAAATTTAATTTCCACCACTAAACTTTCTATATTCACCAATTTACCCCATTTTTAACATATAGTTTCTAATATCACCAAAACTATATATTATACATATATCTTCATAAAACCTTATATATAATTCCAAAAATTACCAAACTATACCAAAAGGTTATAAATATCATTATTAACCTTATACTTTCTCTAAATCTCGGTTTTACCACATTAGTTACCCATTTGTAACAATGTTATGAAATATCTTATATTATACTTAGATAATTCATATAAACTCCAAATTTACCCAAATCAACTTCTAAAAATTCCTAATAATCTAAGGTTTGTACTAAACTCCATTTAGTACCCCTAGTTTTCGAAAATTACAATATCACCCCAAATATCATAAATCTTTACAACTTAATAACTATCTTATTATAAGGTAGTATTTTAATTCCTTAAATTCACCAAACTTAGTCAAAGTCTCCTATATAGTCAACTTGACTTCTAATACCCAAATTGGACCCAAACTTTTCGGTAATTACAATTCTTAACCTATAGTTTTCTATCTTTACAATTTTGACACAAAACTTTATAAATTGTTGTAATTTTGATTAAATTCATTTAAAAACTCTAAGTTCCTCTAAATTAATCCCACGGCCTAATAAAATGCTAGTAATTACCGTTTGACCCCAATTTAATTATATAAGCATAAACTTAACCAAATAAGCTTTAAACTTAAATTAAAATGGCCTAATGACATGGCCTTATTACAACTTTGCTTTGTAGCATAAAATTACACATAAATTGCTCAACAATATTACTTAGCTCACGGCCTCACATAGTTTTATTATTTTTCCACATAATGTCATAATTTGACCATTATGTTAATTAAATCACTTAAATGACTAGCTTAATTTATCTTAGCCATTTTTTTACATTCTTAGGTTATAAATAACCCATAATTATGTTACACTCTCGGCACATATTTATATATGCTAAGAATTACATAAAATCATAAGTTTAAGGTGTTTATACCTTGATAACTTCTGTATGGACTCGGCACCTTGGAGTAAAATTCACCACAATATTTAGACATGTTTAATACACCAAAACAAGATATAGTTATACTCCAAGCTTGAGCTTAACCATAAAGAACAATTAATGTAAGATTTAAGGCAAAAATCACCTTAAAAATGCTTGGAAGGTTCCTTATGAATTCGGCCTGGTTTAGACCAACCACAAGGTGTTAAATTCACTATATAAACATAAGGAACACTTAGACAACAACAAGCTGCTGTGGTAATAGGTTTTACCTTGGAAAAATGCCTAAAGAAGAGTATTTCCTTTGGATTTCGGTCACCCTTGATCCAAATGGTTAACCAACTGATTGAACATGTAAATATGAAGATTATGAGTGTATAAACTCACAAAATCAGAAAAAGAAAACCGGATGCAAAGTGTAGAACCTTAAGGTATGTTTTTACCTTAAAATGTAGATTTGGACTTCCTTGGTCCCTAAACTGAGTTCATTCGAGTTCAGCTCTTGTTCTAACCTTAGAACACTGAGAATAACCCATAGGAAAAGATTAGCCACGAGATCCAAGTGTTGGTAGTGAAAGAATGAAGAAAAAGGGCTAAAAATGACCTTAAATCATTACCTTAGGAGCTTATTGGATTGAATTGCCTTCCTAACTCAAGAACACAGCTTGGGAGATTCCAAGAACTCAGATGCCACGTTTGGAATGGAGCAAGAAGCAAGAGAGAGTGAGATTTGGTGTTTAAAGGCTTAAAATGATAAAATAAGGAATAGTAACTAATGACTCATCACATTAGGTGTCCAAACTGAATTATTGCTGTTGTGTGCTGTCCTCCCTTCCTTATGCTTGCCGACACCCATTATATAGGGCTGGTCAATTCGTTGACCAATGGTCAAACTTGGTCAATGTGCTTAAAAATGGCACTATTTGGGTACGATTCACAATAAACTGTCAGTTTTGGATTCTTATTTTCAAACTTGGATTTAGACTTTTAAATATAGTCTATCATGTCCAATAAATGATTTAAATGATATACTCATGTCTTTAAAATGACAAAAAGTCATTATCTTAGAGCTCATACACAAAAACGTGCGTTAAGGTGATTTCAGGGCACTTTTTGTGTCACCGTGTGTTTCTGAGCTTAGTTTTCTTTGAGAATAGTTTTGTTGTGTTCCTTACTTCATTACAATGTTTAGGAATCCACTTTGGATCCTATTTGAGGTCATACAATCTTCATGGTGTCTTAAAGCACATTTTTGGCCTTACCGATCTTAAGGCGTGTTTTGCCTTGTTGAGATCTTTTAGATTGTTCCCCAATAGTGTTAAGATGTTTAATAACCATCTTTAATCATTTGTATATCATTTAATTGAGTTTTTAAGGTTAGGGGTATTTCAAAAAGAACTGCATGTATTCGACCAAGTGGTCGGCGTACCCTCACTAGTACGCGGGGTATGCGGTTATCATGCTCAGCGAAAGCTGACCCCTTCGGGGGAACGTTTTTAGTGTGCAGGTACCCGAAGAGGATATGGTCAAGGCACGAGACCGGCGACTACATTTGGATAGTAGTAGTAAAATGTAGAGGTGTGCTAATTAGCACACCCCTTGTACTTAGGAAGTAAGTAGTTGTGAGGAATGGGTAGTGGTTGGACTCTTAATGAGTATGTATAGAATTGAAGGAGGTATCCTACTTGTATAAGGATCTTAGTAAACTCGGTGTATTAGCATGTATTGAACTTATGGAGTATTGCATTGAATGGGAAATGGTAGTACCTAATTGGTAATTGTAGTGAAGATTGTGTTTGTGTAGCACTCGGATATTCCGGTCCATCAGACCGATGCTGTATGTAAAAGTAGTAGCCTTGTTAGTCACGTGGGTGACTAACGGCGTTGTATCACCCACTGTATGTAAGTATGTATCCGCTGCATGACTCTGAAAGCACGAGAAGATTGAACGGTAATGTTTGTATTGATAGTAGGGGTGTTACATGATTTAGTATCAGAGCGAAGTATCGCTCTGATGACTGGAAATACCGAGTTTAGGAATACCGAGTTAGGAATTAGAAGCTTAGGGCTAAGGGCTGAGTGTTAGCATTAGAAATATGCTAGTTAGGAACTACCGGTGGGTACCGGATACCTACAATACCAGACCCGCCCTCCACATACCCCATTATATAATTTGGGAGAGAATGCCAGAGAGAAGGAAGGACCTCTCGTATTCGGGAAAACCCGATCTGGCAGTTGGGAAGCAATCACGCAGTAAACAAGAACCGACTTATGGTAGATTCTAAGAACTGGAAGTCCCGGAGATGGACCCCGGTTGAATGACAACGCCCGCACTTAATAACGGTGGAATAAGCACTCCAACCACAAGGAGGCTGCAACTTACAACAGCATGGGGCGACGTGCTCAGCAGTCGCGAAACCTAGCTAGTCAACCAACAACAGGAAAGAAGCACTAACCGTGCGATGGAATGAAAAAGGGAGCAGTAACGGAACCCGAGACACAAGTCTACGGGATAGTAATACTTGAATAATACGACCAACGGTATGCTAGCTGACTAAGGACATAGTTGATGAGTGTCCAAATGAGCATGTTTTAGGGGTGTATTTCATATGTTTAATCAACACTTTTCATGCTCATTTCTCCAATCTAGCTTGTTTTCCTCTAGTTTTGTGTTTCATTGGTGTTTCACACATTTATTGTTTAAACAGGAGGAGTAACATAGCTAGGAGGAAAGTAGATGAAGAGATGAACGCGTGGGCGTAAACGGATCCAAAATCAGAGTTAAAACGAAGAAGATACAGCGTTTTGAAGTTATACTGACTCCGACCGACCTTGCAAGTCCGGTCGCAAGGTCGGTCGGGTCGAAATTTTGCCCAGATTTGCGTTTTTGCAAGCTACTGGAATCGACCGACCTTGCAAGTCCGGTCGCAAGGTCGGTCGAACTTAAAAACGCGTCCGAAAATCGCTACTGACTCCGACCGACCTTGCAAGTCCGGTCGCAAGTTCGGTCGGTCGTAAAATTTGCCCAGAAATCAGATTTTAAAAGGGGAAAAGAAGAGAAAAGAGGGGTATTCGACACAGAACGGAAAAACGACGGAAAAACAAGAGAAAAGAGGGAAGAAGTAGAAGAAAGGGAAGGAAGAAGAAGAGAAGAAGGAGGAGAAGGCTCACCTCCATTGAAGCTCTTCCTCAATCTCCCATGGCTATTTCTTCTCCCTTCTCTCTCTTTTGTGCTTTAATGGTTGTGTAGTTTCCTTGTAGCTTGGGATGGGGATTTTGCCCCAAAATCCCTAAAACCTCCATTGTTGAATCTTGAACTTATTTTTATGCTTTATTTTAGTCTTTGAGCTTAATGAAGATGATTATTGAGTGTTTATGACTTCTAAACTTGTTGCTCAT
Source organism: Limonium bicolor (assembly GCA_023374045.1). Lineage (NCBI taxonomy): Eukaryota > Viridiplantae > Streptophyta > Magnoliopsida > Caryophyllales > Plumbaginaceae > Limonium > Limonium bicolor. Next base: position 488,582,305 of record CM041776.1, read on the forward strand.
GATTTGGGGATTTGTTAAGGGTTTTGCTCAATTTGTCTTCTATGTGTTAAATTGGTTGGTTTGGCCTACCGATTAGTTTAGCATTATTGTGGGATTCTATCAAAATGGTATTCAGAGATAGAATCCTAAACTGTTAGAGACTAAAACGGTGTACTCTGATTTCGATAATTTTGAGATTAGACTACATTGCAACCTTAGTGGAACTTGAGCTTAGTGCTATCGATTGACCCGGGGCTTAGCTGAATGAGAAGTCTTGATTAAATTGGTTAGGATTAGTAGGCCTAGATTAGGTTGCTAATTAATTAAGCATTCCCGTGGTTTAGCTATGAGTTCGAGGTTCGACAATCGGTAGTAAGGGGAGGACGGGTGCAAATATCCATCCCGGGCTACACCTATCCTAGATAGTTAGTTTAGTGTTTATTGCTTTTCTTTATTTCTCCAATTACAACCCAAAAACCCAAAACCCCTAATTTACATTTATGCACTTTTGTATATATCCTCTTGCATATTTACTAAGCTTATAATTAGCTAGACAGTTACGAAGTCCCTGTGGATACGACCTTGTTGTACTACAATGATTGGGTTCACTGCCCATAGTTAGCAGAGTAGTCTCACCACTGTTTTGCACAACAATAGTCGGAAGCGGTTAATTCCAAAACTACGACGCCATTAAGGTTGCAATGCCTGGCCAATATAGCTCGGACAACTACAAGAACAACCATGGGATATAATCCAATAGGACTACAAGAGTAGTGCCTAAACAAGGAAGGCTCAGTGACCACCACAGATGTGTGGGAATGAGCCACAAGGAACGACACTAAACCAAATAGAGTGGGAATCTCCAAGGATTGGAGAAGTACCCAGATTTACGACAGCCACGTCTAGACCACCAAGAAGCTACCTAAGGGATCGAGTATACCAATTATAGATCAATAAGGTCGAGGGAAGAGTCAACAAGATTAGCAAATATGAGTGGAAACCATACTGTGATCGGTATAGGATTACTCAAAAACCACCAGTACCACGCACTTGCCACGGCAAGTGCAGTAAGAACATGAATATGTGAAGGAACACTACCACGTCACAAGTACATAGTAATGTACGGTGACCGTAATGAAACAACTACAGGATCACACATCCTAACAACTAGAAGTATGGAACCTTAGAAAGGCCTAACGGCCGGATGACTGTATTTAGAACATACCGGTTAGCGAGAAGCTCGACTTGGTCAAGACCTCAAACATGGCTATGCCATGAGAGACTTCTTTAACACCGAACCATATTTTAAAACCCAAAAATTTTCTTTCAAAACCACAAACTTTCTTTTAAAACCTTAGATTTTAAAATCAAACCAACAGAATTATGGTGAGTATCAAAGAATGATACAAGAGGAGTTGACAATAGAATACTTCACCTAGGCGTGTGACGAACACTACGAGTGTACCCAATTACGGGATGTGGGACAACTGCACTCCGAAGGAGCTTGCGGGCCTGACATATAGTTGGGTAAGTGGTAACGTATCAATATGGTACCCCACGTATGTATACATGTAGTGTGCAACACACGGGAAGTAGTCAACTCCGTTCTACGGACCATGAGTGAGTTCAAATCGAAACAACTGGACACCTCAGATGACCAAGTATAAAGGAACTCAGAGAGTCCATCTGAAGATGAGGAATAAGAACTAGGAAGTGCAAAGAGCAAATACTAGTAAGTATAGACATTGGATATGTCTCAAATAATCCAAGCAACTACCTGACAGCTGGATGGAATACCCAGCCTAAACACATTAAGGCGAATGCCTAGCGTGAACCTAACAATGCTCAACAAACGGGGCGGAATTCCCAAGAGCAACCCCAAGATTACCACAAGTATACTCCATCAATGAAGGGGATATCAAACCTAGTCTTAAGCACTAGGAGCAAGTGTAAACAGTCTACCCCGGAACAGGGGACGTTATAACCCAAAAAGGGACAACTCAAGTACGATACCACAAGACGGTACAGTGGACAACATATCATAAACGTTAGCCGGATGTAACGGCATAATTCAACAGCACTCAGGAGCAATCCTTAAAGGGTGTCTGAGATAACAACAATTGAACAAGCGTCATGATAAAAGCACATGAGCTAGAATGAATATTCGGTTAGGATACCAAAGGGATTTCACTTAACAGGAAATACCCTAAATTACCGGAAGGCCCGAATTTACACCAGATTGCCTCAAAGAGTCTCCTATGAACGGAAGCGTGATGCCACGACTTACCAGGGAGCCCAATAATACCTCCAACTTATAGGGTATACAAAGAGTGTAAACAGGTATAAGCAGCTTGCCAAGAGCATAGCTTGCAACAACAAGGCTCAGAAGCCGTAAACCAAATATGTTATATAAACTTAAACGGTTGCGAAACCGGCACCATTTGTTAACAAGACTTGCAAGAGGTATTGCCTCATACGACAAGAAATCAACAACTGGACCATCACTCCAAACCCAACCTTACGAGTGGCTTGGAGTAATGACCAACTCAGTGTCACTGTCACTAGAGCATCAGTCTAGTATACAGTTGACAAGCCGTTAATTACCTTCATGCCTTCTGTAGCAATGGTACACAGAGGCATAAGAATCGCGATAATGCCAACATTGGCCTAGTCCCCACTTGAACACTACGAGAAACCCAAGGGAAGGTACCACTCGTTAGCCAAAGACCACCAATGTGGTGAAGACGTGAACCCTTAGAAAGGCTTCCATCTATTATAACAGTAAAGCCTACGCTTATAAATATTGCCAAGGGGCGAGGGAATAAGGAAATGAGATTTCCAAACCATTACGACTTGAGGAGTAAGCATACTCCATATGCACTCAAGCATGTAGTGAACCATTGTATAAACACCACCATGGTAAACCTTGTCATGAGACCTATGAGTGGAAACAAACCCCTCAACAAGACCTTCACTTACCAGTGATGAAATACCCTTCAATTGAAGAACGGGACCGGAAAACCCTTCCGGTGAGGTACATACAAAAGTAAAACCGCACAGCTAGAACCTATAATCAATGCTCAGCACTGGAAGACAATAATTGTCAAAACAATCAACGGGAATGCACATTGCACACCATGAATGACCAGTGCTCAAGAGAGCTTGTAACCCGATTAATTACTTCATCCTTGGTCAACCAAGATACTTGGTAAATTATACCATAAATGATGATAGAATGTGAGGTAAGCTAACCTACACATAAAACGTAAACTGAAATACAATATCTTCACATGGGGAAGATAATAAGATTGCGGTAGGTTACGACAACCATCATACACACGAACAGAGGAAACCCTCAGTGTTCATGCCATAAGGAGATGGTGCCAATGACAATGGCAATAAGTAAAGAGGAACCACCACAGTAACAGAAACAATAAAAACAATGTTGTACAATGTGTAAGAATACGGTGCGCAACAAGCGACCACTATGAGGAAGTGGCAGATAATGACACGGAGTATAAGTATGAGAAGACAGACAGAAATATTCTTTCCTATCACATCAGTGACTTACTGTCAAGCGTTTACGCCTCTGCACTCTGTATGACTGAGTGTTTTGGTATGGCACTTGTGCAGCTAGTGACCTAATGGGATGGCTAGGGATATGGAGAATGTAAACCGTAGTAAACCCTTATTTTCACCAACAAACATAGCACAAGCCAATTAAGCAAGCTTAGCAACAGACCGTGCGGCCTAAGGCCAAAGGAGCACGAAAAGTGTAAAACACACTAACAATCACAATATGTGAATTCTAGTGGAATAAAGAGTGAAAAGAGACTTAAGAAAGTCACAAGGACCGACGCATAGAAAATGCAAGGTCATACAAGTAAAGGACACTTGTACTGAACCAGAAGAACTGGTATAATTCAGAAGCTATTGACAACAGAGGAAGCACTACAACTGAGTAGTGACTTAACCTCGCCCGACAATAAGTCGGAGGAACTTAATGAATAATCGTGGAAGCATAAAGAGCATGTGCAATAGGTTACCATAGAGCTGGTTATAAATCTTAAACCCATCGAGTTCAAACACGGTAAAAGAATACCGCATTTGTTTAGTAAACCTTATTCCCATAATCGACGGATAAGAAGGTGATGTATAGCACATTAAGGATAACAAGAAGGGTGAATAACCCGAGTTATCAGGGTCGCGCAGCAGAAGCTAGTGGGCCCTAGCTAGGAGATAATATACCTAGTAAGTATAGCAGAATGGCTATTAATTCCTTGAAGCCGATTAGGCTAGAACCGAATTAAATATGAGTTAAATAAACTCATATAGGAACTCTTGGTGCAAAGACTAAACCATTGGTATGGTTAAGACCCTGTTGACCAGAGCATATTATATAGTATACCGTAGTGAAGCTAAACGCTTCAGTTTGCCCAAACTGATTAAACCAATGTTTAATAATAATAACATATGGTAGATTACGTGGGCGTAATCCCTTTTAAGGGGGGTAGAGCGAAAACTGCATAATGTGAATTTTATAAATAAAACACATAAACCATAATGTGCATGTCACAAATGAGAATCGAATTGATGAGTGATACTATGTTAAATAAACATAAGTATTCATTCATATTGTAATTATGGTAATTAGGCATGAGAGATACAAATACCATGGGATGGATATACCTACCCGGTAACACCATGTAAGAGTATTAATAAAAGAAAAGTAATGAGTAGTGGACGGAGCTCCACAAGTATTGTAGCCTTTGAAGAAGTAGTACGAAATGAATGAGAGTAGTAGATGAATAAAGTTTATGAGTAGTGGAATCATAAGTAAATTATTTGTAGCAAACTGAAGTCAACTAAATTTTATAAGTATGGTAATCCCTAGTTAGAATAATTGAAACGATGGAGAGTAATGAATGGAAGTAGTGAAGGTTGATGAAATGAGCATTTATGTATCGAACCACGGAGTAAAGCATTTAGGGAAGTAGAGTGAGGATGATTGATGGATTGATTCCATCCTTTGGAGATGTATGAATGCGTAATCACGACTAGAAAGAGTAAAAGGATAGAAAATGAAAACAATTAAATTATTTGTTTGGTTGAATCTGATGTGGGAAGTCGAACTTGATCCTGATCAGATCAAGAGAAACTGAACACAAATTGGAGTGGAAAGATAGTTCAACACTGGTGCTGATCACATCAGGGTCGAACGATTCTTGAAGCTCCCCTCAAGTGGTCACAAGAATCACGCATAGGATAGATGTAATGAACATAAACTGGAATTTGGAGTTGTATGTTTTAGAAGGATTCCTAAGTAGCCGCTGGGAAGGATTTTCTTTGCCTGGAGATGAAGGATTTGTTAGAAACTTATACCAGAGAAGATAGTAGTGTAGCATGTTGTGGTATTCCAAGGGCAACAGGACATAAAGGAGCCCTGTGTCTAGATGACCTGAGTGCCTGCGGGAATATATGTCTATTGCATTGCCTTGGGAATAGCTTTGCATTGTATGTATGTATAAATTGGTAATGAGGAACCGGATGGTCGGTAGTAATGCGGATTGGAGCAATTATAGTACATTTGTATGGTATGGAATGTAGAGACGGTGAGTAATGGATTTGGGAATTATAAGGAGGAAGAATGTGTAACTTTTGGTATTAGATATGTAAGAATGAGTAAACATTGTAAACCTATAACCTCGAACAACTTTGAGGACAAAGTTCTTAAGGGGGGTAGATTGAAATACCCCGACCTTAAATATGGCGATTAAATTATCCTAATAGGTATTTAAGAGCCTAATAACGATTAAGAAATACTGGTAAGGAAAAATAAATCCAAAAGAAATAAAGAAACGCTTAAAAGCGGGAAACGCTAAATAAGCGTTAAATAACTATAGGAGGTATGAGACCTCGGTTAGCGTGTTATATGGATTCTAAAGGTTTAATAAGACCTAAATAGTATATGGGAACAACTCCCAAAGAAAACGGATCCAAATAATGGACTAAAACGCTAATAGAGCTTTAGAGCACGTTTTAAGAGAAAACCCGAAAGCGTGACTTTGAGTGGTCAAACGGACCCGTAAAAATTATAAATCATTAAATAAATATTAATAAGCATTTATGGAAGCTTAATAACCAATAAAAATAAAGAAACGAGAAAATTCCGGAAAACGGGCCCGGTTAGTGAATAGTACCCAAACCGGGTAAAATAACGAGCGTTTTCTGTAAAAGACGAAAAACGCTCCAACTAGTGTAACTGTAGGGGGCCGGTTTTTAATGAGTTAAATAACCCCTCACACACACATGTAACTAGTTAACAAATAAGTAAATCATAAAGCAAAAAGTAAAAGTATAAAAAGGTAAATAACACTCTCTCACCTCTCATTCTCTCATTTCCCTCATCTCTCTCCTACCCTCTTCTCCCCCCATCGATTTCTCTCTCCCTCTCTCTTCTGGCTGCTGCGATTTTGGAGCTCAACAAGAAGCTCTAAAGGCTTCCCTCCTTCAACCTCATGCTCCACCCTCATGTAAGCTCCAAACTAAAAAATAATCACATATTTGTAATCCCCTCATCCTCCTCTATCCTTCCCTCTTTTCAAAATTCGAAAAGGATGAGTTTCATCTTCATGGGTTTTCCCCATTCAAAGAGAAAATAGCACCAATGGGTAGCTTGGATTCTCCTCTCTTTATTGTGGTAAAAATCTACATGAAAAACTCATGTTTTCTTCACCTTCCTTCATAAACAATTTTTGCCCCATTTGTAATGCTCTATTTTTCTCTCTCTTTGGAGCATAATATCAACCTTGCAATGGTGGTGGATTCACCTTCTTGAACCAAGGGCTAAAACCCCTTCTAAAACACTCCAAAGGTAAACCCTAGAAATCTTGCTTTAAACGTTTCATTGAACTAGCATCAATTTAAGGGTTAGTATATTAATTGTAATTGTTTTGTGTTCATTTGGTGATGGGAATGGAGTTTGGCAACTCCATTCCCCACATAACCGATTTTGAGGCAAGAAAGGAAGAAGGAGGAAAAATGAGAAAGAAAGAAGGAAGTATAAGCTCAAGGTAAGAGCTCCTTCCTAATGTTAAATTCTATTGCATTAGAGTAATGGGAATGGGTAAAATATTTAAAGAACCCAAAACCTTGTACTAGTATGGAGGATTGTGAAATTTGAGTATTTAAGAGCAAGTATTTGAATTGTAGGCTTTGGAGCCAAATGATTGTGTATGAATATTAGTATTGGTATTTGAAGAAGTATTGGTGAATGTATATGGTATTGATTGCTGGTAGGACCCTTCTATGGGTGTGGCTAGTTGAGGAATGAATTTGGTGAGAGTTGGTATGTCTGGCCAAGTAAGAAAAGTAGATGAACTATGGCAAAATTTTGGTAGGAATATGTACATGTATGGATGACTTGGTGAAAGGGAGAACCAAGGTGCATATTAGGGATTGTGGAGATGTTTAATGACCATGGAGTAGTGACTATAGTATGAGGACGAAAGAATGTAAAATCTGTAGCAAGAATTGTTGAATGGCATTGGAGAAACTAGGAGGATTTATGTACTTGACCTAGGGAGTGAGTGTTGGACTTGAAGAGGTGAGGCAATGCATTGTAGGCCTTGGAAATGGCATTAGGAGAGGAAATTACGTATGAAGGAGGTAGGAACCAAAATCTGTAGCAAAGAGGTATTAAAATGGCATGGTAGAACAAGAAAGAAGTAGTGTGCAAGATTTGGTAAGAGGAGAGTTGGACTTGGGTATAGGTAATGTAATGGCTTGGAAATGTATTTGGGATGCTAGTAATGGTATCGGTAGTAGAAGTATTGGAAGAGAGAATTGAGTTTTAAAATCTGTAGCATAAGTGTAACAAAACTGTTACAAGTATTGGAAAAGAAGTGAGGGAATTGTGTAAGTTGTTTGATGGATTTAGTAATAGATTTGGTGGACGAATTAAGGTGATTTAGAATGTTTAAATAGTACTAAAACATGTTAGGATGTATGTAGGAAGATTGGGGAAGCAATGGGTGAAATTTGGAAAGAAAAACAAGGTCTGTACCAGCTTTCTGCTACCGTCCGACCCAGAGTCTGGGTCGGACGGGGCTTAAGTAACGACAATAAATCATTCTGGAATGGTCCGACCCAGGGCCGTGGATCGGACAGGCAAAAAAAAATTCAAGGTCGAAGCTCCTGACTTCGTCCGACCCAGAGTCTGGGTCGGACAGTGGGTCGGACAGAGCTTGGACATGGGACCGAAACCTTCTGGAACGGTCCGACCCAGAGGGTATGGGTCGGACGGAATAGTGCTGGGTCAGACGGGGAGAATTTCAGAGAACGGGAATCTACTGGAATGGTCCGACCCAGGGCGTGGGTCGGACGACCCATAACTTACAAAAAAAAAAAGAAAGGTAATAATCATATGCATGTATATACATGGGTATGTACATACATAGGGGACTTTAGTAATACACCATTAATGTAACACTAACGGTAAAGAAATAAGTATGTAAATGGGAAACAAGTAAGGGGATTAATAAGGAAGTTGAAAATATAAGAACATTAAGTAACCCGAAGTAATGGGATAACGGGGTAAGTACAAGAGTAGTAGCTAAGCGTGTATTGTAGTGCTTAGTATTAACAGAACCATTTGGCATGTATTCATTGGTTCGAGGCTAGGACTCAAGGGACAAGTAAGGAACGAAGGAGCACGGGAACACCCGATAAAGTAACTCAACGGTGAAAGGTATGATTTCTTCATGCCCTGTATCCTAATCTGGTTACCCCGATTTGTGTGCTTATTTGACCACCTAAATAAGATAAAAGCATGAATCGGACTATATTGCACTTACTTGTGCTTGTTTACATTGTTCTCGATATTTGTCTTGAACAATAGTTTGTATAATTCATGAAATATATGAAGGATGATGAAGTGTAATTGTATCTCGTAGTGTACTTGTATATTGTGTTGTATTTTGTATGGATGGGTATGTGAATAATGTATTTGTGTATGTGGTTGAATGAATGACTTCTACTAATTCCTAACTACCTAACTCCTAACTTAAGTGAGTAAATTGGAATGAGTAGAAGTCCGATATAGCTTCGGCCACGCGTGAGGATGAGGAGACACAAGAGGTTGGATCCGATTCTTGACTCTTAAACCGGTCCGCGGCCCAAATCCCTTAAGTGGGTAGCATCCCGGAACGGTGAGTCAAGTAAAGCCCGGTGGTGGGACCGTGTAGTCCCTGCCCGGAGGTCCCGACGACTTGACATGAGTAAGAGAAAGTAAGCAAGTATGTATGTGTATGAGTATGTGAAATACCCCAAACCTTGATATGTTGTTTAAATGTTAAACTATGGTACGTAAAGGCTAAAAAGTGCCTTAGAAACATCAGTGAACAATTTAAACCATTGTAAAATGCAATAAAGCACTAAGATACAGTTTGAGCAAAAACATGCTCTAAGCTATGAGCGAACTTGGTTAGGACCCGAAGAGCCTACCAAGACTTAATAATATTCAATTACGATTTAATAGGGCTAATTAAGTCCTTAGGAAACCTTGGTAGACAGTTAAACCAAATAAAACACAAGAAAATACCTTAAAGTCAATAAGAGCAAAATGTGCTCTAAGCTTGGGATAAATTTGTATAAGACCTAATGGTCATACCTATACCTTATAAATATGTTAATGAACATATTAAATCAATTACCAAAGAAAACCAAGCTTGAAAACAAGTTAGAACACAAAAAGTGCTTTAAGGAGTCTTAAAGCACATTTTTGAAAAATTGTCTTGTAAATGAGTTTTGAGTGGCTAAATGTCCATCATTACTCTTAAATATATATGTGTACTATATAGTATCACATTTGGATGTCTATATCAATAGGAAATCAAAAATTTCACTTCTATGTGCCTTGTTTTTGTGAATAGTGATTTTTATAAGCTAGTTTGTAACATATGTTATCATAAGTAATTAAATTGACAAATAAAGACTAAAGTACCCTTATGTAATAAAGGGGGACGGTTTTCTTAAGTGTGGTGACTCACCACTCACTTGTTAACATGTTAAATAAATAAGATGACTAGTTTAGTTACTATTTACTTTATAAGAACAAATATCTTCTTAAAGCAAATTCTGTCTTCATTCTCATTTCCCTCCTCCATTTCACACGGTTCCAAACTCCATCTCCTTCCTTCTTGCTCTCATTTACGGACCAGCTACAGCACCATCACCATTTCACCACCTTTGACCATCTATATTTCATAGCTTACTTAACCAAATCAAAAACAAACACCACCATCTTCTTCCTCTCATCAAGCTCTTCAAGTATATCTTCTCAAAACTTCAAGAGCCCCATTTCGGTGCCATGGAGTTCCACCATTGAAGGAGCTTGAGCTTGTATTTCTACATAATATTACTCTCCTTTGCTTCTAGGTAAGGAATCTCAAAGAAAAATCAAGTTTCTTCCATGTTTTTACCTTGCCCGAAAATGCACATTAATGGTGCTCTTTGTGTGACTTTGTTCTAGCTTCATTCCAACCTTTCATGGACTAGGTGGAGTCCTCTCTTCATAGATATTCAAACTCTCTTCAAAGATCAAGGTAAAACAACTACATTAATGTTTTTGAAACAATGTAAAATTAGGGTTTACAATGAGATGAAGCTTAAAGCTTGAATACTCATGATGTTTGTTATTAAACTTGAAAAAACCACATAAAAAGATTTGTACCTTACCGGTTTTATAAGGAAACAAGAAAGAGGCTTGTGTGGAAAAGAGGTAAATATACTAACCTAATGTGGTTTAATGCCTTAGGAGAAATGAGCTTATAATGCTTGTTAAAACTACCTAAAGAGCAAATGGTGAATGACTTAGTAAAGTGTTCTCAAGGAGACTAGTAAAAGAACATATGTATTGTTGGGTGTATTTGCAGGTCAAAGGCATTATTTATGTGGGAAATTCAGTGTTTATGGTTTAAGCAATTTAAGGGCCTAAGAGCCATGCTATTTAAGGGCCTAAGTGCCAAGCAATTTTAATGGTGCACTATATTGTGATGTAGTGTAAATTTGGTGAAGACTTGTGTGTGATGGTGTTTTTGATGGATTTAGGTGTTCTTGAATGTTTAGTGGTGAAAACCATGAGTTTTGGAATGATGATGTGCTAAGAGAACCCATGTCAAAATTTAGGAAAATGTATAAGAAGTTCAAAGTGTTTTAAAGGAATTTTGGTGAACTAGGAAGTGTTCTAGAGTGTAATATGGATTTAGGCATTATTTTGGGGTTTTAGTATATACCAAAGTCATTTTGGACTTAAGTTGAGACTTAGGCAAACTTTGGTAAATTGAGGAGAAAGTGTAAGCTTGGAAAAAGGAATTATAAGAATGACATAAGGAGTTTTGATTTGTAAGAAAGGATGTTTGGATGATGATGTTTGTGTGGAAGATATGTCTTGGTATAATGGTTAGAACAAGCATGAAACATCACTTAGGAACCTAGGGAGTAGATACTATAAGTGTTGGAGGCTTTGGAGGAATTTGGCTAAGTGTATAAAGGCTTGGAAATTGAGCATTTTGCCTTGTCCGAACTTCCGTCCGGACATGGAAGTTCGGACAGGCTCTGTTGGGTATGTAACACTCCATCCAACATTAACACACTCACAATAAACTGCAGCGGAAAAATAAACCTCATCAAATTACTTAACTCGTTGGTGTTACACGCCGTTAACCACCCACGTGGCTAACAAGGCTAATACATGTACATTGTACCGGTCTGATGGACTAGATTCCCGAGCGACTACACATTACTATCCCTTCCCATTAACAACAATAACAACATACACCTTCCAACTGTACCGAGTATTCACAAACTGATGCCGATAACAATTTCGGTCTTACTTCGCCTACTGTATATATACACTTAAATGATTTCCCATGTACAATGTCTACCCCGTCCTACTCTCGAACGGCTTCCAGCTCTCTGTACCTGAAATAGGAAAAGAAGAGAAAGGGAGGCCCCCAAGGGGCTCAGCACCTTTGTTGGTATGGTAATCCCGCAGCCCACATGCTACCGGGCCACGCACAACTAATTGTCGTCTTAGCATGCGATTGATTATATTTAAATCATGCATACAACTGTAAACACACAACACATAACATTTCGCCTCAATGGGCTCAACAAACGGATAATACATCCTTACTTGATAAGTCACTCATGGTATTCATTATCCCTAGAGTGTTCCTCCTCTAATGGAGCTACTTCCTTAATAGACGACACCTATCCTTAAATCGGGTTATCCTTAAACGCCTCTTATCACAAACTGGGATTCATTTCCATGATCCACACACTCCATATCTTACAACATATCACAATCCTCACATAACAAAACATAGAAACACTTCTCTCGTTTCGACGTACACGTGATAACATCGCATTCATTTTGAACATCTAACGTATACATATCATAGCATAGCAAGGGAAATTGCCTAGCACAATAGCAACACAAAACACCATAAGATCGGTTCACACAAGGAACCTTCCACCATAGTTAGTATACATAGTGAGCCTAGAGATTATTGCCAATCTCATGCTAAGCTCGTTACCAACCTCGTTACCGTCCAGTTATATCGAACGGTTAACTTAAACCCAAGGTGTGTCGGATATAGTAATCCTAAGCACACCGAAATAACATTTGTATGCCCCTGTGGCCCGACGTGAGTCAGTAAACTAGCTTTGGATAAGCTAAGGGAAGGTCGAAACCAAATTGGAATACAACCTATACATACACCAAGAGAGTCGAACCGGATATGACATCGACTCCCGTCCTCACACGCGTGGCCGGAACATACCGGACTCCTCACCCCCCGTAAGTACATATATACTTATAAATAAGTAGTTAGAGTTCCACTATGGAACTTATCACATCCACACACCATAAGGTATCATAACCGAGTTAAGCACACAAGGGAGGTTCACACACTTGCATACAATAACAATATCCAACTAACTCACACATAGCCGTGGTTAGAACGTTCCCAGGGTTTGGGTCGTTAACTCCGAATACCGATCTCTCACGTGTTCCTAGTTCTAGTTAGCCAAGGTTCAACACTTATTCGAGGTTAAACGGTATCGGAGACCAGATGCGCCACATAAATGAATTACTATAAACTCATTACATGTTTTAATCTTACAAGGTGGCAAACACTCAGAAAAACATATTGACATACAAGCCGGTGTAATCCGTTAGGACACAGGTTGCAAGAAAACCACACCTGTCACCGGAGTCCACTTTATCATGTCCACTTATGTTCCTCGAGCAATTCTCGAACAACTGATAACATTACAATTACTTTCATTAACATTGGAGTAACATGCTTGTTTAACGTCTAATGCGCCCATAGTTACCCCGTCATCCCGTTATATTTAATTTTACACTTGTGATCTAAAGTTCACAACTCTCACATCAAACCTAACATTTGTTTACACACTTTAAGACCTTTACATGTCACCAAATAAGGCCTAATGTGCCGCATAGTTACACGTTTTTTTTTTCACTTCTCTGCACTGGACCTCCCCACAGGGGCGGTCCGTAGGGGCGGTCCACTGCAGAACCAATTTTCTAATGTGCTTTTCTCCCCTTTCTGAACTCCAAATTCATCCCAATTTTTTCCTATGCTTTACACATGTTCTCCCACATGTTTTAACATCTTTTGGGCACACTTAAACCCTCTCGAAACATCCCAAAAATTCCTTAAACTTTTACTCAACTTTTACTAAGTCCTTAACACTTAGAACATTTTTCCTTACACTTGTAACTGTATTCTTGCCTAAAACTTCACCTAACCAAAGTACTCCCTACATTATAACCACCTTTTAAACATCATTTGCACTACACTCATCCCCTTTACACACACTCCTCAAGTCTTTCCCACAAGTTCATAATTAAACCTTCGCAAGGAGTTACACTTCCATTGTTCGCCAAACTTTGCACATGACTTTACGACACCTCCACCATCACCTTGGTGTATCAAGAAATCATCCATTAGTTCCCTAAATCTCCAAGACTATGCCTAAGGCATCTTAACACCTAAGAACACCTTAATTCACTTTCTTTCACCATCTTAACACTTAAAAATTCCTAGTACCTTCTAGGTCATAAAATCGCATTACAACACATAAACTCTTTTGTTTATCAACTAAATTTCACCATAGCTTCTCTTGTATCACCTTACACCAAAACACATTGTTTTTCACCTTTAGACAATCAAGAACATTCAATCTCTTAATACACACTCTTATACACAAACATATGGTTTTTCATCCTTTAACCATCAAACACATTCACCTTCACAAGAGATGTTCTTTACACATAACTAAACCTTTAAACTACACTACATCACAATATAGTGCATAAACTTAAATTGCTTGGCACTTAGGCCCTTAAATAACATAAACCATAAACACTGAATTTCCACATTTAAATGCCTTCAACCTGCGAATACACACAACAATGCTCCCATGTCTTCTTAGTCCACCTTGTGGATAGTTTTCTAGCTCATTTCCCATTGGCTCTTTAGGTTATTTATTAAGCAAATATAGCTCAATTCCCTAGTACATAAAACCACATTAAGAGAGGTCATTTACCTCTTTGTTTTCCAAGCTTTCTCACTTGTTTTCACTTGTTTTTCTTGATTGGAAATCGGCAAGGAGCTTTATCACTTGTCAACCTTCTAACCAATACACATATAAGGGTAATGAGTATTAAGTTTAATACTCAAACTCATAATTAAACCCTAGGTTTACATAAGTGTCTTAAAACACTAAATTTGATGATTACCTTTGGAATTTGAAAGAGAGCTTGGTTAAGTGGCAAGATAGGACTCCTCCTAGTCCCTTGAAGATTGAATTAAGCTAAGAAAATAGCAAGACAAGGCACCATTGTAAGGTGAATTTTCGGTTATACAAGAAAATGATGGGAACTTGGATTTTCTTTGATTTTCCTTACCTTGAAACAAAGGAGAATGACAAGGCATGGACATATGAGCTCAAGCTCCTTCAATGGTGAATCTCCATGGCACCGAAATGGAGCTTTTGAAGATTTGAAAAGATAGGAATGTAGAGCTTACTCTAACTAAGACAACAGTAGTCTCGGAATTGAATTCGGAGCTTGGAGCCATGAGTTACAAGCATTCAAAGATGGAGAATGGCTACTTGCTGTAGCAAAACGAGAATGGAGAAGGGAGGATGAGGTTGGAGACGGTGGGAACCAAAGAAAAGAGAAAGTGAGGAGAGAGGTAAGTTTTGGAGATTTAAGTTATAAAGCAAAAATGTAACCTTTACTTACTTTTCTTTCTTTCTTTAATTGGCAAGCCAAGTGTGATGACTCACACCCCTAAAACCGTGGCCCCTTACATATATAAAAATATATGGCCTTTGTTGACCAATTAAACAACTTATGTTGACTTAAACTTAAACTAGCACTATTTGAGCACTATTCACAAATTAAGGCACATATTTGTGAAATTTTTGATTTCCCATTGATTTAGACTTCCTAATGTGATACTAAGTAGTACACATGTATATTTAAGAGTAGTGATGGACACTTAGCCACTCAAAACTCATTTACAAGACAATTTTCAAAAATGTGCTTTAAGACTCCTTAAAGCACTTTTGTGTCTTAACTTGTTTTCAAGCTTGGTTTTCTTTGGTAATTGATTTAATATGTTCATTAACATATTTATAAGATATAGGTATGACCATTAGGTCTTATACAAATTTATCTTAAGCTTAGAGCACTTTTTAGCCCATATTGACCTTAAGGTATTTATTTATGTTTTGTTTGGTTCCAATGTCTACCAAGGTTTCCTAAGGACTTAATTAGCCTTATAAAATCATAATTGAATATTATTAAGTCTTGGTAGGCTCTTTGGGTCCTAACCAAGTTCACTCCAAGCTTAAAGCACGTTTTGCTCAAACCGTGTCTTAGTGTTTATTGTGTTTTACCATGGTTTAAATGGTTCTTTGATGTTTCTAAGGCACTTTTTAGCCTTTAAATACCATAGTTTAACATTTACACAACATACCAAGGTTTGGGGTATTTCAATCTACCCCCCTTAAAAGAACTTCGTCCTCGAAGTTCACATTTCCTCGCATCATTGGATTAGAATACGGGAATTACTTTCGAAATTAACCATTACCAACCACCCTTTACATCCAACCTCGGACTTAACGGTCCGGGCAACATATCCACATTATACATAACCATATCGTAACATACTTACATGATAACCTCGGACTCACGGTCCGGGTACCTTAATAACATTACACTTACATAACAACCCTCAGACTTTCAGGTCTGGGTAACAATACAACAGTTAGACTCATAGGTCTGAATAACATAACACTTCCGAAACTACCACATTAGGACTCAAAGTCTAAAATAATATCTCTTACTCATACCACACAACATGTCTTAGCATGTATAACAAACAGAAATACATTTTCCATCTCTTCATGGGCTCAAGTCCCATGTCGAGTACATATACACTGTGATCCCGCAGATCCCGGTTGCGATGGACACCTTCTGGTCCCCGTTTCTTTGGGAGGTCAAAACCATCACATACATTTTTAAAATATACTTCTCATGTCACCGGTCCGAAGACAAAGGCTCATACGTCCTCAGCTCGTGAGCAAGCATTACAAATATTCGTTACTAGGTCAAGTATATAAGAGAATCCTTTATTCAAAATATGAATCGGCTGTTTTGGAAATACCATTTGAAAATCCTTTTTGAAAATGCAACATAACTCCAAGTCCAATTTATGCTCTTTGTATCTTTCTTAACATGGTTATTTGTGACCACTTACAGGGAGCTTCAAGAGTCATCCAACCCTGATGTGATCAGCATCAGTGTTGAACTATCTTTCCACCCCAATTTGTGTTCGGCTTCCCTTGATCTCATGATAATCAAGTTTCACCTCCCACTTCATTTTCAACCAACAACTAATTCAAGCATATCCCATTTTCTATCTTTAAATCCTTCTAGTCATAATCATTACATCTCCAAGGGATAGAACTCCGTCTACCAATCATCACCCCAATCCAACTTAACTCAAGTTACCTAGGGAATTTAATTCTCACTAGGTTCTATGTCGGTCTCATACCCCTTCTGAAATACCCCAAACTTAGATATGGTGTTTAAATGATAAACCAAGATATAAGAAGGCTAAATAATGCCTTAGAAACATTAAGAAACATTTCTAATCAAAGAAAATATAAGGAAACACCAAAAAGAGCAGTTTAAGCAAAAACGTGCTCTAAGCTTGGAGACATGGGAGAGTACCCAAATATTGTTCTAAGACCTTAGTAATATCCTAATGGTCATTTTAAGTCAATTACCAAAGAAAACCAAGCTTGAAAACAAGTTAAAACACAAAATGTGCTTTAAGGAGTCTTAAAGCACGTTTTTGAAAAATTGTCTTGTAAATGAGTTTTGAATGGCTAAATGTCCATCATTACTCTTTAATTAATATGTGTACTATATAGTATCACATTTGGAGGTCTATATCAATGGGAAATCAAAAATTTCACAACAATGTGCCTTGTTTTTGATGAATAGTGAATTAATTAAGCTAGTTATAACATAAGTCTATAAAGTGAGACATTTGGTCAACAAAGACTAAACTACCCTCATCACTAAAGGGGGCCGGTTTTTTAAGTGTGACTCACCACACTTATCTAGCTAAGTAAAGAGAAAGCAAAATAAGTAAGTTATAAAGCATAAAGTACTATTCACCTTTAAGATAAATATCACATTTGCTTACCTCTCTCCTCACTTCTTCATTTTCCCTTGTTGCCCACGATTTCTTGCTCTCTTTCTCTTCTCCATTCACGTAGAGCTCACCTCCATGAAAGCTCCACCTTCTCTTGCACACCACTTGCTCATTTAAGCTCCAAATCCAAAACAAAATACATATTCCTCTTAGTTAGCTCAAGCTCCTTCTTCCTATCTTTTCAAAACTTCAAGAGCTTCATTTTGGTGCCAAGTCAAACCACCATTAGAGGAGGAAATTCAAGTTTGGAGACTCCATTGGCATCTCCATTCTCTTAAGGTAAAGAAAGTGTAAGAAAATCTAGGTTTCCACCATTTTCTTCACTTGACCGAGAATATTACTCATGGGACTCCATGTTTATGCCTTGTTCTAGCTTGTTTCTACTCTTCAAAGGAGAGAGGAGGTCCTTCTTGCTTCACATCCAAGTTGTCTTGAGAAACCAAGGTAAAACAATCACATTAATACCTTAAAACATATTTTTAAACCTAGGGTTTGTTCCTTAGGGTTAATGTGTTATCTAGTACTCATTGGAGTCGTTGGATATTGGTTAGAACATTGGCAAGGAGAATCACATTGGTGACCGAGATTGAACAAAGAAAACCTAAGGAGAAAAGCTTTTAAGCTTGTGAGAAAACAAGGTAAATTACTTACCTTAAGGTGTTTTGTTGTTTAAGGGAATGAGATGTGGGTATATGATGAGTTTAGTGTTTAGTTTATATTTGGAAGGTGCTATAAAAACCTAGGAGAAACAATGTCTATACTTGTGAACTTGTGACTAAGGAGCAAATGAGAAAGGAGATAGTTTAAGAATATAAAGGTGAAGTACAAGAAGCATTTTATTTCAATGGGAGCCTTGTTGAGTGTATTCGCAGGTTGAAGGCATATATATGTGGAAATTCAGTGGTTAAGATATTGTCATTTAAGGGCCTAAGTGCCAAGCATTTTAAGTTTAAGCATTATATGATGATGTGGTGAAGTTTTAGTGTAAATTGGGTGTTAAAGTGTTGTGATGAGAATTTGTGTGGTATTGGTTGTTTGATGGAGAAAAACCATGTGTAGGAAGTATTATATACTAGAGAACCCATGGCGAAATTTAAAGGAAAGTTTAAGTGTTAAGATATCCTAAGGGAATTTAATGACTAAGGAAGTACTAGGAATGTTCTAGGGGTTGTCTTGATGAAAAAGGGGGAAGTTAAGATGTTTTAATGACTTATGATGACTTAGGTATCACCATGGAATATTTAGGAATCAAAAGAATGTATTTGGGTATTTAGGACTTAGGCAAATATTGATGCACAACTAGGAAGGAGATAATGTGATGATGATGGGAGTTTAGACTTGTTAAGGAACCTTAAGTAAATGTTTAAAAGAGTTTTAGATAGAGAGAGATGCTTGGGAGATGATGTTATAGTGGTGAAGAAAACATTTGGCATAGTGGTTACACTAGGTATGAACCGCCACCTAGAAACCTAGAGGAAAACATTACAAGTGTTAGCATTATTACAAGGAAAATGCATCATGACTAAGGTGGATTTTGGTGGATGGTTTAAGGTATCTTAAGGAGGGCTTAAGGTGTATTTGAGGTGCCCAAATGAGGTTATAACATATTAAGATATATGAGGAGAAGTTTGGAGTTGGAAAGGAATTTAGAAACAACTTTTTGGAGACGACCGGCCTTAGGACCGGACTTGCAAGGTCGGTCGGGCTCTGTTACACTACCGGGAAATGTTTCTGGAATCGACCGGACTTGGGGGACCGGACTTACAAGTCCGGTCGGGCTTGTTTTGTGAGAGGGAAAATGTTTCTGGAATGGACCGGACATGGGACCGGACTTGTCAAGTCCGGTCGGCATGAATTTTGTACGGATGATAAGTCTCTGGAATCGACCGGACATGTAAGTCCGGTCGGAGTGAATTTTCCAACGGTAAAAGGTACTGGAATGGACCGGACTTGGCAAGTCCGGTCGGTAAGTCCGGTCGAGCCTAAAAAAAAAAAAAGAAATTTCAAATTCTAAGAATGGTAATGGGTAATGAGGTATGCCCTTGGTAGGGTAGTAATGATTGGGACCCTAAGAACTTAAGGAATTAAGTTAAGATTAAGTATAAGTTTTAATGTTTAAAGTTAAGTTTGTAAGACTAAGTGAAGAAGAGAGGTTATTGAATGGAAGTCCTTAGGGACTGAGTGAGTTAAGTAAGGAACAAATAACTAATAACCTAAAATGAATGAATGTTTTAGGTTTGTGAGTTGGGACCCGAAGAAGATTAGTCAAACAACGATCGACGGTGAACGGTACAATCCTTCTTGTGACCTGCTTGCTAACGAGGTGTCCCTCGGCTTGTGTGCTATCTGTTTATTTGCTATGACTAAAACAAGATAAAGCATGCAACCGGTTATATTGTTCTCGTTGTGATTGTGTTATTTACACTAACCCACGAGACTTGAGATTACTACTAACCAAGTTTAGTACTTACTGAGTTAAGGTTAAGAACTAAGTATCGGTGATTGTTGGTTTTACCCGTCAAGGTTTAACTAACACTTGGTAATTAAGGCTTTCACTAACCATAACTTGGGGGGGAGTGAGGAATCCGGAATGGTACCGGCACATGTGTATTGGGGGAGGTCGGTATCTGAATCAGATCCGACTTCCAAATAAGACTGGTCATTAGACTCGTCGCCTAGGGTCAACAAATCGACCCGACCACCCGGGCTACTGTTTGAGGTGGGAGGCACATTAAGGAAGGCGTGGAGGGATCAAGCCTACATCCC
This sequence comes from Limonium bicolor, assembly GCA_023374045.1. Taxonomy (NCBI): domain Eukaryota; kingdom Viridiplantae; phylum Streptophyta; class Magnoliopsida; order Caryophyllales; family Plumbaginaceae; genus Limonium; species Limonium bicolor. The sequence goes on from CM041776.1 coordinate 488,602,878, forward strand.
TAATAAATTAAGGAAGGTAGCTTATCGTCGGATAGTGCACTGCTACCGGCTAGGGTTAACCAAGCCCTACAAAGATAAGCAACCAATTAAGGGCTAACCAATCTAATAGTGGAGAGGTTGGCAAGTATAAGATTGAGATTGAGATTAAGATTAAGGTAAGGTAAGGAACTGAGATTAAGGAAATGAGAACTAAGGAGGGGGTTACTAACCCACTTGTTAAGGGAACGCCTGAGTCGTTCATTATTTGTGAACTGTATATGTTCATATGTGGTTATTGTTGTTGCACTTCATATTATGTTTGTGTATGTAATCAATTTCCATGCTATCGACAATTAGTCGTCGTAGCCCCGTTAGCTTGGGGGCCATGAGAGGGTGTACCAGCATTCGTGCTGACCCCCTCGGGGGCTATTTTTACACTTGCAGGTAAGAGGCCCATGAGGACGCACTACGAGAGTAGGAGTGGTTAGACTTAGGAGGGGACATTTATTTTGAATTCGGGTTGCGCCTGTGCACCCGACTGTTTATATTAAACTGTTGTAAGTCTGAGATTACGTTTGAGATACTAGTACTCGGTTGGTCGTGGGATTGTGGATGTTAATGTTTTTGAGCTGGATAAGTATTTTGGTTAAGTATTGTATATATTAAGCCGGTATATTCTAATGATCAGACCGTGGCGAGGTCCAGGTGTTGTTTATTTCCGCTGCGACGTTTTCGATTAAGTGTTCAGATTGCGATAACCACGATAAGCTTTGGATGGGGTGTTACAAAAAGTGGTATCAGAGCGTAGTTACGCTCTGATCAAGAAATACCGGATATAAGTAACCACCGAGTTAGGATACAAGTTAAGGAATAAGTGTTGGGCTAAGGATGTGAGAAGTTAGAGTGAGTAGAGTTAGATGACCACTAATAAGTGTGGATTGTCTTTACCGTCTACGGACGTTATAAATTTACTAACCAAACAGTGGTGAATGTGAATCTAATGTAAGTTATGCTTGTTCAGATGGCAGGACGCCCTAGAGGAGGCCGAGGTCGCGGCCGGGGTGAGGACATTCCAGGGATACCTGGAGGGCAGACGATCGCAGAGATCGTAGCTGCCGCTTTAGGGCACATGGGCTATCAGCCTGGTGTGGGTGCACCACCTCCACCGCCACAGCCTAGGGAACCAAACTGGGTGAAGAGCCTATCAGATCTTCGACCCGCTCATTTCAAGGGGGAGACCGATCCCGCCAAGCTTGAGGCGTACATCTCCGAGCTGGAGACCGCCTTCGAGACCCTTGATGTCCCTGCTGGGATCAAGGTGCGCTTAGCTGCTTTCTACCTGAAGGGGGCGGCGGGCGATTGGTGGAAGCTGGTGAGGGCCGAGCATGTGGCCAACCCAGAGTTCGGCTGGGAGCAGTACACCGCCTTGCTGCGGGCAAAGTACTACCCGCCCATGTCCAGACGAAGAAGCGCTTGCAGTTAGATGCGCTTAAGCAGTCGGACAAGATGACGGTGGACGAGTATTACTCAGAGTTCACCGCCTTGCTCCGTCTTCTGCCAGGTCTAGGGTATTCTGACCAGATCTTGGTGGACCGCTTCTATGGCGGGCTTAGCCATCGACTCCGCTACGGCATGGGGCCGACGAGTTACACTACCTTGCAGGTAATAAGAACAACCGCAGAGCTTAATCGAGTCGAGTCGGGGTGCTAGGGTAATAAGACAAACACTCATTTTCGGCGTTTCCTATATACAACCGCCGAAAATAGTCAAGTAAAGACACATTTTCGGCGGTTGTAATAGGAACCGCCGAAATGAGGCTTCGACTGATCATTGTTCGGCGGTTCCTATATACAACCGCCGAAAATGTCTTTTTACTTTAGTGACTATTTTGGCGGTTTATATAGGAACCGCCGAAAATGAGTCTTTTACTGACTATGTTTTCGCGAAAAAAATTAAAAACCCCGAAATGAGGGGCCGAAAATGGCCATTTTTCTACTATGCACAGTGAAATTCCTATGGCAATCGCATAAGAGATTTACTGTCAAGAGTTTACGCCTCTGCACTCTGTATGACTGAGTGTTTTGGTATTGCACTGGCGCAGTAATGATCAAGTGGGATAGCTAGGATTTGGGAAATGTTAATTGTGGTGGAGGTAGGAGAAACCTATAATACTATATGATTAATGCATAAGAAATGCAAGGTCATACCATGGAAGAGTACTTGTACGAAACCAAATGTGGAGGTATGGTTAAGAATAAGTGATAACAGTGGCACTAAATACCAAATGTCGGTATGAAATATACCCAGATGTGGGATAACCGAGAGTGCACTACACATTAGGTAGTAGCTCAATCTCAACCGACAGTAAGTCGGTAGAAGCAAGTCAATCATTGTGAAATACATAGCAGTTTAGGCAGTAAGTTTTTGGAGATGTGGAGTGGGAAGTGTTGAAACTCACCGAATTCTCTCAGGGTAAGAGATACCATGCGTCGGTTGAGAACCATTATGACAAGATAAGGGTAAACATTGGAGATGTACAATACAGTAACATTAACGAATGGGCAAACTAGCCCTATAATTATCAGAGTTGCGCAACAGAGGCCAGTGAGCCCATGCATCAGATACCCGAATATACATTGTGAATATGATTAATGGTTAGTCATCAATGCCTAGAAGCCTCACAGGCCAGGACCGAACCGGTTATGAGTTAGAACTCCAATGCGAATTTTGGCTTAGGGACTAAACCGCCGATATGGTTAAGATCCTCTAACCAGAACGCATTGTATAGCAGACCGCGTGGAAGTTAAACACTTCATTACGGCAGAACATTTAAAGCCATGTTCAGTGACTGATTACGTGGGCGTAATCCCTCTTAAGGGGGTAGAGCGCAAAACCCTCTAGTGTGTTTTTACCGTACAAGTGTACGTGAACTATTTGTGCATAGCACAAAATGATTTGTTATGATGGTTAGTGGTGCGTGTGTTATATACAAACATACGCATTCATTCGTGGTAAATTGTTGGTAAATTGCGCACAGAAGATGCGAATACCATTGTGGGAAGTGTGTTATTTTGTAACAGTGGGTGTGTGAGAGTACCAGGAAGGGAGCAAGAAACTCCCAGGGAACTAAAACCCCGACGGTGCATAAATGTAAACGATGTAATGTATTTTGATAAAAAAATATTGTATATATATACAGTGTTGTGATTATGAGGTTGTAACACCCCATCCAAAGCTTATCGTGGTTATCGCAATCTGAACACTTAATCGAAAACGTCGCAGCGGAAATAAACAACACCTGGACCTCGCCACGGTCTGATCATAGAATATACCGGCTTAATATATACAATACTTAACCAAAATACTTATCCAGCTCAAAAACATTAACATCCACAATCCCACGACCAACCGAGTACTAGTATCTCAAACGTAATCTCAGACTTACAACAGTTTAATATAAACAGTCGGGTGCACAGGCGCAACCCGAATTCAAAATAAATGTCCCCTCCTAAGTCTAACCATCCTACTCTCGTAGTGCGTCCTCATGGGCCTCTTACCTGCAAGTGTGTAAAAATAGCCCCCGAGGGGGTCAGCACGAATGCTGGTACACCCTCTCATGGCCCCCAAGCTAACGGGGCTACGACGACTAATTGTCGATAGCATGGAAATTGATTACATACACAAACATAATATGAAGTGCAACAACAATAACCACAGATGAACATATACAGTTCAAAATAATGAACGACTCAGGCGTTCCCTTAACAAGTGGGTTAGTAACCCCTCCTTAGTTTCATTTCCTTAATCTCAGTTCCTTACCTTACCTTAATCTTAATCTCAATCTCAATCTTATACTTGCCAACCTCTCCACTATTAGATTGGTTAGCCCTTAATTGGTTGCTTATCTTTGTAGGGCTTGGTTAACCCTAGCCGGTAGCAGTGCACTATCCGACGATAAGCTACCTTTCTTAATTTATTAGGGATGTAGGCTTGATCCTCCACGCCTTCCTTAATGTGCCTCCCACCTCAAAACGTAGCCCGGGTGGTCGGGTCGATTTGTTGACCCTAGGCGACGAGTCTAATGACCAGTCTTATTTGGAAGTCGGATCTGATTCAGATACCGACCTCCCCAATACACATGTGCCGGTACCATTCCGGATTCCTCACTCCCACCCCAAGTTATGGTTAGTGAAAGCCTTAATTACCAAGTGTTAGTTAAACCTTGACGGGTAAAACCAACAATCACCGATACTTAGTTCTTAACCTTAACTCAGTAAGTACTAAACTTGGTTAGTAGTAATCTCAAGTCTCGTGGGTTAGTGTAAATATAACACAATCACAACGAGAACAATATAACCGGTTGCATGCTTTATCTTGTTTTAGTCATAGCAAATAAACAGATAGCACACAAGCCGAGGGACACCTCGTTAGCAAGCAGGTCACAAGAAGGATTGTACCGTTCACCGTCGATCGTTGTTTGACTAATCTTCTTCGGGGTCCCAACTCACAAACCTAAAACATTCATTCATTTTTAGGTTATTAGTTATTTGTTCTTACTTAACTCACTCAGTCCCTAAGGACTTCCATTCAATAACCTCTCGAGTCTTTATCACTTAGTCTTACAAACTTAACTTTAAACATTAAAACTTATACTTAATCTTAACTTAATTCCTTAAGTTCTTAGGGTCCCAATCATTACTACCCTACCAAGGGCATACCTCATTACCATTACCATTCTTAGAATTTGAAATTTCTTTTTTTTTTATTTTTAGGCTCGACCGGACTTACCGACCGGACTTGCCAAGTCCGGTCCATTCCAGTACCTTTTACCGTTGGAAAATTCACTCCGACCGGACTTACATGTCCGGTCCTATGTCCGGTCGATTCCAGAGACTTATCATCCGTACAAAATTCATGCCGACCGGACTTGACAAGTCCGGTCCCATGTCCGGTCCATTCCAGAAACATTTTCCCTCTCACAAACAAGCCCGACCGGACTGTAAGTCCGGTCCCCAAGTCCGGTCCCCCAAGTCCGGTCGATTCCAGAAACATTTCCCGGTAGTGTAACAGAGCCCGACCGACCTTGCAAGTCCGGTCCTAAGGCCGGTCGGCTCCAAAATGTTTCTAAATTCCTTTCCAACTCCAAACTTCTCCTCATATATCTTAATATGTTATAACCTCATTTGGGCACCTCAAATACACCTTAAGCCCTCCTTAAGATACCTTAAATCATCCACCAAAATCCACCTTAGTCATGATGCATTTTCCTTGTAATAATGCTAACACTTGTAATGTTTTCCTCTAGGTTTCTAGGTGGTGGTTCATACCTAGTGTAACCACTATGCCAAATGTTTTCTTCACCACTATAACATCATCTCCCAAGCATCTCTCTCTATCTAAAACTCTTTTAAACATTTACTTAAGGTTCCTTAACAAGTCTAAACTTCCCATCATCATCACATTATCTCCTTCCTAGTTGTGCATCAATATTTGCCTAAGTCCTAAATACCAAATACATTCTTTTGATTCCTAAATATTCCATGGTGATACCTAAGTTATCATAAGTCATTAAAACATCTTAACTTCCCCCTTTCATCAAGACAACCCATAGAACATTCCTAGTACTTCCTTAGTCATTAAATTCCCTTAGGATATCTTAAACACTTAAACTTCCTTTAAATTTCGCCATGGGTTCTCTAGTATATAATACTTCTAACACATGGTTTTCTCCATCAAACAACCAATACCACACAAATTCTCATCACAACACTTAACACCCAATTTACACTAAAACTTCACCACATCATCATATAATGCTTAAACTTAAAATGCTTGGCACTTAGGCCCTTAAATGACAATAATCTTAACCACTGAATTTCCACATATATATGCCTTCAACCTGCGAATACACTCAACAAGGCTCCCATTGAAATAAAATGCTTTTTCTTTTTTAAACACCTTTATATTCTCTTTCTCATTTGCTCCTTAGTCACAAGTTCACAAGTATAGACATTGTTTCTCCTAGGTTTTATAGCACCTTCCAAATATAAACTAAACACTAAACTCATCATATACCCACATCTCATTCCCTTAAACAACAAAACACCTTAAGGTAAGTAATTTACCTTGTTTTCTCACAAGCTTAAAAGCTTTTCTCCTTAGGTTTTCTTTGTTCAATCTCGGTCACCAATGTGATTCTCCTTGCCAATGTTCTAACCAATATCCAATGACTCCAATGAGTACTAGATAACACATTAACCCTAAGGAACAAACCCTAGGTTAAAAATATGTTTTAAGGTATTAATGTGATTGTTTTACCTTGGTTTCTCAAGACAACTTGGATGTGAAGCAAGAAGGACCTCCTCTCTCCTTTGAAGAGTAGAAACAAGCTAGAACAAGGCATAAACATGGAGTCCCATGAGTATATATTTTCGGTCAAGTGAAGAAAATGGTGGAAACCTAGATTTTCTTACACTTTCTTTACCTTAAGAGAATGGAGATGCCAATGGAGTCTCCAAACTTGAATTTCCTCCTCTAATGGTGGTTTGACTTGGCACCAAAATGAAGCTCTTGAAGTTTTGAAAAGATAGGAAGAAGGAGCTTGAGCTAACTAAGAGGAATATGTATTTTGTTTTGGATTTGGAGCTTAAATGAGCAAGTGGTGTGCAAGAGAAGGTGGAGCTTTCATGGAGGTGAGCTCTACGTGAATGGAGAAGAGAAGAGAGCAAGAAATCGTGGGCAACAAGGGAAAATGAAGAAGTGAGGAGAGAGGTAAGCAAATGTGATATTTATCTTAAAAGGTGAATAGTACTTTATGCTTTATAACTTACTTATTTTGCTTTCTCTTTACTTAGCTAGATAAGTGTGGTGAGTCACACTTAAAAAAACCGGCCCCCTTTAGTGAATGAGGGTAGTTTAGTCTTTGTTGACCAAATGTCTCACTTATATAGACTTATGTTATAAACTAGCTTAATTAATTCACTATTCATCAAAAACAAGGCACATTGTTGTGAAATTTTTGATTTCCCATTGATATAGACCTCCAAATGTGATACTATATAGTACACATATTAATTAAAGAGTAATGATGGACATTTAGCCATTCAAAACTCATTTACAAGACAATTTTTCAAAAACGTGCTTTAAGACTCCTTAAAGCACATTTTGTGTTTTAACTTGTTTTCAAGCTTGGTTTTCTTTGGTAATTGACTTAAAATGACCATTAGGATATTACTAAGGTCTTAGAACAATATTTGGGTACTCTCCCATGTCTCTCCAAGCTTAGAGCACGTTTTGCTTAAACTGCTCTTTTGGTGTTTCCTTATATTTTCTTTGATTAGAAATGTTTCTTAATGTTTCTAAGGCATTATTTAGCCTTCTTATATCTTGGTTTATCATTTAAACACCATATCTAAGTTTGGGGTATTTCAATCTACCCCCCTTAAAAGAACTTTGTCCTCAAAGTTCACACATGTGTTTAACCATTCACGGTACACAGTTCTCTTAATCTTAATACCACATCTTATATTCACATTCATACATCTCAAGACTCAAAGGTCAATCTCAAATACAATACATAAGTATCATACATAACTCAAACTTACACCGAAGTGTAGCAACTTACACAAATTCACATCTTAAACAACCAAACAAACGACAAACATGATCGTTTCCTAACTCAAAAGCGAGGAAGCTCTACCCCCCTTAAAAAGGGGTACGCCCCGTACCCTATACAGACGATCTAGTCAGTAAATAAAGAAGGGTACTTCGCCCTCATCTTATCCTCTAATTCCCACGTGGCCTCTTCGACATCCTGGTTAGACCAGAGAACCTTCACCAGTCGCACTGACTTGTGGCGAGTGTCCCTAGTCTTACTGTCCAAGATTCTCTGAGGAGTCTCCACGGATCTCATATTTGGTTCTAAAGTCAACCTCTCAGGTTCTAACACATGGGAGGGGTGGTGCATGTATTTCTTCAGCTGTGAAACATGAAAGACATCATGCACTTTACCCAGCTCAGCAGGTAAATTCAACCTGTAAGCAACCGGGCCCACCCGCTCCGTAATCTCATAAGGACCAACAAATTCGGGCTTAGTTTGCCCTTCTGCCCAAACCTGAATACACCCTTCATCGGTGATACTCGCAGAAATACCCGGTCGCCCACTGCGAACTCCAGGTCTCGTCGTCGAACATCAGCATACGACTTCTGCCTATCTTGAGCAGCTTTCATGTTCTCCCTGATTTGCTGAACTTCAGCCTTAACTTGTTCTAAGTACTCTGGTCCTATAATGACCGTCTCACTCGACTCATCCCAGCAGAGCGGTGTACGACATGGTCTACCGTACAACGCTTGAAAAGGTGCCATCTTGATCGAAGCGTGATAGCTGTTGTTGTATGAAAACTCGATCAGATGCAATCTGTCAATCCAACTGCCCTGGAAGTCTAAGGCACATGCTCTCAGCATGTCCTCGAGTGTCTGAATAGTACGCTCAGTCTGACCATCTGTCTGAGGATGGAACGCGGTACTCAGTTTGAGTTCTGTACCCAACGCTTCTCTGGTAGCTCTCCAGTACCTCGAAAGGAATCTGGTATCTCTATCTGACACTATGGTCTTTGGTATGCCGTGATGTCTCATGATTTCTTTCTCAAATAACTCAGCTAATTTGGTCACCTTCCAAGTATCCTTCATCGGTATGAATCGGGCTACTTTGGTAAGGCGATCCACCACCACCCATATCATGTTGAGACCTCCCCTAGCAGGTGGAAGTCCAACTACGAAGTCCATGGAGATATCATGGAACTTCCATTCCGGAACTGGCATCGACTGTACCATTCCGCCCGGTCGTCTGTGCTCGAATTTCACCTTCTGGCATGTGAGACACCTCAAGACGAACTCGGTAACATCTGTCTTCATCCCCGACCACCAGAAGTATCTCTTCATGTCTTTATACATTTTAGAGGCTCCCGGATGGATGGAAACTGAAGAACAGTGTGATTCTCTAAGTATACGGTCTTTCAGATCCGTGTTACCTCGTGGTATGCATAATCGGCCCTTAAGTCTGATCAGATCATCATCATGAAGTCTGAAGTCGTATTTCTGACTCTCAAAGGTACCATCTGTCAGCTTCTGTCTGACCTCTCTCATATACTCATCAGTCCTCTGAGCCTCTCGCACCTCATCAACCAAGCTGGAGAAAGAAACTAGCGAATGGAGTGAGTGTGCTCGACGGCTCAGGGCATCTGCTACAACATTGGCCTTCCCTTCTTTGTATTGGAGGTCAATGTCATAGTCTTTCAGAAATTCTAACCATCTCCTCTGTCGAAGATTTAACTCCTTCTGAGTGAATATGTATTTCAAACTTTGTGATCGGTGTAGATCGTGACACTAACCCCCATAAAGTAGTGGCGCCATATCTTCAAAGCGAAGACTACAGCTCCCAGCTCTAAATCATGTGTGGGGTAGTTCTCCTCATGTTTCTTCAACTGGCGTGAGGCATATGCCACCACCTTGCCATGTTGCATGAGCACGCAACCCAGCCCTCTGCCGGATGCATCACAATAAACCTCAAAGCCCTCTGTACCGTCTGGAATAGTCAGTACCGGTGCAGTGGTCAGTGAGTCCTTCAAGCGCTGAAATGATCTCTCACAGTCAACTGTCCACAGAAATGGTGCATCTTTCTTCATCAGACTGGTCATCGGCTTCGCGACCTTGCTGAAATCTCTAACAAATCCCTGTAGTAACCTGCCAGACCGAGAAAGCTCCGGATGTCGGTAACAGTCTTCGGCCTTGGCCAGGTACGTACGGCATCAATCTTTGCTGGATCCACTGCGATCCCAGCATCTGAGATGACATGACCTAGGAAAGAGACCTGGTCAAGCCAAAACTCACACTTGGAGAACTTAGCATATAGCTGGTTCTCCCTTAATATTTCCAACACCCTCCTCAAATGTTCCTCATGCTCAACCTTAGACTTTGAATATATCAAATATCATCAATAAAAACCACCACCGACTTGTCCAGCTGCTCCCGGAACAAGCGGTTCATCAGATCCATAAACTTCGCTGGCGCGTTCGACAAACCGAACGGCATCACTGTAAACTCGTAGTGGCCGTATCGTGTCCGGAATGCCGTCTTCTCAATGTCTCCCTCCTTAATGGCTATCTGATGATACCCCGATCTGAGATCAATCTTGGAAAACACAGATGCTCCCTTCAACTGATCGAACAGATCGTCAATGCGGGGTAGTGGGTACTTATTCTTCACTGTCACTGCATTCAGCTCTCTGTAGTCGATGCAGAGGCGGAGACTACCATCCTTCTTCTTCACGAAGAGGACTGGCGCTCCCCATGGTGACACACTTGGTCTTACAAATCCTTTATCCAACAAATCTTTCAGTTGTTCTTTTAACTCAGTCATTTCTGCCGGAGCCATACGATATGGTGCTTTGGCTATCGGTCCGGTACCAGGTAGCAGCTCAATGGTGAACTCTACCTCCCGAGTGGGTGGCATGCCGGGCAGTTCCCGTGGAAATAAGTCGGGGAACTCCGACACTACCGGTAAGTCGGGGTCGAACTCAGGGTCTCTCTCTATGTCCTGTACATAGCAGAGGTATACTTCTTCCTTTCTCCTTAATTCTTGTGCATTGCCATGGCGGTGATGATCTTAGTCGAAGGCTCCCTGGGCCTCTGGCGGTATGATATTGTTACCCCAGATGGACTCCTGAGCAGCAATCTATGCTCGGCGCAGAGGATACGTCCCTTGTGCCGCTCCACCAGTTCATCCCGAAGATAACATCAAATCCTAGCTTACTGAACTCAATGAAACTGACTGGGAAGTCTTCCCCCTTAATTCTGATGGTGGCTCCTCGGTAGTAACGAGTGCAACGAACCTTCTCCTTAGACGGGAGCGTAACCGTGAAGTCGGGTAGCTCATCAGCGTCTAGCCCCAACCTGCTCGCAAATGATGCAGAGACAAAGGTATGCGAGGCCCCTGAGTCGAAGAGAACTGATGCCTCAATCCCATTGATCGGAAAGGTGCCGGTGAGGATAGTACCGCTGGCGTCGGCCTGTGCCTCTGTGAGTATGCTTAGTGCACCTTCCGTACCGAGTCCATCACTGTGATGGTGTTTTTGATGGATTTAGGTGTTCTTGCATGTTTAGTGGTGAAAACCATGAGTTTTGGAAGGATGATGTGCTAAGAGAACCCATGTCAAATTTAGGAAAATGTATAAGAATTCAAAGTGTTTTAAAGGAATTTTGGTGAACTAGGAAGTGTTCTGAGTGTAATATGGATTTAGGCATTATTTTGGGGTTTTAAGTATATACCAAAGTCATTTTGGACTTAAGTTGAGACTTAGGCAAACTTTGGTAATTGAGGAGAAAGTGTAAGCTTGGAAAAAGGAATTATAAGAATGACATAAGGAGTTTTTGATTTGTAAGAAAGGATGTTTTGATGATGAGTTTTGTGTGGAAGATATGTCTTGGTATAATGGTTAGAACAAGCATGAAACATCACTTAGGAACCTAAGGAGTAGATACTATAAGTGTTGGAGGCTTTGGAGGAATTTGGCTAAGTGTATAAAGGCTTGGAAATTGAGCATTTTGCCTTGTCCGAACTTCCGTCCGGACATGGAAGTTCGGACAGGCTCTGTTGGGTATGTAACACTCCATCCAACATTAACACACTCACAATAAACTGCAGCGGAAAAATAAACCTCATCAAATTACTTAACTCGTTGGTGTTACACGCCGTTAACCACCCACGTGGCTAACAAGGCTAATACATGTACATTGTACCGGTCTGATGGACTAGATTCCGAGCGACTACACATTACTATCCCTTCCCATTAACAACAATAACAACATACACCTTCCAACTGTACCGAGTATTCACAAACTGATGCCGATAACAATTTCGGTCTTACTTCGCCTACTGTATATATACACTTAAATGATTTCCCATGTACAATGTCTACCCCGTCCTACTCTCGAACGGCTTCCAGCTCTCTGTACCTGAATAGGAAAAGAAGAGAAAGGGAGGCCCCCAAGGGGCTCAGCACCTTTGTTGGTATGGTAATCCCGCAGCCCACATGCTACCGGGCCACGCACAACTAATTGTCGTCTTAGCATGCGATTGATTATATTTAAATCATGCATACAACTGTAAACACACAACACATAACATTTCGCCTCAATGGGCTCAACAAACGGATAATACATCCTTACTTGATAAGTCACTCATGGTATTCATTATCCCTAGAGTGTTCCTCCTCTAATGGAGCTACTTCCTTAATAGACGACACCTATCCTTAAATCGGGTTATCCTTAAACGCCTCTTATCACAAACTGGGATTCATTTCCATGATCCACACACTCCATATCTTACAACATATCACAATCCTCACATAACAAAACATAGAAACACTTCTCTCGTTTCGACGTACACGTGATAACATCGCATTCATTTTGAACATCTAACGTATACATATCATAGCATAGCAAGGGAAATTGCCTAGCACAATAGCAACACAAAACACCATAAGATCGGTTCACACAAGGAACCTTCCACCATAGTTAGTATACATAGTGAGCCTAGAGATTATTGCCAATCTCATGCTAAGCTCGTTACCAACCTCGTTACCGTCCAGTTATATCGAACGGTTAACTTAAACCCAAGGTGTGTCGGATATAGTAATCCTAAGCACACCGAAATAACATTTGTATGCCCCTGTGGCCCGACGTGAGTCAGTAAACTAGCTTTGGATAAGCTAAGGGAAGGTCGAAACCAAATTGGAATACAACCTATACATACACCAAGAGAGTCGAACCGGATATGACATCGACTCCCGTCCTCACACGCGTGGCCGGAACATACCGGACTCCTCACCCCCCGTAAGTACATATATACTTATAAATAAGTAGTTAGAGTTCCACTATGGAACTTATCACATCCACACACCATACGGTATCATAACCGAGTTAAGCACACAAGGGAGGTTCACACACTTGCATACAATAACAATATCCAACTAACTCACACATAGCCGTGGTTAGAACGTTCCCAGGTTTTGGGTCGTTAACTCCGAATACCGATCTCTCACGTGTTCCTAGTTCTAGTTAGCTAAGGTTCAACACTTATTCGAGGTTAAACGGTATCGGAGACCAGATGCGCCACATAAATGAATTACTATAAACTCATTACATGTTTTAATCTTACAAGGTGGCAAACACTCAGAAAAACATATTGACATACAACCGGTTGGTGTAATCCGTTAGGACACAGGTTGCAAGAAAACCATACCTGTCACCGGAGTCCACTTTATCATGTCCACTTATGTTCCTCGAGCATTCTCATTCAACTCGAACAACTGATAACATTACAATTACTTTCATTAACATTGGAGTAACATGCTTGTTTAACGTCTAATGCGCCCATAGTTACCCGTCATCATCCCGTTATATTTAATTTTACACTTGTGATCTAAAGTTCACAACTCTCACATCAAACCTAACATTTGTTTACACACTTTAAGACCTTTACATGTCACCAAATAAGGCCTAATGTGCCGCATAGTTACACGTTTTTTTTTTCACTTCTCTGCACTGGACCTCCCCACAGGGGCGGTCCGTAGGGGCGGTCCACTGCAGAACCAATTTTCTAATGTGCTTTTCTCCCCTTTCTGAACTCCAAATTCATCCCAATTTTTTCCTATGCTTTACACATGTTCTCCCACATGTTTTAACATCTTTTGGGCACACTTAAACCCTCTCGAAACATCCCAAAATTCCTTAAACTTTTACTCAACTTTTCTAAGTCCTTAACACTTAGAACATTTTTTCCTTACACTTGTAACTTGTATTCTTGCCTAAAACTTCACCTAACCAAAGTACTCCCTCACTACCTTATACCACCCTTTTAAACATCATTTGCACTACACTCATCCCCTTTACACACACTCCTCAAGTCTTTCCCACAAGTTCATAATTAAACCTTCGCAAGGAGTTACACTTCCATTGTTCGCCAAACTTTGCACATGACTTTACGACACCTCCACCATCACCTTGGTGTATCAAGAAATCATCCATTAGTTCCCTAAATCTCCAAGACTATGCCTAAGGCATCTTAACACCTAAGAACACCTTAATTCACTTTCTTTCACCATCTTAACACTTAAAAATTCCTAGTACCTTCTAGGTCATAAAATCGCATTACAACACATAAACTCTTTTGTTTATCAACTAAATTTCACCATAGCTTCTCTTGTATCACCTTACACCAAAACACATTGTTTTTCACCTTTAGACAATCAAGAACATTCAATCTCTTAATACACACTCTTATACACAAACATATGTTTTTCATCCTTTAACCATCAAACACATTCACCTTCACAAGAGATGTTCTTTACACATAACTAAACCTTTAACTACACTACATCACAATATAGTGCATAAACTTAAATTGCTTGGCACTTAGGCCCTTAAATAACATAAACCATAAACACTGAATTTCCACATTTAAATGCCTTCAACCTGCGAATACACACAACAATGCTCCCATGTCTTCTTAGTCCACCTTGTGGATAGTTTTCTAGCTCATTTCCCATTGGCTCTTTAGGTTATTTATTAAGCAAATATAGCTCAATTCCCTAGTACATAAAACCACATTAGAGAGGTCTTTACCTCTTTGTTTTCCAAGCTTTCTCACTTGTTTTCACTTGTTTTCTTGATTGGAAATCGGCAAGGAGCTTTTATCACTTGTCAACCTTCTAACCAATACACATATAAGGGTAATGAGTATTAAGTTTAATACTCAAACTCATAATTAAACCCTAGGTTTACATAAGTGTCTTAAAACACTAAATTTGATGATTACCTTTGGAATTTGAAAGAGAGCTTGGTTAAGTGGCAAGATAGGACTCCTCCTAGTCCCTTGAAGATTGAATTAAGCTAAGAAAATAGCAAGACAAGGCACCATTGTAAGGTGAATTTTCGGTTATACAAGAAAATGATGGGAACTTGGATTTTCTTTGATTTTCCTTACCTTGAAACAAAGGAGAATGACAAGGCATGGACATATGAGCTCAAGCTCCTTCAATGGTGAATCTCCATGGCACCGAAATGGAGCTTTTGAAGATTTGAAAAGATAGGAATGTAGAGCTTACTCTAACTAAGACAACAGTAGTCTCGGAATTGAATTCGGAGCTTGGAGCCATGAGTTACAAGCATTCAAAGATGGAGAATGGCTACTTGCTGTAGCAAAACGAGAATGGAGAAGGGAGGATGAGGTTGGAGACGGTGGGAACCAAAAAGAAAGAAGAGAAAGTGAGGAGAGAGGTAAGTTTTGGAGATATTTAAGTTATAAAGCAAAAATGTAACCTTTACTTACTTTTCTTTCTTTCTTTTAATTGGCAAGCCAAGTGTGATGACTCACACCCCTAAAACCGTGGCCCCTTACATATATAACATATATATGGCCTTTGTTGACCAATTAAACAACTTATGTTGACTTATAACTTAAACTAGCACTATTTGAGCACTATTCACAAATTAAGGCACATATTTGTGAAATTTTTGATTTCCCATTGATTTAGACTTCCTAATGTGATACTAAGTAGTACACATGTATATTTAAGAGTAGTGATGGACACTTAGCCACTCAAAACTCATTTACAAGACAATTTTTCAAAAATGTGCTTTAAGACTCCTTAAAGCACTTTTGTGTCTTAACTTGTTTTCAAGCTTGGTTTTCTTTGGTAATTGATTTAATATGTTCATTAACATATTTATAAGATATAGGTATGACCATTAGGTCTTATACAAATTTATCCCAAGCTTAGAGCACTTTTTTAGCCCATATTGACCTTAAGGTATTTATTTATGTTTTGTTTGGTTCCAATGTCTACCAAGGTTTCCTAAGGACTTAATTAGCCTTATAAAATCATAATTGAATATTATTAAGTCTTGGTAGGCTCTTTGGGTCCTAACCAAGTTCACTCCAAGCTTAAAGCACGTTTTTGCTCAAACCGTGTCTTAGTGTTTTATTGTGTTTTACCATGGTTTAAATGGTTCTTTGATGTTTCTAAGGCACTTTTTAGCCTTTAAATACCATAGTTTAACATTTACACAACATACCAAGGTTTGGGGTATTTCAATCTACCCCCCTTAAAAGAACTTCGTCCTCGAAGTTCACATTTCCTCGCATCATTGGATTAGAATACGGGAATTACTTTCGAAATTAACTTCCATTACCAACCACCCTTTACATCCAACCTCGGACTTAACGGTCCGGGCAACATATCCACATTATACATAACCATATCGTAACATACTTACATGATAACCTCGGACTCACGGTCCGGGTACCTTAATAACATACACTTACATAACAACCCTCAGACTTTCAGGTCTGGGTAACAATACAACAGTTAGACTCATAGGTCTGAATAACATAACACTTCCGAAACTACCACATTAGGACTCAAAGTCTAAAATAATATCTCTTACTCATACCACACAACATGTCTTAGCATGTATAACAAACAGAAATACATTTTCCATCTCTTCATGGGCTCAAGTCCCATGTCGAGTACATATACACTGTGATCCCGCAGATCCCGGTTGCGATGGACACCTTCTGGTCCCCGTTTCTTTGGGAGGTCAAAACCATCACATACATTTTTAAAATATACTTCTCATGTCACCGGTCCGAAGACAAAGGCTCATACGTCCTCAGCTCGTGAGCAAGCATTACAAATATTCGTTACTAGGTCAAGTATATAAGAGAATCCTTTATTCAAAATATGAATCGGCTGTTTTGGAAATACCATTTGAAAATCCTTTTTGAAAATGCAACATAACTCCAAGTCCAATTTATGCTCTTTGTATCTTTCTTAACATGGTTATTTGTGACCACTTACAGGGAGCTTCAAGAGTCATCCAACCCTGATGTGATCAGCATCAGTGTTGAACTATCTTTCCACCCCAATTTGTGTTCGGCTTCCCTTGATCTCATGATAATCAAGTTTCACCTCCCACTTCATTTTCAACCAACAACTAATTCAAGCATATCCCATTTTCTATCTTTAAATCCTTCTAGTCATAATCATTACATCTCCAAGGGATAGAACTCCGTCTACCAATCATCACCCCAATCCACTTAACTCAAGTTACCTAGGGAATTTAATTCTCACTAGGTTCTATGTCGGTCTCATACCCACTTCTGAAATACCCCAAACTTAGATATGGTGTTTAAATGATAAACCAAGATATAAGAAGGCTAAATAATGCCTTAGAAACATTAAGAACATTTCTAATCAAAGAAAATATAAGGAAACACCAAAAGAGCAGTTTAAGCAAAAACGTGCTCTAAGCTTGGAGAGACATGGGAGAGTACCCAAATATTGTTCTAAGACCTTAGTAATATCCTAATGGTCATTTTAAGTCAATTACCAAGAAAACCAAGCTTGAAACAAGTTAAAACACAAAATGTGCTTTAAGGAGTCTTAAAGCACGTTTTTGAAAATTGTCTTGTAAATGAGTTTTGAATGGCTAAATGTCCATCATTACTCTTTAATTAATATGTGTACTATATAGTATCACATTTGGAGGTCTATATCAATGGGAAATCAAAAATTTCACAACAATGTGCCTTGTTTTTGATGAATAGTGAATTAATTAAGCTAGTTTATAACATAAGTCTATATAAGTGAGACATTTGGTCAACAAGACTAAACTACCCTCATTCACTAAAGGGGCCGGTTTTTTAAGTGTGACTCACCACACTTATCTAGCTAAGTAAAGAGAAAGCAAAATAAGTAAGTTATAAAGCATAAAACTATTCACCTTTTAAGATAAATATCACATTTGCTTACCTCTCTCCTCACTTCTTCATTTTCCCTTGTTGCCCACGATTTCTTGCTCTCTTTCTCTTCTCCATTCACGTAGAGCTCACCTCCATGAAAGCTCCACCTTCTCTTGCACACCACTTGCTCATTTAAGCTCCAAATCCAAAACAAAATACATATTCCTCTTAGTTAGCTCAAGCTCCTTCTTCCTATCTTTTCAAAACTTCAAGAGCTTCATTTTGGTGCCAAGTCAAACCACCATTAGAGGAGGAAATTCAAGTTTGGAGACTCCATTGGCATCTCCATTCTCTTAAGGTAAAGAAAGTGTAAGAAAATCTAGGTTTCCACCATTTTCTTCACTTGACCGAAAATATATACTCATGGGACTCCATGTTTATGCCTTGTTCTAGCTTGTTTCTACTCTTCAAAGGAGAGAGGAGGTCCTTCTTGCTTCACATCCAAGTTGTCTTGAGAAACCAAGGTAAAACAATCACATTAATACCTTAAAACATATTTTAAACCTAGGGTTTGTTCCTTAGGGTTAATGTGTTATCTAGTACTCATTGGAGTCATTGGATATTGGTTAGAACATTGGCAAGGAGAATCACATTGGTGACCGAGATTGAACAAAGAAAACCTAAGGAGAAAAGCTTTTAAGCTTGTGAGAAAACAAGGTAAATTACTTACCTTAAGGTGTTTTGTTGTTTAAGGGAATGAGATGTGGGTATATGATGAGTTTAGTGTTTAGTTTATATTTGGAAGGTGCTATAAAACCTAGGAGAAACAATGTCTATACTTGTGAACTTGTGACTAAGGAGCAAATGAGAAAGGAGATAGTTTAAGAATATAAAGGTGAAGTACAAGAAGCATTTTATTTCAATGGGAGCCTTGTTGAGTGTATTCGCAGGTTGAAGGCATATATATGTGGAAATTCAGTGGTTAAGATTATTGTCATTTAAGGGCCTAAGTGCCAAGCATTTTAAGTTTAAGCATTATATGATGATGTGGTGAAGTTTTAGTGTAAATTGGGTGTTAAGTGTTGTGATGAGAATTTGTGTGGTATTGGTTGTTTGATGGAGAAAAACCATGTGTTAGGAAGTATTATATACTAGAGAACCCATGGCGAAATTTAAAGAAAGTTTAAGTGTTTAAGATATCCTAAGGGAATTTAATGACTAAGGAAGTACTAGGAATGTTCTATGGGTTGTCTTGATGAAAAAGGGTGAAGTTAAGATGTTTTAATGACTTATGATGACTTAGGTATCACCATGGAATATTTAGGAATCAAAAGAATGTATTTGGGTATTTAGGACTTAGGCAAATGTTGATGCACAACTAGGAAGGAGATAATGTGATGATGATGGGAGTTTAGACTTGTTAAGGAACCTTAAGTAAATGTTTAAAAGAGTTTTAGATAGAGAGAGATGCTTGGGAGATGATGTTATAGTGGTGAAGAAAACATTTGGCATAGTGGTTACACTAGGTATGAACCACCACCTAGAAACCTAGAGGAAAACATTACAAGTGTTAGCATTATTACAAGGAAAATGCATAATGACTAAGGTGGATTTTGGTGGATGGTTTAAGGTATCTTAAGGAGGGCTTAAGGTGTATTTGAGGTGCCCAAATGAGGTTATAACATATTAAGATATATGAGGAGAAGTTTGGAGTTGGAAAGGAATTTAGAAACAACTTTTTGGAGACGACCGGCCTTAGGACCGGACTTGCAAGGTCGGTCGGGCTCTGTTACACTACCGGGAAATGTTTCTGGAATCGACCGGACTTGGGGGACCGGACTTACAAGTCCGGTCGGGCTTGTTTTGTGAGGGGAAAATGTTTCTGGAATGGACCGGACATGGGACCGGACTTGTCAAGTCCGGTCGGCATGAATTTTGTACGGATGATAAGTCTCTGGAATCGACCGGACATGTAAGTCCGGTCGGAGTGAATTTTCCAACGGTAAAAGGTACTGGAATGGACCGGACTTGGCAAGTCCGGTCGGTAAGTCCGGTCGAGCCTAAAAAAAAAAAAGAAATTTCAAATTCTAAGAATGTAATGGGTAATGAGGTATGCCCTTGGTAGGGTAGTAATGATTGGGACCCTAAGAACTTAAGGAATTAAGTTAAGATTAAGTATAAGTTTTAATGTTTAAAGTTAAGTTTGTAAGACTAAGTGATAAAGACTCGAGAGGTTATTGAATGGAAGTCCTTAGGGACTAAGTGAGTTAAGTAAGGAACAAATAACTAATAACCTAAAAATGAATGAATGTTTTAGGTTTGTGAGTTGGGACCCCGAAGAAGATTAGTCAAACAACGATCGACGGTGAACGGTACAATCCTTCTTGTGACCTGCTTGCTAACGAGGTGTCCCTCGGCTTGTGTGCTATCTGTTTATTTGCTATGACTAAAACAAGATAAAGCATGCAACCGGTTATATTGTTCTCGTTGTGATTGTGTATATTTACACTAACCCACGAGACTTGAGATTACTACTAACCAAGTTTAGTACTTACTGAGTTAAGGTTAAGAACTAAGTATCGGTGATTGTTGGTTTTACCCGTCAAGGTTTAACTAACACTTGGTAATTAAGGCTTTCACTAACCATAACTTGGGGTGGGAGTGAGGAATCCGGAATGGTACCGGCACATGTGTATTGGGGGAGGTCGGTATCTGAATCAGATCCGACTTCCAAATAAGACTGGTCATTAGACTCGTCGCCTAGGGTCAACAAATCGACCCGACCCCGGGCTACTGTTTGAGGTGGGAGGCACATTAAGGAAGGCGTGGAGGGATCAAGCCTACATCCCTAATAATTAAGGAAGGTAGCTTATCGTCGGATAGTGCACTGCTACCGGCTAGGGTTAACCAAGCCCTACAAAGATAAGCAACCAATTAAGGGCTAACCAATCTAATAGTGGAGAGGTTGGCAAGTATAAGATTGAGATTGAGATTAAGATTAAGGTAAGGTAAGGAACTGAGATTAAGGAAATGAGAACTAAGGAGGGGGTTACTAACCCACTTGTTAAGGGAACGCCTGAGTCGTTCATTATTGTGAACTGTATATGTTCATCTGTGGTTATTGTTGTTGCACTTCATATTATGTTTGTGTATGTAATCAATTTCCATGCTATCGACAATTAGTCGTCGTAGCCCCGTTAGCTTGGGGGCCATGAGAGGGTGTACCAGCATTCGTGCTGACCCCTCGGGGGCTATTTTTACACTTGCAGGTAAGAGGCCCATGAGGACGCACTACGAGAGTAGGAGTGGTTAGACTTAGGAGGGGACATTTATTTTGAATTCGGGTTGCGCCTGTGCACCCGACTGTTTATATTAAACTGTTGTAAGTCTGAGATTACGTTTGAGATACTAGTACTCGGTTGGTCGTGGGATTGTGGATGTTAATGTTTTGAGCTGGATAAGTATTTTGGTTAAGTATTGTATATATTAGGCGGTATATTCTAATGATCAGACCGTGGCGAGGTCCAGGTGTTGTTTATTTCCGCTGCGACGTTTTCGATTAAGTGTTCAGATTGCGATAACCACGATAGGCTTTGGATGGGGTGTTACAAAAAGTGGTATCAGAGCGTAGTTACGCTCTGATCAAGAAATACCGGATATAAGTAACCACCGAGTTAGGATACAAGTTAAGGAATAAGTGTTGGGCTAAGGATGTGAGAAGTTAGAGTGAGTAGAGTCAGATGACCACTAATAAGTGTGGATTGTCTTTACCGTCTACGGACGTTATAAATTTACTAACCAAACAGTGGTGAATGTGAATCTAATGTAAGTTATGCTTGTTCAGATGGCAGGACGCCCTAGAGGAGGCCGAGGTCGCGGCCGGGGTGAGGACATTCCAGGGATACCTGGAGGGCAGACGATCGCAGAGATCGTAGCTGCCGCTTTAGGGCACATGGGCTATCAGCCTGGTGTGGGTGCACCACCTCCACCGCCACAGCCTAGGGAACCAAACTGGGTGAAGAGCCTATCAGATCTTCGACCCGCTCATTTCAAGGGGGAGACCGATCCCGCCAAGCTTGAGGCGTACATCTCCGAGCTGGAGACCGCCTTCGAGACCCTTGATGTCCCTGCTGGGATCAAGGTGCGCTTAGCTGCTTTCTACCTGAAGGGGGCGGCGGGCGATTGGTGGAAGCTGGTGAGGGCCGAGCATGTGGCCAACCCAGAGTTCGGCTGGGAGCAGTACACCGCCTTGCTGCGGGCAAAGTACTACCCCGCCCATGTCCAGACGAAGAAGCGCTTGCAGTTAGATGCGCTTAAGCAGTCGGACAAGATGACGGTGGACGAGTATTACTCAGAGTTCACCGCCTTGCTCCGTCTTCTGCCAGGTCTAGGGTATTCTGACCAGATCTTGGTGGACCGCTTCTATGGCGGGCTTAGCCATCGACTCCGCTACGGCATGGGGCCGACGAGTTACACTACCTTGCAGGTAATAAGAACAATTGAAATTCGAGTAAGTGATGAATAAGCTTTAGATTATGAGAAATAAGTGAGACTAATACTATGGAAAAGCAGGAGTGCTATCATGCCGCTGCTAAGGTGGAGATTACCGTCCAGCTGAGGCGGGACGCGGAGAATGCAAAGAGGAAGGTGCTGGGAAGAGCTCAGAGAGTCAAGGGCAAGGAGGGTACAAGAAACAGAGCAGCTACCAGCTGGCCCAGAAAAATCAGAACCCGAAGGGAGAAGGGAAAGGAGAAGGACTCCAGAGAGCCAGTGAAGAGACAATGCTTATGCAGCTACAACATGAAGCTATAACCTGCAGCCTCCAAGGCGCCGAAGGGTAAGGAATGGTATTACATAGTTAAGAAGCCAACCAGTAACCATTTGGGATGTGAATATTGAAATTGTGAATGATCAGGAGCAGAGACTGAGAAGGATGCCGGTGGTGGCTACCATCGACGCTACATCTTAGATGGTGTCACAAGGACCACCCCGGGCTCGATTGTAAGGGGAACAAAGTAGAGTGCAACTTCTACGGAGTACTTGGACACCGCAGCATATGAGTGCTACGCGGAACCCGGAGAGTAAGAATTCAGACCCAGTTTCAAGGTTAAGGCCAAGGCCTTGATCAAGGGATCTGGATCTGACGGTCAGAGGAGGGGGGGAACCAGCTGCAGACAAGAACCCAAGGGCGACCCAGAAGACGGGCCACTCTACACATGGTGGACCGGGACGATGAGCCTGAGCCCTCATCGAGGCCAGGTACCACTATACCAATTAGTAATAAAACTACCTGCTTACCGCATTATCATGCATGATTGGTGAAATATATGAGTTAAGTAAAAATAAGATGAGATTAGAACCTAAGTAAGATATAACCTACTACACTTTAAGGAAGATTCAACATTTGCTACCCTATGCCATCTACATCTAACCCGGAGCACACCGACATCGAAACCATAACACTTTCCAACCGAACAATGTCAGGTTATCCGCCCAGGTATGATTTTATTAAGGGGATACCTGATACCCGACGCGCAAATAGCCATCATCAGGATGATGCAATCAACTAGGAATGGGACCGGGAGGTTTTTTACACACCGGAGTACCCAGGGGGAGCAAGGATGAAACTAAAGATGATGAGCTTGGGCAAGGATTGGAATCCTTATATGCCAAGAGTTACCAAACACAAGGGAGCAAGATGGAGTCTCACCACCGGGGGAATACCCGAAGAGTTCCATCCAGTCATTACACAAGTCATGGAAATCGCTCAGCAGTTGGAAGCTGAACCGATTCCAGACATCCAGCCGAGACATTTGCATTGTAAACTTCTACGAAAAAGATGGGAAACTGGGACTACACCCAGGATAAGGACGAGACAACGGGTAGTCTCTCGAGAGAGGGGATACCCTAGTGTCTTGGTCCATTGGAGACGATGCGGAATTTTATACGGCGAGCAGAAGAAGCATGCGGACCGTGCAGATAAGATAATACTAAGTAAGAAGGTGATGTGTTATAATTTTGGGAGGAGAATCAAGGATGTTATACCATGGGATTAACGAGAATCAAGCTGAAACAGCACCGTCAGCAGTAATCAATGCGACGCATATGAGACCAGAAGATTAACTAACCTTTAGACATATTAGCCATGTAAGTGTAGAATGAGATGAGAAATGAGATGTAAGATTGAAGCACATGTTGTAAACAGGATGGTCATAAATAAGATAACAGTGTTGTTCATATAAATTGTTACGACTCTTGTATACCATCAATACTCATGGAGCTTGTGAACACAATTAGGTCATGGACTCGGTACGGAAGGTGCACTAAGCATACTCACAGAGGCACAGGCCGACGCCAGCGGTACTATCCTCACCGGCACCTTTCCGATCAATGGGATTGAGGCATCAGTTCTCTTCGACTCAGGGGCCTCGCATACCTTTGTCTCTGCATCATTTGCGAGCAGGTGGGGCATAGACGCTGATGAGCTACCGACTTCACGGTTACGCTCCCGTCTAAGGAGAAGGTTCGTTGACACTCGTTACTACCGAGGAGCCACCATCAGAATTAAGGGGGAAGACTTCCCAGTCAGTTTCATTGAGTTCAGTAAGCTAGGATTTGATGTTATCTTCGGAATGAACTGGCTGGAGCGGCACAAGGGACCTCTATCCTGCGCCGAGCATAGATTGCTGCTTAGGAGTCCATCTGGGGGTACAATATCATACCGCCAGAGGCCCCAGGGAGCCTTCGACTAAGATCATCACCGCCATGGCAATGTACAAAGAATTAAGGAGAAAGAGAAGAAGTATACCTTGCTATGTACAGGACATAGAGAGAGACCCTGAGTTCGACCCCGACTTACCGGTAGTGTCGGAGTTCCCCGACTTATTTCCACGGGAACTGCCGGCATGCCACCCACTCGGGAGGTAGAGTTCACCACTGAGCTGCTACCTGGTACCGGACCGATAGCCAAAGCACCACCAGTATGGCTCGGCGAAGAAATGACTGAGTTAAAAGACAACTGAAAGATTTGTTGGATAAAGGATTTGTAAGACCAAGTGTGTCACCATGGGGAGCGCCAGTCCTCTTCGTAAAGAAGAAGGATGGTAGCCTCCGCCTCTGCATCGACTACAGAGAGCTGAATGCAGTGACAGTGAAGAATAAGTACCCACTACCCGCATTGACGATCTGTTCGTCATCAGTTGAAGGGAGCATCTGTGTTTTCCAAGATTGATCTCAGATGGGGTATCATCAGATAGCCATTAAGGAGGGAGGGACATTGAGAAGACGGCATTCCGGACACGATACGGCCACTACGAGTTTACAGTGATGCCGTTCGTTGTCGAACGCGCCAGCGAAGTTTATGGATCTGATGAACCGCTTGTTCGCCGGAGCAGCTGGACAAGACGGTGGTGGTTTTATTGATGATATTTTGATATATTCAAAGTCTAGGTAGAGCATGAGGAACATTTGAGGAGGGTGTTGGAAATATTAAGGGAGAACCAGCTATATGCTAAGTTCTCCAAGTGTGAGTTTTGGCTTGACCAGGTCTCTTTCCTAGGTCATGTCATCTCAGATGCTGGATCGCAGTGGATCCAGCAAAGATTGACGCCGTACGTACCTGGCCAAGGCCGAAGACTGTTACCGACATCCGCGAGCTTCTCGGTCTGGCAGGCTACTACAGGAGATTTGTTAGAGATTTCAGCAAGGTCGCGAAGCCGATGACCAGTCTGATGAAGAAAGACGCACCACTTTCTGTGGACAGTTGACTGTGAGAGATCATTTCAGCGCTTGAAGGACTCACTGACCACTGCACCGGTACTGACTATTCCAGACGGTACAGAGGGCTTTGAGGTTTATTGTGATGCATCCGGCAGAGGGCTGGGTTGCGTGCTCATGCAACATGGCAAGGTGGTGGCATATGCCTCACGCCAGTTGAAGAAACATGAGGAGAACTACCCCACACATGATTTAGAGCTGGGAGCTGTAGTCTTCGCTTTGAAGATATGGCGCCACTACTTATACGGGGGTAGTGTCACGATCTACACCGATCACAAGAGTTTGAAATACATATTCACTCAGAAGGAGTTAAATCTTCGACAGAGGAGATGGTTAGAATTTCTGAAAGACTATGACATCGACCTCCAATACAAAGAAGGGAAGGCCAATGTTGTAGCAGATGCCCTGAGCCGTCGAGCACACTCACTCCATTCGCTAGTTCTTTCTCAGCTTGGTTGATGAGGTGCGAGAGGCTCAGAGGACTGATGAGTATATGAGAGAGGTCAGACAGAAGCTGACAGATGGTACCTTTGAGAGTCAGAAATACGACTTCAGACTCATGATGATGATCTGATCAGACTTAAGGGCCGATTATGCATACCACGAGGTAACACGGATCTGAAAGACGACTTATACTTAGAGAATCACACTGTTCTTCAGTTTCCATCCATCCGGGAGCCTCTAAAATGTAAAGACATGGAGAGATACTTCTGGTGGTCGGGGATGAAGACAGATGTTACCGAGTTCGTCTTGAGGTGTCTCACATGCCAGAAGGTGAAATTCGAGCACAGACGACCGGGCGGAATGGTACAGTCGATGCCAGTTCCGGAATGGAAGTTCCATGATATCACCATGGACTTCGTAGTTGGACTTGCACCTGCTAGGGGAGGTCTCAACATGATATGGGTGGTGGTGGATCGCCTTACCAAAGTAGCCGATTCATACCGATGAAGGATACTTGGAAGGTGACCAAATTAGCTGAGTTATTTGAGAAAGAAATCATGATGAGACATCACGGCATACCAAAGACCATAGTGTCAGATAGAGATACCAGATTCCTTTCGAGGTACTGGAGAGCTACCAGAGAAGCGTTGGGTACAGAACTCAAACTGAGTACCGCGTTCCATCCTCAGACAGATGGTCAGACTGAGCGTACTATTCGACACTCGAGGACATGCTGAGGGCATGTGCCTTAGACTTCCAGGGCAGTTGGATTGACAGATTGCATCTGATCGAGTTTTCATACAACAACAGCTATCACGCTTCGATCAGGATGGCACCTTTTCAAGTGTTGTACGGTAGACCATGTCGTACACCGCTCTGCTGGGATGAGTCGAGTGAGACGGTCATTATAGGACCAGAGTACTTAGAACAAGTTAAGGCTGAAGTTCAGCAAATCAGGGAGAACATGAAAGCTGCTCAAGATAGGCAGAAGTCGTATGCTGATGTTCGAACGAGACCTGGAGTTCGCAGTGGCGACCGGGTATTTCTGCGAGTATCACCGATGAAGGGTGTATTCAGGTTTGGGCAGAAGGGCAAACTAAGCCCGAAATTTGTTGGTCCTTATGAGATTACGGAGCGGGTGGGCCCGGTTGCTTACAGGTTGAATTTACCTGCTGAGCTGGGTAAAGTGCATGATGTCTTTCATGTTTCACAGCTGAAGAAGAAATACATGCACCACCCCTCCCATGTGTAGAACCTGAGAGGTTGACTTTAGAACCAAATATGAGATCCGTGGAGACTCCTCAGAGAATCTGGGACAGTAAGACTAGGGACACTCGCCACAAGTCAGTGAGACTGGTGAAGGTTCTCTGGTCTAACCAGGATGTCGAAGAGGCCACGTGGGAATTAGAGGATAAGATGAGGGCGAAGTACCCTTCTTTATTTACTGACTAGATCGTCTGTATAGGGTACGGGGCGTACCCCTTTTTAAGGGGGGTAGAGCTTCCTCGCTTTTGAGTTAGGAAACGATCATGTTTGTCGTTTGTTTGGTTGTTTAAGATGTGAATTTAGTAAGTTACACTTCGGTGTAAGTTTGAGTTATGTATGATACTTATGTATTGTATTTGAGATTGACCTTTGAGTCTTGAGATGCATGAATGTGATATAAGATGATAGATGTGGTATTAAGATTAAGACAAATGTGTACGTGAATGGTTAAACACATGTGTGAACTTTGAGGACAAAGTTCTTTTAGGGGGGTAGATTGAAATACCCCAAACTTAGATATGGTGTTAAATGATAAACTAAGATATAAGAAGGCTAAATAATGCCTTAGAAACATTAAGAAACATTTTAATCAAAGAAAATATAAGGAAACACCAAAAAGAGCAGTTTATTTAAGCAAAACGTGCTCTAAGCTTGGAGAGACATGGGAGAGTACCCAAATATTGTTCTAAGACCTTAGTAATATCCTAATGGTCATTTAAGTCAATTACCAAAGAAAACCAAGCTTGAAAACAAGTTAAAACACAAAATGTGCTTTAAGGAGTCTTAAAGCACGTTTTTGAAAAATTGTCTTGTAAATGAGTTTTGAATGGCTAAATGTCCATCATTACTCTTTAATTAATATGTGTACTATATAGTATCACATTTGGAGGTCTATATCAATGGGAAATCAAAAATTTCACAACAATGTGCCTTGTTTTTGATGAATAGTGAATTAATTAAGCTAGTTTATAACATAAGTCTATATAAGTGAGACATTTGGTCAACAAAGACTAAACTACCCTCATTCACTAAAGGGGGCCGGTTTTTTAAGTGTGACTCACCACACTTATCTAGCTAAGTAAAGAGAAAGCAAAATAAGTAAGTTATAAAGCATAAAGTACTATTCACCTTTTAAGATAAATATCACATTTGCTTACCTCTCTCCTCACTTCTTCATTTTCCCTTGTTGCCCACGATTTCTTGCTCTCTTTCTCTTCTCCATTCACGTAGAGCTCACCTCCATGAAAGCTCCACCTTCTCTTGCACACCACTTGCTCATTTAAGCTCCAAATCCAAAACAAAATACATATTCCTCTTAGTTAGCTCAAGCTCCTTCTTCCTATCTTTTCAAAACTTCAAGAGCTTCATTTTGGTGCAAGTCAAACCACCATTAGAGGAGGAAATTCAAGTTTGGAGACTCCATTGGCATCTCCATTCTCTTAAGGTAAAGAAAGTGTAAGAAAATCTAGGTTCCACCATTTTCTTCACTTGACCGAGAATATATACTCATGGGACTCCATGTTTATGCCTTGTTCTAGCTTGTTTCTACTCTTCAAAGGAGAGAGGAGGTCCTTCTTGCTTCACATCCAAGTTGTCTTGAGAAACCAAGGTAAAACAATCACATTAATACCTTAAAACATATTTTTAAACCTAGGGTTTGTTCCTTAGGGTTAATGTGTATCTAGTACTCATTGGAGTCGTTGGATATTGGTTAGAACATTGGCAAGGAGAATCACATTGGTGACCGAGATTGAACAAAGAAAACCTAAGGAGAAAAAGCTTTTAAGCTTGTGAGAAAACAAGGTAAATTACTTACCTTAAGGTGTTTTGTTGTTTAAGGGAATGAGATGTGGGTATATGATGAGTTTAGTGTTTAGTTTATATTGGAAGGTGCTATAAAAACCTAGGAGAAACAATGTCTATACTTGTGAACTTGTGACTAAGGAGCAAATGAGAAAGGAGATAGTTTAAGAATATAAAGGTGAAGTACAAGAAGCATTTATTCAATGGGAGCCTTGTTGAGTGTATTCGCAGGTTGAAGGCATATATATGTGGAAATTCAGTGGTTAAGATTATTGTCATTTAAGGGCCTAAGTGCCAAGCATTTTAAGTTTAAGCATTATATGATGATGTGGTGAAGTTTTAGTTTTGTAAATTGGGTGTTAAAGTGTGTGATGAGAATTTGTGTGGTATTGGTTGTTTGATGGAGAAAAACCATGTGTTAGGAAGTATTATATACTAGAGAACCCACTGGCGAAATTAAGGAAAGTGTTAAGATGTTTAAGATATCCTAAACTGGAAATTAATGACTAAGAAGGTACTAGGATTTTCTAGGGTTGTCCTTGATGAAAAAGGGGGGAAGTTAAGTATGTTTTAATGACTGATAACTTAGGTATCACCATGGAATATTTAGGAATCAAAAGAATGTATTTGGGTATTTAGGACTTAGGAAAATATTGAGGCAACTAGGAAGGAGATAATGTGATGATGATGGGAGTTTAGACTTGTTAAGGAACCTTAAGTAAATGTTTAAAAGAGTTTTAGATAGAGAGAGATGCTGGGAGATGATGTTATAGTGGTGAAGAAAACATTTGGCATAGTGGTTACACTAGGTATGAACCGCCACCTAGAAACCTAGAGGAAAACATTACAAGTGTTAGCATTATTACAAGGAAATGCATCATGACTAAGGTGGATTTTGGTGGTGTTTAAGGTATCTTAAGGAGGGGCTTAAGGTGTATTTGAGGTGCCCAAATGAGGTTATAACATATTAAGATATATGAGGAGAAGTTTGGAGTTGGAAAGGAATTTAGAAACAAGTTTTTGGAGCCGACCGCCTTAGGACCGGACTTGCAAGGTCGGTCGGGCTCTGTTACACTACCGGAAATGTTTCTGGAATCGACCGGACTTGGGGGGACCGGACTTACAAGTCCGGTCGGGCTTGTTTTGTGAGAGGGAAAATGTTTCTGGAATGGAACCGGACATGGGACCGGACTTGTCAAGTCCGGTCGGCATGAATTTTGTACGGATGATAGTCTCTGGAATCGACCGGACATAGGACCGGACATGTAAGTCCGGTCGGAGTGAATTTTCCAACGGTAAAAGGTACTGGAATGGACCGGACTTGGCAAGTCCGGTCGGTAAGTCCGGTCGAGCCTAAAAATAAAAAAAAAAGAAATTTCAAATTCTAAGAATGGTAATGGGTAATGAGGTATGCCCTTGGTAGGGTAGTAATGATTGGGACCCTAAGAACTTAAGGAATTAAGTTAAGATAAGTATAAGTTTTAATGTTTAAAGTTAAGTTTGTAAGACTAAGTGATAAAGACTCGAGAGGTTATTGAATGGAAGTCTTAGGGACTGAGTGAGTTAAGTAAGGAACAAATAACTAATAACCTAAAAATGAATGAATGTTTTAGGTTTGTGAGTTGGGACCCCGAAGAAGATTAGTCAAACAACGATCGACGGTGAACGGTACAATCCTTCTTGTGACCTGCTTGCTAACGAGGTGTCCCTCGGCTTGTGTGCTATCTGTTTATTTGCTATGACTAAAACAAGATAAAGCATGCAACCGGTTATATTGTTCTCGTTGTGATTGTGTTATATTTACACTAACCCACGAGACTTGAGATTACTACTAACCAAGTTTAGTACTTACTGAGTTAAGGTTAAGAACTAAGTATCGGTGATTGTTGGTTTTACCCGTCAAGGTTTAACTAACACTTGGTATTAAGGCTTTCACTAACCATAACTTGGGGTGGGAGTGAGGAATCCGGAATGGTACCGGCACATGTGTATTGGGGGAGGTCGGTATCTGAATCAGATCCGACTTCCAAATAAGACTGGTCATTAGACTCGTCGCCTAGGGTCAACAAATCGACCCGACCACCGGGCTACTGTTTGAGGTGGGAGGCACATTAAGGAAGGCGTGGAGGGATCAAGCCTACATCCCTAATAAATTAAGGAAGGTAGCTTATCGTCGGATAGTGCACTGCTACCGGCTAGGGTTAACCAAGCCCTACAAGATAAGCAACCAATTAAGGGCTAACCAATCTAATAGTGGAGAGGTTGGCAAGTATAAGATTGAGATTGAGATTAGATTAAGGTAAGGTAAGGAACTGAGATTAAGGAAATGAGAACTAAGGAGGGGGTTACTAACCCACTTGTTAAGGAACGCCTGAGTCGTTCATTATTTGTGAACTGTATATGTTCATCTGTGGTTATTGTTGTTGCACTTCATATTATGTTTGTGTATGTAATCAATTTCCATGCTATCGACAATTAGTCGTCGTAGCCCCGTTAGCTTGGGGGCCATGAGAGGGTGTACCAGCATTCGTGCTGACCCCCTCGGGGCTATTTTTACACTTGCAGGTAAGAGGCCCATGAGGACGCACTACGAGAGTAGGAGTGGTTAGACTTAGGAGGGGACATTTATTTTGAATTCGGGTTGCGCCTGTGCACCCGACTTTTATATTAACTGTTGTAAGTCTGAGATTACGTTTGAGATACTAGTACTCGGTTGGTCGTGGGATTGTGGATGTTAATGTTTTTGAGCTGGATAAGTATTTTGGTTAAGTATTGTATATATTAAGCCGGTATATTCTAATGATCAGACCGTGGCGAGGTCCAGGTGTTGTTTATTTCCGCTGCGACGTTTTCGATTAAGTGTTCAGATTGCGATAACCACGATAAGCTTTGGATGGGGTGTTACACCTTCATAAATCACAACACTGTATATATATACATATTTTTTTATCAAAATATTATACATCGTTTACATTTGCACCGTCGGGGTTTTAGTTCCCTGGGAGTTTCTTTGCTCCCTTCCACTTGTACTCTCACACACCACTGTTACAAAATAAACACACTTCCCACAATGGTATTCGCATCTTCTGTGCGCAATTACCACAATTTAACCACGAATGAATGCGTATGTTTGTATAACACACGCACCAACCATCATAACAAATCATTTTGTGCTATGCACAACATAGTTCACGTACACTTGTACGGTAAAACACACTAAGCGGCTTTGCGCTCTACCCCCCTTAAGAGGGATTACGCCCACGTAATCAGTCACTGAACATTGGCTTTAAATGTTCTGCCGTAATGAAGTGTTTTAACTTCCACGCGGTCTGCTATACAATGCGTTCTGGTTAGAGGATCTTAACCATATCGGCGGTTTAGTCCCTAAGCCAAGAATTCGCATTGGAGTTCTAACTCATAACCGTTTCGGTCCTGGCCTGTGAGGCTTCTAGGCATTGATGACTAACCATTAATTCATATTCACAATGTATATTCGGTATCTGATGCATGGGCTCACTGGCCTCTGTTGCGCAACTCTGATAATTATAGGGCTAGTTTGCCCATTCGTTAATGTTACTGTATTGTACATCTCCAATGTATTACCCTTATCTTGGTCATAATGGTTTCTCAACCGACGCATGGTATCTCTTACCCTGAGAGAATTCGGTGAGTTTCAACACTTCCCATCCACATCTCCAAAAACTTACTGCCTAAACTGCTATGTATTTCACAATGATTGACTTTCTACTTGCTTCTACCGACTTACTGTCGGTTGAGATTGAGCTACTACCTAATGTGTAGTGCACTCTCGGTTATTTCCCACATCTGAGGTATATTTCATACCGACATTTGGTATTTAGTGCCACTGTTATCACTTATTCTTAACCATACCTCCACATTTGGTTTCGTACAAGTACTCTTCCATTGGTATGACCTTGCATTTCTTATGCATTAATCATTATAGTATTATAGGTTTCTTCCTACCTCCACCACAATTAACATTTCCCCAAATCCTAGCTATCCCACTTGATCATTACTGCGCCCAGTGCAATACCAAAACACTCAGTCATACAGAGTGCAGAGGCGTAAACTCTTGACAGTAAATCTCTTATGCGATTGCCATAGGAATTTTCACTGTGTTTCACTAAAATTCTTATCACATAACACTTGCTTCCGGCTTACTGCTCGGTTCCTTTGCTATCACTTACTGTTGTGCCTCCACTGGGTTTAACTCATAACTCTGCTCACTCACCATTTTATCATCTAACAATACTCACACAACGGTCGCTTATTGCGCACCGTATCCTTACTCATTATACAACATCAACTTATACTACATCCGCTATTATATTAGCTTCCGCTATTACGCGGGTTTATCTGGCCACTTATTTGGCTGATTTTTGAATATACTACTATTTTCTTGAGCCTTTATGTTCCTTGAGCGTTGTTCGCTACACATTTAGCTTCACACACCTATGGTGATTGCTATCAGACTTATTACTCTTCCTGTGTACACAACTGGTACAAACACTTCTTTTCGTATTATTTTATTCAAATCATCCGGGGTAATAACAACGTGGTCCATCCTCCACATATTTCTTGAACTTGGTCCACACAACTACCGCTCTCGCGGTTTCACAATATCGAGAGGTATCCCCACTCTTAAAGCAGTGGTTCGTTCTCCGCTCTATTTCCTTGTGTAACATATACTTCTGCAACCGATCACATTACATAACACAAGTTGTTGTGGCTTATAGCCTTACCGTCACGATTCCTTCCAAGTTGTCTCTTTGGCAACTTAGGGTCTTACTGTTGAGTAGGTTATCTTCAGCGTTTAATCCGAGTATTTGTTTCAACTCTAGCGTTTCAATTATATTGCTTCATCCAACAATGTTTAATCCAAATACCCCTCAAGGATTGCTCCTGAGTGTTATTAAAATATGCCATTACATTTGGCTTGCACTTATGGGTACTTTCAGTAAACTACGCCTTCTCCAATGTCTTTATATAACAGTCGGTGCACTTCGCACCTCCTGAATCTTAAATATTTCCTTGGACACATTCACTGATTCCTTCAGTCTCTTTAATTTAGCTGGGTTCCTTTACTTCAACCATTCATGTAATCCTTAGCTGTTGTTTGACTTATACTGCTGACCGTAGAACAGAGTCGACTACTTCCCGTGTTCCAGACTCTACTCGTATACATATGTGGGGTACCCTACTGATACATTACTACTTACCCAACTAACCCATAAGTAGGTCTGTCAGGCCCACAAGCTCCTATCAGAGTGCGGTCGTCCCACATTACAGTTGGTACACTCGTAGTGTCCGTCACACGCCTAGGTGAAGTATTCTGTTGTCAACTCCCTATATTGTCTCGTGACAATATGCATTCCCTGCTTCCCGAACTTAATCAAGGGAAGGTTTATCCACTGTTGTATCTTTATCAACTGCCCTTGGTTTTTTACTGGTTTGGTTTAAAAGAAGGTTAGAAAGAAGTGTTGGTTTGAAAGAAAATCTGGTTTTGAAAGAAAAAAGTTTGAAATAAATCCGAGTTTGAAAGAAAATTTCCATGGTTTCATGACATCTTCTTACCTTAACCAAGTCTAGCTTCTTGCTGACTGGTGTACTCATAATTACAGGGGTTAGGCTAACAGGCCCTTCCACTGTTTGAGGATCACATTTAACTTTATGGTACTTTACCAAGTACTTTGTAGTGGTTATAAATTTCCGAACAGCCCTGTTATAGCAGCACTTGCTATAGCAAGTGCGTCATGCTAACTGGCTATCGGTTAAGCACACATAGTGGTTGCGGTATTGTTTTTACCCGCACTATCATCAGTGGCCTTGTTGGCCCTCATTGATCTTACTGTCTTGATAATAACTCCTCTAGGTGACTTCTCACGGTCTTCACATGATAATTATCAACTAGGGTGTTTCCCATTCTGGGAGACCCCTTTTACATAATATTGTATCCTCTTGTAGCCCGTTCCACGTACTTGTCGTGGTTGCTGAGACTTGTCTCTTGTTTGGGCTCTACGTTGTAATTCCTTTGTAGGTTGGTGTACCGTTGGTGTATCACTTAACATCTGTGGTTCCGTAGACACTTGTCTCGGTTTTCAGTAATCCAATTCTTGCCTGTTGCACGGTGAGTGCGTTGCAAGCTGGTTATTCTCGACTGCTCGGCATGTCGACCCAGGTTGCCGGAAATTCTCTTCTCTTATACACAAAATTCTTCATTCTTCGATGTTAAATGCGGTTAACATTGTTTAGGCAGAAACCGTCTCCGGAATTCCCACTTCTCGGGATCTACCGTATGACAGGTTCTCCGTCCTCGTAGAGGTACTTAATAACAGCCAGATCGGGTTTCCCGAGTATGAGAGGACTTTCATCTCTCTGGCCTTCTTTCCCAAGCTTTAAAACTGGGGTTGTGGAGGGCGGGATGGATATTGTAGGTTTCCAGTACCCACTGGTAATTCCTAACTAGCGTATCTCTCACGCTATCACTCAACCCTTAACCCAAATACGAAAATCCTAACTCGGTACTTCCTAAGCTCGGTAATTCAGTCATCAGAGCGATACTTCGCTCTAATACAACTTTTTGTAACACTCCATCCAACATTAACACACTCACAATAAACTGCAGCGGAAAAATAAACCTCATCAAATTACTTAACTCGTTGGTGTTACACGCCGTTAACCACCCACGTGGCTAACAAGGCTAATACATGTACATTGTACCGGTCTGATGGACTAGATTCCCGAGCGACTACACATTACTATCCCTTCCCATTAACAACAATAACAACATACACCTTCCAACTGTACCGAGTATTCACAAACTGATGCCGATAACAATTTCGGTCTTACTTCGCCTACTGTATATATACACTTAAATGATTTCCCATGTACAATGTCTACTACCCCGTCCTACTCTCGAACGGCTTCCAGCTCTCTGTACCTGAAATAGGAAAAGAAGAGAAAGGGTGGCCCCCAAGGGGCTCAGCACCTTTGCTGGTATGGTAATCCCGCAGCCCACATGCTACCGGGCCACGCACAACTAATTGTCGTCTTAGCATGCGATTGATTATATTTAAATCATGCATACAACTGTAAACCACACACACATAACATTTCGCCTCAATGGGCTCAACAAACGGATAATACATCCTTACTTGATAAGTCACTCATGGTATTCATTATCCCTAGAGTGTTCCTCCTCTAATGGAGCTACTTCCTTAATAGACGACACCTATCCTTAAATCGGGTTATCCTTAAACGCCTCTTATCACAAACTGGGATTCATTTCCATGATCCACACACTCCATATCTTACAACATATCACAATCCTCACATAACAAAACATAGAAACACTTCTCTCGTTTCGACGTACACGTGATAACATCGCATTCATTTTGAACATCTAACGTATACATATCATAGCATAGCAAGGGAAATTGCCTAGCACAATAGCAACACAAAACACCATAAGATCGGTTCACACAAGGAACCTTCCACCATAGTTAGTATACATAGTGAGCCTAGAGATTATTGCCAATCTCATGCTAAGCTCGTTACCAACCTCGTTACCGTCCAGTTATATCGAACGGTTAACTTAAACCCAAGGTGTGTCGGATATAGTAATCCCAAGCACACCGAAATAACATTTGTATGCCCCTGTGGCCCGACGTGAGTCAGTAAACTAGCTTTGGATAAGCTAAGGGAAGGTCGAAACCAAATTGGAATACAACCTATACATACACCAAGAGAGTCGAACCAGATATGACATCGACTCCCGTCCTCACACGCGTGGCCGGAACATACCGGACTCCTCACCCCCCGTTAGTACATATATACTTATAAATAAGTAGTTAGAGTTCCACTATGGAACTTATCACATCCACACACCATACGGTATCATAACCGAGTTAAGCACACAAGGGAGGTTCACACACTTGCATACAACAACAATATCCAACTAACTCACACATAGCCGTGGTTAGAACGTTCCCAGGGTTTGGGTCGTTAACTCCGAATACCGATCTCTCACGTGTTCCTAGTTCTAGTTAGCTAAGGTTCAACACTTATTCGAGGTTAAACGGTATCGGAGACCAGATGCGCCACATAAATGAATTACTATAAAATCATTACATGTTTTAATCTTACAAGGTGGCAAACACTCAGAAAAACATATTGGCATACAAGCCGGTGTAATCCGGTAGGACACAGGTTGCAAGATAACCATACCTGTCACGGAGTCCACTTTATCATGTCCACTTATGTTCCTCGAGCAATTCTCGAACAACTGATAACATTACAATTACTTTCATTAACATTGGAGTAACATGCTTGTTTAACGTCTAATGCGCCCATAGTTACCCCGTCATCCCGTTATATTTAATTTTACACTTGTGATCTAAAGTTCACAACTCTCACATCAAACCTAACATTTGTTTACACACTTTAAGACCTTTACATGTCACCAAACAAGGCCTAAACATCATCTAAAACCATTACCATTCAATCCCCCATCATTAGGAGCCTTAACAAATTTTTTTCTTCATCTCTGGTCTGGACCGCCCCTCTGGGGCGGTCCCAGGGGCGGTCCACAATAGATGCTACACGTTTTTTTTTTTTCACTTCTCTGCACTGGACCTCCCCACAGGGGCGGTCCGTAGGGGTGGTCCACTGCAGAACCAATTTTCTAATGTGCTTTTCTCCCCTTTCTGAACTCCAAATTCATCCCAATTTTTTCCTATGCTTTACACATGTTCTCCCACATGTTTTAACATCTTTTGGGCACACTTAAACCCTCTCGAAACATCCCAAAATTCCTTAAACTTTTACTCAACTTTTACTAAGTCCTTAACACTTAGAACATTTTTTCCTTACACTTGTAACTTGTATTCTTGCCTAAAACTTCACCTAACCAAAGTACTCCCTCACTACCTTATAACCACCCTTTTAAACATCATTTGCACTACACTCATCCCCTTTACACACACTCCTCAAGTCTTTCCCACAAGTTCATAATTAAACCTTCGCAAGGCGTTACACTTCCATTGTTCGCCAAACTTTGCACAAGACTTTACGACACCTCCACCATCACCTTGGTATCAAGAAATCATCCATTAGTTCCCTAAATCTCCAAGACTATGCCTAAGGCATCTTAACACCTAAGAACACCTTAATTCACTTTCTTTCACCATCTTAACACTTAAAAATTCCTAGTACCTTCTAGGTCATAAAATCTCATTACAACACATAAACTCTTTTGTTTATCAACTAAATTTTGCCATAGCTTCTCTTGTATCACCTTACACCACCAAAACATTGTTTTTCACCTTTAGACAATCAAGAACATTCAATCTCTTAATACACACTCTTATACACAAACATATGGTTTTTCATCCTTTAACCATCAAACACATTCACCTTCACAAGAGATGTTCTTTACACATAACTAAAAAACCTTTAAACTACACTACATTCACAATATAGTGCATAAACTTAAATTGCTTGGCACTTAGGCCCTTAAATAACATAAACCATAAACACTGAATTTCCACATTTAAATGCCTTCAACCTGCGAATACACACAACAATGCTCCCATGTCTTCTTAGTCCACCTTGTGGATAGTTTTCTAGCTCATTTCCCATGGCTCTTTAGGTTATTTATTAAGTAATATAGCTCAATTCCCTAGTACATAAACCACATTAAGAGAGGTCATTTACCTCTTTGTTTCCAAGCTTTCTCACTTGTTTTTCTTGATTGGAAATTGGCAAGGGGCTTTTATCATCACTTGTCAACCTTCTAACCAATACACATATAAGGGTAATGAGTATTAAGTTTAATACTCAAACTCATAATTAAACCCTAGGTTTACATAAGTGTCTTAAAACACTAAATTTGATGATTACCTTTGGAATTTGAAAGAGAGCTTGGTTAAGTGGCAAGATAGGACTCCTCCTAGTCCCTTGAAGATTGAATTAAGCTAAGAAAATACAAGACAAGCAACCATTGTAAGGTGAATTTTCGGTTATACAAGAAAATGATGGGAACTTGGATTTTCATTGATTTTCCTTACCTTGAAACAAAGGAGAATGACAAGGCATGGACATATGAGCTCAAGCTCCTTCAATGGTGAATCTCCATGGCACCGAAATGGAGCTTTTAAGATTTGAAAAGATAGGAATGTAGAGCTTACTCTAACTAAGACAACGGTAGTCTCCGAATTGAATTCGGAGCTTGGAGCCATGAGTTACAAGCATTCAAAGATGGAGAATGGCTACTTGCTGTAGCAAAACGAGAATGGAGAAGGGATGATGAGGTTGGAGACGGTGGGAACCAAAAAGAAAAGAAGAGAAAGTGAGGAGAGAGGTAAGTTTTGGAGATATTTAAGTTATAAAGCAAAAAGGTAACTTTTACTTACTTTTCTTTCTTTCTTTAATTGGCAAGCCAAGTGTGATGACTCACCCCCTAAAACCGTGGCCCCTACATATATAACATATATATGGCCTTTTTTGACCAATTAAACAACTTATGTTGACTTATACTTAAACTAGCACTATTTGAGCACTATTCACAAATTAAGGCACATATTTGTGAAATTTTTGATTTCCCATTGATTTAGACTTCCTAATGTGATACTAAGTAGTACACATGTATATTTAAGAGTAATGATGGACACTTATCCACTCAAAACTCATTTACAAGACACTTTTTCAAAATGTGCTTTAAGACTCCTTAAAGCACTTTTGTGTCTTAACTTGTTTTCAAGCTTGGTTTCTTTGGTAATTGATTTAATATGTTCATTAACATATTTATAAGATATAGGTATGACCATTAGGTCTTATACAAATTTATCCCAAGCTTAGAGCATTTTTAGCCCATATTGACCTTAAGGTATTTATTTATGTTTTGTTTGGTTCCAATGTCTACCAAGGTTTCCTAAGGACTTAATTAGCCTTATAAAATCATAATTGAATATTATTAAGTCTTGTAGGCTCTTTGGGTCCTAACCAAGTTCACTCCAAGCTTAAAGCACGTTTTTGCTCAAACCGTGTCTTAGTGTTTTATTGTGTTTACCATGGTTTTAAATGGTTCTTTGATGTTTCTAAGGCACTTTTTAGCCTTTAAATACCATAGTTTAACATTTACACAACATACCAAGGTTTGGGGTATTTCAGGGTAAGAATTTTTCACACTCGAACTGTGTCCAAACTTGGGAAGTCCGGACACATGTTCGGACGCATGGATTTCCGAATTAGAGATTCTCGACTCACGTCCGAACTTCCGAAGTCCGGACACAATTTCGGACGTGTGTCTGTTTTCAGTTCAAAGTCACGGCTTGCGTCCGAACTTGGAGGTTCGGACACAAGTTCGGACAGGCCACTATATGGACCAAAAACTTTGTTTTAAGGTGGAAAAAGTTGCCTAAAAATGGTGATTACTAAGTAATGATGTTATAAGAATGTTAAGGACATGTTAAGTGAGTTATAATAACAATTTAGTGGGGGAAAGGTTGTATTAAAATGTAAAGTAAAACAAGTTAAAAAGTGAAGTTATGTAACTAAGTTAACGGGGAAAATGTTATAAGCATTAGACATTAAATAATCATGTTACCCCGATGTTAATAAAAGTACATGTAATGTTATCAGTTGTTCGAGAATTGCTCGAGGAACATAAGTGGACATGATAAAGTGAACTCCGGTGACAGGTATGGTTTTCTTGCAACCTGTGTCCTACCGGATTACACCGGCTTGTATGCCAATGTGTTTTTCTGTATGTTTGCCACGTTATAAGATAAATCATGAAACGAGTTTACAGTCGTTATTGTTGTTGTATGTTTACGTGCCGATACCGGTAACCTCGAATGCGCTTGAAGGGCTAGTTAACCACTATTAGGTAAACGTAAGAGAACGGTATCCGGTGATAACGTTTCCGACCTAAGGAATGTTCTAACCACGGTTATGCGTGAGTTAGTTATGTGATGTTGTGTGTGATGTTTGTGTGTGAAAGTATGACTCTCCCTTCCCTTGTGTGTGTCTAACAAGACTTAACCCAATGTTGTGATTGTTTAATTAAGTTCAATGATGAACTTCTGACAAGTGCTAACGGGGGAAGTGAGGAGTCCGGTCTGTTCCGGCCACGCGTGTGAGTATGGGGGTCGTTGTCATATCAGGTTCGATCCTCTCTGTATGTTATGGTTGTTTTCCAATTTGGTTCCCAACCTTCCCTTTAGCTTAACCAAGGCTATTACTGACTCACGTCGGGCCACAGGGGCATATGTTATGTTTTGTTCGGTGTGCTTGGATCACTATATCCGAGACACCTTGTGCTAAGTTATCCGTTCATTTAACGAGACGGTAACGAGTTATGTAACAGCTTATCATGAGACTGGCAACATTCTCTAGGCTCACCAGTGTATAAACAATGTTTGGGTCGGTTCCTAAGAGAACCATTCCCGTTATGTTATGTATTTTTGTTGTGATGCAATATCTATTGCGATGTTATGATGTGCACGTTGAAACGTGCAAAGTGTTGTTATGTGTTGTTATGTAGTGTATGTTATATGTTGTAAAATGTGGAGTATGTGGATCATGGATATGAATCCCAGTTTGTGATAAGAGGCGTTTAAAGATAACCCGATTTAAGGGTAAGTGTCGTCTATTAAGGAAGTAGCTCCATTAGAGGAGGAACACTCTAGGGATAATGAATACCATGAGTGACTTATCAAGTAAGGATATATTATCCGTTTGTTGAGCCCGTTGAGGCGAAATGATTATGTGTTGTGTGTTTACAGCTGCATGCATGATTTAAATATAATCAATCGCATGCTAAGACGACAATTAGTTGTGCGTGGCCCGGTAGCATGCAGGCTGCGGGATTACCATACCAGCCAAGGTGCTGAGCCCCTTGGGGGCCACCCTTCTTCTCTTCTTTTCTTATTTCAGGTACGAAGTGATGGAAGCCGTTCGAGAATAGGACGGGTAGTCGTTGTACATGGGTAATCATTTAAGTGTATTGATAAGTGTGAAATACATCTATTTTTAAGGTTTTAATTCTTTCTATTTTCACAACAATTCATGTCGTATTTCTCACTTATCATATACTTTTTCTTAGATTTATATTTGATATGAGCTGATATATTTTATGTGTCAAATGCAGGAAAATTACAATACAACAATTATATATATATATATCACATGCAAAAATGTCATCAAGGTGCTGTATGTTCACAATTCAAGCACGGAAGTTTGATAAGAAAATAGTATATATTTATATATATTATCGTGCGCGATGAGCACTTCAATATTTGATGATCAGCTAATGATACAATTATGAAACCATAAAGTGCTGCACTCCACTCACGGGCAAATCATGATGCTGGCATGACTTTTCCGACAAAGACTGTACAAAGCAGAGGCGCAGGCATATGAAATTCAGAGGCGCAGA
Organism: Limonium bicolor; assembly: GCA_023374045.1. Classification (NCBI taxonomy): domain Eukaryota; kingdom Viridiplantae; phylum Streptophyta; class Magnoliopsida; order Caryophyllales; family Plumbaginaceae; genus Limonium; species Limonium bicolor. The sequence continues at coordinate 488,645,407 of CM041776.1, forward strand.
CATTTCTCCACTACTACTCCAGCACTGATATTATTCCCTTCCAGCAACTCATCCACGTTATCTCTTTCTTTTCTTTCCAGCTTTCGTGTGATTTCTTTTCTTCCCACCGAATACTACCAACCCACTATCCATTATCATTAATCACTAATCATCATTATCAATCTCACACCAAACTCCTCCACCACCTGTAGTCCTATACGCTCCAGCCCATTATACTCCACCATTCTCCTCCTCTTATTACTATAAATAGACACATCCCATGCAGAGGAAGGGGGAGCTCATCGATCACCTGCACTCCCATCCACCACCGTAACATCCATCTAACACCCATCCACCTCCATTTCATTTCATACAAACCATCTCCACACAACAACAACGTCATTCCATCACACAATACACATCGATCACATTCATCCCATGCACACATACATCCATTATTCAACCTATAAACCGATATATTATCAGTCCAAATAACAAATCAATATCCGGATGTCAGATAAGATGATTTCTTATTCTGTCAATTTATTTATGTCGGTTTAGAGGATTTACTCTGGGGATGGTTTATTTCGGTTTGTTTTAATTATGTATTTATATTTACTACTGGTTTAATTAATTACGGATTGTTGTTGGGGTAAAACCTAACGGTAAATTGTGCTGGGGGTTTACCCTAACGGCAAGTGTACCGGTCGCTTATAGCAAGTTTAAATCTCGGAGTATTCCCTGAGTATCGAGTCCAAGGAGGCAGCAGCAGCTAGTTTAATTTCTACTTTCACACAAAACAAGGAAAACTATAAATAACAGGAAATTGGGGGTTTTTGTTTGTGATGGTGAATGTTTGTAAAAGAGTTCACTAAACAATAAATAACAGGTAAATAATTGTTTTTGGTTTTGTTTGATAAAGGAAATTCCGGTTTACTACTTCTCTCTAGATTGCAATTTCTTCCCCTAAGTGATTTCTGCAATATTCTGAATAAAACCCTAGAATAAGGATAACTCGTATTCGGTCTCCCCCCTCCACGAATTCTAATTAGCAAAGACTGAATCCTAACTCTCGTTATGAATCCACTGTTTACTAATCGCTTTAAGCATAGTCTAGATCAATGGTCAGCTAGTGTTTTTAGAGGAATTACCATCTCTATACTAAACCGGTTCATTCCCTGTAGTCAATTGATAGCCGCAGTTCTCAGTTATAAGCTAACAAACTGATAGACTCAATTAATTGATCAGATTAATAAGTCTAGGAATTCATAAGGGCAAAGAACTTTATTCTATTGTACTGCAGAAAATCACAAAGGTTCAGAAATAATTATCTAGAGATACATAGTAAACCGAAATTAAAAGCGACTACTCAGCCATAGACAAAATAACAATGCTCAATATAAACAGCATAAGGATAGAGGGATTTAGCAGAAAAACTGGTTTTAGAAGCCGTCGAGACGATTCTGCAAATTCCACTCCTGTCCGGCTGTCTTGGGTCGGACGCAATCCGGACACGTTCTGTCCGGATCCGGACGTGGGTCGGACAAGGGTAAATGAAGCACAGTGAGCAGGGTTCTCTGTCTGTGAGTGAGGGTGAATGTTTACGGAGAAAGATTCGTGAATGGAGATGATGGTTTTATTTATCGTGGAAGAGAGGGTGGTATGTAGAGAGGATGAAGAGAGGATTAGACTCTGAGAGTCTGGGACGATTTCAAATGAAGGCTCAAGGACTCTTTAAATAGGCTGAGGAAATAGACAGATGTTGGTGGGAGTATTGGCGTGTTGTGAGTAATTGAGTATGGGTGATGCTTAATAAAAACTGAGGTCTGATAATTGCGCCGCCCGTCTGATAATTGCGCCGAAAGCCCAATTATCAGTACGAGTGTGTTTTTTTATTTTTCATCGCTGTGTGACGTCCGGATTGTGTCCGGGTTGTGTCCTGGTCCGGACGTGACACAGAACCTCTAGATCTGAAACTCGAAACATGTCCGGACCGTGTCCGGATCCGGACGTGAGACAGCGGTTTTGGATCTGAATCTCGGAATATGTCCGGATCGATGTCCGGATCCGGACAGGGCACATAATTCTCGTTTGGGTCACGTCCGGCTAACTTGACCCGGACACAGATCCGGACGTGAGACGTCCGGTTCTGCGTCCGGCCAGGTTGACCCGGACACAACCAATTTTTGTGTCTCTTTCCCTGATTTGTTCCCCGTTTGTTGCGTTGTAATCCTTATGATGTAAAATCTTCATTTCCCTGGGTTTTTCCTATATTTAACATATAAAGTGCATTAGTTCATATCAAAACATCAAACTTAGGAAAAACACAGAATAAGTGGGAAACATTGCTTAAATTATAGCAGATTATAAGGTAATTAAACCTTTAAAAGCCTATATGTTTCACACTTATCAACTTCCTCACACTTAAGCTTTTGCTTGTCCTCAAGCAATTAAAGAATAAGAATATCTCTAAAACCGTCACATAATCTCAAGATTAAATAGATGCAGAGGGAAATCAAGCAAAGTGACAAATGAAAGAATAATTTTGCTCTTTAGAGGTAGGTTTTCACAACACAGTGAAAGAAGAACAATTTTGTAAAAGCATAGAGAAACTAGATTGTAGAAAACAAGTTAGTTTAGCTTGGACTTTCCACCAATTTTCATTCCTCTAACCTTTGGATGACAAGGGGTGTGAAGTAATGCCTTATTCCGCAATACCTTTCAACACCACGCACTCATGATCAAAATTTAAACTGCAATCAATTTTTCGCCTGCATGAACATTCTTTTTCAAGAGATATAAAACAATTGAATTATTGCGAATTGTAGAGTTATTCCATAACCCAGACTTTTCTCTCTATCCATGTAACGGTGTTGGGCCAACTATCCTAGATCCTGAGACCTTAGGTAGATAGGTGTTAAGGCACCCTTAAGACTTAATAACCGGATAGACGAGGCCTGCTATTGTTAGGAAAAAAAAATTTTGATCAGTGGAGTACCTTGCCTTATCCTTTCATTCCAAACATTCACTTCATTTCCAAAATCCCAAGCTAAAATAATCTGGTTTCCACAACTAGCCAATCTACCATATTTAGTGAAAAAGGAAGTATTTTTACATAAAATTATTTATACAAACCTCATTAGGCAAAAAGATTCCTCCAGTTTTCACTTGGTTTAATTTCACTCGGTGTGCACAGGTATTAGAGCAGCAAAAGCAAGTGTGGCATTAAAGAACAACTAGCATGTTTTCAGGGAAAGGTCTTTCCTTCCTCACACTTAAGAGGAGCAATGTCCTCATTGTTCATAAAAAAAAGAAGTGAAAAGAGCTGTCAAAACATGCTATACTCATAATGGATGCATATGCATAATTAGCCCGTAATGCAACAAAGGTGGAACATCAATAAGTTAAATAAGGAACTGAGACTCCCCTGGTGTTATAGATTGAGGAAGATGTTCTTCCTCACACTTGAAGTTTTTCTGGGGTCGAGATATTCCTCATGAGTCACAGATAGTATGCGTGTCGTCCAGAGCAAAAGTTGCGAGTTTCTAATCGATAAACAAATGCAGTGAGAAACCTAAAAAGCAAGAAAAGAGAAGCAAATAATGCACCAATACCCGAAACCGATCGAGCAGCATGTTCTATTTGAACATATTCTGGCACATAGTTGTTCTATGAGAACCAAGGCATTAAAACATCCAAACATGGCAAATAATAACAATAAACAGTAGAACATTAACCTAGAAAACAATCGCAATTTTTTTTTTTGTGTGTCCGGATCAACTTGGCCGGACGCAGAACCGGACGTATCATGTCCGGATTTGCATCCGGCTTGATTTAGCCGGACACGTTGAAAACTTTTATATATATATATATATATATATATATATTAATATTATAAATTAAAAACCATTAATCTAAAACACCTCATTATTTAAAAATAAAAACATTTCCAAAAATAATTAAATAAAACAAACACAAGAAATGCAGAAATGAAATAGCAAGAGTGTTAAGGGACTCCCTGATCCGTGATGAACATTGCCATGATATTTCCTCACACTTGAGTTCAGTGTAGCATTAGAATGAAGTACCTGAAAGATTAAATCTGCCAAACCAGAAGAACTCAAGTGGAACCAGGCAGAGTTTATTTATTAAAATCGGGGAGTCGGGGCTCATGCTAAAAATTATAAAAAACTCTCAATAGATTAAAAGTAAAGTATAGCAGGTAAAAGGAAAGTGTAAAAGAAAATAGAGAGAAGTTTTATACTGGTGGGCTGCCTCCCACCAAGCTGCCCGTCTTTTCGGTCTTTGGCTAGACCTTGGTGCATCAGTTTGAAGAGTCAGGATCCCGGAGCCAAAGTGTTGAATGAACCATATCAACATCGCTCCCTTGGTACAACTTCAGCTGATGATCCATTAACCTTGAATGCTTCCCCTTTCTCGTTGACCACACCAATGACTCCATAAGGGGAACATCTGTAACTGTGAATGGACCGGACCAGCGAGATTTCAGCTTCCCCGGAAATAGTTTCAGTCTTGAATTGAACATTAGCACTCGGTCACCAATTTGAAATTCTCGTTTCACAAGCAATTTATCATGCCATCTCTTAGTTCGTTCCTTGTAAATCTTGGCATTTTCATAGGCCTCTTCTCTGAATTCATCCAGTTCACACAACTGTAGTTTCCTTTCCTTACCGGCCTTCTGAAGATCACAATTCAGAACTTTAAGTGCCCAAAAAGATTTATGTTCCAGTTCCACCGGAAGATGACATGCTTTTCCAAATACCAACTTGTAAGGAGACATTCCCAAAGGTGTCTTATAAGCTGTCCGGTAGGCCCACAAGGCATCATCCAATTTCATAGACCAATCCTTACGGGATGAACTAACAGATTTCTGTAGAATCCACTTAATCTCCCTGTTAGTTACCTCAGCTTGCCCATTGGTCTGTGGATGATAGGGTAAGGATACCTTATGTCTCACTCCATACTTTTGCAGCAAGGCTTCAAACTGCTTGTTACAAAAGTGAGATCCTCCATCACTTATGATTGCCCGTGGTACACCAAACCTAGTGAAAATGTTTTTCTTCAAAAATCTTAGCACAACCTTTGCATCATTAGTAGGTGCAGCCACTGCTTCAGCCCATTTAGTCACATAATCTACAGCTACCAAAATATAGAGGTTCGAATGTGAAGAAGGAAATGGCCCCATGAAGTTAATCCCCCATAGATCGAATGGTTCAACCTCCAAGATGTAATTCAAAGGCATCTCAAGCTTACGTAAAGGTTACCTTGGCGCTGACAGCTATCACATGTGGACACAAATGCATGGCAGTCTTTATGTAGCGTCTTCCAAAAGAAACCTGCCTCCAATACCTTAGCTGCTGTCTTGGCTGGCCCGAAGTGTCCTCCAGCTTCTCTTGAATGACAGTGGATGAGGATGTCACGAATCTCAGTCTCTGGAACACACCGACGAATAATTCCATCACCACACACCTTGAATAAGAATGGATCATCCCACCGGTACTGCTTAACAGTAGAAAAGAATTTCTTCCGCTGCTGATACGACATTTCTTGTGGTAAAATCTGCTTAGCAAGGTAATTCGCAATATCGGCATACCAAGGGTCCTCCTTAAAACCAATTTCATACACTAGTTCATGAGGAAAATATTCATTAATTGGTATACCGTTATCTGGAACTTGCATCCGTGATAAATGATCAGCAACTCCGTTCTGCACTCCGGGCTTGTCTCTCACCTCAATGTCAAACTCCTGTAAGAGTAGGATCCATCTGATCAACCGGGGCTTAGCATCAGCTTTCTGGAACAAATATCTTAAAGCAGAATGATCAGTATGTATGATGACTTTGCTCCCGATGATATATGGTCTTAACTTGTCACAAGCAAAGACAATGGCCAACAACTCCTTTTCTGTGGTGGCATAGTTCTTCTGAGCGTCATTGAGTGTCTTGCTGGCATAATAAACAACTCGCAGTACCTTCTCGTGCCTTTGACCAAGGACTGCTCCTACAGCAAAGTCGCTCGCATCACACATGATCTCGAAAGGTAAGGACCAATCAGGGGCAACAACTACAGGGGCAGTCACCAACTTTTCCTTTATTGTGTTGAATGCGTCAAGACACACCTGTGAAAACTCAAACTTTGCATCTTTCATTAGTAAATCACACAGAGGTTTTGAGATTTTTGAAAAGTCTTTTATAAATCTTCTATAGAACCCTGCATGACCTAGGAAGCTTCTAACGTCTTTTACTGAGGCTGGTGGTGGTAGTTTCTCAATGACCTCAATCTTGGCTTTGTCCACCTCAATACCTTTGCTTGATATCTTGTGACCCAACACAATGCCCTCTTGTACCATGAAGTGGCACTTCTCCCAGTTTAGTACTAGATGAGTCTCTCTGCACCTGGCTAGAATTTGATCTAAATTCTCCAAACATGAATCAAACGTTAGTCCAAACACAGAGAAATCATCCATAAATACCTCGATGCATTTCTCAAGATAATCTGAAAATATGGCAGTCATGCATCGTTGGAAGGTGGCGGCAAAGCAAAGTAGCTGTCGGTGCGTAGCATATGTTCCATAGGGACATGTAAACGTGGTCTTCTCCTGGTCCTCTATAGCAATAGGAATTTGAAAATAACCAGAATATCCATCCAAGAAACAATAATACTTATGCCCTGAAAGCCTTTCCAACATTTGGTCAATAAATGGAAGAGGAAAGTGGTCTTTCCTAGTTGCAGCATTTAGTTTCCTGTAATCAATGCACACCCTATGCCCTGTAATGGTCCTCTGAGGAACTAGTTCACCTTTTTCATTGGGGATGACAGTAAATCCCCCTTTCTTTGGTACAACCTGTGTGGGACTCACCCATTCACTATCTGAAATAGCATAGATGATACCTGCATCCAAAAGTTTAATTACCTCATTCTTCACCACTTCTTTCATGTTAGGATTCAAACGTCGTTGAGGTTGAACCATTGGCTTGCAGTTTTCTTCCAAGTGAATGCGGTGGGTGCAGAAATTTCCTGATATCCCCTTGATATCAGCAACAGACCATCCAATTGCTTCCTTATTTTTCCTGAGTACCTGCAAAAGTTGCTCCTCCTGCGAATGTGTTAGATCTGCAGAGATAATTACAGGTAAACCAGAGGGCTCAACTAAAAAGACATATTTTAAATGACTAGGGAGAGGTTTTAGCTCTAAGGTGGGTGGTGCTTTGATGGAAGGAATCAACTCCTTAGGCTCTCGCTCTAATCTCTCCTTCTCCATATGAGCACCCCTGCGAAATGGTCTACCAGCTGATAAATGGAATGCAACCTCAGCAATCTCTGGATCCTCATGAGCTCCATCAAAAGAATTAATTAAACATTTTTCTAACTCATCTAATTCAGCTGGACCAAAGATATATTCCTGCATCAAAGAGTCAATAGCATCTAGACTAAAACAGGCATGTACGTCAGAAGGATGTTTAGTAACCTTGGACATGTCAAAGACTAACTGCTCATCATGCATTCTCAAAATAATCTTACCACCCTCAACATCAATGAGGGTCCTAGCTGTTCGCATGAAAGGGCGTCCAAGAATTAAGGGTACTTCCTTGTCTTCCTCCATATCTAGAATTACAAAATCAGCAGGAAAAACAAATGTACCAACAGAAAAACTAAATCTCTAACCACACCCTTTGGAAAGATAATAGATTTATCTGCTAATTGTAAAGTAATGCTGAAATACCTCGAACCTAGTTATGTTGTCTAAACACCTAAATAGGGTGTAATAAGACTAAAAAGAGTCTTAGAAACCTTAGTAAATAAATTTAAACTAAAGAAAACACAAAATGTGCTTTAAAGTCAATAAGAGCCAAAATGTGCTCTAAGCTTGTGATAAACTTGGTTAAGACCTAATGAACTTACCAAGACCTCATTTATACACTAATGAACATATTAAACCAATTACCAAAGAAAACCAAGCTTGAAAACAAGTTTAAACACAAAATGTGCTTTAAGAAGTCTTAAAGCACATTTTTGAAAAATTGTCTTGTAAATGAGTTTTGAATGGCTAAATGTCCATCATTACTCTTAAATATATATGTGTACTATATAGTATCACATTTGGGTGGCTATATTAATGGGAAATCAAAAATTTCACTTCTAAGTGCCTTGTTTAGGTGAATAGTACTTTTATAAGCTAATTTATAACATATGTTGTATAAGTAATTAAATTGACAAGTAAAGACTATACTACCCTCATATTAATAAGGGGCCGGTTTTTCTCAAGTGTGGTGACTCACCACTCTCTAATTAAAACAATAAGTAAGTAAAGAAAATTAAGTAAAACTACTTTTTACTTTATACTACAAATATCTCCTTAAAGTAAGTTCTATCTTCATTCTCTCATTTCTTTCCTTCATTCACACGGTTTCCCACCTCTCTTCTTCCTTCTTCTTTGTTCTCTCACGGTAATACTACTACCACCATGGAAACTCCATCTTTGACCACTTGTTAAATCTAGCTCACTTGTCCAAATCAAATTCTAAGACCACCAATCTCTTCCTCTCATCAAGCTCTTCATTCCTATCTTCTCAAAACTCCAAGAGCTCCATTTCGGTGCCAAGGTGTTCCACCATTGAAGGAGCTTGAGCTTGTATTTTGACATATCATTACTCTCCTTTGCTTCTAGGTAAGGAATCTCAAAGAAAAATCATGTTTCCTCCATGTTTTTACCTTGACCGAAAATACACATTGATATAGCTCTTTGTGTGACTTTGTTCTAGCTTCATTTCAACTCTTCATGGACTAGGTGGTGTCCTCTCTTGTTATATATTCAAACTCCCTTCAAAGATCAAGGTAAAACAACTACATTAATGTTTTTGAAACAATGTAAAATTAGGGTTTACAATGAGATGAAGCTCAAAGCTTGAATACTCATTATGGTGTTTGTATATTGTCTAGAACTTGACAAGGAACCAAAATACCATACGGTTTTGTAAGGAATCAAGAAGGAAGTGTTTTGGAAAAAGAGGTAAATCTACTAACTTAATGTTGTTTAATGCCTTAGGAGAAATGAGCTTATAAATGCTTATTAAAACTACCTAAAGAGCAAATGGTGAATGACTCAGTAAAGTGTTCTCAAGAGACTAGTAAAGGGCATATGTGTGTTGAGTGTATTTGCAGGTTAAAGGCATATATATATTGTGGAAATTCAGTGTTTATGATTTAAGCACCTTAAGGGCCTAAGAGCCATGCATTTAAGGGCCTAAGTGCCATGCAATTTAAATTATGCACTATATTGTGATGTAGTGCTTTATGAGTGGAGTTTGTGTATAATAAGTACTTGATGGATTTTTAGTGTTCTTGGTTGTTTGTTGGTAAGAATAATGTGTTTTGGTTTAGCAATGTTCTAGGAGAACCTATGTCAAAATTTAGATAATAAATGAGAAGTTCTAAGTGTTAAAATGAGTTTGATAAGTTAAGGAGTATTTAAATTGGTTAAGTGTTGTTCTTGTGTAGGAAACATGCATTAAGGTGATTTGGGATGTAACAAGGAATTAGGCATGAGCTTGAGATTTTAGTATGTACCAAAGTCATTTTTGGACTTAGGTAAATACCTAGGCAAACTTTGGTAAAATAAGGAGAAGTGTACACTAGGAAAAGAGTTCAGGAAGGATATAAGGAATTAGTTGTGAGAGATGATGCTTGGGAGATGATGTTAAAATAAGGAGAAAGCATTTTGGGATAGTAGTTTTCTTAGGTAAGAAACATCATTTAGAAACCTAATGTTAAGTGTTATAAGTATTAGTGAAATTATAAGGAAAAAAATATGAGTAACAAGTGAAACATGGATTTAGGTGTGTTTAAGATGATATCTAGACATTAGAATATACCTAGGAACATTGGGTAAAGTTATATAATTAATGGAGTTGGAGAACTAAGGTAACAACACTTGAAGAATGACATTTTACCAATTCTGTAGCTTTGGTCCGGGACCTAGGTTATGGTTCAATTCCCGGACCAGGTATGAAAAAGGGCCTAGAGCTATTCAGTGATTTGGGTCCGGGACTTGGGTCTTGTACAAGGACCCGGACCACCCCCTAAATAAGCCCCGAGAGTTTTTGCCTAGAATGGTCCGGGACCTAGGACTTGTATGAAGTCCCGGACCACCCCATTAAAAGAGGCCGAGGGTTCTGTTAAGTGTAGGTCCGGGACTTAAGCTAGGGACCAAGTCCCGGACCACTATAAAACTTGGTTTTTAGATATTTAAATGATGTCTAATGATAGGGATAAGTTAGGAATGATATTATAAGGTTACATAAGACATGTTAGGAGTGTTATAATGACATTTTAAAAGATGGGAAGTTAAAACGAAATGTGGAAATGTGATAACTAGAAATGTGAAGTAGTTAATGTGACAGTGGACTAGTGCGTTAATTAACCGACGTTACTAATGTGTTTAGGATTCCCTCAAGGTGGAAACCAGTCGAGGCAAGGACCGGGTATGGTTTTCTTGCAGTCTGTTGCCTACCGGTTTACACCGGCTTGTGTGTTGTTTGTTTTTCTGTGTGTTTATGACTTTGTAAGATTAAACCATGTAAAGAGATTACAGTTGTTAAATGTTATTATGTTGTTAAGAATGACTCTCTCTTCCCTTGTGTGTGTCTAACAAGACTTGACCTATTATTGTGGAGTGTTTGTTGAGTTCGATGATGAACTACTAACAAGGGCTAACGGGGGAAGTGAGGAGTCCGGTCTGTTCCGTCCACGCGTGTGAGTATGGGAGTCGATGTCATAACCGGTTCGATTCTCTCTGTATGTTATGGTTAAGTTTCCAATTTGGTTTCTAACCTTCCCTTTAGCTTAACCAAGGCTATTTTACTGACTCACGTCGGGCCACAGGGGCATACTATGTGTTATTTCGGTGTGCTTGGATCACTATATCCGAGGCACCTTGTGTTAAGTTAACCGTTCAAACTAACCGGACGGTAACGAGTTATGTAACGAGCTAAGTATGAGCGTGGCAACATTCTCTAGGCTCTTAATGGGGACTAATTGTATTGGTTCTCTTCCTAAAAGGAATTGTATGTGTGTGATGTGTGTTATGATGTGTACAATACCCATGTTATGCTATATATGTATATGTTGTGTGTTTCAAAATAAATACCATGTCATCATGACAAATAGTTGCGCGTATCCCGGTAGTCGATGGGCTGCGCGTTAACCATGCCAGCCAAGGGTTGCTGACCCCCTCGGGGGATCCATATTTCTTATATTGCAGGATGAGGATCGAAGAAGCAGAGTGGCTCTAGATCCTAGAGAGTAGTTTACTTTTGGAGTACTTTTGGATGTTGCCCGGGGTGCGCCTGTGCTCCCGTGGCGTATTATATACTTGCTTATGATGGTTACAGTGACGGTATACGGTGAAAGGATTTGTAAACACTCGGTATTATGTTGATGTATATATATGGTTATTAGTTCTATGCTCGGGAGTCTGATCATCAGACCGGTACAATTGTATTATTCGGCCTTGTTAGCCACGTGGGTGGTTGACGGCATTGTAGCACCATTCGTTTAGTAACTGTTTAGTTGTTTATTTTCCGCTGCGATTCCAAGTAATGTGTTGTGCGTAGTAGGGGTGTTACAAATGCGAGTAGGGTTACACTCTCCTAATCCAAGTTTAAGATACATGGATAAAGGCATCAAATTTATGCTAGCTCCCAAATCACAGAGACCCTTACCACAATCGACATTACCTATTGAGCATGGAATGATTGGCAAGCCGGGATCATCGAGCTTTGGTGGGAGGTTCTTGCTAAGCACTGCAGAAACTTTTTCATGTCAATTGCACCGTCTCCTCTCAACTAATGACCTTCTATTTGAAAGGATGTCCTTCAAGAACTTCCATAGATAGGCATTTGCGTCAAAGCGCTGAAAAGGGAATATTAATTGTTAGTTTCTTAAAGATGCTAAGAAACTTCCCAAACTGCTCGTCGAGGTCTATCTTTTTTCAGTCGATTTTGGGAATGGCACTGGGAGCTCAGGGACTGTTCGTCGTGATGATCTAGAAAGCTGGACAACTTCGCCGGTCAGCTCACCATCTTTCTGTGCACTATTCAACTGGAGTTTTTTTTGACTCTGGCCCCTCTGATGATTTCTACCGTCTTTACTGACAACTTTGTCTTTTTCAGCCGGAGTGCTTTCAGCCTCAGGGATCGAGGATCAAGCTTCTTGCCACTCCTCAAGTCACTGCTTTAGGCATATTCGCGAGGATTCTTCTCTGGCTGGCTAGGTAGAGCCCCTGCAGGTCTATCAGAAAAATTTTCATTCAGCTGGGCATCTGAGTCTCAAGATGTTTGTTAAGGCTTTTCTGCTCCAAGATGAATGTCTTGTTCTCATGATTTATGCTCTCTTGCTGTTCGAGTTTCCTATTGGTTGATAGGATAAACTCTCGCATCATATTCTCTCCAAACTTGAACTCACACTAGCTGGCTGTTTCTGTGCCTGCTGGTTTCTGCATTTGCTGATTTTTGATGAGGTCTCTGAAAATGCTGAGTGTCTGCTGTGGGGGCCTCTGACTGTAGTTTATTTCCCGGAACCTCTGCTGTTGATACCCTTGATTGTTTTGTTTGTTGTAGAAGTTCCCTTGCCTTTTTCCCAGATAGTTTACCTCTTCATTTTGCTGAGGATTACATTGACACATATTGGAACTTCTAACCACAATACTCACACTTTGGAAAAGAGTCGGTCACACAGCTGCACTTGACTGAGGTTTCATCATTGCACACATCTTCTCAAATTGTTTAGACATGCTATCCATCCTAGCAGCTAAAAGAGTGTTCGAATCTACCTCATAGATCCCAGCGGTCTTTCTTGGGGGAACCTCAGTAGATGCCCTAGCACCTCCCCACTGATTAGCCGAGTTGGAGAGAGTTCCAAAACTCCTGTATCCTTTTGATTGGAAGCTCCATAAGACTTCCTCCTGCACAAGTATCCACCAAAAGTCGGCTCTGGGGATCAAGATCTTTGTAGAGGATTGTAACACGACTTCCTCTCCCAGACCGTGTGTGTGGTACTCTTCGAACAATTCCCTTGAATCTCTCCCAGCCTCTGAAAGAGTCTACCCCACTGTATTGCTTGAAGGTTGGTGATCTCACCTCTCATGGTCCCCATTCGAGATGGTGGGAAGTATTTTGCCAGAATGTGTTGTTGCTAGCTCGGTCCAGGAGGGATACTATTTGGAGATAGGGAGTTCAACCACTCTGCAGCCCTGTCCCTGAGTGAAAAAGGAAATAAAGTTAGTTTGGCTACCTCTTGAGAAGCTGGTGTTGAACATGCTCCAACCAATCGCAGGAAGGAGGTGAGGTGAACATTGGATCTTCAGTGACTGTTCCACTGAACTGCGGCGCATTTAGGACCATTGTGACATAATGGGTCTTGAATTGCCATTCTACCCCTTCCGGCAGTGCAGGGATTACTATTGGTGATGTGAGTCCCTCCACATTCGGACGAGTGTAGTCGTTCATCCTTCTTCTCTGCTGATACCGTCCATAAGATTTTCTTCTTCGGAATCAAAGGTATCCCCTGGTGAGTCCTTGAGAAACACCTCCTGGTTCAATTGCAGGCTCCAGTACTAGTCCCTGGCGACTTCTTCTCGCAAGTCATTCTATCTCAGGTTCCAGATCAAATTCAGGAGTTCCTTCAGAACGAGTTTTACCATAAACCAAAATCAGATAACTGACAGTAAAGTAGTTGTAAAAGTAAACTTAATCGGGTAAAACCAAAATGATACTAGAACCAAAAATAAGAAATAAATTGCACAAAAGCTAAGAAAATAAACAAGGGAAAATAAAATAAAACAAAACAAAACAAAATTAAATGAGATAATACCAAAATATAAATTAAACTAAGCAACCGTGCCTCCCCGGCAATGGCGCCATAAACTTGTTGGGGTAAAACCTAACGGTAAATTGTGCTGGGGGTTTAACCTAACGGCAATGTACCGGTCGATTATAGCAAGTTTAAATCTCGGAGTATTCCCTGAGTATCGAATCCAAGGAGGCAGCAGCTAGTTTAATTTCTACTTTCACACAAAAAAGAAAACTATAAATAACAGGAAATTGGGGGTTTTTGTTTGTGATGGTGAATGTTTGTAAAAGAGTTCACTAAACAATAAATAACAGGTAAATAATTGTTTTTGGTTTTGTTTGATAAAGGAATTCCGGTTTACTACTTCTCTCTAGATTGCAATTTCTTCCCCTAAGTGATTTCTGCAATATTCTGAATAACCCTAGAATAAGGATAACTCGTATTCGGTCTCCCGCTCCACGAATTCTAATTAGCAAAGACTGAATCCTAACTCTCGTTATGAATCCACTGTTTACTAATCGCTTTAAGCATAGTCTAGATCAATGGTCAGCTAGTGTTTTTTAGGAATTACCATCTCTATACTACCGGTTCATTCCCTGTAGTCAATTGATAGCCGCAGTTCTCAGTTATAAGCTAACAAACTGATAGACTCAATTACTTGATCAGATTAATAAGTCTAGGAATTCATAAGGGCAAAGAACTTTATTCTATTGTACTGCAGAAAATCACAAAGGTTCAGAAATAATTATTCTAGAGATACATAGTAAACCGAAATTAAAAGCGACTACTCAGCCATAGACAAAATAACAATGCTCAATATAAACAGCATAAGGATAGAGGGATTTAGCAGAAAAACTGGTTTTAGAAGCCGTCGAGATGATTCTGCAAATTCCACTCCTGTCCGGCTGTCTTGGGTCGGACGCAATCCGGACACGTTCTGTCCGGATCCGGACGTGGGTCGGACAAGGGTAAATGAAGCACAGTGAGCAGGGTTCTGTCTGTGAGTGAGGGTGAATGTTTACGGAGAAAGATTCGTGAATGGAGATGGATGGTTTTATCGTGGAAGAGAGGGTGGTATGTAGAGAGGATGAAGAGAGGATTAGACTCTGAGAGTCTGGGACGATTTCAAATGAAGGCTCAAGGACTCTTTAAATAGGCTGAGGAAATAGACAGATGTTGGTGGGAGTATTGGCGTGTTGTGAGTAATTGAGTATGGTGATGCTTAATAAAAACTGAGGTCTGATAATTGCGCCGCCCGTCTGATAATTGCGCCGAAAGCCCAATTATCAGTACGAGTGCGTTTTTATTTTTCATCGCTGTGTGACGTCCGGATTGTGTCCGGGTTGTGTCCTGGTCCGGACGTGACACAGAACCTCTAGATCTGAAACTCGAAACATGTCCGGACCGTGTCCGGCCGGACGTGAGACAACGGTTTTGGATCTGAATCTCGGAATATGTCCGGATCGATGTCCGGATCCGGACAGGGCACATAATTCTCCTTTGGGTCACGTCCGGCTAACTTGACCCGGACACAGATCCGGACGTGAGACGTCCGGTTCTGCGTCCGGCCAGGTTGACCCGGACACGACCAATTTTTGTGTCTCTTTCCCTGATTTGTTCCCCGTTTGTTGCGTTGTAATCCTTATGATGTAAAATCTTCATTTCCCTGGGTTTTTTCCTATATTTAACATATAAAGTGCATTAGTTCATATCAAAACATCAATCTTAGGAAAACACAGAATAAGTGGGAAACATTGCTTAAATTATAGCAGATTATAAGGTAATTAAACCTTTAAAGCCTATATGTTTCACACTTATCAACTGTTACAATTAATATTATTCTTGCGCTTTTTAATAAATGTCATGAGTTTATTAAATTATTTTACTAAATCTATTTTGATACGACCAAGTGATAAATAGATAGGTTAAATTAATCTGTATATCTGTGGAATTATTGATTGGATTAATTAATTATTCCTGCAGACGTAAATTATTATTCCTCGTACTTAATCCGTTTACATGTGTTTCTGCTTTGAACCTAGACTTGGTCCTGCATTTCTGGTAAATGAGTTCTTCTGAGACTATGATTTAGCTCTTAAGAAAATTATAGGAATATTGCCAATCTATCTTAATTAACCACTAGACATAATTGATCAAACGGTTTTAACCTGAACCCAGAGTCCCATTCATCCATATCATCTATCACTTTATTTTATCTGTTATTTATTTTCTTGACTGTTATTTTAATTATCTCATTCTTATTATTTATTTAAATCCCAAAACAAAACAAAACCCCCTTTTTGAGTTAACCATTACCTAAGGCTAGACTTACTTTATCAAGTCCCGTGGATTGACACCTGGTCGCTTCTAAATTGCTATACTACTGCGACCGGGATTTTTGCACCCGACGATCTATTGAACTATTGAATTCTAGGATTATTTCTAGGCTTTTAATACACCAAATAAATCGTTTGCATGTATATATATAGTAGGCGTAGTAAGACCGAAACTGTTATCGGCATCAGTTTGTGAATACTCGGTACAGTTGAAAGGTGTATGTTTTGTTGTTGTTAATGGAAAGGGATAGTAATGTGTAGTCGCTCGGGAATTTAGCCCATCAGACCGGTACAATGTATATGTATTAGCCTTGTTAGCCACGTGGGTGGTTAACGGCGTGTAACACCAAGAGGTTAAGTATGTGTTGAAGTTTGTTTTCCGCTGCAGTTTGTTGTTAAGTGTGTATGTTGTTTGGATGGGGTGTTACAGTATGAGTATGTATGCGTATGTATGGAGTAACGAGTAAAAGAGTAATCTCCACCCGATTAACCCGGGTGGACCAATGAAGCTAACAAGTATTGTATATTGTGTATGTAAAGAGTATGTGTAATTCGGAAGAAGGTAAGTATGTATTGGATGGTTTACATTGTATTCCTTGTGTGTAATGAAGTGTTTGTATGTATGCCTTGCGTAAGCATTGTAGTATTGTGTATGAAAGCATGTATGCATGATGTATGAATAAAAGAACTGCATGTATTCGACCAAGTGGTCGGCGTACCCTCACTAGTACACGGGGTATGCGGTTATCATGCTCAACGAAAGCTGACCCCTTCGGGGGAACGTTTTTAGTGTGCAGGTACCCGAAGAGGATATGGTCAAGGCACGAGACCGGCGACTACATTTGGATAGTAGTAGTAAAATGTAGAGGTGTACTAATTAGCACACCCCTTGTACTTAGGAAGTAAGTAGTTGTGAGGAATGGGTAGTGGTTGGACTCTTAATGAGTATGTATGGAATTGAAGGAGGTATCCTACTTGTATAAGGATCTTAGTAAACTTGGTGTATTAGCATGTATTGAACTTATGGAGTATTGCATTGAATGGGAAATGGTAGTACCTAATTGGTAATTGTAGTGAAGATTGTGTTTGTGTAGCACTCGGATATTCCGGTCCATCAGACTGATGTTGTATGTAAAAGTAGTAGCCTTGTTAGTCACGTGGGTGACTAACGGCGTTGTATCACCCACTGTATGTAAGTATGTATCCGCTGCATGACTCTGAAAGCACGAGAAGATTGAACGGTAATGTTTGTATTGATAGTAGGGGTGTTACATGATTTAGGTAATTACTTAGGATTTTTCAACATGAAAATATACCTTAACTTGATCTTGTTGTTCCTTGTGTTGTTGTTGAATCTAGGAACCTCCTTGGAACACTTATGCTTGGTGAATTCTTGTAGGTTTGCTAGGATGATTCTTGCTTCAAGACTTAGGAGAATTAGCTAGGAAATTACATAGAAATGGTGTTAGAACTTATAACACCATTAATGGAGCTTTGAAGCTCTAAGGAATTAACTAACAAATGAAGAAGGAAAAGAGAGAGTTTGCAAGCCTTACCAATCGGCTGAATGGGGCAAATGAGCATAGACACTCACGTAGGAAGATAAGGGAATGGAATGATAGAATTTTCTTTTGACAAAATAATGTCAAATTTAGGTATTCTTTTCCTTAGTTTATTGTTTGTTGTTTGGCTCCATAAATTGTCTATAATTGACTAGACTTACGGCTGATTGCTAAGGGATAATGGAGTCTTTGTTTGACAACTTGAAAGAAGAAGACAAGAGCTATGGTAGGTGTATGTTTACTTTAGCATTTTAAATGTTGATTGTCTTTGATTTCCTCCTTGTATGTTACGGTAGTAGGGACTGAATATGGCAATTGATTTATTGTCAGTTGAAGACATAAGAATATGCCTATGTGGGTAGGTGTTTTATTGACTAATTATAAGGCAATATAAACCTTCTTTTCTAGCATAAAATCGGCACCCATGTGATACTACTAGACAATTGATTTTTGTTTGTTTTTGACATAGATATATGCATTGTTAGGTAGTTGTCTTCCTTGACCAATTTGACAGCAATCAATCCCCCTTTTTATGGATCCAAATCGGCAGCACAAGGGTAGTAACATGGCTGTTTTGTTTGTCATGTATAAACTAGTACTAAAGTAGATTCTAGCCACTTATTTAATTTCATTACTTTTGTTTAACTTATTCCTTTGTTGTTGTCTTGCAGGTCATACGGTAATGGTAGCCTTAATTGACTGATTTTTATTTGACATTATCACATGGCCATGTAGGGATGAGTCATCATGTAACACCCCAACCCGAAATCTAACAACCTGAACGACGATCACTCCCAATAAAACATAAACTGCAGCGGAATAAATTACAATAACCGGGCGGTATTACAATGCCGTTAGCCACCCTTGTGACCAACAAGGCTAACTCCAAATACAAATCTCCAAAAGTCACGGTCTGAATACGAATACAACCCGAGATACTAGGAATCAAACTCAAAGTTTCAATAATTAAGTAAAACAAATAACTAGTAATAAACTCCCATAGTTTGATCTACCCCACCTACACTCGGTGTGGTAAACTCTTCAACTTCAGGTACCTGAAAAATGGGGGTGCCCCCAAAGGGGCTCAGCAAACAATGCTAGTATGGAAAACGTGCAGCCCATCGGCTACTAGGCCACGCCAACTACTTTGTCGAATACATGCAGTTCATTTTTGTAAAGCTGTAAACAAGCATAACATGATAATAACAAGTATCCATACAAGGACAACAATGCCACATAGAACAAGACTTTAGAAGGTCAAGTTAGATGAACTGTAATCATTTGATAATAGTCGGGTCCACACGATGAGGCTGACAGGTGTATAAGAGTATGTCAATATAGTGAAGGTATAGTGACCTTGTTAAAAGAAAAGGTGGGTAATGAGTCCCTCAGAAGATAACGTAGTTAACTCCTATACTTTAAAGAGGTGGGTATCGAACCCTCGAGAGGAATAAAGTCTTCCTCCCCACTTGAACTGTTCCGGTACGCAGCCGGTGAGTGACATAGTGCACCCAAAACTCCCGTCGCGACGTAAATTGAATAGGAGACGACCTGTGACAGGTACGGCTCCTGTAGCATGCATGTCCAGATCCAACCGGGCTCCTCGTTCTCATAGTATAGAATTGTTAGGTGTCACACAAGGACGTTAATCAAGAACACAATGTGTATTGTCGATTATCATGTTTAGGATAACGACGTCTGTTATAAAGTGAAGTTAGTGAGAAGCTTGAGTACAAGTTCTCGGTGTAATAAAACGCAGGTATTTAATCCACTGGTAATGTAGTGTTGTATGCGTGGGACATACACGTTGTAGTTAGTATCATTCACGCATATAAAATAACACAACAGTGCACAAGAGTAATACAACATTTTACAATAATTATCTTGGTCGTTATTTCAAACAACAGATAGCACACAAGCCGGTGTAATCCAGTAGCAAATAGGTTGCAAGAATCCCATACCGTTCACCGTAGATTGCAGTTGAATATATCCTGGTCAACGTTTGGTCAAGTATTGTCCTATATTAGGATTAACTGAGAGGGTTAATTTATGTTACCCTTGTATAATAATTTTATTAGATCATTCAACAATTTCGTATTTATTATTTCATGTGAGGTTTATTTCTTCATACTTAGATAGTTTCTTTTAACCTCTTAACCTCATTGATAATTAAGGTGTTTATATATATTCCAATACATAGTCTTAATGAATAGCTTATATTGTGTGGTAATTTCCTTTAATTACCTTATGATTTAATGTATAACTTATTTTGTTATTCCTTCCTGGTTTATTTATAAATCCTTAAATGTACATATATGTATATATTTATTCATGTACTATTTATGTTACATGTTTTTAATTGTCTAGATGACATAATAACTTTATAATTTCTCAACTATATTTATATGCCATACATGAACATAATATTCTTATAGTTTTTATTATTCCCCTTCTAACCATAAATAATATTTATTGGTTACCTTTAAATTCCTTATAACTATACAAGCCATAGTTTTAATTCCATAATCCCATAAATCAAAATTCTTTTTCTAATTCCTCCAAATATCCACATAGGACCTATATTTATTTAAATCTAAATTCTTACCCTTATATTTCGGTTATTTACAAAACAATCATAATAATTCATAAACTTTACATTTAAACTCTAATCTCATTATATTATATAGTTTTAATTCCTTATTTAATTATATTACAAAACCACCATTAATATTTTGGTATATAACTTTTGAATAATATAACTTTCAAAAATTACAACTTAGCCCCTCAAACTTTCGGCTTTAATATATTCTTTCCCATAATTACAATTTAACCTCAAAATCTTATTACCTTTACATAATGTCTTATAAACTATAGTTTTAATTTTAATTCCCTTTAATTGCCGAATATATATATATATATATAATTCCTTAAATTACAAATCTAACCCCAAACAATTCGGTTTTGACATAAACTTTCTTTAATTACATTTTCACCCCAAAACTTTATAATAGTTACTTAATAACTTATAAACTATAGTTTAAATATTTAATTCCTCTAAATTTCAGAAGTGTACTTTATAATTCTCTTAATTATGGATTCGCCCCATATTAAACTCCAAATTTTCATAATAACTTTTATAAATTACATAATAGCCCAAAACTTTGTGAATTTTGTTATTTTAACACTTGTTTAAATTATCTAAAATTCATAAACTTAATTCCTAACCTTATATTATATCATAATTATCCCAAGGAAGCCTTTTACTCTCGGCTTTTATTATATATACACCAAACTTTGTAAAATTTACAATTTAACCACATAACTTAATTAATTAGCCATTTAAGCACTAATAAAATATTTTTAACTCACCAACTTTATAATATAAGTTTATATGCATAAGTAGCTCATTAAAACCTATTCTACACCAAGACCATTCGGCCATAATTTTTAAGTTACCACATAGTATATAAAAGTAGATTTATAAGTCATAATAATTGTACATAAATACATATGAGTCATATAACTCATGTAAAAATTATTGTAATGTCTTAGATTGATTCTTAGCTCAAAATAGAGCATATTTATCCTTGACAAATCGGTATGAACAAACATTTATCCTAGGTAGATTTTGTGACACAAAAATGTGTCTTAAGGAAATAAATTTACCATGTATGTTATAAGCTATATTTTTGGCATAAGTTACCATGTAGTTTCGGTTTTAAATACCCTAGAAGGTGTACATAATTTTTGTATAATTTTTAGAAGCTTAACCAAGCTTAAAACATAAAGGTTTGCTTAGTAAACTTACTTCTTAATAAAGGATGGTTAAGTGCTTGAACTCTTCTTGAATCTTCAAGCTTTCTCCAAAGGAAATTGATGCTCCACTTCAGTTTTTATGGAAGAGGTGAAGGGGTTTAGGAGTTAGATCTTTAACAAAGATCTTAAGTAGATTTGTAAGTAGTTTTCCAAGGATTTACCTTAAGCTTTCTTCTTAGAATTTCGGCACACCTAAGATGGATGAAGAACAAACTTTCCTTCATGAAAATGAAGAAGAAAAGAGCCTTAGAAGAAGTAGAATTTGGTTACACATAAAAATGTGCTTTAAGGATTTTCAAGCATGAAAAATACCTTAAAGTAACCTTGAGATGCTCCTTGGATTAATGTTGATTTAGACCACCTCCTTGGAGTATATTTTGATGCCGAATCCTTATAGCTGTGCTAGGAAGTTTTACTTCAAGGCTTGATAAGAAATGCTAGGAAATTACCTTAAAGATGAAGATAGAAGTAAAATCTACATTAATGGACTTAAGAGCTTCAAAGGAAGAAGATGAAAGGAGAAGAGAGGATCTTACCCAACCGGTTGCAAGGAGTAGAGGAATTGGAATTGCAACCGTATGACTTAAGCTAGAATTGTCTAGTTTTGATTTGTTTATTTTGGACCCATAATTGGCATGTTAGGTCATGTCTTTGTTTAATGTTTTTTCTTTAGTTTATTAGGCTCCAACATCCCTAAATTAAGGCACCCATTCGGCCATGTTACAAGGCAAGGCAAGGTGGAAGAAATAATGGAAGCTAGAGGGACAAGGTAAGTTAGGTAAGGTTTGATTTTTCAATGTTAAACTTGTCTTCTTCTTCCCTTGAACATGGCCGATTTCTAGGCCTAATTGGAGCCTCTCAATCGGCAGCTAAGAGCCATAGACAAGCATGGGATGGTCACTTACATTTAACAAATCAAAAAGTAGAATCTAGATCTACTTTTTGCTTTAATTATTTTTGCTTTTGTCAAGCTAACATGGCCTTGTTTTCTTGCAGGATTTCGACAGCATGGGGGTCAAATAAGACTTTTATTCTTCTGCCTTTAAGTATTATAGCACATGGGAAGGTGAGTCACCATGTTCTATGTCTTTTATAAGTTTTAAATGTAAATTTTATACTAGTTTTTAGGCAGAAAATCGGCCCCTATAGAGCACCTTGTTTGACACTGCCTTTAGTTTATTTATAGGGTCAATTCATCCCCATTTAAGATTCATAATTCGTGGCATGTCAAAAACTACAAGGTAATTGCGTAAAACGCGTTTTAGTGACACCCGAAGGTGCGTTTTGTGCTCTAAGGCTATTTTGGAAAATAAGTTGTCTACATGAGTTCCAAGTGTTTATAAACATTTTTTATAGTCAATAATGATATATTAAGGTGTTACATTGAGTTATATGGGGTTACATCAACTCATGACATAATTCCCGGGCTATCGGGACACTCCCGTGGCAAAAGGAGCGTTAAGAAATTCCCCCGAGGATTTTGTTGAATTTGAGAAACTAGCTAGCTCGTGGGTTCTCTTTAGAATGATTATTAATGATGTTAGGAACTCTAATAATGAATTTTATAGGAGTTCGTGCCGCCTCGGCACCTCTCCGGGCTTTTCGTGCTTTAAGGGGCGTGCGTGAGCACTCCCGAGCGTTTTGCGTTTTTGACTGGATATAGCCTAGGGACTATGTTTGTATAGTCATATAATGAGGGTATGACCATTTGGTTATAGTTTTATAAGGTCATACAAGGTCATGCTTAATCGCATGTTTCTAAGGCGTTTTAGCGTTTATGGTGAAACGACTATTTTTACGTAACGTTTTCATGCATGTATTTGCATGTGTACGTGAAATGGTTTATATTTGGATTATTTTTCATTAAATAATGGTTTTATAATGTTAATTAGATTTGGGGTATTTCACATCATTCCATAAGGCAATTTTATTAACTAAAACTAGCCAAAATACACCCTAAATGGCGCACACAATAGGGATCAAATGGGACTGATTTTTAATTTGATTCCTGTCACACTATATTTTATTAAGACCATATTATAACATGTAATAGGTTCCAGCATTTAATTGGTACATTTATATCATGGTAAAAGATGAAAGTTCTAAGGTAAAAATGCGGATTTTAGGTACCTTTTTGATGATAAAATCGGCCCAGTTTATGCTGTGAGTTTAGCACTGGATTAATTGATTTAGATGTTCAATTTATCCCCTTTAATATTATCAACTCGTGGCTCCTCAAAAACTTCAAGGCAATTGCGTAGAACGCATTTTTGTGACACCCGAAGGTGCGTTTTTGTGCTTTAAGGATTTTCTAGAAAATAATTAGTCGCTATGAGTTCCAAGTGTTTATTGAAATTTTTTATAGTCAATAATAATATGTTAAGGTGTTACATTGAGTTATATGGGGTTATATCAACTCATAACTCATTTTTCGGGCTACCGGGACACTCCCGGGGCAAAAAGGAGCGTTAAGAAATTCCCCCGAACACTTTGTGTATTTTTGAAAAAGTAGCTCGAGAATTATCTTTAGAATGGTGAATATTGATGATAGGAACTCTTAGAATGATTTATATTGGAGTTTGTGCCACTTCGGTACCTCTCCAGGGCACTCCCCGGGGTTTATGGGGCCCCCATCGGGAACTTCCGAGCACTTCGTTTTTAACTGAGAATTTAGATTGAGAACTTCATCTTAAATGTTCATTAAAGTTATTGTGCATTTAGAATGAAGTGTAATGCTTTACTTTATTTAATAAAGTATTTCCGGGACTTTCGGGCCTTACGGGGCCCTTAAGGGAACTCCCGGGCATATTGTATTTTTACTCAGTTCTAATTGAGGACTTGTGTTTTAAAGGTCATAAAATGATCCTTGATTAACTTCATATGAGTTTTATAGCTTATATAACTTGGTTAGCTTAAGGTCGGGCTTTAACGCTCGTTTTTGACCTTAAGGAGTTTCGGTGCGTTTTAACGCCCAAGTGTTTATATACTTTTCTCAGGGTTTAATAATCCCCAGATAATATTTATTTACCTTTATTTAATTATTTAAAGGTTAGGGGTATTTCACATGCCATTACTCGTCCAAACGAGTAAAGAAGCAGAAATAAACTAAAAAAAAGATTTAACACTGGAAATATTTACACAGCCGTAGTGATGACGAGATACTAACCTATACATCAATCTAAACCAAAGATAATCTTAACGACAAGTGAGCGTCTAGGAATTCCTGATTGTATACAAAATTAGTAACTCATTAACTCGTATTCATACTAATACAACACTAAGTCTCGTGCGGTAATTAAAATCCTAACTACCTGGGTCCCGCTCTTCGGCTTTAGTGATAATCATCACCTGCACATATGCCATAAAGGCTCAACGATAAACGCTGAGTATGCCAGGCCTGGACCCTATTGGTCACTTAATAGTCAAGGTCGTCATTATTAAGTTCGTTACATGCTTTACCGGTGTATAGGTAAATGAACGCAGTAAACGCATGGATGGCGGTAATATAAACAGTTAATACAGGCACTACAATTCACACACCACAATATACATTTAATCACAAAGCACTCGATCACAACAACGATCAACACATTGCCGTTAGTAACGGTCTCCCATACCATCTTCACATACGGCCCCCCGGGCCCTCACATAACTTTACACATTTTTGTTAGCACTGCCGGGCGTTAGTTAGGACAACCCGAAATAACCTCACTTGGACAGTAGTCCCATGCACACACGAGGTGTCCATTCACTTAGCCTTTCTAAAGGCGTTCATACTTTGCCTTTCTAAAGGCGTCCATACTTTACCTTTCTAAAGGCGCCCATGTTATCACCATGCCTGTCGATCTATCTAGGCTCGATCAGGGTAAATCAGAGTAAGCCCGATCTGGGTTAACTCAAGAGATCTCTACGTGCGACCAGTAGCTAGTGACTAACTGGATTAAGGTAAACCATCCACTCATACATTCTCCGATATTCGACTTAGTCAGCCAGTTACAGTTTTAGGTATGAAGAATATCACTTATTTGTTGGCTGCCCCATGGGTCTTACTGAATTACCCCTAACATTTAAATAATTAAATAAAGGGAAATAAGTATTATTTAGGGGATTATTAAACCCTGAGAAAAGTATATAAGCACTTGGGCATTAAAACGCACCTAAACTCCTTAAGGTCAAAACGTGTGTTAAAGCCCGACCTTAAGTAAAACAAGTTATATAAGCTATAAAACTCAATGGGAAGTTAATCAAGGATCATTTCATGACCTTTAAAACTCAAGTCCTCAGTTAGAACTGAGTAAAAATACAAAATGCCCAGGAGTTCCCTTAAGGGCCCTTTAAGGCCCGAAAGTCCCGGAAATACTTTATTAAATAAAGTAAAGCATTACACTTCATTCTAAATGCATAATAACACTTTAATGAACATTTAAGATGAAGTTCTCAAGATAAATTCTCAGTTAAAGACAAAGTGCTCGGAGGTTCCAGATGAGGGCCCCATAAACCCACGGGAGTGCCTCGAAGAGGTACCGAAGTGGCACAAACCCCAATATAAATTATTCTAAGAGTTCATATCATTAATATTCATCATTATAAAGAGAATTCTCAAGCTACTTTTTCAAAAATACACAAAGTCCTCGGACGAATTTCTTAACGCTCCTTTTTGCCTCGGGAGTGTCCCGGTAGCCCGAAAATTGAGTTACGAGTTTATATAACCCCATATAACTCAATGTAACACCTTAACATATTATTGTTGACTATAAACAATGTCAATAAACACTTAGAACTCATAGAGACTAGTTATTTCTCAGAAAATCCTTAAAGCACAAAAACGCACCTTCGGGTGTCACAAAAATGCGTTTTACGCAATTGCCTTGTAGTTTTTGAGGAGCCACGAGTTGATAATATTAAAAGGGTATAAATTTACCATCTAAATAAATTAATTCCAGTACTAAACTCATAGTACAAATGGGGGTGATATTTGGGACAAAAAGGTACCTAAAATCAGCATTTTTACCTTAAAACTTTCATCTTTTACCATCATATAAATGTACCAAATAAATGCTGGAACCTATTACACATATTAGTATGGTCTTAGTACAATATAATGTGACAGGAATTAAATGAAAAATTAATCCCATTTGATCCCTATATCATGCGCCACTTTAGGTCCCATTTGGCTAGATTTTTACAAAATATTATCTATTGGATGGTGACTCACCTTAGCATGTCTTATATAATGAGGTATCAAAAAATTTCAGTCATAAGAGGCTTCATCACCGTAAGCCTACACAAATAAACAACAAGAAGAATTAATATAACAAAAGTTATAAGAATTAAATTACATAAAATAACAAAGCCTAGATCTACTTTAGACTAATGTAATGAAATCAAATAAAACACCCATGTTACCAGCATGGGGCTGCCGATTTATTACATAAGAAAGGGAGAATTATTGCTACAAAATTAGTCAAGAAAGACAACTACCTAATCAAGCATAATCCATGGTCAAAGATAGACAAGAATCATTGTCTTGTAGCTACCCTTGTGCCAATTTCAACAAGCAAAGAGACCTTGATTGACTTGTAAAATTCAAAGTGAAATACCTACCAATATAGCCATGTTTCCCTTGGCTTAAATCAACTAAATCTGTAGCCAATCTACATTAGCACTACCGTATAAAACAAGGAGAAGACAAGACTAATCAACATTAAATTGTAAAGTATTACACCTACCTAACTTGTTGCATAGTGGATTTATCGTGAGTGATTAGAAGAGGTGTAGTTATTAAAAGAAAGAAATTAATACTCAAAATATTCGTCGGGCTGCAAATTAAAACCCGGTCGTAGTAGTGTAGAAGACAGAAGCGGCCGGGGTCAAACCATGGGACTTATAGCGAGCTAAAGTAGTTCCTAAGCTTGTCACAAAAGGGGGAAGTTAATTGACTTGTTTTTAGAGAATTAAAAGAGCAGATTAAATTACCGAGTGCAGATGAATTAAATGGAACTCCGGGTTCAGGTTTTATATAATCTGATTAATTATGCTATCTCTACGGTTTAATATATTAGTTTGGCAAAATTCCTGTTATTATCCTAAGGACTAAGTCATAGACCCTTAAGAACTCGTTTACCAGAAAATGCTCGGTCTAATCAAGGTTCGAGCAAACTATGTAAACGGACGTTAAATTCAAGGAATTATAATTGCATCTGTAAATACTAACTTATTAAATCATAATAAGTTTTCTCCAGATTTACGGCTTAAATAACCTGTCTATTTATCACCTGGTCTGATCAAAATAGACTTAGGAAACATTTTAATAAATTCATGTAATTTATTAAAATGGTGAGAGAAAACCTTTAAGCGTAACAAACTATTTTTATTTTAACCGGTAGAAATTTTATTACACAACTAACAAACCATAATTAAAACCCTTGCCCGGAGTATATCCTCTTAGCCCGACATATTTAAGACAGAATAAGAAGTAGAGGAATACATCTGAAAAGATGTTTATTTCCGCTCCGCTATCTTATCTGCTAATATTTTTGGCAGAGGTTGGACATAATAACAATAGGAGATGCGTGGATGATGAATGGAGAAAATGAAGAGGAAGAAGAGTGGGAGCATACGTAGGATTTTTGTAACTAAAATGAGAGATTTTGAGTGTTGAGTTTGGGGTGGTACGTGTGTATATTTGGTTGAAAGTGTAGTGTGTTATTATAGAGGAAGGGCTCATTAATTGCAGGGGACAGCTGAATACGTGTGAGAGAATTAAGGGGAGTAGATGAACAAGTCGACAAGCAAGTCGACGGGTTCCAGAAACAAGTCGACAAGCAAAAAAGTCGACAAGCAAGTCGACGCGGAGAAAAGGCTCGAATTTAATTCACGTCCGCATGGCTACCTCATCTGCGTCCGCCTCTATAGCATGCGGACGTCTCTGTGCTCCGTTCTTTGTCCGCGCCAGTGTCCGCCTCTAAATCATGCGGACACTCCCGTGTCTTCCGCCTCTTGCGTCCGCCTCCAGACCTCACAGCGTCCGCCTCAAAACCAGGCGGACACAAGTGTTTTGACTCCTTTCTTCTGCGAACTTTGACCGGCTCTAGATTCTTCGTTTGGACTCCGTTTCCTGAGCCGTTTGCGTCTATACGTTCGTCTCTTCGTCTACTTTACTCCCAGCTTGGTTTTCCTCATATTAAACCAATAATTTTGTGAGATAAACAATAAAACATAAACTAGAGGAAAACTAACCGAAGTGGAGAAATGAGCAAGAAAAGTGCTAATATTATACATGAAATACACCTAATAAACATGCTCATTTGGACACTTATCACACCCCCACACTTATCTTTTTGCTTGTCCTCAAGTAAAACCATGTACCTAAGCAAGTAGGAAATGCTCAATACTAACAAATATTATTATGAAGGGTAGGATAAAAAAGTCAATAGTTTATGATCTCTAAAACTTATTGAGGAGTGTGAAAAATTATCTGCTGGTGGCATAGGTGTGCTCAAGGTGAAAACAAAATTTAGAATTTCGGGGTATGATCTAAGGTACTTCAATGTTTCTTTTTTTTGGTGACTCCGAGAACTTTTACCATGGCCAACTTATCTCAAGAATGGGCATTGAGGAAAAAATAAAAGGAAGAAAAGATTTATGCATTTGCTTCACTTTTGCATGAGGGATGAGAAAATGTAGGCATAATGCCTTTGTATTCAGGAACACTCAACTCTCTTTTGTTGGTTACCAATGGTGTCTCGAAAGTCCCTTATTTTTTGTATACTTCTTCTTTTTTTTTTAACAAAGAAATACCCCTTAGCAATCCCTAAGAGAGAAGACAGAAAGAAACCCTGAGCAATAAAATCCAATCATTTGCAGATTATTTGGTCACACCGCATATAAAAATGCTCCTCAAAAGTAATCAAATGAAATTTTTTTTAAAATTTGTACCCTTTATCCCACAATTCATAATAGTATTTGTTTTTAAAGAGAACAACCTACATTAGCAGGGTACATAATTCAATTTGAACAAATGTGAGGTAAGCAGAAATAAGCAGAGAGACTTTAACAATTTAAAGCATTTAGATGTCCTAGGTTCTTCCCCCACACTTTAGCTCAAGCAATGCCCTCATTGCGTAGATGAAATAAAATTAATAGGGCAAGCAAAGTAAAGGAAAGAGTGTACTCCCCAGATTTCGTAGAGTGTGTAGAGCTCCCCCACACTTGAGTGTTGCTGTGGAATGTCATGAATTAAACCTGTAACGAATATTCTACACAGCGAGAAGAACTCAAGTGAAGCCTGCATTTTATTATAGCAAATAAAAGGGAAATATAGTACAAAAAAGGAAAAACATAGTAAATTAAAGGAAAGATAAAAGATAGATAGTGGGTTGCCTCCCACCGAGCTGCCCGGGTTTAACGTCTCTAGCTAGACGTATTTGACCAAGTTTTAGTTTGGAGAAGAGTTCAAGGGCGAATTGTCCTGCTGTTCTTGGACAAAATAAGTTGCAGATAGGTTAGTTGAAATATTGGAATGAGAATTATACCTTTTAAGACGTGCCCCATTGACCTTAAAAGTTTCGCCTTGTTTGTTCTGGAGTTCAAAGGCACCGTACGGGGTTACACTAACAATTTGAAAAGGGCCGGCCCAATGTGACTTGAGCTTCCCAGGGAAAATCCTTAATCTCGAGTTATATAAGAGAACCCAATCACCAATTTCGAATTCCTTCTTGAGGATCATCCTGTCGTGGAACTTTTTGGTGCGCTCTTTATAGATCTTAGCATTCTGGAAAGCCTGATCTCGCAGCTCTTCTAATTCGGATAACTGGAATTTCCTCTTCTCTCCTGCAGAAGTCATGTCAAAGTTTAGGGCTTTGATTGCCCAATATGCTTTATGCTCCATCTCTACAGGAAGGTGGCATGCTTTTCCATAGACCAGCTTAAAAGGAGACATCCCGATGGGAGTCTTGAATGCAGTGCGGTAAGCCCAAAGCGCATCATCCAGTTTAAGTGCCCAATCCTTCCGTGATGAGTTAACCGTCTTCTGAAGGATCCATTTTAACTCTCGGTTGGAAACTTCTGCTTGACCGTTTGTCTGGGGGTGATAAGGTAAAGCTACCTTGTGACGTACCCCGTATTTAACCATAAGTGCTTCAAATAAACGGTTGCAGAAATGAGTTCCTCCATCACTAATAATAATCCTGGGCACTCCGAAACGGGTGAAGATGTGCTTTTTGAGGAACCTGGTTACTGTTTTTGCATCGGCATGATGACACGGTATGGCTTCTACCCACTTTGACACGTAATCAACTGCCACCAGAACATATTCGTGGCCCTGTGAGGAAGGGAACGGTCCCATGAAATCTATGCCCCAACAATCAAAGAGCTCTACTTCTAGTATCCCTTGTTGCGGCATCTCATGTCTCCTGGATGTGTTACCCATTTTCTGACAATTATCACATTGTCTGCAGAATTGGTACACATCTTTATGAAGGGTTGGCCAATAAAAACCTGAGGCCAGGATCTTAGCAGCGGTCCTTGTGGGTCCATGGTGACCTCCGGCTTCCCGAGAATGACAAAAGTGAATGACGCTTGAAACCTCTTCTTCCGGGAGACATCGTCGAATTAACCCATCAGCACTAACTCGGAACAAGTACGGGTCCTCCCAGAAATAATGCCTCGAGTCAGAAAGGAATTTCTTCTTCTGGGAGTAGGAAAATCGTAGGGTACTGTTCCTGAGACTAAATAATTGGCCAGGTCTGCGTACCATGGCTCCTGTACTTTGGTGATGGAGAAGACAGTCTCGTCGGGGAAGAATTCGTTGATGGGCACACTATCCGTAGGAGTCACCAACCTAGAGAGATGGTCGGCGACGACATTCAGTTTCCCGCTCTTATCTTTGACTTCGATGTCAAACTCTTGAAGTAGAAGAATCCAGCGCAGTAAGCGAGGCTTGGCTTCTTGTTTTGTGAATAAGTATTTGAGAGCGGAGTGATCTGTATGCACGATGACTTTGCTTCCCCATAAGTAAGATCTGAACTTATCGAGGGAGAAAACTATAGCCAAAAGTTCTTTTTCGGTGGTCGTATAGTTTTTCTGCGCATCGTTCAGTGTTCTGCTAGCATAGGCGATCACTCTCAAGATTTTCTCTTTCTTTTGGCACAGAGCAGCCCCCACGGCATAGTCACTTGCGTCACACATGATCTCAAAAGGAAGAGACCAATCAGGTGGTATGACTACAGGTGCTGTCACCAATTTTTGTGTTATTGTTTGGAATGCAGCTGAACATCTTTCATCAAAATGAAACGGGGCATCTTTCTGTAGCAGGTCGGTCAAAGGTTTGCTGATTTTGGAGAAGTCCTGAATAAACCGCCGATAAAATCCTGCATGCCCTAGAAACGCTCGTATATCTCGAACTGTTGTTGGTGCTGGTAACTTCTCAATAACCTCTACCTTGGCTTTATCCACTTCTATCCCTTTTGCTGATATTTTATGTCCAAGGACGATCCCGTCCTTGACCATAAAATGACACTTCTCCCAGTTTAAGACGAGATTCGTATCCTCACACCGTCTCAGGATCAAATCTAGTTGTGCCAAGCATTTGTCGAAACTAGAGCCATAGACTGAGAAGTCGTCCATGAAGACTTCTATGCTCTGCTCGATGAAGTCAGCAAATATTGCTTGCATACATCTCTGGAAGGTAGCAGGGGCGTTGCATAGCCGAAAGGCATTCGTCGGTATGCAAAGGTACCGTAAGGACAAGTGAAGGTTGTCTTGTCCTGGTCCTCAGGTGCGATTGGTATTTGAAAATAACCCGAGATCCATCTAGAAAACAGTAGTACTCTTGCCCTGCTAGTCGTTCCAACATCTGGTCGATGAAGGGGAGAGGGAAATGATCCTTCCTGGTCGCCAAGTTTAAACGCCGATAGTCAATACACATGCGCCATCCTGTGATTTTTCTTTGAGGGATAGTCCTCTCCCTTATCATTAATGACAGCTTCGATGCCCCCCTTCTTCGGGACAACTTGAACAGGACTGACCCATGGACTGTCAGAAATTGGATAGATGATGTCTGCGTCAAGGAGTTTCAGAACCACCTCCTTTCGAAACCCTCCATGAGGTTAGGGTTATTTTAGCCGGCGTTGAAGGTGTCGGGATAGGCTGTGTTGAAGTTTGCCTCCATGTACATATGGTTGTGTGCAATAGGAGGGATCAATTCCTTTGATATCAGCGATAGTCCACCGATTGCTGTCTTGTGCTTTTTCAATACCTCAAGTAGCTTCGTTTCCTCACCGGAATCAGAGAAGAGGAAAAATGACAGGCAAAGGTCATTTTCAGCTAGGAAAGCATACTTAGGTTAGAGGGTATTTCTTTTAGCTCGAGTTCAGGTGGTTGTTCTACTGATGGAATTGATTTTTGAGGTTTTCTGTCGAGTTCTTCGATTGGTGGCCGGAAAGCTTGATAACCAGCCCTTCCTTTCTCTACGTACGCCAGCATGGCGTTAACTTCTGGATCCTCCATCTTTTCTTCTAGAGAAGTAAGTAATACTTGCTCTAGGGGTTCAGTTTCAGCTTCCTGGATGGAAGATGGAAAATACGTGTCCTCCTCTGTAGCAAAATCGCCTTCCTCCTCCTCGTCATCTGTGAATCCCACCGTCTTAGCATGAGGAGAAAAGTTTGAGCTTTTCTTCATCATTTTCTGCATGTCGAATTCTATCGTCTCATCTTCGTACCGAAGGGTGATTTTCCCGTCGTGGACGTCAATGATAGCTTTGGCGGTACTTAGAAACGGTCGACCTAGAATCAGGGGAACCTCGACATCGTCATCCATTTCTAGAATGACGAAATCAGCTGGAAAGATGAAGCGAGACACTCCAACTACCAAATCTCGGACTATGCCCATGGGCTTGATCTCTGATCTGTCTGCTAGTTGGAGTTTAAAAGGAACCGGTTGCATATCTCCTCCTTTAAACTTCAAGAAGGTGGCATATGGCATGATATTAATGCTGGCTCCTAGGTCGCATAGACCACTTCCACAATCCACCCCGCCTATAAAGCACGGGATCACGGGATTTCTCGGATCTGTTTGTTTAGGAGGAGTGCTCGAAGAAGGGCTGCAGAACATTCCTCTGTCAGGTGCACTGTCTCCTTTCCAGGTTTCTTTTTCTTCTTTGTCAAGAGATCCTTGAGGAATTTTGCATAGTTAGGCATCTCTTGCAAAGCATCGATCAGAGGTATGTCGAGGGTTAGTTTCTTGAAAATACTCAAGAACTTGGAGAATTGCTCATCAAGATGTTTCTTTTTCATTCTGTTCGGAAATGGGAGTTCATTGTTTTTATGAGTGGAGGTTGGGATGTCGAGGATAATTCGAGATGGAGGTGGGAGTAACAGGAGTAGGAATTGGGATTTCTGAGGGAGGTAAAGTTGGGTTGGTGGTTTCATCAACATTGATGTAGGAATCTTCAAGATTTTCTTTTTCTTTTCCTTTGTTGGTGGCAAGTTCCCTTCCACTCCTTAAAGAGACTGCACACAAGTTTGTTGATTGTGATGTGCCATCGTCTATAAGGACTGAATTTGCTTGTTCCTTTGGATTGGGATTAGTCTGTGAAGGGAATTGACCAGGTGGTCTTTGTTGAGTGAGTAGCTGTTGGATTTGAGATTGCAAGCTTTTTGATCTTTGCGCAATGCGGCAACCTCTTCTTGCGTATCTCTGGATTTACCCATCATGGCCTTGAACATCTCTTGCATTTGAGACATTTCAGACTCAGGATTCGAAGGAGGTGGAGCTGGTCGGCTCGATGAAGCTTCATTGCCATAAGGCTGTTGTTGATATTGCCGTGGGCCTCCTTGGAAATTGGACTGAGGTCTGTAATTTTGAGATGTTTGTAGGGTATGTGGGTTTTGGATATTTCCAGTGTTTGAGTAGCTAAGGTTGGATTGCATGTTACGTTGCCATGGTTGTCTGTATCCTGAATTGTTGGTGATGTAGTTTGCTTCCTCCGCTGCTTTCATTTCTTGTAGTTGGGGGCATTGATCATATTCATGAGGCCCGCAACATTGTGTACAAGAAATTGTTGGTGACGTTTGAGATTGAGGAGCATAGCCTGGAGGGGGGTAGTAGGTGGTCGGGAAATCATTGACTTAGCTTGCTGAGGGAAGGAATTCATAGCCATCTGTTCGACCACTTTCTGTAGAGTGCTCACTTTTGTTGCTTGCTGAGCATTGCTTTCCATGAGTTGCTCATGGATTTTCATTAATTGATCGAACTTGTTATCACTTTCCCCGACATGATATAATCCTGGAGTACCGCTCCTTGATCCACCGGAGGCCCAGTCTCTAATTTCCTCACAGAGAGACTCCATGCTGTTCAGAAATTGTGCTCCCGGCTTTTTCAGAACGTCAGCCCCTAACGAAGATAACACCATTGTTCTGCACGGACCGGTCAAGCCTTTGTAGAACAACTGTGATAGTTGCTCTTTCGTCAGACCGTGGTGAGGACAAGTAAGTAGTAGTCCTTTGAAACGGTCCCAAGTTTCACAAATATTCTCCGACCCTGGCTGCTTAAAATTGTATATTTCAGCAATCATCTCCAATGTTCGGCTCGGGGGTAGGAATTTATCGTAGAACTTGGTGGCCATGTCATCCCATGTACGATGGTACTTGGTGTCAGGCTGTGATACCACTTGCTCGCACTTCCCGTCAGGCTGTGTGGGAATAAAAGACAATCTTGCATATTGAAGTACTGCGTCGGTTGCAGTAAGGCTATTGGCATGTTGTAAGAATTTTGTAACATGCAACAGGGCTTCGTCTGGACTGGTGCCATCAAACATGCCCAACTCCTTCACACATCGAATCTGATGATATGGCTTTAGCTTCTGCCACTCATCGTATTCGGATGGGCTAAGGTGAGGAAGGACGATAGCAGGCTGTTGTCCTTGGTTAGACGGCCTGTTGATATTCGAACCGTTGCTGGTGTAGCTGCCATGTTAGTTTCCGGGTCAGAATCTATCACTGTGTTGGTAATGTTCTGTTGAGTTCGTCTCTGCCTGAGATTGCGCAGAAAGGTTCTCTCGATTTCTGGGATGTAACCAACCGTGTGATTAATATTCTCTGGGAGGCTTGTGACTGGTGAAAGGCATACACCACTCAAAACAGAGAAAAGAACAGGTTATACGTTAGAATAATAAAAATGTTAGGAATTAGTAGACAGAAATTTTAAGTTAGTAGTTAGTATACAATGGAAAGAAATGACAATGGAACGAAATAACAATGGAACGAAATGACAGGAATTTAAGTTAGTAGTTAGAGACAATGGAACGAAATGACAATGGAACGAAATGACAGAAATAAATAACAATAATATTAACAAATTAGTAGTCAGATGTCCAAGTCAGATCAGAAGTTAGATGTCCACTGTCCAAGTCAGATGTCTGAGGTTATATGTCCAAAATTGGATTAACAGTTTTTTTTTAGTAGATTAACAGATTATTGTAATTAAAACAGGTGAATTAACCGGGGCTTAGGGACTAGATTAAATCAAGTCCCCGGCAACGGCGCCATTTTGCAGAGTGGATTTATCGTGAGTGATTAGAAGAGGTGTAGTTATTAAAAGAAAGAATTAATACTCAAAATATTCGTCGGGCTGCAAATTAAAACCCGGTCGTAGTAGTGTAGAAGACAGAAGCGGCCGGGGTCAAACCATGGGACTTATAGCGAGCTAAAGTAGTTCCTAAGCTTGTCACAAAGGGGGGGGAAGTTAATTGACTTGTTTTTAGAGAATTAAAAGAGCAGATTAAATTACCGAGTGCAGATGAATTAAATGGAACTCCGGGTTCAGGTTTTATATAATCTGATTAATTATGCTATCTCTACCGGTTTAATATATTAGTTTGGCAAAATTCCTGTTATTATCCTAAGGACTAAGTCATAGACCCTTAAGAACTCGTTTACCAGAAAATGCTCGGTCTAATCAAGGTTCGAGCAAAACTATGTAAACGGACGTTAAATTCAAGGAATTATAATTGCATCTGTAAATACTAACTTATTAAATCATAATAAGTTTTCTCCAGATTTACGGCTTAAATAACCTGTCTATTTATCACCTGGTCTGATCAAATAGACTTAGGAAAAACATTTTAATAAATTCATGTAATTTATTAAAATGGTGAGAGAAAACCTTTAAGCGTAACAAACTATTTTTATTTTAACCGGTAGAAATTTATTACACAACTAACAAACCATAATTAAAACCCTTGCCCGGAGTATATCCTCTTAGCCCGACATATTTAAGACAGAATAAGAAGTAGAGGAATACATCTGAAAAGATGTTTATTTCCGCTCCGCTATCTTATCTGCTAATATTTTTGGCAGAGGTTGGACATAATAACAATAGGAGATGCGTGGATGATGAATGGAGAAGATGAAGAGGAAGAAGAGTGGGAGCATACGTAGGATTTTTGTAACTAAAATGAGAGATTTTGAGTGTTGAGTTTGGGGTGGTATGTGTGTATATTTGGTTGAAAGTGTAGTGTGTTTATATAGAGGAAGGGCTCATTAATTGCAGGGGACAGCTGAATACGTGTGAGAGAATTAAGGGGAGTAGATGAACAAGTCGACAAGCAAGTCGACGGGTTCCAGAAACAAGTCGACAAGCAAAAACAAGTCGACAAGCAAGTCGACGCGGAGAAAAGGCTCGAATTTAATTCACGTCCGCATGGCTACCTCATCTGCGTCCGCCTCTATAGCATGCGGACGTCTCTGTGCTCCGTTCTTTGTCCGCGCCAGTGTCCGCCTCTAAATCATGCGGACACTCCCGTGTCTTCCGCCTCTTGCGTCCGCCTCCAAGACCTCACAGGCGTCCGCCTCAAAACCAGGCGGACACAAGTGTTTTGACTCCTTTCTTCTGCGAACTTTGACCGGCTCTAGATTCTTCGTTTGGACTCCGTTTCCTGAGCCGTTTGCGTCTATACGTTCGTCTCTTCGTCTACTTTACTCCCAGCTTGGTTTTCCTCATATTAAACCAATAATTTTGTGAGATAAACAATAAAACAACTAGAGGAAAACTAACCGAAGTGGAGAAATGAGCAAGAAAAGTGCTAATATTATACATGAAATACACCTAATAAACATGCTCATTTGGACACTTATCACTTGTATTGTCTTCTAGTTTCAAGTGGCAAACAAAGCCTCCATTATTCCCATGTACCAGCCGAAAACATGTCTAAATGATAGACAATTTTATTGAGCCAAACACCAAATTATTAAACAAGGAAAGATTAAACAATTTGGCAATAATTGTGTCAAATAATTACAACTTTGATTCCTTACCATTGCCTACCTTCTTAGTCATACGTGACTTCTCATTTCCCTTTGCCAACTCCTTGGCCGAATGGTAAGCCTCTCTTATTCTCTCTTTTCTTCTTCATTTGCTAAGTTAGTTCCTTAGAGCTTCAAGCTCCATTAATGGTGTTCCCAAGTTCTAACACCATTTCTATGTAAATACCTAGTTAAATCTACTAAGTCTTGAAGCAAGAAATCATCCTAGCAATCCTTGCTATTTTCGCCAAGCTTAAGTGTTCCAAGAAGGTTCCTAGATTCAACAAACAACATGAGGAACAACAAGATCAAGTTAAGGTATTTTTCCATGTTGAAAATCCTAGCAAAATGCTTAATGTCATTTCCGAAAATTCAAGCTCCTAAACCAAGGTTCTCTTCATCATTTCATGAAGGAAATCTAGATCTACAATCATCTCAAGGTCTACCGAAAATTCCTTGAAAATTTTCTAAGGTAAACTCTTGTGAAACTACTTCAAATCTTATTTATAAATTCTTGTTAGAAGTCTAACAAATGGATCTCCTAAATATTTATAAGGAGGCCGAAAGTTCTTCAAGAAAATACCATTGGAGGAGCTTGGAATTCATGGAGAAATCAAGTACAAGAATTGTCTTGATTTAAGGAGTAAGTATATATAATTAAGGTTTATTAAGTTTAAGCTTGATTTAAGCTTCAAACTTTGGTATAAAAATTATGTACAACCTTTAAATAAATTAAGGCCGAAAATCATAGGTATATTGTCAAGAAAATAATTTATATAGATAGATATATTGTCAAGAAAATAATTTATAACATATAAGGTAAGATTATTACCTTAAGGTATAAATATGTGTCACAAGAATTAATTAAGATGCATATATATATATATATAAACTGCAATTATCTTAGGGTTATTTGTTCTATTTTTAAGTTTTATAATTATTCTAAGTCATTAGCATAAATTTTTTAGAGGTGTTATATGACTTATATACAATTATATGTATTTATTATAAGGTTTAAATCAAGTTTTACAACATATATAAAAAGTTTATCAAGGTCGAGAGTTGAACATATTATTTGGGTGATTTTCGAAATATATAAGTATATTAACTTATATTATAAATTTTAGGAACATTAAAAATAGCTACAAGTATTTAAATGGCTAATTTATAAAGTTATGTGGCTAAAATGTAAATTTTGAAGAGTTTAGAGTACAACTAATAAAAACCGAGAGCTTAGGGTTTGCTTGGTATAAAAATGATATAATATAAGGTAGGAAGTAATATTATGAATTTTGGTGAATTTAAATAAGTGGTTAAGTGTTAAAATAACATTTTATAAAGTTTTGGTACTATTTTGTAAATATTGGGAATTATAGTGTATGGCCGAGAATTATATATGAATTTATGGTTATATTAAAGTATTAATTATAAATTAAGTCTTGGTCAAAGTGTTGACCAAAAACTTTGGGTTAAAATGATTTATGACGTAAATATTAAGTTTATAAAAGTTAAGGGTGAATATGTAATTTATAGAAGTATTATGTAAAACCGAATTAGACAAGGGGTGGAAATGTAATTTATAAAAGTATATGAGCCATTTCTGTTATTTAAGAAAATTAAATATTAAAACTATAGTT
Organism: Limonium bicolor; assembly: GCA_023374045.1. Taxonomy (NCBI): domain Eukaryota; kingdom Viridiplantae; phylum Streptophyta; class Magnoliopsida; order Caryophyllales; family Plumbaginaceae; genus Limonium; species Limonium bicolor. The sequence continues at coordinate 488,684,906 of CM041776.1, forward strand.
TATAAGTTAATATGTAACTTATATAAAGTTTTGATGTTAAATTGTGAATATAAGATGAATTACATGTAAGACCGAAAATAAATGTGGTCATTTGGTAATTTATAAAACTAATATATTTGTTTTGCAATTTCCGAAAGTTAATGTGGATAATCAATGAATTTATAAAATTATAAGGTTATTTGGCAACTTATAAAAGTATAAGGGTTGCCTCGGTAATTAAGGAAATTAAATAATAAAACTATGGTTTATAAGTTGATATGTAACTTACCTAAAAGTTTTGGGGTTAAAATGTAGTTATGGGGAGTAATATGGAAACCGAAAATTTAAAGGATTGTTTGGTAATTTATAAAAGTTGATATATTTAAATTAGTAAAGACAGAAGTATATGGTCATTGGATGATTTACAAAAGTTAATGTGCACATTATGTAGTTACCGAATTTATGAGGTTGGTTTTGTAATTTAATAAAGAAAGGAATTAATATAATGTATTATGGTATATTATAAGGTATAATATAAGGTTTATTAAATAAAGGCGGTTATAATGAAAATAACAAATTGTATAGTATAAAGAATAAGTGGAAACAGTTATAGGATACAATATAAAGTTTATAAATAAATGTGGGGTGTAATAAAAATAACCAAGAGAATATAATATATAGTTTATGAAATAATTGTGGATTATAATAAAGATAACCAAATTATATTGGTATATGGAATAAGAGAAATAATATGGATATATAATTGATGAGATAAAGATATATCTTAAATTAGAAATTCATTATCACATGTGGAGATCACATAAAATAATGAACTAATGAACTATCTAGATCCACTGTTAAATAACAGGGGAAATAAAGTACATATAGAGTTATTATACAACGAGTATAAATGCTACAGTAACAGTACTGTAATAATGAGTGAATAATTATATTAATGTTACCCGGTATTGCTTGTAAATATAGCAGCATACGGGAAGGACTGTTAAAGCGTGAATTGTCAAGCTAGCTGTTATCACGGTGAACGGTATGTTAATTGTGTGGTTTGAATGTCCTAAGGATTTTCCTAAGGTCCAGACATGTGTGTTTAATTAAGAGCGATATCTGTGATTTTATGTATATTATTTTATATACTGTATTACTCAGCACTGTTGCGTTTTAATTATATGCGAACGTCTTATGACTGGAAGTTTATACATCTAAACTGGAACAATAACTGAACTGACATTTATGTATTATTGAACCTACTGATGGTCAACTGTTATAGTCTTAACTCAAGGATTGGCTATTATGTCACTGACAAAAGGGCTAACTTATAAAGAGAGGAATCCAGTCTGTTTCGACTTTCTGGTTGCGCATTGTGATCACTACGAGAGACTTCAATGGGAGTCACTCAAGGGAATCCATCAGCCACATTCGGGGATGGCGGAGGGCACTGCCGTTGGTGCATACGTTCGACCGGATCGGTCTTATATTTATCCAGGGCCATAAGGTCAGCTGGTAACGGTTCCATTGGAACCCAGGGACTGTCGTCCATTAATAAGTTATTAAGGGTTGTCTTATCATGACGCCTGAAGTGGAATTTAATTGGAAAATGTTAAGTGATTGGTTTAAAGGATAAGTGCCAGGTGGCCAACTAACAAGTACAGTTTAATACGCGTATCTTGTCTGGTTATTGTTGTGGTTTTTTGATGTGGATTATTGATTTGTGATTATGGTTTATTTATAGGTTATAATGTATGGGTATTGATGATGTGTACTATTGTACACCGATGTTTGCAGGTGAACTGTTATGTGATTGTTTAATGTTTATAGTTATTGATAAACCGGTATTTCATGTAAAGAATCTAATATCAAGATGACTAAAATGACTTAAGGAATCTTGATGATTTAATACTACATTTGGCATACCAGCATTTCGATTGCTGAGCCCTTCAATGGGCCAAACATTCCAGGTTATTGAAGAAGACTCAAGCCGAAGTGCGGGACACGGGGGTAGCAGTTGTGTTTTAAACAAACACCTTTGGTTTCATTTTGTATTTTATTAAGGAGGTTGTTGTATTCAGTTAGTTGCTCATTTAGTTGGTTTTAGTTTGTAATAATTAGAGTGCTCAGTATCTGTTCATCACAGCGTGAGGAGTTGTATTGTTGGAAGAGTGAGGATGCCTTGTTACTCACAAGGGTGAGTAACGATGTGTAACACCAAGGTAGATAGTTTTATTTCCGCTACGAATTGTTATTTATTATGCAACGACTTGCGATGTTATTACAGGTTTAGGATTAGGGGTGTTACAAAAAGTGGTATCAGAGCGGATTACCGCTCTGATGAAAGATACTGAGTCAAGATCATGAGCAGGAATTTCTGGGATACGGGAAAACGTCTGTGAGGATTCGTGACCTAGAAAGAAAAACCTTAGGGATATTTTTACTACTGTTAGTTAACTCTCTTACTTGATTGTGATTGTGTATGTAGAACGGTGTAGCAACCGAGTAGAATAATATACTATATTATAGATGTCGACAAGAGGAAGACCACTAGGAGGCAACAGTGGACGCGGTGGTGAAACACCGGCGGATGTTCCAGAGGTACCAGACCTAGCAGCAGCCATGGCAGTCTTCGCGCAGCAACTAGGAGCTCAACTTACGGAGCCATACCCCACCCGCCGCAGCCCAGGAAACCAACTGGTTGAAGAGCGTTGCAGACGCGAGAGTACCGACTTATTCAGGGGAACCAGACCCCGCCGCACTGGAGAAGTTCATTGAAGAGCACCAGAAGACGTTCAAGGCTGTCAGAGTTCCAGAAGACTAGAAGTTCGACATCGCCGCGTACAACCTGAAGGACGCAGCTGACATTTGGTGGCGGTCTGTAGAGGGCCACCGTAGAGCTACACCGGATTTTGGATGGACAGCGTTTGTAGAAGTGTTACGGGAAAAGTACTACCCCGAACACCTGAAACAGAAAAAGGTAAGAGATTGAAACCTTAATCCAAGGGAATCAAACAGTTGACTAGTACTACGCGCGGTTCACCAGTTTGTTGGACCACATACCAGGAGTCGACTACTCCGACACTGTGAAGACTCAAAAGTTTAGGGGAAAAGGCGCAGGAAGAAAGAAGAGAAGAGTACTGAAGGAGATGATGGTGGAGCAACCTCTGGCAGTTACTACAAGAAGGGGAAGTGATTCTTTGAAAGGAAGAGGGGCGGAAGGATTTCCATGGTTAGAAGACGAAGGAGCAGGCCCCTCGTCTGACCGGCCCAGCTATTGATGCTCAGCCACTAAGATTAGCACCACCTAGAGGCAATAAGCCAAACCGACGCCACTATTACTGTAAACGCTGTGGGAATGATCACCCAGGCGTAGATTGCTCAGGAAGGAAGGTGGAGTGCCGCTATTGCAGGAAGGAAGGTCACAGGGAGTATGAGTGCTTTTCCAATCCAGGGAGCCGAGTATACAAGGGAGCTAGAGGTTCACAGAGAACACCAGTTATTAAAGCGGCGGACCCAGGGGAGGTCAAGCGCCGCAGACAACACCTATACTAGGGGACCGGGAGGACATCCATCCTCATCAGGGAGTCAAAAGGGAAAGGAGTGGATTCCAGGAAGAAACATGTAACACCCCTCATAACAATTACGTAATAGTCGCTCACGTGAACAGGAAATAAAGACGTCTCACAGCGGAAGGAACTACAGTAATAGAACTCACATGGGTGTTACTTGCCACCACTCGCCCATACGAGTGATGTAGCAGTACACATCTTAACAATATTAAACGTAAAAATACAATCCGCAGTGATAACGAGATACCACCTACATTTCTATCTAAGTAACAAAAGCACAACTACTGTGAGCACATCTAAACATAACCAAATCTTACAACCCCTTTCTAGTGGAATTATTTAGTACATAACGAGTATGAACGGTAAATTCAATTCAACAACTTCCTAACTACCTAGTCCCGCACTTCGGCTTCAACGGTTTAGCAACCTGCACAATAAGTGTAGTATCAGCGATAGACGCTGAGTATGCCGGATCTAGACCCTATTGGTCACTTGTCATTTTTAACCGTCTTGATATTAGATTGATTTCATGCTTTGTCATTTTACAGATATGTAAATACTGTAACAACATGCATGATTATATAATCATTCATCCAATCCAACAGTCATATATGGACATACACATTACTTGTCATACATCATTCAATACAATGGTATTGAGAACTCATTCATCGTATGTTAACATCATCACATAGTACATCACTCGGCCCTCGGGCCTTCACATATCGTTTGTTTAGGTTAGCACAGTCGGACATCAGTTAGGGACAACCCGAAATATACTCACTTGGACAGTAGTCCCACGTACACACAAAGGTGCTCACTGCCCTGATCATCCGAAGACTCTGGGACTTATTCACTTTGCCTTTGTAAAGGCGTCCATTTAGGTGGCCAAGGGCCTGGTGCCAACGGTAGCACACTCCGCCTGACGATCTATCTAGGCTCGATCGGATTAACTAGGGAAAACCCGATACGGGATAACCCAAGAGATCTCTACGCGCGACCAGTAGCCAGTGACTGTATGGATTAGGTACATCATCACATTCATTCACACTCCACTGTTAACTTTGTTAGTTAGATGGTCAGTTACAATATTAGTTATGGAGTACATCACATAATTGTTGGCTGCCCTATGGGTCTTACGCATGCCTAGAATTATTCTAGGTAACATTCACGTTCGAGTCAAAGCTCTAGAGACCGACAATGTCGTGTCCCGTTCCTAAGTATTTTATAGGTTATAACTACATACTTGTAATACTTAGCGTATTAGTTCAAGCAACAGGGGTCACATTCACACATTTCGCATATGTAGTTTTGTATAAGTCGATCTATAGTCGACGTAGTATTAGTCCCGTAGGACGTTCGTGCGTAATTAAATAATGCAGTGAACAAACTACGCATCAAACACATAAATCACATACATACATACATTCACACAAGTTATTTATCAAACAAATCCGAGCCCGAGGAATTCCTCAGGACAACCCGGATCAAATCCCTTTACATACTGTACACCGTGTCTAGATTCGTGCAGTGCAGACCAGTAGAGCTTTTGAGCGCGTACGTCGGGAATGCGATCTAGTAAATACAAGGAACACTAAGCGTCAATCACATGACTACACAATTCGGTATTTCCGAATAACGTTTGAAATCCTAGTACCATGTCCCCAGACTTAACTTTGTTACTAGTTAAAGTATCGTTATAATATTTTACAAACCACTTATTCGTTGTGTGAGTTAATTCTCGGTTTACATTAGAGTATGAAACCTTGTGTATACACTTATGATACTTCACTAGGGTTTACTTATCAAACCAAGGTCTTATACTAACCTTAGTATTTTAGTCGCTAAATCTACAGGGTATAACCTTATTTCTTGTAGTGTTTAGCTATGTATGTATGCATTTAGCATAACAGTTTGAATAACTATATCCTTAGCCACATAATATTATTTATGTTATATTTATCCATATGTTATATAGTACGATATTTTAGGTGTCACTAGACTTTACAATACGTGGTTTGGCAACTTAGGAGTGTATCAAAAATAATATATACATGTGCCACATTTGAGCTCCTCCATATACTTCCATTACTCACAAAATTACCACAAACCTATAATATGTTGTAGGTATTTAATTTATAACACCAAACCTTGTGGTAAAATATAACAAAGTCTCTTCAAACTTGTTTAATTATCGGTTGCATATATGTATGTACATAATTCCCTTTCACATCTCCAATTCACCATCCCCCATCTCTGCTACAGATTTAATAGCCTTAGGAATGCATCACCAATTAGCCTCTCACAGTAACTCAATGAACAGAAGAAAGAAAAAAAAAGATCAAACTGAAACAAAATTCGACATTACTTCCTTCTGTTGCTTAGTTCAGTTTGTGACATTGGTTAATCTTTCTCAAGTGAGTTTATGTCTTAGCTACATGGTTCAATAAATTTGTTTTCTGTTTAAATGACCCGACAGCAAATGTTATCTCTAGTGAGACAAATCAACACAGCCTCATTAAAACTACTTGTAACACCCCTACAACGCTCCTATCATCTACCGAAGTCGCAGCGGAAAAACCAACCAAATAAACTATCGCTTTGGTGTTACAACGCCGTTAACACCCACGTGGTTACTAGGCAGAATAAATACAAGTGTATCGGTCTGATGATCAGACTCCCGAGCATAGCAAACAACATCCATATATAAACATAACCGAATACCGAGTATTTAATTTACAAATCATCTCCAAACCATAATCATCCATAACTGTATAACAAGGTATCAAATGTACGCCTCGGGAGCACAGGCGCATCCCGGGCTCAACAACCTACTTATCCAAAAGTATATCTACCACCTAGGACCTAGAGCCACTCCGCCTCTTCGATCCTCATCCTGCAATAAAAATATGGAGCCCCGGGGGGTCAGCACCTTTGCTGGTATGGCTAACGCGCAGCCCATCGACTACGGGATACGCGCAACCAATTGTCATAATAACATGGCATCATTTTAGAACATCATCAATATATATATATACACATACCATAGCATAGCAAGGGAAATGCGCATAGTACGACACAACACATTATCACCACAAGAACGGTTCACACATAAGATCCTTCCACCACAGTTAGTACATACCATGAGCATAGAGATTGTTGCCAAACCCATACCAAGCTCGTTAATTACCTCATCACCATCCTGTTATTTGAACGGTTGACTTAACCCAAGGTGTGTCGGATATAGTGATCCAAGCACACCAAACAACACAGTATGCCCCTATGGCCCGACGTGAGTCAGTAAACTAGCTTTGGATAAGCTAAGGGAAGGTTGAAACCAAATTGGAATACCACCTAAACATACACCAAGGGAGCCGAACTGGATATGATAACGACCCCCATCCATCACACGCGTGGCCGGAACATACCGGACTCCTCACTCCCCGATTAGCACTTGTTAGTGAACACACAACATTTGTCAAGTCACATACAAGCAACATTTAGGTCTTGTTAGACACACCAAGGGAAAGGAGTCATAATAACACAACACCATAATATATAACAACTGTAAACTCTTTTCATGCCTTAATCTTATAAGGTCGTAAACACTCAGAAAACAAACAACACCCAAGCCGGTGTAAACCGTTAGGCAACAGATGCAAGAAAACCATACCTTGGTCCTTGCCTTGTTTCGTTCCCACCTTGAGAGAATCCTATACACATTAGTAAGGTCGGTTAATTAATTATTTAACTTCACACTTACTAAGTATTAACATGATTGTATGACATGTTTTAATGCCTATCTTACCCTAGGTTACCTTCATTAAACACCCTAGGGTTAACTACATAAGTCACATTTCTTTTGTTTTTTTTACAAGTTTTGGTCCGACCGACCCACCGTCCGACCACAACTGGGTCGGACCCTCCCAGTGGTTTTCGGGTCTGAAGAACCTTACCTTGACCGACCCATGTCCGACCCAACCTTATGGGTCGGTCCATTACAGAACCCTTTTACTTCCTTATAATCATGCCCGTCCGACCCACGTCCGACCCACCATTCTGGGTCGGTCCATGTGCGAACATTTCCACCTTTGAAACTTGACCGACCGACCCATGTCCGACCCACCTTTTGGGTCGGACCATCACCGAACATTTTCCCAACATCTAACAGAGGCTCGACCGACCCAAAAACTGGGTCGGCCCCTGGGTCGGTCGCCTTCTAAACTTACCCAAACTTTGCCAATTCTTCACCAAACTTCTCCTAAGGCCTCTTAATGCTTCCTAACAACATTTGGTAACCTTATATCCACATACAACATCCATGAAACTCATTTTCTAACTCCTTAAGCCTTTACTTATTTCCTTGTAAAAATTCCTTAACACTTATATTTATTTTATCCTAGTTTCCAAGTGGTGTTTCATACCTATGACAACTACTATCCCAAAATGCTTTCTCCTTAACTTAACATCATCTCCCAAGCATCATCTCTCACCACTAATTCCTTATCTCCTTCTTGAAACTCTTTTCCTAGTGTACACTTCTCCTTATTTTACCAAAGTTTGCCTAGGTATTTACCTAAGTCCCAAAGTGACTTTGGTACCTACTAAATCTCAAGATCATGCCTAAGTCCTTATTACATTCTAGAGTACTTCCTAGTTCATCAAAATTCCTTTAAAACATCATGAACTCCTTATTCATTTCCTACATTTTCTAACTCACCAATCCTCATGTAAACACTAAAAAACTTCTTGCTTCTTACCTAAATTTTGACATGGGTTCCCTTAGAACATTACTAAGCCTAAACACTTTACCTTCTCCTTAAAACACAAGAACATCTAAAATCACCAAATTTAACCACCATTACCAATATAGTGCACAATTTAAATTGCATGGCACTTAGGCCCTTAAAATGCATGGCTCTTAGGCCCTTAAAGTGCTTAAATCATAAACACTGAATTTCCACAATATATATGCCTTTAACCTGCAAATACACTCAACACACATATGCCCTTTACTAGTCTCTTGAGAACACTTTACTAAGTCATTCACCATTTGCTCTTTAGGTAGTTTTAATAAGCATTTATAAGCTCATTTCTCCTAAGGCATTAAACAACATTTAAGTTAGTAGATTTACCTCTTTTCCCAAAAACTTCCTTCTTGATTCCTTACAAAACCGTATGGTATTTTGGTTCCTTGTCAAGTTCTAGACAATATACAAACACCATAATGAGTATTCAAGCTTTGAGCTTCATCTCATTGTAAACCCTAATTTGACATTGTTTCAAAAACATTAATGTAGTTGTTTTACCTTGCTCTTTGAAGGGAGTTTGAATATCTACAAGAAAGGACTCACCTAGTCCATGAAGAGTTGAAATGAAGCTAGAACAAAGTCACACAATGAGCTATATCAATGTGTATTTTCGGACATGACAAAAACAAGGAGGAAACTTGATTTTTGTTTGAGATTCCTTACCTAGAAGCAAAGGAGAGTAATATATGTAGAAATCCAAGCTCAAGCTCCTTCAATGGTGGAACACCTTGGCACCGAAATGGAGCTCTAGGAGTTTTGAGAAGATAGGAATGAAGAGCTTGATGAGAGGAAGAGATTGGTGGTATTTGTTTTTGATTTGGACAAGTGAGCTAGGTTTAACAAGTGGTCAAAGGTGGAGCTCTAATGGTGATAGTGGTATTACCGTGAGAGAACAATGAAGAAGGGAGAAGATGAGGGGGAAACCGTGTGAGCAAGGAAGGGAAATGAGAGAATGAAGATAGAATTTGCTTTTAAGAGATATTTATACTTATAAAGTAAAAAGGTAGCTTATTTACTTATCTTTACTTACTTAAACCTTAATAAGAGAGTGGTGAGTCACACCCTTATAAAAAACCGGCCCCTTATATTAGTGTGGGGGTTTTTTTAGTCTTTGTTTGTCAATTTAATTACTTAATACACATATGTTACAAAACTAGCTTATAAAAAGTACTATTCACCTATACAAGGCACATAGAAGTGAAATTTTTGATTTCCCACTAATATAGCCACCCAAATGTGATACTATATAGTACACATATATATTTAGAGAGTAATGATGGACATTTAGCCATTCAAAACTCATTTACAAGACAATTTTTCAAAAACGTGCTTTAAGACTTCTTAAAGCACATTTTGAGTTTTAACTTGTTTTCAAGCTTGGTTTTCTTTGGTAATTGGTTTAATATGTTCATTAGTATATAAATGAAGTCTTGGTAAGCTCATTAGGCCTTACTCAAGTTTATCCCAAGCTTAGAGCACATTTTAGCTCTTATTGACTTTAAAGCACATTTTGTTTCCTTTTGTTTAAATTTGTTTACTAAGGTTTCTAAGACTCTTTTAGTCTTAATATATCATGTTTTAGTGTTTAACCAACATACCAAGGTTTGGGGTATTTCAATCTACCCCCTTAAAAGAACTTTGTCCCCAAAGTTCATACTTCCCACATATCTTACTATTAGAACACGGGGAAACATTATAAAAACAATACTTCCACCATCATTACCAACCTTACCGTCATTCTTACACCACAACGGACTCGAGGTCCAAACCATATAATACCATTCAGACACAAAGGTCTGTAACAATCACAGACAATGTATACTTATACATGTCGTACACAACCATAACCGAAACGGCTCTACCCCCTTAAAAGGGGTACGCCCCGTACCCTATACATATAAACACTAAGAAGCAAACAATGACGGGTGCTTCGCCTTCATCTTTTCTTCCAGCTCCCAAGTGGCCTCCTCAACGTCCTGGTTAGACCAGAGGACCTTCACCAGTCTCACGGACTTATGGCGAGTGTCTCGAGTCTTAGTGTCCAGAATCCGTACCGGAGTCTCCACTGATCGCATGGTCGGCTCTAAAGTTAGCCTTTCAGGCTGAAGCACATGAGACGGATGAGACATATACTTCTTCAACTGGGACACATGAAATACATCATGTACCTTGCCCAGCTCGGCGGGTAAATCAAGTCTATAAGCTACCGGGCCGATCCGCTCCGTCACAACATAAGGACCTACATATTTCGGGCTCAACTTGCCTTCTGACCAAAACGAATACTCCCTTCATGGGGGATACTCTCAAAAATACCTGATCGCCCACGGCGAACTCCAGGTCACGTCGGCGCACATCTGCGTACGACTTCTGTCTATCCTGAGCTGCTTTCATATTAGCCCTGATCTGGCGAACTTCTGCCTGAACTTGCTCAAGATACTCTGGTCCTATAATGACCGTCTCACTCGATTCATCCCAGCATAATGGTGTGCGGCATGGTCTACCGTACAATGCCTGGAAGGGAGACATCTTGATCGATGCATGATAACTGTTGTTGTAGCTAAACTCGATCAGATGTAACTTATCAATCCAGCTGGTCTGAAATCAAGTGCACATGCACGTAGCATATCCTCAAGTGTCTGTATAGTGCGCTCACTCTGACCATCGGTCTGTGGGTGAAACGCCGTGCTCAATTTCAGTTCAGTACCAAGTGCCTCTCGTGTAGACTTCCAATATCTGGATAGGAATCTGGTATCTCTGTCAGATACTATCGTCTTTGGTACACCATGATGTCTAACAATCTCTTTATCGAATAATTCTGCCAATTTGCCACTTTCCAGGTGTCCTTCATCGGAATGAATCGAGACACCTTGGTCAGTCGGTCAACTACCACCCAAATCATATTTAGACCTCCCCTTGTAGGCGGAAGCCCTACCACGAAGTCCATAGATATGTCATGGAACTTCCACTCCGGCACTGGCATTGGCTGCACCATACCACCAGGCCGTCGGTGCTCAAACTTGACCTTCTGACAAGTGAGACACCTCAACACATAGTCATTCACATCCTTTTTCATTCCAGCCCACCAAAATATCTTTTCATACCTTTATACATCTTTGAAGCTCCGGGGTGAATCGAAGTAGTAGAACAATGGGATTCACTCAATATGCGCTCCTTCAGCTCAGCGCTACTCCTCGGTATACACAACCGGCCATTGAGCCTAATCAGGTCATCATCGTGGAGTCTGAAGTCATACTTCTGACCCTCGAATGTGCCATCAATAAGCTTCTGTCTAATTCCACATATACTGATCCGTCATCTGAGCACTCCGCACCTCTTCAACCAAGCCAGTATGAGAGACTAGCGAATGGAGAGAGTGTGCTCGGCGACTCAATGCGTCAGCTACCACATTTGCCTTACCCTCCTTATACTGTAAATCGATGTCATAATCATTCAAGAATTCAACCCACCTTCTCTGCCTCATGTTCAACTCTTTCTGAGTGAACAAGTATTTCAAGCTCTTGTGGTCAGAATAGATCGTCACACTTACCCATACAAGTGATGTCGCCATATCTTCAGTGCGAAGACAATGGCCCCCAATTCTAAGTCGTGGGTAGGGTAGTTCTCCTCATGCTTCTTCAGCTGTCGGGAGGCGTAAGCCACGACCTTCCCGTGTTGCATCAACACACAACCCATACCCCTGCCTGATGCGTCGCAATAGACCTCAAAACCATCTGGACCGTCTGGTAATGTCAGAACCGGTGCAGATGTCAGAGCATCCTTGAGACTCGTGAAAGCTCTCTCACAGTCGACTGTCCACTCGAATGGTGCATCCTTTTTCATCAAGGAAGTCATCGGCTTCGAGACACTGGAGAAGTCCTTCACAAATCTCCTATAGTAACCTGCCAGACCGAGGAAGCTCCTGATGTCGGTAACTGTCTTCGGCCTAGGCCAGGTGCGCACTGCATCTATCTTCGCCGGATCAACAGCGATCCCGGCCTCAGAAATTACATGTCCAAGGAATGATACTTGGTTCAACCAAAATTCACATTTAGAAAATTTAGCATACAGCTGATTCTTTCTCAACGTCTGCAATACATCTCTCAGGTGGCTTTCATGCTCACCTCTCGATTTCGAATACACAAGTATGTCATCGATGAAGACTACCACTGATTTGTCCAACTGATCTTGGAACAAACGGTTCATTAAGTCCATGAACTTTGCTGGTGCATTTGATAAGCCAAACGGCATAACGGTGAACTCATAGTGCCCATACCTAGTTCTGAAGCTGTCTTTTCGATGTCACTGTCACGGATGGCAATCTGGTGATATCCGGAACGTAGGTCTATCTTGGAGAATACTGATGCTCCCCTAAGCTGATCAAATAGATCGTCGATGCGTGGTAAGGGGTAACGGTTCTTCACCGTAACAGCATTCAGCTCCCGATAATCAATACATAGGCGGAGGCTACCGTCCTTCTTCTTCACGAAGAGGACCGGCGCTCCCCATGGTGACACACTAGGGCGGATAAAGCCCTTGTCGAGTAGGTCTCGCAGCTGCTCCTTGAGCTCTGTCATCTCTGCTGGAGCCATACGGTAAGGTGCTTTCGCAATGGGTCCGGTGCCCGGACTAAATCAATCTCAAACTCAACCTCTCGTGCTGGCGGCATGCCCGGCAGTTCCTTAGGAAATACATCAGGAAACTCCGACACTACCGGCACATCTGGGCTAAACTCAGGGTCTCTCTCTATGTCCTGGACATAGCAGAGGTATACATCATTCCCCGTCGCAACTCACGATACATGGCCATGGCGGTGATGATCTGTGTCGAAGGCTCCCTGGGCCTCTGGCGGTAAGATATAGTAACCCCAGATGGACTCCTAAGAAGCAGTCGATGCTCGGCACATAGGATTCTGCCCTTGTACCGCTCCAACCAGTTCATCCCGACAATCACATCAAAACCCAGTCCGTCGAACTCTATCAAGTCGATCGGAAACTCCTCATCCATGATTCGAACAACAGCATCTCGGTAGTAGCGGGTACATCTGATCTGCTCTTTCGACGGGAGAGTGACCACGAAGTCTGGCATCTCTTCACCGTCTAACCCCAGCCTCTTCGCAAATGATAGCGAAATGAATGTGTGTGAGGCTCCAGAGTCGAACAAGATCGATGCATCCACGCCATTCACTGGAAAGGTACCGGTGAGGATTGTGCCGCTCTTGCCGGCTTCTGCCTTATTGCAGACACTCAGTATACCTCCCGTTCCGAGTGCACAGCCTAATTCATTGGCAAACTAATAAGTATTGGGTAACAACACGTTGATACACTCCAAAACAACATTCCTTTATTCATTAACACAGTCTTTACACCATAAATTGGTTACATTGTAGACATTGCTAGACATAGCTCCTTTGTCAAACCACTGGCTTAATACAATACATGATTACACAAGGCTCAAAACTGCCTGAAAGTCAAATTTAAACGTCCAGGTTTCATGTGTGTGGCATTGATCACTGCCGACGGTGCGGTATTCAGTTTGATCTTTCTGATGCCATGGTATAGCATCCTTGATTGCCCACCCATGATTAATACATCTCCCGATTTCAGAAGTAGCTTCTTTGCGAGATCAGCACGCTTCTGCTCGCCATACACAAACACTGCGGTATCACCAATGGACCAAGACACACGGGTACTCCCTTACTTAGAGACTCGGGTGACTCGTCCTTGTCTTGGTGCATACCTAACCGTCCACCTTTCTGGTAGAAGTTTACAATGCATAAATCTGCCTTTACACTTGGAATTGATTCCGTCTCAACTTGCTGAGCAATTCCCACGGCGTGGTTAACGCCGCGTGGAACTCCTCTGGTATGCTTGCTACTGTTGCTCCATCTTCAGCTCGTACTTCCTGATATGACTTGGTGTAAGGGTTCCAGTCCTTACCCATGCACATCATCTTCAATTGCATCCTTGCTCCGTTCGGGTATTCGGGTGTGTAGAACCCTCCTGGTTTTGCTCCAAGTTCGTCGCATCGTCTGATGATGTGGATTTGTGCTTCCGGTGTCAGGTATCCATTTAAGAGTATCATACCTGGCTGGATAACCTGACATTGCTCCAATGGAAAGTCGGTGATGTTGATGGCGGTTTCTTCAGGGTTTGGTGCGGGTGGGATTGGATAGCAGATATTGAAGGTTCCTAAGTTTCAAATTGCCTAATTTAGGTGTTTTCCACATTATGTTCTAACTCTTTACTTATATGTTTATACCCTTAGACTTGCTAACACTCATGCATGAAATGCGGTAAGCAATCACTTTTTCATTTATCAGTTTAGGCGGTACCTGGTCTCGAAGAGGATCCTGGTGCCTCAGACCGGTCCACCACATTCAGGGTGGCCTTGTTGGACCCCGACCCCTTCCCTTTCTGGGACTCTGTGTACCTCTGATCTGGGGGTGGCTGGTTCGCCGTCTTCTGGCCATCGGTGGTCGCAGTGGCCTTACCCTTCCACTGCCCCTTGGCTTGTAGTTCCTGCTGTTGGGGTTCGTCCAACACTCAAACTCACGGTGCCCCATCTTCTGGCAGTGACGGCACCTCACATCATTCCCCTTGCAGTCTTTGCCGGGGTGGTCTCCATTGCACCACTTACAGTAAAAGTGGCGCTCCGGTCCAGAACCCGTGCCAGCTGCTATCACAATACACCATCAATACTTGTCTCACAACTTACTAACATATACTCTAACTTATCACACAGAGTTAGACAATTACCCTTAGGTGGTAAGTAAGAACGTAGGGGCTTGGCCGCATACGCATAGGTGAGCTGCAGAGGCTCATCAGCAATGGTGGTCTGGGTCTGGCCCTTGCCACCTTGTTGCTGTCCTTTCTGGGACTGGGAGTACGGCTTCTTCTTCTTCCCTCCCCACTGCCCTTGCGTGCCTTGGCCCTCGTTCTGAGCCTTGCGCTTAAGCGCATTCTCCTCGTCCCTCAGACGGACGGTGATCTCCACAATAGCAGCGGCATGATAGCACTCTATATTTAGGTGTCAGTTATGCCCCGCAAAAAAACTCACATCACATTAACACACTGTACACACTTATTCACATTACACTGTAATTCCTTTACCTGCAAGGTGGTATATCCAGTAGGCCCCATGCCGTAGCGTAGGCGATAGTTCAGTCCGTTGTAGAAACGGTCACAAGGATCCGGTCTGAGTAACCCAGATCGGTAGCAGGTGGATAAGTCCGATGAAGGCTGAGTAGTACTCATCTACCGTCATCTTATCCCCTTGTCTCAGGTGTCCAACTCCAGGCGCTTGGCCTCTTGCACATGTATAGGGTAGTATTTGGCTCGCAGCAGAGCCGTGTACTCCCTCCACTGAAAAGTCGGGTCAGCAACTCTTCCCTCGCGCACAAGCTTCCACCAGTTTTGTGCCGAGCCCTTTAAGTAATAAGCAGCAAGTCGCACCTTGACCTGCTCAGGTGGTGCTAGGGTTTCGAAGGCGGTCTCCATCTCGGAGATGTATGCCTCGAGCTTACGGGGATCGGTCTCCCCACTGAATGATGGCGGCCTAAGATCAGCCAACGCCTTGACCCAATTGGTCTCACGTGGCGGTGGTGGTGGTGGCTGAACTCCGGGCTGTTGCCCTTGCTGAATAGCAGCAACTAGATCGGGTACCAACTGGGCTACGGCGGCTGCAACTGCCTCAGCCATAGTCTGGGCCGTAGTATCATCGCCCTGGTTACCCATATCTCCAGTACCGCGCCCGCGGCCTCGACCTCGCGGTCTACCTGACATCTGAATTCATATGAACATTCATTAGCATTATGCTTGCACACTTATCGGTCCAATGGTTTAAGCATCTTCCCGAAACCAGGTAATTCCACACTTAGTTAGTGGTTAACCTTTCCAAGTCCGCTCACTTAGGTAACTGTAGTTAGGTTTCCTAACTCGGTATATTCCTAAGCTCGGTATTCTAGTCATCAGAGCGATACTTCGCTCTGATACCACTTTTTGTAACACCCCTACAACGCTCCTATCATCTACCGAAGTCGCAGCGGAAAAACCAACCAAATAATAACTATCGCTTTGGTGTTACAACGCCGTTAACCACCCACGTGGTTAACTAGGCAGAATAAATACAAGTGTATCGGTCTGATGATCAGACTCCCGAGCATAGTAACTAACATCCATATATAAACATAACGACAATACCGAGTATTTATTTAATTACAATCATCTCCAAACCATAATCATCCATAACTGTATAACAAGGTATCAACATGTACGCCTCGGGAGCACAGGCGCATCCCGGGCTCAACAACCTACTTATCCAAAAGTATATCTACCACCTAGGACCTAGAGCCACTCTGCCTCTTCGATCCTCATCCTGCAATAAAAATATGGGGCCCCGAGGGGGTCAGCACCTTTGCTGGTATGGCTAACGCGCAGCCCATCGACTACGGGATACGCGCAACCAATTGTCATAATAACATGGCATTCATTTTAGACACAACCATATATATATAACATATACCATAGCATAGCAAGGGAAATTGCATAGCATACGACACAACATTATCACCACAAGAACGGTTCACATTAAGATCCTTCCACCACAGTTAGTACATACCATGAGCATAGAGATTGTTGCCAAACCCATACCAAGCTCGTTAATTACCTCATCACCATCCTGTTATTTGAACGGTTGACTTAAACCCAAGGTGTGTCGGATATAGTGATCCCAAGCACACCAAACAACACAGTATGCCCCTATGGCCCGACGTGAGTCAGTAAACTAGCTTTGGATAAGCTAAGGGAAGGTTGAAACCAAATTGGAATACCACCTAAACATACACCAAGGGAGCCGAACTGGATATGATAACGACCCCCATCCATCACACGCGTGGCCGGAACATACCGGACTCCTCACTCCCCCCGATTAGCACTTGTTAGTGAACACACAACATTTGTCAAGTCACATACAAGCAACATTTAGGTCTTGTTAGACACACCAAGGGAAAGGAGTCATAATAACACAACACCATAATATATAACAACTGTAAACTCTTTTCATGCCTTAATCTTTAAGGTCGTAAACACTCAGAAAACAAACAACACCCAAGCCGGTGTAAACCGTTAGGCAACAGACTGCAAGAAAACCATACCTTGGTCCTTGCCTTGTTTCGTTCCCACCTTGAGAGAATCCTATACACATTAGTAATGTCGGTTAATTATTATTTAACTTCACACTTACTAAGTATTCAACATGGTGTACGATGTTTAATGCCTATCTACCCTAGGTTACCTTCATTAAACACCCTAGGGTTAACTACATAAGTCACATTCTTTTCTGTTTTTTTTTACAAGTTTTGGTCCGACCGACCCACCGTCCGACCCACAACTGGGTCGGACCCTCCCAGTGGTTTCGGGTCTGAAGAACCTTACCTTGACCGACCCATGTCCGACCCAACCTTCTGGGTCGGTCCATTACAGAACCCTTTTACTTCCTTATAATCATGCCGTCCGACCCACGTCCGACCCACCATTCTGGGTCGGTCCATGTGCGAACATTTTCCACCTTTGAAACTTGACCGACCGACCCATGTCCGACCCACCCTTTGGGTCGGACCATCACCGAACATTTTCCTAACATCTAACAGAGGCTCGACCGACCCAAAAACTGGGTCGGCCCCTGGGTCGGTCGCCTTCTAAACTTACCCAAACTTAACCAAT
Organism: Limonium bicolor; assembly: GCA_023374045.1. Taxonomy (NCBI): domain Eukaryota; kingdom Viridiplantae; phylum Streptophyta; class Magnoliopsida; order Caryophyllales; family Plumbaginaceae; genus Limonium; species Limonium bicolor. Next base: position 488,702,990 of record CM041776.1, read on the forward strand.
TCTTCACCAAACTTCTCCTAAGGCCTCTTAATGCTTCCTAACAACATTTGGTAACCTTATACCCACATACAACACCCATGAAACTCATTTTCTAACTCCTTAAGCCTTTACTTATTTCCTTGTAAAAATTCCTTAACACTTATATTATTTATACTAGGTTCCAAGTGGTGTTTCATACCTATGACAACTACTATCCCAAAATGCTTTCTCCTTAACTTAACATCATCTCCCAAGCATCATCTCTCACCACTAATTCCTTATCTCCTTCTTGAAACTCTTTCCTAGTGTACACTTCTCCTTATTTTACCAAAGTTTGCCTAGGTATTTACCTAAGTCCCAAAGTGACTTTGGTACCTACTAAATCTCAAGATCATGCCTAAGTCCTTATTACATTCTAGAGTACTTCCTAGTTCATCAAAATTCCTTTAAAACATCATGAACTCCTTATTCATTCCTACATTTTCTAACTCACCAACCTCATGTAAACACTTAAAACTTCTTGCTTCTTACCTAAATTTTGACATGGGTTCCCTTAGAACATTACTAAGCCTAAACACTTTACCTTCTCCTTTAAACACACAAGAAACATCTAAAATCACCAAATTTACACCACATTACAATATAGTGCACAATTTAAATTGCATGGCACTTAGGCCCTTAAAATGCATGGCTCTTAGGCCCTTAAAGTGCTTAAATCATAAACACTGAATTTCCACAATATATATGCCTTAACCTGCAAATACACTCAACACACATATGCCCTTTACTAGTCTCTTGAGAACACTTTACTAAGTCATTCACCATTTGCTCTTTAGGTAGTTTTAATAAGCATTTATAAGCTCATTTCTCCTAAGGCATTAAACAACATTTAAGTTAGTAGATTTACCTCTTTTCCAAAACACTTCCTTCTTGATTCCTTACAAAACCGTATGGTATTTTGGTTCCTTGTCAAGTTCTAGACAATATACAAACACCATAATGAGTATTCAAGCTTTGAGCTTCATCTCATTGTAAACCCTAATTTGACATTGTTTCAAAAACATTAATGTAGTTGTTTTACCTTGCTCTTTGAAGGGAGTTTGAATATCTAGCAAGAAAGGACTCCACCTAGTCCATGAAGAGTTGAAATGAAGCTAGAACAAAGTCACACAATGAGCTATATCAATGTGTATTTTCGGACATGACAAAAACAGGAGGAGGAAACTTGATTTTTGTTTGAGATTCCTTACCTAGAAGCAAAGAGAGTAATAATATGTAGAAATCCAAGCTCAAGCTCCTTCAATGGTGGAACACCTTGGCACCGAAATGGAGCTCTAGGAGTTTTGAGAAGATAGGAATGAAGAGCTTGATGAGAGGAAGAGATTGGTGGTATTTATTTTTGATTTGGACAAGTGAGCTAGTTTAACAAGTGGTCAAAGGTGGAGCTCTAATGGTGATAGTGGTATTACCGTGAGAGAACAATGAAGAAGGGAGAAGATGAGTGGGAAACCGTGTGAGCAAGGAAGGGAAATGAGAGAATGAAGATAGAATTTGCTTTTAAGAGATATTTATACTTATAAAGTAAAAAGGTAGCTTTATTTACTTATCTTTACTTACTTAATACCTTAATAAGAGAGTGGTGAGTCACACCCTTATAAAAAACCGGCCCCTTATATTAGTGTGGGGGTGTTTTAGTCTTTGTTTGTCAATTTAATTACTTAATACAACATATGTTACAAAATAGCTTATAAAAAGTACTATTCACCTATACAAGGCACATAGAAGTGAAATTTTTGGTTTCCCACTAATATAGCCACCCAAATGTGATACTATATAGTACACATATATATTTAAGAGTAATGATGGACATTTAGCCATTCAAAACTCATTTACAAGACAATTTTCAAAAACGTGCTTTAAGACTTCTTAAAGCACATTTTGAGTTTTAACTTGTTTTCAAGCTTGGTTTTCTTTGGTAATTGGTTTAATGTGTTCATTAGTATATAAATGAAGTCTTGGTAAGCTCATTAGGCCTTACTCAAGTTTATCCCAAGCTTAGAGCACATTTTAGCTCTTATTGACTTTAAAGCACATTTGTGTTTCCTTTTGTTTAAATTTGTTTACTAAGGTTTCTAAGACTCTTTTTAGTCTTAATATATCATGTTTAGTGTTTAACCAACATGCAAAGTTTTGGGTATTTCATACTGTATCATCCCCACACTAATTAAAACTGAAACAGAACCCAAAAACTGATGTAACTCTTTTTTCTTTCTTTTCTCCCTTCTGATTACTTTGATTTCCATCTTTCCCCAGGTGCTCTAAGTTACTTAAGTGTACTAGATATCTCTAGGTTCATAGATACTCAGCCCCACGCATTACTGCTCTGAAGTTCATTCTACAGAAACGTCAATCTGAAAAACTGAAACCATGCAACTGTTGCATCCTTGTATCCGGTTTCTTTTCTGTTTATCAATGGTCCTTATCTTTCCTCACCTTATTTACATGAGTCAAACAGATTCTAGCTCTTCTTCAACCCACTGCGACACTCATAGAGTCTCTGTACCAGTTACACACGACACTACAAATGGACACTTAGAAGGGAAAGAAAACTGAAACTGTGAACTTCAACCCATGAAGCTGGTATACATCTATACGTTTTCCTACTGTTTCAATATGTCAAATGACTCCACAACTGGTTTAGCTATTCCGTTAGAACCCCAATACAGCTTCTAACTTCCAAAACAGGCCCAAAGCATTCCCGAAAAAGTTTACAAAAAAACCCAGTTTTCAGTAAGACTATAAGCCTGAGACATCGCATCCTGGTATCCTTATTCTCATTCTTTCCTGTTATTAGTATATCTGTCCCTTCATTTATCCCTAAGCACTTCCCTCCTAGCTAAGTGTAGTATCTATTTTTTTTTAACTCAAAAGTCAGCTAACCAGTTCTGTTAACTCCACTGGTGCGTTCTAGGTACTGAACAGAAGGAAATGAAACTGCATCAGAAACCGATGTGGAGTTCTATTTTTTTGCTATTGTTTTCTTCGTTTCTTTAATCTCTCTTATGTTTGTTAGTAATCTGTCTTTCAATTCACCCAAGGTACTCTCCTACTTAATTAAGTGTTCTAGCTCTATTTTAACCCAAGGTAACTGGTTGAAGCCTCTTAATGTCCCAATCCTGAAAGAACAGAAAAAAGCTGAACTATTAACCTGCATAACAGGTGGCCATGTTTCTGCTGTCTTTCTGTTTTTCTTCGATAACTGGTTGGTTACCAGTTTTCTCTCATTATCTAGTTATCTGATTACATGACTAAACAGTTTTCAAACTCTACAAAAACTCCACAACTTGTTACAGACATAGAATTAGCAGACCTTGATCCTGAAACTAATTCCCACATTTTGAACTGAGCTATGCTCCAGTTCGGTTCTATTTTTTTTTTCAGAGTCTATCTTAGTTCCTATTTCTTAGTCTGTTATGCCTTTAGTTAGGAGTCTTAGCATAATTCTAATCCTAAACAACCCAGACACCCAGTAGGGTTACTAAGACCACTTACATAATAAAAATCTGAAACTGATATACAACAGACAAACAGGAACTGTCATCTGTTTCTTTTCTGTTACGTTTCATCAGATTCCTAGTTCCTTAGTTGGTTAGCTATTAGTTAAATATCCAAATATGTTTACTATTCTCAGAACAGGTTCCCCATCATCTCGTTAAAACTCCCAAGGAGGTTGTTATACAGGAAAGCTAGAATTCAGAATTTTGAATCCTTAACAGGTTAGTTCTTTGCTTATTTTTTTCTGTTTTACACCTCAGTCCCGACCTACTGACTGGATCCCTTCTTGCTTAGACATTCGATTGGGTCTTTAAGTTTATAGACCTTCCAAGGCAGCTTATAGTGTTACAGAAATATGCTACTGGAATGAGATCTTACAGAAACAGACACTAATACCCATAATTTCCTCTTCTTGTTTCATGTTATGCAACAGTTTGGGTTTTATGTTTCTCTAAGGTGCTCTTGTGTTCTTGGGTGTGCTAGAACTGTTTAGGCCGATTAACACAGAATATAAGTCGGCTATACAGAAAAAACCAAAAACTCAAAACTCACCGAAACATCAAAACTGATAATCTTCTGTTTTCTGAGAATTCTCCATTCTGGTTTTCTTTTCAGTTTCTCTTCATCACTAACCCAGGTAGTTTGTGTGTTGCTGGGTTTTAAGTTTCTAGTCTAGCCCTCATTATTCTCACACTTCTTCTGCAGTGTAAGTACACACACACTCAAACCTCCCGTAGTTGTAAGTTTTATCAGAACCAGAAGCTTAGACTGTTGCATCTGTTCTTTGTCTCTTCAGTTTTTTTTCTTTTGTTGGGATCTGTTTTCATTGTTTCTCCAACACACTCAAGTTCACAGACTTGGTCAGGTATATTCATGAGATAACAAATGTGTTAGCACTCAAGAGCACTAAATACATCGAGGCTACATGCTACAGGTTTGCATGTTTATCAACTTGCTAGATTTAATTTTCTTTCTGTTTCTCTGATCCTACATGAGTTTAGAAGTGATCACCAGTGGAGACTTGATAACTCCTTAGTTACACCCCTGGTGGAATTTCGACTCACAGCTCCTGGTCAGTTTATCTATACTGGGGATACTTTACTCAGAGATCAGAATCATGTTAACTCAGAGAGGAAAACAGTGGGATTACTGAGACAGGTATGGACTTTACCTTGCTTCTTTTTTTTTCCGAGACTGGTACAGCAGGAGGAAGAATGACTTGGGTCTTGCTCCTTCACCAAGCTGAGTTCTATCTACTGTCTTCTACATGAGGAGAGACAGAAAGGGAGAAAAAGAACTCAGGACTAGCTATGGCTGTAACCGGTACAATCGTGAGTGAAAATATGGTGAACCTTACGCAAGAACAAACAGAGAGTAGAAGCTTATTGCATGATGTTTATTACTGAAATGAAGGTGGAATTAAACTGGGTTTCGTATGGTTTTACCTTGAGAAAACAAGGGAGCTAACTTCCCGTCCTTCTCTGTTTTTCAACCGAGGTTTCCCACTGATTTACTCCCGTTTGGTCTTGGTGCTGGGTGAAGTTGTTCACAGTTTAGTCCATGGAGACAAGGAATTCACAGCAGGGAAACGGAGAGCACTGTTTTAAGACTGAAGGCTTACCAATCTACTGGGCAGTAGCCATGGAGGTGTGGGAGCTCTCGGTGGAATTGGAGAAGACGACGGTACAGAAGGAAGGAGAGGGAAAGGATGATAAACGTGCTAGTGTGATCGTTGGTCTGTGGGAAAGTCTTGCGTGGGAAGTCCCAAGAGTGATGGGCACTTGAAAGAATAATCCTTCTGTTGTATGGGAATACATCAATAACTGAAGAATTGTCGGCCTGTCGTATAGAGGTTGAAGCGATATTGTGTTTTGGAGTTACTGAATCCAGAGAGAATGTCGAGAGTTATTCTCTCATTTCTGTAACTTCAGCATAGTGACTACTAAGTATAATTCGTGGTGGTGGATTATACCGAATTCGAGCACAGCTCAAGCGGTTAAGGTTTCGGGATAGTTACGAAGGGTCTCGGGTTCGAACCCCGGCTAGAGCATAGTTGCTCTTTATTTTTGGTTCAGTCCCATTTATGTATATTCTTGTATATTGCTATTTACATATATGTAAACGACTAATGTTATGTCGCCATGTTGATTTAAACCTTTTATACGGTTTTGACTATTTTTATTTGCCATGTTTTAACTATATGTTTCCGGTCATAGCGTTACCAATTATGTATGCAACGTTATATGTTGTTGTAACGTTATATATACGTACATATATACATACGTGACCGTGTTAATATTATTCATTCATACTTAATGTAGTAAATTATATTTAAATAACGTTAATATTATTTAGGGGTATTTCAGTCTACCCCCCTTAAAGAGACTTCGTCCCGAAGTCGTTCTTTCTCGATGATTTATAGCCACTACCCATATCGCCATGGTGCACATCTATTTGATGTGACGGTACCTAAGCGGTACAGTATAACTGAATTCATAAGGAGTGTACACATATATATATATATATAACAATAGTCCACCATTCACATGTTCACCACATACACATGTGCGCAATGCGCCAACAATCTACCAACAAGGCCAACACACATATGCCCCACATACGAATACACATACGGACACACATGATAATCAATTAGTACACGTATGTCCCGAGTTGCTTTACTTAAATAGGTGTATTAATAACTACCCTTATAATCCCCATAATGTATATCTACATGATATATCATTTACACACATGGTATTGCACCTATACAGCACATAGCCATCATCTATGGTGTTAATTCAAACATATGGATGTAGGCGATCCATCGCCACGACTATTTCCTATCAGTTCTACCAACTCTGACAACCTCCTCGAGGTGTCCACACCATACCATCATCACAAATTCCATATCTTAAGGATTTACTTTGTATCCGGACTGTACCACATGTAATCAATCTACAAGGTACTGTAAGTGTATATATCACACATATCATAAAGAACAGTAGTACATTCATGTATGTAGACACATCATTTCCACAAGTATTTCATAAGATACGTACAACAAGTGCACATTTCACACAAACCAATCACCACGTACGCCCGCGTACCCAACACACCAACAAAATGACAACAAACATCACAAACAACATTCAACAATCAACATCGTGTGCCTCGCACACCCACAACATACCAACAACCAACATCGTATGCCCCGCATATCCACAAACTATTGTATGCCCCGCATACGAAATAAGCCAACAAACAACTGTGAACAACAAAGTTCAGTGCGAACATGTGCACAGCCAAGAGGCTCTACCCCCCTTAAAAAGGGTTACGCCCCCGTACCCCACAAGTATTCGACAGCCGCTCCACAAGGAGCGCGGGATACTTGGCTCTCATAGAGTTCTCTAACTCTCATGTGGTGTTTTCACCTTTGGAGTAGATTTCTCATATCAGAGAGACGGGTATGACCTAGCCCCTTCGGGCTCTTAAATATATGTAAAGGGTGAGGCACGTATTTGTGCTCTCTCCCAAGTTCGTTCTAATGGGCCCACTCGCTCTGTATGAGGTGCAGACCCATGAACATAGGCTCAATTTCCCTCTTTTCATTACTGTGTATCCTCTTATTTGGATCACTAACATACATTCGTGTGTCTTCTCCCACTGATATTCAGTTTGAGGTATTATATGACATTGGCTCCCGTTAGTACTTGGTGCTCTTTGCACTTGTCTTTGTAATACCAAGACGTACCAGCCTACATGTCCACGTAGATGATGATTGTCATCCATGTCTCCTGGTGGTTTTGTTCCAGAGTAATACACTGTTGTAGTTCTTTGATACACACTCTTGTTGATATCCATTGCATCTTTCTGTATTTCTACTAGATTAATAACTGCACAAGTGCAATACCAAAACACTCAGTCCTACAGAGTGTAGAGGCGTAAACTCTCAGCAGCTAATATCTAAAGAGTCAAACAGATAAGATGAGCGAATCATCATGTGAGTGGTACATTCCAAGTCCATTATTCCTTCTTAAGGTATCTGCTAGCATTTAGCTTGTCTCTCATCATTGCGTAGTCACGCGTTTATGTTTACATCATCTGGTAGATTTCCTCTGGATTGCAAGAACTTGCATGATCCTTATGAGGGTTCTACGTATTATTCGTCCATATAGTGGTTTCTTGTTTCTGTCATCTGCCTCGTCATCTTCGAAGGGTCTCCTTGTCTTTACTGTGTGTTGACCGCTACTCTGTGTTGTAGGTTCTTGGTTTCTCTAGCCCGTTGGTTAACTGCGGCTCTTCTCGTCCATCTTCGAGGTGATCTGCATCACTGTCCGTAGTGCGGAGTTGACTACTTCTCGTGTTTCTAACACTACTTGTCTACATGCATGGGGTACCATACTGATACATTACTACTTACCTGACTAACCTATAAATAAGTCTGTCAGGCCCACATGCTCCTATCGGAGTGCGGTCGTCCCATGTCTCGTTTAGTAAACTGGTAGTGTCCGTCACACGACTATTGTGAAGTATTCTATTGTCAATCTCCCTTTTGATGGATGTCCTTGTTGTAGTTCGATGTTGATTGGTCCGCAATGTCGGTTATCTTGTCGTAGGTGCGAATGTTCTAGTAGTATGGTGGTAAGGTGGTTGGAACATTATTTTTGTCCCCTGGACTCAAGTCTTTAGTAACATATTAGTGGTAGCACTTGGTCGCTAACCAGTTGAACGTTAGACGTTGATTCGTCTGTATGGTTGCAATCGTTTGTGTAATATTGGTGCTGAGGTAGCAATGTCAGTTCTCCTATCTCGATCTCCATGAGTATATACATAATTCTTTCCTCCAGTTTTAATCATTATCATATCTTACCTATGCTTCCCGATATGGCGTAGGGTAAGTTCTCATACTTGGGTATTTATACGCGTTCATTGTTCCGTTTAATTGGGTGTATTGTAGATTGTATGATTGCTTGAGCATCTTGGCTCTTTACTTCCCAACCATTCTTATTAATGGTACTGCAAATGAGTTGTTTTTACAAATACTATAAGTGAATCGTTGTATGCCACTTCTCCTGAGATCAGGTTCGTCCATTAGGACTGAACATTTATCACTATTAGTGATTAACATTACACGCTGGTATACACTCCTGGTATTCAGCTAGTAAGTAATGTCTTTGTTGTTACTTATTGTTTAGTGCTAGTTACTTGTAACTGCAGCTATTTATTTTTTTAAGTGCGCGGTTTGACGCCTGTTAGTAATTCATCATTGTTATTCACATTGCTTACGGTATGTACCGTAGCTCCGTTGCTTCATTATATTAACTTTGACATTGTTACGTTAGTAATATGCCTTGAAAGGTAATTGGAGTCGGTGTTCCCGGTCTCCTGAGCTTATGCCCCTTATTTGTACATTAGATGCTTGCTTATTTACGCTATTTAGCGTTTGATTTGTGTGTTCTGCGATATCGATTTAGGTAGTTGTCATTGGTTCAATTTACATATTTTTTTTCATCACTGACAGTCGTCACAGTAGTAAACGACATGTCTTTAACATTTATTGATATTTATCGTCTTCTTTACATGGCGGAACGCCCATGGCGATAGCCCTTCTTCTACTTAGAACTTGTTTCATAATCGGTATGATATTGATAATACATATTAATTTAATCTTGATGTTGATTAGTTGTAATTGTACATAACAGTATATGGCACTCCTTGGTAAAGGTGGTGCTCAGAGGTGGTAATTACTCACGCGTTCAGCGTTTATTCGCGTTCATTGTTGCGAAGGTATTGGTAATAGCCGTATTACGGTAGAGTTGTTCTTTTCATTCTTGGTCCATTTGTGGACTGATACATTTTTTTCTAATTCTCTTGTGTTCATCACGTGTTGGCGTATACGTAAATATAGTTAGTGAACTATATGTTACATTTACTATAAGGTTACAATATTATAACGTATGATATGTACAACATTTTATCAAATATGTGGCAATATTGCAATAATGGGAAAGTATTAGGAGTTGATGGAAATAAGCATTTTGATGCATACGCCTTTTGGCAGTAATATAGTGTTTATTAAAAGTATGGTTTATAGTATTTTATGAGAAAAATGGAATTTTATAACTTAGGGTTAGTATAAAATAAAACCTTAGGGGTTATAAATATATGTCCTGAAATGTGACAAGATATTAAGATAAAGTTCTTAATATAAGTTGCATAATATAATGCATCAAATCGAATAATCATCTTACATTTAGATGATGATGAAAATGTGACATAAGATATAAGAGAGTAAATCCTGGAATATAAATGTAAGTGAATAAATATAATTACTGCGCATACGATATAGTTGGAAACTGTATGGCAGCGATCGTTATACGATCGTATTCTCCTCATAGTTTTATTTGTATGATTTGATATATATACAACGTAACTGTTAATCGCAAGTTTCCTTTGCTAGTTGTTTGTAACTAGGATACTGCAGTTTTGTTTATCCTTACTATAATTAATTTTGGCAACTTGTGAAGAGTTTCAGGAGTCATACGACTCTGGTGTGATCGGCACCAGTGTTGCACTAACCTTTCACCCCAATTTGTGGTTGGTTTTCCCTTGACCCCCGGGAATCAGGTTTCACCGTCCACTCCCAATTCAGCCATTTAATGGTTTGATAATTTAATTATGTTATCTTGGCTCTCAGCCAGTGTCATTTGATTCGTCTTGCTTAATAGTTATAAGTGTAATGGGCTGGCGTGCCATTTTCATTGCGTTATTCGGACTCGTCGGGTCCTTCAGAGGTTGTAGGCCTCGTATCTTAGAGGTCTATTGTAACAATTGTAGTTATGTAGTTTATACTAGAGGGACAATTGTTTGGTGATTATTGGTAGCCATGGTGTCGTACCATAGGTCTACGCAGTTTACAGTATTCGTTTGTACGATAATAGCAGTGGTAACTGCAGTAGTAATTATTTGCAGCACTTGCAGTGGCAAGTGCGCGGGGTAGACGAAATTATTAGTACATTATTCAAATCAGTTGCAAGCGCACCATGCAAGTAGAGTTGTCGGTTTCCGACTTGTTTGTCTCGCTGCTGCATTGGTTGTTTAAGTACTGTTAGAAAGGTTGTTCATGAATAAAAATATATTTGGATTTGGGAAATTTTCCTGACCACATTGTCATTAGAATAATCAAGTCCTCCATCACATTAGATTTATAATAGCGTAAACGTTTGGACTTGTCTCCCTACAGGTACCGCCACGACAGGGTTCTAGTGTCACTGTATTGTGTGTACACAAGTTTAGGATTGAAGTTTGGACATAACAGGACGGTATTCTCACAAAGTTCCTCCGTGTTCTCAAGATAATTTCTTTTTACCGCTTGGTGGTTAAAGGTCCCATTACGGGCGATGGTCTCGCGGAGTTCATGGTGCTCTTGGGTGACCCTTTCCACGATGTTATAGTAGTAGTGACGCTCGCCTCTGGTAGTGCCTATTGATACGGTGCTTGGTCGTCAATGGAGGTATGACATTGAGGTTGTATTAATGTTACCGGAGCAGGAATTATTCATTCGCTGCGAGAGTGTTTAGACAGTCCGTTGGGCTTGGTAGCCCTTTTTCCTTTATTCGGGGATTATATTTCTTAGTTGTATTGTACTCATTGGGTTGTGGCGGGAGGGGTACTGTCGGCGGTAGTTCGTACTGGACTTCCACATGAAAGCGGATTGTCGCCAATGTACTCATGACGTTTGTGTCTCCTCCTGGTTGAGCTCTCAGCTGGTCCTTAACAGGGGTATATTTCCGGGCCTTTATGCCCCTGGCCAGCTTCCTGGCTCGCACCACCACTAGATGTCGGTACTACCGTTCGTCTTCTCAATAACGCACTATAATACATTCAACTCATTTGTATGCCCCAAGGGCTAACACTTGCAGGCCAAAGGCTCTGCCAACACATAATTTCATTAAGACACAGGTGTTTCGTACCTCACAAACGTTTCCCAAGTTTCCCAAATCCTAAGCTCACTGTCCTAACCTAGTATCTCGTCATCAGAGCGGTACTCCGCTCTGATACCACTTTTGTAACACCCCTCATAACAATTACGTAATAGTCGCTCACGTGAACAGGAAATAAAGACGTCTCACAGCGGAAGGAACTACAGTAATAGAACTCACATGGGTGTTACTTGCCACCACTCGCCCATACGAGTGATGTAGCAGTACAACATCTTAACAATATTAAACGTAAAAATACAATCCGCAGTGATAACGAGATACCACCTACATTTCTATCTAAGTAACAAAAGCACAACTACTGTGAGCATCTAAACATAATCCAAATCTTACAACCCCTTTCTAGTGGAATTATTTAGTACATAACGAGGTATGAACGGTAAATTCAATTCAACAACTTCCTAACTACCCAGTCCCGCACTTCGGCTTCAACGTGTTTAGCAACCTGCACAATAAGTGTAGTATCAGCGATAGACGCTGAGTATGCCGGATCTGGACCCTATTGGTCACTTGTCATTTTTAACCGTCTTGATATTAGATTGATTTCATGCTTTGTCATTTTACAGATATGATAAATACTGTAACAACATGCATGATTATATAATCATTCATCCAATCCAAACAGTCATATATGGACATACACATTACTTGTCATACATCATACCCCAACAATACAATGGTATTGAGAACTCATCATCGTATGTTAACATCATCACATAGTACATCACTCGGCCCTCCGGGGCCTTCACATATCGTTTGTTTAGGTTAGCACAGTCGGGCGTCAGTTAGGACACCCGAAATATACTCACTTGGACAGTAGTCCCACGTACACACAAAGGTGCTCACTGCCCTGATCATCCGAAGACTCTGGGACTTATTCACTTTGCCTTTGTAAAGGCGTCCATTTAGGTGGCCAAAGGGCCTGGTGCCAACGGTAGCACACTCCGCCTGACGATCTATCTAGGCTCGATCAGGATTAACTAGGGAAAAACCCGATACGGGATAACCCAGGAGATCTCTACGCGCGACCAGCAGCCAGTGACTGTCTGGATTAAGGTACATCATCACATTCATTCACACTCCACTGTTAGCTTTGTTAGTTAGATTGTCAGTTACAATATTAGTTATGGAGTAATCACTTAATTGTTGGCTGCCCTATGGGTCTTACGCATGCCTAGAATTATTCTAGGTAACATTCACGTTCGAGTCAAAGCTCTAGAGACCGACAATGTCGTGTCCCGTTCCTAAGTATTTTACTTAGGTTATAAACTACATACTTGTAATACTTAGCGTATTAGTTCAAGCAACAGGGGTCACATTCACACATTTCGCATATGTAGTTTTGTATAAGTCGATCTATAGTCGACGTAGTATTAGTCCCGTAGGACGTTCGTGTGTAATTAAATAATGCAGTGAACATAACTACGCATCAAACACATAAATCACATACATACATACATTCACACAAGTATTTATCAAACAAATCCGAGCCGAGGAATTCCTCAGGACAACCCGGATCAAATCCCTTTACATACTGTACACCGTGTCTAGATTCGTGCAGTGCAGACAGTAGAGCTTTCGAGCGCGTACGTCGGGAATGCGATCTAGTAAATACAAGGAACACTAAGCGTCAATCCACATGACTGCACAATTCGGTATTTCCGAATAACGTTTGAAATCCTAGTACCATGTCCCCAGACTTAACTTTGTTACTAGTTAAAGTATCGTTATTAATATTTTACAAACCACTTATTCGTTGTGTGAGTTAATTTCTCGGTTTACATTAGAGTATGAAACCTTGTGTTATACACTTATGATATCACTAGGGTTTACTTATCAAACCAAGGTCTTATACTAACCTTAGTATTTTATGTCGCTAAATCTACAGGGTATAACCTTATTTCTTGGTACGTGTTTAGCTATGTATGTATGCATTTAGCATAACAGTTTGAATAACTATATCTTAGCCACATAATATTATTTATGTTATATTTATCCATAATGTTATATAGTACGATATTTTAGGTGTCACTAGACTTTACAATACGTGGTTTTGGCAACTTAGGAGTGTATCGAAAATATATACATGTGCCACATTTGAGCTCCTCCATCATATACTTCCATTACTCACAAAATTACCACATAACCTATAATATGTTGTAGGTATTTAATTTTATAACACCAAAACCTTGTGGTAAAAATAAACCCAAAGTCTCTTCACACTTGTTTAATTATCGGTTGCATATATGTATGTACATCTAATTCCCTTTCACATCTCCAATTCACCATCCCACCATCTCTGCTACAGATTAATAGCCTTAGGAATGCATCACCACTTAGCCTCTCACTGTAACTCAATTGAACAGAAGAAAGAAAAAAAAAGAATCAAACTGAAACAAAATTCGACATTACTTCCTTCTGTTGCTTAGTTCAGTTTGTGACATTGGTTAATCTTTCTCAAGTGAGTTTATGTCTTAGCTACATGGTTCAATAAATTTGTTTTCTGTTTTAAATGACCCCGACAGCAAACTGTTATCTCTAGTGAGACAAATCAACACAGCCTCATTAAAACTACTGTAATCATCCCCACACTAATTAAAACTGAAACAGAACCCAAAAACTGATGTAACTCTTTTTTCTTTCTTTCTTCCTTCTGATTACTTTGATTTCCATCTTTCCCACAGTGTCTCTAAGTTACTTAAGTGTACTAGATATACTCTAGGTTCATAGATAACTCAGTACGCCTCCATTACTGCTCTGAAGTTCATTCTACAAAACGTCAATCTGGAAAAACTGAAACCATGCAACTGTTGCATCCTTGTATCCGGTTTCTTTTCTGTTTATCAATCTGGTCCTTATCTTTCCTCACCTTATTTACATGAGTCAACCAGATTTCTAGCTCTTCTTCAACCCACTGCGACACTCATAGAGTCTCTGTACCAGTTACACACCGACAACTACAAATGGACACTTAGAAGGGAAGAAAACTGAAACTGTGAACTTCAACCCATGAAGCTGATATACATCTATACGTTTTCCTACTGTTTCAATATGTCAAATGACTCCACAACTGGTTTAGCTATTCCGTTAGAACCCCAATACAGCTTCTAACTTCCAAAACAGGCCCAAAGCATTCCCGAAAAAGGTTACACAAAAAACCCAGTTCTTCAGTAAGACTATAAGCCTGAGACATCGCATCCTGGTATCCTTATTCTCATTCTTTCCTGTTATTAGTATATCTGTCCCTTCATTTATCCCTAAGCACTTACCCTCCTAGCTAAGTGTAGTATCTATTTTTTTTTAAACTCAAAAGTCAAGCTAACCAGTTCTGTTAACTCCACTGGTGCGTTCTAGGTACTGAATAGAAGGAAATGAAACTGCATCAGAACCGATGTGGAGTTCCTATTTTTTTGCTATTGTTTTCTTCTGTTTTTTAATCTCTCTTATGTTTGTTAGTAATCTATCTTTCAATTCACCCCAAGGTACTCTCCTACTTAATTAAGTGTTCTAGCTCTATTTTAACCCAAGGTAACTGGTTGAAGCCTCTGAATGTCCCAATCCTGATAAGAACAGAAAAAGCTGAACTATTAACCTGCAATAATAGGTGGCCATGTTTTCTGCTGTCTTTCTGTTTTTCTTCGATAACTGGTTTGGTTACCAGTTTTCTCTCATTATCTAGTTATCTGATTACATGACTAAACAGTTTTCAAACTCTACAAAAACTCACACAACTTGTTACAGACACAGAATTAGCAGACCTTGATCCTGAAACTAATTCCCACATTATGAACTGAGCTATGCTCCAGTTCGGTTCTATTTTTTTTTTCAGAGTCTTATCTTAGTTCCTATTTCTCTAGTCTATTATGCCTTTAGTTAGGAGTCTTAGCATAATTCTAATCCTAAACAACCCAAGACACCCAGTTAGGGTTACTAAGACCACTTACATAATAAAAATCCTGAAACTGATATACAACAGACAAACAGGAACTGTCATCTGTTTTCTTTTCTGTTACGTTTCATCAGATTCCTAGTTCCTTAGTTGGTTAGCTATCTAGTTAAATATCCAAATATGGTTTACTCTTCTCAGAACAGGTTCCCCATCATCTCGTTAAAACTCCCAAGGAGGTTGTTATACAGGAAAGCTAGAATTCAGAATTTTTGAATCCTTAACAGGTTAGTTCTTTGCTTATTTCATTTCTGTTTTACACCCTCAGTCCCGACCTACTGACTGGATCCCTCTCTTGCTTAGACATTCGATTGGGTCTTTAAGTTTATAGACCTTCCAAGGCAGCTTATAGTGTTACAGAAATATGCTACTGGAATTGAGATCTTACAGAAACAGACACTAATACCCATAATTTCCTCTTCTTGTTTCATGGTTATGCAACAGTTTGGGTTTATGTTTCTCTAAGGTGCTCTGTTGTTCTTGGGTGTGCTAGAACTGTTTAGGCCGATTAACACAGAATATAAGTCGGCTATACAGAAAAACCAAAAACTCAAAACTCACCGAAGCATCAAAACTGATAATTCTTCTGTTTTCTGAGAATTCTCCATTCTGGTTTTCTTTTCAGTTTCTCTTCATCACTAACCCAGGTAGTTGTGTGTGTTGCTGGGTTTTAAGTTTCTAGTCTAGCCCTCATTATTCTCACACTTCTTCTGCAGTGTAAGTACACACACACTCAAACCTCCCGCAGTTGTAAGTTTTATCAGAACCAGAAGCTTAGACTGTTGCATCTGTTCTTTGTCTCTTCGGTTTTTTTCTTTTTGTTGGGATCTGTTTTTCATTGTTTCTCCAACACACTCAAGTTCACAGACTTGGTCAGGTATATTCATGAGATAACAAATGTGTTAGCAACTCAAGAGCACTAAATACATCGAGGCTACATGCTACAGGTTTGCATGTTTATCAACTTGCTAGATTTAATTTTCTTTCTGTTTCTCTGATCCTACATGAGTTTAGAAGTGACTCACCAGTGGAGACTTGATAACTCCTTAGTTACACCCCTGGTGGAATTTCGACTCACAGCTCCTGGTCAGTTTATCTATACTGGGATAGTTTACTCAGAGATCAGAATCATGTTAACTCAGAGAGGAAAACACAGTGGGATTACTGAGACAGGTATGGACTTTACCTTGCTTCTTTTTTTTTCCGAGACTGGTACAGCAAGGAAGAATGACTTGGTCTTGCTCCTTCACCAAGCTGAGTTCTATCTACTGTCTTCTACATGAGGAGAGACAGAAAGGGAGAAAAAGAACTCAGGACTAGCTATGGCTGTAACCGGTACAATCGTGAGTGAAAATATGGTGAACCTTACGCAAGAACAAATACAGAGAGTAGAAGCTTATTGCATGATGTTTTATTACTGAAATGAAGGTGGAATTTAAACT
Source organism: Limonium bicolor (assembly GCA_023374045.1). NCBI lineage: Eukaryota > Viridiplantae > Streptophyta > Magnoliopsida > Caryophyllales > Plumbaginaceae > Limonium > Limonium bicolor. The sequence goes on from CM041776.1 coordinate 488,719,915, forward strand.
GGGTTTCATATGGTTTTACCTTGAGAAAACAAGGGAGCTAACTTCCCTTCCTCTCTGTTTTTCAACCGAGGTTTCCCACTGATTTACTCCCAGTTTGGTCTTGGTTGCTGGGTGAAGTTGTTCACAGTTTAGTCCATGGAGACAAGGAATTCACAGCAGGGAAACAGAGAGCACGGTTTAAGACTGAAGGCTTACCAATCTACTGGGCAGTAGCCATGGAGGTGTGGGCAGCTCTCGGTGGAATTGGAGAAGACGACGGTACAGAAGGAAGGAGAGGGAAAGGACTGATATAACGTGCTAGTGTGATCGTTGGTCTGTGGGAAAGTCTTGCGTGGGAAGTCCCAAGAGTGATGGGCACTTGAAAGAATAATCCTTTCTGTTGTATGGGAATACATCAATAACTGAAGAATTGTCGGCCTGTCGTATAGAGGTTGAAGCGATATTGTGTTTTGGAGTTACTGAATCCAGAGAGAAATGTCGAGAGTTATTCTCTCATTTCTGTAACTTCAGCATAGTGACTACTAAGTATAATTCGTGGGTGGATTATACCGAATTCAAGCACAGCTCAAGCGGTTAAGGTTTGGGATAGTTACGAAGGGTCTCGGGTTCAAACCCCGGCTAGAGCGTAGTTGCTCTTTATTTTTGGTTCAGTCCCATTTATGTATATTCTTGTATATTGCTATTTACATATATGTAAACGACTAATTGTTATGTCGCCATGTTGATTTAAACCTTTATACGGTTTTGACTATTTTATTTGCCATGTTTTAACTATATGTTTCCGGTCATAGCGTTACCAATTATGTATGCAACGTTATAATGTTGTAACGTTATATATACGTACATATATAGTATGTGACCGTGTTAATATTGTTCGTTCATACTTTAATGTAGTAAATTATATATTTAAATAACGTTTAATTATTTATGGGTATTTCAGTCTACCCCCCTTAAAGAGACTTCGTCCCGAAGTCGTTTCTCGAATGATTTATAGCCACTACCCATATCGCCATGGTGCACATCAATTTGATGTGACGGTACCTAAGCGGTACAGTATAACTGAATTCATAAGGAGTGTACACATATATATATATATATATATAACAATAGTCCACCATTCACACATGTTCACCACATACACATGTGCGCAATGCGCCAACAATCTACCAACAAGGCCAAACATGTATGCCCCGCATACGAATACACATACGGACACACATGATAATCAATTAGTACACGTATGTCCCGAAGTCGCTTTACTTAAATAGGTGTATTAATAACTACCCTTATAATCCCCATAATGTATATCTACATGATATATCATTTACACACATGGTATTGCACCTATACAGCACATAGCCATCATCTATGGTGTTAATTCAAACATATGGATGTAGGCGATCCATCCGCACGACTATTCCTATCAGTTCTACCAACTCTGACAACCTCCTCGAGGTGTCCACACCATACCATCATCACACATTCCATATCTTAAGGATTTTTGTATCCGGACTGTACCACATGTAATCAATCTACAAGGTACTGTAAGTATGTATATCACACATATCATAAAGAACAGTACTACATTCATGTATGTAGACACATCATTTCACAAGTATTTCATAATATACGTACAACAAGTGCACATTTCACACAAACAATCAACCATGTACGCCCCGCGTACCCAACACACCAACAAAATGAACAAACAACATTCAACAATCAACATCGTGTGCCTCGCACACCCACAACATACCAACAACCAACATCGTATGCCCCGCATATCCACAAACTATTGTATGCCCCGCATACGAAATAAGCCAACAAACAACTGTGAACAACAAAGTTCAGTGCGAACATGTGCACAGCCAAGAGGCTCTACCCCCTTAAAAAGGGTTACGCCCCGTACCCCACAAGTATTCGACAGCCGCTCCACAAGGAGCGGGATACTTGGCTCTCATAGAGTTCTCTAACTCTCATGTGGTGTTTTCACCTTTGGAGTAGATTATTCTCATATCAGAGAGACGGGTATGACTCTAGCCCCTTCGGGCTCTTAAATATATGTAAAGGGTGAGGCACGTATTTTTGCTCTCTCCCAAGTTCGTTCTAATGGGCCCACTCGCTCTGTATGAGGTGCAGACCCCATGAACATAGGCTCAATTTCCCTCTTTTCATTACTGTGTATCCTCTTATTTGGATCACTAACATACATTCGTGTGTCTTCTCCCACTGATATTCAGTTTGAGGTATTATATGACATTGGCTCCCGTTAGTACTTGATGCTCTTTGCACTTGTCTTTGTAATACCAAGACATACCAGCCTACATGTCCACGTAGATGATGATTGTCATCCATGTCTCCTGGTGGTTTTGTTCCAGAGTAATACACTGTTGTAGTTCTTTGATACACACTCTTGTTGATATCCATTGCATCTTTCTGTATTTCTACTAGATTAATAACTGCACAAGTGCAATACCAAAACACTCAGTCCTACAGAGTGCAGAGGCGTAAACTCTCAGCAGCTAATATCTAAAGAGTCAAACAGATAAGATGAGCGAATCATCATGTGAGTGGTACATTCCAAGTCCATTATTCCTTCTTAAGGTATCTGCTAGCATTTAGCTTGTCTCTCATCATTGCGTAGTCACGCGTTTATGTTTACATCATCTGATAGATTTCCTCTGGATTGCAAGAACTTGCATGATCCTTATGAGGGTTCTACGTATTATTCGTCCATATAGTGGTTTCTTGTTTCTGTCATCTGCCTCGTCATCTCTCGAAGGGTCTCCTGTCTTTACTGTGTGTTGACCGCTACTCTGTGTTGTAGGTTCTTGGTTTCTCTAGCCCGTTGGTTAACTACGGCTCTTCTCGTCCATCTTCGAGGTGATCTGCATCACTGTCCGTAGTGCGGAGTTGACTACTTCTCGTGTTTCTAACACTACTTGTCTACATGCATGGGGTACCATACTGATACTACTACTACCTGACTAACCTATAAATAAGTCTGTCAGGCCCACATGCTCCTATCGGAGTGCGGTCGTCCAATGTCTCGTTAGTAAACTGGTAGTGTCTGTCACATGACTATTGTGAAGTATTCTATTGTCAATCTCCTTTTGATGGATGTCCTTGTTGTAGTTCGATGTTGATTGGTCCGCATTGTCGGTTATCTTGTCGTAGGTGCGAATGTTCTAGTAGTATGGTGGTAAGGTGGTTGGAACATTATTTTTGTCCCCTGGACTCAAGTCTTTAGTAACATATTAGTGGTAGCACTTGGTCGCTAACCAGTTGAACGTTAGACGTTGATTCGTCTGTATGGTTGCAATCGTTTGTGTAATATTGGTGCTGAGGTAGCAATGTCAGTTCTCCTATCTCGATCTCCATGAGTATATACATAATTCTTTCCTCCAGTTTTAATCATTATCATATCTTACCTATGCTTCCCGATATGGCGTAGGGTAAGTTCTCATACTTGGGTATTTATACGCGTTCACTGTTCCGTTTAATTGGGTGTATTTGTAGATTGTATGATTGCTTGAGCATCTTGGCTCTTTACTTCCCAACCATTCTCATTAATGGTACTGCAAATGAGTTGTTTTTACAAATACTATAAGTGAATCGTTGTATGCCACTTCTCCTGAGATCAGGTTCGTCCATTAGGACTGAACATTTATCACTATTAGCGATTAACATTACACGCTGGTATACACTCCTGGTATTCAGCTAGTAAGTAATGTCTTTGTTGTACTTATTGTTTAGTGCTAGTTACTTGTAACTGCAGCTATTTATTTTTTTAAGTGCGCGGTTTGACGCCTGTTAGTAATTCATCATTGTTATTCACATTGCTTACGGGTATGTACCGTAGCTCCATTGCTTCATTATATTAACTTTGACATTGTTACGTTAGTAATATGCCTTGAAAGGTAATTGGAGTCGGTGTTCCCGGTCTTGAAATACCCGAACTTTAATATGGTGATTAGAATATTTTAATACAGTATTTAAGGGCCTAATAGTGCCTAAGTAATTTTTGGTAAGGAAAATAAATCCAAAAGAAATAAGAAAAACGCTTAGAAAGTGGAAAACGCTAAAATAAGCGTTAAATAACCATAGGAGGTACGAGACCTCGGTTATAGTATCGTAAGGATTCCTAGTGCTTATTCATGCCTAAATAGTATACGGGAATGATTCCCGAAGAAAACGGATCCGAAAAATGAATTAAAACGCTAATAGAGCTTTAGCGCACGTTTTTCGAGAAAACCCGAAAACGTGATCTTAAGTGGTCAAACGAACCCGTAAAAATTATAAATCATTAAATAACAATTATTAAGCATTTATGGAAGCTTAATAGCCAATAAAATCAGTAAAACGAGAAAATAGTAAAAACTGTCAAAAACGGGAAGTTGTGGGGTAAAAGCATAAATAAACCAAACTAGTGTGTCCACTATTGTAAATAAAATTTTCCAAACCCACAAAAGGCTGTGTACAGCCGATCCCCTTCCCTCACACACAACAAATAAGTAAATAAAGAAAGAAGAAAAAAGAAAGAAGAAAAGAAAAGAATACAAAAAGGTAAAAAACACTCTCTTTCCTCACCTTTTCTTCTCTCTCTTCATTTCCTCCTTCCCCATCGTACTCCCTCTCTTTCTTCTCCTGGTGGCTGCGATTTTTGAGAAGCTCCACACCTCCTATGGCTTCTCTTCATTCTTCCTCATGCTCTAGCTCCATTTGAGCTCCAAATGTAAAACAAAATACATATTTGAACTCCCCTCTTCAAGCTCTACATTTCTATCTTTTCAAAATCCGAAAATGAGCAACTTCATCTCCATGGGTTTTGCCCATTTGAAGAGGAAATGGTACCATTTCGAAGCATGGAGTCTCCTCTTCCACTTAAGGTAAAAAGATTCAAGAGAAAAACTCATTTTCTTCATTTCCATGTCTTGGCCGATTTTTGCCCTCCTTGTAATGCCTTGTTTCTTCTTTGTTTGAGCTTGGTTCAACTCTCCAATGGTGGAGGAACTCTCCTTTGTACACAAGCCTTAAAAACCTCTCTTGAAACTCCAAGGTAAAACCCTAACTAATGGTGATTTAAACCCTTTATTGAATTAGTGGTGTTTTAAGAGATTAGAAGTCTAATTATATTCTCCTTATGTAATTTGGGTGTTGGGATGGAGTTTGGAAACTCCATCCCCCACATGACCGATTTTGCAAGAAAAAGAGAAGGAGAAGAAGTGGAAAGAAATGAAGGAAATATAAGCTCAAGGTAAGAGCTCTTCTTTAATGTTAAATTTTAATGCATTAGTGTAATGGGATTGGGTAAAATATTTAAAGAACCTAAAACCTTGTACTAGTATTGAAAATTGTGAAGTTTGAGTATTTGAGGGCAAGTATATGAATTGAAGGCTTTGGAGCCAAGTGTAATGAGTATGTGTATTGGTATTGTGTTTGATGGGTATTGATGTAGTAAGTTGCTTTGTATGTGTGCTGGTAGAACCCTTGTGGTTTGGCTAGAATAGGAATGGATTTGATGAAAAGAGATGTGTGGAGAAGTAAGAGAAGTAGGAAAACTATGGCGAAATTTTAGTAGGATTTGTGCATTAAGAATGACTTGGTGAATGGGAGAACCAAGATGTGTATTGGGATTTAGTATAGATGGCTTAGTAACTAAGGGATGGTAATTGTAGTATGAGAAATGAGAAGGTAAAAATCTGTAGCAAAGAGTATCAAAAATGCATTGTAGAAACAAGGAAGAATTAATGTGTGAGACTTGGTAAAGTGAGCAAGGTAGTGAGTAAGTCTTGGGGTGAGTATAATGCAAATGAGGCAATGAAAAGGGGAATAGGAGTAGTAGGAAGAAGGAAGGAAAAATCTGTAGCAAATGTTTCAGTGGAAAACTGTAACAGAGGAGAAAAATTTAACAGTGGAGTGTATTTTGTAACAGATTTTTGGTAGAGGGGATTAGGCTAGTTTAAAGTGCTTAATCAATGCTAAAATATGCTAGATTATATGTAGGAATTATGGGGAAGAGATTGGTAGAAGTTTGGAATTGAAACAAAGCTTAAAAACTGTAAATTTTGCAACAGGCTGGAATTGTCCTGGTTTGAAACCAGGATACAAACCAGGACAACCCCAAAATACACCCGTAGGTTTCTGAAACAAACTGTCCGGGTTTGAAACCAGGACACAAACCAGGACCACATGTAAAACTGTCCAGAAACTCTAAACCGTGTCTGGTCCGGGTTTGAAACCAGGACACAAACCCGGACCAGTGTAAAAATGTAACAGAAAGTGGTTTTAAGTCTCTGAATGATGGGGAAGTAAATGGTATTGGTTTTTAGAAGTTGTTAAGGCCTTGTTTGGTGATATTTAAAGGCCCTAAGAAGTGTAAACAAGTTTGAGAAGTCATTAAGAAAGTTGTAGGTTTAAGAACATTAAGTTAAACTGAAACAACGGGACAACGGGGTAAGTACGGGAGTAGTATTTATTGATGTATCGTATGAGCATAGCGTTAATAGCAATGTTTGAAACATTACCAGTGGAACAAATGTGAACCAAGGTACAAGGGAACACATGGTAAAGCTAACTCCGGTGAAAGGTAGGTATGATTTCTCATGCCCCGTATGCTAACCGAGTTACGTTGATTTGTATGCTGTATGCCGGCTAATCAAGATTAAAGCATGAAAACGGTTTACTGCCTTTCATTGTATGTCTTGTTGTATGTTGCATGAGCTAACCTTTCTTGAATTGATTGTGTGGCTTTACTTGGTGCGTAGATCGACTCATAGATGAGTCTTGTTTTGTAGTGACTCGTAGTAAGAGTCTTATTGTGAACTAATGGAACAATAGCAACTCACTAAGCTATCGAAGCGATAAACGATAACGCAACCCAATGAACTCACTAGAATGTGAGAGAGTGTACGGGAGTAACAACCTCCCGATAACGGTAGGAGAATCGAAACGAATAACCCACAAACAATAAGTAGTGGAAGTATATAAGTAACCCATATCAAAGGAATTATTCTTGGTGCAAACATGAACCATAAGAGTAGTAAAGAATGACGAGGGATCTCCAAACCCCTTAGTAGTTAGTCGACCCATTATGAGAGGACCCGACTGATGTAAGTAATGACCCGAACATGAGAGTATCCGATATGTTGGGGAAACCCTTAAACCTGAGGATACTAGACGGTAGTAATTCCCTAAGCCAGTGGAGGTTATCGAGAGAGATACTTCTAGGCTAATCCGTGAGATTGTATTATACCCTGAGAGAAGAGTGTTGGGAATATGAGTAGTCCGGTAGAACGGACATTTGAGTATTTGAGGAGTTAAGCGTATAGCCCTCGTATTGTAGGTCCGGTGGCGAGTCTTTTGTATGACTCCGCCCGGTGGCCAAAGTATTGAGTATTGAGTATTGCGTACGTATGAGTAAAGTAATGGTATGGAGTAAGAAGCGAGTATGAGTATGTAGTGAGTCTTGAGTATTGAGTGTATGAGTAAGTATTGAGTATTGAGTATGTATGAATAAGTATGGAGTATTGAGTATGTATGAGTAAGTAAGGAGTAGTGAGTAATGAGTGTACATAAGCGTAGTAACGAGTACAGAGTAAGGAACGTGTACGAGTAAAGCATCGAGCATGGAGTGTCGAGTATGTAAGAGTAAGGAGTAGGTATGAGTAGAGTAGAGAATATCGAATATAGTACGAAGAGTAATGAATGAATAACAAATACAAATGGTTGACTATCGAACTGTCTTCCTTGGTAAGAATTGAACTTGTATGTGCATGTAAGTATGTTGTTGTATTGTTGTAGCATGAGTATGTATGTAAGCATGTAAATGAACTCCATGTATATTCGACCCAAAGTAGTCGATGTACCGCGGTTAGCACGCGGTATATGCGAAAGTCATATTCAGCGTAAGCTGACCCCTTCGGGGGACCATTTTTAGTGTGCAGGTACCCGAAGCTGACCACCGTTCGAGAGAGTAGGACGGGGACTGCTACGTAAGCATGGGTAGTTGTATAGTAGGGATTGGTACTTGTATTGTAATGTGAAATTGGAAGCTCAAACTGTATCGGTGATTTAAGGATTGTAGTGTACTCGGTATAGTATTGTAATGGAGCTGTATTGAATTATGGATTAGTATGTAAAGGGAAGAATGTATATGTGTTGAGTACTCGGTATGTTCAATTCATCAGACCGGTAGTATGTAGTAGTGTAGCTAGCCTTGTTAGTCACGTGGGTGACTAGCGGCATTGTACACCCGCCGTTGAGTATGTATTATCCGCTGCGAAGGTAAGTAATTGTACAGTAAGGACGGTATTAGCGGTAGGGGTGTTACAAAAAGTGGTATCAGAGCGAAGTATCGCTCTGATGGATGAAATACCGAGTTTAGGAAAACACCGAGTTAGGAAGTAGAGACTTAGGGCTAAGGGTTGAGTGTTAGCGTGAGAGGTACGCTAGTTAGGAACTTCCGCGTGAACCGGAAACCTACAACAACCATACCCGCCCTCCGCAACCCCCAGTATAAAGTTGGAGTAATAACGCCAGAGAGATGGAAAGACCTCTCACACTCGGGTAAAACCCGATCTGGCAGTTGCAAGAACAAACCTTATTAGAAAAGAACCTGTCGTACGGTAGAGTCCAAGAACTGGAAGTCCCGATGACGGTTCCCGTTGAATGACAAGGACCGCACTTAATGGCGGAGGAATGAAGATCCTAAGCACTAGGATGATGGAATTTATGGCACCATGGGGCGACATGCTTCGCAGTCGCGAGAACCATGTGTAGCCAGTAAGAAGAGAAGCACAGTCGTGCAATGAAGCAAGGAAATGGAGTAACAAGCCGAGACAAGAGAGTCTACGGACCGTAATCTTTGATGATACCAACAACGGTATACAAACCGACTAAGGAATTAGTCGAGGTTGGACTAACACCAAACCTACATGCCAAGAGGCTGAAATAACCGAACAACATAGTTCAGATAACTAGAAAGAAATCATAACACAGACACCTATAGGACCGCAACATGGTTCCTAAGGATAAGTCAAGTCTCGTTAACCACACTGAAGGTGTGAGACACCCGGATGGACGACAATCATGTCAAGTATACTGCGAAGCGACTCAGGAGATCGATCACCAAGATCAATGGATCAAAGGGAGATCTAATAAGACCACCAATTGTGGATAGAAACGATACCGTAACCGGTATACGTTAACCGAAAAACAACCTACCCGCGCACTTGCCCAGGGCAAGTGCAGCAACTACAAGACAGTTGGAAGTTTGACAACCCACAAATACTTACTAAAGTACCGCTATGGCGAATGGAGCAAAGATAGGATCACCAATCCTCAGTATCTAAATAATGGAACCTCGGAAAGGCCTAACGGCCCGACCATTGTATTAAGAGTATACCAGTCAGCGAGAAGCTGGACTTGGTCAGGACCTCAATCATGGCAACGCCATGAAGAATTTTTTTACACCGAACTGTTATTTCAAAACCCAAATTTTCCTTTCAAAACCACAAACCCTTCTTTTAAACCTCGGATTTTTAACACAAAACTAACAGAAATACGGTGAGTATCATAGAATGATACAGAAGAGTTGACAATAGAATACTTCACCTAGGCGTGTGACGAACACTATTAGTGTACCCAAATACGGGATGTGGGACGACCGCACTCCGAAGGAGCTTGCGGGCTCGACAAATAGTTAGGTAAGTGGTAACGTGCCAAGACGGTACCCCACGTATGTATACAAGTAGTGTACGAAAACACGGGAAGTAGTCAACTCTGTTCTACGGACCATAAGTAAATTCGAAACAGAACAGTTGGATACCTGAAACGAGCAAAGGGAACTCAGATAAGCTTACAAGCTAAGGAGTCAAGAACCTACTACAGGAAGATGATTAAGAGTTAAAAGTGCTAGAAGCACTAACAACTGAATAAAGACATTGGACATGTCTTGAATATATTAAAGTAAAACAAGATGACTGTGGAAGGAATACCTAGTCTAAACACAGTAAGGCAAATGCCTAACATTAACACATCAGTGTTCAATGAACGGGATGAGATTCCCAGAACAGTTACCACAAACACACAGGGTGATGTGGCAAGGTACCGGAAATACCATTCATCGCCGAAGGAATATCAAATCCGTTATAACATAAGGAAAAAACACAGTGATCGACCCTAAGAACGGGAGACACTATGACCCTCAACGGATAACTCAGATCTAGAACCGCAAGGTGGGATAACCAACTGAACATACTCATAAATGTCAGCCAGATGCTACCTACCATATAATCGGTACTACCCAGGAGCAATCCATAAAGGGTACCAAGTCAACACAGTTGAATGAGATATCGTGGTAAGAACACCATAATTGAAACGAACATTCGGTTAGAACACCGGAGGGATCCCACTTGACAGGGGATACCCCAAATTGATAAACGATACCGATCAATACCAGGATACAAATGGGTCTCCAACATACGGAAGCGTGATGCGACGATCTTATCATGGAGCCCAGTATCACCTCCAACTCAGCAATAGTTTATGGAGAAATAATCACTCGGAAACAACCTATGATGAGCAGAGCTCTAGGCAATATGGCTAGTAGGCCGTGAAACTATTACCACACACAACCCAACGGTTGCAAAACCAACATGAACTGTATGGAGAGTGGTCAAGGATGACACCGGTAAAAGAGTAACAATCAATAATTGAGGATACCCCTCATAAATGTGAGACCGCAAGAGCGGTGGACACATGGACCCAAGAAGGGGATATCACCAGTAACTGTCGGGGAATATAATCTTTTCAGAACTACTAATGTAGTCAAGCTTGAGCATACAATTATTGCCAAACAACGTAAAATAAGCATCAACAGGAGCTGTTGACAACTAAGGAGTAACGGTTCAATAAGAACTCGATATGTGGGAACATAAAGTATAAGTAAATGACGCCTAAGGAGCTCAGACGTATAAACACCAAACAATGATATAAATAGTGGAAATGCATGAGCTGAAGCTATCACAGCGGATGCCATGTAAACCAATACTGCAAAATCAGTAAGAACATGGTGCGCAACAGGCGACCAATGTATGTGAATAATCACCCAATACTATGTGGAGTGGTTAACACGAAATGGTAGACAGACCGGGCAACAAGCCAGAAGTCTGCACCAAATGATGAAGCACCACCTGAAAAAGTAGCAATCAGTCCTATTGCGACCTCATAAGAGAGTTACTGTCAAACGTTTACGCCTCTGCACTCTGTAGGACTGAGTTTTTGGTATGGCATTTGGGCAGTAAATGATCGAGTGGGATAGCTAGGAATATGGGAAAATGTAAATCGTAGAAAATTCTTCCTTTCACCAGTAAACATGGCACAAGCCAATTAAGCAAAAGCTTAGAAACAAACCATGCGGCCTAAGGCCAAGGAGACACGACCAGTGTCAACCACCAACAATTACAAGATATGGATTCCACAGGAATAAAGGTGAAAGGAGACTTAAGAAAGTCACAAGGACCGACGCATTGAAAATGCAAGGTCATACAAGTAAAGGACACTTGTAATGAACCAGGGAAACTGGTATAATTCAGAAGCTACTAACAGTAGAGGAAGCACTACAACTAAGTAGTGACTTAACCTCAACCGACAATAAGTCGGAGGAACCAAGTGAATGATCACTACAAAACACAACAGTATGTATATAGATTGCCAGAGAGCTGGTTATAAATCTAAAACCCATCGAGTTTGAGCACGGTAAGAGAATACCACACTTGGTTAATAAACTTGTTCCCACAACAAGAGGGACAAAAGGTGAGGTGTAACACGTTAAGGATAACGGGAAGGGCAAATCACCCAAGTTATCAGGGTCGCGCAGCAGAAGCTAGCGGGCCCAGAACTTTACACATAGTGAATAACAGGCTAATCACCAATGCCTCAAAGCCATTAGGCTAGAACCGAATCCGGTTAAGAGTTGAAAAACTCCGATGAAAATTCTTGATGTAGGGACTAACCAGTAACACGGTTAAGACCCTTTGATCAAGGAACATTGTATAATAGACCGCATGGAAGCTGAACCACTCCATGGCGGCTGAATGCCTTCGACCAATGTTCAACATTGACACATGGTAGATTACGTGGGCGTAATCCCTTTTAAGGGGGGTAGAGCGAAAACCGCGAAATGTACGTTCTACGTGATAGGTGCGTAAACTACAATGCGCATAGCGCAAGAGAATTCGTTTTGATGGTTGATACTTATGTTACATAAACATTTGTATTCACTCATTGTGTAATTGTGGTAAGTTGGGAAGTATGTATAGGAAAAGAGTAGAGAAACTCTAGGGGAATGAGTACCCCGATTCGTAATAGTATGAGGAATGAGTATGTATGGGAGACGTGAGGAGTATAAATGGTATGGAACCGATGTATGTAATGAGTATAAATCGGTATGAAACCGATGTATGTTATGAATATAAATTGAGTATAGTAAATTAATGGGATATTATACCCATGAATTTCTTAAGTATAGTAGTTGGAGATGACATAGTAATAATTGATGAGATGATTAGTAAGTAAGCAAGTGAATCATATAAATCGGAAAATGTATGTGCATGATTATGAGTAGCAAGATTAATAAGATAGAAAACGAAATAATGTTTGACGAGCTGTCTGTTTGTATTGAGGTGGGAAGTGGAACTTGATTTGCTAGCGATCAAGGAAAGCCGAACACAAATTGGGGTGGAAGGATAATTCAACACCAATGCTGATCACATTGTGGTTGAAGGACTCTGGAAGCTCCCCTAAGTGGTCACAACAATGACACTAGTAATAGGTATAATCATCATAAATGGTATTCGGGAGATGTATGCAAGTTTTCAAAATGAATTTCCAAAACTAATTTGGTACAATGTGTTTTCTTCAAACTTAAGAATGAGGACCGGTTTTAAAACCGCTCCCACGGGCGCTAGTGGATCTTCCATGCCTAGGCACGGGTATCCGGTCGAAACCATAGGAGGAGAAGCTAGTTTTGAGTCGGTGGGAGTGTTGATTAGTTTTGAAACCACTACACCGGTTGTACGGTAACAGTGTGGTTTTGTATTTTTCCAAGGGCACTGGGACAGCGTAGTCCCGAGTAAGTATGAGTAAGTATGAGTAAAGTATGAGTAAGTAAGTATGAGTAAGTGCCTGAGGATCTCTATATGTGCAAATGAATTTGATCAGAACCAAAGGACCGTAGAGCCAGAAAGCGTAAGTGCTCAAGTCATGACGGCCGTGAACCAGAAAGCGTAAGTGTTCAAACGTGACCGGTACCTGAGGGATCACTCTCCATTGGGGGAGGATTGTACCTAATTGTCTGCGGATGGACCCCCTTGGAGAGGAGTAAAACGGATATTTTTGATTGCTATGCATGCAGTGACATGCTGTTTGGATGCGTAGTATGCATCATGTCAAACATTTGGAGGTTGACAAGTTATATGTAGAGGTTATAACCTTAGCATAGAGTATATGTACGAGTAACAGTATTAGATTCATCAACTTTGAGGGCAAAGTTCTTTAAGGGGGGTAGATTGAAATACCCCGAACTTAAATATGGTGATTAGAATATTTTAATACAGTATTTAAGGGCCTAATAGTGCCTAAGTAATTTTTGGTAAGGAAAATAAATCCAAAGAAATAAGAAAAACGCTTAGAAAGTGGAAAACGCTAAAATAAGCGTTAAATAACCATAGGAGGTACGAGACCTCGGTTATAGTATCGTAAGGATTCCTAGTGCTTATTCATGCCTAAATAGTATACGGGAATGATTCCCGAAGAAAACGGATCCGAAAAATGTATTAAAACGCTAATAGAGCTTTAGCGCACGTTTTTCGAGAAAACCCGAAAACGTGATCTTAAGTGGTCAAACGAACCCGTAAAAATTATAAATCATTAAATAACAATTATTAAGCATTTATGGAAGCTTAATAGCCAATAAAATCAGTAAAACGAGAAAATAGTAAAAACTGTCAAAAACGGGAAGTTGTGGGGTAAAAGCATAAATAAACCAAACTAGTGTGTCCACTATTGTAAATAAAATTTTCCAAACCCAAAAAGGCTGTGTACAGCCGATCCCCTTCCCTCACACAACAAATAAGTAAATAAAGAAAGAAAAAAAGAAGAAGAAAGAAAAGAAGACAAAAGAAAAGAATACAAAAAGGTAAAAAACACTCTCTTTCCTCACCTTTTCTTCTCTCTCTTCCATTTCCTCCTTCCCCATCGTACTCCCTCTCTTTCTTCTCCTGGTGGCTGCGATTTGAGAAGCTCCACACCTCCTATGGCTTCTCTTCATTCTTCCTCATGCTCTAGCTCCATTTGAGCTCCAAATGTAAAACAAAATACATATTTGAACTCCCCTCTTCAAGCTCTACATTTCTATCTTTTCAAAATCCGAAAATGAGCAACTTCATCTCCATGGGTTTTGCCCATTTGAAGAGGAAATGGTACCATTTCGAAGCATGGAGTCTCCTCTTCCACTTAAGGTAAAAAGATTCAAGAGAAAAACTCATTTTCTTCATTTCCATGTCTTGGCCGATTTTTGCCCTCCTTGTAATGCCTTGTTTCTTCTTTGTTTGAGCTTGGTTCAACTCTCCAATGGTGGAGGAACTCTCCTTTGTACACAAGCCTTAAAAACCTCTCTTGAAACTCCAAGGTAAAACCCTAACTAATGGTGATTTAAACCCTTTATTGAATTAGTGGTGTTTTAAGAGATTAGAAGTCTAATTATATTCTCCTTATGTAATTTGGGTGTTGGGATGGAGTTTGGAAACTCCATCCCCCACATGACCGATTTTGCAAAAAAAAGAGAAGGAGAAGAAGTGGAAAAGAAATGAAGGAAATATAAGCTCAAGGTAAGAGCTCTTCTTTAATGTTAAATTTTAATGCATTAGTGTAATGGGATTGGGTAAAATATTTAAAGAACCTAAAACCTTGTACTAGTATTGAAAATTGTGAAGTTTGAGTATTTGAGGGCAAGTATATGAATTGAAGGCTTTGGAGCCAAGTGTAATGAGTATGTGTATTGGTATTGTGTTTGATGGGTATTGATGTAGTAAGTTGCTTTGTATGTGTGCTGGTAGAACCCTTGTGGTTTGGCTAGAATAGGAATGGATTTGATGAAAAGAGATGTGTGGAGAAGTAAGAGAAGTAGGAAAACTATGGCGAAATTTTAGTAGGAATTGTGCATTAAGAATGACTTGGTGAATGGGAGAACCAAGATGTGTATTGGGATTTAGTATAGATGGCTTAGTAACTAAGGGATGGTAATTGTAGTAGAGAAATGAGAAGGTAAAAATCTGTAGCAAAGAGTATCAAAAATGCATTGTAGAAACAAGGAAGAATTAATGTGTGAGACTTGGTAAAGTGAGCAAGGTAGTGAGTAAGTCTTGGGGTGAGTATAATGCAAATGAGGCAATGAAAGGGGAATAGGAGTAGTAGGAAGAAGGAAGGAAAAATCTGTAGCAAATGTTTCAGTGGAAAACTGTAACAGAGGAGAAAAATTTAACAGTGGAGTGTATTTTGTAACAGATTTTGGTAGAGGGGATTAGGCTAGTTTAAAGTGCTTAATCAATGCTAAAATATGCTAGATTATATGTAGGAATTATGGGGAAGAGATTGGTAGAAGTTTGGAATTGAAACAAAGCTTAAAAACTGTAAATTTTGCAACAGGCTGGAATTGTCCTGGTTTGAAACCAGGATACAAACCAGGACAACCCCAAAAATACACCCGTAGGTTTCTGAAACAAACTGTCCGGGTTTGAAACCAGGACACAAACCAGGACCACATGTAAAACTGTCCAGAAACTCTAAACCGTGTCTGGTCGGGGTTTGAAACCAGGACACAAACCCGGACCAGTGTAAAAATGTAACAGAAAGTGGTTTTAAGTCTCTGAATGATGGGGAAGTAAATGGTATTGGTTTTTAGAAGTTGTTAAGGCCTTGTTTGGTGATATTTAAAGGCCCTAAGAAGTGTAAACAAGTTTGAGAAGTCATTAAGAAAGTTGTAGGTTTAAGAACATTAAGTTAAACTGAAACAACGGGACAACGGGGTAAGTACGGGAGTAGTATTTATTGATGTATCGTATGAGCATAGCGTTAATAGCAATGTTTGAAACATTACCAGTGGAACAAATGTGAACCAAGGTACAAGGGAACACATGGTAAAGCTAACTCCGGTGAAAGGTATGATTTTCTCATGCCCCGTATGCTAACCGAGTTACGTTGATTTGTATGCTGTATGCCGGCTAATCAAGATTAAAGCATGAAAACGGTTTACTGCCTTTCATTGTATGTCTTGTTGTATGTTGCATGAGCTAACCTTTCTTGAATTGATTGTGTGGCTTTACTTGGTGCGTAGATCGACTCATAGATGAGTCTTGTTTTGTAGTGACTCGTAGTAAGAGTCTTATTGTGAACTAATGGAACAATAGCAACGCACTAAGCTATCGAAGCGATAAACGATAACGCAACCCAATGAACTCACTAGAATGTGAGAGAGTGTACGGGAGTAACAACCTCCCGATAACGGTAGGAGAATCGAAACGAATAACCCACAAACAATAAGTAGTGGAAGTATATAAGTAACCCATATCAAAGGAATTATTCTTGGTGCAAACATGAACCATAAGAGTAGTAAAGAATGACGAGGGATCTCCAAACCCTTAGTAGTTAGTCGACCCATTATGAGAGGACCCGACTGATGTAAGTAATGACCCGAACATGAGAGTATCCGATATGTTGGGGAAACCCTTAAACCTGAGGATACTAGACGGTAGTAATTCCCTAAGCCAGTGGAGGTTATCGAGAGAGATACTTCTAGGCTAATCCGTGAGATTGTATTATACCCTGAGAGAAGAGTGTTGGGAATATGAGTAGTCCGGTAGAACGGACATTTGAGTATTTGAGGAGTTAAGCGTATAGCCCTCGTATTGTAGGTCCGGTGGCGAGTCTTTTGTATGACTCCGCCCGGTGGCCAAAGTATTGAGTATTGAGTATTGCGTACGTATGAGTAAAGTAATGGGTATGGAGTAAGAAGCGAGTATGAGTATGTAGTGAGTCTTGAGTATTGAGTATGTATGAGTAAGTATTGAGTATTGAGTATGTATGAATAAGTATGGAGTATTGAGTATGTATGAGTAAGTAAGGAGTAGTGAGTAATGAGTGTACATAAGCGTAGTAACGAGTACAGAGTAAGGAACGTGTACGAGTAAAGCATCGAGCATGGAGTGTCGAGTATGTAAGAGTAAGGAGTAGGTATGAGTAGAGTAGAGAATATCGAATATAGTACGAAGAGTAATGAATGAATAACAAATACAAATGGTTGACTATCGAACTGTCTTCCTTGGTAAGAATTGAACTTGTATGTGCATGTAAGTATTGTTGTTGTATTGTTGTTGTAGCATGAGTATGTATGTAAGCATGTAAATGAACTCCATGTATATTCGACCCAAAGTAGTCGATGTACCGCGGTTAGCACGCGGTATATGCGAAAGTCATATTCAGCGTAAGCTGACCCCTCGGGGGGGACCATTTTTAGTGTGCAGGTACCCGAAGCTGACCACCGTTCGAGAGAGTAGGACGGGGACTGCTACGTAAGCATGGGTAGTTGTATAGTAGGGATTGGTACTTGTATTGTAATGTGAAATTGGAAGCTCAAACTGTATCGGTGATTTAAGGATTGTAGTGTACTCGGTATAGTATTGTAATGGAGCTGTATTGAATTATGGATTAGTATGTAAAGGGAAGAATGTATGTGTTGAGTACTCGGTATGTTCAATTCATCAGACCGGTAGTATGTAGTAGTGTAGCTAGCCTTGTTAGTCACGTGGGTGACTAGCGGCATTGTACACCCGCCGTTGAGTATGTATTATCCGCTGCGAAGGTAAGTAATTGTACAGTAAGGACGGTATTAGCGGTAGGGGTGTTACAGGTCTCTTGAGCTTATGCCCCTTATTTGTACATTAGATGCTTGCTTATTTACGCTATTAGCGTTTGATTTGTGTGTTCTGCGATATCGATTTAGGTAGTTGTCATTGGTTCAATTTACATATTTTTTTTCATCACTGACAGTCGTCACAGTAGTAAACGACATGTCTTTAACATTTATTGATATTTATAGTCTTCTTTACATGGCGGAACGCCCATGGCGATAGCCCTTCTTCTACTTAGAACTTGTTTCATAATCGGTATGATATTGATAATACATATTAATTTAATCTTGATGTTGATTAGTTGTAATTGTACATAACAGTATATGGCACTCCTTGGTAAAGGTGGTGCTCAGAGGTGGTAATTACTCACGCGTTCAGCGTTTATTCGCGTTCATTGTTGCGAAGGTATTGGTAATAGCCGTATTACGGTAGAGTTGTTCTTTTCATTCTTGGTCCATTTGTGGACTGATACATTTTTTCTAATTCTCTTGTGTTCATCACGTGTTGGCGTATACGTAAATATAGTTAGTGAACTATATGTTACATTTACTATAAGGTTACAATATTATAACGTATGATATGTACAACATTTTATCAAATATGTGGCAATATTGCAATAATGGGAAAGTATTAGGAGTTGATGGAAATAAGCATTTTGATGCATACGCCTTTTGGCAGTAATATAGTGTTTATTAAAAGTATGGTTTATAGTATTTTATGAGAAAAATGGAATTTTATAACTTAGGGTTAGTATAAAATAAAACCTTAGGGGTTATAAATATGTCCTGAAATGTGACAAGATATTAAGATAAAGTTCTTAATATAAGTTGCATAATATAATGCATCAAATCGAATAATCATCTTACATTTAGATGATGATGAAAATGTGACATAAGATATAAGAGAGTAAATCCTGGAATATAAATGTAAGTGAATAAATATAATTACTGCGCGTACGATATAGTTGGAAACTGTATGGCAGCGATCGTTATACGATCGTATTCTCCTCATAGTTTTATTTGTATGATTTGATATATATACAACGTAACTGTTAATCGCAAGTTTCCTTTGCTAGTTGTTTGTAACTAGGATACTGCAGTTTTGTTTATCCTTACTATAATTAATTTTGGCAACTTGTGAAGAGTTTCAGGAGTCATACGACTCTGGTGTGATCGGCACCAGTGTTGCACTAACCTTTCACCCCAATTTGTGGTTGGTTTTCCCTTGACCCCCGGGAATCAGGTTTCACCGTCCACTCCCAATTCAGCCATTTAATGGTTTGATAATTTAATTATGTTATCTTGGCTCTCAGCCAATGTCATTTGATTCGTCTTGCTTAATAGTTATAAGTGTAATGGGCTGGCGTGCCATTTTCATTGCGTTATTCGGACTCGTCGGGTCCTTTAGAGGTTGTAGGCCTCGTATCTTAGAGGTCTATTGTAACAATTGTAGTTATGTAGTTTATACTAGAGGGTTACAATTGTTTGGTGATTATTGGTAGCCATGGTGTCGTACCATAGGTCTACGCAGTTTACAGTATTCGTTTGTACGATAATAGCAGTGGTAACTGCAGTAGTAGTAGTAATTATTTGCAGCACTTGCAGTGGCAAGTGCGCGGGGTAGACGAAATTATTAGTACATTATTCAAATCAGCGCTTGCAGTTGCAAGCGCACCATGCAAGTAGAGTTGTCGGTTTCCGACTTGTTTGTCTCGCTGCTGCATTGGTTGTTTAAGTACTGTTAGAAAGGTTGTTCATGAATAAAAAGATATTTGGATTTGGGAAATTTTCCTGACCACATTGTCATTAGAATAATCAAGTCCTCCATCACATTAGATTTATAATAGCGTAAACGTTTGGACTTGTCTCCCTACAGGTACCGCCACGACAGGGTTCTAGTGTCACTGTATTGTGTGTACACAAGTTTAGGATTGAAGTTTGGACATAACAGGACGGTATTCTCACAAAGTTCCTCCGTGTTCTCAAGATAATTTCTTTTTACCGCTTGGTGGTTAAAGGTCCCATTACGGGCGACGGTCTCGCGGAGTTCATGGTGCTCTTGGGTGACCCTTTCCACGATGTTATAGTAGTAGTGACGCTCGCCTCTGGTAGTGCCTATTGATACGGCGCTTGGTCGTCAATGGAGGTATGACATTGAGGTGTATTAATGTTACCGGAGCAGGAATTATTCATTCGCTGCGAGAGTGTTTAGACAGTCCGTTGGGCTTGGTAGCCCTTTTCCTTTATTCGGGGATTATATTTCTTAGTTGTATTGTACTCATTGGGTTGTGGCGGGAGGGGTACTGTCGGCGGTAGTTCGTACTGGACTTCCACATGAAAGCGGATTGTCGCCAATGTACTCATGACGTTTGTGTCTCCTCCTGGTTGAGCTCTCAGCTGGTCCTTAACAGGGGTAATATTTCCGGGCCTTTATGCCCCTGGCCAGCTTCCTGGCTCGCACCACCACTAGATGTCGGTACTACCGTTCATCTTCTCAATAACGCACTATAATACATTCAACTCGTTTGTATGCCCCAAGGGCTAACACTTGCAGGCCAAAGGCTCTACCAACACATAATTCATTAAGACACAGGTGTTTCGTACCTCACAAACGTTTCCTAAGTTTCCCAAATCCTAAGCTCACTGTCCTAACCTAGTATCTCGTCATCAGAGCGGTACTCCGCTCTGATACCACTTTTGTAACACCCCTCATAACAATTACGTAATAGTCGCTCACGTGAACAGGAAATAAAGACGTCTCACAACGGAAGGAACTACAGTAATAGAACTCACATGGGTGTTACTTGCCACCACTCGCCCATACGAGTGATGTAGCAGTACAACATCTTAACAATATTAAACGTAAAAATACAATCCGCAGTGATAACGAGATACCACCTACATTTCTATCTAAGTAACAAAAGCACAACTACTGTGAGCATCTAAACATAATCCAAATCTTACAACCCCTTTCTAATGGAATTATTTAGTACATAACGAGGTATGAACGGTAAATTCAATTCAACAACTTCCTAACTACCCAGTCCCGCACTTCGGCTTCAACGTGTTTAGCAACCTGCACAATAAGTGTAATATCAGCGATAGACGCTGAGTATGCCGGATCTGGACCCTATTGGTCACTTGTCGTTTTTAACCATCTTGATATTAGATTGATTTCATGCTTTGTCATTTTACAGATATGATAAATACTACAACATGCATGATTATATAATCATTCATCCAATCCAAACAGTCATATATGGACGTACACATTACTTGTCATACATCATACAATACAATGGTATTGAGAACTCATTCATCGTATGTTAACATCATCACATAGTACATCACTCGGCCCTCCGGGCCTTCACATATCATTTGTTTAGGTTAGCACAGTCGGGCATCAGTTAGGACAACCCGAAATATACTCACTTGGACAGTAGTCCCACGTACACACAAAGGTGCTCACTGCCCTGATCATCCGAAGACTCTGGGACTTATTCACTTTGCCTTTGTAAAGGCGTCCATTTAGGTGGCCAAGGGCCTGGTGCCAACGGTAGCACACTCCGCCTGACGATCTATCTAGGCTCGATCAGGATTAACTAGGGAAAACCCGATACGGGATAACCCAATAGATCTCTACGCGCGACCAGCAGCCAGTGACTGTCTGGATTAAGGTACATCATCACATTCATTCACACTCCACTGTTAGCTTTGTTAGTTAGATTGTCAGTTACAATATTTAGTTATGGAGTACATCACTTAATTTGTTGGCTGCCCTATGGGTCTTACGCATGCCTAGAATTATTCTAGGTAACATTCACGTTCGAGTCAAAGCTCTAGAGACCGACAATGTCGTGTCCCGTTCCTAAGTATTTTACTTAGGTTATAACTACATACTTGTAATACTTAGCGTATTAGTTCAAGCAACAGGGGTCACATTCACACATTTCGCATATGTAGTTTTGTATAAGTCGATCTATAGTCGACGTAGTATTAGTCCCGTAGGACGTTCGTGCGTAATTAAATAATGCAGTGAACATAACTACGCATCAAACACATAAATCACATACATACAAACATTCACACAAGTTATTTATCAAACAAATCCGAGCCCGAGGAATTCCTCAGGACAACCCGGATCAAATCCCTTTACATACTGTACACCGTGTCTAGATTCGTGCAGTGCAGACCAGTAGAGCTTTCGAGCGCGTATGTCGGGAATGCGATATAGTAAATACAAGGAACACTAAGCGTCAATCCACATGACTGCACAATTCGGTATTTCGAATAACGTTTGAAATCCTAGTACCATGTCCCCAGACTTAACTTTTGTTACTAGTTAAAGTATCGTTATTAATATTTTACAAACCACTTATTCGTTGTGTGAGTTAATTCTCGATTTACATTAGAGTATGAAACCTTGTGTTATACACTTATGATACTTCACTAGGGTTTACTTATCAAACCAAGGTCGTATACTAACCTTAGTATTTTATGTCGCTAAATCTACAGGGTATAACCTTATTTCTTGGTACGTGTTTAGCTATGTATGTATGCATTTAGCATAACAGTTTGAATAACTATATCCTTAGCCACATAATATTATTTATGTTATATTTATCCATAATGTTATATAGTACGATATTTTAGGTGTCACTAGACTTTACAATACGTGGTTTTGGCAACTTAGGAGTGTATCGAAATAATATATACATGTGCCACATTTGAGCTCCTCCATCATATACTTCCATTACTCACAAAATTACCACATAACCTATAATATGTTGTAGGTATTTAATTTTATAACACCAAAACCTTGTGGTAAAATATAACCCAAAGTCTCTTCACACTTGTTTAATTATCGGTTGCATATATGTATGTACATCTAATTCCCTTTCACATCTCCAATTCACCATCCCACCATCTCTGCTACAGATTTAATAGCCTTAGGAATGCATCACCACTTAGCCTCTCACTGTAACTCAATTGAACAGAAGAAAGAAAAAAAAAAAGAATCAAACTGAAACAGAATTCGACATTACTTCCTTCTGTTGCTTAGTTCAGTTTGTGACATTGGTTAATCTTTCTCAAGTGAGTTTATGTCTTAGCTACATGGTTCAATAAATTTGTTTTCTGTTTTAAATGACCCCGACAGCAAACTGTTATCTCTAGTGAGACAAATCAACACAGCCTCATTAAAACTACTGTAATCATCCCCACACTAATTAAAACTGAAACAGAAACCAAAAACTGATGTAACTCTTTTTTCTTTCTTTTCTTCCCTTATGATTACTTTGATTTCCATCTTTCCCACAGTGTCTCTAAGTTACTTAAGTGTACTAGATATACTCTAGGTTCATAGATAACTCAGTACGCCTCCATTACTGCTCTGAAGTTCATTCTACAGAAACGTCAATCTGGAAAAACTGAAACCATGCAACTGTTGCATCCTTGTATCCGGTTTCTTTTGTTTTATCAATCTGGTCCTTATCTTTCCCTCACCTTATTTACATGAGTCAACCAGATTTCTATCTCTTCTTCAACCCACTGCGACACTCATAGCGTCTCTGTACCAGTTACACACCGACAACTACAAATGGACACTTAGAAGGGAAGAAAACTGAAACTGTGAACTTCAACCCATGAAGCTGATATACATCTATACGTTTTCCTACTGTTTCAATATGTCAAATGACTCCACAACTGGGTTTAGCAATTCCGTTAGAACCCCAATACAGCTTCTAACTTCCAAAACAGGCCCAAAGCATTCCCGAAAAAGGTAACCCAGTTCTTCAGTAAGACTATAAGCCTGAGACATCGCATCCTGGTATCCTTATTCTCATTCTTTCCTGTTATTAGTATATCTGTCCCTTCATTTATCCCTAAGCACTTACCCTCCTAGCTAAGTGTAGTATCTATTTTTTTAAACTCAAAAGTCAAGCTAACCAGTTCTGTTAACTCCACTGGTGCGTTCTAGGTACTGAACAGAAGGAAATGAAACTGCATCAGAACCGATGTGGAGTTCCTATTTTTTTTGCTATTGTTTTCTTCTGTTCTTTTAATCTCTCTTATGTTTGTTAGTAATCTGTCTTTCAATTCACCCCAAGGTACTCTCCTACTTAATTAAGTGTTCTAGCTCTATTTTAACCCAAGGTAACTGGTTGAAGCCTCTGAATGTCCCAATCCTGATAAGAACAGAAAAAGCTGAACTATTAACCTGCAATAACAGGTGGCCATGTTTTCTGCTGTCTTTCTGTTTTTCTTCGATAACTGGTTTGGTTACCAGTTTTCTCTCATTTATGAACTGAGCTATGCTCCAGTTCGGTTCTATTTTTTTTTTCAGAGTCTTACCTTAGTTCCTATTTCTCTAGTCTGTTATGCCTTTAGTTAGGAGTCTTAGCATAATTCTAATCCTAAACAACCCAAGACACCCAGTTAGGGTTACTAAGACCACTTACATAATAAAAATCCTGAAACTGATATACAACAGACAAACAGGAACTGTCATCTGTTTTCTTTTCTGTTACGTTTCATCAGATTCCTAGTTCCTTAGTTGGTTAGCTATCTAGTTAAATATCCAAATATGGTTTACTCTTCTCAGAACAGGTTCCCCATCATCTCGTTAAAACTCCCAAGGAGGTTGTTATACAGGAAAGCTAGAATTCAGAATTTTTGAATCCTTAACAGGTTAGTTCTTTGCTTATTTCATTTCTGTTTTACACCCTCAGTCCCGACCTACTGACTGGATCCCTCTCTTGCTTAGACATTCGATTGGGTCTTTAAGTTTATAGACCTTCCAAGGCAGCTTATAGTGTTACAGAAATATGCTACTAGAATTGAGATCTTACAGAAACAGACACTAATACCCATAATTTCCTCTTCTTGTTTCATGGTTATGCAACAATTTGGGTTTTATGTTTCTCTAAGGTGCTCTTGTTGTTCTTGGGTGTGCTAGAACTGTTTAGGCCGATTAACACAGAATATAAGTCGGCTATACAGAAAAAACCAAAAACTCAAAACTCACCGAAACATCAAAACTGATAATTCTTCTGTTTTCTGAGAATTCTCCATTCTGGTTTTCTTTTCAGTTTCTCTTCATCACTAACCCAGGTAGTTGTGTGTGTTGCTGGGTTTTAAGTTTCTAGTCTAGCCCTCATTATTCTCACACTTCTTCTGCAGTGTAAGTACACACACACTCAAACCTCCCGCAGTTGTAAGTTTTATCAGAACCAGAAGCTTAGACTGTTGCATCTGTTCTTTGTCTCTTCGGTTTTTTTTCTTTTTGTTGGGATCTGTTTTTCATTGTTTCTCCAACACACTCAAGTTCACAGACTTGGTCAGGTATATTCATGAGATAACAAATGTGTTAGCAACTCAAGAGCACTAAATACATCGAGGCTACATGCTACAGGTTTGCATGTTTATCAACTTGCTAGATTTAATTTTCTTTCTGTTTCTCTGATCCTACATGAGTTTAGAAGTGACTCACCAGTGGAGACTTGATAACTCCTTAGTTACACCCCTGGTGGAATTTCGACTCACAGCTCCTGGTCGGTTTATCTATACTGGGATAGTTTACTCAGAGATCAGAATCATGTTAACTCAGAGAGGAAAACACAGTGGGATTACTGAGACAGGTATGGACTTTACCTTGCTTCTTTTTTTTTTTCCGAGACTGGTACAGCAAGGAAGAATGACTTGGTCTTGCTCCTTCACCAAGCTGAGTTCTATCTACTGTCTTCTACATGAGGAGAGACAGAAAGGGAGAAAAAGAACTCAGGACTAGCTATGGCTGTAACCGGTACAATCGTGAGTGAAAATATGGTGAACCTTACGCAAGAACAAATACAGAGAGTAGAAGCTTATTGCATGATGTTTTATTACTGAAATGAAGGTGGAATTTAAACTGGGTTTCGTATGGTTTTACCTTGAGAAAACAAGGGAGCTAACTTCCCTTCCTTCTCTGTTTTTCAACCGAGGTTTCCCACTGATTTACTCCCAGTTTGGTCTTGGTTGCTGGGTGAAGTTGTTCACAGTTTAGTCCATGGAGACAAGGAATTCACAGCAGGGAAACAGAGAGCACGGTTTTAAGACTGAAGGCTTACCAATCTACTGGGCAGTAGCCATGGAGGTGTGGGCAGCTCTCGGTGGAATTGGAGAAGACGACGGTACAGAAGGAAGGAGAGGGAAAGGACTGATATAACGTGCTAGTGTGATCGTTGGTCTGTGGGAAAGTCTTGCGTGGGAAGTCCCAAGAGTGATGGGCACTTGAAAGAATAATCCTTTCTGTTGTATGGGAATACATCAATAACTGAAGAATTGTCGGTCTGTCGTATAGAGGTTGAAGCGATATTGTGTTTTGGAGTTACTGAATCCAGAGAGAAATGTCGAGTCCCATTTATGTATATGCTTGTATATTGCTATTTACATATATGTAAACGACTAATTGTTATGTCGCCATGTTGATTTAAACCTTTATACGGTTTTGACTATTTTTATTTGCCATGTTTTAACTATATGTTTCCGGTCATAGCGTTACCAATTATGTATGCAACGTTATAATGTTGTAACGTTATATATACGTACATATATACGTACGTGACCGTGTTAATATTGTTCGTTCATACTTTAATGTAGTAAATTATATATTTAAATAACGTTTAATTATTTAGGGGTATTTCAGTCTACCCCCCTTAAAGAGACTTCGTCCCGAAGTCGTCTTTCTCGAATGATTTATAGCCACTACCCATATCGCCATGGTGCACATCTATTAGATGTGACGGTACCTAAGCGGTACAGTATAACTGAATTCATAAGGAGTGTACACATAATATATATATATATATAACAATAGTCCACCATTCACACATGTTCACCACATACACATGTGCGCAATGCGCCAACAATCTACCAACAAGGCCAAACACGTATGCCCCGCATACGAATACACATACGGACACACATGATAATCAATTAGTACACGTATGTCCCGAAGTCGCTTTACTTAAATAGGTGTATTAATAACTACCCTTATAATCCCCATAATGTATATCTACATGATATATCATTTACACACATGGTATTGCACCTATACAGCACATAGCCATCATCTATGGTGTTAATTCAAACATATGGATGTAGGCGATCCATCCGCACGACTATTTCCTATCAGTTCTACCAACTCTGACAACCTCCTCGAGGTGTCCACACCATACCATCATCACACATTCCATATCTTAAGGATTCGCTTTGTATCCGGACTGTACCACATGTAATCAATCTACAAGGTACTGTAAGTATGTATATCACACATATCATAAAGAACAGTACTACATTCATGTATGTAGACACATCATTTCCACAAGTATTTCATAAGATACGTACAACAAGTGCACATTTCACACAAACCAATCAACCACGTACGCCCCGCGTACCCAACACACCAACAAAATGAACAAACAACATAACAAACAACATTCAACAATCAACATCGTGTGCCTCGCACACCCACAACATACCAACAACCAACATCGTATGCCCCGCATATCCACAAACTATTGTATGCCCCGCATACGAAATAAGCCAACAAACAACTGTGAACAACAAAGTTCAGTGCGAACATGTGCACAGCCAAGAGGCTCTACCCCCCTTAAAAAGGGTTACGCCCCCGTACCCCACAAGTATTCGACAGCCGCTCCACAAGGAGCGCGGGATACTTGGCTCTCATAGAGTTCTCTAACTCTCATGTGGTGTTTTCACCTTTGGAGTAGATTATTCTCATATCAGAGAGACGGGTATGACTCTAGCCCCTTCGGGCTCTTAAATATATGTAAAGGGTGAGGCACGTATTTGTGCTCTCTCCCAAGTTCGTTCTAATGGGCCCACTCGCTCTGTATGAGGTGCAGACCCATGAACATAGGCTCAATTTCCCTCTTTTCATTACTGTGTATCCTCTTATTTGGATCACTAACATACATTCGTGTGTCTTCTCCCACTGATATTCAGTTTGAGGTATTATATGACATTGGCTCCCGTTAGTACTTGGTGCTCTTTGCACTTGTCTTTGTAATACCAAGACGTACCAGCCTACATGTCCACGTAGATGATGATTGTCATCCATGTCTCCTGGTGGTTTTGTTCCAGAGTAATACACTGTTGTAGTTCTTTGATACACACTCTTGTTGATATCCATTGCATCTTTCTGTATTTCTACTAGATTAATAACTGCACAAGTGCAATACCAAAACACTCAGTCCTACAGAGTGCAGAGGCGTAAACTCTCAGCAGCTAATATCTAAAGAGTCAAACAGATAAGATGAGCGAATCATCATGTGAGTGGTACATTCCAAGTCCATTATTCCTTCTTAAGGTATCTGCTAGCATTTAGCTTGTCTCTCATCATTGCGTAGTCACACGTTTATGTTTACATCATCTGGTAGATTTCCTCTGGATTGCAAGAACTTGCATGATCCTTATGAGGGTTCTACGTATTATTCGTCCATATAGTGGTTTCTTGTTTCTGTCATCTGCCTCGTCATCTTCGAAGGGTCTCCTTGTCTTTACTGTGTGTTGACCGCTACTCTGTGTTGTAGGTTCTTGGTTTCTCTAGCCCGTTGGTTAACTGCGGCTCTTCTCGTCCATCTTCGAGGTGATCTGCATCACTGTCCGTAGTGCGGAGTTGACTACTTCTCGTGTTTCTAACACTACTTGTCTACATGCATGGGGTACCATACTGATACATTACTACTTACCTGACTAACCTATAAATAAGTCTGTCAGGCCCACATGCTCCTATCGGAGTGCGGTCGTCCCATGTCTCGTTTAGTAAACTGGTAGTGTCCGTCACACGACTATTGTGAAGTATTCTATTGTCAATCTCCCTTTTGATGGATGTCCTTGTTGTAGTTCGATGTTGATTGGTCCGCAATGTCGGTTATCTTGTCGTAGGTGCGAATGTTCTAGTAGTATGGTGGTAAGGTGGTTGGAACATTATTTTTGTCCCCTGGACTCAAGTCTTTAGTAACATATTAGTGGTAGCACTTGGTCGCTAACCAGTTGAACGTTAGACGTTGATTCGTCTGTATGGTTGCAATCGTTTGTGTAATATTGGTGCTGAGGTAGCAATGTCAGTTCTCCTATCTCGATCTCCATGAGTATATACATAATTCTTTCCTCCAGTTTTAATCATTATCATATCTTACCTATGCTTCCCGATATGGCGTAGGGTAAGTTCTCATACTTGGGTATTTATACGCGTTCACTGTTCCGTTTAATTGGGTGTATTGTAGATTGTATGATTGCTTGAGCATCTTGGCTCTTTACTTCCCAACCATTCTCATTAATGGTACTGCAAATGAGTTGTTTTTACAAATACTATAAGTGAATCGTTGTATGCCACTTCTCCTGAGATCAGGTTCGTCCATTAGGACTGAACATTTATCACTATTAGTGATTAACATTACACGCTGGTATACACTCCTGGTATTCAGCTAGTAAGTAATGTCTTTGTTGTTACTTATTGTTTAGTGCTAGTTACTTGTAACTGCAGCTATTTATTTTTTTTAAGTGCGCGGTTTGACGCCTGTTAGTAATTCATCATTGTTATTCACATTGCTTACGGTATGTACCGTAGCTCCATTGCTTCATTATATTAACTTTGACATTGTTACGTTAGTAATATGCCTTGAAAGGTAATTGGAGTCGGTGTTCCCGGTCTCCTGAGCTTATGCCCCTTATTTGTACATTAGATGCTTGCTTATTTACGCTATTTAGCGTTTGATTTGTGTGTTCTGCGATATCGATTTAGGTAGTTGTCATTGGTTCAATTTACATATTTATTTTTTTTCATCACTGACAGTCGTCACAGTAGTAAACGACATGTCTTTAACATTTATTGATATTTATCGTCTTCTTTACATGGCGGAACGCCCATGGCGATAGCCCTTCTTCTACTTAGAACTTGTTTCATAATCGGTATGATATTGATAATACATATTAATTTAATCTTGATGTTGATTAGTTGTAATTGTACATAACAGTATATGGCACTCCTTGGTAAAGGTGGTGCTCAGAGGTGGTAATTACTCACGCGTTCAGCGTTTATTCGCGTTCATTGTTGCGAAGGTATTGGTAATAGCCGTATTACGGTAGAGTTGTTCTTTTCATTCTTGGTCCATTTGTGGACTGATACATTTTTTTCTAATTCTCTTGTGTTCATCACGTGTTGGCGTATACGTAAATATAGTTTGTGAACTATATGTTACATTTACTATAAGGTTACAATATTATAACGTATGATATGTACAACATTTTATCAAATATGTGGCAATATTGCAATAATGGGAAAGTATTAGGAGTTGATGGAAATAAGCATTTTGATGCATACGCCTTTTGGCAGTAATATAGTGTTTATTAAAAGTATGGTTTATAGTATTTTATGAGAAAAATGGAATTTTATAACTTAGGGTTAGTATAAAATAAAACCTTAGGGGTTATAAATATATGTCCTGAAATGTGACAAGATATTAAGATAAAGTTCTTAATATAAGTTGCATAATATAATGCATCAAATCGAATAATCATCTTACATTTAGATGATGATGAAAATGTGACATAAGATATAAGAGAGTAAATCCTGGAATATAAATGTAAGTGAATAAATATAATTACTGCGCATACGATATAGTTGGAAACTGTATGGCAGCGATCGTTATACGATTGTATTCTCCTCATAGTTTTATTTGTATGATTTGATATATATACAACGTAACTGTTAATCGCAAGTTTCCTTTGCTAGTTGTTTGTAACTAGGATACTGCAGTTTTGTTTATCCTTACTATAATTAATTTTGGCAACTTGTGAAGAGTTTCAGGAGTGAAATACCCCTAAATTAATTTAAATTAATTTAGGGGATTTCCTTTATTAAACCTTTAATAATATTATTAAGTATTAAATTATTATATGGAATGAGGAATATTAAATTATTATATGGAATTATGAATATTAAATTATTATATGGGGTTGTGAGATTTATTTAGGGGTTTTCTCCTAATTATTATATATTATTGTATAGTATTATGAATTTAATAATAAGATTTATAAGTCAATAAATCTTGGGGAAATTTCTAAACACTCCAAATATATTATAAAGATTTTAGGAAGTGTTGGAACATTGTTTTGAAACATAAAAGTCAATATAAAATTCTAGAAACCTTAAAGCTTATTAAGCCTTGTTAGAGTTGACTTTTTGAGAATGGTCAAACCAGGCCATGAAACCTATACCAAAAAATAGGTTATGAAAAACCATGAAGATCGATAAAAAGAACGTCAAAAACGGATCATGCTAGCCAAAGTTATGCTAGTTTGAAGTTTAGAGCCAAAATTTCATAAAGTGCCACGTGTCAGCCTCTCGTGCGTCCCAACACTTAGCTGATTTTTACCTCCTTGTTTTTCTCCAGCAAACAACCGATTTTGACCTAACTTGTGACGGCTATATCTTCTTCATCTTTCAATATTTTCAAAGCCGTTTTCTTTATTCTCTTCTCCTTTGAATCATCTTCACAACCGTAACTCATACAAACCCTAAACCCTTCTACATCAACGGGAAAATCATTCTCAAGTTGGCACCTTTCACAGTCGTAACCCAGATTTCCTATTCCCTTCGAATTCAGGTAAATTCGTCTAGCCATAAATCCTTCGTTTCTCAACCAAACTTTGATTTCTTTAGCTCGTTGTGTAGATCTCTAACCCGTCTACAATTCTTATGTTTATGCCCAAGCCTGAATCATAACCGTTTGGAAGTTTTAGTCGCTCAAAGTTCCGGATTTTTTTTCAGCACATAAAATCATACCGAAACAGAGAGGTAAACTCGTAACTTTCGGGTCAATTTTCTTTCTGTATAATGCGAGTTAGGATTAGTTCTAGTTATCCATGTGTAGATCTAAGTTTCATCTTTCTAATGAGCCCAAAAACAAAGCCTAACTCGATCTGTGCAATAACTTATAGATCCTCGAAGTTTGCTTCACGAACTGGTCGGAAGTTCGAGTTTTTCCAGAACCCGATCTCGAAATCACTTCGATTCGAGCAATTCCGGTGAGCTTTCTTCAAATTCCTCCGATTATGCTAACCGGTTTTACAATTCCGACCTAACCCATGTTTCAATTGTGTCAATTACGCTCTAGATTAGGAGAATTTGGCGAATTATAATCCGAATCGTATTCTGTTCTAATATAAACCCTAACCTTCGAATTGAATTCGAAACTCGATGAATACTGCATGATAATTGGGGAAATCGGTACCATTAGAACCGGAATTCGATTTCGAATCCACAGAAACAAGAATCGTTGAATTTCGTTCTGTAGATCGAGAGATATAGGTGAATTAGTACTCGGTTTCGATTTGAGTTCTCTGAAGAACTCGCGCAATACAGGCCGTCCGATCTCAGTTAATAAAGATGGACGGCCACGATTAAAACATACGATTTTAAAGTATAAGTTTTTTATATTGTTTCCAGGAATAAACCCTAACTTGTTTAATTAATTTAAGTACCTTCCCGAATGTATTTTGACTTGAAATTTTAACCACAGATTCCTTATAAAGTTATTTTGATATAAATTAATATGGTTTTTGAGTTTTTAAACGTAAGATATAATTTTTGCAATTTCGGTTATTGTGGAATTATCTGGATAAATTTAAAGGATATCTTTGTGAAATAAAATTTTATAATATGTCTAAAATGTTATAGTTACTTTATATTAAGTTTGGGAATTTTTGGGCAACGGTAAAAGGTTTTAAAAATTGTGTTTATGAGTTTTTCATAAGAATAACCTATAATATAGGGTTTTTAATGTAATCAAAAATTAAAGTATGGTTGTTAATTAACTTTTAAGCTGGGGAAAATAAGGGGAACTAAATTAAAATTTTATAACAGTAAGTTTATAGATGTTTTTGTATTAGCTTTTAAGAGAAGTGAAATTATTTACACTTATGTATATATACTTACTTAAGTAGGAACTTATATAAATTAAGGAATTTAATTATCCAACATTTTATTACCATATTATATGGGAGTTAATATTCTTAATTAAAACTAAGGATATATATATATATATATTTGCACATATATGTAAAAGAAAAAATAGTAACTTAGGTTAAATCAAGGAGCTAAATTAATCTACATTTATATTAATTATATAATATGGTAGTTAATATATTTAACTAAAACTAAGGGAAATACTTTATTTTATAAACCATAAATCAGTTTTGGTTATGTCTACAAGATATTAGGTATAATTAAATACAATTGAATTTCTTAAAGAGTGTTATGGATAAATCTTAATATATGTAGGTATATGTATATATATATATAATTACAATAAAAATAGATAAAGGAAATAACATTCCTTGTGAGAATATACTAGGAAGGATATATATATATATATATACGATAAATAAATAAATAAAAGAAATAAAATACCTTATGGAAAATATAATATGAAGGAATTAATGAGTTAAAATAAAACCTCTACATAATACTAATAATAGAATACTATATGAGGTGGTATTAAGTTATGGTTATGAATTGAGTTTTTAGTTACCCTTGAATTTCTAAGATTTATATAAACAGTATTAAAATACATGTATATATTTAGTCAATGTCCACAATGTAAATCTATAATTGGGTTAAGAAATTAATAAGTTGAAATTTAGGAATATTTGTAATTAGTTTACATAAAGTGTTACACAAATAGATCTTATTATATAATTGATAATAAAATGAATGAAATACTTTTACATTTAAATGTTATTATTATATAAACAATAATAAAGTAAATGAGTTACTTTTACATCTAAATGTGAAGAGGATAAATAAGTCTAGATTTAATCATTTCTTAATATTTATAGTATTGAGTAATAACTTAATATTTTGAGATTAAATCACTAAAAGGATTATGGTATAAAACTATATTAAACTATGATTGGGGAATTAATCTAAATAATAATCCCTACGTTCTTAGAATTTGATAAACCATATAAAATACATTTAATACCAATGTTCAGGATGTGAGTTTATAATTAAGTAATGTATTTAGTAGTTAGAATTTATAAGAAGGTTTATAAATAGTAATTAGATACTTAAAATCTTTAAACCTTTAATTAGATGAAACTAGGTTACGTAAGAGATTATATTGATTTACCTTTTTAACACTGGAAATATTAATGTGTCATTTGAATATAAGGTATGGAGATTTTCAGAACAGATTATCTTATTACATAATTAACAATTTCACTTATGAATCAGAATTTAGTTCTTAGATAGATTTTACCTTATGTCGAGATATAATGTTTATCCTAAAATACAATAAAGGAAATTAATTTATTAAGTTATTCCTTTGAAACCTTTGGTCTTGTAAGTAATATAAAATGTATTTAAGACATAAGTTTATTAAAATTTTGTACAAAAGGATTATACATACTCTATGGAGAGAATGTGTGTAAAAATCAAATACTTGGGAAATTAAAATGTAAGTAAGGATACATAAAAAGGGTTATCTTAAAACACCTTATTATAAAGTTATGGTTAAGTAAATAATATACCTTGTGGATACTAAATGTGAGAGTTCGATAAGTTGAGTTAACTATAATATGGTTATTTCAAGATGAAAAGTAATTTAACAACTTATGACAAGATTAATAGATGGTTGTAATTAAAGGCCATTCTGAACTAAAGATAAGATAATTGAGTTTAGTAGCTCAAATAAGTTATATTAAAATGCATCCACAACACTACGATTTCAGTATACGGGATGTAGATCATAATTCAGTTAAGGGGGAAAACTTAGTTATAATGGATTATCTAGTAAATATTGATAAAGATACATAGTCAATAAATTGTGAAATAATAGTATAGTATTCTAAGATAAACCCATCATTGGTCATAACACGATGTATGTCCTAAAGTAAGAATAAAAGTATTGGGCTTAAGAATTGTTATTGAAATTCTAAGATTGATTGAATAACGTATAATGCACTTATGTTATAAAGGTCTTTAATGTGAGAATTATGGTTAGGAATGGGTAAAGTGGATAAGGGTGGAACAATTAACAAGTGTTAATAAAATGCATTCCTTGGTCTTACAACCTCGAGTTATACAACATTCTGAGACAAGTCAAAGGTTATTCATAGCATTTAAGTGAGGGCTTAAAAGACAATTGAGATTTAGATATAACAGTGAGGAGTTTATTTAAGTTTAACGTGGGCTACAAGTGATTGATGATAGACTACCTTTAATATTCTTCAGAGTACTGTTGATTGTTTGTGCAAGTTGATTAGAACTGCTACAGCGTTACCCAGGTACGATTTCTCGTACTCAGCTTGACGTGTTTTGGACTTTATGGAATGTTTTGTACGATTTCTCGTACTCAGCTTGACGTGTTTTGGACTTTATGGAATGTTTTGTACGATTTCTCGTACTCAACTTGTTGTGTTTTGGACTCTATGGAATGTTTGTACGATTTCTCGTACTCAGCTTGTTGTGTTTTGGACCTTATGGAATGTTTTGTACGATTTCTCGTACTCCGATATTTTTGATGATTGACTTGTGGAATGTTTTGGAAACGCTAACTGACTTTAAGAGGGATTTCTAAAAAGGAATTGGTTGTGTGACTAACTCAGCTTGTGTGACTAACTGAGCCTTGA
Organism: Limonium bicolor; assembly: GCA_023374045.1. Lineage (NCBI taxonomy): Eukaryota > Viridiplantae > Streptophyta > Magnoliopsida > Caryophyllales > Plumbaginaceae > Limonium > Limonium bicolor. The sequence continues at coordinate 488,755,583 of CM041776.1, forward strand.
GCATGAAATTTACATGGGTATTGGTTCTTTCTATTTGGTGTCCCGTTAGACATTGACTGCTTAGGGTTTACGCTTCTGCACTCTGTAGGACTGAGTGTTTTGGTATTGCTCTGGGTAGTTGGTGGTCTAGAGGGAATTTGGAAAAGGTCAATCTTGGAAATCTTTCTTTCGACGTGCGCGCGTCTTCAATGGTAACAGCGGGGGGCTGTATATCCCTCGCCCATAGGGGCATTGATATTTAACAGCAGGGGGCTGTATATCCCTCGTCCATCAGGACATTTTTAATTTAACAGCAGGGGGCTGTATATCCCTCGCCCATAGGGGCATTGATATTTAACAGCAGGGGGCTGTATATCCCTCGTCCATCAGGACATTTTTAATTTAACAGCAGGGGGCTGTATATCCCTCGCCCATAGGGGCATTGATATTTAACAGCAGGGGGCTGTATATCCCTCGTCCACCAGGACATTTAAATCTGACAGCAGGGGGCTGTATATCCCTCGTCCATATGGACATTGATATCTGGCGGTGGGGGCCATCTCTCCCAATTGAATTATTCCACTCTTGAGTTATTGGTTCTTGGATCTATCTTATTATTCCTAGTCCTTTGTGACTATCTGAGTCTTTGTACTCCAAACGGGAATTGGTTCTAACATCAACAATGGATGCTTACTAACTATGTGGTGTGACTACTTAAGTGGATGACTTGTTTTGGAAGTTCTTTATCTTTGTCTTGTTTTCCTTTCTCTTTAAACTTGATTGTTTTGAAGTGCTTTATCTCTGTTTTACTTTTAAGAGTTTGTTTTCATGTTACTATTTATTTTGAAGAGTTATGTTTTATAAGTTTGTTTTGGAGAATTGTACCAGTTCCATTCCAGGGAACTGACCCGCCCCTTTTGGGGTGGGCTGCTTGGTTTCATCTTGCAGGTACGAATTGATTTACAGGTGGCCACGAAGAGAATGAGCGTTTGGGATGGGACTAGGTTTTGTGAAGAGAGGATATGTTTAATTTCTATTATGTTTGTGTTAAGTTTTTCTCGAGTTCAGACCGTAGCTTTTGTAGATTGTAAGTTGTAATTGGTGAGGTTTGGTGCCGGGTGTTTGGAACCCGATGGTCTGTAATCGCCTTAGAGTTTCATTTCCGCTGTATTTATGGTTAATAGGGGCGTTACAAGGAGTCATACGACTCTGGTGTGATCGGCACCAGTGTTGCACTAACCTTTCACCCCAATTTGTGGTTGGTTTTCCCTTGACCCCCGGGAATCAGGTTTCACCGTCCACTCCCAATTCAGCCATTTAATGGTTTGATAATTTAATTATGTTATCTTGGCTCTCAGCCAGTGTCATTTGATTCGTCTTGCTTAATAGTTATAAGTGTAATGGGCTGGCGTGCCATTTTCATTGCGTTATTCGGACTCGTCGGGTCCTTCAGAGGTTGTAGGCCTCGTATCTTAGAGGTCTATTGTAACAATTGTAGTTATGTAGTTTATACTAGAGGGTTACAATTGTTTGGTGATTATTGGTAGCCATGGTGTCGTACCATAGGTCTACGCAGTTTACAGTATTCGTTTGTACGATAATAGCAGTGGTAACTGCAGTAGTAATTATTTGCAGCACTTGCAGTGGCAAGTGCGCGGGGTAGACGAAATTATTAGTACATTATTCAAATCAGCGCTTGCAGTTGCAAGCGCACCATGCAAGTAGAGTTGTCGGTTTCCGACTTGTTTGTCTCGCTGCTGCATTGGTTGTTTAAGTACTGTTAGAAAGGTTGTTCATGAATAAAAAGATATTTGGATTTGGGAAATTTTCCTGACCACATTGTCATTAGAATAATCAAGTCCTCCATCACATTAGATTTATAATAGCGTAAACGTTTGGACTTGTCTCCCTACAGGTACCGCCACGACAGGGTTCTAGTGTCACTGTATTGTGTGTACACAAGTTTAGGATTGAAGTTTGGACATAACAGGACGGTATTCTCACAAAGTTCCTCCGTGTTCTCAAGATAATTTCTTTTTACCGCTTGGTGGTTAAAGGTCCCATTACGGGCGACGGTCTCGCGGAGTTCATGGTGCTCTTGGGTGACCCTTTCCACGATGTTATAGTAGTAGTGACGCTCGCCTCTGGTAGTGCCTATTGATACGGCGCTTGGTCGTCAATGGAGGTATGACATTGAGGTTGTATTAATGTTACCGGAGCAGGAATTATTCATTCGCTGCGAGAGTGTTTAGACAGTCCGTTGGGCTTGGTAGCCCTTTTTCCTTTATTCGGGGATTATATTTCTTAGTTGTATTGTACTCATTGGGTTGTGGCGGGAGGGGTACTGTCGGCGGTAGTTCGTACTGGACTTCCACATGAAAGCGGATTGTCGCCAATGTACTCATGACGTTTGTGTCTCCTCCTGGTTGAGCTCTCAGCTGGTCCTTAACAGGGGTAATATTTCCGGGCCTTTATGCCCCTGGCCAGCTTCCTGGCTCGCACCACCACTAGATGTCGGTACTACCGTTCGTCTTCTCAATAACGCACTATAATACATTCAACTCGTTTGTATGCCCCAAGGGCTAACACTTGCAGGCCAAAGGCTCTGCCAACACATAATTTCATTAAGACACAGGTGTTTCGTACCTCACAAACGTTTCCCAAGTTTCCCAAATCCTAAGCTCACTGTCCTAACCTAGTATCTCGTCATCAGAGCGGTACTCCGCTCTGATACCACTTTTGTAACACCCCTCATAACAATTACGTAATAGTCACTCACGTGAACAGGAAATAAAGACGTCTCACAGCGGAAGGAACTACAGTAATAGAACTCACATGGGTGTTACTTGCCACCACTCGCCCATACGAGTGATGTAGCAGTACAACATCTTAACAATATTAAACGTAAAAATACAATCCGCAGTGATAACGAGATACCACCTACATTTCTATCTAAGTAACAAAAGCACAACTACTGTGAGCATCTAAACATAATCCAAATCTTACAACCCCTTTCTAGTGGAATTATTTAGTACATAACGAGGTATGAACGGTAAATTCAATTCAACAACTTCTAACTACCCAGTCCCGCACTTCGGCTTCAACGTGTTTAGCAACCTGCACAATAAGTGTAGTATCAGCGATAGACGCTGAGTATGCCGGATCTGGACCCTATTGGTCACTTGTCATTTTTAACCGTCTTGATATTAGATTGATTTCATGCTTTGTCATTTTACAGATATGATAAATACTGTAACAACATGCATGATTATATAATCATTCATCCAATCCAAACAGTCATATATGGACATACACATTACTTGTCATACATCATACAATACAATGGTATTGAGAACTCATTCATCGTATGTTAACATCATCACATAGTACATCACTCGGCCCTCCGGGCCTTCACATATCGTTTGTTTAGGTTAGCACAGTCGGGCGTCAGTTAGGACAACCCGAAATATACTCACTTGGACAGTAGTCCCACGTACACACAAAGGTGCTCACTGCCCTGATCATCCGAAGACTCTGGGACTTATTCACTTTGCCTTTGTAAAGGCGTCCATTTAGGTGGCCAAGGGCCTGGTGCCAACGGTAGCACACTCCGCCTGACGATCTATCTAGGCTCGATCAGGATTAACTAGGGAAAACCCGATACGGGATAACCCAAGAGATCTCTACGCGCTACCAGCAGCCAGTGACTGTCTGGATTAAGGTACATCATCACATTCATTCACACTCCACTGTTAGCTTTGTTAGTTAGATTGTCAGTTACAATATTAGTTATGGAGTACATCACTTAATTTGTTGGCTGCCCTATGGGTCTTACGTATGCCTAGAATTATTCTAGGTAACATTCACGTTCGAGTCAAAGCTCTAGAGACCGACAATGTCGTGTCCCGTTCCTAAGTATTTTACTTAGGTTATAACTACATACTTGTAATACTTAGCGTATTAGTTCAAGCAACAGGGGTCACATTCACACATTTCGCATATGTAGTTTTGTATAAGTCGATCTATAGTCGACGTAGTATTAGTCCCGTAGTACGTTCGTGCGTAATTAAATAATGCAGTGAACATAACTACGCATCAAACACATAAATCACATACATACATACATTCACACAAGTTATTTATCAAACAAATCCGAGCCCGAGGAATTCCTCAGGACAACCCGGATCAAATCCCTTTACATACTGTACACCGTGTCTAGATTCGTGCAGTGCAGACCAGTAGAGCTTTCGAGCGCGTACGTCGGGAATGCGATCTAGTAAATACAAGGAACACTAAGCGTCAATCCACATGACTGCACAATTCGGTATTTCCGAATAACATTTGAAATCCTAGTACCATGTCCCCAGACTTAACTTTTGTTACTAGTTAAAGTATCGTTATTAATATTTTACAAACCACTTATTCGTTGTGTGAGTTAATTCTCGGTTTACATTAGAGTATGAAACCTTGTGTTATACACTTATGATACTTCACTAGGGTTTACTTATCAAACCAAGGTCTTATACTAACCTTAGTATTTTATGTCGCTAAATCTACAGGGTATAACCTTATTTCTTGGTACGTGTTTAGCTATGTATGTATGCATTTAGCATAACAGTTTGAATAACTATATCCTTAGCCACATAATATTATTTATGTTATATTTATCCATAATGTTATATAGTACGATATTTTAAGTGTCACTAGACTTTACAATACGTGGTTTTGGCAACTTAGGAGTGTATCGAAAATAATATATACATGTGCCACATTTGAGCTCCTCCATCATATACTTCCATTACTCACAAAATTACCACATAACCTATAATATGTTGTAGGTATTTAATTTTATAACACCAAAACCTTGTGGTAAAATATAACCCAGAGTCTCTTCACACTTGTTTAATTATCGGTTGCATATATGTATGTACATCTAATTCCCTTTCACATCTCCAATTCACCATCCCACCATCTCTGCTACAGATTTAATAGCCTTAGGAATGCATCACCACTTAGCCTCTCACTGTAACTCAATTGAACAGAAGAAAGAAAAAAAAAGAATCAAACTGAAACAGAATTCGACATTACTTCCTTCTGTTGCTTAGTTCAGTTTGTGACATTGGTTAATCTTTCTCAAGTGAGTTTATGTCTTAGCTACATGGTTCAATAAATTTGTTTTCTGTTTTAAATGACCCCGACAGCAAACTGTTATCTCTAGTGAGACAAATCAACACAGCCTCATTAAAACTACTGTAATCATCCCCACACTAATTAAAACTGAAACAGAACCCAAAAACTGATGTAACTCTTTTTTCTTTCTTTTCTTCCCTTCTGATTACTTTGATTTCCATCTTTCCCACAGTGTCTCTAAGTTACTTAAGTGTACTAGATATACTCTAGGTTCATAGATAACTCAGTACGCCTCCATTACTGCTCTCTGAAGTTCATTCTACAGAAACGTCAATCTGGAAAAACTGAAACCATGCAACTGTTGCATCCTTGTATCCGGTTTCTTTTCTGTTTATCAATCTGGTCCTTATCTTTCCCTCACCTTATTTACATGAGTCAACCAGATTTCTAGCTCTTCTTCAACCCACTGCGACACTCATAGAGTCTCTGTACCAGTTACACACCGACAACTACAAATGGACACTTAGAAGGGAAGAAAACTGAAACTGTGAACTTCAACCCATGAAGCTGATATACATCTATACGTTTTCCTACTGTTTCAATATGTCAAATGACTCCACAACTGGTTTAGCTATTCCGTTAGAACCCCAATACAGCTTCTAACTTCCAAAACAGGCCCAAAGCATTCCCGAAAAAGGTTACACAAAAACCCAGTTCTTCAGTAAGACTATAAGCCTGAGACATCGCATCCTGGTATCCTTATTCTCATTCTTTCCTGTTATTAGTATATCTGTCCCTTCATTTATCCCTAAGCACTTACCCTCCTAGCTAAGTGTAGTATCTATTTTTTTTTAAAACTCAAAAGTCAAGCTAACCAGTTCTGTTAACTCCACTGGTGCGTTCTAGGTACTGAACAGAAGGAAATGAAACTGCATCAGAACCGATGTGGAGTTCCTATTTTTTTTGCTATTGTTTTCTTCTGTTCTTTTAATCTCTCTTATGTTTGTTAGTAATCTGTCTTTCAATTCACCCCAAGGTACTCTCCTACTTAATTAAGTGTTCTAGCTCTATTTTAACCCAAGGTAACTGGTTGAAGCCTCTGAATGTCCCAATCCTGATAAGAACAGAAAAAGCTGAACTATTAACCTGCAATAACAGGTGGCCATGTTTTCTGCTGTCTTTCTGTTTTTCTTCGATAACTGGTTTGGTTACCAGTTTTCTCTCATTATCTAGTTATCTGATTACATGACTAAACAGTTTTCAAACTCTACAAAAACTCACACAACTTGTTACAGACACAGAATTAGCAGACCTTGATCCTGAAACTAATTCCCACATTTATGAACTGAGCTATGCTCCAGTTCGGTTCTATTTTTTTTTCAGAGTCTTATCTTAGTTCCTATTTCTCTAGTCTGTTATGCCTTTAGTTAGGAGTCTTAGCATAATTCTAATCCTAAACAACCCAAGACACCCAGTTAGGGTTACTAAGACCACTTACATAATAAAAATCCTGAAACTGATATACAACAGACAAACAGGAACTGTCATCTGTTTTCTTTTCTGTTACGTTTCATCAGATTCCTAGTTCCTTAGTTGGTTAGCTATCTAGTTAAATATCCAAATATGGTTTACTCTTCTCAGAACAGGTTCCCCATCATCTCGTTAAAACTCCCAAGGAGGTTGTTATACAGGAAAGCTAGAATTCAGAATTTTTGAATCCTTAACAGGTTAGTTCTTTGCTTATTTCATTTCTGTTTTACACCCTCAGTCCCAACCTACTGACTGGATCCCTCTCTTGCTTAGACATTCGATTGGGTCTTTAAGTTTATAGACCTTCCAAGGCAGCTTATAGTGTTACAGAAATATGCTACTGGAATTGAGATCTTACAGAAACAGACACTAATACCCATAATTTCCTCTTCTTGTTTCATGGTTATGCAACAGTTTGGGTTTTATGTTTCTCTAAGGTGCTCTTGTTGTTCTTGGGTGTGCTAGAACTGTTTAGGCCGATTAACACAGAATATAAGTCGGCTATACAGAAAAAACCAAAAACTCAAAACTCACCGAAACATCAAAACTGATAATTCTTCTGTTTTCGGAGAATTCTCCATTCTGGTTTTCTTTTCAGTTTCTCTTCATCACTAACCCAGGTAGTTGTGTGTGTTTCTGGGTTTTAAGTTTCTAGTCTAGCCCTCATCATTCTCACACTTCTTCTGCAGTGTAAGTACACACACACTCAAACCTCCCGCAGTTGTAAGTTTTATCAGAACCAGAAGCTTAGTGAAATACCCCAAACCTAAGTATGTTAAGTAAACATCAAAATATGATGTAGTAAGGCTAGAATATGCCTTAGAAGGATTGGTAGACAACTTTAACCAAGGAAAACAAAGAAAGTGCCTTAAAGGCAATCAGGGCAAAACGTGCTCTAAGCTTGGAGAGACTTGGGTGAGTACCCAAATCATGAAAAGACCTTAGTAATATCCTAATGGTCATTTTAAATCAATTAGCAAAGAAAACCAAGCTTGAAAACAGTTAAACACAAAATGTGCTTTAAGAAGTCTTAAAGCACATTTTTGAGAAATTGTCTTAGATTGAGTTTTGAGTGGCTAAATGTCCATCATTACTCTTTAGTCAACATGTGTACTAATTAGTATCACATTAGGAGGTCTAAATCAATGGGAAATCAAAAATTTCCGATTATGTGCCTTGTTTAGTGAATAGTAACTATTTAGTGCTAGTTTTGACTTAAGTCAACCTTAATTAGCTAAATGGCCAAACAAGGCCTTATGTATGTTAATACTTAGAGGGGGCCGGTTTTTATGTGGGGAGTCACCACATGAGTCATCAAATGAGAAAGGAAAAGAAGAGATAAGTAAAGAAGTTACTATTTGCTTTATTAAAGCAAATGTCTTATATTAGCTCACTTCTCTCCTTTATTCTCCATTTCTCTCTTCACCCACGGTTTCTTCTCTTCTCTCTGTTCCAAAACCGAGAGTGTTGTTTCCCCATGGTTCTCCATCTTCAATCACTTGCCAAATACAACTCCAAGCTCCAAATCCAAAACAAATTGCATATTTGTCTTAGTTAGGTCAAGACCTATCTTTCTATCTTTTCAAATCTTTCAAAGCTCCATTTTGGTGCCATGATAAAACTCCATTGATGGGGGAAAATCAAGTTTGAAGAGCTCATTAGCTTCTCCATTCTCTTAAGGTAAAGAAAATGTAAGAAAAACCATGTTTCCATCATTTCTTGTACATGGCCGAAAATTCCTTCTCATGGGGCTATGTTTTTATGCCTTGTTCTAGCTTGATTTATTCACCAAGGACTATTGGAGGTCCTATTTCATTCAATGCCAAAGTCTACCTTGAGACTTCAAAGGTAATCATCCACTTTTATGCCTTAGAACACATTTCTAACCTAGGGTTTCATTCCTTGAGGTTAGTGCATTGTTTAGTGCTCATATGAGTTCTTAAATATTGATTAGAACATGGGCAAAAGGAATTTAAGTGGTGGCCGAGATCTATGCAAGAAGAAGGCCTAAGGAGGAGATTAAGATAAGCTTGAGAAAACAAGGTAAAATGCTTACCTAATGGAGGTTTAAGGTTAAGGAATGAGTTTTAGATAAATACCAATGTGGCTTAAAGCTTACATTGTGTATTGAGTTATATAACATAAGAAAAAGAACTTAAATAAGCTTATGAACTTGTGGTTAAGGAGCTAATGAGAATGAGTTAGTAATATAAGTTTAAGGTGGTTTTTAAGAGCATTATAACCACTATGAGATTGATGAGTGTATTTGCAGGTTGAAAGCTTATATATGTGGGAAATTCATGTTAAGTTTAAGTCATTTAAGGCCTAAGAGCCATGTCATTTAAGAGCCTTAGTGCTATGCAATTTAAGATTATTGCAATATATTGAGTTTGTTGTGAATGAGTTGGTTTGGGTGATGAGATATGATGAGAAAGAACTTGAGGTGTGTGAAATGGTTAAATGAGGAAAATAATGTGTTTGGGCATGCTATGATGCTAGAGGTGCTATGGCAAAATTTGAGTAGAAAATAAGTGTTTAGGCGATGGTGGTGAGTTAATATGACCTAGGATTTACTAGGAATCATTACGAGGTATTTGAGTGGAGATTAGTTAACTAAGGAGTCCTTGAGGTTTAGGATGACCTAGAGATGTCTAGGAGGAGTTAGAGGAATGGTGAGTGTTTTGAGCACACCAAAATCATGAGATGAGGAATATAGAAGTGTGCATAAGTTTAAGGAGAAGGTGTAATGATTAAGGTGAATTGAATGTGTTCTAAGGGGAATTAATGTACTAGGAAGTTTTAGAGGTTGTCTTGATGAAAAAAAGGGGTGAGATAAAGTGTGGTAATGAGTCATAATGACTTAGGCATTACCTTGGAGGATTTGGGAATCAAGAGAATGTAATTGAGCATGTAGGACTTAGTCAAATGTTGGTAAACAACTATGAAGGAAATAAGGTGTTGGTGGATGGAAGCTTAAGCTTAGGAAGGAACCTTAAGTAAGTGCATAAAAGGGTTTTCGATGGTGAAGATGCTTGGGAGATGATGTTATAGTGGTGAAGAAACATTTGGCATAGTGGTTACATTAGGTATGAACCACCACCTAGAAACCTAGAGGAAAGCATTACAAGTGTTAGCATTATTACAAGGAAAATGCATAATGACTAAGGTGGATCTTGGTGGATGATTTAAGGTATTTAAAGGAGGGCTTAAGGTGTATTTGAGGTGCCCAAATGAGGTTATAACATATTAGAATATATGAGGAGAAGTATGGAGTTGAAAGAGAATTTAGAAACAAGTTTCTGGAGCCGACCGGCCTTAGGACCGGACTTGCAAGGTCGGTCGGGCTCTGTTACACTACCGGAAAATGTTTCTGGAATGGACCGGACATGGGACCGGACTTGTCAAGTCCGGTCGGGCATGAATTTTGTACGGTAATAAGTCTCTGGAATCGACCGGACATAGGACCGGACTTGTAAGTCCGGTCGGGGTAGAATTTTCGAACGGTAAAGGGTACTGGAATGGACCGGACTTGGCAAGTCCGGTCGGTGAGTCCGGTCGAGCCTAAAAAATAAAAAAAAAAGAAATTTTGAATTCTAAGAATGGCAATGGGTAATAAGGTATGCCTTGGTAGGGTAGTAATGATTGAGACCCTAAGAACTTAAGAGATTAAGTTAAGTTAAGTATAAACTTGAAAGTTAAGACTAAGTTTGTAAGATTAAGTGTAAGACCTAAGAGGTGTTAGGTGGGGATCATTAAGGAATTAAGTAAGTTAAACAAGTTAAGTAAGTCATATTAAGTTAAGTGATTAACAACCTAAAACTGAATGAATGTTTTAGGACTTGGGAGTTTGGACTCCGAAAGAGAGTAAGCAGCCGAACGACCAACGGTGAATGGTACAGTTCTCTTGTGACCTGCTTGCTAACGAGGTGTCCCTCGGCTTGTGTGCTATTTGTTTTGTGTGCTCACTAAACAAGATAAAGCATGCAACCGGAACATATTATATATATATTGTATTGTTGTGTGATGTTTGAAAACTAACACAACATACCGTGAGAACTTACTAACCAATGTTTAGTAAGGAATTGAGTGAGATTAAGGAACGCCCCTAATGAGGGACGATATGAACCGAAAGAGGTTAACCAACAAACATGGTCTTGAGACTATTGCTAACTGGAACTTGAGTGAGGAAACCCGGGACCGATCTCCGGTCATGCATGCTAAGGAAAAAGGGGGACGGTATCTGAATCAGATCCGCCCTCCGCTTAAGGACTTGTCTTCGGACTCGTAGCCTAGGGCCGGTTGCCGGCTCAGCTACGCTGGATTCCCGTCCAGGGTAGGTGGCATTAAGATGGTGCGGTGGGATCACCTAAATCCCAGGTTTGGACTTAGGCTACAACCATTCCCCTCCAGGAACGGTTCGTATTCTGAGAATAAGTTAAGGTTAAGATGAGTTACAATCATTCCTTTCTAAAGGATGATTTGTATTATTAAGATTAAGATTAAGATAAGTTAAGATTAAGTTAAGTTACAATCATTCCTTTTTAAAGGATGATTTGTATTATTAAGATTAAGATTAAGGTGAGGTTAAGATAAGTTGCAACCATTCCTTTTAAAGGATGGTTTGTAATATTAAGATTAAGATAAGCTACATCCACTCCTTATTAAAGGATGGTTGTTTCTAAGATTAAGATAAGAATCAGATTGAGGTAAGATAAGGATGGACTAAGATTAAGAGGGAACATTACTTAAGGAGTTAAATAACTAACTCTCTAATTAAGGGAACGCATTTAAGTCGTTCATTGTGTGTGAACTTTGATTGTTCATATCTGAGTAGTTGTTTACTGCACTTCCTATTATGTTGTGCATCTAATCAACCTCCATGCTATCGACAATTAGTCGTCGTAGCCACGTTAGCTTGGGGGCCATGAGGGGATCGTACCAGCATTCGTGCTGACCCCCTTTGGGGGCTGTTTTTACTATACAGGTACATCAGGAAGCGGTCGTCGCAAGAGTAAGAAGAGGATGCAGCTGTTAAGGGTTTAGTGTGGCCTACGAGTTGTGTATGTACACTCGTATGGCAATCTGAGTTAGTAAGATGTATAGGATGTGAGGGGGTTGTAAGAAGGTTATGTAAAAGGTTAAGGTTGTTAGACTAATGTTCGGTATATTCTGTAGTCAGACCGTGGCAAGGTCCTGGATTGTAAAGAATTCCGCTGTGACATGTTTATATATATTCTGTTAAGTTGCGAGACCACATTTGGATTGAGTTGGGGTGTTACAAAAAGTGGTATCAGAGCGTAGTTACGCTCTGAAGACAAGAAATACCGAACTTAGGAGAATGATGAGGTTGAGATTGAGTTATGGGTTAAGGGTTGAGAGATAGAGTGTGAGGTGCGTTAGCCAGGACTCCCCGGTGTTTACCGGATATCCATAGTGCCTAGGCCCGCCCTCCACATCCCTAACCCTAAATATGTGGAACAAACGCCAGAGAGAAGAAAGCCTTCTCTTACTCGGGAAACCCGATCTGGTAGTTAGCTAACAGTAAGCAATACGAGAAACAACTTGTCGTACAACAGTTATGGAGAACTGGGAGATTTTAAATGGAGCGCATCAACAGAGAAACAGGCGCTACCTATGGAATACTATCAATAAAGGAACGGTAATTACCGGCAACATGGGTCGACATGCTACGCAGTCGAAATAACCCGCCATACAATGATAAGGAAAGCACTACGGGTGCAATAGAAAGGAAAAAGGGAAACGACATGAGTACCGGACAGTGGTCCGAAGGAGCATAACAGTATGATAATACAGAGCATGAGGATTGAGATTACTGGAAAGTCCAGTTAAGAACCGGAAACTCCAAACCCCGTACAATGAAAAAGGTGGCAAACCTGCTAGACATAACACGGATAACGGTGGAAACACATATAAATTGTGTACCAAAATAGGACTACCGTGTAGTGCCTAAAGGAGAATCATTACTGAGTAACCACAACAAAATGTGTGGAGACAGGAGCGAGCATTAAGACATAACAAAATATTAAGGGGTTCTCTCAGAAAGAGGAACGCCCTGATAAATGACAGTACTGTCAAACTACAAGGAAACTGCCGGATGGTCGATTATCCAAAATAAGAGATCATTGAGGGAGTCCCGAGGACTACCAATTACATGGAAATTAGAAGGAAGTTTCACTTCCAATGTGCCTTGTACCAATAACCCATCCTGCATGGCGCACTTGCCATAGCAAGTGCTACCACGGTTAAGCCACACGAAAAGCCATCAAGACGAAATAGGAGAACGCTACAGTTGTAACACATAATAGCGCCGGATTGTAAAACCATAAGAACAGGAAAATAGGACCTTGGAAGGGCCTGACGGCCTGACCATGATGAGATGAACCGACACATCAGCCAGCAGGGAGCTGAGCTTAGATGAAATACTAAACCATATAAATACTAGCAACGGTATAACCCACTACAACAACAACCGACAGTATGGTAAGAACACCAATCTCAAACTCCGAGGGGAAAACCTAAGAGATTGCTCGGTATTGCGAGCAAAAACACTATATAAGCAATGATATACAAGGGATGTATTATAAGATACTATTGAGACTGTTGAAGCATCGACTTACAACGAGAACGGGATAAGACTCTCAGAGTGACCATTAAGGACACCAATAACAACATTCTTCAATGAAGATGTTGGAAAACCCGGAAATCAAGGATAAAAGAAATAAACATAAGCTATAACCTACTAAGAATTAAAGTCGTACAACCCTGGAAAAGGAAAGCTCAGGGGACTACCCCCACAGAGCGGGCATAGTCGAGCCGAACAAACTGATGAATGACAGCTAGTACTGTTCGTCTAACTCATTAATACCCAAGTATGATTGATCATCAACGGGAGGCGTAGTCAACGGAAGTTGAACGAAGCGTTGAGATAGAAGTATAAGATGCAAGGATGATATCCAACTTGGACACCGTAAGGCAAACGCCTAATACGAACTTATCCTTAATTGCCAAAAGACATAAGTCTAGTAAAATGACAGTATTGTCAAAGACATTAAGTAACCTCAGATCACCTGAACAACTTCCATAGCAGGAAGCAGGATGTAACAACTTACCATAAAACCCGATACTACATTTAGTACGTAACCTAATGATTGATGGTGTTCCAAGGGACCAGAAGTTTATGAGGATAACCTACAGATGAATAAGAACACAAATAATGAACTGAGAAATTAAGCATTAAGAGCCTACGAGCCAAGGATGTCAATCACATCAGAGCCCGAGGCGTAGTAAGTTATAAGAGAGCTTGTTTAAGCCACCAAGGGACTACAATTTGTAGATATGAACGGTTACCAAACCTATAACTTAGATTGGGATGAACATTACCAATGAGAATATTGAGATAATGCTAAGGACAGGAGCGGAGAACGAACCATGCCTTTTAGGGTGGGGATACCTCTCCTTGTTGTGAGGCCATGAGTGGGAAAGAACCCCTCAAAAAGGGCTTTCACTTATTAGAGATGAAATACGCTTTATTTAGAAAATGGGAACCATGAACCTTGAGGTTACCTTAGAACATACCAGATACACTTGTGTAATAAGGTAGGTTGCAGAGATAGACCCCATATCCGACACCAGGATGTAAGAATTAGTGATCGTCAGAGATAAACACCGTGACTGCACATTATGGCACGTCAATTAATCAATGCTCAGGAGAGCTTGTGATTCAGTGGATGACTTCTTCAGTAACCAGTTAAATTATATGGTAGGTAACATCACTAAGGATGAAAGAAAGCGAGAGAAATCAGCCTGTTTACGAATCTGAGATTGGAGCAGAACATCTTCGTATTAAGAGACAACTATTTTACAGCATGGTAACACAACCGCTATATGCCGGAATGAGAAAACTCCCAGTGTATTTACACCAAGAAGGGATTGAGTATAAGGTAACACATTAGAATAAGTGAATAAGGGGTTGCACCATTAATGGGCAACATGGTAAAGGCCGACTACCAGGGTAGTAGTGGTCGTGAATACAATAGTTAGATAAGTGGATTAAGTCATGGTGCGCGGTAAAGCGACCGTTATGTATAAGCCGTCAAATAATGACACAGAGGCAATGAGATTTATGAGTTAAAACCGATATAAGTAAGAGAATAAGATGGTAGACGAACTGAGCATTAATGCCAGTAGTCTGGACCTACTTAGGTAAGATTTCACAGGAAGCACACTATCCATTCCTTAAGGAACTGGAAGTGCTTTCCTAGTAGAATGAATATGAGAAACAAGATAAGAGGCTCTACGGAAAGAGACCTCAGATATTAAGTGACCGAATCAATACGGAATACAGGAAGGAGCTAGAGCATACCATACCCAAGAACACAGTAAATGGACTTCCCTTGATTGACTTCAAGAAGAACAATAAGTGTTATTTTGGAACGATGAAAGAGGAGATCGACAACAGAATACTTCATAATTAGCAATAGCTAAACGTGTGACGGACACTATGAGTTTACTAAAACGAGACGTGGGACGACTGCACCCCACAGGGGCTTGCAGGCCTAACACGCTCATTTATGAGTTAGTTGGGTAAGTAGTAATGTACCAGTAAGGTACCCCATGCATGTGAACGAGTGGTGTAAGGAACACGGGAAGTAGTCGACTCTGTACCACCGACAACGACGCAAGATCAGACAAGAGCAGCTACTACCACAAACAGTCGAAGAGAAGAATTCAGTCAAACCAGCAATGCAGAGGAACCAGAGAACAAATAATTAAGGACTATGAAGTGTGAAGAGCACGGATTGTTAAGTACAAACATTGAACATGCCTAAGATGTAAGACATTAAGACTGTAAAGCGCATTATGCACTAAACAGTAATTTCAGACTAAGAGTCATCCTCAGACCAAAGGTCAGTTGGGGAGAACAATTTAGACATTCGAGGAAATACTAAGAGTATGAGCGTAAGATCTTCAAGGAGAATGGATAGACGAGTTACAACTCATTAAGGCCGTGTATATATAAAGATAACACGTGTCCATTGAGACATTTAGGCCTAAGATTATCAGAGTGGTGCAGCGGAAGCTAGCAGATCACTACCTTTGAGATTAGACCAAACTAAATTAAGGAAACGGTATAAGTACCGTTAAGAATCCTCGATACAGAGACTAAGTCATTTCTGATCGAATTATAAGTAAGATAGATGACGTGGAAGCTAGAATGCTTGGTGAGAATTAGACATCTTGAACTTATGTTCAAAGATGATGTAACGCTGATTACGTGGGCGTAATCCATTTTAAGGGGGGTAGAGCGAAAACCGCTTAGCGTATGTTTGTGTACTGAGTACATAAACTACGGTGTGCATAGCACAAAATAATTTGAGAATATGTTTTACATAAACATTCTGAGATAAATCATGGTTATTGCACACAGAAGATGTGAATACCATACATATTAAGTACCTATCTTGTTAACTCCGGTGTGAGTACAAGTTAAGAGAATTAAGGAAGAGGATCAAGGAAACTTAAGAAATAAGAATATATGAGGTATGAGTCGATATGAGACTATGTGTGAGATAAGAATAAGATAACACTATGAGATACTATTTGATATGAGCATGAGTTAGGATATAGTAATGCTATGTGGTATGAGACAGTGGAAGTTGGTATGAGACTGATATAGAATTTAGTAGGAATTTAAGTCTTGAGGTAATTACTAAGAATGAATTGGGAATGCTTGATGGAATGAGTTCACATTTGGAGATGTATTGATTATGATTAGAAGAACTAAAAGATAGAAAATTGGACATGAGTGAATTATTTGGAAGTTTGAAAATGACGTGGGAGGTGGAACTTGATTTTCTAGGGATCAAGGGAAACCGAACACAAATTGGGGTGGAAGGATAGTTCTACACTGATGCTGATCACATCAGTGTTGGATGATTCCTGAAACTCCCTACCAGTGGTCACAATTAAATCACACTAAGGATAGAGACCTTGGGATAAAAATGAAATTGGAGTTGCTTGTATTTTAATTAGAGGAATTATTCCTCACATGACCTCGTAAAAAGGATTACCTTTTTACTGAGTCTCGCCCATGAAGTCGAGGACGCACGAGCCTTTGTCTTCGGACCGGTGACATGGGGAGAGCAGCGTGTTTTGTATTCTGGCCCATGGTGACGAGGACGAATGAGCCATTGTCTACGGACCGGTGACATGGGAGAATACGTTGGAAGTTATGTGAATGTTCTAATCATCAAAAGGAACAAAAAGGAATTTTGAGTGCTACACATGCTTAAGCATGTTGTGTGATATTTAAGTATGAGAATATGGCGGATCCAATGATCCAATGAGACTAAGTATACATAAGTATGATCTATATGATCTAAGGAATGAGGTAAGACATGTATTCTAATAAGATAAGATGCATGGGAACTTTAAGGACAAAGTTCTTTTAAGGGGGGTAGATTGAAATACCCCAAACCTAAGTATGTTAAGTAAACATCAAAATATGATGTAGTAAGGCTAGAATATGCCTTAGAAGGATTGGTAGACAACTTTAACCAAGGAAAACACAAGAAAGTGCCTTAAAGGCAATCAGGGCAAAAACGTGCTCTAAGCTTGGAGAGACTTGGGTGAGTACCCAAATATCATGAAAAGACCTTAGTAATATCCTAATGGTCATTTTAAATCAATTAGCAAAGAAAACCAAGCTTGAAAACAAGTTAAAACACAAATGTGCTTTAAGAAGTCTTAAAGCACATTTTTGAGAAATTGTCTTAGAATTGAGTTTTGAGTGGCTAAATGTCCATCATTACTCTTTAATCAACATGTGTACTAATTAGTATCACATTAGGAGGTCTAAATCAATGGGAAATCAAAAATTTCCCGATTATGTGCCTTGTTTAGTGAATAGTAACTATTTAGTGCTAGTTTTGACTTAAGTCAACCTTAATTAGCTAAATGGCCAAACAAGGCCTTATGTATGTTAAATACTTAGAGGGGGCCGGTTTTTATGTGGGGAGTCACCACATGAGTCATCAAATGAGAAAGGAAAAGAAGAGATAAGTAAAGAAGTTACTATTTGCTTTATTAAAGCAAATGTCTTATATTAGCTCACTTCTCTCCTTTATTCTCCATTTCTCTCCTTCACCCACGGTTTCTTCTTCTTCTCTCTGTTCCAAAACCGAGAGTGTTGTTTCCCCATGGTTCTCCATCTTCAATCACTTGCCAAATACAACTCCAAGCTCCAAATCCAAAACAAATTGCATATTTGTCTTAGTTAGGTCAAGACCTATCTTTCTATCTTTTCAAATCTTTCAAAGCTCCATTTTGGTGCCATGAGAAAACTCCATTGATGGGGGAAAATCAAGTTTGAAGAGCTCATTAGCTTCTCCATTCTCTTAAGGTAAGAAAATGTAAGAAAAACCATGTTTCCATCATTTCTTGTACATGGCCGAAAATTCCTTCTCATGGGGCTATGTTTTTATGCCTTGTTCTAGCTTGATTTATTCACCAAGGACTAGTGGAGGTCCTATTTCATTCAATGCCAAAGTCTACCTTGAGACTTCAAAGGTAATCATCCACTTTTATGCCTTAGAACACATTTCTAACCTAGGCTTTCATTCCTTGAGGTTAGTGCATTGTTTAGTGCTCATATGAGTTCTTAAATATTGATTAGAACATGGGCAAAAGGAATTTAAGTGGTGGCCGAGATCTATGCAAGAAGAAGGCCTAAGGAGGAGATTAAGATAAGCTTGAGAAAACAAGGTAAAATGCTTACCTAATGGAGGTTTAAGGTTAAGGAATGAGTTTTAGATAAATACCAATGTGGCTTAAAGCTTACATTGTGTATTGAGTTATATAACCTAAGAAAAAGAACTTAAACAAGCTTATGAACTTGTGGTTAAGGAGCTAATGAGAATGAGTTAGTAATATAAGTTTAAGGTGGATTTTAAGAGCATTATAACCACTATGAGATTGATGAGTGTATTTGCAGGTTGAAAGCTTATATATGTGGGAAATTCAGTGTTTAAGTTTAAGTCATTTAAGGGCCTAAGAGCCATGTCATTTAAGAGCCTTAGTGCTATGCAATTTAAGATTATTGCAATATATTGAGTTTGTTGTGAATGAGTTGGTTTGGGTGATGAGATATGATGAGAAAGAACTTGAGGTGTGTGAAATGGTTAAATGAGGAAAATAATGTGTTTGGGCATGCTATGATGCTAGAGGTGCTATGGCAAAATTTGAGTAGAAAATAAGTGTTTAGGCGATGGTGGTGAGTTAATATGACCTAGGATTTACTAGGAATCATTACGAGGTATTTGAGTGGAGATTAGTTAACTAAGGAGTCCTTGAGGTTTAGGATGACCTAGAGATGTCTAGGAGGAGTTAGAGGAATGGTGAGTGTTTTGAGCACACCAAAATCATGAGATGAGGAATATAAGAAGTGTGCATAAGTTTAAGGAGAAGGTGTAATGATTAAGGTGAATTGAATGTGTTCTAAGGGGAATTAATGTACTAGGAAGTTTTAGAGGTTGTCTTGATGAAAAAAAGGGGGTGAGATAAAGTGTGGTAATGAGTCATAATGACTTAGGCATTACCTTGGAGGATTTGGGAATCAAGAGAATGTAATTGAGCATGTAGGACTTAGTCAAATGTTGGTAAACAACTATGAAGGAAATAAGGTGTTGGTGGATGGAAGCTTAAGCTTAGGAAGGAACCTTAAGTAAGTGCATAAAAGGGTTTTCGATGGTGAAAGATGCTTGGGAGATGATGTTATAGTGGTGAAGAAAACATTTGGCATAGTGGTTACATTAGGTATGAACCACCACCTAGAAACCTAGAGGAAAGCATTACAAGTGTTAGCATTATTACAAGGAAAATGCATAATGACTAAGGTGGATCTTGGTGGATGATTTAAGGTATTTAAAGGAGGGCTTAAGGTGTATTTGAGGTGCCCAAATGAGGTTATAACATATTAGAATATATGAGGAGAAGTATGGAGTTGAAAGAGAATTTAGAAACAAGTTTCTGGAGCCGACCGGCCTTAGGACCGGACTTGCAAGGTCGTCGGGCTCTGTTACACTACCGGAAAATGTTTCTGGAATGGACCGGACATGGGACCGGACTTGTCAAGTCCGGTCGGGCATGAATTTTGTACGGTAATAAGTCTCTGGAATCGACCGGACATAGGACCAGACTTGTAAGTCCGGTCGGGGTAGAATTTTCGAACGGTAAAGGGTACTGGAATGGACCGGACTTGGCAAGTCCGGTCGGTGAGTCCGGTCGAGCCTAAAAAATAAAAAAAAAAAAATTTTGAATTCTAAGAATGGCAATGGGTAATAAGGTATGCCTTGGTAGGGTAGTAATGATTGAGACCCTAAGAACTTAAGAGATTAAGTTAAGTTAAGTATAAACTTGAAAGTTAAGACTAAGTTTGTAAGATTAAGTGTAAGACCTAAGAGGTGTTAGGTAGGGATCATTAAGGAATTAAGTAAGTTAAACAAGTTAAGTAAGTCATATTAAGTTAAGTGATTAACAACCTAAAACTGAATGAATGTTTTAGGACTTGGGAGTTTGGACTCCGGAAGAGAGTAAGCAGCCGAACGACCAACGGTGAACGGTACAGTTCTCTTGTGACCTGCTTGCTAACGAGGTGTCCCTCGGCTTGTGTGCTATTTGTTTTGTGTGCTCACTAAACAAGATAAAGCATGCAACCGGAACATATTATATATATTGTATTGTTGTGTGATGTTTGAAAACTAACACAACATACCGTGAGAACTTACTAACCAATGTTTAGTAAGGAATTGAGTGAGATTAAGGAACGCCCCTAATGAGGGACGATATGAACCGAAAGAGGTTAACCAACAAACATGGTCTTGAGACTATTGCTAACTGGAACTTGAGTGAGGAAACCCGGGACCGATCTCCGGTCATGCATGCTAAGGAAAAAGGGGGACGGTATCTGAATCAGATCCGCCCTCCGCTTAAGGACTTGTCTTCGGACTCGTAGCCTAGGGCCGGTTGCCGGCTCAGCTACGCTGGATTCCCGTCCAGGGTAGGTGGCATTAAGATGGTGCGGTGGGATCACCTAAATCCCAGGTTTGGACTTAGGCTACAACCATTCCCCTCCAGGAACGGTTCGTATTCTGAGAATAAGTTAAGGTTAAGATGAGTTACAATCATTCCTTTCTAAAGGATGATTTGTATTATTAAGATTAAGATTAAGATAAGTTAAGATTAAGTTAAGTTACAATCATTCCTTTTTAAAGGATGATTTTGTATTAAGATTAAGATTAAGGTGAGGTTAAGATAATTGCAACCATTCCTTTTAAAGGATGGTTTGTAATATTAAGATTAAGATAAGCTACATCCACTCCTTATTAAAGGATGGTTGTTTCTAAGATTAAGATAAGAATCAGATTGAGGTAAGATAAGGATGGACTAAGATTAAGAGGGAACATTACTTAAGGAGTTAAATAACTAACTCTCTAATTAAGGGAACGCATTTAAGTCGTTCATTGTGTGTGAACTTTGATTGTTCATATCTGAGTAGTTGTTTACTGCACTTCCTATTATGTTGTGCATCTAATCAACCTCCATGCTATCGACAATTAGTCATCGTAGCCACGTTAGCTTGGGGGCCATGAGGGGATCGTACCAGCATTCGTGCTGACCCCCTTTGGGGGCTGTTTTTACTACACAGGTACATCAGGAAGCGGTCGTCGCAAGAGTAAGAAGAGGATGCAGCTGTTAAGGGTTTAGTGTGGCCTACGAGTTGTGTATGTACACTCGTATGGCAATCTGAGTTAGTAAGATGTATAGGATGTGAGGGGGTTGTAAGAAGGTTATGTAAAAGGTTAAGGTTGTTAGACTAATGTTCGGTATATTCTGTAGTCAGACCGTGGCAAGGTCCTGGATTGTAAAGAATTCCGCTGTGACATGTTTATATATATTCTGTTAAGTTGCGAGACCACATTTGGATTGAGTTGGGGTGTTACACTTAGACTGTTGCATCTGTTCTTTGTCTCTTCGGTTTTTTTTTCTTTTTGTTGGGATCTGTTTTTCATTGTTTCTCCAACACACTCAAGTTCACAGACTTGGTCAGGTATATTCATGAGATAACAAATGTGTTAGCAACTCAAGAGCACTAAATACATCGAGGCTACATGCTACAGGTTTGCATGTTTATCAACTTGCTAGATTTAATTTTCTTTCTGTTTCTCTGATCCTACATGAGTTTAGAAGTGACTCACCAGTGGAGACTTGATAACTCCTTAGTTACACCCCTGGTGGAATTTCGACTCACAGCTCCTGGTCGGTTTATCTATACTGGGATAGTTTACTCAGAGATCAGAATCATGTTAACTCAGAGAGGAAAACATAGTGGGATTACTGAGACAGGTATGGACTTTACCTTGCTTCTTTTTTTTTTCCGAGACTGGTACAGCAAGGAAGAATGACTTGGTCTTGCTCCTTCACCAAGCTGAGTTCTATCTACTGTCTTCTACATGAGGAGAGACAGAAAGGGAGAAAAAGAACTCAGGACTAGCTATGGCTGTAACCGGTACAATCGTGAGTGAAAATATGGTGAACCTTACGCAAGAACAAATACAGAGAGTAGAAGCTTATTGCATGATGTTTTATTACTGAAATGAAGGTGGAATTTAAACTGGGTTTCGTATGGTTTTACCTTGAGAAAACAAGGGAGCTAACTTCCCTTCCTTCTCTGTTTTTCAACCGAGGTTTCCCACTGATTTACTCCCAGTTTGGTCTTGGTTGCTGGGTGAAGTTGTTCACAGTTTAGTCCATGGAGACAAGGAATTCACAGCAGGGAAACAGAGAGCACGGTTTTAAGACTGAAGGCTTACCAATCTACTGGGCAGTAGCCATGGAGGTGTGGGCAGCTCTCGGTGGAATTGGAGAAGACGACGGTACAGAAGGAAGGAGAGGGAAAGGACTGATATAACGTGCTAGTGTGATCGTTGGTCTGTGGGAAAGTCTTATGTGGGAAGTCCCAAGAGTGATGGGCACTTGAAAGAATAATCCTTTCTGTTGTATGGGAATACATCAATAACTGAAGAATTGTCGGCCTGTCGTATAGAGGTTGAAGCGATATTGTGTTTTGGAGTTACTGAATCCAGAGAGAAATGTCGAGAGTTATTCTCTCATTTCTGTAACTTCAGCATAGTGACAACTAAGTATAATTCGTGGGTGGGTTATACCGAATTCGAGCACAGCTCAAGCGGTTAAGGTTTCGGGATAGTTACGAAGGGTCTCGGGTTCGAACCCCGGCTAGAGCATAGTTGCTCTTTTATTTTTGGTTCAGTCCCATTTATGTATATTCTTGTATATTGCTATTTACATATATGTAAACGACTAATTGTTATGTCGCCATGTTGATTTAAACCTTTATACGGTTTTGACTATTTTTATTTGCCATGTTTTAACTATATGTTTCCGGTCATAGCGTTACCAAATATGTATGCAACGTTATAATGTTGTAACGTTATATATACGTACATATATACGTACGTGACCGTGTTAATATTGTTCGTTCATACTTTAATGTAGTAAATTATATATTTAAATAACGTTTAATTATTTAGGGGTATTTCAAAACACCCTGTACTGAGTGGGAACTTCAGGCGTTGAGGCTAGCGCTCAGCGTGAAACCGGTAAGCCTAGAACTTAAACCGAATGCATAATGCTTGGATATGTGTTTATAGTTATTAGTCGATGAGACTTATATGTGATTAGTAAGTATCAACATTTAGAGAGACCTAACTTGGGTAACCTCTCACCTAATAGGATACTTCGATATTTATTTTTCCCTTACCTATGAGACCGAGGTCACCTGAGCCTATGTGCGAAGGTTGGAAATATCCAAAGGCATAATGCCAAGTACTTCGACCCGGCATGACCTTACTTAAGCAATATTTAAACTCTAGTTAACCAAATAACTATTGGAAATGAATGTTGAACTTTGGGAATAGGCCTTGGGGGACTTTATATTCCAGGATATGGAGTGGATCAAAACTTAAATTATATACGATATGTATGGGTAAGGATTGGGATCCACGGGCTAGGTTATATAATGAAGTAAGAAAGGTAGATGGAGCACGAGCTCCTAGGATACCAGTTATATCATTCCCCATAGGAAATGATATTGAGCTATTATATAGTGATAAGAAGAGGTTGGATAAGGCGAGCAAAGTTATTTTTATGTCAGGAGACGCGTTGATACATGGTGGAGAATCCAGATTAGTGTACCATGGAATTAAGAGTATTAAACCGAATACCAACCGGGATTAGCCTTGGGATAAAGGGTGTGAGATAGTACAGTGAGGAATAACAAGTTAGTTTTGCTTGGACCGCCGAAGGGCATTATCAACTGTCCAAACTTACAACAACTACAAATTATGACCTACCTAAATGACGAGCAGATGTCATGAGAAGGAATACATTAATTAATATAAAATACTTAAGACTACATGAATTATCAAAAGGGTTTGATGAAGACCTGCGTGTGAAGAGCAAACACTAAAATTTTATGGGATACCCAGGCACCGAGCTTACCGCTCAGTGCGGAAATAGGAAATCTTAAAATCCTTGTTAACTTTGCGAAAAGATAGTGTGAAACCTTGAAATATGATAATAGAGAAACAGAATCTCAAAATATATAACTAAACATCCATCATGGATAAGCACAGGTCTTATATACCTGGGCAAATACCAAGGGTCTCAGCTAGTATCAATATAATGACAATGCCGGACTCCTAATTAATAAAGGGGAGAGAACAAACTTTGAATCTATATTTTCTGAAGTCGGGAGAACTACCTAATTAGCAATACCAAATGCTACATTTATAAATATAAATTGGAGGTTGTAAACCTAAAACGTTGAGGAGTATTGATACATTTCAGAGGGCTAAAGTATCATTAAATATACATACCCTATTTTGAGACTCACGTCCCACACTATCTTTATGGTTCTATACGAGCATATGTCTTCTATGACAGCTCAAGTTATGAATGCGAATGAAGAGCGCAAGAAATCAAATAAGGTTAACCCCATATGTAATATAAATTTTAATATAAACATGATAACAAATGACTCTCCTTGACACTTGCAAGGAAGGTTGTGTAAGTTATATTAAGAGTATGAATTAACATATACACTAAAAGTGAGTGGAAGTTAAATTTAAAAGTAGGGAAACATACCCCTTGGCTTGTAACAATTGTTTTACATGTGAACTTTACTAACGTTATATACTAATGCCTGTGATTCTAGATCAACTATTTGATACACCTAATCGGCCTATTTTTGGAAGCCATTGAGCTTGTGGATTAACCACGTTTCTAAGAGATAGAAACAAACAATAAGCCTTGATTGTCCTGCTACCAAACTGTAGGATTCAAACTGGAAACCCTTAGTGCGAGATGGTACTAATATTAAGGGATACTTAACCTAGGCTGAACATATGGTTCACCTGATTTATGGAGTTTAGATGAAATAAGAAAAGCCAAGCTTTAAAGACGGAGGAAATAACACGTTATGGAACTGTAATTGTTGATGGAGTCATGAAAACTTTTCCTTGGAGTCTAACTGTGACTGTCCTTATTCTATATAATGATAACTAAAGTTTAGGCTATAATCAAGCCCTGGTGAGTTAAATACTAGGTGAGCCTTTTAAAGAGAAGAGGGCATTCTAAGGTATCCAAGTCCACAACTGAATTTATTACCTGTATGATGGATTTAAGAGTTAAAATGATTGATGGATATAATTATTAGACAGTATGAGCCTAGATGCTTTAATAAGAATTTAACCTTTGTGCCAAGAGGAAAAAACTGGCTTCCCCACTTGATGATTTGATCAAAGGAACTTAGTTCCGGGGATTAAGGAATATACTAGATTCAAGTATAGGTTATAACAGTTATTGGATAGGTGTATAACAGTAAAGGGAAAAAGTACATGTAGTAACCACCACGTCACGAAGTTCAATAAGATAAAATTTAGAAGATGACAATTATGTGATTGTTTGATATTTGACGTGGGAGGTCGAACTTGATCCTGGTCAGATCAAGGGAAAACCAAACACAAAATGGAGTGGAGGGATAGTTCAACATTGACGCTGACCCCGTCAGGGTTGGATGATTCTTGAAACTCCTTACAAGTGGTCACAAATATTTCTGTGATGCGTAAGTATTTATTCTTAAATATAATATAAAGTTTGACTAATAAGTATATGAGATGTAGAAGGTGTAAATTAAGGGTTAAGTTGTCCAGGTTACCCTGAGGAGATTAAATAGCGAAAACAACTCCGCGTAGTCGGAAAAATAGTCAGTTGTGAGGGAAATACTAACTATTATTATTCCATGAAGCATGTTAATAAATTAAATATGAGATCAAGAGACAATTATCTATAATAAAAGTATTCTCAAGCTAGCTTCTAAGTTATGGCCATATTGCCATCTAAAGGGAAAGATCGACTTTAAATCTGTCATTATGAATTCAAACCCACTATATTAAATGGGAACCTACCTATAAACATGGTAGAATATAAAGAGTAGAAACATTATACTAATACTCACATGAGTTAATACACAACCACAAGAACATGTCCAGTTGAGAGGAAACTATACCTTGTTAAAAACCTTAGCGGTAACCCTACTGTGGTATACCTGATGAACAGATAATAGTAATCGTGTATACACTACCGACAATTGGTGAGTCAATAATATCAAGAAATCTTTCTATAATATACACAAGATGCACGGCTTGACCGTAGCTCATACTTCACATTGAAAATAAAAACCGAATATGGTGACAGTAAACTCAAATACCAGAATCACAAGATGATGACCTGAGGATCAAAGAGAGGGATTTTAAGTATGCCCCAATATTAATACAAACCCGAGCGCCAACGATTACAACTACAAGAGGCGATTAATGGAAGTGTGTTACACACAATAGTTTAAACAACCATGAGATAATATTGGCAACGTACAAGATAGTAGATCACCTTCACCCATACACACGAGATTCAAACAAAAAGCATACTAATGCACTATGAAACATGTCAGGAAATACATAAATTATTGGGGGCTATACCCCGTAAACAGACAAAAGTCATATACTGATGTCCGTAGGAGAGACATCGAGTTCGTAGTAGGCGATCGGGTCTTCCTTAGAGTTTCACCTATGAAGGGAATTTTTAGATTTGGGCAGAAGGGCAAGCGTAGCCGAAGTATGTAGGACCGTACCTTATTACGGAGTGAGTGGGCCTATTAGCCTACAGATTAGATTTACCTACTGAGCTTGGGAGAGTGCACAATGTGTTTCACATTTCATAGCTAAAGCAGTATGTACCTCACCCACCACATATCTTAGAGCCCGAGACACTCGAGCTAGATCCTACACTTAGATATGAGGAGACCCCAGTTCGCATTTTATACTCCTAGACTAGGGAGACCAGGAATAAGACCATTAGAATGGTCAAGGTCTGTGGTCAAACCACGATATTGTGGAGGCGACACGGGAGTTAGAAGACTCCATGCGAGACAAGTATCCAGCAATTTTCTCTTAGTTTTGTGTATACTTGTGGGGTACGTGGGCGTAACCCTTTTTAAGGGGGTAGAGCACCACATGCGACTTGCATATCTGCAGTATATACTGGTTTTGTGTATGGTTATTTGTGTTTAATTGTTGCGCATGTGTGCAATTGATTGGATGGTTGTCCTATGTGACACAGGTTGGTTAATAATATGACCTATGTGACACTTGAATAGGTTATGGTTGTGTTCTATGTAACACTTGATTGTTGGTTGTTGATGTGTTCTATGTAACACTTGGTTGATTTAAAAAGTACACTTATTTACTTTGCATATATTCATTCCTACAATCACACAAGAGATTTATTGCCAAGGGTTTACGCCTCTGCACACTGTAGGACTGAGTGTTTTGGTATTGCACTTGTGCAGTGATGATCGAGTGGGATAGCTAGGAAATTGGGACAATTAATTGTTTTACAGTAATTATCAAGTTACTTATGTTGTGACTACATTGGTTGTAACAAACAAAGGATATGATTTTATATGAATTATATACACTCAGATTACCGATGGAATATAGAGATGTCAATATAGTATTGACACCCAGGAATGATAAGTATACAGGATAGATATGAGGAACTTGATTCCATAGAATGAATAAGTATAAGTTATGACTTCGGGACGAAGTCCTTTTAAGGGGGGTAGACTGAAATACCCCTAACATTTAAATAATTAAATAAAGGGAAATAAGTATTATTTAGGGGATTATTAAACCCTGAGAAAAGTATATAAGCACTTGGGAGTTAAAACACACCTAAACTCCTCAAGGTCAAAACGTGCGTTAAGCCCGACCGCTAAACAAGTTATATAAGCTATAAACTCAATGGGAAGTTAATAAAGGATCATTTTATGACCTTTAAAAAACTCAATTCCTCAGTTAGAACTGAGTAAAATCAAAATGCCCGGAGTTCCCTTAAGGGCCCCTTAAGGCCCGAAAGTCCTCGGAAATACTTTTATAAATAATAAGCATTGCACTTCATTCTAAATGCATATAACACTTTATGAACATTTAAGATGAAGTTCTCAAGATAAATTCTCATTAAAGACAAGTGCTCGGAGGTTCCCGATGAGGGCCCCATAAACCCACGGGAGTGCCTCAAAGAGGCATCGAAGTGGCACAAACCCCAATATAAATTATTCTAAGAGTTCCTATCATTAATATTCATCATTCTAAAGAGAATTCTCGAGCTACTTTTTCAAAAATACACAAAGTCCTCAGACGAATTTCTTAACGCTCTCCTGTTTTGCCTCGGGAGTTGTCCCGGTAGCCCGAAAATTGAGTTACGAGTTTATATAACCCCATATAACTCAATGTAACACCTTAACATATTATTATTGACTATAAAAAATGTCAATAAACACTTGGAACTCATAGCGACTAGTTATTTCTCAGAGAATCCTTAAATCATAAAAACGCACCTTCGGGTGTCACAAAAATGCGTTTTACGCAATTGCCTTGTAGTTTTTGAGGAGCCACGAGTTGATAATCTTAAAAGGGGATAAAGTTACCATATAAATCAATTAATGCCAGTAATAAACTCATAGTAAAAATGGGGGCGATTTTTGGGACAAAAGGTACCTAAAATCAGCATTTTTACCTTAAAACTTTCATCTTTTACCATCATATAAATGTACCAAATAAATTATGGAACCTATTACACATATTAGTATGGTCTTAGTACAATATAATGTGACAGGAATTAAATGAAAAATTAATCCCATTTGATCCCTATATCATGCGCCACTTTAGGTCCCATTTGGCTAGATTTTTACAAAAATATTATCTATTGGATGGTGACTCACCTTAGCATGTATTATATAATGAGGTATCAAACAATTGCAGTCATAAGAGGCTTCATCACCGTAAGCCTACACAAATAAACAACAAGAAGAATTAATATAACAAAAGTTATAAGAATTAAATTACATAAAATAACAAAGCCTAGATGTAACACCCCTACTATAACAATACACTTAACATCAAACTGCAGCGGAAAACTTAGCTCATCACACTACTTAACTCAATGGTGTTACACGCCGTTAGCCACCCACGTGGCTAACAAGGCTAATACATAAACATTGTATCGGTCTGATGGACCAGAATCCCAAGCAACTACACATTACATCCTCATTCCATTTCCAACAATTAATATACATATACATTCCAACTGTACCAAGTATTTATAAACTAATGCCGACAACAAATTCGGTCTCACTACACCTACAGTACATACTCAATTTAAATGGCTACCCATGTACAATCAACTACCCCGTCCTACTCTCGAACGGCTTCCAGCTCCTTGTACCTGAAATAGAAAAGGAAGAAAGGGTGGCCCCCAAGGGGCTCAGCACCTTTGCTGGTATGGTAATCCTGCAGCCCGCATGCTACTGGGCCACGCACAACTAATTGTCGTCTGGGCATGCGGTTGATTATATTTAAATCATGCATGTAAACTATAAACTCACAACACTTTACAATCCACAAAATGGGCTCAACAAACAGACAACACATCTACACTTAATAAATCACTCATCGAGTTCCTTAACCCAAGAGTGTTTCTCCTCTAATGGAGCTAGTTCCTTAATAGACGACACTTACCCAATAATCGGGTTATCCTTAAACGCCTCTTATTATAAACTGGGATTCATATCCATGATCCACATACTCCACATTTTAACGTGCATATGACATCACATCGCAATAAGAATTGCAGTATAACATTAACACATAACATAACGGGTACGGTTCTCTTTAGGAACCGACCCAAACATAGTTAGTTCACTTGTAAGCCTAGAGAATGATATCACCCTCATGTTAGGCTCGTTATACAACACTCGTTACCGTCCTAATAGTCGGACGAGTAACTTAACTTAAAGATGGATCGGATATAGTGACCCGAACACACCACACAAACACATGTTCCCCCTAGACCGATCATCAGTCAGAATAGGCAAGCTTTGGAATAAGGTAGTGGGAGATTGAAGACCAAGAAGGAAATCAACCATAACAGAGAGGAAGGTAAAGCAAGGATGGATACCCACTCCCAAACAACGCGCGACCAGAACGACCGGATTCCTCACCCCCCATTGGTACATATATACTTATAAATAAATAGTTAGAGCCCCATTATGGAACCTATCACATCCACACACCATACGGTATCACAACCGGGTTAAACACACAAGGGAGGTTCACACACTTGCACACAACAACAACACACAACTAACTCACGCATAGCCGTGGTTAGAACGTTCCCATGGTTTGGGTCGTTAAATCCGAATACCGATCTCTCATGTGTTCCTAGATTTGGTTAGCTAAGGTTTAACACATATTTGACGTTAAACGGTATCGGAGACCAAATATGCCACATAAATGAATTACTATAAACTCATTACATGTTTTTATCTTACAAGGTGGCAAACACTCAGAAAAACACATTGGCATACAAGCCGGTGTAATCCGGTAGGACACAGGTTGCAAGAAAACCATACCTGTCTTCGCGGTCCACTATATTCTGTCCTTTTAGGTTCCTCGAACAAATCCCATACAACTGGTAGCATCACAATTACTTTCATTAACATTGGGGGTAACATGATTGCTTAACGTTTAATGCGCCCATAGTTTACCACGTCATCCCGTTACACTTAGTTTACTCTTGTGATCTTAAGTTCACAACTCTCACATCAAACCTAACACTTGTTTTCACATTTTAAGGCCTTTATATGTCATCAAACAAGGCCTAAACATCATCTAAAACCATTACCATTCAATCCCCCATGATTAGAAGCCTTTAAAACACATTTTTGGCCATTTTTGGTCTGGTCCGGGACTTGGTCCGGACCCAAGGTCCCGGACCACCTCTGGAAATTACTCCCGGCTTGTTTTTGGCATTGGTCCTGGACTTGGTCCTGGACTTAAGTCCCGGACCAATTCCTGCATTCACTCTCGGCATGTTTTTATGGGTGGTCCGGGTACCTATACAAGGGCTAGGTCCCGGACCATGTTAATAACTTGTCAAAACATCATTTTTCAACCCCTAATCCAACCTTAAACCTTACCTAATCATTCCATAATCTTTCCACATGTTTCCTACATGTTTAAACACCTTAAAACAAGCACTAAACCTTCCTAAATCATCACTAACTTGTTACTCAATTCCTTACAACAATTCCTAGCACTTATAACATTTTTCTTAGATTTCTAAGTGGTATATCATGCTTACTACCTCAACTAACCAAAGTGTTGTCTCACAAACATCACCACCACTCCAAAAGCATTATTTCTCACAAACACCTCCTTTGCACAATTGCTTCTAATTTCCACAAGTTTACACTTAGACCTTCACAAGGCATTATTTTTCCTTTGTTTACCAAAACTTGTACAAGACTTAACACTTCACATAACATAACCTTGGTGTGTTTAAAACACCCATTTGATCTCTAAACCCTCCAAGACCATTCCTAGGTAATCTTAGGACTTAAGAACACCATGATTCACCTTCTTTCGTCATCTTAACACTTAACAAGTTCCTAGTACCATCTAGGTCATAGAATCTCATTACATCACATAAACTCCTTTGTTTATCAACTAAATTTTGCCATAGCTTCTCTTGTAAACTCTCACACCCAAACACTTAGGTTTTCACCTTTAGACAACCAAGAACACTTAATCACTTAATACACATTCCTTACACACAAACATATTGTTTTTCACCCTTTAACCATCCAAGACATTCTCCTTCACAAGAAATGTTCTTTACACAAGACTAAAACCTTTAAACCACACTACATCACAATATAGTGCATAAACTTAAATTGCTTGGCACTTAGGCCCTTAAATTGCATTAAACTTAAACACTGAATCTCCACATTTAAATGCCTTCAACCTGCGAATACACACAACAATGCTCCCATGTATTTTTATTCCACCTTGTGGATAGTTTTCTAGCTCATTTCCCATTGGCTCTTTAGGTTATTTATTAAGCAAATATAGCCCAATTCCCTAATACATAAAACTACATTAAGAGAAGGTAATTTACCTCTTTGTTCTTCCAAGTTTTCTCACTTGTTTTCTCTTGTTCTTTCTTGATAGAAAATCGGCAAGGGCTTTTATCACTTGTCAATCTTCTAACCAATATACATATAAGGGTAATGAGCATTAAGTCTCATACTTAAACTCACATATAAACCCTAAATTCACATAAGTGTTTTTAAACACTAAAATTGATATTTACCTTTGAAATTTGAAAGGGAACTTGAATAAGTGGCAAGATAGGACTCCTCCTAGCCCTTTGAAGTTTGAATTAAGCTAAGAAGATAGCAAGGTAATGCACCATTGTAAGGTGAATTTTCGGTTATACAAGAAAATGAAAGGAAACTTGGTTTTTCTTTGATTTTCCTTACCTTGAAGCATAAGAGAATGACAAGGCATGAAAAGACGAGCTCAAGCTCCTTCAATGGTGAATTTCCATGGCACCGAAATGGAGCTTTTGAAGATTTGAAAAGATAGGAATGTAGAGCTTACTCTAACTAAGACAACGGTAGTCTCGGAATTGAATTCGGAGCTTGGAGCCATGAGTTACAAGCATTCAAAGATGGAGAATGGCTACTTGCTGTAGCAAAACGAGAATGGAAAAGGGAGGATGAGGTTGGAGACGGTGGGAATCAAAAAGAAAAGAAAGAAAGTGAGGAGAGAGGTAAGTTTTGGAGATATTTAAGTTATA
Source organism: Limonium bicolor (assembly GCA_023374045.1). Lineage (NCBI taxonomy): Eukaryota > Viridiplantae > Streptophyta > Magnoliopsida > Caryophyllales > Plumbaginaceae > Limonium > Limonium bicolor. The sequence goes on from CM041776.1 coordinate 488,788,580, forward strand.
AAGCAAAAGTAACATTTTTACTTACTTTTCTTTCTTTCTTTTAATTGGCTAGCCAAGTGTGATGACTCACACCACTAAAACCGTGGCCCCTTACATATTAGAGATATATATGGTCTTTGTTGACCATCTAAACAACTTATGTTGACTTATGACTTAAACTAGCACTATTTGAGCACTATTCACAAACTAAGGCACATATTTGTGAAATTTTTGATTTCCCATTGATTTAGACTTCCTAATGTGATACTAAGTAGTACACATGTTTATTAAAGAGTAATGATGGACATTTAGCCACTCAAAACCTATTTACAAGACAATTTTTCAAAAATGTGCTTTAAGGCTCCTTAAAGCACATTTTGTGTTTTAACTTGTTTTCAAGCTTGGTTTTGTCTGGTAATTGGTTTAATATGTTCATTAACATATAAATAAGGTCTTGGTAGGCTTATTAGGACTTAACCAAACTTATCCCAAGCTTAGAGCACATTTTCGCCCATATTGGCTTTAAGGTATTTATTTGTGTTTTGTTTGGTTTAATTGTCTACAAAAGTTTCTTAAGGACTTAATTAGCCTTATTAAATCATAATTGAATGTTATAAAGTCTTGGTAGGCTCTTTGGGTCCTAACCAAGTTCAGTCCAAGCTTAGAGCATGTTTTTGCTCAAACTGTGTCTTAGTGCTTTATTGTGTTTTTACTATGGTTTAAATTGTTCACTAATGTTTCTCAGGCACTTTTTAGCCTTTAAATACCATAGTTTAACATTTAAACAACATATCAAGGTTTGGGGTATTTCACTAGATCTACTTTAGACTAATGTAATGAAATCAAATAAAACAACCCATGTTACCAAGCATGGGGCTGCCGATTTCTTACATAAGAAAGGGAGAATTATTGCTACAAAAGTAGTCAAGAAAGACAACTACCTAATCAAGCATAATCCATGGTCAAAGATAGACAAGAATCAATTGTCTTGTAGCAACCCTTGGTGCCGATTTCAACAAGCAAAAGAAGACCTTGATTGACTTGTAAAATTCAAAGTGAAATACCTACCAATATAGCCATGTTCCCTTGTCTTAAATCAACTAAAATCTGTAGCCAATCTACATTAGCACTACCGTATAAAACAAGGAGAAGACAAGCGACTAATCAACATTTAAATTGTAAAAGTATTACACCTACCTAACTTGTATTGTCTTCTAGTTTCAAGTGGCAAACAAAGCCTCCATTATTCCCATGTACCAGCCGAAAACATGTCTAAATGATAGACAATTTTATTGAGCCAAACACCAAATTATTAAACCAAAGAAAGATTAAACAATTTGGCAATAATTGTGTCAAATAATTACAACTTTGATTCCTTACCTTTGCCTACCTTCTTAGTCATACGTGACTTCTCATTTCCTTTTGCCAACTCCTTGGCCGAATGGTAAGCCTCTCTTCTTCTCTCTTTTCTTCTTCATTTGCTAAGTTAGTTCCTTAGAGCTTCAAGCTCCATTAATGGTGTTCCTAAGTTCTAACACCATTTCTATGTAAATACCTAGTTAAATCTACTAAGTCTTGAAGCAAGAAATCATCCTAGCAATCCTTGCTATTTTCGCCAAGCTTAAGTGTTCCAAGAAGGTTCCTAGATTCAACAACAACACAAGGAACAACAAGATCAAGTTAAGGTATTTTTCCATGTTGAAAATCCTAGCAAAATGCTTAATGTCATTTCCAAAAATTCAAGCTCCTAAACCAAGGTTCTCTTCATCATTTCATGAAGGAAATCTAGATCTACAATCATCTCAAGGTCTACCGAAAATTCCTTGAAAAATTCCTAAGGTAAACTCTTGTGAAACTACTTCAAATCTTATTTATAAATTCTTGTTAGAAGTCTAACAAATGGATCTCCTAAATATTTATAAGGAGGCCAAAAGTTCTTCAAGAAAATACCATTGGAGGAGCTTGGAATTCAAGGAGAAATCAAGTACAAGAATTGTCTTGATTTAAGGAGTAAGTATACATAATTAAGGCTTATTAGGTTTAAGCTTGATTTAAGCTTCAAACTTTGGTATAAAAATTATGTACAACCTTTAAATAAATTAAGGCCGAAAATCATAGGTTATATTGTCAAGAAAATAATTTATAACATATAAGGTAAGATTATTACCTTAAGGTATAAATATGTGTCACAAGAATTAATTAAGATGCATATATATATAAGCCGAATTATCTAAGGGTTATTTGTTCTATTTTAAGTTTATAATTATTCTAAGTCATTAGCATAATTTTTAGAGGTGTTATATGACTTATATACAATTATATGTATTTATTATAAGGTTTAAATCAAGTTTTAAAACTATATAGTAAAAGTTTATCAAGGCCGAGAGTTGAATATATTATTTGTGTGATTTTCAAAATATATAAGTATATTAACTTATATTATAAATTTTAGGAACATTAAAAATAGCTACAAGTATTTAAATGGCTAATTTATAAAGTTATGTGGCTAAAATGTAAATTTTGAAAAGTTTAGAGTACAACTAATAAAAACCGAGAGCTTAAGGGTTTGCTTGGTTTAAAAATGATATAATATAAGGTAGGAAGTAATATTATGAATTTTGGTGAATTTAAATAAGTGGTTAAGTGTTAAAATAACATTTTATAAAGTTTTGGGACTATTTTGTAAATATTGGGAATTATAGTGTATGGCCGAGAATTATATATGAATTTATGGGTATATTAAAGTATTAATTATGAAATTAAGTCTTGGTCAAAGTGTTGACCAAAAACTTTGGGTTAAAATGATTTATGACGTAAAATATTAAGTTTATAAAAGTTTAAGGGTGAATATGTAATTTATAGAAAGTATTATGTAAAACCGAATTGGACAAGGGGTGGAAATGTAATTTAAAAAAGTATATGAGTCATTTCGGTTATTTAAGAAAATTAAATATTAAAACTATAGTTTATAAGTTAATATGTAACTTATATAAAGTTTTGAGGTTAAATTGTGAATATAAGATGATTACATGTAAGACCGAAAATAAATGTGGTCATTTGGTAATTTATAAAAACTAATATATTTGTTTTGCAATTTCCGAAAGTTAATGTGGATAATCAATGAATTATAAAAATTATAAGGTTATTTGGCAACTTATAAAAGTATAAGGGTTGCCTCGGTAATTAAGGAAATTAAATAATAAAACTATGGTTTATAAGTTGATATGTAACTTACCTAAAAGTTTTGGGATTAAAATGTAGTTATGGGGAGTATATATGGAAACCGAAAATTTAAAGGATTGTTTGGTAATTTATAAAAGTTGATATATTTAAATTAGTAAAGACCAGAAGTATATGGTCATTGGATGATTTACAAAAGTTAATGTGCTCATTATGTAGTTACCGAATTTATGAGGTTGGTTTTGTAATTTAATAAAGAAAGGAATTAATATAATGTATTATGGTATATTATGAGGTATAATATAAGGTTTATTAAATAAAGGCGGTTATAATGAAAATAACCAAATTGTATAGTATAAAGAATAAGTGGAAACAGTTATAGGATACAATATAAAGTTTATAAAATAAATGTGGGTGTAATAAAAATAACCAAGAGAATATAATATATAGTTTATGAAATAATTGTGGATTATAATAAAGATAACCAAATTATATTGGTATATGGAATAAGAGAAATAATTATGGATATATAATTGATGAGATAAAGATATATCTTAAATTGGAAATTCATTATCACATGTGGAGATCACATAAAATAATGAACTAATGAACTATCTAGATCCACTGTTAAATAACAGGGGGAAATAAAGTACATATAGAGTTATTATACAACAAGTATAAATGCTACAGTAACAGTACTGTAATAATTAGTGAATAATTATATTAATGTTATCCGGTATTGCTTGTAAATATAACAGCGTACGGGAAGGACTGTTAAAGCGTGAATTGTCAAGCTAGCTGTTATCACAGTGAACGGTATGTTAATTGTGTGGTCTTAATGTCCTAAGGATTTTCCTAAGGTCCAGACATGTGTGTTTAATTAAGAGCGATATCTGTGATTTTATGTATATTATTTTATATACTGTATTACTCAGCACTGTTGCGTTTTAATTATACGCGAACGTCTTATGACTGGAAGTTTATACATCTAAACTGGAACAAGGCTAACTGACCTTTAGGTATTATTGAACCTAACTGATGGTCAACTGTTATAGTCTTAACTCAAGGATTGGCTATTATGTCACTGACAAAAGGGCTAACTTATAAAGAGAGGAATCCAGTCTGTTTCGACTTTCTGGTTGTGCATTGTGATTACTACGAGAGACTTCAATGGGGAGTCACTCAAGGGAATCCATCAGCCACATTCGGGGATGGCGGAGGGCACTGCCGTTGGTGCACAGGTTCGACCGGATCGGTCTTATATTTATCCAGGGCCATAAGGTCAGCTGGTAATGGTTCCATTGGAACCCAGGGGACTGTCGTCCATTAATAAGTTATTAAGGGTTGTCTTATCATGACGCCTGAAGTGGAATTTAATTGGAAAATGTTAAGTGATTGGTTTAAAGGATAAGGACCAGGTGGCCAACTAACAAGTACAGTTTAATATGCGTATCTTGTCTGGTTATTGTTGTGGATTATTGATGTGTGATTATTGGTTATTGCTATGGTTTATTAATGTATGGGTATTGGTGATGTGTACTATTGTACACCGATGTTTGCAGGTGAACTGTTATGTGATTGTTTAATGTTTACAGTTATTGGTAAACCGGTATTTCATGTAAATAATCTAATATCAAGATGGCTAAAATGACTTAAGGAATCTTGATTATTTAAGACTACATTTGGCATACCAGCATTTCGATTGATGAGCCCTTCAATGGGCTAAACATTCCAGGTTATTGAAGAAGACTCAAGCCGGAGTGCGGGACACGGGGGTAGCAGTTGTGTTTTCAACAAACACCTTTGGTTTCATTTTGTATTGTATTAAGGAGGTTGTTGTATTCAGTTAGTTGCTCATTTAGTTGGTTTTAGTTTGTAATAATTAGAGTGTTCAGTATATGTTCATCACAGCGTGAGGAGTTGTATTGTTGGAAGAGTGAGGATGCCTTGTTACTCACAAGGGTGAGTAATGGCGTGTAACACCAAGGTAGATAGTTTTATTTTCCGCTGCGAATTGTTATTTATTATGCAACGACTTGCGACGTTATTACAGGTTTAGGATTAGGGGTGTTACACTTACGCATGCCTAGAATCATTCTAGGTAGTGTTCATGTTCGAGTCTAGGCTCTAGAGATCGACGATGTCGTATCTCGTCCCTAAGTATTTTACTTTGGTTTTAATTGACATAACTTATAATACTTAAGGTATAATGTCAAATAACAGCTGTCACAAACACATTGCTCATATATGTAGATTTGTATAAGTCGATCTATAGTCGACATAGTATTAGTCCCGTAGGACGTTCGCGCATAATTAAATAATACGGGAAGATAAACAGTTACCATCACATAACACCCATACACAAACACACATCCATACATGCATCGCACTCGAAAAACATCACACATATCTGAGCCCGAGGAAGCCATCAGGACATCTCAGATCAGACCCCTTTACATACCGTTCACCAAAGACCTAGGTTGCGTAGTAGACCACTAGCTCGTCGAGTGCCTTCATCGGTGATACGATTTAAATGTCAACACAGCATAAGTCAATCCACATGACCTATTTAAGCTCGGTAAATCCGAACAGCACAAGTAATCCCAACATTTCATCCCCGGATTTCAACTGTTATTTGTTAAGGTATCGTTATACGAAACTCGTTAATCGTAGTACGTATTAACTATCAATGTCCAGGTTTATTCTAAATGAGTCGGTTATAAGAACGTCTTAGCTGTAGCGTTTCTAGACGCTAGGATTTACTCCTTATATTTACGAGAGTGTGAATATATATTCTCGTTCATACTTAGGTATTAATTTAACCGTTTCAGTTAGGCATGCGACTATACAATTATAATATATAGTTGCATGTATCCATGCAACGTTAATTTACATCGCAATTTATGCTTATGCACTAATGTTTTATGGCATTATTATTTAACCATTTAATATTGTACCATATATTATACATCTCCTTATTCATCTTAATACACTTATACTTTGATTTATAATTATATGACTTATAGTATATATATTTATACTAATGTCATAACACTTGTCATTTATTATTTCATGACATTAAAACCATATTGTATACACTTATATATATATAAAATATTATATTCGGTTTTTTTTACATATATATTGATATATGTTGTTTTTATTTGATTTAGTCATATAATATATAGTTGCATATATGCATGCACTATATTATATAGTTCAACCATACCATATAATCCAATATGTATATATTTTTAATATATGCTTACAGAATACATATATGTACACTTATATACTTATATTTCATGAATTATACACCTATAATATATGTCATATTGTTATCATCTTATGTAAGATGATTATCTTCATTTGTTGCATTATTTTATGCAACTCATATTAAGAACTTTATCTTAATATCATGTAACATTTCATTACATGTATTATAATCTCCTAAGGTTTATTTAAATACTAACCTTAGTTTATAATTCTCACTTCTCATTAATTGTCACATTATTTCATGTGAATATTATTAATGATAATTGTTTCATTTAATCACATTAATACTATATAACATCTATAGTATTTATAACATTGTAAACCATAGTTTATAAATTCATTTCCAACTTTTATTATTTGCGCTACAGCACATAACTTTTACAAATTATATTTTAACCACATAATATTATACAATGTTACATTTATATCATGATACCATATAATATGATATTTTATGTTGCATTGAATATTATAACCTATGGTTTCAATAACCATTTTACATTGCCGTAAGGCATATGCACCAATATTTTGATTTTTATCAACTCCCAATATTTTCCCATTATTACAATATTACCACATATTATTATACCATGTTATAAATGTCTTATTTTATAACATTAAAACTTGTAACAAGATATAACCTATAGTTTTTATAAAACTCCTTTATTATTGCCGAGAAGGCATATAAGTTATATTTCATTTTCTTTTCAATCCCCACACTTTATATTTATTACAATTCCACCACATATTTTATAACATGTTATTTTTACCATACATTATATCATTTAAACATTATGATAATTATACCATATGGTTTACAATTCTCGGAAATTGCAAACAGACCCTAGGTCTGTTTTTAAGCTTTATTTCTAACACATTATATTTTCTTATAATTACAATCTTGCCACATATATAAAATAATGTTATACATACTATATATTATAACATTTTATTTCATTAATTCATTATAACATATAGTTTATAATTTGTATAATTACCGAACAGCCACTTGGCTGTTTTGGTTTTTTTTTTCCAACACATTTGAAATACCCCAAACCTTGGTATGTTGTTTAAACGTTAAATAATAAATTATTAAGACTAAAAAGAGTCTTAGTAATATTGGTAAACAATTTAAAAGATAAGTAAATACAGTTAAATGCCTTAAAGGCAATAAAGGGCGAAATATGCTCTAAACTTGGGATGGTCTTGATTAAGACTTAATAAACTTACCAAGACCTTACTTATTTATTAATGAGCCTATTAAATCAATTACCAAAGAAAACCGAGCTTGAAAACAAGTTAAAACACAAAATGTGCTTAAAGGAGTCATAAAGCACGTTTTTGAAAAATTGTCTTGTAAATGAGTTTTGAATGGCTAAATGTCCATCATTACTCTTTAATTAATATGTGTACTATTTAGTATCACATTTGGAAGTTTAAATTAATGGGGAAGTAAGAATTGCGTTTCTACGTGTCTTGTTTTATGAATAGTAACTAAAATAAGCTAGTTTGTAACATATGTTAACATATGTAATTTAATTGGGCAATAAAGACTAATTAACCCCTTATATGTGAATGGGGGCCGGTTTGCATGTGAGGAGTCGTCACTTTGCTTGCTGGTTGAACAAACAGATAAGAAGATAGGTGAGTAATTGAAAAAGCACTATTTGCTTTACATAATTAAATATCTTCAAAAAGCAACTACAATCATTCATTCTCTCATTTCTCTTGCTGTTTCACGTAGCCACTCCCTTCCTTTCCTTCCTTCACGATCGAACAGCACCAGCACCAACATACAACTTCAAATCCTTGTAACTTCTTGCTCACTTGTCCAAATCTAAAACCGAGACCACCGATCTCTTAGTTTCATCAAGCTCTTCGACTTAGTCCCTTCAAATCTTCAAGAGCTCCATTTTGGTGCCAAGAGGAATCTCCATGGAAGGAGCTTGAGTTCATCTTCTTACGTATTATTTTTCTCCTTTGCTTCAAGGTAAGGAAACTCAAAGAAAAATGGTGTTTCCTCTATGTTTTATGAACCAAAGGTAGCTTAAAATTCCTTTGGAAAATGAACGTACGCTGTGTATTGAAACTACCTAAAGAGCCAATGGTAATGACTTAGAAAAATGTTCTCAAAAGACTAGTAAAGGACATACGTATTGCTGTTTGTATTTGCAGGTCAAAGGCAATATATGTGGAAATTCAGTGTTTAAGGTTTATGTTATTTAAGGGCCTAAGTGCCAAGCAATTTAAGTTATGCACTATATTGTGTTGTGGTGTAATTTGGTGAAGGTTTGTGTGTGATGGTGTTCTTGATGGATTTAGGTGATCTTGAATGTTTAAGGGTGAAACTATGAGTTTTGGAATGATGATATGCTAAGAGAACCTATGGCGAAAATTTGTAAAATGAATAAGGAGTCTTAAGTGTTTAAGTGAACTTTGGTGAACTAGGAAATGTAAGGAATGGGTAAATGTTTTGCTAAGGAAGAAAACATGCATTAACGTGTTCTAAGGTGCTACAAGGACTTAGGCATTATCTTGGAAGTTTTAGAAATCTAATGGGTGTTCTTAGGATGTGTTCAAGTCTTGGAGAAATTGGTTTAAGGTTTAGGTAATGTTGGTGAATATATAAGGAAATTGAGTAACAAGTTGAACATGAAACTAGGGATGTTTAAGATGATATTTTGGCATTAGAATATACCTAAGATCATTTGGTAAGTTTATACAATTAATGGAGGTGGAGAACTAAGGTAACAACCATTGAAAAATGACATTTTAACAATTCTGTAGGTTTGGTCCGGAACTTAGGTTATGGTTCAAGTCCAGGACCATATACCAAAAACAGGTCGAGGGTGGAGTACTGGCTTGGTCCGGGACTTGGGGTGAGTACAAGGTCCCGGACCACAATATGAAATACGCCGAAGAATGTTTGTAAGTGTTGGTCCGGGACTTAGGGTAAGGACCAAGTCCCGGACCACTCTAAAATTGTTGTTTAAGGTTGGAAAATGGTGTCTAATGATGGGGATTGATGGATAATGATGTTGTAAGGTTATTAAGGACAGTTTGGTGAGTTATAATGACAATTTGGTGGGTGGGAAGTTGGAATAAAATGTGAGAGTAAATCAAGTTAAAAATGTTAAGTCATTTAACTAGTTAACGGGGATAACTACGGTCATTCGACGTTACCAACATGTTACCCCAATGTTAATGAAAACAACTTTAATGTACCAGTTGTTCGAGAATTGTTCGAGGAACGTAAGTGGACATGGTGGAGTGGACTCCGGAGACAGGTATGGTTTTCTTGCAACCTGTGTCCTACCGGATTACACCGGCTTGAATGCCAATGTGTTTTTCTGAGTGTTTGCCACCTTGTAAGATAAAACATGGAATGAGTTTATAGTAATTCATTTATGTGGCGCAATTGTTCCCGATACCGTTTAACCTCAATAAGTGTTAAACCTTAACTAACTAAATCTAGGGACACATGAGTTATCGGTATACGGATTTAACGACCCAAACCTTGGGACGTTCTAACCACGGCTATGCGTGAGTTAGTTGTGTATGGTTATTGTTTGCAAGTGTGTGAACCTCCCTTGCGTGTTTAACTCGGTTGATACCGTATGGTGTGTGGATGTGATAGGTTCCATAAAGGAGCTCTAATTACTTAATTATAAGGTTTTGTGTACTAATGGGGGGTGAGGAGACCGGTCATGTTCCGGCCACGCGTGTGATGGACGGGAGTCGATGTCATACCCGGTTCGACTCTCTTGGTGTATGTTTGGTTGTTTACTCATTGGGTTTCCAACCTTCCCTTTAGCTTAACCAAAGCTATATTACTGACTCACATCGGTTTACTGGGGCATACAATGGTGGTTCGGTGTGCTTGGATGACTATATCCGACACACCTTGGGGTTTAAGTTAACCGTTCCATATAACAGGACGGTAACAAGGTATGTAACGAGCTTATCATGAGTTTGATAATATTCTCTAGGCTCTACAGTAAACTAACTATGGTAGGGACGGTTCCTAAGAGGACCGTACCCGTTATGTTATGTGTTGTGTTGTACGTATCGCTATAGCGATGCAGTGCTATAGGTTGTAAATTATGGAATATGTGGTCATGGATATGAAACATAGTTTAAATAAAAGGTGTCTAAGAATAACCCGATTAATGGGTAAGTGTCGTCTATTAAGGAAGTATCTCCGTTTAGAGGGAGCCACTTTAAGGTTAAAGGTAATAATGGATGGTTGTTATGTTGTGTGTGGATGTGTTGGTATTGTTGAGCCCTATAGTTGGGAGTATGCAATGTGTTGTGTGTTATGGTTTACATGCGTGGTTTAAATATAATCAACTGCATGCTAAGACGACAATTAGTTGTGCGTGGCCCGGTAGCATGCGGGCTGCGGGATTACCATACCAGCAAAGGTGCTGAGCCCCTTGGGGGCCACCCTTTTCTTCCTTTTCTATTTCAGGTACAAGGAGCTGGAAGCCGTTCGAGAGTAGGACGGGTGGTTGTTTTACATGGGTAGCTTTAATGGGTGTATGTATTATAGGTGTAGTAAGACCGAATTTGTTATCGGCATTGGTTAATGAATACTCGGTACGTGGGGGATGTATATGTAAATAGTTGTTGGAAATGGAAAAGGATTGTATTTGTAGTTGCTCGGGAATCTAGTCCATCAGACCGATACAATGTGTATGTATTAGCCTTGTTAGCCACGTGGGTGGTTAACGGCGTGTAACACCAATGGATTAAGTGTTGTGTTGGTTTATGTTTCCGCTGCAGATGGTTATAAAGTGTGTTGTGGTTGGGGTGTTACAAAAAGTGGTATCAGAGCGAAGTATCGCTCTGATGACTGAATTACCGAGCCTAGGAAGTACCGAGTTAAAATTTTAGTACTTTGGGTTAAGGGTTGAGTGATAGCGTGAGTGATACGCTAGTTAGGAACTGCCAGTGAATACTGGAAACCTACTATATCCATCCCGCCCTCCACAACCCCTATTTATGACTTGGGAAGGAACACCAGAGAAAGAAGCCCTCTCTTACCCGGAAGACCCGGTCTGGCTGTTATTAACTATCTTGTAAGTATGGGGAACCTGTCATACGGTAGATACTGAAAATTAGAAATCCCGGAGACGGTTCCCAGGTGAACAACTGTAACCGCACTTGATAGCAAAGAATGGAGAATCTGGTGTAAGGAAGAATGAAATTTCCAGCAACCTGGGTCGACATGTCGAGCAGTCGAAAACTACCAACTTGTAGCAGGCAAGAAGTAAATAATGAAACCCGACGAGAGTCTACGGGATGGCAAATGTTAGGTAATGGCACCAACGGTATACCAACCGACAAAGAAACTACAACGTAGTACCCAAACAAGAGACAAGTCTCAGTAACCACGACAAATGCGTGGAATGGGCTACGAAGAAGATACAATAATAAGTAAAAAGGGGTCTCCCAGAAGGGGAAACACCCTAGTAAATGTTTATTAGAGGAGGACAATGAGAAGTTGTGCAGGAGATTAGTTATCAATTAGAGTATCCAAGTAAGGGCCCATGAGGCCACTGTATACTGTGCGGACAGAAACAGTACCGCAGCCGGTACATGTTGAACCGACAGCCAGTGAACAGGGCGCACTTGCCGTGGCAAGTGCAGCTATAACAGGGCTGTTCGAAGAAAAAAAAAATCGACAACTACTTAGTAAAGTACCCAGAATTTAATGTGATCATCGAAACCGTGGAAGGGCTTAACAGCCTAACCTTTGTAAATGGGAATATATCCTCAGCAAGAAGCTAGACTTGGTTAAGGCAAGAAGGTGTTTGAAACCAGGAGAATTTTTCTTTCAAACTCAGATAATTTCAAACTCTTTCTTTCAAAACCAAATTCTCTTTTAAACCAGTACTCTTTTACCCTTCTTTCAAACCAGATTACCTTTGAATAACTGGACGGAAACCGGTGAACCCGAGGGTAGCAACCCGACGGTATGGATGGAGTTCAGAATAATATAACGATAGGTAAACCTTCCCTGGAATGAGTTCGGGAAGCACGGAATGTATATTGTCAAAGGACAATATAAGGGAGTTGACAACAGAATACTTCACCTAGGCGTGTGACGGACACTACGAGTGTACCAACTGAAATGTGGGACGACCGCACTCCGATAGGAGCATGTGGGCCTGACAGACCTACTTATGGATAAGTCGGGTAAGTAGTAATGTATCAGTATGATACCCCATATATGTATACGAGAAGAGTCCGAAACACGGGAAGTAATCGACTCCATACTACGGTCAGCAGTAAAAGTCAAGTAAGAGCTAAGGATTACCACGAATGGTTGAAGTAAAGGAACCCAGTTGAGACTAAAATTGGTAAATTCGTCCAAGAGAATGTATAGGTCAGAAGTGCGAAGAGCACGGATGGTTATGTAAAGACATCACATATGTCTTAGGAAGCTGAAGGAATGAGACATGGTAGCTGGAACGAATACCCAGCTAAGAACATAAGAAGGCGAAGTTTACTGAAAGCACCCATGAGTGCAAGCCAAATGTAATGACAAACCTTAGCAACACCCAGGAGCAATCCTTGAGGGGTGTTTGGATCAAACATTGTCGAATGAGACAATGTAACAGAAACTCAAGAGTTGAAATAATTACTCGGGTTAAACACCAAAGAGAACCCACTTAACAGTAGGACCCTAAGTTGCCAAAGAGACAACTTGGAAGGAATCGAGATGTAACGACCTTGTTAAACCATGTAATGTCGTGCAGAAAAGTAATTGTGTGGAAGTAGCCTTTAGTGAGCAGAGCTCGAGGCAGTGGCTTATAAGCCACAAGCAAGACATGTTATGTCAAATTGAATCAATTGTGGAAGTTTGTGTTACACAAGAAAAAAAAAGCGTAGAACGAACCACTGCTTAAGAGTGGGGATACCTCTCAATATTGTGAAACCGCAGGAGCGGTAGCTGTGTGAACCAAGTTTAAGAAATATATTAAGGATGGACCATGTTATTATTGTGGAAGAACAGCTAGTTTACTAGCATGTAGGTATAACGTGGAGCACCGAGCTGAGTAACGCCGGTTTATAACTCAAAGTGACCAACGCTCAAGGAGCATTCAGTAGTCATCCATGAGGATGATGCAAGTATATGTGTGGAAACTAATATGACAGTGAATACCATGTAAGTTAGTGTTGTGCAAGGAAAAAGAACACGGTACGCAGAAAGCGACCGTTGTATAAGTATGGATTAGGTGATGGTATGACAAATAAGCGGAGTGATGCGTTAAATCCAGTAAAGATACAATGGGAAGTGATAACAAATAAACTGGACAGTAAGCCAGTAGCCGGTATTATGAGATAAGAATCTCAGTGAAGCACAGTGTGAATTCCTATGGCAATTGCATGAGAGATTTACTGCCAAGAGTTTACGCCTCTGCACTCTGTATGACTGAGTGTTTTGGTATTGCGTTTGCACAGTAATGATCGAGTGGGATAGCTAGGATTTGGAAGATGATAATGGTGGAAGGCGAACAAAGAGAATTATAACACTATAAGACTGAAGCATATGAAATGCAAGGTCATATCAATGAAATGATACAGGTGCAGAATTAAATGTGGAAGTAGGAGAATTGGAGGTGTACAATACAGTATGGATAACGAATGGACAGGTCAGAATCGAAACTGGTTAGGAGTTAAGAAAACTCCAATGAGAATTCTTGGTAAAGGAACTAAACCGCTAATATGGTCAAGATCCTTTAACAGACCGCGTGGTAGTTAAAACACTTCACGACGGCAGAACATTTGAAGCCAATGTTCAGTGATTGATTACGTGGGCGTAATCCCTTTTAAGGGGGGTAGAGCGCAAAGCCGCTTAGTGTGTTTTACCGTACAAGTGTACGTGAACTATGTTGTGCATAGCACAAAAATAATTGGTTATGATGGTTGGCATGGTTAATAATTGGTTATGATGGTTGGTTTGGTTAAATGGTGGTAATTGCGCACAGAAGATGCGAAATACCATTGTGGTAGGTGCGACTACCTTGGTAATGGTTGTGGGTAAGTACAGGTGTTAGGGAGTAAATAAACCCCTGGGGGAACTAAAACCCCAATGGTGTGTGTTTGCATAATACCAAATGTGACACGATGTATTGTATTTGATTAAAAATATGTATATATATACAGTGTGGTGATTTATGAAGGGTATGAAACTGACATGGAACCTAGTAAGAATTAGATTCCCTAGGTAACTTGATTAAAAGAAAATGGATATAATTGATGGACTGAGTTCTATCCCTTGGAGATGTGATGATTATGATTAGAATGATTGAAAAGATAGAAAAGGGAAATGTGTGTATTATTGATCCTTGAAAATGAAGTGGAGGTGGAACTTGATTTGCATGTGATTAAGGAAGCCGAACACAAATGGGGTGGAAGGATAGTTCAACACTGATGCTGAATCACATCAGGGTTGGATGACTCTTGAAGCTCCCTATAAGTGGTCACAAGTAACACCACTAAGAAAGGAGCAAAGAGCATAAGTTGGACTTGGAGTTGTATGAACTTTCAAAAGGGTTTTCAATTGGTATTTCCAGAACAGTGGATTGATATTTTGAATAAAGGATTCTCTTGTTTACTTAACCTGGTAAAGAATATTTTTTTGTAGTACTTGCTCACGAGCTGAGGACGTATGAGCCTTTGCTTCGGACCGGTGACATGAGAAGTACATATGTTAACAATTAAGTGAATGTTTTGATCTCCCAAAGGAACGGGACCAGAAGGTGTCCATCGCGACCGGGTTCCGGGGATCACAGTGTATATGTACTCAACGTGGGACTCGAGCCCATGAAGAGATGGAAAAGGTATTTCTATTTGTTATACGTTCTAAGGCATGTTGTGTGGTATGTGTAATAATGTTACTTTGACCATGAGTCTTGATGTGGTTCAATTCTGAATTGATTATGTTACTTGGGCCTATGAGTCCAAAGGTGGTCATGTTACCCAGACCTGAGAGTCTGAGGGTTGTTATGTGAGTACAATACTATTAAGGTACCCGGACCATTGAGTCCGAGGTAATCATGTGAGAATGATACGTTATGGATGGATGTGTATGTGAACCCGGACCTTCAAGTCCGAGGTTGTGGTGCAAGGTGTGTTGGTTATGGAAGTGTTTTATTATATAAGTAATTCCCGTATTCTAAACCGGTGATATGTGGGAAGTGTGAACTTCGGGGACGAAGTTCTTTTAAGGGGGGTAGACTGAAATACCCCAAACCTTGGTATGTTGTTTAAACGTTAAATAATAAATTATTAAGACTAAAAAGAGTCTTAGTAATATTGGTAAACAATTTAAAAGATAAGTAAATACAGTTAAATGCCTTAAAGGCAATAAAGGGCGAAATATGCTCTAAACTTGGGATGGTCTTGATTAAGACTTAATAAACTTACCAAGACCTTACTTATTTATTAATGAGCCTATTAAATCAATTACCAAAGAAAACCGAGCTTGAAAACAAGTTAAAACACAAAATGTGCTTAAAGGAGTCATAAAGCACGTTTTTGAAAAATTGTCTTGTAAATGAGTTTTGAATGGCTAAATGTCCATCATTACTCTTTAATTAATATGTGTACTATTTAGTATCACATTTGGAAGTTTAAATTAATGGGGAAGTAAGAATTGCGTTTCTACGTGTCTCGTTATTATGAATAGTAACTAAAATAAGCTAGTTTGTAACATATGTTAACATATGTAATTTAATTGGGCAATAAAGACTAATTAACCCCTTATATGTGAATGGGGGCCGGTTTGCATGTGAGGAGTCGTCACTTTGCTTGCTGGTTGAACAAACAGATAAGAAGATAGGTGAGTAATTGAAAAAGCACTATTTGCTTTACATAATTAAATATCTTCAAAAAGCAACTACAATCATTCATTCTCTCATTTCTCTTGCTGTTTCACGTAGCCACTCCCTTCCTTTCCTTCCTTCACGATCGAACAGCACCAGCACCAACATACAACTTCAAATCCTTGTAACTTCTTGCTCACTTGTCCAAATCTAAAACCGAGACCACCGATCTCTTAGTTTCATCAAGCTCTTCGACTTAGTCCCTTCAAATCTTCAAGAGCTCCATTTTGGTGCCAAGAGGAATCTCCATGGAAGGAGCTTGAGTTCATCTTCTTACGTATTATTTTTCTCCTTTGCTTCAAGGTAAGGAAACTCAAAGAAAAATGGTGTTTCCTCTATGTTTTATGTTAACCAAAGGTAGCTTAAAATTCCTTTGGAAAATGAACGTACGCTGTGTATTGAAACTACCTAAAGAGCCAATGGTAATGACTTAGAAAAATGTTCTCAAAAGACTAGTAAAGGACATACGTATTGCTGTTTGTATTTGCAGGTCAAAGGCAATATATACTTGTGGAAATTCAGTGTTTAAGGTTTATGTTATTTAAGGGCCTAAGTGCCAAGCAATTTAAGTTATGCACTATATTGTGTTGTGGTGTAATTTGGTGAAGGTTTGTGTGTGATGGTGTTCTTGATGGATTTAGGTGATCTTGAATGTTTAAGGGTGAAACTATGAGTTTTGGAATGATGATATGCTAAGAGAACCTATGGCGAAAATTTGTAAAATGAATAAGGAGTCTTAAGTGTTTAAGTGAACTTTGGTGAACTAGGAAATGTAAGGAATGGGTAAATGTTTTGCTAAGGAAGAAAACATGCATTAACGTGTTCTAAGGTGCTACAAGGACTTAGGCATTATCTTGGAAGTTTTAGAAATCTAATGGGTGTTCTTAGGATGTGTTCAAGTCTTGGAGAAATTGGTTTAAGGTTTAGGTAATGTTGGTGAATATATAAGGAAATTGAGTAACAAGTTGAACATGAAACTAGGGATGTTTAAGATGATATTTTGGCATTAGAATATACCTAAGATCATTTGGTAAGTTTATACAATTAATGGAGGTGGAGAACTAAGGTAACAACCATTGAAAAATGACATTTTAACAATTCTGTAGGTTTGGTCCGGAACTTAGGTTATGGTTCAAGTCCAGGACCATATACCAAAAACAGGTCGAGGGTGGAGTACTGGCTTGGTCCGGGACTTGGGGTGAGTACAAGGTCCCGGACCACAATATGAAATACGCCGAAGAATGTTTGTAAGTGTTGGTCCGGGACTTAGGGTAAGGACCAAGTCCCGGACCACTCTAAAATTGTTGTTTAAGGTTGGAAAATGGTGTCTAATGATGGGGATTGATGGATAATGATGTTGTAAGGTTATTAAGGACAAGTTTGGTGAGTTATAATGACAATTTGGTGGGTGGGAAGTTGGAATAAAATGTGAGAGTAAATCAAGTTAAAAATGTTAAGTCATTTAACTAGTTAACGGGGATAACTACGGTCATTCGACGTTACACCAACATGTTACCCCAATGTTAATGAAAACAACTTTAATGTACCAGTTGTTCGAGAATTGTTCGAGGAACGTAAGTGGACATGGTGGAGTGGACTCCGGAGACAGGTATGGTTTTCTTGCAACCTGTGTCCTACCGGATTACACCGGCTTGAATGCCAATGTGTTTTTCTGAGTGTTTGCCACCTTGTAAGATAAAACATGGAATGAGTTTATAGTAATTCATTTATGTGGCGCAATTGTTCCCGATACCGTTTAACCTCAATAAGTGTTAAA
This sequence comes from Limonium bicolor, assembly GCA_023374045.1. Classification (NCBI taxonomy): domain Eukaryota; kingdom Viridiplantae; phylum Streptophyta; class Magnoliopsida; order Caryophyllales; family Plumbaginaceae; genus Limonium; species Limonium bicolor. The sequence continues at coordinate 488,806,688 of CM041776.1, forward strand.
CCTTAACTAACTAAATCTAGGGACACATGAGTTATCGGTATACGGATTTAACGACCCAAACCTTGGGAGCGTTCTAACCACGGCTATGCGTGAGTTAGTTGTGTATGGTTATTGTTTGCAAGTGTGTGAACCTCCCTTGCGTGTTTAACTCGGTTGATACCGTATGGTGTGTGGATGTGATAGGTTCCATAAAGGAGCTCTAATTACTTAATTATAAGGTTTTGTGTACTAATGGGGGGTGAGGAGACCGGTCATGTTCCGGCCACGCGTGTGATGGACGGGAGTCGATGTCATACCCGGTTCGACTCTCTTGGTGTATGTTTGGTTGTTTACTCATTGGGTTTCCAACCTTCCCTTTAGCTTAACCAAAGCTATATTACTGACTCACATCGGTTTACTGGGGCATACAATGGTGGTTCGGTGTGCTTGGATGACTATATCCGACACACCTTGGGGTTTAAGTTAACCGTTCCATATAACAGGACGGTAACAAGGTATGTAACGAGCTTATCATGAGTTTGATAATATTCTCTAGGCTCTACAGTAAACTAACTATGGTAGGGACGGTTCCTAAGAGGACCGTACCCGTTATGTTATGTGTTGTGTTGTACTGCGATCGCTATAGCGATGCAGTGCTATAGGTTGTAAATTATGGAATATGTGGTCATGGATATGAAACATAGTTTAAATAAAAGGTGTCTAAGAATAACCCGATTAATGGGTAAGTGTCGTCTATTAAGGAAGTATCTCCGTTTAGAGGGGAGCCACTTTAAGGTTAAAGGTAATAATGGATGGTTGTTATGTGTTGTGTGTGGATGTGTTGGTATTGTTGAGCCCTATAGTTGGGAGTATGCAATGTGTTGTGTGTTTATGGTTTACATGCGTGGTTTAAATATAATCAACTGCATGCTAAGACGACAATTAGTTGTGCGTGGCCCGGTAGCATGCGGGCTGCGGGATTACCATACCAGCAAAGGTGCTGAGCCCCTTGGGGGCCACCCTTTTCTTCCTTTTCTATTTCAGGTACAAGGAGCTGGAAGCCGTTCGAGAGTAGGACGGGTGGTTGTTTTTACATGGGTAGCTTTTTAATGGGTGTATGTATTATAGGTGTAGTAAGACCGAATTTGTTATCGGCATTGGTTAATGAATACTCGGTACGGTGGGGGATGTATATGTAAAATAGTTGTTGGAAATGGAATAAGGATTGTATTATGTAGTTGCTCGGGAATCTAGTCCATCAGACCGATACAATGTGTATGTATTAGCCTTGTTAGCCACGTGGGTGGTTAACGGCGTGTAACACCAATGGATTAAGTGTTGTGTTGGTTTATGTTTTCCGCTGCAGATGGTTATAAAGTGTGTTGTTGTGGTTGGGGTGTTACAACATTATTTTTTCTTTATTTACACAATTAACCCACATATTATATAATGTTACATATAGGTTATATTATATTGTTTTAACATTTATAATTTGAATAACCTATAGTTTTATACCATATTAATTCCGATCAAACCCACAGTTTGTTTTTAATTCCTTTTTTCGCCCCCAACTTCTCTTATTTACATATTAGCCACACTTTATATAATATACTTTCTATATGTCACAAAACTATACATTATACACTTTTATCAATATAGCCATTTATATAACTCCAAAAATTCCCAAACTTTGTAGTTATGATATAAACTATTATATTATCAATCTTAACCCCATATTTTCGGAAATCACCATCTTTACCCCATTAATTTTATAAATTTCCATATTTAACTTATAACACTATTATAAGTTCACAATTTAATTACTTATGTAATTAATTTTGGTCAAAGCTTCTAACATGGTCTATACTGATCCATTGACCACCAGTTTGACCATAGTTTCAATAAATTACAGTTTTGACCCAATATTTTCAAAAATTACATTTTTGACCCCAAATTTAATATAACTTAATAAAATCCATTTTAATATCTTTTAACATATGATTTTCGGCTATAATTTATACTTAGCCTCCAAAATTCATTTTAGTTACAAAACAACCCCAATTGTTCTCTGTAATTACTTATTTATTCCTAAACTTAGTTTAATCTTAATAAAACATAAAATTAAATAGTCTAAAATACATGGCTTTGTTACAAACCTTAATATAATATAAATTACCTATAAATGTCATAAACAATGTAACACCCCTACTGCTAAAACTGTCATTACCGTCCAATCTCCTTATACAATCCGGACTCACGCAGCGGATACTTACATACATACAGTGGGTGATACAATGCCGTTAGCCACCCACGTGACTAACAAGGCTACTACTACTGCTACATACAGCATCGGTCTGATGGACCGGAATATCCGAGTACTACACACTTACGATACATACTCCAATTACCAAATCAGATACTAGAACTTCCCATTCATTACAATACTCCATTTCATACAATGCTTCATAAGTTCGATACATTACAATACTATACACCGAGTTTACTAAGATCCTTATACAAATATAATACCTCTACCAAATTCATATCTACAACTACCCATTCCTCACAAACTACTTACTTCCTAAGTACAAGGGTGTACCACTTAGTACACCTCTACATTCTACTTCTACTATCCGAATGTAGCCACCGGTCTCTTACCTTGACCATATCCGCTTCGGGTACCTGCACACTAAAAACGTTCCCCCTAGGGGGTCAGCTTTCGCTGCATATGATAACCGCATACCCCGCATACTAGTGAGGGTACGCCGACCACTTGGTCGAATACATGCGATGGATTTCATTCAAACATACATGCATACATGCTCTTATACATAATATTACAATACATTACGCAAGGAACACATACATACACTTCAATACATACTCTTCAATACATACATGGTAAATCATCCAAGCCATCAGATATATACTTACCTTCCCGAAATCCGCAATACACAATACATGTATAATACATACGCAATACATACACAATCCACCATACTTGTTAGCTCATGTTGGTCCACCCGGGTTAATCGGGTGGAGATTACTCTTTTACTCGTTCCACAGTACTTACGCATACATACTCATACTCATACATACTTACTTACTCTTACTCTTACTCATGTTAAGTCGTCGGGACCTCCGGCCCGGGGACTACTCCGTTCCACCACCGGGATTTACTTGACTCACCAATCCGGGATGCTACCCATTTAAGGGATTTGGGCCGCGGACCAGTTTAAGAGTCAGGAATTGCAGCCAACCTCTTGTGACTCTGCATCCTCACGCGTGGCCGAAGCTATATCGGACTTCTACTCATTCCAATTTACTCACTTAAGTTAGGAGTTAGGTAGTTAGGAATTAGTAGAAGTCAACATCCAACCACATACACAAATACATTATTCGTATACACATCCATACAATTACAATACAATATACAAGTACACTACAAGGTACAATTACACATCATCATCATTCATATATTTCATGAATTATACAAACTACTGTTCAAGACAAATATCGAGAACAATGTAAACAAGCACAAGTAAGTGCAATATAATCTGATTCATGCATTTATCTTATTAGGCGGTCAAATAAGCACACAAATCGGGGTAACCAGATTAGGATACAGGGCATGAAGAAATCATACCTTTCACCGTTGACTTGGGACTCACCGACTCCCTTCGGTGTTCAACTATTTGAATCCTACCACATACATACAGTTGGATGGTTAATTATCCATAATTAACCTTACTCATTACTTTACTAGAGTTTCCTAGTTTATACTTACTAATTCCTCATTGTTCAAATACCTTTACTTATGTTACTTACTTAAAATTATTTTCTAAGCTTGTTTATAGCCTTAATGACCATTAAACATCATTAAACATGTCTTAATCATCTTATACAATCATTACCCATCCTTACCCTACCTTAGAATAGCTTTTAAACACATTCTGGAAGAATTTTAGGGGTGTCCGGGTTTGTAAACCCGGACCAGGGTGTTTGTTCAGTCTCGGGTGGAAATTAGGTGTGGTCCGGGTTTAGGGCTGGGTTTACAAACCCGGACCATACATTGTTATTCCTCTCGGGTGAAAATTTTGGGTGGTCCGGGTTTGGGGGTTGGTTTGCAAACCCGGACCATTCCGTTGCAAATCTCTCGGGTGTATTTTTGGGGTGGTCCGGGTTAGTGTCTTGGTTTGTAAACCCGGACCATCCCTTGTAAAAACTTTCTGTCGAGTTTTCATGCTAGTCCGGGTTTGTGTGCTGGTTTGCAAACCCGGACTAGTTACAGTATTGCAATATATATAAGTTTTTGAGTTTGTTTAAATTCCAAACTTCTACCCATCTCTTCCCCATTATTCCTACATATAATCTAGCATATTTTTAGCATTGATTAAGCACTTTAAACTAGCCTAATCCACTCTACCAAAATCTGTTACAAAATACACTCCACTGTTACATTTTCCTCCACTGTTACAGCTTTCTTTCTTCTACAATTGTTACAGATTTTTCCTTCCCTCTTACCATTCAATACTCTCCCTACTAATGCTACTCCTAACATCCTCAATGCATTGCCCCAATCCTAGTTCCATCCCATTACTTAAATCCTCTTCTAAATCTGTTGCAAGGTACTAAACTACTCACTTAAACTCTCCGAATACACTTGGTTACCACATAGGTTATCCCTTCCTCTTCCTCATCTAAGTCCTCCAATTTCCATAAAAATTTGGGCAGAGGTTCCCTTATACTTTTAACATTGCCCACATACATTTTCAGCTCACACATTCATTCTACACAATGTACCACAATATTTTTCCTACACATACACATACATTACTCAATGTTTACCCAAGCTTTTAACCATCTTTTAAAGCCTCAAAACTGTTACATTCTTTTCTTCATCATACCACAATATACTTATTACGCATTCCCATATATACTACTCAATTCCAATACTCAAAACTGTTACACTATACCATACAAACCTAACTCAAGGTAAGACATTTACCTTGTGATTTTTGTTCCTCTTTCTTTCTCTTCTCTTCCTTTCTTCTTTCTTTTCCTTCCTTTCCTCCTTGTTCTCGGTTCCAAATGTAGTCCACACTCCAATGCTACAGCCCATACCAACACACAATTCTAACTTATCATTCATTCATAACTAACCCTAGAATTTAGTTATTTTTAGGGTTTAGAAAGAACATTACCTTACAACCAATGTGTGAGGTCCTTGGTTAGCAAGAGAGTGAGATTTCTAGCCCATGGGAGAAGCCTAAATCGGCTGGGTTACATAGAACAAGACAAAGGTTCAATATAATTTTCGTTTTGCCAACAAGGGCTAGAAAAGGTTGAGTCTTCAAGATTATTTTTACCTTAAACCATCAAGAAGAAGGAGGAGCTTCCAATGGTGGTCTCAAACCTTCAAATGGAGAATACCCATGGAGATGAAAATGGGTGTTTTCGATTTTTGAAAGGAGAAAGATGATCTCCTTTGCAAGAGGAATTCAATGGTTGAATTTTTGTTGCATTTGGAGAAGGATTGAGTAGTTAACAAGAGGTGAGAAGAGGAGGCTGTGTGAGGGTTTGGCAATTCGCCATGGATGTCGCGAGATAGAAGAAGAGAAAACAGAGAGGGAGGAGAGAGTGCAGTACGTGAGGGAATTAGAGAATGAGGGGGAGTAGGAGAGAGAGGGCATAAAGTAACCCTTTTACTTTTTGCTTTTTGTCCCCTTATTTAATTAGCTAATATGTGAGTGTGTGTGTGGGCTTTTAACTTATTAAAAACCGGCCCCCTCACTGTTATACTAGCTGGAGCGTTTTTCGTCTTTTACAGAAATCGCTCGTTATTTTACCCGGTTTTGGTACTATTCGCTAACCGGGCCCGTTTTCCAGAATTTCTCGTTTCTTTAATTTTATTGGTTATTAAGCTTCCATGAATGTTTAATCATTGTTATTTAACGATTTATAATTTTTACGGGTTCGTTTGACCACTTAAAGTCACGTTTTCGGGTTTCCTCGAAAAACGTGCACTAAAGCTCTATTAGCGTTTTAATACATTATTTGGATCCGTTTTCTTCGGGAGTTGTTCCCATATATTATTTAGGTCTTATTAAGCACTTGGAATCCATATAATACGCTAACCGAGGTTTCATACCTCCTATGGTTATTTAACGCTTATTTAGCGTTTTTCGCTTTTTAAGCATTTCTTCATTTCTTTTGGATTTATTTTTCCTTACCAATATTACTTAGGTGTTATTAGGCCCTTAAATACGTATTAGATTAATTTTAATCGCTATATTTAAGTTCAGGGTATTTCAAACAACATTATAACTACGGTTTTGCTGTATACTTGTAACAACATTTTATAAATTATGTTTTAATCCTTTAATTAATTTCTATGGCATTTTATGTCACATAAACATTAGGTTAACTTACTAAAAGTTTTATACCACATTATAATACATAGTTTGGTCCAAATAATTCCTATAAACTCACGGTTTCCGTCACTCACCATCTAATAAGGTTATAAGTTATATTTTGCCACCTACATCATTTTCATGGCATTATAAGCCAACTCACAAGCTAAATAAACTACCCACATAATATATAGTATTTTAATACATAATTAAGTCCTTTATACCAACTCTTTCCCACTGCTAACATTATGAAGTAACACAATCACATAATGACTTTATATTATACTTGGTTAATATACTTACTTGGTTTTGAGCAACCAAATCAACCAAACAGCACCCATAGTCTCACGGCTACACATATGTATACCTTAAATCAGTTTTTAAACATTATACTCACATATACACTTATTTAAAACATTATTAGTGAGTGATTTAACTTACTTTGCTAGATTTGATTAAGCTAGCTTTCCTCCCTTTTGGACAGAAAGTTCTCTCCAAAATCCCAGCACATACGCCACCATATTATGCAGAGAAGAACACTTGCATTAGTCCTTTGACATTAATGGTTATTTAGGTATAATATTAGCTTATATTAGGCTATAATGCAAGCTTAGAATGGCATTGTCTTACCTTGATTCATGGAGCTGGTTAAGGGCTGTTTCACGCCTGGAAAAAATCTGAAGTAAACGAGGTGTTAAAACACCATTTCACTCAGCACATGCAACCGGTAATATAAGGCATCAATGGCTAGTGTCTTACCATTCCAAAAATGACTTTTAAGTGGCTTTTTAACGCCATGTGAACCAGGGCAAGAGGAGGCTGATATACCAACTGAAAGAGTGTGTAAAGAGGCAGAAAATAAGCTGGAGAAATTACCCATATCAACCGGAAACAAGGTAGTAAAATAGGTGCATGTTTAATGCTCATTCTTGCCATGAAAATACCTTGAGCTTGTTTCCCCCCTTCTTTGGTGTTCCAGCCGAGAGTTCTAGTCCAATTTTGGGGAGGAACTCCCACTAAGTGTGTGGATAAAAATGGCTGGAAGTTAGGTCATGAGAAAGAGGAAGAAGAGATGAAGAGATTAAGCTAGATTATGGCATAAATCGTTACCTTAATTGCCATGGGTTCTCCCTTGAGCTTTGGCTGCTACTCACGGTTGGAGAGGAAGGAAGAGAGGGTTTGAGCTGTGTTCCCACGGCTGGAATGAGGATAAAGGCAAGATGAAGTCTAATATGCCTATTCGGTGGGAAAGTAGTTAAATAAACAAATGACATAATGATGAGTCATAAAGGTAGCATAGATATTTGTTAGGAGGTTACTTACTGAAGGGGAAAGACCCATGTGGCTGGCGGAAGTGCATGGCCAAGGTGAAAAAGATGATTTGATTAATTTAAGTCATAACATGTTACTAAAGTCACTTTTGAAATGGGTATTTAGGAGTCACGTTCATGTGAACTAGGGCCAGCTATTAAGTGAGGAGAATCTTCCTATCAGCGGCAATAAATGGTTAAGTCAAAGGATTGACATTTGCCATGGATTAAATTAAGTAATTAAATGTTATAAAAGTACTATTCACCCAAAATCACCCATTTTGATTTTATTTGTAAAATTTGATTTGGACCTTATAAAATGGTGTATAATGTCACATAAGTGTTATTATGAATGTAATCTAGTCCTTAAAGTGGTATAAAACCAATACTTTTGAAGTTATACACAAAAATGTGCTTTAAGGTGTTTTAGTGCGCATTTTGTGTTAAAGCTTGTTTCAAAGCTTGGTTTTCTTTGGTAATGGTTTTATTATATCTATTACATGATTATTAAACTTAGGAATTTGATTTGGAATCAAACGGAGGTCACATGACCCTTTAAAACTTCTTAGAGCACATTTTTGCCTTAAGTGACTTTTAAGCATGTTCATGCTTGTTCTTGATGTTGGAGTGTCTTCCAATAATTTTAGTACGTTTATTTATGTGTTAATATGCTTAGTACAAAATTTTAGGTCCTAAGGAGTTCATTTTGGGTATATATTTACCATAAATGGTCAAAGGGTGCAATATTTGCTTTATGTTGACCACCGTTGTTTTTAAGTTGATTTTAAGGCATGTTTAGGCCTTAATTTAATTGATTAAATGTTTAATAAATGTTTAATTAATTAGGGGTATTTCACTGATAGCCTTGTTTGGTCTGATATTAACAATGGTCAATTCTCTGTGGCTCTGGCTTATGCTAAAATGAGCCAAACCGGTACTAAAAGAAGTATTTGGAAGGCGATTTGGAATCTGAAAATTCCCGAGAAAATAAAATGCTTCCTATGGCTCATGGCCCATAATGAGCTTAAAACAAAAGCTCTTTTATTTAAATTTGGTCTTGTTGCTAATCATTCTTGTAGTGCTTGTGGAGACAGGGAAGACGCGGAACACATTTTCAGGCATTGTGTAGTTGCAACTTCCGTGTGGAGTTTGATTTCAAATAATGTGGTGATACCTTGTGACTCTCTGCATTTAGATTTCAATAACTGGTTGCTCTCAAATTTGTGCAGTAATCAATCATGTATGCAGGTTAATGGCATGAAATGGAATCAGGTTTTTGCTATTACTTGTCATACTCTATGGCATTGGCAGAATGCTAAATTTCATAACAATCTGAATGTTTCGTTGCTCCCTTTATCTGTACTACATTCTAGGCTGCAAAGTCAATTGTTTTATGTTCCTGCTTGCTTTTCTGCAGAACCTGATCCAGAGGTGTGTGATAGAAACATATCCTGGGATCCCCCTTCTGCAGGGCACTTAAAGATCAACACTGATGCTTCCTGGTGGAGTTTAGGGGAGGCAACAACAGCTAGAGTTGGTAGAGACTGCCAAGGGAATTGGATTTGTGGCTACATTCGGAACCTATGGGACGCCGGGATCCTAGAAGCAGAGCTATGGGGTATTTCGGATGCTCTTCATTTGGCATGAGGACAAAAGTACCAAGGAGTTACGATCGAATCTGATTCAAAAGAGGCTGTTAATCTTCTGACAAAGTGATGCCCGCCTAATCACCCTTTAGATTATCTTGTTACTAGATGTAAAAACCAGCTAGTGTTTCTCAATCGATGCTTGATTTGTAACATCAGCCATGAGCAAAATTGCTTGGCAGATCGTTTGGCCAATATGGCCCATAGTGCCGATAGGGGTTGTACTGTTATCTCTTCACCTCCTGCAAGCATCTTGCCCCTGCTGAACCGTGAGAAACCCCCAGTCAGTGTGGGTATTACTGTTTGAATGAAATAGATATTCCAATTTTGATAAACAAAATCTAAAACAATTTTATTAAGGGTCAGTACACAAAGATGGTTTGTAATTCTTCAAGTTTCACTCCTTTTGAGTTCATAACCTTAGACTAGTCAAATGTTGTTACAACACACACAATGTCTTTGTTTCTTTAAATCTCAAATCTTATTTACTCATGGAGCAAATCTAAATGTTATGTTCTTTAGTTCATAGTTTTGGCTGGTCAAATATTGGTTTAATTGCACACATTGTTTGTCTTTATTTCTTTAAATCTCAACTTTTGTCTAATTATTTGCTCACCAAGCGGGTTTTAACTTCATACTAATTAGTTCCTAGCTTTCAGTACTCAAATGTTGGTTACAACTACAAATGATGTATACTTTATTTCTTAAGATCACATTTTCTTCCCACTATTTTCTCACTGGGCAGATTTTCATGATATGCTTTTGAGTTCATAGTCTTTGATTAGTCATATGTTGTAACACCCCTACCGTTAATCCTATGCTTACCGTCTAATCGTCCTGATAATCCTACTACGTCGCAGCGGAAATACTACTATTACTACGGCGGGTGATACAACGCCGCTAACCGCCCATACGGCTAGCTAGGCTTACACTACCTACAGTGACGGTCTGATACCTAAGTATACCAAGCTACTACATTCCATACCAATACAAAAGATAACACACTTACATTGCTGGATTACCGAGTATTCGAAGTATTTAATTACATCCCTTTCAAGTCTCCCAAAAATGAATGAGTTTCTACAAGCTACTCATCTATACCATCCCACAAACCTTCATTATCCAAAAGGGTGTACCTATGGTACACCGGCTAACCAAAACCTACAGCCGTGTACAACATAGTACACCATTCACAATTCATGATTTACAGACAAAAGAAATCAACCTAAATCTCTTCATCATCACCCGTCTCGAGGACCTGCATGTAGTAAAAACATCGCCCCAAGGGGCTCAGCAAAAGCTGCGCATAAACTCCGCATATACCGCGTGCTAACTAGGGTACGCCGACTATTTAAGGTTGACTGTACATGCGGTTCATTAATTTCATTCAGACATGCTTTACATACATCATACAATCATGCTCAGTACAGTACACAATCCAAGCAACAATACTATAGTACACACAATAATTACCTCTACAAGGGTTAGCCAAATTACGCATCCGGGTTAATCGGAATGCAATTTACTCTCTTACTCATTACACATTACTTACTCTTACTTTACTTACTTACTTTACCATACTTGTTTACTCATTCTTACTTACTTACTTTTACTCATGTTAAGTCGGTATGACCTCCGGCCCGGGGACTACACCATCCCACCACCGGGATTTACTTGACTCACCAATCCAGAATGCTACCCATTTAAGGGGTTTGGGCCGTTGACCAGTTAAAGAGTCAGGAATTAGAGCCAACCTCTTGTGACTCCGCATCCTCACGCGTGGCCGAAACTATATCGGACTTCTACTCATTCCAATTTATTTACCAATTTAAGTTAGATTGGTTAGCTTGTTAGGAATCAGTTAGAAGTCCAACCACAATCACATTCGGTCATAATACAATACATCAAGCATACACACATTCATTATCATCCATACATTTCATGAATTATACAAACTATGATTTAAAGAAGATATGCAACAAGGAACAATCTCATGATATTCACAAGTAAGCATAATATGTCCGATTCGTGCGTTTATCTTATTTGGTGATCAATTAGCACACAACACACAAATCAGAGTAACCAAGGTAGCATACAGGGCATGAGGAATTCATACTGTTCACCATTGTACTTGTATCCCAACTTTCCTCCGGTGTTCACAATCCAAGTCCTAGGACATACATACAATCGAGTGATTAATCTAACTATCATTATCTAAACTCGATTACTCTTACGTTCCCTAACTCATACTTATTATACCTTAACAGTTCTTATACTTACACATGGTTTACTTACTCTTTATTACTTTTAAGACTTGTTTATCTCTTAATGACCTTTAAACATCCTTAATTAAGTCCTAATTGTCTTATTTTTCATTACCATTCACTTCCTTACCTTAATACCCATTTAATACACTCATTTTTACAATTTTTGGTTGGTCCGGGTCCTTATCCTTAAGGCAAGTCCCGGACCTTTAAATCACCAAACTCTCGGCCTTTTTATTTAGGGTGGTCCGGGTCCTTGTATAGGGGTCAAGTCCCGGACCACCACCTAGTCCTTACTCTCGGGGCATTTTTGCACACTGGTCCTGGACTTAGTCCTGGACTAAGGTCCCGGACCCTGCTAATTTTTTTTTGTAGATTTTCAAGTTTTCTTAATCTGTTACAAACCTAACTTTGCCTAATTAATTCCCTATTGTTCCTACACTTAATCCCACCTATTTAAGCACCTAATTAAGCTCCTAAACATGTTAAAATCCATAACTAACCTATTACTCCTTTTATGCTAACCCACTCACTTATTTTCTTAAGTCCTCATTTCAGCACTTACATTTTTCTTCCTCTAGTTGCATTATGCTACAGATTTCAACTCCCACTTTCTCCATCTTTATCTCCCTCTTCTAATGTCATTTCTAAAGTTTACAATACACTAACTATCTCTCCTAAACTACCCACTAACTAGCTCAAATCAAAAACTGTTACAAAGATATACTTTTACCTAGTTTCCTAGTTTCTAAGTGTTCTAGTTCTAGGTAGATTTTGACATAACCTCCCCTAAATTCTTACACTCTCACCACATCATTTATTCACACATTGCTACCCAATTCACCTATTTTCAATAACATCAATATTCATAGCTCTCATACGCAAATACCAAACACTAAACACTCCTAAAAATTCCTGCACACTACATCAATTTCCCAACTAAGTTTTGACAGTTTTTAACTGTCTTTCAAACTTCATATTGTTTGGTTCTTCTTACACATTGCATCACTACTCATTACCATTTTCAAGTACATATTTTACCCTACTAAAATCTGTTACATAAATATTTACCAAGCTGCACAAGAGAGCATAATTACCTTGTTCTTCTTCTAGTTTGTTTTTCTTCTTCTTGCTTCTTCCTTCTTTCTTTCTTTTTCCTTCCCACCGGTTTTGTAGATTAAATTCTCTAACATCACAGCCCATCAATACACACCACCATTTCAATTCCAACTAGCCCTTAGATATATTAATGCTTTAAGGTAAATTTCTAGGGTTTAGGAATTCATTACCTTGCAAAGGAGTAAGTGAAGCTTGGAACAGCACTAGAGCAATATTTCTACTCCTCCAACAATGCCAAAATCGGCTGGACAAGAAGGATAGGAGCTCACCACTTAGAAATTTCTATTTTGAGAATAAGAGCAAGAAAAGATGGTGCTTTTAGATTTCTTTTTACCTTAAACCAAAGAGGTGAAGAAGGGGCTTCTAATGGTGGTCTTGAAGCTCCAAAGCAAGAATACCCATGGGGATGAAAGTGCTTGTTTTTGAATTTTGAAAAGAGGAATATGTTCTCCTTGGTGAGGGGATTCCAATGGTATAATTTTTGTAATTTTTGGTGAAGGTTTGATGGGTTAACAAGAAGAGAGAAGTGGAGGTTTTTGTGAGTTTGCTCACCTCTCCATTGTTGTCGCCTGCTTGGGGAAGAAGAAGAGAATAGAGAAAGAGAGGGAGTGGTGTTGTACGCAGAGCATGTGAGGAATGAGGGGATAAGAGAGAGAATAAGGTAAAGTAAGTTTACTTTTTACTTTTTAATTGCTTTTGTCTTTTGCAAATAAAAAGGAAAGTGAGACTGTGTGAGGGAAGAAAGAAATCAGCTGACACACAGCCCATTGTGGGTTTTAAAATTTTATTTACAACATTGGACACACTAGTTTGGGTTATTTATGTTTCTACCCCGCAACTTCCCGTTTTTGACAGTTTTTACTATTTTCCCGTTTTATTGATTTTATTGGTTCTAGACCCTCACTAATATTTATTAGTGACTATTTAGTTGGCTAAAATTGTTACGAGTCTATTTGACCCGCTTAAAGTCACGTTTTCCCGGTTTCCTCGAGAAACGCGCTTTAAGGTTCGTTAGCGTTTTAAATCCGTTTTAAAGATCTGTTTTCTTCGGGATTTGTTCCCTCATGATTATTTAGACATAATTAAGCTTCTAAATTACTTATTAGCCTAATTAATCACTATTTTTAATTACAGGGTATTTCATATGTTGGTTACAAATACACATTGTTTATCTTGTCACTTTAAATCTCATATGTTTTTTCTTATTGTTTGCTTACCTAGTAGATCTTCATGACTTATTAGCCTTCGTTAGTCATACGTTTGTTACAATTGCACATTGTTTGTCTTTGTATCTTTTAGTCTCAACTTTTATTCTCATTGTTTGCTCAGTGGGAAGATGTTCAACATAATTTACCACGATATGTTTAACTCATAACACCAAATGGTGCACATAAGTGTTTGCATCACATTTGACAAACTTCAATATAATACTATGAGAAATTAGGGTTCTTAAGGGGTTCCATAACGAGACAATTGTTTGTGAAGACAATGAAATTATTTTGGTCACTAAAGAAGTTGTTAATAAAGGAATGTGTAGAAGTTGTAGTTTTAAAAAAGATAAATCAATATAGTAAGTATGTGCCCTTTCACAGATTTTGAATGTTGAAAAAAATAGTGTATTATTGTTGCAAATCACCCTATTTAATGGATGTACATCCACATGTCTTTTGGTCTACCCTAGACCCTTCATCTGTGAAACTCTCGTAACCTCCCCAGACTCTTTATTAGAGACCGTTGCTATTTTGTATTCCTACCACTCAAAGGTTGATATTGCGTACTATATAAGGATGTATAATGGAATACAAGATCGGTGTCTATTTCCTCTTTCATTGTCTTCTATATTCCCTTACTCTCATCTCTCAATATTATAACATGTTATCAGCACGATAGACTCTACCAAAATATATTCTTCTCTCTACCATACATCATAGACAAAAATATTGAGCCATTTTTCCTCACTACCACTTTTCAGATGATGGTTATTGTTTATCTTTAATCCTATTTGAAATCCCCGTGCTTTGTCAAGAATCTGCGCTGTTGAAGAGTTTATATGTTGAAGTCGCATTTGATGGGTACTCTACCTAAAGTGGTAGGGATCTCACTTCTCTCTCAAGACAACAAGTGAAAGGAATAACTACAAGTATATTGATGTGAGTGTACCCCTTACATGGTCCAAGGCCCCTATTTCTATGCATGAGCTTAATTGTTTTCTATACAATTTGTGGGCCCCCTTTCTAGAACTTTCTATAACTTATAAGACTACTTATGCTTGGTAACTTATTTTATTTACATTCGTCCAGTCACCTAAATAATAACCGATCTCCCTAACTAGAACTTCCAGTAGGACATTTTCTTAATTGTTACCGGTATGAAAGTAATTTCAATGCGTCCGATCGTCTCTTATGTATATTCTACCGGTAGTTGGCTTCTTGTCTTGTCTTGGTAAATGGCTTCTTTCGGCTCCCGGTAGCGTTCCACTTCACTACCGAATGCAAAAAGTGTAAGTTTAATCAATTTTTATCGGCATAATCATTTTAACAAGCAGGCTAGTCAACCATAACTCAAAATATTTATATGAACGTGTATATGTGTTTTTAAATCAAAAGAGAAATCCTTCTTTTTTTTATAAGTTTCGCCGTTTTTAAGAAAGAAAATGGTAAAAAGGTTGTTTTGTGAGATTCCGTGGGGTGGAGCTTTTTCTTTATTGAATAAAAAAACTTTGAGCAAAAGTAAAAACCGGGTAAAAAAAAAGTGGGATCTTCATGACAATATACTGTTTAGTATTGAAGAACTATCAGTTTAATCGCTGAGAAACTTTATGTTTTGGTGATATAATGATTTTTCATAATCACTCTATCAAAGTATTATTTGACATTATAATTTTCGATTTGAAAAGTGAACCATCTTATATGGTATGATTCATTTCGTTCAATTTTATTTTATGATTGAAAAACAGTATTACCATAAGAATGGGTTTGAATTACCGTTTATGAGGCAATCCCTTTTTAGATAGTAAAAAAGAAGGTGATATTACCTCGTGCAAGATGTTGCACTAGAGGTTAAGAATTCTCTTATGTAATCACTGAAAAAGATATTGTAAATTATAATATTACCTCGGCAAGATGGTGCACTTGAGGTTAATGATTATGCTACCTCGTGCAAGATGCTTACATTTGAGGTAAGATTGTAATACTTCTTCATGAAAAATGAATGCACTTGAGGTTCAGGATTATAAGATCTGTATACGTCTTCGTGCAAGATGAGTGCACTGGAGGAAGAAAAAAAAGGATCATGTTATTCGATCGTATACAAGCATTGGAGGTTGAGAATTATAGTGTACTATTTTCCCTCATGTGAAATTATGCTCTCGAGGTTGAGTGTTGTAAGATCCCTTATACTCCCTCGTGCAAGATAATTGCATTGAATGTTGAGAATAATAATTATTTTCCCCTCATGCAAGACTATGCATTTGAGGTGGATGGTTTACAAATGGTCAACATTTGGTATAGATTTCACCAATCGGGTTGTTCACTAGTAATCTTTTCCAAGCTTGCCACTCATAGAACATATTGTCATTCTCATCTAGATGACCAAAAATGTATCTGATCTCTCCTAGCTGAAGCTTTATCATGAAAAAACTTTGTATTCTTGTCTCCTTCAAGAATCTCCACTTATCCTTTCATCTTTGTTTCCACCAACTTCTTCTTTGAACATGAGCAATTCAAAACTCCATGAGCACCCTTTTTCTGTTAGCAGTAGTACCAGTAGAAAAAGGTTTAGAATTGAGGAGAGCTTCTCTTTCTTTTTCCTGGTCTTCCAACTGATTATACTAATAGACCAGCCTTTCCACCTAGTGAGTGCTCTTTGACATTCATTCATCTTATCCTCCAGATTGAGATTAAAGTAACCCCAGACTTTAGAGATGATGCTAAGACACTTAGCATCCAGCAACCGAGTATTCTTGTAACCCCCAACCGTTAATCTCGTCATTACCTCCTCAACTGTCACTAAATGCTCTTACTCACGCACGGAACCCTAATTACAACGAGGGGTGAAACAACGCTGTTAGCCACCCATATGGCTAACCAAGCCTATCTTACATACCGTAACGGTCTGATGAACTGGAACAACCGAGTACACAATACAAACACAATACTCAAATCACTTCTTTACTATACCGAGTCTACAATATATGGATGTCGACAACATATTCAGTCTTACACCTCTTTCAATACATAAGTAATTAAATCTAACTACCCATGCAACCCACCGACCCCGTCCTACTCTCAAACGGTAACATCTTCGGTGTACCTGAAAAATAAAAACGTTGCCCTAGGGGCTCAGCTTAACGCTGCATATGAATTCACATACCCCGAGCGCTAACCGGGTACGCCGACCACTTTTGTCGAGAGCATGGAGTTCATTTTAATTCACCAACATGCATTATAATACATTACATATGTACACTTCACAAGGATTCGACAATCAACCATGGGATACAATCCCTAACTAACATAACAAGGTTGTAGTTGTATCAATTTACTCTTAGCCATGAGGGTTATACCTCACTATGCCTTGGTTACTCATTTAATAGCTCACCCGCTCTCTCGAGTTACTTATTCTTATACCCACCCATTCTCTTGGGCTACTCATTCTATACTCACCCATTCTCTCGGGTTACTTATGCTCATTATCTCATCCACACTCTTGGGTTATTCATTGAAATACCCCTAAATTAATTTAAATTAATTTAGGGGATTTCTTTTATTAAACCATAAATAATACTATTAATATTAAATTATGGTATGGAATTATGAATATTAAATTATTATATGGAATTGTGAAATTTATTTAGGGGTTTTCTCCTATTTAACCCTAATTATTATACATTATTATATAGTGTTATGAATTTAATAATAAGATTTATAAGTCAATAAATCTTGGGAAAAATTTTAAACACTCCAAATATATTATAAAGATTTTAGGAAGTGTTGGAACATTGTTTTGAAACATAAAAGTCAATATAAAATTCTAGAAACCTTAAAGCTTATTAAGCCTTGCTAGAGTTGACTTTTTGAGAATGGTCAAACCAGGCCATGAAACCTATACCAATAAATAGGTTATGAAAAACCATGAAGATCGATAAAAAGAACGTTAAAAACGGATCATCCTAGCCAAAGTTATGATAAATTGAAGTTTAGAGTCAAAATTTTGAAGGATACTGACGTGTCCAGGACACGTGTCGCGCCCAGTCAGCACCGAGTCACTCAATCAGTTGAGTTTCCAGCGGTTTTGGCATGTCAACAGGCGATCTTTAGACACCTATATCTTTTTCCCTACTCCACCATTTGGTATGCCGTTTGTTTCATTCGATTCTCCTATCTTTCCTCTTTCCAACCATTACTCACACATCATCTAACTCCTTCTACATCGACGGGAAAATCGATCTAAAGTTGCCTCCTTGCGAATTCGTAACCCAGAACTGCAGTTTTTCCTGAAATCGGGTAAACTTCGTCACGCCATAACTTCTTCATTTCTCATCCAAATTTCGTGTTCTTTAGCTTGTTTTGAAGATCTCTAATCCCTCTGCAACTTTCATGTTGATGGCCAAGGCTGGTTCGCACTGGTTTGGGAGATAAATCTGTCTAAAGTCGCCTACTCGATCACGGTCGAAAATCTGCCCAGTTCATCCCGAAACCAACTAGGTAAACACCGATCTTGAGAGATCTGTAACTTTCTCCCTAGTTCATCAAAATCAATGATTCTTCCACTAGAATCTAGAGTTACATGTCTAGTTTGGATTGTGATAGGTTACATGAATCAAATCTCTCTCAGTTGGTGCGAGTTGATTCGAGAAGTGGCATACCTGAACCGCACATGAAATAACGATTTCCAGTTTTCCCGATTTGGTTTCGCCCCGTTAAGGCAATTCCGGTGAGTCTCCGATCAAATTGCTCCGATGTTGATGTTCGTAGTCATGTTTCCGATCAAACCCACATGCCAATTTAGTCTATTATGCATTACAATGGGAGAATTTGTCAAAATTGAATTCGAATTGAACTTTGAACCCTAACTTCGAACCCAGATTCGAAATTACTCAATTCTGCATGAAAATTGGGGAAATTGGTATCATTAGAACCGGGATTTAATTTCGAGTCGATAGGAACAAGAATCATCGAATTTGGTTCTGTGAGTTGAGAGAAAACAGAGATTTAGTACTCGACATCTGTTTGGGGTTCGCGGATGAACTCGAGGATTTTCAGCCGTCCGATCGTAGGTTTTAAAAACGGACGGCCGAGATTAGATCTGGGGAGTTTAAGTTGGTTATGAATTATAATATTTCCAGAATTAAACCCTAACTTGTTGAATTAATTTAAATACCTTCCCGAATGTATTTTGACTTGAAATTTTAACCATAGATTCCTTATAAAATCTAGTTTATTATTATGTAAATTAATATGGGTTTTGAGTTTTTAAACGTAAGTTATGATTTTTGCAAGTTATGAGTATTATGGAATTATTTGGAACATTTAAAAAGATATTCTTATGAAATAAAAATTTTATAATATGTCTAAAATGTTATAGTTACATATATATTTAATTTGGGGATTTTTGGACAATTGTAAATGGGTCTAAAAATTGTGTTTATGAGTTTTTCATAAGAATAACTTATAATATATGGTTTTTAATGTAATCAAAAATTAAAGTATAGTTGATTAATGAACTTTATAGGTTGGGGAAAATATAATAAGACTAAAATAACATTTAATACAGAATGTTAATAAATATTTTTGGGTATAAACTTTTAAGTGAAGTAAATATATATATAGATGTACGTATATACAAACGAAATAAAATAGTAACTTAGGTTAAATCAAGGAACTAAATTAATCTACATTTATATTAATTATATAATATGGTAGTTAATATACTTAATTGAAACTAATGAAAATACTTTATTTTATAAACCATGTATTGGATGTAGCTATGTGTAAAAGTTAGTATAAATAATTAAGTGCAATAAAACTACACAAGGAATGTCTTGAATAAATCCTAATATATATACACATAAAAAAACTACATAAATAAAAGAAATAAAATGCCTTATAGAAAATATAATATGAAGGAATTAATGAGATTAACTAAACCTCTACATAATACTAATAAAAGAATATTATATGAGGCGGTATTAAATTAAGATTATTAAACTTAAGGAGTTATCTTTGAATTTCTAAGATTTATATAAACCATATTAAAATACATGTATAGTATTAGTCAACGACCATAATGTAAGTCTATAATTGGGTTAAGTAATTAATAAGTTAAAACTTAGGAAAAATTGTGATTAGATTACATAAAATGTTACACAAATAGATCTTATTCTATAATTAATGATAAATAAATGTAATACTTTTACATCTAAATGTTCTTGATATATAAACAATAATAAAGTAAATAAAATACTTTTACATGTGAATGTGAGGTGGATTAGTAAGTCTAGATTTAATCATTTCTTAACATTTAAGGTATTGAAATATAACTTAATGTTTTAAGTTACAATCATTAAAAGGATTATGATATAAAACTACATTAAACTATGATTTGGAAATTTGTCTAAATAATCCTTAAGTTTCTTGGCATTAGATAAGCCATATGAAATACATTTATAATATTAATTACCAATACTTAGGATGTGAGCTTATAAATAAGTGATGTACATAAAAGTTAAAGATTTATAAAAAGGTTTGTAAATAGAAATTAGATACTTAAAAATCTTTAAACCTTTAATTAGGTGAAACTGGGTTACATAAGAGATTATATTGATCTACTTTACAACACTGAGAATATTAATATGTCATTTGGATATAAGGTATGAGTATTTTTCAGAATAGATGATCTTATTAAGTAATTGACAATTTCACTTGTGAATGAGAGTTTAATTCTTAAATAAATTCTACCTTATGTTAAGATATAATGTTCATCCTAAAACATAATAAAGGAGATTAATTTATTAAGTTATTCCTTTGAAACCTTAGGTTTTGTAAACAATATGAAAAATGTATTTTAAGACGTAAGTTTATTAAAAATTTAGTATAAAGGATTATACATAGTATATAGCGGGAATGTGTGTAAAAATAAAACATTTGGGAAATTAAATGTAAGCAAGGATAAATAAAAGGTTATCTTAAAGTGCCTTATTATATAGTTAATGATAAAGTAAATAATATACCTTGGGAATACTAAATGTAAGAGTTCGATAAATCTAAGTTAACTATAATATAGTTATTCAAGATGAGAAGCAGTTTAACATCTTATGATAGGATTATTAGATGGTTGTAATAAAGTCATCCTAAACTAAACATAAGATAAATGAGTTTAGTAACTCAATTAGGTTATCATAAAATGCATCTACAACACCATGATTCCAATATACAGGATGTAGATCTGAATTAAGTTGAGGGGGAAAACTTAATCATAATGGATTATTTGGTAATACTGATAAAATACATAATCGTTACATTGTGAAATAAGAGTATAATATTCTAAGATAAACCTATCATAGGTCATAACCCGATATTTATTCTAAATTAGGAATAAAAGTATTACGCTTAAAATTATTATTGAGATTCTAAGATTAGATGAATAATATAATACGCACTTATGATATAAGGGTCTCAAGAGTCTTGAATTGAGAATTAGGGTTAAGTATGAATAAAGTGGATAAGAGTGTAACAATTAACAAGTGTTGCTAACATACATTCCCTAGTCTTACAACCTTGGGTTATACAACATTCTAATATAAGTCAAAGGTTATACATAACATTTAAGTGAGGGCTTAAAAGACAATTGAGACTTAGAAATAAGAGTGAGGGATTTATTTAAGTTTAACTTAGGTTACAAGTTATTGATGTTAGACTACCTTTAATATTCCTCAGAGTATTGTTGATTATTTGCACAAGTCGACTAGAACTGCTACAGCGATTACCAGGTACGATTTCTCGTACTCAGCTTGATGTGCTATGGACTTGATGGAATGTTTTGTACGATTTCTCGTACTCAGATACTTTTGGTGACGAATTTTATGGAATGTTTGAGAAACGCTAAATGAGCTTGAATGAATCTTGAAAGGAAATTGGTTGTGTGACTAACTCAGCTTGATGTGACTAACTGAGCCTTGAATGTACAACTTGCGTGGTTATTGGTTCCTTCTATCTGGTTGTTTCATTAGATATTATCTGCCTGGGGTTTACGCCTCTGCACTCTGTAGGACTGAGTGTTTTGGTATCGCTCTGGTGTAGTTAATGATCTAGTGGAAATATGGGAAATGTCAATCTTGGTAAATGCTTCTTTTGACCCTGGATATTGTTTCCTCCATGAGCTGAGTCTTGGTTGTGATGTGCGCACATCTTCATCGGTAAACAGCGAGGGGCTGTATATCCCCTGTCCAATCGGACGTTGTAAACAGCGAGGGGCTGTATATCCCCTGTCCTATCGGACGTAGTTAACAGCGAGGGGCTGTATATCCCCTGTCCCAAAAGGGACGCAGTTGGCAGCAGGGCCATCTCTTCCAATTGGTTTTATTCCACTCTTGAGTTATGGTTCTTGGATATCTTCTTTCATTCCTAGTCCTTGTGACTACTTGGGTCTTTCTACTCCTAACGGGAATTGGATCTAACTTAAACAATGGTTTTCACTAACATGGTGTGATTTTGATTGACTAACGTTACCTTTCTGTTATTTATTTTTACTCCTCATCTTGTTACCTTTGACTTGGTGATTTTGATGTGTCTTGTTCTTCTGATTTGTTTTGTGCATTTGACTTCAAGTTATTATTATTTTAAGAGTTATGTTTTTCTTTTAAAACTGTTGTTTTGGAGAGTTGTACCAGTTCCATTCCAGGGAACTGACTCACCCCTCCTGGGGTGGGCTGCTTGGTTTCATCTTGCAGGTACGAATTGCTATACAGGTAGCCATGAAGAGTATGAGTGTATGGGATGGGAATTAGGAACTTTGGAGAGCTATTGTATTTTGTTATCATTACTTTTATACTATGTTTTCTCGAGTTCAGACCGTAGCTTTTGTAATATCATAAGTTGTAATTGGTGAGGTTGGTGCCGGGTGTTTGGAACCCGATGATCTGTAATCGCCTTAGTATTTTATTTCCGCTGCATTTATGATAAGTAGGGGCGTTACATTCATACTCGTTATCTCACCCACACTCTTGGGTTATTTATACTCAAGCTCTTGTAGATTCTCGAGACACTACAGGTCTCCTACGTCACGCTTGTTATTCTTAATACATACTAGGGCCAAACTCATGGCTCACGAGCATAGTCTTACTTCCCCGGTTTCGACCCTACTCTGGGTCTAGCATGGTGGGAAGGTTCAACTAGCTCACGGAACTCTCTCTTAGTTCCTATCTCTTTTTACTTAGGTCCGACTACTCTCGGACTACTTACATTCCCATACACTCCTCTCTCGAAGTTATAATAATATTATGTATATTAGTCTAGAAGCATCACTCCCGATGTTTCTAATGACGTTGGGAACATTACTTAAGTTCGGTTAATCTTAGGTTTTAAGAGTTACCCATACATTTCACTTACTCACACTTTCGGTTATTTTCTTATACCGGGTAAAATCCTCATATAGGAGGTCGACCATGTCTCAAGGGAGCTACTAATCACTTAGGTCTCTTTTACCTTCTTTACTAGTTCACATCTTCGAACTATCTTTAATCCTCTTGAAGTAGGTTCACTTATCTTTCCACTCTCATTGTTTCGTGGATTGTGTCATTATGGTTTACCAACCGTTATCGGGTAATTACTCAACCCGTACATCTCCTCACATTCTAGGGAGTTCATATGTTTGCGTTATCGTTATACTTTAACGGATAATTTGTGTGTTTGCACGTTTTCGTTATCATAAGCATCGACCCGATCTATGGGTCTCTAGCCAAACGTTACTCATATGAGTCGGTCTTTACTCTATGTTAGACCACACCGGCATACAAGTATGTTAGCTCATTCAACATACAACAAGACATACATAATCAAACAATGGATTATTTTCATGCTTTAGTCTTAATTAAGCCGGCACACAAACACACAAATCAACGTAACTCGGTTAGCACGCGGAGTATGAGAAAATCATACCTTTCACCGGGGTTTTTACTTTTACCGTGTCATCTCACCATGCTCGGTTCACACACGATCCTCTGATAATGTTCCAAACATTATTATTAGTACTAAACTCATACGGTACATAATTAAATGTTACTCCCGTACTTACCCCGTTATCCCGTTATCTCGGTTTTACTTTTGTTATTTGAGTTCTTACTTCACACTCACTATAACACTTCTTACACTTCCTAGGGCCTTTACATGTCACCAAACAAGGCCTTAACATCATATAACATCATTAACATTCAAACCCCCATCATTAGAAACCTTTAAAACACTCACGCGGCATTTCTGGGGGTGGTCCGGGACTTGGTCCCCACCTTAAGTCCCGGACCAATGCTGGTCTTAACTCTCGGCCATATTTTTGAAGTGGTCCGGGACCTTATACATCTCTTAAGTCCCGGACCAAACCTGCACTCGAACTCTCGGCATGAATTTCAATATGGTCCGGGACCTTGTCCATATCTCTAGTCCCGGACCAGGTGCAGATTTCTATCCTCGGCTATAATTAAGGGGTGGTCCGGGACATGGGCAGGGACTTAAGTCCCAGACCAATCAAACTGAAAAACTCTCGGGGGTATTTTAGGGGGTGGTCCGGAACATGGTCCTAGACCTAGTCCCGGACCCTGCTACAGATTTTACAGATTTGGCATTTCCAAATCTGTTACAATTCCATTCTTCCACCATTTGATTTCCCAATCTTTCCCACTTGAAATCCACATGTTTTAGCATCTAAATTCCCATCTGAACCATCTCAACTAATCACCAAGTCCACTCACTAAGCCATGCTTAATTCACTCAAATTCACTTATATTTTCATAACTTGGTCTCTTGTTCCTTAACTCCTTGTAACAGATTTTGGAACCCTCTTCTTACCATTCTAACTTCCATCATTAATGCCATTCCCAGCACTCATATGACATTATTTTTACTCATAACACCCTCTTCTTTTTAGTTGGGTTTTCAAACCATTAACCAACCACTTAAACTTCTTAAACGCTCCTAGTTTCTTCTTTAAAATGAAACACTCATGTCCATACTCCCCTAAACAAATTTTGACAGCACTTGGCTACTTTCTATGCATTCTCACCACTCCAAATATGCTCACAAACACTTCTTCTCCCCTGTTTGGTTTAGACATCAAAAACCACCTCAAATTCCCATTGTTCACACCAATGAACTAGCTTAGACTCAAGCTTATTTTCCACACTTAAGCAACATTAAAACATTCTCATTCCCACTCAATATTGTTGTACCATGACTACACCAATTCAAGAACATTAAACCAATTCAAAACCTGTTTACAAGTCAAATAAAACCAACTCAAGGTGAGCTTATTACCTTGTTTGTTTTCGGTTTTCTTCCTCTTCTTCCTATTTCTCTTGCTCTCTCCTTATTTTCTTGTTTTTACCACACACAAGGGAGTCTAGATTGCTATCTACAATCATATCCCCATACACACATATCAAGCTTATTAATTCAATTTTCCCTTCACAAAAACTAGTATTTCAAGAGCTAGTTTTTAGGGTTTAGCTTAGAGATTACCTTCAAGTGTCCTCATGGAGAGCTTAGGCAATCAAAATGATGAAGTTCCAGCACTCCTCAAAATAAGAAGAACCGGCTGGACACGGAGAAAATTTCAACGTGGAGGAATTTTTTCCAAAATTGGAAGAACTAGCTAGAAATGAAGAGCTTTTGACTTTCTTTTTACCTTGGAGCATCAAGGAGATGATGGAGACTCAAAAACACTTCTTTAAGCTCCAAAATGTCCTACTTCCATGGAGATGAAGATGAAGGTTTCAAGCTTTTGAAGGGTGGAAAACGTAGCCCTCGCCGATACGAATCTAACGGTAACATTTTTGTGCGATTTGGTGAAGAAATGAGCACGTTAGAGGAGGAAGAAGATGAGGCTTGTGAGCTTCCTTTGGAATCGGTATTTTACAGAGGAAGAAGAAGATGAAGCTCATTTGGAGGAGGGAAATCGTGAGTGAGGAGAAAAGAAGAGGTGAGAGAGTGACTTAAGTCACTTATACTATTCCTTTTTTTACTTTTTACTTTTCTTTTCTTCCTTTATTTTCTAACTAATAAACAAGAGAGGGGGAGGCTGCTACTATAAATAAACCGACCCCACTAGCTAATTAAGCTGGGGCGTTTTTCGTCTTTTACAAAAAACGCTCATTATTTACCCGGTTTGGCACTATTCACTAACCGGGCCCGTTTTTCGGATTTTTCTTGTTTCTTTATTTTTTTAATGGATTTTAAGCTCCCATTAATACTTAATTATAGTTATATAATCAACTATAATTTTTACGGGTCCGTTTGACCACTTAAAGTCACGTTTTCGGGTTTTCTCGAAAAACGTGCTTTAAAACTCCGTTAGCGTTTTAATCCATTATTTGGATCCGTTTTCTTCGGAAATCATTCCTGGACACTAATTAGGCCTAACTAAGCCTTAGGAATCCATCTCGGACCCTCTCCAGATCATATATCTCGTATACTCATTCAACGCATTTAGCGTTTTTCACTTTTCAAGCGTTTTCTCTTTTCTTTTGGTTTTATTCTCTTTACCAATACTCCTTAGGCACCATTAGGCCTTTAATAATCATATTAGAGTAATTTAATCACAATTTTTAGATCTGGGGTATTAAAATTCTCAAACCTAATGATTTTCTTGGGTTTATGTTGCTTCCCAAAAATTTAACCAGCAACGGGCAATGATTCGAATGTTCCATCTGTAGATGTTCAACTGAGATACAAGGGAATTGGACAAGGGTTTAAGAGCAGCTGAAAGCTTTGTCCAATCCGCTCAAGGAATGATGACCATCCAATTTCCCGTTGAAGAAGGTACGCTTTGCTTCAAAGAAACCAACATCTATCAGGTTACATTGCTCCACAATATCTTAGAAAGGCTTCATCTTATTCTCTTTTATGAGATTGCCACCCGTTTTTCATGATTAAACATTATCTGATTGAAGTCACCCACCACTATCCAAGGGATATCCACTAGATTTATGAGAGCTTTGAGAAGCTTCCATGAAAAATACTTCATCCCCCAATCAGCCCATCCATAAAAACCAGAATATTGAAAGATATGTCCCCCAGAGAACTTAACCTCTGCTAACACATGATGTTTAGAATAGTTAATAACCTTAACATTGATAGCATCTTTCCACATAAAAGTTAACCCACCACTTCTTCCAACACTTGGGATAAAATACCATCGTAATCTCTAAACATGCTCCTAATCAGATCCATTTCTACTTGGGATCTGTTGTTCTTCGTGAGAAAGATAAGCTCGGGGTGATGAGACTTAATAAGGCCTGACACCCAAGCTACTACCTGAGGGCGACCCAACCCTCGGCAGTTGTAACTGAGACAACTCATTTGGCTTGGCATCCCTGCTGTCCTGTAGGGTTTGCCTGAGACTGAGACGAAGCTTCAACTTTAGAGTCCTTGCTCTCCTCTAGGGATGGTAATTTTAAATGGATATCCGCTAACCCGATCCACCCGATTTAAGTAAGTGAATGAAAACCCAAAATAAACGGATGACGGATCAGGTGATGGATGATCGAGTGACGGACCGGGTCAGGTGACGGATGAAGTTTTTCCATCCGCCACCTGATCCATCATCCGTTTATCACCCGACCCGTCATCCGTTTAAAGTTATACCTTGTTTTATTTCAAGTAACCAAGCAAACTTTATACAAAAAATAGTTGTAACCTTATCATTTATGTTCCATTTTTGTTGGCTCCCTCATACAACGCAAAATTATGTTTAATTTCTTATTGATATTGGTGGATTTTTTTTATATTGGAGGAAAGTTACTTAAAATACAAAGAAATGTTACCTTTAGCAATACAAATTTTTTTTATATTCATTATTGTACTAAAAATTATTGTTTATGATATAGAAATGATTATCACCCGATTATCACCCGATCCAGCCGAATCACCCGCGGATGACAGTGGACAAATGATGGATGAAGAATAAATGGGTGACGGATGGATGGATGATCTATCCGGGTGACGGATGCGGATGATGCATCACCCGACCCGAACCCGATCCATTGACATCCCTACTCTCCTCATCTTTTCTAGACGATTTGAGCCTAGGAGATTGAAGTTTAATACTTAAACCTCTTCGTAACCTTGTTGTTTTTTTTGTACGTGGAACTTCCTTGATGAAACATCAATGCTTTCCGGTCTTTTTTATAGAAGATCAGTTGGAATATTTTTTATATGAAGATCATCCATCTGCAGGAGATGAGAAACACCTTACTGAGCTTTTCCTTTCAAATATGCCTCCTCCATAATATGAGAAATTGACATATCTGTATCTGTTCGAAAAGAGTGAGAAAACTCTCTTACCTTAAGACCAATATCCTTGAAACTTCCAGGGACCTCGCCCCACTCACTAGTATGTTGATTCTTCCTTGTATTACTTTTTCCTTGTCATATATAAGCTGCTCAAATCTAGGAGGGATAAGAGACGTATATTTGGTTTCTTTTGCCTTGGGCTTTGTTTTGGCAGAACAAAAGAGAAACCACCTTCATCCAACTTATCCAGCCAACTAATATTTCCTTTTTTTTTTGCTTTCAGTATCATTTCTCTCTTTGATAAGAGTTCCTTTACTAGTGCAGACGTGTAATTGTGAGTGGTTGAAACTGGAGTTATTAAAAGAAAAGAAATTAAAACTCAAATTAACGTCGGGCTGCAAACAAATCCCGGTCGTGGTAGTATAGAAAAGTGTAAGCGACCGGATTATCGAACCGTGGGACTTATAGTGAGATAAGTAGTACCTAAGCATGTCACACGAGGGGGGTTAATTGACTTGTTTCTGAAAATTAAATAACAGATTAATTAAGTGAAGTGAAGATGAATTAAACGGAACTTCGGGTTCAGGTTAATATGATTTAATTAATTGTGCCATCTCTACCGGTTTAATAAAATAGTTTGGCAAGATTCCTGTAATTTTCTTAAGGTCCGATGAAAACTCTTAAGAACTCGTTTACCTGTAATGCAAGGTCCGATGAAAACTCAAGCAAAAGCCTGTAAACGGCAGAGGAGTATGAGGCTTTATTCTTGCAACTTGTACTCACTTAAACGATGAAGATAAGTTCCTACAGTTTTACGGCTTAAATAACCCATCTGTTTCTAACCGATGAAATTAAAAACAGACTTAGTAAGGCTTTTTAACAAATCGATGAAATTTATTAAAAAGGGAGAGAAACAAAACTTTAAACGTAACAAACAGAATTTTTTAACCGGTAGAAATTTATTACACAACTAACAAACCATAATTAAACCCTCGCCCGAAGCAAATCCTCCTTAGCCTGACATATTAACTGGTAATAAGTCAGACAGAGGTTGGACGTAATATTAATGCGGAGCTATGAATGGAGAAATGGAGAGAACGAAGAATGAAGCGTGTACGTAAGTTACTGTATGTGGAATGAGTGAACTGGAGTGTTTGGGTTTTGTGGAAGCGAATGGTGTGTTGTGGTGCACGGGAGAGAATTAACAGAAGAGAATGGAATGTGGTGAGCGTAGTCTGATTTTCTGGTTTTCTCCGTACGCTCGTTTAAGGTTGCAGGAGGTGGGTTTAAATAGAGGAAGGGAAGAGACAGATCCGTACGAATTTAATTGCAGATTGTTTGCTCATTAATT
The DNA here is from genome assembly GCA_023374045.1 of Limonium bicolor. Classification (NCBI taxonomy): domain Eukaryota; kingdom Viridiplantae; phylum Streptophyta; class Magnoliopsida; order Caryophyllales; family Plumbaginaceae; genus Limonium; species Limonium bicolor. The sequence goes on from CM041776.1 coordinate 488,836,270, forward strand.
GCAGGGGACAGGAGCTGGAGACACGTGAGGGAAATAAGGTAGGCGGTGCGGAGTAGATGGATATGGCGAAGCAAGTTGGAGACGACGACGGCGGAAGAAGAAAACTGGTCACGGCGTCGATTTTTAGTTAGGACCGCCTAACCAACCGCCTCAAAACAGGCGGTTCTTCTTGTGTCCGCCCGCGCCTGTCCGCCTCACGTCCGCCCGCTTCTAGGCGGTTGCTTGTGAGTGTGTCCGCCTCGCGTCCGCCCCTCAACAGGCGGTTGCTTAGAGTGTGTCCGCCTTCACTTCCACCCCAATCCAGGCGGTTGCTTAGTGTGTGTTGTCCGCCCTTTATTAGGCGGTCACGTTTTATGTCTCGTCCGCCTGGTTATAGGCGGTTGCAAGCCTTGACCGCCTATTTTCCTTCAACTTTGACCGGCTCTAGATTCTTCGTTTGGACCTCGTTTTCTGAGCCGTTTGCGTCTATGCGTTCGTCTCTTCGTCTACTTTACTCCCAGCTTAGTTTTCCTCATGTTAAACCATAATTTTGTGAGATAAACAATAAAACATAAACTAGAGGAAAACTAACCGAAGTGGAGAAATGAGCAAGAAAAGTGCTAAAATTATATATGAAATACACCTATAAAACATGCTCATTTGGACACTTATCACACCCCCACACTTATATTTTTGCTTGTCCTCAAGCAAAACCACGTACCTAAGCAAGTAGGAAATGCTCAATACTAACAAATATTATTATGAAGGGTAGGATAAACATGATCTTTAAACTTTTCGAGGAGTGTGAAAAATCAACTGCTGGTGGCATAGGTGTGCTCAGGGTAAAAATAAAATATAGAGTTTCGGGGTATGATCTAAGGTACTCCAATGTTTCTTTTGTGTGACTCTGAGAACTTTTACCATGGCCAACTTCTCTCAAGAATGGGCATTGAGAAGAAAACAAAAGGAAAAATAGATTTATGCATTTGTTTCACTTTTGCATAAGAGATGAGAAAATATAGGCATCACGCCTTTGTATTCAAGAACACTCAACTCTCTTTTGTTGGTTACCTAATGGTGTCTCGCAAGTCCTTATTATTTCTTTTGTATTTTTCTTTCTTCTTTTTTTAACAGAGAAGCACCCCTTAGCAATCCCTAAGAGAGACAGAAGAAACCCTGAGCAATAAAATCCCATTTGCAGATTATTTGGTCACACCGCATATAAAATGCTCCTCAAAAGTAATCAAAATTTTAAAATTTGACCATTTATCCCACAATTCATAATAGTATTTGTTTTTAAAGAGAACAACCTACATTAGCAGGGTACATAATTTTAATTTTTGAACAAATGCAAGATAAGCAGAGAGATTTAAACATTTTAAAGCACAAAATGCCCTGAAAAGGCTCTTCCCCCACACTTAAGCTCAAGCAATGCCCTCATTGCGTAGATAAATAAAATTAATAGGGCATGCAATTAATAAAGGAAAGAGTGTACTCCCCAGATTTCGTAGAGTGTGTAGAGCTCCCCCACACTTGAGTGCAGCTGTGGAATGTCATGAAATTAACCTGTAAAGAATATTCTACACAGCCAAGAACTCAAGTGAAACCTGCATTTGATTATAACAAATAAAAGGGAAATATAGTACAAAAGGAAAACAACAAAATTAAAGGAAAGACAAAAGATAGATAGTGGGTTGCCTCCCACCAAGCTGCCCGGGTTTAACGTCTCTAGCTAGACGTATTTGACCAAGCTTTAGGTTGGAGAAGAGTTCGAGGGTGAGGTATTTGAACTGCTGGTGTGAGGAAGTTTGTACACTTTTTTAAACTTATGATGTAGAGGTGTGTCTGCTGTTCCGTTGGGGTGGAGGCTTCCTCCTTTCCTGTAAGAAATTTCGAACATAGCATTATTATTTTCAAGAACTCCGGCATACCTTTTTAGACGGGATCCATTGACCTTGAAGCATTCTCCTTTTTGATTCTGGAGTTCGTAAACACCAAAAGGAGTGGTTCCAACGACTTGGAATGGGCCAGTCCAGTGAGACTTGAGTTTTCCAGGAAATAGTCTCAATCTGGAATTATAAAGCAGCACTCCGTCGCCAACCTGAAAGTCGCGTTTGTGGATCATCTGGTCATGAAGTTTCTTGGTGCGGTCCTTGTATATCGTCGCACTTCGGTATGCCTGATCTCTTAACTCCTCGAGTTCAGAGAGTTGAAACTTCCGCTTTTCTCCTGCGGCTTCTAAATCGAAGTTTAGGGCCTTGAGTGCCCAATACGCCTTATGCTCCAGCTCGACAGGCAGGTGACATGATTTCCCATAAACAAGCTTAAAAGGAGACATCCCGATGGGAGTCTTGAATGCAGTGCGGTAAGCCCAAAGCGCATCATCTAGCTTAAGTGCCCAATCCTTTCGTGATGAGTTAACCGTCTTCTAGAATCCATTTTAACTCACGGTTCGAAACTTCTGCTTGGCCGTTTGTCTGGGGTGATAAGGTAGAGCTACCTTGTGACGTACCCCGTACTTACCCATAAGCGCTTCAAATGAACGGTTGCAGAAGTGAGATCCACCGTCACTAATAACTAGGCACGCCAAAACGCGTAAAGATGTGCTTCTTAAGGAATCTGGTTACTGTCTTCGCATCAGCGTGATGGCAGGGTATGGCTTCTACCCATTTCGACACGTAATCAACTGCCACTAAACATATTGGTGGCCCTGTGAGGAAGGGAATGGTCCCATAAAGTCAATGCCCCAACAATCAAAGAGCTCCACTTCTAGTATCCCCTGTTGTGGCATTTCATGTCTCCTATGTGTTACCCATTCTCTGACAATTATCACATTGTTTGCAGAATTGGTAACATCCTTGTGAAGGGTAGGCCAATAAAATCCTGAGGCCAGGATCTTTGCAGCGGTCCTTGTGGGTCCATGGTGACCTCCGGCTTCCCGTGAGTGACAAAAATGTATGACGCTCGGAACCTCGTCGTCCGGGAGACATCGTCGAATCAACCCATCAGCACTAACTCGAAACAAATACGGATCCTCCCAGAAATAATGCCTTGAGTCAGAAAGAAATTTCTTCTTCTGGGAGTAAGATAGATCATAGGGTACTGTTCCAGAGACTAGATAATTGGCCAAGTCCGCATACCATGGCTCCTGCATCTTGGTGATTGAAAAGACAGTCTCATTGGGGAAGAATTCGTTGATAGGCACACTATCCGTAGGAGTGACCAATCTGGAGAGATGGTCAGCGACAACATTCAATTTTCCGCTCTTATCTTTGACTTCGATGTCAAACTCTTGAAGTAGAAGAATCCAGCGCAACAAGCGAGGCTTGGCTTCTTGTTTTGTAAATAAGTATTTGAGAGCGGAGTGGTCTGTATGTACGATGACTTTGCTGCCCCACAAGTATGATCTGAACTTATCAAGGGAGAAAACTATAGCCATAAGTTCTTTCTCAGTGGTCGTATAGTTTTTCTGGGCGTCGTTTAATGTCCTGCTGGCATAAGCAATCACTCTTAGAATTTTCTCTTTTTTCTGGCATAGAGCTGCCCCCACTGCGTAGTCACTTGCATCACACATGATCTCAAACGGAAGAGACCAGTCAGGTGGTATGGCAACAGGTGCTGATACCAATTTTTGTGTTATGTTTTGAAGGCAGCTGAACATTTTCATCGAAATGAAACGGGGCATCTTTCTGTAGCAGGTCGGTCAATGGTTTGCTGATTTTGGAGAAGTCTTGTATAAACCGCCGATAAAATCCTGCATGCCCTAGAAACGCTCGTATGTCTTTGACAGTAGTTGGTGCTGGTAATTTCTCGATAACCTCTACCTTGGCTTTATCCACCTCTATTCCTTTAGCTGAGATTTTATGTCCAAGGACAATCCCGTCCTTGACCATAAAATGACATTTCTCCCAGTTTAAAACGAGATTTGTATCCTCACACCGTCTTAGGATCAAATCAAGTTGTGCCAAGCATTTGTCGAAACTAGAGCCATAGACTGAGAAGTCATCCATAAAGACTTCTATGCTCTGTTCGATGAAATCAGCGAATATTGCTTGCATGCATCTCTGGAAGGTAGCCGGGGCGTTACATAGACCGAAGAGCATTCGTCTGTAAGCAAAGGTACCGTATGGACAAGTAAGAGTTGTCTTGTCCTGGTCCTCTGGTGCGATTGGTATTTGAAAATACCCTGAGAACCCATCTAGAAAGCAGTAGTACTCTTGCCCTGCTAGTCGTTCCAACATCTGATCGATGAAGGGGAGAGGAAAGTGATCCTTCCTGGTCGCCAAGTTTAACGCCGGTCAATACACATGCGCCATCCTGTGATTTTTCTTTGAGGGATAGCCTCTCCCTTATCATTAATAACAGCTTCGATGCCCCCCTTCTTCGGGACAACTTGACAGGACTGACCCATGGACTGTCAGAGATTGGATAAATGATGTCCGCGTCAAGGAGTTTCAAACTTCCTTTCAACTACCTCTTTTAGGTTAGGGTTTAGCCGACGTTGAGGTTGCCTGATAGGCTTGTAGTTTTCCTCCATATAAATGTGGTGCGTGCAATAGGAGGGATCAATTCCTTTTATATCAGCAATAGTCCACCCGATCGCCTTCTGTGCTTCTTCAATACCTCGAGTAGCCTTGTTTCCTCCCCGGAATTCAGAGAAGAGGAAATAATGACAGGCAAATGGTCATCTTCAGCTAAGAAGGCATACTTGAGTTTAGAAGGTAGCTCCTTAAGCTCGAGCTCTGGTGGTTGTTCTATTGATGGAATTGATTTTTGAGGTTTTCTGTCGAGTTCTTCGATTGGTGGCCGGAAGGTTTGATAAGTTGCCTTTCCTTGTTCCACATGCGCCAGCATGGCATTAACTTCCGGATCCTCCACCTTTTCTTCTAGAGAAGTACATATACCTCCTCTAGCGGTTCAGTTTCAGCTTTTAGGATGGAAGATAGGGAATACATGTCCTCATCTGTAGAAAATCGCCTTCCTCCTCCTCATCATCTGTTAATCCTACTGTCTTAGCATGAGGAGAAAAATTTGAACTTTTCTTCATCATTTTCTGCATGTCGAATTCGATCGTTTCGTCCTCGTACCGCAGAGTGATTTTCCCATCGTGGACGTCAATGATGGCTTTGGCGGTACTTAGAAATGGTCGACCCAGTCAGGGGAACCTCAACATCGTCATCCATTTCTAGAATGACGAAATCAGCTGGAAAGATAAAGCGAGACACTCCAACTACCAGATCCCGGACTATTCCCATGGGCTTGATCTCTGATCTGTCTGCTAGTTGGAGTTTGAAAGGAACCGGTTGCATTTCTCCTCCTTTACTTTCAAGAAGGTGGCGTATGGCATGATATTAATGCTGGCTCCCAGGTCATAAACCACTTCCACAGTCCACTCCTCCTATAAAACACGGGATTACGGGATTTCCCGGATCTGTTTGTTTGGGAGGGAGTGCTCGAAGAAGGGCTGCAGAGCATTCCTCTGTGAGGTACACTGATTCTTTCCCAGGTTTCTTCTTCTTCTTTTTGTCAAGAGATCCTTTAGAAATTTGGCGTAGTTAGGCATCTCTTGCAAAGCATCAATATAGGTATGTCGAGAGTCAGTTTCTTGAAAATACTCAGAATTTGGAAACTGCTCATCCAGATGTTTCTTTTTCATCCTGTTGGGAAATGGGAGTTCACTGTTTTTAAGAGATGAGGATGGAATGTCGAAGGTTACTCGAGATGGAGATGGAGTAGCAGGTGTAGGAACTTGGATTTTTGAGGGAGGTGAGGCTGGATTGGCTGTTTCTTCATCATTGATGTAGGCCTCTTCTTGATTTTCTTTTTCTTTTTCTTTTCTGGTTTCGAGTTCCCTTCCACTCCTTAAGGATACGGCACACAAGTTTGTTGATTGGATGTGTCATCGTCTATAAGGATTGAATTTGCTTGCTCTTTTGGATTGGGGTTTGTCTGTGAAGGGAATTGACCAGGTAGTCTTTGTTGGGTTAGTAACTGTTGAATCTGAGATTGCAAGGCTCTTTGGTCTTTGCGCAGAGCTGCGACCTCCTCTTGCGTATCTCGGGACTTACCCATCATAGCCTTGAACATCTCTTGCATTTGAGACATTTCAGACTCAGGATTCGAAGGAGGCTGAGTTGGTCGGCTTGATGAAGCTTCATTGCCATAAGGCTGTTGTTGATATTGCCTTTGGCCTCCTTGGAAATTAGATTGAGGTCTGTAGTTTTGGATGTTTGTAGGGTATGTGGGTTTTGGATATTTTCTGTGTTTGAGTAACGAAGGTTGGATTGCATGTTACGTTGCCATGGTTGTCTGTATCCTGAATTGTTGTGATGTAGTTTGCTTCCTCCGCTGCTTTCATTTCTTGTAGTTGGGGGCATTGTTCATAGTCATGAGGCCGCAACATTGCGTACAAGAATTAGTTGGAGATGATTGGGATAGAGGAGCATAGCCTGGAGGGATCGTAGATGATCGGAAATCATCGCCTTAGCTTGCTGGGGGTAGGAATTCATAGCCATCTGCTCAACCACTTTTTGCAGAGTACTGACTTTTGTTGCCTGCTGAGCATTGCTCTCCATGAGTTGCTCATGGCTTTTCATCAATTGGTCGAACTTGTTATCACTCTCCCCAACATGATATAATCCTGGAGTACCGCTCCTTGATCCACCGGAGGCCCAGTCTCTGATTTCTTCACAGAGAGACTCCATGCTGTTTAGAAATTGTGCTCCTGGCTTTTTCAGAATATCGGCTCCTAAGGAGGATAACCCATTGTTCTGCACGGACCGATCAAGCCCTTGTAGAACAATTGTGATACTTGTTCTTTCGTCAGACCATGGTGAGGACAAGTAAGTAGTAGACCCTTGAAACAATCCCAAATCTCATAAATATTCTCCGACCCTGGTTGCTTGAAATTGTATATTTCAGCAATCATCTCCAATGTTCGGCTCGATGGGTTGATTCGAGATGTCTTGGCCATGTCATCCCATGTACCGATGGTACTTGGTGTCAGGCTGTGATACCACTTGCTCGCACTTCCCGTCAGGCTGTGAGGGAATAATGACAACTTGCATACTGAAGTACTGCGTCGGTTGCAGTAAGACTGTTGGCATGTTGCAAGAATTTTGTAACATGTAACAGGGCTTCGTCAGGATTGGTGCCATCAAACATGCCCAACTCCTTCACACATCTGATTTGATGATATGGCTTCAGCTTCTGCCACTCATCGTATTCGGATGGGCTAAGTGAGGAAGGATGATAGCAGGCTGTTGTCCTTGGTTAGACGGCCTGTTGATGTTTCGAACTGTCGCTGGTGTTGATGCCATTTGAGCTTCCGGTCAGATTCTATCACTGTGGTGGTATTATTCTGTTGAGTTCGTTTCTGCCTTAGAGTGCGCAGAAAGGTTCTCTCGATCTCTGGAATGTAACCAACCGTGTGATTATTAATATTTTCTGGGAGGCTGTTTGACCTGGTAAAAGGCATTCACCACTCAAAACAGAGAAAAGAACTGGTTATGTGTTAGAATAATAAAAATGTTAGGAATTAGTAGACAAAATTTAAAGTTAGTAGTTAGAGACAATGGAAAGAAATGACAGAAAATTGAAATGACAATGGAAAGAAATGACAATGGAACGAAATGACAGGAAATTTAAAGTTAGTAGTTAGAGACAATGGAATATTAAAGGACAATGGAAAGAAATGACAATGGAACGAAATGACAATAATATTAAGATGTTAGGAGTTAGATGTCCAATGTCCGAAGTCAAATGTCCAAGTCAGATCAGAAGTCCGATGTCCAACTTGCTTCGCCATATCCATCTTCTCCGCACCGCCTACCTTATTTCCCTCACGCGTCTCCAGCTCTTGTCCCCTGCAATTAAGGAGCAAACAATCTGCAATTAAATTCGTACGGATCTGTCTTCCCTTCCTATTTAAACCCACCTCCTGCAACCTTAAACGAGCGTACGGAGAAAACCAGAAAATCAGACTACGCTCACCACATTCCATTCTCTTCTGTTAATTCTCTCCCGTGCACCACAACACACCATTCGCTTCCACAAAACCCAAACACTCCAGTTCACTCATTCCACATACAGTAACTTACGTACACGCTTCATTCTTCGTTCTCTCCATTTCTCCATTCACAGCTCCGCATTAATATTACGTCCAACCTCTGTCTGACTTATTACCAGTTAATATGTCAGGCTAAGGAGGATTTGCTTCGGGCGAGGATTTAATTATGGTTTGTTAGTTGTGTAATAAATTTCTACCGGTTAAAATAAATTCTGTTTGTTACGTTTAAAGTTTTGTTTCTCTCCCTTTTTAATAAATTTCATCGATTTATTAAAAAGCCTTACTAAGTCTGTTTTTAATTTCATCGGTTAGAAACAGATGGGTTATTTAAGCCGTAAAACTGTAGGAACTTATCTTCATCGTTTAAGTTAGTACAAGTTGCAAGAATAAAGCCTCATACTCCTCTGCCGTTTACAGGCTTTTGCTTGAGTTTTCATCGGACCTTGCATTACAGGTAAACGAGTTCTTAAGAGTTTTCATCGGACCTTAAGAAAATTACAGGAATCTTGCCAAACTATTTTATTAAACCGGTAGAGATAGCACAATTAATTAAATCATATTAACCTGAACCCGAAGTTCCGTTTAATTCATCTTCACTTCACTTAATTAATCTGTTATTTAATTTTCAGAAACAAGTCAATTAACCCCCCTCTTGTGACACGCTTAGGTACTACTTATCTCACTATAAGTCCCACGGTTCGATAATCCGGTCGCTTACACTTTTCTATACTACCACGACCGGGATTTGTTTGCAGCCCGACGTTAATTTGAGTTTTAATTTCTTTTCTTTTAATAACTCCAGTTTCAACCACTCACAATTACACGTCTGCAAAATGGCGCCGTTGCCGGGGAACGACGGCTAAAGTCAATAGTGTGCTCATGCGGTTGCTCATGCGGTTGTTACTCTTGTCTAGGCGGTTGTCTAGGCGGTCGTGACTAAAATCAGTCACGAAACAGTTTTCTTCTTCACTCGTCGACTTCGCTCGTCGACTTCGCCCGTCGACCTGTCTGCAACTCGTCCACTCGTCCACTGTCTGCAACTTATCCTTCTACTCCGCACACGCTCTGTCCCCTGCAATAAATGAGAGCAATCAATGAGCTGCAATCAAACGCAATAAGTGATCTTCCACCGCCTCAATCAATTCCTCACGCGTCTGTCTATCTTCAAACCTTCGCTTCCTCTATATAAACGCACGTACCTTCTCCTTTCATTGACACATCCACCACCCATACAATCCATCACCGTACCACTTCACCACACATCACACGTTCACCTCATTTCTCTTCTCCCGCCTTCTCCATTTTATTTATTTCTACATTCCACCGTATCCACCTCTAGTCCTACGTACACAAAATAGCAGAACGAATACAGGAGTGACTACAGATGATTTCTACTACTCTTGTTTCTGTTATTATTTAATATGATAGGCTAGAATATTTATACTCTGGGAATGGTTATTATGTGTTTGTATTAATTATGCAATATTTTTACTGGTTTAATTTAAATATAGTTGTCACGTTTTAAAGCTTATCTCTCGCCTTTTTAATAAATGTCATGAGTTTATTAAATTGCTTGCTAAGTCTATTTTGATCAGACCAGGTGATAAATAGATAGGTTAATTAAGCCGTAAATTTGGAGAAAGCTTATTATGATTTAATAAGTTAGTATTTTCAGATGCATAAATAATTTCTCATATTTAAACCGTCCGTTACATGTGATATGCTTGAACCTTGATTAGACCAAGCATTTTCTGGTAACGAGTTCTTTTGAGGCTATGATTTAGTCCTTAAGATAATAAGAGGAATTTTGCCAAATTATTATAATTAAACCAGTAGACATAACATAAGAGAGCAGATATTATATTAACCTGAACCAGAGTTCCGTTTAATTTATTTATTAACTTAGTTTATTTTATCTTTCCTTTATAATACAAGTCAATTAATCCCCCCTTTTGTGACAAGCTTAGGTACTATTATATGCACATTAGTCCCACGGTTCGACATCCGGTCGCTTACAATTCGCTATACTACCACGACCGGGATTTGTTTGCAGCCCGACGTTTATTTTGAGTTTTTAATTTCTTTTCTATTATTTTTACACCAGTTTAACCACTCACTTTACACAATTACACGTCTGCAAAATGGCGCCGTTAATTCTCCGACCCTCGCTTACACTTTTCTATACTCCCGGACGTTTGCAGCCCGACGTTAATTTGAGTTTTAATTTCTTTTCTTTTAATAACTCCAGTTTCAACCACTCACAATTACACGTCTGCAAAATGGCGCCGTTGCCGGGTACTTATAGTGAGATAAGTAGTACCTAAGCGTGTCACAAGAGGGGGGGGTTAATTGACTTGTTTCTGAAAATTAAATAACAGATTAATTAAGTGAAGTGAAGATGAATTAAACGGAACTTCGGGTCCAGGTTAATATGATTTAATTAATTGTGCTATCTCTACCGGTTTAATAAAATAGTTTGGCAAGATTCCTGTAATTTTCTTAAGGTCCGATGAAAACTCTTAAGAACTCGTTTACCTGTAATGCAAGGTCCGATGAAAACTCAAGCAAAAGCCTGTAAACGGCAGAGGAGTATGAGGCTTTATTCTTGCAACTTGTACTAACTTAAACGATGAAGATAAGTTCCTACAGTTTTACGGCTTAAATAACCCATCTGTTTCTAACCGATGAAATTAAAAACAGACTTAGTAAGGCTTTTTAATAAATCGATGAAATTTATTAAAAAGGGAGAGAAACAAAACTTTAAACGTAACAAACAGAATTTATTTTAACCGTAGTAGAAATTTATTACACAACTAACAAACCATAATTAAACCCTCGCCCGAAGCAAATCCTCCTTAGCCTGACATATTAACTGGTAATAAGTCAGACAGAGGTTGGACGTAATATTAATGCGGAGCTGTGAATGGAGAAATGGAGAGAACGAAGAATGAAGCGTGTACGTAAGTTACTGTATGTGGAATGAGTGAACTGGAGTGTTTGGGTTTTGTGGAAGCGAATGGTGTGTTGTGGTGCACGGGAGAGAATTAACAAGAGAATGGAATGTGGTGAGCGTAGTCTGATTTTCTGGTTTTCTCCGTACGCTTGTTTAAGGTTGCAGGAGGTGGGTTTAAATAGAGGAAGGGAAGAGACAGATCCGTACGAATTTAATTGCAGATTGTTTGCTCATTAATTGCAGGGGACAGAGCTGGAGACGCGTGAGGGAAATAAGGTAGGCGGTGCGGAGTAGATGGATATGGCGAAGCAAGTTGGAGACGACGACGGCGGAAGAAGAAACTGGTCGCGGCGTCGATTTTTAGTTAGGACCGCCTAACCAACCGCCTCAAAACAGGCGGTTCTTCGTGTCCGCCCGCGCCTGTCCGCCTCACGTTCGCCCGCTTCTAGGCGGTTGCTTGTGAGTGTGTTCGCCTCGCGTCCGCCCCTCAACAGGCGGTTGCTTAGAGTGTGTCCGCCTTCACTTCCGCCCCAATCCAGGCGGTTGCTTAGTGTGTGTTGTCCGCCCTTTATTAGGCGGTCACGTTTTATGTCTCGTCCGCCTGGTTATAGGCGGCTGCAAGCCTTGACCGCCTATTTTCCTTCAACTTTGACCGGCTCTAGATTCTTCGTTTGGACCTCGTTTTCTGAGCCGTTTGCGTCTATGCGTTCGTCTCTTCGTCTACTTTACTCCCAGCTTAGTTTTCCTCATGTTAAACCCATAATTTTGTGAGATAAACAATAAAACATAAACTAGAGGAAAACTAACCGAAGTGGAGAAATGAGCAAGAAAAAGTGCAAAATTATATATGAAATACACCTATAAAACATGCTCATTTGGACACTTATCAACTAGAAATGATTTGAAGATCAACATTAAAAGAAGCACAATCTTCCCATTTGGCCTTTCCTTTTTCCACTCTTATCATCTCTAATGTATCAACCACATTAGTTTTATGTTGCTCCAACACCTTCATATGAAGAGCTTTCTGATTTTGATCAAGAAGAAACTAGTTTGTAATTGAAATCATCGATCCAGCATACTCAGCTTTTAACCAAGCCCCATACCTTTCAAAACCATCCATCTCCTTCTTCTTCTAACTACATTCAACTATCATGTGATTCATCTTACCACACCTATAACAGAAGTGAGTCAGATTCTCGTACGTTCGCAACATCTCTCTTTTTTCCCATCCTTAACCAAAGTAACTCTGCAAAGAGGTTCAGGTACATTAACTTCAACCAAGATCCTAAACACTTTGGTAGCCAGGGGATTGATCTTATCCGGATAGTCAATAAAGGTTCCAATCTTATTACTTAAAATGACTGCTGAAGTTCTGTTGAAAAAACCATAGGGAAATTATGGATTCCTAACCATAGTTTGACCATCTTTGGTTCATGTTCATCGAGAAATAGAAGGATCTATCGACATAACCACAAGTAATTGGTTTTGGAAGTGCCAAGAACCTTTAGTGAGGATATTTTTTAAGTCAACATCAGAAGAGAACTGAAAAGAGTACCTGTTGAAGCCCCTTCACTAATTTTCAGGAAAGACTTTGGTTTCCAAAATTGGATGATGAAACCTTGTAAGGCTGAATCTTTAAGTCCACCCATTTCTCAAAAAATACCTTTCATAATACACTTGAGAGAGAGCAGTTTGTACCCTTGCTTCGACTTGTAATCCACTTTCTGTCTCTTTCCCATTGGAAATGATTCCACACCCTCCTCTCCAGATAAAGTTTTACGATGTTGATCATCCCAGAAGATCTTTTTAGAGTTTAAAGAAATTAAAACCTGATGTCAATCATTAAAACTTTCCAAAACAAGGAGGATCAAAAGAGTGTTACCGTACACTTTTGTGGAGCACAAAAAGAAAAAAATATCTCTGAAGGATCATTAAGGTAGTAGTTGGAATCATCATTACAAAATGACTAATACCAGAACACGTGGCCTCTTCTGATCACTTGGGTCCTGCATAATTGGTTCAACAAACCCCAAAACACTTATGGGAGAAGTACGAACACGGAATAGCAACGCAGGCTTCTGTACGGAAAGAGGGTCCCTTATCGCTAAGAAATCACACATGAGTTTCCATACGGAAAACCCCTACCATACCTCCTTCTAGTATCACTGTAGCCAACTACGTATACTACCCATTAAGCGACTTAAAATCGCCTTACAAATCGCATTTTTGTGAAGAAGTTAATAGCTAGTGTTTGCTAGGTTGGGAAGAGCAGTCAAAACAAACAGGTGAGTTCATAATGTTTTCTGTATTGATGCAAGAAATACCGATTAATTGTTGTTTATCCAAGATGTTAACCATTTTATATCCACATTTTACTACTTGTGTGAAGTATATTGGTGGGAAACTTATTGCTTGAAGTGGTGAGCACATCTAGGAAACAAAGGTGATTTACTTAGTTCCTCCTTTATGAAGAACTCTCCCAGATTAATTCTTGAACCAGAAACAATTTGCATTGAATCAAAAGAATCTATTGATGTCTCATTGAGAGTAAATACTTAATTAGGTAAGTAATTTGGATAGATAGTATAACCATAAGGGTAGGGCATGGATCATTGGCCTAATTTTTTTTGGGGTAAAGTGGAACCATTGCCAAGATTCACTTCTTTGTTCTAAATGTAAGGATGTGCATCAAGATTGAGTTAGGCTAGGTCATTAGTGAAATGGTATGTTGCTTCACAGTCAATGTTCCAGACTTATCTATCAGTATATTTTTCAGTAAAATTTGTTTCAAGAGTAGATGGTACTATGATTTGTAAGAGTGATTAAATTATTGTTGATTCTTGGCTACAGGTTGATGTAGCCAAAATGGCTACAGGTTGATGTAGCCAAAATGGCTACATCCCCGCGCGTCTCTCTCTTTTTTTTCTTCCTTGCGTTGCGCTTTTTTTAGGCTTTTACTTTCTTTTTTTAAATCTTACAAATCTTTAAATTCATGTAACTTTTAATATGTAGGTCCAAAATGAAAAAAAATTATATCATTGTTCATATAAATTCAAGCTCTTCAAAACAAGACCAATCATGGATATGTTTTGACAACTTGACAAAAAATATTTTTACATGTATAGTGCACAAGACGTAAAAAAAACTTGTACAGATAGTCATACAAACCTGTACAAATGTTCATTAAAACATGTATATCCACACGTAAAAACTTGTACATCATTGCAATAACGTGACAGGGTTTTAGGGTTTGTGGTAGCGAGTTTAGGGTCGTTAGACCCTAAACCCGCCACTGCAAACCCTAAAAATGCCTTCGACGTTTTTTAGCTATCCTAGGGTGGGTTTTGGGGGGTAAGGTAATCTATTTGGAATTTGTTTCATACTTTATATTGTAGCAACTAACTCGACAGGTTTCTAAGGTTTGTGGTAGCGGGTTTAGGGTCGTTAGACCCTAAACCTGCCACTGCAAACCCTAAAAATGCCTTCGACATTTTTAGCTATCCTAGGGTGGTTTTGGGGGTAGGGTAATCTATTTGGAAACCGTTCTATACTTTACATTGTAGCAACTAAACTCGACAGGTTTTTAGGGTTTGTGGTCACGGGTTTAGGGTCTGCCACTACAAACCCTAAAAATGCCTTTGATGTTTTTTAGCTTTCCTAGGGTGGATTTTAGGGTGTGTGGGGTTAGGGTAATTTATTTGGAAGCCGTTATATACTTTAATGTGAGAATGTGCATGGTTTAATGTGACGATGTACATGTTCAAATGTATATGTTCAATTATGAGAAGGTATATGTTTTAATGAACATCTGTACATGTTTGTATGACCGTCTGTACAAGTGTTCTTCCTTATATGTACAAGTTTTAATTTAAGGATATACATATTTAATTATTCGTACATGTTTATATGACTATCTGATATGTTTTTAATGCGAGGATGTACATGTTTTTAAGTGAGGATGTACATGTTTTAATGAACATTTGTACAGGTTTGTATGACAATCTGTACAATTTTTCTTTTACGTTCTATGCTCCATACATATAAAAATAATTTTCTTTTAAGTTGCCAAAATATATTCATGACTGGTCTTGTTTTGTAGAGCTTGAATTTAGGTGAACAATGGTATAATTTTTTTTCATTTTGAAATATATTAAAAGTTACAACAATTTAAAGTTTTATGATAAAGAAAAAAAGGAATAAAAAATCTAAAAAAAAAGTAAAAAAAAAAATCAAAGACACAAGCGCTTAAAAAATAAAAATAAAATAAAGGAGAATATCACACTGGGATGTAGCCAACGATGGCTACATCCAACTGTAGCCAAGACCCACTGTTAAATTATATATACCCGCATTGCAAGATACTATGTCTTGCTTTGAGGTAGGCTCGATATATATATATATTGATTTTTTTCGACAACCTCTATTCTAATTGTTTCCCTTTCATGACTGTCTCAACCGCGGATGGAACCTATACTAAACTTATGAAAATAACTATTATAACAGCTAAAATTTTTACAATTATACCACAACAATTTAATTCCTTATATTCAAAATTAGGAAGTAGTTGCTAGTAAGCAATAAATATTACCACTATAGAACATAAAGAATGTTACAACTGTATCATCATACCCACTCTTCGTAAGCAATAGATGTTGTTGACTATTTATAGAAAGAGCGTTCGTTTTTGCACTTAGTTTTTTTTACTAACGCAGTCAGTTTATAAAAAATACACTCAAAATTTTAAATTTTGTAGTCACCAGTATATAGTCAGTATTCCAGAGTTCGCAGTCGTAAATAAACAATTTAAAAAATGAGTATATATACCCCCGAGGCACCCTATCTCTCTCCACACTCTTATTTCTCATTTCACACGAAAAAAACCCATTTCATAACCTCTCAAATGCTCTCCTCTAGTCGAACTCCATTTCCCCATTTAAGGTAAAAAAAATTCACGCATCTTTCATTGTTTTATGTTATTCTACGATTAGGATTGGTTTTAGTACTGATTCGGTAATCTGAAGTCAAATCGAGCATAAAAATAAAAAATGGACCCGTAGATCCATCCGTAAAACAGACCGCCAACCTCAGCGTCCGTTTCAGATCGTCCATAACGGACGACTTGAAACGGAGGCTGAGCCTGGGGGTCCGTTTTACGGACGGATACATTGGTCCGTTTTACGGATGCATTATTAACGTTCGTTTTGCGAACATGTCTTTAAAGTTTGTTTTGCGGACATTTCATTTCGTCCGTTTTTCGGACCAACTATTTCAGTCCATTACGAACGGTACTCCTAATGGTTTGTTACGGACGGTGTGTGTAAGGGTCCGCTTCGGACCAGTGTATTTTGGGACTGATTTCATTTTTTTGATTTCATTTTTTTTACAGATGAACCGAAAGGACAAACAAACAGCGGTGACTGATTGTTCTACTTCGAAGGCCAAGAGAAAGAAGGTGACACGATATGCGAGGGAGACAATGGAGGCAGAGAGACGGTCCAAGATGCGTGCAGACCGACCATCAGCAACACTGTCACTTGCTGCATCTTCTTCTCACTTTAGTGCTGCTTCTCGTTTGTCTCCTATTCATCAGGAGTTTGCATCACCGAGGAGGCAGTTCATATCTGATGGTGACGACGATGACGATGACTCCGATGATGATGTGGACCAGCAGACAGTTGGGCATTAGTTATCCCTTCCGGTTGCACCTGATGCCGGTCAAGGAGAGGCACCAGCTGAGGGTCGGATACCCACCGATTGGTTCATCACTCCTGAATCTGTCCCGATTGCCGGTGGTCCTTCAGATGCCAGCCTGCTACGAAGCTTTGGAGGACATGTTGCACTTGATGTGTGGCAAGAAGTGGTATGTATCTCTAACATTTTTTAATGTTATTAACCTAAATGTGTAGACTTAGAAAAAAGTATGAAAACATTAGATTGTACATAAAAAAACTTATAGATTCGATATATCTCTAGGATCGTGGATGTTTGACATTTGTTACTAGAGGCCCTTTGCTGGAAAAGTGGCATGTTGATCTCCTTTACCACGAGAGGACTAAGGATGTAGTGAGAGACAGTGGGTTAGCGCATCTTCATGACTGCTCCCAGGGATATTTTGATTTAGCTTTGATATCTGCTTTAGTGGAGAGGAGGCAGCCGGACACCAACACCTTTCACCTACCTTTTGGTGAGATGACGATCACTCTGCATGACGTCTATCACATAAAGGGCGTGAAATACCCCAAACCTTGATATGTTGTTTAAATTTTAAACTATGGTATATAAAGGATAAAAAGTGCCTTAGAAACATCAGTGAACAATTTAAACCATAGTAAAACACAATAAAACACTAAGACACAGTTTGAGCAAAAACATGCTCTAAGCTTGGAAGTGAACTTGGTTAGGACCCAAAGAGCCTAACAAGACTTAATAATATTCAATTATGATTTAATAAGGCTAATAAGTCCTTAGGGAACGTTGGTGGACAATTAAACGAAACAAAACACAAGAAAACACCTTAAAGTCAATTTAAGCAAATACTTGCTCTAGACTTGGTGTAACCTTGTATAATACCTAAAGGTCATTCTTAGACCTTATAAACATGCTAATGAACATGTTAAATCAATAACTAAAGAAAACCAAGCTTGAAAACAAGTTAAAACACAAAATGTGCTTTAAGGAGTCTTAAAGCACATTTTGAAAAATTGTCTTGTAAATGAGTTTTGAGTGGCTAAATGACCATCATTACTCTTTAATTAATATTTGTACTACTTAGTATCACATTAGAAAGTCTAAATCAATGAGAAATCAAAAATTTCACAAATACGCGCCTTGTTTTGTGAATAGTGCTCAAATAGTGCTAGTTTAAGTTATAAGTCAACATAAGTTGTTTAATTGGTCAACAAAGGCCATATATATGTTATATATTGAAGGGGCCACGGTTTTAAGGTGGGGAGTCACCAACCTAGTCATCCAACTAAGAAAAGAAAAAGAAATAAAGTAAAGTTACTATTTGCTTTTAAGCTTAAATATCTTGCAAAAGTGAGACCTCTCACCTCTCCTCTTCATTTCCTTGCCTTCCCACCGTGTTCTTCCTCTATTCTCCCAACCAGAACCGAGCTTGCTACAGCCCCTCTCTTCTCTAACTTCAATTGCTCACCAAATGTCATTAATGCTCCAAATCAAATTCTAAGACCATATTTGTCTTAGTTAGACCAAGCTCTTCACTTCTATCTTTTCAAATCATCAAAAGCTTCATTTCGGTGCCATGGAGATTCACCATTGAAGGAGCTTGAGCTCATATTTTCATGCCTTGTCATTCTCCTTTGCTTCAAGGTAAGGAAAACCAAAGAAAATCTAAGTTTCCTCTCATTTTTGTATGTGTCCAAAAATTCACCTCACAATGGTGCTTGTCTTGCTCTCTTCATAGCTTAATTCAAACTTCAAAGGACTAGGAGGAGTCCTATCTTGCTACTTAACCAAGCTCTCTTTTGAATTCCAAAGGTAATCATCAAATTTTGGTGTTTTAAGACACATACGTAAACCTAGGGTTTGACTATGAGTTTGGGTATTAAACTTAATGCTCATTACCCTTATATGTGTAATGGTTAGAAGATTGACAAGTGATAAAAGTTCCTTGCCGATTTTCAATCAAGAAAGAACAAGAGAAAACAAGTGAGAAAACTTGGAAAACAAAGAGGTAAATGATCTCTCTTGGTGTGGTTTTGTGTACTAGGAAATTGAGCTATATTTGCTTAATAAATAACCTAAAGAGCCAATGGGAAATGAGCTATAAAACTATCCACAAGGTGGACTAAAAGGACATGGGAGCATTGTTGTGTGTATTCGTGGGTTGAAGGCATTTAAATGTGGAGATTCAGTGTTTAAGTTTAATGCAATTTAAGGGCCTAAGAGCCATGTTATTTAAGGGCCTAAGTGCCAAGAAATTTAAGTTTATGCACTATATTGTGATGTAGTGTAGTTTAAAGGTTTAGTTGTGTGTAAAGAACATCTCTTGTGAAGGTGAATGTGTTTGATGGTTAAAGGATGAAAAACCATATGTTTGTGTATAAGAGTGTGTATTAAGAGATTGAATGTTCTTGATTGTCTAAAGGTGAAAAACAATGTGTTTTGGTGTAAGGTGATACAAGAGAAGCTATGGAAAATTTAGTTGATAAACAAAAGAGTTTATGTGTTGTAATGAGATTTTATGACCTAGAAGGTACTAGGAATTGTTAAGTGTTAAGATGGTGAAAGAAAGGAATTAAGGTGTTCTTAAGTGTTAAGATGCCTTGGGAATAGTCTTGGAGATTTAAAGAACTAATGGATGAATTTTGGATACACCCAGGTCATAGTGGAGATGTGGTAAAGTCTTGTGCAAAGTTTGGTGAACAATGGAAGTGTAATGCCTTGTGAAGGTTTAATGAGGAAACTTGTGGGAAAGACTTGAGGAGTGTGTGGTAAAGGGATGAGTGTGATACAAATGATGCGTGGATGGGTTATCTTGTGGTCAAAGAACACTTTGGTTAGTGGAAGTTTTAAGCAAAAACTACAAGTTATAAGTAAAGTAAAATGTTCTAAGTGTTAAGGATTTAGTAAAAGTTTGAGTAAAAGTTTAAGGAGTTTTTGGGATGATTATAGAGGGTTTTAGTGTGCCAAAAATGTTAAAACTGTGGGAAAACATGTGTAATGCATAGGAAAAGATTGGGGTGAATTGGAGTTCTAAATGAGGAGAAAAACGGTTTTTAAAATGGGGTCTGTTCTGGACCGCCCCTGTGGGGAGTCCAGTGCAGAGAAGTGAAAAAAAAACGTGTAGCTTCTGTTGTGGACCGCCCCTGGGACCGCCCCAGAGGGGCGGTCCAGACCAGAGATGAAGAAAAAAATTTGTTTAAGGCTCCTAATGATGGAGGATTGGATGGCAATGGTTTTAGATGATGTTTAGGCCTTGTTGGTGACATATAAAGGCCTTAAAATGTGTAAATAAGAGTTAGGTTTGATGTGAGAGTTGTGAACTTAAGATCACAAGAGTAACTTAAATATAACGGGATGACGGGGTTAACTATGGGCGCATTAGACGTTAAACAAGCATGTTACTCCAATGTTAATGAAAGTAATTGTGATTTACCAGTTGTACGGATTTGTTCGAGGAAACTAGGAGGACACAATATAGTAGACCGTGGTGAAGGTATGGTTTTCTTGCAACCTGTTCCTACCGATTACACCGGCTTGTATGCCAACTTGTTTTTCTGAGTGTTTGCGACCTTGTAAGATAAAACATGTAATGAGTTTATAGCAATTCATTTATGTGGTGGTTCAATTCCGATAACCATTTAACCTCGAAAGTGTTAAACCTTAGCTAACTGAGTCTAGGATCACATGAGAGATCGGTATTCGGATTTAACGACCCGAACCATGGGACGTTTTAACCACGGCTATGCGTGAGTTAATTGTGTGATGTTTGTGTGTGAATGTATGGACCTCCCTCGTGTGTTTAATCCAGTTGTAATACCTTATGGTGTGTGGGTGTAATAGGTTCCATAATGGAGCTCTAACTTGTTTACTTATAAGTATATATGTACTAATGGGGGGGGGTGAGGAATCCGGTCGTCCCGGTCGCGCGTTGTTTGGGAGTGGTATCCATCCTTGCTTTACCTTCCTCTCTGTTAAGGTTGATTTCCTTCTTGGTCTTCAATCTCCCACTAGCTTACTCCAAAGCTTACCTATCCTGACTTATGATCGGCCTAGGGGGAATATGTGTTTTGTGTGGTGTGTTCGGGTCACTATATCCGATCCATCTTAACTTAAGTTACTTGTCCGACTATTAGAACGGTAATGAGTGTTGTATAACGAGCTTGACATGATGGTAATATCATTCTCTAGGCTCACAAGTGAATTAACTAAGTTTGGGTCAGTTCCTAAAGAGAACCGTTCCCGTTATGTTATGTGTTATTGTTGTACTGCAATTCCTATTGCGATGTTATGTTATATGTACGTTGTAACGTGAAATGTGTTTTATGTGGAGCACGTGGATCATGGATATGAATCCCAGTTTATAATAAAGGTGTTTAAGGATAACCCGATTATTGGGTAAGTGTCGTCTATTAAGGGAGTAGCTCCATTAGAGGAGAACCCTCTAGGGTTAAGGAACACAATGAGTGATTTACCAAGTATGAATGTGTTGTCTGTTTTGTTGAGCCCCATAGTTGGTGGGATGTAATGTGTGTGTGTTATAGTTTACATGCATGATTCAAATATAATCAACCGCATGCTAAGACGACAATTAGTTGTGCGTGGCCCGGTAGCATGCGGGCTGCGGATTACCATACCAGCAAAGGTGCTGAGCCCCTTGGGGGCCACCCTTTCTTCTCTTTCCTATTTCAGGTACAAGGAGCTGGAAACCGTTCGAGAGTAGGACGGGTAGTCGTTTGTACATGGGTAGTCATTTAAGTTGTATATGTACAGTAGGTGTAGTAAGACCGAAATTGTTATCGGCATTAGTTGTAAATACTCGGTACAGTTGGAAGGTATATGTATGTGTTGTTGTAAATGGAAAGGGATAGAATGCGTAGTCGCTCGGGAATCTAGTCCATCAGACCGATACAATGTATATGTAATAGCCTTGTTAGCCACATGGGTGGTTAACGGCGTGTAACACCAACGAGTAAAGTAATGTGATGAAGTATGTTTTCCGCTGCAGTTAGTTTGTTAAGTGTGTTGTTGTTGGATGGGGTGTTACAAAAGTGGTATCAGAGCGAAGTATCACTCTGATGACTGAATTACCGAGCTTAGGAAGTACCGAGTTAGGATTTTAGTACTTTGGGTTAAGGGTTGAGTGATAGCGTGAGAGATACGCTAGTTAGGAATTACCAGTGAATACTGAAAACCTACTATATCCTTCCCGCCCTCCACAATCCCTGTTTTATAACTTGGGAAACAACGCCAGAGAGATGGAAGTCCTCTCATACTCGGGAAACCCGATCTGGCTGTTATTAAATACCTCTAAAGGTACGGAGAACCTGTCATATGGTAGATCTCGAAAACTGGGAATCTCGGAGACGGTTTCCATCTGAACAATGTTAACCGCATTTAATAGCGAAGAATGAAGAATCTTGTGTATAGAAGAATAGAATTTCCGGCAACCTGGGTCGACATGCCGAGCAGTCGAGAATAACCAGCTTGCAACGCACCAACTGTGCAACAGGCAAGAAGTAAAGTAACGGAACCCGAGACACATGTCTACGGGAAAATAATACACCAACGTGTACCAACCGACGAAGGAACTACAACATAGTACCCAACAAGAGACAAGTCTCAGTAACCACGACAAATGCGTGGAACAGGCTACGAAGGATACAGTACTAAGTAAAAGGGTCTTCCAGAATGGGAAACCCTAGTTAGTGATTATCGTGTGAAGACAGTGGGAAGTCACCGAGAGGATTCATTGTCAGGACTGTAAGGTCAAGTAAGGGCCAACAGGGCCACTGATACAGTGCGGGTGAGAACAATACCGCAACCGGTGTGTGTTTAACCGAGAGCCAGTTAGCATGGCGCACTTGCCATAGCAAGTGCTGCTATAACAGGGCTGTTCAGGAAAATTTTTAACAAATACAAAGTACTTAGTAAAGTACCATGAAGTTAAGTGAGATCATCATGACCATGGAAGGGCTTAATAGCCTAACCTCTGTAATTGGAAATACACCAGTCAGCAGGAAGCTAGACTTGGTTAAGGCAAGAAGACGTTGTGAAACCATGAAATTTTTTTCTTTCAAACTCTTTTCTTTCAAACCAGATTTTCTTTCAAACCTATACTCATTTTTAACCTTCCTTTAAAACCAAACCAGTAAACTAAAGGCTAGTTGACAAGGATACAACAGTGGATAAACTTTCCCTCGATTAAGTTCGGGAAGCACGGAATGCATGTTGTCATAGGACAATATAAGGGAGTTGACAAAAGAATACTTCACCTAGGCGTGTGACAGACACTACGAGTGTACCAACTGTAATGTGGACGACCGCACTCCGATAGGAGCTTGTGGGCCTGACAGACCTACTTATGGGTTAGTTGGGTAAGTAGCAATGTATCAGCATGGTACCCCCATATGTATACAAGTAGAGTCCGGAACACGGAAGGTAGTCGACTCCGTACTACGGTCAGCAGTGTAAGTCAATCAAGAGCAAAGGATTACCGAGAATGGTTGAAGTAAAGGAACTTAGTTAATTTAACGAGACTAAAGGAGTTAGTGAATTTGTTTCAAGGAAATGTTTAAGAGTCAGGGAATACAAAGTGCACTAACTGTTATGTAAAGACATAGCATATGTCTTAAGGATCCCAGGGATAACATGATAGCTGGAATGGTGACCCAGCCTGTGCATGGCAAGCAGATGCCTAATGTGGACACATTAATGTGCAATGAACAGGATGAAACTCCCAGAATGAGTACCTACACTACCAGGAAATGTTGATCTTCACAGAGAGGATAATAAGCCAGTTAAGAACGCAAACGGCATGGCTAACTGAATATACCAATAAGTGCGAACCAGATGTAATGGCATAACTTAGCAACACCCAGAGCAATCCTTGAAGGGTGTTCACATCAACGATAGTTGAACGAAATAACGTGACAGAAACACAAGGGTTGAAACTAACACCCAGTCTAGACATGAGTTGTCAGGAGACAGACTGACAATCCTAAGGGGCATCCCATGAAAGGAAACAGAATGCAACGACCTTTCATGGAGCTCAATATGATATCCAAATCATGTAATGTTGTACAGAGAAGTAAATGTGTATGAACAGCCTACAATGAGCAGAGCTCGAGGCAGTAAGGCTACTAAGCCACAAGCAAATGTGTTAGGTAAATTTGAATCAATTGTAGAAGTCTATGTTAATAAGTAAGTAAAGCGGATAACGAACCACTGCTAAGAGAGTGGGGATACCTCTTAACATTGTGAGACCGCAACAGCGGTAGTTATGTGAACCAAGTTCAAGAAACATGTTAAGATTGACCATGTTGTCGTTGCGAGAGAACAGATAGTTTGGTAGCATGTGAGTATAAGTAAAGCACCGACTGAATAACGCCGGTTTGTAACTCGAGTGATCAACGCTCAAGGAGCATTCAGTAGTCATCCAAATGAATGACGAACCATAATACGAATGATGTAAGTATATGTGTGGAAGCTAATATGACTGTGAATACCATATAAGTTGATGTTATACAATGAGAAAGACCAGTTTGAGTTAAACTCAGTGGAGATGCAAGGTAAGTGATGATAAACAGACTGGCAATAAGCTAGTAGTTGGTACTATGTGATAAGGAACTCAGTGTGAATTCCCATTGCTAATAAGAGATTTACTGTCAAGAGTTTACGCCTCTGCACTCTGTATGAGTGTTTTGGTATTGCACTTACGCAGTAATGATCAAGTGGGATAGCTGGGATTCGGGAAATGTTAATTGTGGAGGAAACAGCAAACGGCTTATAACGCCATAGTGACTGATGCATAATAAATGCAAGGTCGTACCAATGAAAGTACTAGTACAGAACCAAATGTGGAGGCATGGCTAGCATTAAGTGACTGTAGTAACCAGAATACCAAATATCGGTATGGAATATACCTCAAGTGTGGGAAATAGCCGAGAGAGCACTACACACTAGGTAGTAGCTCAACCTCAACCGACAGTAAGTCGGAAGGAATCGAGTCCGTCATCGTGAAATACGTAGCAGTTTACGCAGTAAGTTATTGGAGAAGGGGATGGAAAGTTTTGAAATTCACCGAATTCGCTCACGGTCAGAAATACCACGCATCGGTTGAGAAACCGTTGTTACCAAGATAAAGGTGATAATTG
The DNA here is from genome assembly GCA_023374045.1 of Limonium bicolor. Classification (NCBI taxonomy): domain Eukaryota; kingdom Viridiplantae; phylum Streptophyta; class Magnoliopsida; order Caryophyllales; family Plumbaginaceae; genus Limonium; species Limonium bicolor. Next base: position 488,861,114 of record CM041776.1, read on the forward strand.
GGGATGTACAATACAGTAAGAATAACGAATGGGGCAAACTAAGCCCTACAGTTATTAGAGTTTCGCAGCAGAAACTAGTGAGCCAGTGATTCAAGTGTTGAATGTGCATGGTGAACATGAGTGAACGGCTAATTACTAATTGTAACACCCCAACCGTTAATCTCATCATTACCTCTTAAACCTTCTCTAAATACTCTTACTCGCACAGCGGAACTCTAACTTACAACGAGGGGTGAAACAACGCCGTTAGCCACCCATGTGGCTAACCAGGCCTTCCTTACATACCGTAACGGTCTGATGAACTGGAACAACCGAGTACTTCATACAAATACAACAATCATTTCACTTCTTTACTATACCGAGTCTACATTATACGGATGCCGATAACATACTCGGACTTACACCTTATTCAAACGCATAAGTAATTACAATCTAACTACCCATGCTCACAGCAGTCCCCGTCCTACTCTCTCGAACGGTGGCCAGCTTCAGGTACCTGCACACTAAAAACGTTCCCCCTAGGGGGTCAGCTTTCGCTGCGCATGAAATTCGCATATACCGCGTGCTAACCGCGGTACGCCGACTACTTGGGTCGGATATACATGGAGTTCATTTTAATCAACAATATGCATCATGGCAATACAATATATATGTATATCATACAAGGAATCTACATCCAATCACGGAACACGATTCCTAACTAACATAACAATGTTGTTAGTGGTAACTGGTTACTCTTAGGCATTGAGGGTTACTCCTCACTACGCCTTGTTTACTTATTCAATACCTCGCCCGCTCTCTCGGGCTACTCATTCTTATACTTACCCATTCTCTCGGGTTACTCATACATATTCTCACCCCTTTCTCTCGGGTTACTCATACATATTCTCACCCCTTCTCTCGGGTTATTCATACTCAAGTTCTTGTAGATTCTCGAGACACTACAGGTCTCCTACGTCACGCTTGTTACTCTCTTTACATACTTAAGCCAAAACTCATGGCTCTCTAGCATAGTCTTACTTCCCCGGTTTCGACCCTACTCTGGGTCTAGCATGGTGGGAAGGTTCAACTAGCTCACGGAACTCTCTCTTAGTTCCTATCTCTTTTACTTAGGTCCGACTACTCTCGAACTACTCTCGTTCCCATACACTCCTCTCTCGGACTTATAGTATATCATGTATATTAGTCTAGAAGCATCATTCTCGATGTTTCTAATGACTTTGGGAACTTTACTTAAATTCGGGTAATCTTAGGTTTAAGTGTTACCCTCACAATCATATGCTTGTACATTCGGATATTTTCTTATACCGGGTAAAATCCTCATATAAGAGGTCGACCGTATCTCAAGGGAGTCACATAGTCCCTTAGGTCTCTTTTACCTTTCTATATGTTTACGTTATTGGACTAACTTCAATCCTCTCGATGGAGGTCATTTATCTCTCCACTCATATTTATTTCGTGGATTGTTTCTATAAGGTTCTCTAACCGTTATCGGGTATATACTCAACCCGTACATCTCCTCTCATTTTAGGGAGTTCGTATGTTTGTCTTATCGTTTTACTTTAATCGATAGCTTGTGTGTGTTTGCATAATACCATTGGTTATGTGACTACCCGTTCAACGGGTTTCTAGTCAATCAGTACTCACTAAGAGTCGGTCTATGCACTAAGTTAGACCACACCGGCATACAAGTATGTTAGCTCATTCAACATACATCAAGGCATACATAATCAAACAAGGGATTATTTTCATGCTTTAATCTTGATTAAGCCGGCACACAAACACACAAATCAGAGTAACTCGGTTAGCATACGGGGCATGAGAAAATCATACCTTTCACCGGGGTTTTTACTTTTACCGTGTCATCTCACCATGCTCGGGTCACGCACGACTCTCTGATAATGTTTCAAACATTATTATTAATACTAACATCATACGGAACATAATAAAATGTTACTCCCGTAGTTACCCCGTTATCCCGTTTTCTCGGTATTACTTTTATTAATTTGAGTTCTCACTTCTCAAACACTTCTAATACTTTCTAACACTTCTTAGGGCCTTAACATGTCACCAAACAAGGCCTTAACAACTTATAACATCATTAACACTTAAACCCCCATCATTAGGAACCTTTAAAATACTCTCTGTAGGTTTCTGGGGGTGGTCCGGGACTTGGTCCCCACCCTAAGTCCCGGACCATTACAAGGCATAACTCTCGGGCATTATTTCACTTTGGTCCGGGACTTCATTCAGGAGCTAAGTCCCGGACCATAAGGCAGGAGGAATCTCGGTTTAAAAATGGTATGTGGTCCGGGACTTGGGCATGGGACTAGGACCCGGACCAACATAGCAGGGAATTCTCGGGTTGAAAAGTGCACATGGTCCGGGACTTGGTCATGGGGTTAAGACCCGGACCAAACAAACAAACAACTCTCGGGGGATAAAATAGGGGTGGTCCGGGACTTGGTCTGGACCTAGGTCCCGGACCCTGCTACAGATTTTGCAAATTTTACAGTTTCTTCATCTGTTACAGGTCCTCTCTTTGCCCATTAATTAACCAACCTTCACCAACTAAAATCTTCATGTTTTAGTGGCTAATTACCCACCTTAATCACCTTAAACCAATCACCAAGTACACTCTCCAATCTAGCTCATTTTACTTAGATTCTTTACACTTACAACCTTGTTTTCTCTCTTGTTTTCTATCGGTTTGTAACAGATTTTGGTTTCTTCTTTAAACCATCCAAACCTCACATACTGATGCCATACCTAACTCCCAAATGACATTATTTTGCCCATAGAACACTCTTCTTCTTTGTTTGGTTTTCAAACCATTAACCACTCATCTTAAAACCTCTTAACAACCTAGTTTCTTCCTTTAATAAACACACTCAAGTCCATAATCTCCTAAACAAATTTTGACAGCACTTGGCTACCTCTTTAGCATATTCACCACACTAAAACAGCTCATTTACACTCCTTCATCCCTGTTTAATGAAGCACCAATAGCCACAATACACTAAATTCCACTTGCTCACACATATGTACTAGTTTAGACTCAAGCTTTATTCCCACACTTAAGCAACAATAAAACAGCTTCATTCATCATTAAACTGTAGTATCTCAACTACACTAATGCAAGATCATCCACACCACTTACAAAAATCTGTTTTTGCAAGAAGATAAACCAACTCAAGGTGAGTTTTTACCTTGTTTGTTTTCTGTTTTTCCTTTCTCTTCCTCCTCTTTCTCTTGCTCTTCCTTTTCTCTTCTTGTTTTACTCACCACACGAGGGCTATTGATTGCCAACTACAATCACCGCCCATTACACACATTCAACCACCAATTTATTTTTCCTCCACAAAACCTAATGTATATATTAAGTACTAGTTTTCAAACTTAAATCTAGATTTTACCTTAGAGAACCCAAATGAGTAGCTTGACAATCAAATGGAGCAGTTTCCAAACCCCCCACAAAAACGTGCGGTTCGGCTGAAATGAGGAGGCTTTCAACGTGAGAGAAAATAATCTCACAAATGGAAAAACAAGCTTGAAATGATCTCAATACTTACTTATTAATACCTCAAGGCATTAAGGAAGAGAAGAAGGGTTGAAATCAACTCTTCAAACTTCAAAAGCTCCAACGTCAATGGAGATGAAGGTGGAGGAATCGAAACTTTGATGGGTGGAGATCGAAGCTCTCACCGATACGAGTCCAACGGTACCAATTTCGCGCGATTCGGTGGAGAAATGAGCAAGATAGAGGTGAGACAAGGGAGAGGGTGGTGCTGTTGTTGTCGCGCGTACAGAGAGGAAGAAGAAGGAATTGCAAGGTCTGGAGCAATTTCAATACGTGAGTGAAGGAGAAGGTGAGGAGGTAAGCTTTTTATTTTACTTTTTCACTTTATACTATTTACTTTACTTACTTATTTATTTGTCTTGTTATTACTTAATAGCTAGCAAGCTATTAATGGGTGTACACTCATTAATCAAAACCGGCCCACACTAATTAATGGCCCGGGTCGTTTTTCGTCTTTTCGAATTAAACGCGTTTCGTCTCCCGGTTTCGTCACTATTCACTTACCGGGTCCGTTTTCCGGAATTTTCTCGTTTAATTAATTTTAATGGTATTAAGCTTCCATTAATATTAATATAGTTATTTAATCAACTATAATTTTTACGGGTCCATTTGACCACTTAAAGTCGTTTTCGGGTTTTCGAAAAACGTGCTTAAAACTCCGTTAGCATTTTTAATCCATTATTTGGATCCGTTTTCTTCGGGAATCATTCCCGTACACTAATTAGGCCTAACTAAGCCTTAGGAATCCATCTCGGACCCTTACGAGATCATTTATCTCTTATTTAAATTTAATGCGCATTTTAGCGTTTTTCGCGTTTAACGCATTTTCTCTTTTCTTTTGGTTTTATTCTTTTCACCAATACTCTCTAGGCACAATTAGGCCCTTAATAATTTTATTAGAGTAATTAAATCACCATTTTTAGATCCGGGGTATTAAAATCTACCCCCCTTAGGAACTTTGTCCTCAAAGTTGGTGAATCTAAATGGTTGCTCTCAGGGGCACGCTATGCCAAGGTTATAATACATGTACAACCTTACTGACTCCACAAGTCAGTCTCATTTCATACTACACATACTACACACATATCACAGCATGTATAGCAATCAAAAATACTCTTTTTACTCTCTCCATGGAATCGGTCCGAAGACAAGAAGGCACTACAGTCCTCGAATCCATATTGAGTAATATACTATTGATCCCTCAGGTACCGGTCACGTTGAACACTTACTCTTTCTGGTTCACGGCCGTTTCATGACAAATGGGCACTTACTCTCTCTGGCCCACGGTCCCTTCGGTTCTGATCAAAACGTTACACATATACATATCCTCAGGCACTCTGGTTGACTCACTCAACACAGGAACATCTCAGGGTATTCTCCCCGTCCCGCTGCCTTTGGAAAAATCACACACTGTCACCGCCCCAACCGGTCACTTAGGACCGCCGCACGTACGGTGAAATGGTTTCAAAACTAATACACGCCCACCGTTCTACCGGTCATCACGACTTAAGGCCACAGCCATCGGCGGGTGATAGCGGTTTCAAAACCAGTTTCATTTCCATCTTCATACTTGAAGAAAATTCTTTTTCAAAATCTATTTGAAAATTCTTTTTAAAACATCACACAACTCCAAATCAAATTTATGGTAGTTGCCTCTTTTCTTAGCGTGATTACTTGTGACCACTTATAGGGAGCTTCAGGAATCATCTAACCCTGATGTGATCAGCATCAGTGTTGAACTATCCTTCCACCCCAATTTGTGTTCGGTTTCCCTTGATCGCTAGCAGATCAAGTTCCACCTCCCACGTCAGTTTCAAACAATCAGATAGTCAAACATTTTTGTTTTCTATCTTTTACTCTTTCTAGTCATATTCACGAAACAATTCGTTTCCATTAATCTCTAGTTCCTAGTACTTAGGTCATTTGTCATTCGCATTGCTTCACTACTTTACCTAGGTATTCCATACCTATGGCTTCATTTACTCAAATTGTTGCTCAATTTAAAACACATAACATACAACTCCAAAGGATGGAACTCACTCCATCTATCATTCTCAAATAAAATCACCTAGGGAACTCACTCCCTCTTAGGTTACACATCGGTTTCATGCCGATTCATACTCATCATATCTCATGTCTAATCTCACTAGACATATACTATAGGGATTCTCATTCCCTAGGAGTCTCTCTACTCCTCTTTTCATATTTATTACATACACATTACTCGCATCTCTCATGCATAATACTCATACTTACGCGATGAATGGGTAGACATGTTTATGTAACATGAGTTCCAATCATCAAAACAATTTCTTTTTGTGCTATGCACATAGTAGTTTACGCACCAATACGTAAAACATACTCTAAGCGGTTTCTCGCCCTACCCCCCTTAAAAGGGGTTACGCCCGCGTAACCAACCATATGTTATCATTGAACATTGGTTAATTAACTCATAACCGGGTTCGGTTCTAGCCTCTAAGGCTTCAAGGGGCTTATGACATAGGTACACTTAACCCTGAATCACGGTCCACAAGCTTCTGCTGCGTGACCTGATAACTAGAGCTTAATTCGCTCTTTGGTATTCTCAATGTATTTCAATCGTCGCTTGGTATCTCTTACCGTATGCGAATTCGATGAATTTCAGATTGTCTCTCCAGTTCTCTGGGAATCTACTTCGTATAACACTGTATACCTTTGTGATTATTCACTTATTTTTCCCGACTTGTTGTCGGTTGAGGTCAAGCTACTACTTAGCATGTAGTGCTTCCTCGTTTAATAGGCTCATGGATTATGTTTGTTTCTTGGTTCTGTACCAGAGTTCTTCATTCATACTACTCTGCATTTTTTTTTTTTCCACATATCGATCCTGGGCCCTGTGGGTTACTGCCCACGTTCTTTGTGCATCTTGGCCAATGGCCGCACGGTTATCTCTCTAATTCTCACTCAACAGGCTTTGTTGACATTTCTCAATTCCTGGCTCTCCCACTCGATCATCACCGCACAAGTGCAATACCAAAACACTCAGTCATACAGAGTGCAGAAGCGTAAACCCTTGACAGTAAATCTCTCATGGGATAGGAATGATTATGTCTCCTTACCACATTTTCTCATCAACCTCATATCATGAACTGGCTATACTCTTACAATGGTTGCTTGCTGCGTACCATGTTCTTTCTCATTTCTATGGCATCCGCTACTACTTTAGCTTCCGCCAGGTGTTCTCGCCATTTACACTGGCTTGCCATTCACTTGGCTCAACAATATACGTATTCTTTAAATCTCCCTGCGCGCTTGCGCACTGCTTACTCTGCAGTTCATACTGTACACATACAGTGTTCACTACTCATCCGATTACTCTATCGGTTTCCTTTGTACTGCCATCAAGGTTCCTCTTTACACACTACTATGGTTCATACGCTCCTTGGCAATATACACATGCTCAAGTTTTACTACACCGCTCTAGCGGTTTCACATTACATACTTAGGTGGTAGCCTTTCTCTGGAGGACTCACGCAAATGCTGCTCCATAGGCCCCACAATAACAAGTGGTATCCCCACTCTAAGGTAGTGGTTCATTCTCCACTGTTCCTCTTATGCCTCTATGCATAGGTTTACAACGTTTGGATCTACGTATTGTAGTTGGTTTTATCGGCTTACAAGCCACCTTGCCTCGAGTCATGCTCCATGCGGGCTGTTTATATAGGTTTTTGCTTCTCCGTATACCATTAAATGGTTTGGAGGTATTACTGGGTTTTTAGATATGGTTGTCTCGTCACACTTCCAGACATGGAAGGCCCTTTAAATAACTTGATAGTTGTTTATGCCCTCTGGCAATCTAGGGTATCCCGTGTTACGAGGGATCCCTTCGGGTTCTACCCGAGTGTTTGCTTAAACACTTATGTTCTCAACACGATGTTTCGTTCAACTACTGTTGATTCCAGCACCCTTCTCGGATTGCTCCTGGGTGTTACTGAGTAATGCCATTACATCTGGCTTGTACTTATGGTTATATTCAGTTGCGACTTCGCCTTGCGGCTATGTCCTACTATCCCGTTTAGGGTTGTAATGTCTCCCATTATTGGGTAGATCCTTGGTACCTTCTTACCTACTAGTTAGGTCGTTATTCTCTTCAGTGAGGTATAAAGTGGGAATTCTATCCCATTCATCAAATATTGATATATTCATTTTAGGTATCCGCCGTATTGTTTATACTGGTATTCTTCCAGTTGTCCATATCCAATGTCTACTTAATACTCTGTGCTTCTCGCACTTCTTAACGTTATGTCCTTAGATCCATCATCTTCTGGATTCTTGACTCCTTTAGCTTGATAAGCTTCCTTGTGTTCTTCGATCATTCGAGGTGTCCAACTTCTCGGTTTGAATTGGCTCTTTCGTCCGTAGTATGGAGTGGGCTACTTCCCGTGTACCGTACTCTACTTGTATACATACATGGAGTATCTTATTGATACGTTACCACTTACCCAACTAACTCATAATTGGTCTGTCAGGCCCGCAAGCTCCTTTGGAGTGCGGTCGTTCCATGTCTCATTTGTGTACACTTGTAGTGTCGGTCACGCCTAAGTGAAGTATTCTGTTGCCAACTCCTCTTATATGGTCCTATAATGACTTACCGTGATTCTCTGGTTTGGTTTTAAAATTTGGGGGTTTTTGGAAAACTTGCGTTTTTAAAGAAAATTTGAGTTTAGAAAATAAAATTTTCATGGCATTTCTGCCGGTTGCTTCTTACCAGGTCTAGCTTCTCGCCGACCGGTATGTCTTATAAGTGGTCAGGCTGTTAGGCCTTTCCAAGTTTCATTTCAGAATTCTTAGGGTTTCTTGCATATTGCTGCTTCTCGCCATTTGGTACTTGCTAAGTACTGGTCGCTTGCAAAGCTCTTCTTATTGGTCCCGCTATTACTGCACTTGCCGTGGCAAGTGCGCGGTACTGGCGGTTTTTGGGTTAACTCATACCGGTCACGGTATTGTTCACATTATATTTGGTAGCCTCGTTGGCTCTTCCTTGATCCCCTAGTTGGATAACTGCTCCTTGGAGCTGATTCTCATTCATCTTGACATGACTGTCATTCCTTAGGTGCTTCCCATTCTCGGAGTTCCTTAATTACTTTAATGTTATGCTTTACTCGTTGCTCGTTCCCACGTCTTTACTGTGGTTACCGAGGTTTAACTTATTTAGGTACTACTTCTGTAGTCCTACTCGGGTATGTCCCGTAGCTATGCTCGAAGCTGTCTAAGCTGTATCAGTTAAGTATTGCAACCTCTTGGGTGTGGCAGGGTCGGTGCATCTACCTTTGACTAGATTCTCAGTCAATATGTATACCATGGATGGTATTAGTTAACTATGGCGGTCCGTAGACATGTGTCCCGGTTTTTGTTATTATCATTACGTCCGCCTTGTTGCACGGTTGGTGCCTTCTTTTTGCTGTTGCTCGGCCAGCTAGGTTCTCGCGACTGCTAAGCATGTCGCCCCAAGTTGCCACAGATTTCGGTCTCCTTGGATTAGGATTTCTCGATCTCTCGCCATTATGTGCGGTTATTGTCATTCCAGCGGGATCCGTCTCCGGGCTTTCCGGTTCTCGGGACTTACCGCATGACAGGTTCTGGTTCATATTGATATTAATAACTGCCAGATTGGGTTTCCCCGTCTCTCTGGCGTTCTTTCCCAAGCTTTTAATGCGGGGTTGTGGAGGGCGGGTCTGGTATTGTAGGTATCCAGAACATACTGGAAGTTCCTATCTAGCGCATCTCTCACGCTACCACTCAACCCATAGCCCTAAGTCTATATCCTAACTCGGTATTTCCTAAGCTCGGTATTTCCAGTCATCAGAGCGATACTTCGCTCTGATACCATTTTTGTAACACCCCAACCGTTAATCTCATCATTACCTCTTAAACTGTTCTAATACTCTTACTCGCAGCGGAACTCTAATTACAACGAGGGGTGAAACAACGCCGTTAGCCACCCATGTGGCTAACCAGGCCTTCTTACATACCGTAACGGTCTGATGACTGGAACAACCGAGTACTTCATACAAATACATCATTCACTTCTTTACTATACCGAGTCTACATTATACGGATGCCGATAACATACTCGGACTTACACCTTATTCAAACGCATAAGTAATTACAATCTAACTACCCATGCTCACAGCAGTCCCCGTCCTACTCTCTCGAACGGTGGCCAGCTTCAGTACCTGCACACTAAAAACGTTCCCCCTAGGGGGTCAGCTTTCGCTGCGCATGAAATTCGCATATACCGCGTGCTAACCGCGGTACGCCGACTACTTGGGTCGGATATACATGGAGTTCATTTTAATCAACAATGCATCATGGCAATACAATATATATGTATATCATACAAGGAATCTACATCCAATCACGGAACACGATTCCTAACTAACATAACAATGTTGTTAGTGGTAACTGGTTACTCTTAGGCATTGAGGGTTATCCTCACTACCTTGTTTACTTATTCAATACCTCACCCGCTCTCTCGGACTCATTCTTATACTTACCCATTCTCTCGGGTTACTCATACATATTCTCACCCCTTTCTCTCGGGTTACTCATACATATTCTCACCCCACTCTCGGGTTATTCATACTCAAGCTCTTGTAGATTCTCGAGACACTACAGGTCTCCTACGTCACGCTTGTTACTCTCTTTACATACTTAAGCCAAAACTCATGGCTCTCTAGCATAGTCTTACTTCCCCGGTTTCGACCCTACTCTGGGTCTAGCATGGTGGGAAGGTTCAACTAGCTCACGGAACTCTCTCTTAGTTCCTATCTCTTTTACTTAGGTCCGACTACTCTCGAACTACTCTCGTTCCCATACACTCCTCTCTCGGAGTTATAGTAATATCATGTATATTAGTCTAGAAGCATCATTCTCGATGTTTCTAATGACTTTGGGAACTTTACTTAAATTCGGGTAATCTTAGGTTTAAGTGTTACCCTCACAATCATATGCTTGTACATTCGGATATTTTCTTATACCGGGTAAAATCCTCATATAAGAGGTCGACCGTATCTCAAGGGAGTCACATAGTCCCTTAGGTCTCTTTTACCTTTCTTATATGTTTACGTTATTGGACTAACTTCAATCCTCTCGATGGAGGTCATTTATCTCTCCACTCATATTTATTTCGTGGATTGTTTCTATAAGGTTCTCTAACCGTTATCGGGTATATACTCAACCCGTACATCTCCTCTCATTTTAGGGAGTTCGTATGTTTGTCTTATCGTTTTACTTTAATCGATAGCTTGTGTGTGTTTGCATAATACCATTGGTTATGTGACTACCCGTTCAACGGGTTTCTAGTCAATCAGTACTCACTAAGAGTCGGTCTATGCACTAAGTTAGACCACACCGGCATACAAGTATGTTAGCTCATTCAACAACATACATCAAGGCATACATAATCAAACAAGGGATTATTTTCATGCTTTAATCTTGATTAAGCCGGCACACAAACACACAAATCAGAGTAACTCGGTTAGCATACGGGGCATGAGAAAATCATACCTTTCACCGGGGTTTTTACTTTTACCGTGTCATCTCACCATGCTCGGGTCACGCACGACTCTCTGATAATGTTTCAAACATTATTATTAATACTAACATCATACGGAACATAATAAAATGTTACTCCCGTAGTTACCCCGTTATCCCGTTTTCTCGGTTTTACTTTTATTAATTTGAGTTCTCACTTCTCAAACACTTCTAATACTTTCTAACACTTCTTAGGGCCTTAACATGTCACCAAACAAGGCCTTAACAACTTATAACATCATTAACACTTAAACCCCCATCATTAGGAACCTTTAAAATACTCTCGGTAGGTTTCTGGGGGTGGTCCGGGACTTGGTCCCCACCCTAAGTCCCGGACCATTACAAGGCATAACTCTCGGGCATTATTTCACTTTGGTCCGGGACTTCATTCAGGAGCTAAGTCCCGGACCATAAGGCAGGAAGAATCTCGGTTTAAAAATGGTATGTGGTCCGGGACTTGGGCATGGAGCTAGGACCCGGACCAACATAGCAGGGAATTCTCGGGTTGAAAAGTGCACATGGTCCGGGACTTGGTCATGGGGTTAAGACCCGGACCAAACAAACAAACAACTCTCGGGGGGTAAAATAGGGGTGGTCCGGGACTTGGTGCTGGACCTAGGTCCCGGACCCTGCTACAGATTTTGCAAATTTTACAGTTTCTTCATCTGTTACAGGTCCTCTCTTTGCCCATTAATTAACCAACCTTCACCAACTAAAATCTTCATGTTTTAGTGGCTAATTACCCACCTTAATCACCTTAAACCAATCACCAAGTACACTCTCCAATCTAGCTCATTTTACTTAGATTCTTTTACACTTACAACCTTGTTTTCTCTCTTGTTTTCTATCGGTTTGTAACAGATTTTGGTTTCTTCTTTAAACCATCCAAACCTCACATACTGATGCCATACCTAACTCCCAAATGACATTATTTTGCCCATAGAACACTCTTCTTCTTTGTTTGGTTTTCAAACCATTAACCACTCATCTTAAAACCTCTTAACAACCTAGTTTCTTCCTTTAATAAACACACTCAAGTCCATAATCTCCTAAACAAATTTTGACAGCACTTGGCTACCTCTTTAGCATATTCACCACACTAAAACAGCTCATTTACACTCCTTCATCCCTGTTTAATGAAGCACCAATAGCCACAATACACTAAATTCCACTTGCTCACACATATGTACTAGTTTAGACTCAAGCTTTATTCCCACACTTAAGCAACAATAAAACAGCTTCATTCATCATTAAACTGTAGTATCTCAACTACACTAATGCAAGATCATCCACACCACTTACAAAAATCTGTTTTTGCAAGAAGATAAACCAACTCAAGGTGAGTTTTTACCTTGTTTGTTTTCTGTTTTTCCTTTCTCTTCCTCCTCTTTCTCTTGCTCTTTCCTTTTCTCTTCTTGTTTTACTCACCACACGAGGGCTATTGATTGCCAACTACAATCACCGCCCATTACACACATTCAACCACCAATTTATTTTTCCTCCACAAAACCTAATGTATATATTAAGTACTAGTTTTCAAACTTAAATCTAGATTTTACCTTAGAGAACCCAAATGAGTAGCTTGACAATCAAATGGAGCAGTTTCCAAACCCCCCACAAAAACGTGCGGTTCGGCTGAAATGAGGAGGCTTTCAACGTGAGAGAAAATAATCTCACAAATGGAAAAACAGCTTGAAATGATCTCAATACTTACTTATTAATACCTCAAGGCATTAAGGAAGAGAAGAAGGGTTGAAATCAACTCTTCAAACTTCAAAGCTCCAACGTCAATGGAGATGAAGGTGGAGGAATCGAAACTTTGATGGGTGGAGATCGAAGCTCTCACCGATACGAGTCCAACGGTACCAATTTCGCGCGATTCGGTGGAGAAATGAGCAAGATAGAGGTGAGACAAGGGAGAGGGTGGTGCTGTTGTTGTCGCGCGTACAGAGAGGAAGAAGAAGGAATTGCAAGGTCTGGAGCAATTTCAATACGTGAGTGAAGAGAAGGTGAGGAGGTAAGCTTTTTATTTTACTTTTTCACTTTATACTATTTACTTTACTTACTTATTTATTTGTCTTGTTATTACTTAATAGCTAGCAAGCTATTAATGGCTGTACACTCATTAATCAAAACCGGCCCACACTAATTAATGGCCCGGGTCGTTTTTCGTCTTTTCGAATTAAAAGCGTTTCGTCTCCCGGTTTCGTCACTATTCACTTACCGGGTCCGTTTTCGGAATTTTCTCGTTTAATTAATTTTAATGGTTATTAAGCTTCCATTAATACTTAATAATAGTTATTTAATCAACTATAATTTTTACGGGTCCATTTGACCACTTAAAGTCACGTTTTCGGGTTTTCTCGAAAAACGTGCTTAAAAACTCCGTTAGCGTTTTAATCCTTTATCTGGATCCGTTTTCTTCGGGAATCATTCCCGTACACTAATTAGGCCTAACTAAGCCTTAGGAATCCATCTCGGACCCTTACGAGATCATTTATCTCTTATTTAAATTTAATGCGCATTTTAGCGTTTTTCGCGTTTAACGCATTTTCTCTTTTCTTTTGGTTTTATTCTTTTCACCAATACTCTCTAGGCACAATTAGGCCCTTAATAATTTTATTAGAGTAATTAAATCACCATTTTTAGATCCGGGGTATTAAACTAATGCCTAGAAGCCTCACAGGCCAGAACCGAAACCAGTTAAGAGTTAAAGCAAACTCCAATGAGAATTCTTGGTTTAGGGACTAAACCGCCAATATGGTCAAGATCCTCTAACCAGAACACATTGTATAACAGACCGCGTGGAAGTTAAAGTACTTCACGATGGCAGAACTTTGTAAACCAATGATTAAGTGATTGATTACGTGGGCATAGAGCTGATCATTCGGGCGGGCGGGCCGGGTTCGGGCCGGGCCGAAGGAAAATTTTAGGCCCGTTGGGCCTATTTTGAAAAACCAAGCCCGGTTTTTTACATGCTCGGGCCGGGCCGGGCTAGGCCCGGTTTTTTCCAGGTTTTGCCGAAGCCCGGCCCGCCCGGCCCGGTTTTTTAATTTTTTTTTATAAATTAAGAAAAAAAATCCTTCCTCTCTTTTCCTGCTCGCTTCCTCTCTTCTTCTCTCTTCTTCCCCTTTCTCTCTTCTCTCTCCTTTTTTGTCTATTTCTCTCCCAATCCTCTGTCTCTCTTCTATTTTAAAACATACTAATCTCCCATATAAAATCGGGCCGGGCCGGGCTTGCCCCCGGGCTCAAAAATGTGCCGCGGCCCGGCCCGGTTTTTTTTATTCGGGCCTGGTTTTATGTCCAGGCCCGCCCGGAAGCCCAATCGGACTCGGGCCTGTCGGGCTTTTTTACGGGCCGGGTCGGACCGGGCTGCCGGGCCGGACACATTATGATCACCTCTACGTGGGCATAATCCCTTTTAAGGGGGGTAGAGCGCAAAACCGCTTAGTGTATTTTACCGTACAAGTGTACGTGAACAATGTTGTGCATAACACAAAATAATTTGTTTTGATGATTGGTGTGTGTGTTACGTAAACATACGCATTCATTCATGGTTTAATTGTGGTAATTGTGCACAGAAGATGCGAATACCATTGTGATAAGTGTGTTTATTTGGTAACAGTTGTGTGTGATAGTACAAGTGTGGGGAGTAGAGAAACTCCCGGGGAACAAAACCCCAACAGTGTATAAATGTGAAATTGTGTGTTGTATTTTGATAAAATATATGTGTATATATACAATATAGTGATTCATGAGAGGGTATGAAACCGACATAGAACCTAGTGAGAATAAGATTCCCTAGGTAGCTGGATTTAAGTGAATGGAGATAACTGATAGACGGAGTTCTATTCCTTGGAGATGTATGATTATGACTAGAATGACTTAAAAGATAGAAAATTGGAAATGAGTGATTTACCTGATGCTTGAAATTGAAGTGGGAGGTGAAACTTGATTTTCATGAGATCAAGGGAAGCCGAACACAAATTGGGGTGGAAGGATAGTTCAACATTGATGCTGATCACATCAGGGTTGGATGATTCTTGAAGCTCCCTATAAGTGGTCACAAATAACCACGCTAAGAAAAGAAGAAAAGAGCATAAGTTGGACTTGGAGTTGTATGTGTTTTCAAAAGGATTTTCAATTGGTGTTTTCAAAACAGTCGGTTAACATTTGAAATAAAGGATTCTCTTATACTTAACCTAGTAAAGAATATTTTTGTAGTACTTGCTCACGAGCCGAGGACGCATGAGCCTTTGTCTTCGGACCGGTGACATGAGAAGTATATATGTTAAAGATTAAGTGATTGTTTTGATCTCCCAAAGGGACGGGGACCAGAAGGTGTCCATCGCGACCGGGTTCTGCGGGATCACAGTGTATATAAAAGGATATTTTTGGTTGTTATACATGCTATGACATGTTGTGGGGTATGTGTAATAAATATTATTTTGACCTTGAGTCCTAATGCGGATGAGTTCTAAATGTTGTTATGTTACCTAGACCTATGTGTCTAAATGTTGTTATGTTACCCAGACCTGACAGTCTAAGGGTTGTTATGTAAGTACAATGTTGTTAAGATACCCGGACCGTTGAGTCCGAGGTTATCATGTAAGTATGTTATGTTATGTATGGATGTGTATATGTTACCCGGACCGTTAAGTCCGAGGGTGTGATGTAAAGTATGTTTGGTTATGGAAGTTTTATTTGCAAGTAATCCCTGTGTTCTAATCCAAATGATGTGTGTGAAGTGTGAACTTCGAGGACGAAGTTCTTTTAAGGGGGTAGATTGAAATACCCCAAACCTTGATATGTTGTTTAAATTTTAAACTATGGTATATAAAGGCTAAAAAGTGCCTTAGAAACATCAGTGAACAATTTAAACCATAGTAAAACACAATAAAACACTAAGACACAGTTTGAGCAAAAACATGCTCTAAGCTTGGAAGTGAACTTGGTTAGGACCCAAAGAGCCTACCAAGACTTAATAATATTCAATTATGATTTAATAAGGCTAATAAGTCCTTAGGGAATGTTGGTGGACAATTAAACGAAACAAAACACAAGAAAACACCTTAAAGTCAATTTAAGCAAATACTTGCTCTAGACTTGGTGTAACCTTGTATAATACCTAAAGGTCATTCTTAGACCTTATAAACATGCTAATGAACATTTTAAATAAATTACTAAAGAAAACCAAGCTTGAAAACAAGTTAAAACACAAAATGTGCTTTAAGGAGTCTTAAAGCACATTTTTGAAAAATTGTCTTGTAAATGAGTTTTGAGTGGCTAAATGACCATCATTACTCTTTAATTAATATTTGTACTACTTAGTATCACATTAGAAAGTCTAAATCAATGGGAAATCAAAAATTTCACAAATACGCGCCTTGTTTTGTGAATAGTGCTCAAATAGTGCTAGTTTAAGTTATAAGTCAACATAAGTTGTTTAATTGGTCAACAAAGGCCATATATATGTTATATATTGAAGGGGCCACGGTTTTTAAGGTGGGGAGTCACCAACCTAGCCATCCAACTAAAGAAAAGAAAAAGAAATAAAGTAAAGTTACTATTTGCTTTTAAGCTTAAATATCTTGCAAAAGTGAGACCTCTCACCTCTCCTCTTCATTTCCTTGCCTTCCCACCGTGTTCTTCCTCTATTCTCCCAACCAGAACCGAGCTTGCTACAGCCCCTCTCTTCTCTAACTTCAATTGCTCACCAAATGTTCATTAATGCTCCAAATCAAATTCTAAGACCATATTTGTCTTAGTTAGACCAAGCTCTTCACTTCTATCTTTTCAAATCATCAAAAGCTTCATTTCGGTGCCATGGAGATTCACCATTGAAGGAGCTTGAGCTCATATTTTCATGCCTTGTCATTCTCCTTTGCTTCAAGGTAAGGAAAACCAAAGAAAATCTAAGTTTCCTCTCATTTTTGTATGTGTCCGAAAATTCACCTCACAATGGTGCTTTGTATTGCTCTATTAATAGCTTAATTCAAACTTCAAAGGACTAGGAGGAGTCCTATCTTGCTACTTAACCAAGCTCTCTTTCGAATTCCAAAGGTAATCATCAAATTTTGGTGTTTTAAGACACATACGTAAACCTAGGGTTTGACTATGAGTTTGGGTATTAAACTTAATGCTCATTACCCGTATATGTGTAATGGTTAGAAGATTGACAAGTGATAAAAGTTCCTTGCCGATTTTCAATCAAGAAAGAACAAGAGAAAACAAGTGAGAAAACTTGGAAAACAAAGAGGTAAATGATCTCTCTTGGTGTGGTTTTGTGTACTAGGAAATTGAGCTATATTTTCTTAATAAATAACCTAAAGAGCCAATGGGAAATGAGCTATAAAACTATCCACAAGGTGGACTAAAAGGACATGGGAGCATTGTTGTGTGTATTCGCAGGTTGAAGGCATTTAAATGTGGAGATTCAGTGTTTAAGTTTAATGCAATTTAAGGGCCTAAGAGCCATGTTATTTAAGGGCCTAAGTGCCAAGCAATTTAAGTTTATGCACTATATTGTGATGTAGTGTAGTTTAAAGGTTTAGTTGTGTGTAAAGAACATCTCTTGTGAAGGTGAATGTGTTTGATGGTTAAAGGATGAACAACCATATGTTTGTGTATAAGAGTGTGTATTAAGAGATTGAATGTTCTTGATTGTCTAAAGGTGAAAAACAATGTGTTTTGGTGTAAGGTGATACAAGAGAAGCTATGGCAAAATTTAGTTGATAAACAAAAGAGTTTATGTGTTGTAATGAGATTTTATGACCTAGAAGGTACTAGGAATTGTTAAGTGTTAAGATGGTGAAAGAAAGTGAATTAAGGTGTTCTTAAGTGTTAAGATGCCTTGGGCATAGTCTTGGAGATTTAGAGAACTAATGGATGAATTTCGGATACACCCAGGTCATAGTGGAGATGTGGTAAAGTCTTGTGCAAAGTTTAGTGAACAATGGAAGTGTAATGCCTTGTGAAGGTATAATGAGGAACTTGTGGGAAAGACTTGAGGAGTGTGTGTAAAGGGGATGAGTGTGATACAAAATGATGCAATAGGAGTGGTTATCTTATGGTCGAAGAACACTTTGGTTAGTGGAAGTTTTAAGCAAAAACTACAAGTTACAAGTGTAAGTAAAATGTTCTAAGAGTTAAGGATTTAGTAAAAGTTTGAGTAAAAGTTTAAGGAGTTTTTAGGATGATTATGGAGGGCTTTAATGTGCCAAAAAGATGTTAAAACATGTGGGAAAACATGTGTAATGCATAGGAAAAGATTGGGGTGAATTTGGAGTTCTAAATGAGGAGAAAAACGGTTTTTAAAATGGGGTCTGTTCTGGACCGCCCCTGTGGGGAGGTCCAGTGCAGAGAAGTGAAAAAAAACGTGTAGCTTCTGTTGTGGACCGCCCCTAGGACCGCCCCTTTGATGGGGCGGTCCAGACCAGAGATGAAGAAAAAAATTTGTTTAAGGCTCCTAATGATGGGGGATTGGATGGTAATGGTTTTAGATTATGTTTATGCCTTGTTTGGTGACATATAAAGGCCTTAAAATGTGTAAATAAGAGTTAGGTTTGATGTGAGAGTTGTGAACTTAAGATCACAAGAGTAACTTAAATATAACGGGATGACGGGGTTAACTATGGGCGCATTAGACGTTAAACAAGCATGTTACTCCAATGTTAATGGAAGTAATTGTGATGTTACCAGTTGTACGGGATTTGTTCGAGGAAACTAGGAGGACACAATATATTGGACCATGGTGAAAGGTATGGTTTTCTTGAAACCTGTGTCCTACCGGATTACACCGGCATGTATGCCAACTTGTTTTTCTGAGTGTTTGCCACCTTGTAAGATAAAAACATGTAATGAGTTTATAGCAATTCATTTATGTGGCGTGTTCAATTCCGATACCATTTAACCTCGAAAGTGTTAAACCTTTGCTAACTGAGTCTAGGATCACATGAGAGATCGGTATTCGGATTTAACGACCTGAACCATGGGACGTTCTAACCACGGCTATGCGTGAGTTAATTGTGTGATGTTTGTGTGTGAATGTATGGACCTCCCTCGTGTGTTTAATCCACTTGTAATACCTTATGGTGTGTGGGTGTAATAGGTTCCATAATGGAGCTCTAACTGTTTACTTATAAGTATATATGTACTAATGGGGGGGTGAGGAATCCGGTCGTTCCGGTCGCGCGTTGTTTGGGAGTGGGTATCCATCCTTGCTTTACCTTCCTCTCTGTTAAGGTTGATTTCCTTCTTCGTCTTCAATCTCCCACTAGCTTACTCCAAAGCTTACCTATCCTGACTTATGATCGGCCTAGGGGGAATATGTGTTTGTGTGGTGTGTTCGGGTCACTATATCCGATCCATCTTAACTTAAGTTACTCGTCCGACTATTAGGACGGTAATGAGTGTTGTATAACGAGCTTGACATGAGGGTAATATCATTCTCTAGGCTCACAAGTGAATTAACTAAGTTTGGGTCAGTTCCTAAAGAGAACCGTTCCCGTTATGTTATGTGTTATTGTTGTACTGCAATTCCTATTGCGATGTTATGTTATATGTACGTTGTAACGTGAAATGTGTTGTTATGTGGAGCACGTGGATCATGGATATGAAACCCAGTTTATAATAAAAGGCGTTTAAGGATAACCCGATTATTGGGTAAGTGTCGTCTATTAAGGGAGTAGCTCCATTAGAGGAGAACCCTCTAGGGTTAAGGAACACAATGAGTGATTTACCAAGTATGAATGTGTTGTCTGTTTTGTTGAGCCCCATAGTGGTGGGATGTAATGTGTTGTGTGTTTATAGTTTACATGCATGATTCAAATATAATCAACCGCATGCTAAGACGACAATTAGTTGTGCGTGGCCCTGTAGCATGCGGGCTGCGGGATTACCATACCAGCAAAGGTGCTGAGCCCCTTAGGGGCCACCCTTTCTTCTCTTTCCTATTTCAGGTACAAGGAGCTGGAAACCGTTCGAGAGTAGGACGGGGTAGTCGTTTGTACATGGGTAGTCATTTAAGTTGTATATGTACAGTAGGTGTAGTAAGACCGAAATTGTTATCGGCATTAGTTGTAAATACTCGGTACAGTTGGAAGGTATATGTATGTGTTGTTGTAAATGGAAAGGGATAGAATGCGTAGTCGCTTGGGAATCTAGTCCATCAGACCGATACAATGTATATGTAATAGCCTTGTTAGCCACGTGAGTGGTTAACGGCGTGTAACACCAACGAGTTAAGTAATGTGATGAAGTATGTTTTCCGCTGCAGTTAGTTGTTAAGTGTGTTGTTGTTGGATGGGGTGTTACAGGGCGTATCAATAGAGGGGAGAGCTGTTGCATTTGAGGCCCCTGAGGAGTTGTGTGGAGGTGCATCACCGCCGGAGCTGACTTTGGACCACACGCTGGCTGCACTCGCTGAGGTGGTAGGCCTTCCTTCGGTCAATGTGGTGAGGGAGCAGGGGTTCTACCATAAGGGCGGCATCCCCTACAGTAAGGTCTGGGATTGGTGTGGCCACGCAGATGCCACGTACGCCTGCGAGGCTCATGGCTATCCATTATACTTGCTTGGATGCACATTATTCCCTGACAAGGGGAACGACCAGTTACACCCTACACTTCCTGGCCTCTACAAGACATCGACACCATCTCAGAGTACGCGTGGGGTGCTACTACACTCGTACATCTCTATAGACAACTCAGTGTCTCTTCTCGTGCTGAGACGAAGACCATCGCTGGCTGTCTTACCCTACTGCAGGTCGGGAACAACTTCATTTACGAGCATGTTAAAAAATTGTCAATACTAGTGCTAAAAGTTTTTAAAATTTTGTAGTACTGGATCTATGAATATTTCCCTGGTATTTGTCGTCGTCTGATGGTGAATACCGCCTCAACTGTGCCATCCGCGGTGAGGTTTGCCAAGATTGAGGGTCGACATATTACGGATCACAGCTGACTTGTGGAGTATTGACGACATTTGGACGCCCTTACACCCGACTAGGTATGGTCCCATCACTTAAGAACTAAACATTTTTTTAATTATTTAACTTGTTATAATTAGTTGACAAATAGGGAAAATTTGAATTATAAGGTTGTGTGGACCCCGTTCGAAGAGGATGCGTGGGGCGTCCTGCAAGGTCGGTCCCGATGGTTCGGGCATCTACACATGATGGATATAGTTGAGCCCTACCATCCGAACCGGTGTATGCGGCAGTTTGGCATGGTCCAGATCATTCCCTCCACTCCACCCCTATGACCATATATGGCGGTACGGAAGAGGACCACCAGAGACTACATGGTTTTGCATGTTGCATCCCCGACGCTATGGAGCAGCCAGGCCAGCATGTATGCGACTGAGTTTGTACGCGCAGGACGCGCTTCCCCGGGTGATGACATGGAGGCAGATTACCTCGACTGGTATCTCGCTCGGACGCATCCTAGACTCATCCCTCCTGGCGGAGCTACAGCCCCGCCTCCTAATCTGAATGTAAGTGGTTATATCATTTCATCTGCATAATATATTAGTCAATTGTTGCATATTAATCTACAAATGTTTCATATGTTTACATCCACAGGTCGCGCTCACGACTATTGCACAGCTGATGGAACCGTACTACCCGGCCCCGCCCCCGATGGATGGCTGGTGCAGATATCTCTCGACGACATATTTGGGACAGGTCTAGCACTTCAGGAACTCACATCAAACTCGGGGGGGGGGGGGGAGGGTGGTAGAGGGAGGGGTCATAGAGGGGGTGGCAGATCAGGGGGGGTTTCTATGCCACCATTCCAGAGGGGTGGTAGATAGTGTTAGTTGTTTATCATCTGAGACTGGACGTTTTTTTGTCGTTACTTTTGTTGTACTTATCTTTTTTTTTACTCTCGTTGTATTTAACTTTTATTTAACGCTTGTAATGATAAATGCTTTGAGACTGTTACTTTGTTTACGTACTGTTTAATTTAAGAATCACATGACTATATGAATGTTTCCTAATAACATGAAAAGGGAACTCTAGCAGTGTATAAATAAAACTTTATAGCTCAGTAAATGGTCCCGAAAATAACGAAATCAGTTCAATGAATGTTATCAGGATTTAGGTATGTACGGACCTTTGGTGGTAACAAATTACCTATCTTATATTATTTGTTTGTAGTTTATTTATTTTTAACAAATACTGTATTAAACTATAAATTAATATTTAGTGTAGTACTGAAAACGATAAACTCACTATATGTAACTAACTTAACTAACTTATGCTGCATAATGTTACACTGCCAAATAACAGTTTTTAAAACAGCTACGAATATGCCAACACAAAATAGCCATCAAATTATGCTTCAATTGTAAAATATGGAATGTAACATTCTTTGAACTTTGGTAAGTAACGACATCTCCTAATTTTTACTAGTATATAAGTCGAGTGATAATCGGTATCTCTTTAGTCCGAATGACGTTCACGCACAATTAAATACCGCGAAAAGACGAGCAATTTAAATAGACAATTGCATGCATACATATATAGCACAAATATCGCTCTTAAGCAATGAAATCACGCAACATCTGAACACAAGGAAACCCTCAGGATGTTCATTCCACACATTAATTAACATACCGTGCACCGAAATATACGCTAGCGTGAAGATTCACGCTTGCCCGGTACTCCTCGTAGCTCTAGGATCTGGAATATATGTGTAACACCACATGTTAATTCCTAAGATCTCAACTAAATATGATATTTCTGAATAGATGTTAAATCCCGACAGTTAACCCCCTTAATTAGTTAGTTAAGATTGTTTGGGTTTTTCAAATGCGTTCGGGATTAGTTCAATTACCTGTTTGTTACGTTATTCGTAACTTGTAATATTGTATTACTACTTAGGATTAAATCCTTATAATCCATATAATTCATTCATAGGTTACTAATCTTGATCAAATATATACGTACTTACTTGTATATTATTTGTATATATATATATATATATATGCATATAACAATATAGTTTTATGTCTACATGTTATAATTGACCTTACAATGTTATTGCATCTTAAACTCTTATTAATTGTATGAGTTGGTCAAATTGACCCTCTTTGGTCAATTGAGTTGACTTGGTCAATTGTGTTGACTTGGGATAGTTTATCCAAGTCCACATGTTTATACAATTCATATATATTATAACACTTGGATTATATAGTTCACCCTCTATTCAATACTTTACAATTTAACACTAGACCTTTATCTAATATTTTATAATTGTATTATTCCAACTTATAACATTCCATTCTTAGTCTTATATGATTCCCAATCATATTATATAATTCTACCTCACTCCACATATTCATATATGTATGTGAATTATAAAACTCATTTATAAAGCTGGTATTCCTTATAATATATTCATCTCTTCCTTAATGCATATTAATACCTTACATTTGTTATAACATTTATAACATTACCTAGCATAGTCTAATATTTCATTTCCCACTATTCTAATTCTCACTACAACCCATACATTTTCATTAATTACAGTCTCACCCCACCAAATTATATAATGTTACTATTATATCCATATCATATAATATGACATTTCACTCTTATATTATAATTAACCTATGGTTTCTACCATATTAATTAATGCCGAACAGACCCGGTTTTTTTTCTCAACTCCCATACTTTTCTTTAATTACAAAGTGACCCCATTTAATTCTTAAACTTTACAATGTCATATTTAAATTATATATTATACACCTTAGTCAATTTAACTCCAAATAAATCTCCAAAATTCCCAAACAGACCCTAGTCTGTTACTAACTCCATATTACCTCAGAATTTTCGGAAATTACATTTCCACCTTATTTTATAACTTTTACATTTAATTCCTAAGCTTAATTTAAAGTTACAATTAAATTATTTAACTCATCTAATTTGGTCAAGGCCTCTAATATGGTCAAGGTTGACCTCCAAAATACTGCCTTGGCCACCCTTTTCCAATATTTACGAACTCACCCCCAATTTTCCTAGAATTTACAATTTAGCCCCAAACTTTGTAAAAACTTACAATTTTCATTTAAACTCATTTTTAACTCTAACTTTCAAATATATTATTCTATAGCCCTCTAATTTTTGTGTATTTATGGTTTTCCCCCAAACCTTATAATAAGTACATAATTAACTTTAAATGTAAATAAAAATGTAAATAACATAATAAAATGGCCTAAGTACATAGCCTTATTACAAACTTTAATTATAACATAAAATTACATATAAATGTTCATAAAAACAATTTATTCTCAGCTTTTTACCCAAGCAGCCCATAACTTTTGTTAATTGCACTTTAACTCCTTTATCTTATGATTATGACATTATAAGTCATGTTACCTTAGGTAACTTAGCCAAATGTGTTACTGTATCATTTTGAGCATTAATAATTCAATTTAACCCATTTAAGTTAATAACCATTAATGACATAACTTAGTTTAAAGCTTAAAAATGTATATTAAGCTTAACTTACTTGTTCAAGCTTCCAAAATCAGCAAGCAACCTTAATGATTCTCGGCCCTAATTTATAAAGGACCCTAGGTTAGTTTTAAGCTCAAAAATTAAGCATTAACTTGTTTATGAAGTCATTAAGGCTTAGTCATTTACTTACCCTCCAAAGATGAACTTTTAAGGTTTGATTTCCACTCCTTGATCAAGATCAAAACCAAGGTTGAACACACCATTTCGGTACATCTTTTACATTGAAAGAAAGGATCAAATTAGGTCTTGAAAGGCTTAATAACATAAGGAACTTAAAGGCGTGAAAATGGACTTAAAAGAATCATGATTTACCTTGGTATTTCAAGGATATTCCATGGTCATTATCGGCCTATTTTTGGAGTACATGAAGAGATTTAGTTCTCCTCCAAAACCATACTAAAGAAGTTGATTAAAACAGGTGGAAAGGGCTATTTAAACTTACCCTTGGAAAACTCCTTAAAGGATGATTTTGTGATGGATTCGGCCACCTCTTTAAGAGTTTGAACGAGGTTATGTTCAAGCATGATAAGGGGAATAAAATGAGTGAAAATACTCATGGAAATCAGCCATTACAAGAGTAGAAAGGAAGGTGGAAGCTTAAGACACATTTTTACCTTAAGAAGTGATTTTATCTTTCCTTGCTCCGAATGTTGAATTCCAGCCGAAAATGTATAATTTCTTGCAAGAGTAACTCGGCTAGATTGAGAGGTAGGAGTGGGTTGATTGTTAGTTCAATGGATAGACAATGTACAGATGAAGAGAATGGTATATTATGTGACTTAAGAGCTTACCTTATGCACTTGGAGTTGGATTTCTCTTGCACTTGCTCAATAACTCAACAAAGCTGAAATGGAGTGTTTGGAGAGTTATAAAATCAGCTGGAATAGGAGGGAATGAAAGAGAAAGGCAAGTTTTGTCTTTTAAGGTAAGAAAAGTCATAAATGGAATAGTACTTGGATGACTAATCTCCTTAATTAGATATTTTACTAGCATATTCAAGCTGTCATCCTCCTATATATTGCCGCCCATTAAGGGTGTATTTAGGGGTGTAACACCCCAACTACAAAATCCACACTTAACCATTAATCACAGGGGAAATTACATCATAAACACTAATAAAAAGGGGCGGTGTTACACGCCGTTAGCCACCCACGTGGCTAACAAGGCTAATACTTACACAATGTACCGGTCTGATGGACTAGATTACCGAGAACTTAAACACTACAATACCATTCCATTCCTGAACCGAGTCAACAACATTTACATTACAAACCGTACCGAGTAATTTACATTCTATTGCCGATAACAAGTTCGGTCTCACTTTACTAACAAATGTACCTAACACAACATACACAACTCATGCTCCGCCATTCCCGTCCTACTCTCGAACGAAGGGCTGCTTCTTTGTACATGAAAAGTAATGGGTGGCCCCAAAGGGGCTCAGCACCTTTGCTGGTATGGTAATCGTGCAGCCCGCATGCTACCGAGCCACGCACAACTATTTGTCGTCTAAGCATACGGTTGATTATATTTAAATCATGCATGAAAAACTATAAACACACACTACAATCAACAAGTAATCAACACAAGAATACGATTATCAAGTATAACACATTAACGTTTACTAAATCACATTACTTGGTCTTTAGACCATGAGGGTTTTTACTTCGAGGGCTCCATTCTTATTGGTTAACACTTAGCCGTCTATTCGGGTTACACATATTTACATCTTATAATAACGTGGGGTTTGATATCGGTGATCAATGTACTCAACATAACAACATACATCACACATTAACATACACACAACATGGCTCAGGAAGAGTCTCGTGAGGACTCAGACCGAAATGAGGGTTAGCCAACTTATTAGAGCCTAGAGAATATTTTTATTCTCATGTTGAGCTCTTCACATAATAACCTACTGTTCTTCTTAGAGAAGAGGTGATCATAATGTGTCCGGCCCGGTAGCCCGGTCCGACCCGGCCCGTAAAAAAGCCCGACAGACCCGAGCCCGATTGGGCTTCCGGGCGGGCCTGGACATAAAACCAGGCCCGAATAAAAAACCGGGCCGGGCCGTGGCACATTTTTTGAGCCCGTGGGCAAGCCCGGCCCGGCCCGATTTTATATTTTTTATTATTATTTTTTAAAATGTAATAATACATATTTAATTTTATTATAATATATACAAAAATATATAATATATAAATTGTAATTAAGTTATATATATAATATATGAATCTATATTTAAATATATTAATTTTAAATTTTTTTCATTAATTTATATAAAAAAATTAAAAACCGGGCCGGGCGGGCCGGGCTTCGGCAAAACCTGGAAAAAACCGGGCCTGGCCCGGCCCGAGCATGTAAAAAACCGGGCTTGGTTTTTAAAAATAGGCCCGACGGGCCTAAAATTTTCCTCCGACCCGGCCCGAACCCGGCCCGCCCGCCCGAATGATCAGCTCTATAGAGAACGTATACTTTACTTAAGATGTGTCGGATATAATATAGCTCCGAACACACCGTACACAATTATTTTACTTAAATGTGTTGGTCATAATATAGACCCGAGCACACCATACACAAATCCCCCTAGCCCCGAATAATAGTCAAGGTAGGAGAGAGAAGGAAATAAAGGTAAGTTGTTACTTTTTCTTATTTTGTCTTCTAATGAATTAAAATATAATAGAGTAATAGAGAGGGAGGGGGAAAAACGTGTGAGTGTAGTAAAAGGAGTTCAGATTTTACAAAAGTAAGTGAGGGCAATTCGGTCATTTAGCAAATAACACCCATGAAACCCGAATTAGCACTATTCATTAATCCCGGACCGTTTTCTGGATTTTTCTCGTTTTTTTAATTTTAATGGTTCTAGAAATTCCATTAATGATTAATTATAGTTATATAATCAACTATAATTTTTATGGGGTCATTTAACTGTTTAAAGTCACGTTTTCTGGTTTTCTCAAAAAACGCGCTTTAAAACTCCGTTAGCGTTTTAATCCATTATTTGGATCCGTTTTCTTCAGGAATTTTTCCCATATGTTCTTAGGGTGTAATTAGGGTATAAAAATATTTATAACCCTATTTAAGGTTATATACCTCCTAAGATAATTAATTATGCATTTTTACGTTTTGTGACTTTTACGCGTTTTCCTTTTTTCTTTTTGGTTTCTCTTTCTTCACCAATGTTCTTATGACTTAATTAGCCTTAGAATATCATAATTACATAATTAGTTAACACATAAAGGTTTGGGGTATTTCATTCTACCCCCCTTAAAAGAACTTTGTCCTCAAAGTTCCACAATTCTCATGCATCATTTAATTAGAATACAGGGGTTACTTTTACAACATAACTCTCACATCATTATACACCGGATGTAAACTTTCAGACTCAAGGTCCGGATAACATAACAACCTTCAGACTCATAGGTCTGGATAATGTTTATTACACATACCACATAATATGTCTTAGCATGTATAGCAATCGAAAATACCTTTTACATCTCTTCATGGGCTCGGTCTGAAGACTACAGGACATCACAATCCTCGAGTCCCATGTCGAGTACATATACACTGTGATCCCGCAGATGCCGGTCACAATGGACACTTTCTGGTCCCCGGTCCTTTGGAAGATCAAAACAATCACTTACTTTTTAACATATACTTCTAATGTCACCGGTCCGAAGACAAAGGCTCATACGTCCTCAGCTCGTGAGCAAGTAATACAAAAATATTCTTTACGAGGTTAAGTAGAATGAAAATCCTTGATTTGCAAATACCATTTGAAAATACCAATTGAAAATTCTTTTTCAAAACACAATACAACTCCAAATCCAAATTATGCTAATTGTACCTTATTCTTAACGTGATTATTTGTGACCACTTATAGGGAGCTTCAAGAGTCATCCAACCCTGATGTGATCAGCATCAGTGTTGAACTATCCTTCCACCCCAATTTGTGTCCAGTTTCCCTTGATCGCATGTAAATCAAGTTCCACCTTCAAACAAGCAACTAATTCAAACATTTACCATTTTCTATCTTTTTAATCCTTCTAGTCATAATCATAGAGCAATACATCTTCAAAGGATGGAACTCTGTCCATCAATTATTCTCAATTTGCCTCTAGTCAACTTACCTAGGGAATCCTATTCTCTCTAAGTTCTTCATCGGTTTCCTACCGATTCATACATCACAATACTATATATATGTATATACATATATATATATATATTTATAAAAACCCCAATACACATCACTATATTTGTCTCAAATAAACATATACTATCGGGATTTTAGTTCCCTGGGAGTTTCTCTACTCCCTTACACTTGTATTCACACACCACTTATAACAATGGTATTTGCATCTTTTGTGCGCAATTACCACAATTAAACCACGAATGAGTACGTATGTTCATGTAACATACGCACCAATCATCAGAACAATTATGTTGTGCTCATGCACAACATCGTAACAATTATTTTATGCTATGCACAACACCGTTCACGTACACTTGTACGTAAACATTCACTAAGCGTTTTTGCGCTCTACCCCCCTTAAAAGAGATTACGCCTGCGTAATTGACCATATGTTATTACTTAACATTGATTTAAGACGTTCCGTTGTCATAAAGTATTTTAACTTCCACACGGTTTATTTTTTTACAACGCGTTCCGGTCAGAGGACCTTAACTATATTGACGATTTAGTCCCTGGATGCAGAATTCTCATTGGAGTTTATTTAACTCATAACGTGTTTCGGTTCTGGCCTGTAAGGCTTCTAGACCTAAATTATTAGCCCTTTACTCGTATTTACTGCGTATATTAAACCTTTTGAATCATGGGCCCAATAGCTTCTGCTGCGTGACCATGATAACTCTAGAGCTTAGTTCTCTCGTTTCATTATTCACAACGTACTGTACATCTCCCTTTTTATCCCTATATTTTGGGAATGAAGGTTTCTCAACCGACGCGTGGTATTTCTTACCGTGCGCGAATTCGATGAGTTATAAATTTTCTATCCAGTTCTCTGATAATTTACTGTATATACAGCCGTTTATCTTCGTGATTATTCACTTGGTTTTTTTCCGACTTACTGTCGGTTGAGGTTGAGCTACTATCTAACATGTAGTGCTCCCTCTGTTGTTCTCACACACAAGGTATATTCTATACCTGTATTCGGTATTCAGTGCTTCTTTAGTCACTGACTCATGACTATTTCTCCTGCATCATGATTAACTATTTGACTCCGTACAACTACTCTTTCATTTGTATGACCTCACATATTCTATTCATTGGTCCTTATAACATTTATAAGTCTCATCCGCCTTTATTCGGTGGAACTTGTTTTTGTTTCGATTATTGGTATAACCAACGTTCTTCATCTCTCTATGGCTCAAGGCCGCACGGTCGGTTTCTAGCTTTTCACTCAACTGGCTTGCGCCATATTTACTGGTGTGTTTACCAATCTTCCGTATCTACTACGGGTTGGTTATTTAGTAATGGGGTACTATCGTCCCAAGGTTTATTGCTTCGGTTATCAACTGATCCTCTGGGGATATACTTCCAGTTCCGCATGCAATTGCAATAGGAATGAACATTGCCTTATTCGTGAGATTCCTTCGTCACACGATACAGGCTACTGGCTTTACTGCCTAGTCTATTTACTATCACTTACCTTCCGTCTTCACTGAGTCTAACTCAGAATTCTGTTTGTTCTCTATATCATTTGTACATAATGGTCGCTTGATGCGTACCAAGTTCTTATTAGTTATACAGCATTGATTTACATGGCATCCGCTGTTACTAGCTTCCGCTCAGGTACTTACGTTATTTATACTACGACTCGCCACTAACGTGGCTGATTACTGAATATGTTATTCCTTAAGTCCTTATGCTCCTTGAGCATTGTTCCATTTACATTTCATGCTGTACACACGTGGTGTTTGCTACTAAACTGACCACTCTTCCGGTTTTCCACAGTTGCTATTAAAGCTTCTTCCGCACACTAGTTTAGGAGATCACTCCATATACTCAAACTTTAATTTATCATATAAACAAACTAAGATGATCTCTTATTCATTACATATTTAATGGGATATCTTTGGATAATTTCCCGGTATATAGGTCTCGTTCTACTTACAATTACTGTATTTCAACAGGTGAAGGCCTTTTCCTGAGGGTTCATGTTTACACCTCTCTAGAGCCTCACAATACTGAGAGGTTTCCCCACCCTACTAAGGTGTGGTTCATTCTTCACTCTTATCACTTACATAACACAGTCCTTTTTCTTACTTGTGCCACTTCTGGCAATCACCATAATTATTTGAATTTACACATTGTATTAGTTCACGGTTTATAAGTCGTGTTGCCTCGAGCACTGCTCGTTGTCGGCTGTTCACACAGATTCCTACTTGTACTAGGCTCCATGATAGGGTTGTTGCATCACACTTCCTTTATTGGAGGCCCATTTCGTAATATCAGTTCGCTCCCTTGGCAATTTAGGGTATCCCCTGTTAGGTGGATTTCCCCTTGGTGATTGTCTGGGAATTCTATCCGGTTCATTGGACATTAACGTACCCATGTTGGGAATTTACCTTACTATGTATAGGCTGGGTATTCGTTCCAGCTATCATGTTTATCCCTCGTGATTCTTGAGACACATACGATGTCCTTACTTACTAGTCAGTGCACTTCGCACTTCCTGACTCTTAAGCATTTTCTTGTAATGAGTTCTCTAATTCCTTTAGTCTCTTCGACTTAACTGGGTTCTTTACTTCAATTGTTCGCGGTAATCGGTTAATATTTGCACTGCTGACTGTAGTATGGAGTCAACTACTCCCCGTGTTCCGTACTCCACTCGTATACATATGTGGGGTACCCTACTGATACATTCCTACTTACCTGACTAACTTATAAATAAGTCTGTCAGGCCCGCAAGCTCCTTCGGAGTGCAGTCGTCCCACATTTCGTTTTTGTATATTCGTAGTGTTCGTCACACGCCTATATGGAGTATTCTGTTGTCAACTCCTCTTATATCGTCCCATGACAACACACATTTGGTGCTTCCCGAACGTAATCAAGGGAAATTTGTCCATTGTCTACATTTAGTACAAACTGGATTCCTTCCCTCGGGTTAGTACCCTCGGGTTGTAGGATTGTCCTATGGTTGTCCGAATTGAACTAGGTATAACTTACCTACTGTGTGGCACTGAGGCCGGTGTAGGTCTTCCGGTTTTGGTTTTAAAGAAAATTTGAAGTTTGAGAGAAACTTTGAGTTTAAAAGAATGTTTGAATTTAAATATGAGTTTAGGAGAAAATTTGGTTTGAAAGAGGGTTTCAAGTAAATCTGAGTTTAGAAGAAAAAGTTAGGTTTGAAGGAAAATTCTTTGTGGTATTTAAAATGTCTTCACTCCTTGACCAAGTCTAGCTTCTCGCTGACTGGTATATTCTCAAATACATTGGTTAGGCCACTAAGCCCTTCCAGGTTTCAATCTTCAAGTTCTTGGATTCGTGATTCTATAATTACTTTATTCACCAATACGGTACTCTACTAAGTACTTCACCATCGTTAAAACCTTCCTGAATAGCCCCGTTATAACAACACTTGTCATGGCAAGTGCGCCATGCAGGCTGGCTATCGGTTCAACATGTACTGGATGCGGTATTACTTTTATCATTACCGTATTCGGTAGCCTTGTTGGCTCTTCCTTTGATCTTACAGTCGTGATAATAAATCTTCCGAGCGACTCACATTGGTCTTGACATGGTAGTCATTAACTAGGGTGACTCTCCATTCACTTAACTCTGCGTTCTTCCTTAATGTTCGTCTCCACGCATTCGCCGTGGTTACCGAGACTTGATTCTTGTTTACGTACTACGTCGTAGTCTTATTGAAGTATGTTTCACTAACACTCCCATAGTTGTCTAAACTATGATAATTCGGGTATTACAGCCTCTTTGATGTCGTAGGTTTGGAGTTATCCAACCTTGACTATTTCCTTAGTCGGTTAGTATACCGTTGGTGGTATTATCTAACAATTTTGGTACATGTGTCTCGGGTCTCATTACTTCACCTTTCTGCTACGTTGCACGGCTAGTGCGTTCCTTCTTGATGGTCAGTCATGGTTCTGTCGAATGCTAAGCATGTCGACCCATGCTGCCGGAAATCCTATTCTCCTATGCATAGGATTCTTCAATTCTCCGCTATTAAGTACGGTTAACGTCGTTCAGACGGGAACCGTCTCCAGGATTTCCAGTTCTTGAAGTCTACCGTATGACAGGCTTTGGTTCTTACAAAATAATTTATAACAGCCAGATCGGGTTTTTCCTGAGTATGAGAGAACTTTCCATCTCTCTGGCGTTCTTTCCCGAGTTATAAGACGGGGGTTGTGGAGGTCGGGTATGGATGTTGTAGGTATCCCATGCACACGGGGAATGCCTAACTAGCTTATCTCTCACGCTATCACTCAACCCTTAACCCAAAGTCTTAAACTCCTAACTCGGTACTTCCTAAGCTCGGTATTTCCAGTCATCAGAGCGATACTTCACTCTGATGCCACTTTTTGTAACACCCCAACTACAAACTCCACACTTAACCATTAATCGCAGCAGAAATTACATCATAAACACTAACCAAAAGGGGCGGTGTTACACGCCGTTAGCCACCCACGTGGCTAACAAGGCTAATACTTACACAATGTACCGGTTTGAAGGACTAGAATACCGAGCACTTAAACACTACAATATCATCCCATTCCTGAACCGAGTCAACAACATTTACATTACAAACTGTATCGAGTAATTTACATTCTATTGCCGATAACAAGTTCGGTCTCACTTTACTAACAAATGTACCTAACACAACATACACAACTCATGCTCCGCCATTCCCGTCCTACTCTCGAACGAAGGGCTACTTCTTTGTACCTGAAAAGTAATGGGTGGCCCCAAAGGGGCTCAGCACTTTTGCTGGTATTGTAATCGTGCAGCCCGCATGCTACCGGGCCACGCACAACTATTTGTCGTTGTAACACCCCCGAATAACAACCAACATTAAACGACGCGCCTAACGGTAACATGAGATGTCTACGCAGCGGTTTCTAACTCTATTCAGGTGCTACAGGTGCCAACCACCCACGTGGTTGACAGACCACATTACTAACACCAAGTTACGGTCTGCATGACTGGAAGCAGTCCTTAACCAAAACTCATATACGATATAAGATACAATTCCAAATACCAAGTGTCTACCGCAAAATCACCAAATCATAAACTGAAAATTACATCTCGGGTTTAGTAACAACCCATACATTAAACAGACTACTACAACTCAAAAATCATGCCCTGAAGGACTACCCCCACGGTAGCCATCCCACCTATGCTCCGTTATCGTCCTGCACAACCTGTAAAAATTGGGTTGTAAAGGACTCAGCAAACTACGCTGAGTATGAACGTGTGTAGCCCGTATGTTGCCGGGCTACACGACTACTTGGTCGAATAATATTAAGTCAATTTACATGCTATAATAAAGCAGTAAAGCAGGCCACAATACATCATGGTTTCATACACACTCAAGGGTAGCAAAGCATTAACAACAAGCAACCAAGCATAACATGCCGGCGTCATAGCAACATCAAACACGCAACCAAGCACAACAAGCTGCTAGTATAGCAACAGCAATCATGTAAATGGTAAAATGTGTACATAGGTATGTTATACCCATGATCCTCACTATGGGATCATTCGAGCGTTGTGTGTTTCATTTCTTTTCTCTTGTTCCCATAATATGTATTTTCTTCCTCTTTCCATGCACCCGGTCTGGGGATATAGTTAGATCCCGTGACCATATCATGTAGGTGCCAATCTTTCCTTGTTTCTTTAAGGATTATTTGTGAATTCTTTTATTACCACGTGTTGGAGGACGTCTCCTCCATAGCAAATTCCTCCATTCCCGACGTCATCCGTCGAGAAAGCGGAGTCGCCTCTGGACTCCAGGATAAATGCTCCACCAAATGCCAATCCTCCATTCCCAACGCCAAGAGTCGAGAAAGAGGAGTCACCTCTAGACTCCAGGATGTGCTGAGAAAGCGGGGTCACCCAGGGACCCCCAAAATATGTTCCACCATAGACGGTCAAAGGATCTGATATAGATACCAACTCCCGAGCATCCATACCGCACGGCCCGAGATGTTGTCTTCCCGGGTTAATCTCATGTTTCACCAGTTGGTATTTACTCATCATTACCATTAATAGTTTTACACCATAGTGGGTGTCGTTAGAAGTCCTCAATAGTTCGAGAGGAGTTTTCTCTTTGTATAGTTCTTTTGTTTTGTTTACGTAGTTCATCATGTTCCATCTCAAAGCTCCATAAACGAGAAGGGACTAAACTACTGTGAGCGCGCAAATAATATGCAACAAAGATATAGCAATCATATAAGCAAGATAAGCTACACTCAAAATTTCATGCTTTGATCTTATGGTCATTTTCACACAAGGCACACAGCAAACAAGCCGTGTAACATGGCAACATACGAACCACACATGTCCATACCTTAAAATAGTTGTCACAGATACTTGCACGAAGGTTCCCCGCTGCTCGTGGGACTCCTTCCTGTAATGATTGTTCGAGCGGGTTAGATCATCCGATTGTGTGTTATCGTTTGTAGTTCTATTCATAATGTTTAGCCTAGTCTTAGGTGTTATAGTTGCCAACGTTGGACCTACTTATCCTTTTAGCTTAGATCCGTTGTTTTAGTCAAGCAGTAACAATTAGGGTAATTCAAACTTGCCCCAATAAAATCCTCCCGTACTCCCTACGATTATTCCTAATGACCTTTCGATCCTCCATGACTTATCATATTTCTAAGTTTACAACCACTGGTGGTCTTTCTCGTTTAACCTACGAACCCCTTGGGCATTACAAGTGCCTAGCCTTAACGAAAGTCCTAATTTTTACGAGCCGTTAACTTTTAATTCCCCCGGCTTAGTTATCACCTTAATCTTGCCTAGATAATCTAACATCAACCTATTTCAACATCTTAGACACAATTTATGTTACCTTTCTAACACAGATACTAATAAAGATTGACATATATGCTCACTAGTTACCTAGGTAGCTTGTTCTAGTTTCTTTAACTAAGAATCCGATATTTTCCGATTCCTCATTGTATTTCAATACGGTTGAAACAAAAACCCACATTTAAACTATCTCGCCAAACTGACCCAATCCATGTCGTCTTAGCTCTTTCCTAGCTTTGGCCCTTAATAGAAGCTTAAGTTGTAACCTAATTTAATCCCTTTTCTTATGATCGGACCCACCGTTTCCAAATTCATCATCAACCACTCACTCTTTAGCTTCCCTCTTGATTTCTTATACTCACTCATAATATCATACCTCGGTTAAACAATTCATTCGCATGTGCTGTTTTGGTGCAGGAATCTCTGAATCTAGTTGTGGTTATAGTGTAGAAATTCCGGGATTAGTGTGTTGTGGTTGTTGGCCATCAAGCAGCTCAAAATCTGTTCCGATAGACTATATCTTGTTCAGCTATCCCACACCTATGCACATCAGAGGGAGGTTTATTTTGGTGCTGATAAGAAGGGGAGGAGACAACAGAAACTTGTTCCATTCGATTAATGACAGCAGCAGATCATGCTTGCGGGAACAGAAGAAGATGGACGCAGTGCGTAGATGCTCCTTATTCTTTGTTCAATAGATTTTGGTTTGTCTCCTAAGCACAAGGAGGAATGGAGTAGTAGGCAGAGCAGGTTTAGCTCACCAAACGCTCAGCTTCCCTTAGCTTCTACATCATTAGAACTAGGACTATGTTTCTGCCTAACTGCTGATAACTTGGATTTACTGGTGCAACAGCAGAGAGCGCCAGCTTCTGGTGTTATTATCAGCCGAGAAAAAGGATGAGCAGGAGTATCTATGTTACTTGTTTACTGAGAGTATACACAAGAGAAGTGAAGCAAGGTTGCTGGAAGAAAAGAGGGAAGTAGAGTATGTTTTAGGTTCGGGAATGAACCATTTCCTACCCTGGTTTCAGTCTGGTGTGCAGAGTTGCGGATTGCCCACAGTGCAGAAGATGAGAGACAAGATCAGAGGCAAAGAACATATCTTTGTTCAGTTGCATTCTACCGTGACCAAACAGAAGGGGAAGAAGGCAGCAGTTGGCTAGAGAAAGTTTCATCAATTCTGTAATAGTTTGATTTTACTTCTGAAGCAGCAAAGGCAACTCACTACTTCTATGCTTATTGTTCTTTCACCCTCCTCCTAGTATCATTTACCTGACATACACACTCAACTTTCCAGAACCAGACATACACTTCAGCTTTGATTTTATAAGTTTCCCTACACTTAGAATTCACCCCTTTATCTCGTTACTTATCCAGATTTTCCTCTGGTCATTCGTGAGGTGATTTGTTAAGTTAGCTAGCATTACTTCCCCTGGCAACTTCTGTTAGGATAGGAGTACTAATCAGATGAGTACATAAGTTTGTTAGTTGTCTTGACAGTTGGCATCTTCTTAGTTTTTCTTATTTTCTAGCTTTGTAGCTGGCATATAAAAACCCTCTCGATTAGTATTTTCAGCATACTGTTATCACTCACACAACTCACATAATAACAGAAGTATTCATCGTGTCTGATTCTCTTCCTTTCATGTTGTTTACTCTCTGTATCATCAGTATACCAAAACCAAAGCTACGGAGACCTGAACTTGCTAATCTTGTACAGCTCTTCCTCAGGTTTTTTTTTTGTTCATTAATCACTTTTCTAATCCTCCCTAGAATGTTTCCCCTCTTAGTCAAGTGTTTAGCAAGACCTTGAACTTAAAACAACCCAAATAACACCATGAATCTCACAGATACACTTCTTATACTGGAGCAAGAACACTTGCAGATTCTGACACTAGGTTGGTTTAGCCTCTTATTAATTCTTTTTGTTCACAATTGGACTTCTAGTTTGTTTACACTCAGCTTCACGGTTTGGCAAGCTTTTGGACCAGTCATTGAGCAGACACACTCTTCTAGTTTACATCAGGAAAGACAGTACATAGAACACAACAATTTCAGAACCTGGTATCCACTCCTGAGATACAATTTATTACTTCTGTTTCGATGTGCCAACCGTTTTCCTTTTGGGTTCCTTCATCTAACTTTTGCCAATGGAACTTCTAACTTGTTATCGGTAACTCTCAACCCTGTTTTTTTAACTTCCTAAAACCTGGTGTTTAGACCCCCATTTTGCCAGTACATTAACCTCACAGCACACATCAATTTTAGCTCATTGTTATCAGATTTATCAAGGCAACTCATAACCAGATCTTTCCTAAGTAACTCACTAGCTTATTATCTATGGGTTACTCTCATAAATTTTTGACAGATTAACTTCTTTAACTTGTTGTTTAGGCTACTAAACAACTAGTATATCAGATTTACATGCACAAGATTATTAACACCTTATTATCCCTAAAACTCCTCACTTGTTTCAGTAGTACCCTTGCTCGACCTGAAACGTTTTAAACCCAAAGTTAAGTTACCAGTTCGCCAGTATATCACTCCCACAGCACACACAATTTCTCAGTTCATGATTAACAGGTTTATCGAGAAAACACAATGACACCGACAACTGCAAATTCTGAAGCAGCCATCCAAGATCTTATCAATCAGGTTTTCAACTCCCTGAGTAGGAATCCATGTCAAGCACCATCAGAGAATGCTATCTTCAAGTGTTTTTCTCATTTTTATGTTTTTCCAATGTTTGTAGTAGTTAGTTTCCTTTATCATTTCGATAGTTTCTCTAAGTCTGTAATTTCCAACATTATCTCATGATTCATAAATAAATCATAGTTCCATTTTCACAATTCCTGTACATACCATTTTTCATTCATCGAAAAAGAAAAAATAAAATGATTTCCAGGAAAAGGATCACAGAGTAATCATTTCCCGACTATGGAATAGAACGATTTATCTCTTGTTTCTAAAAGTGAACATGCCACGCTAAGCATCACAACTCACCCCAAAACTTCCAAAACAACCCACGAAGCGGTTCCAAATCCACATCTTTCAAATTGTTGTCATAAACCCCAAATCAATACTGGGGGCAATCTGAGTTGAAGTTCGTCATCTTTCATCTTTGATTTAAATGTTCGAATGAGTTTCCAAGTGAAAATCTCGCGAGAGTGTTGAGTGGAAAAACCATGAGCGAACGAGTGTGTCATTTTTACACGACTCCGGTGAGACCACATTCAAAGGTAAGGTAAATGGCATAACTCCGACCGAAGGAGATAATTTGTAAATTTACTCTTAGACTTGCGAAAAGTAACAAAGAGCGGATACACAACTATCAGGAATGACGAAGCACCTAGGTACAGCACCACATAGACAAAAGCTTGTGAACCTTGACATTAAACCCTAGGCACCCCCGCTGAGCCTTCCATATACCTTTTCGATATTATGAACTCCACAAAAATGACCCAGCCAATGATGAATGTCCAGCCTGGTGACCAAAGGAAGCAAGGAGCCAGATTCTCGGATAATGTTTTCATCAATCCAAAGAAAGCAACGCCGCTATCAGCATGATGAAGCAATCCGCAAATGGTCCCAGAGTGACACAGGATCCAAAGAGCTCACATCAAAACAGCTCTCGAAGCCCAAAACCGGGAAACACAAGAACCCCGAAGGCAAAGTCAAGAAAGGATAAAACAAGGAGGCAAACCCGAAGTGCCTCGGGAAAATCCGAATGACAAAAAGAGGAATGGTGTAAAGGACGACTTCAAAAGTCCAAGTCCATAAGCTCGAAAGTAACGTCAACACGAAGCAGCTAGACGACTTCAAGACAAGGAAGATGATTCCGAGAAAAGAAGTAAATGCAACTTTGGTCACCCCTTTTAACTCCACATACCTTAAATATCCCTCCATGGTCCCGTTGTCTTTCATCACACCCCATGGCCATGTTATAAGCTTTAAGACTTCCGACTTGGTAGTTGTGTATCCAATCATGTGAAAGTAACAGATCAAATGCGTAAATCTATCAAATGTCAAATTCAATGGTCTAAAAGTTATGACCATGAGCGAGAAATGAGTGCAAACACCAAACACGTCGTGTGTAGGTTAGGAAGCACCACATCAATGCATAAGCCTTGACCCTGTGAGGATGAGACTTATTTGCACGCTTAATCAAAGAAAATACTGGGGGCAATTGATCGGAACAATCGATTGCCATGAACCCTAGCTCAGATTGTCCTAAGGAAAAAATACTGGGGGCAATCGTTGGTTCCAACAATTGCCATGACAACACCAATTGAAACCCAAAGCTTGAGCACCACCATCCCACCACAGGCACACATAAGCCCTTACCTCCACACAAAAACACCTCAGGCCCACATAAGCCCTTACCTCCACACAAATGCCACTTCACCACACAGGCTCACGTAAGCCCTTACCTTCACATCACACACCACAGGCACATATATGCCCTGATCACCACTCAAAAGATCTCTGCATCAAACACCACACCCCCACGATAGCATGTTCATCTCCTCGGAGGTAAATTACAAGTCTGAAATCTTTAGTCTGGAAATGATAATTTCACTTTCCTTTTCAGTAAACAGAATTTTCTTCAAACACTGCCACGTTTGGCACCTTCGTTAGCAATTTCTTGTCTTAAACAATTCTTCTTCAAACATCGCCATGTTTGGCATATTCCTAGCAATTTCTTGCCTTCAACAAATCTGCATCATCGCCATGTTTGGCATATTACTAGCAATTTCTTGCTTTCAACCAACCTACATCATCGCCATGTTTGGCATGTTCCTAGCAATTTCTTGCTTTCGACAAATTTGCATCATTAGCATATCATCCCCATATCATCATCACTTTCAACTCCAGGTTCCCGACACCTTATAATACTCGGCATAATCCATTCAACTTCAGGTTCCCGACACCTTATAATGCTCGGCGTATTCCATTCAAACTTCAGGTTCCCGACACCTTATAGTGCTTGGCGTATTCCATTTAATCTCAGGTTCCCGACACCTTATAATGCTCGGTGTATTCCATTCAATCTCAGGTTCCCGACACCTTATAATGCTCGGCGTAATCCATTCAACTTCAGGTTCCCGACACCTTATAATGCTCGGTGTATTCCATTCAATCTCAGGTTCCCGACACCTTATAATGCTCGGCGTATTCCATTCAATCTCAGGTTCCCGACACCTTATAATGCTCGGCGTATTCCATTCAATCTCAGGTTCCCGACACCTTATAATGCTCGGTGTATTCCATTCAATCTCAGGTTCCCGACACCTTATAATGCTCGGCGTATTCCATTCAACTTCAGGTTCCCGACACCTTAGAATGCTCGGTGTACTTAATTCCTTTTAAGGTAGTCAACGCCTTAGAATAGCTTGACATCATTTCATTCATTATAGGTAGTCAACGCATTAGAATCGCTTGGCATCCCTTCCACTTTACTCATAGGTAGTCAGCGCCTTAGAATAGCTCGACACAACCTGACGGATTTCAACTGCACGTGGGGTCTTTTAAGATCCAAAATTTTGGGGTATCACTCAAGCATCAACTAGCCTTTTCATTTCCATTACAAAGTCTAGTTGACGGGGGGCAATCTGTTATACCCAAAATTTCAACCCCCCCCCCCCGGAAGAGAGTCTCTACTAATCGGATAGTAGCGAGGGTTCCCGGTTCGATCGGCACATTTCAGAGTACTAGGGACAACTTAGTCATCTCCAGGGGCACTTTCGTAATTTTTCAAGGCTCCTAAGCCCCCGATAGGCTTTCTCTCTCCTCCAAATAAGGGTCAAATAATTCAAAATGCTTTGAAATTTTAACCCATGACAGAGGATGACATTTGAAGCATAATGGCGTTGGAATTTTGATTTTTCAAATTTCCAATATTTTTCTAGCAATTTCTGATTGAATCTGACGAGAAATTGAATTTAAAAATATTCCAATATCCAAAAAATTCGATTCCACTTTAGAAAATTCAGAAATATCATCCTTTACCCATGGGTAAAATTTCATAATCAAATTCCTTTTGGAAGCCCTTGAGCTAAAACGTCGGTAAATCTCGGTTTTTACCGGATTTTTCTATCTTTAAGGAAGCCTATATAAGGAACCTTATCCCATGATCAAATGAGAACCTCAAGAACCCTAGACCCTCAAAGAAGGCAGCCGTCTCATTCTCTTCACGTTTTTACACATCCAAGCACCAAAATCACATCAGAAATCCCCGAAATCACCATCTAAACACATTTTTCAACTCCTAACACATCAACAATCATCAAACATCAACCAAACCACCTCCAAAATGTGAAGAACACCTTCAACAATCAACAACCAGAAGCTCAGGTCGAACTCAATCTGGAACCGGCACCATCGGAGCCTCCGAAGAATCCCGACGTGAAGAATCCTCCTGAATTCAAAGGTAAAACAGGTTGCAATTCTACTTTTCTAACTCTCCACGACCTTATTAACTCTCTGTCAAATTTTGGGTTCAAACTAACCTTTTTACGCTTCTGTATTGCTAATTACTTTTGTTTCTGCCTTGTTACTTGTTCGTCAAGTTTCGTACATAATTCGACTTCAAACTGTGATCTTTCAATTACTAACATATTGTACATCTTTCAGGCTACACGTGCATAAATTTTGAGCCTAAAACACCTTCGGAACCACCATAAAACCCCCGTCTGTGGGTTGTCCGGGACCTCGGACCTATGGTCCGGGACCACGGACGGGTTGTCCGTGGCCACGGACACCCACGGACGGCGGCAGGAAGGATTTAAAATTTTAGGTTTTGCTAAACTATGTCCGGGCCTACGGACATCCTGTCCGTGGCCCCGGACTTTTCAAATTTTTGTTTTCTGTTTAATTCGACTTTTATTTTCACATAGGTTAACTAGGGTCCGTGGTTACGGACATTAGGTCCGTGGCTACGGACGGAAACAAAATTTGACCTAATTCTGCCTCCGAAACCCTAGTTTAGGTAACTTTCAATTTCACTTTAATTTTCTGTCAAAAAAAAAAAGAAGCGCGCACCTAGGTTAAAAACAACTTTGTAGAAAGCCGTAATTAAACTAAGTAGAGGAAAAACGACCTAGGAAGGGTAATGAAAGTAATTTGAACCCTAATTAAGTCGAATATCAAGCCCCCGAACCCGAACTCTCCTTTCCTAATTTGATCTAGGTAAAATTAGGTGGCAACTCACAATAGGTTCCAGTGAGCTAGCGTAGGTTTTAATAATTATTGTTATATGACATAGTTATTAACCTTAGGTTATAAGTGGACCTAAAACCCGACTAGATCCCAATCAACTTTAATCAACATAGGATAGGGTTTAAAATCGAGGCTCACAGTTAGACAGAAAATGAAGTCAATATTCAACTTTCGAACAATCAACAAAGCTTGAGTTCGATGGAGACATGGAGTAGATCAAATCGCCAAGGAAATTCGAAATTACAAGAAGCTGAGAAGAGTATGTTCCAGGTTTACCTTACTGTTGGATCTTGTGTTGCTTCAGGTTCACAGATCTCACTTGCTTCGGACATGCAACAAGGAGAAAATGGAGGTGCATGCTCAGATAGAAAACGTACGGGAAGGAGTAACAAGCTTGGGGGTTTTCAGTATTACCTTGCGCAGTTTCCTGATTCTCAGAAGAACGGTACAACTCCAAACTTCCGCCAGACCTGAGAGGAATAGGATGAGTTCT
This sequence comes from Limonium bicolor, assembly GCA_023374045.1. Lineage (NCBI taxonomy): Eukaryota > Viridiplantae > Streptophyta > Magnoliopsida > Caryophyllales > Plumbaginaceae > Limonium > Limonium bicolor. The sequence continues at coordinate 488,904,514 of CM041776.1, forward strand.
TAGGGAAACTTCCGACACTCTCCAAGGGATCATTCCCAGGCGCTTGCATGCGTGAAGAGGAGGGAAAACAGGAGGTAGAAGTTGAAGGTTTCCGATGGAAAAAACAAGGGAGTGGAGGAGAAGAATCGTTGTCGATTTACCTTGCATATTGGTCCTGTGCTGTTCTGGATTCACGACTGGTAACGGCTCCACGATTTGGACATGCAAGAGGAAGATCAAGTGGTTGAGTCATGGTGGGAATGTGGAAAGGAGTAGATCACCAAAAGGGACTAGTTTCAAAGCAGCAGTTTCAAGAATCACAAGAAGAGAAAGAGGCGCTTACCATGCTGAGCAATTACGGGAACTTGGAAGTTCCTCCTCTGAACTTGCGCCAAGCGTGCGAAACTGGGAAAAGGTGGAAAGCTCAGTGGCTTTATCGGTTGTAGACACCATTGGCGAGGAACAAGAGTAACGGTTGGAGAACGAATGAGCAATTCACATGGGGAAGATGGAAAGGCTACAGCGGTTTTGATAATAAATCGGTATAGTACATGACTGAGTGTGTATTGGTTTTAACTCTGTGGGACTTAAAGGATTCTCGGTTATGCAAGGCAGAAATGGGTAATGAATTAATTGTTAGTGACTTTGTAGTATTTTTCGGACATCACATGGGTGGATCTCAAGTTTGTTTCCTGTCCAAATATTTGAATGAAGCAGCTTCTGGATGACTAGCGAAATGGCTTAGTCATGGGTTAATTGGGTTGTTTGAGATATATATGCCCAACTCAATATCTATATTGGTGGTCGAACACAAGTCTAGTATAATAATGTCACTTGTACATGTTGTATTCCACAACGTAGTCGTATATTATACTCTTGTAGCATATGTTATTCAGTACAATCTTCATATGTCAATGAGTGCCCAATCTATTTCAATCTGCATAAAGTGATACACATTTCCTAACATGGGATAACTTATTTTTGCCCGATGGTACTGATCAATGTCGAAACGATGAGCTCCCAAGTTAAGATGTGACTTGCTATCACATTCCCGGACATGTGTATGTCCCTTAGTAACATAGGTTATGGGTTATAGCGGAATTACAATAATGTGACGGGTTTACCACACATATTCACGATTTAGTGCGTTTTAATTATTAGGGGTGTTTCAACCTACCCCCCTTAAAGAGACTTCAACCCGAAGTCTTGTCTCGTTAATTAATGTTTGTGTTTTGGCCACTCACGGGGATCAAGTCCCAAATTCGTTCTTCCTAACAAAGGAATCATTTCCCGCAATTTCCACAGTTCTATTTTACCAGTTGTGCTTATAAGCACCACGCCACCTCTGTGGCTTCACCCAGTACTCACTAATATTCCAATGTACCAGCAATATTCATATACTGTACTCATATGTATCAAGAAAAAATCCATTCATACATAACCACAATGCATCCAAAACAATCTGTACACAGTTCACACAGACATAACAACCAAAACCACACATCAAACGCGCCACAACACAGCAAAAACGCAACGCGCCTACCCCCCTTAAAAATGGATTACGCCCACGTAATCCCCACTATATCATCCTTGAACATTGGTTCATGATGTTTAAGTCTCAAGGAGCATTCTAGTTTTTTTGTATGCAAGGTAGCTCGCAATATAGTCCGAATAAGGGCTTACCTATGTTAATGGCTTGGTTTCTGTATCAAAAGACTTTTATCGGTATTCATACCGATCTACAAACGGATTCAGGTTTAGCCTCTCTGAGTCTAAGGTATTGGCAGCTAAGTCACTTGTTAATCAATCGGAAGATGTGAGAAACGGTCCACCAGCTTCTGTTGTGCGACTCTGATTACAACCGTGTCGTGGTTATAACCTCCTGTTTGGTTATGTTACCAATCATCATTATATGTAGTTAGGTAATTTACTCTTCTAGGATTATTATCTATTTTATGCCTTAATGTGTACCGCGAAATTGGAGCTTCCTTCATCTTCAGGTAACCTTGATTTTTCAGCCAAATTTTGCCCTTGACATTTCCGGTTTTCTCAATTAGTTTCAGTCAAAAGGTTACCGAATTACACATGTTACAAGTTTTTACGATTGTTAACTATTTACTATAGGATGTTTAGTTTGCTTCTCATCATTATTATTCTTATGATTGTATTAAGCAGTAGCTTGTCAACTAGCTCTGCTTAGTCGCAGGGTTTAGTGTCTTGCCTTTGATTTTTGTAGTCTATATTTCTTGTTTATCAACTGTTTGGTTATTAGCAACATCACCTCATTTCAAGTCTTCACATATTTGTAACCTCTAAGCTTCGAATCATGTATCAATGTGTTCTACCCGTTCGTATCATCTAACATCGATCTCGCATCCTTCGCACGTTTCTAATCCTGACCTATAAAGTTTCACACTTATTTGTAGTTCATGTGTCCACTTGTGGGAGGTTTCGAGAATCATCCAACACTGACGTGATCAGCGTAAGTGTTGGACTACCCCTACACCCCAATTTGTGCTCAGTGTCACTTGACCTGGCAAGAGTCAAGTTCAACCTTGCACGCCCAATTTAAACAACCGATCAATTTAACCAATTTCAATTCTTATTTCGTTCGTTCCTAGTCCTCTGGCAATAATTCATGGACCAGTGTCAAAATTATTAAGCCTTTAGATTTATTGTTTAAATTCTCTATCTGTATATACCTCTATGTGTGTACTTATGTATATATTCGTTCATTCATGTATATGTAGTATATACATACTCGTGTGTTATAAGTTCCCGGGGTCGTATTTATATAACAATAATCCTCTTGGTTTATACATATCCACATATGATCGTTCCCATAGGTTTATGGTACCCTATTACATACCTTTATTACCCCCTGATCTCCCAAGTTCCTTTCATTCTAATTTTCGTACCGTATGTACATATACATGTTCATTTACTTATATATGTAGCCTCAAAATGTTTAAATTCTAGTGTTAGCCAACTGAATATACAATTGTGTACTCCCATGTTCTTATATTATTACTATTTTTCCTCCACACTTACAAATTAATACTGAATCTACCAAGTGATTCTTTCATTATCTTGACCCCTTAATTTATTCTCAATTAAGTCCATTCTTCTTACAATTTTTTTCCAACTTTCAATATCCGACTATTCATAAATATCCGACTGAGTTGGAACTATTCCTCGCTGGAGTGCCTAGTTAATTTGGCTGATTTCATTGTTTGACCGTTTAGGCCCACTTCGATCTGACTTCGTATTACAAATTTTAATTCTTTGAATGGACCATCTACGAAGTCCAATTGTATATGTATATATAAATATTGTTATTATAATTTTGTTAAATTTAATTTGTTTATTCGGATTCTCATCTTAACCTTTTATGGGTCTTGTAACCCTTCTGTTACCTCCTCATTATTATTTCTTGTGTGTATCCACCAACTAGTGTAAGTATATAGGAATTATCACCACTGAGATCCCAATATTTATTTTCGGTTGTTACCTTATAACATTAACTTAAGTCAGGTGTGATTGATTTACTACTCATGACCTTCTTTAATTGAATCTCCATTACTCCCTGAGTTTTATTGATATTGAGTCTTTCCTGATACGTATGTATATACCTTTGTTTATGTATAATTTGCTAAATCTTATCCAGAGTTCCTCTCTGGTCTTTTGATTATAATTGTGATTGTCATAGCTTCTCCTGATTTAATGAGATCACTCTCCAAAATCTATTTAGAACATTTGTCCATCAGATGTAGTGTGTTTGAAGAGATTATACCACATAGCAGCATCATATATTGCTGTTTAGTCATATACAAAATAGGTCAGATCTATAGGGTGGTATTGAAGAGCACTGTAATACAGTGTACGGAAGCAGCTGGTACACTGATTGAAATGTATGAAGTACATATCTTTTGTTTGGGAACCCTGCTGAAGAAGTTTTGCAGCAGGTCAGTGTTTGGAGGTATCTCCGCTAAACTTTGGTATGTATTTAAGGAGTTTAGACACTTGTTAACTGTCATCTAAGCCTGGTGTTCCCAAAATTGACTTCCTTGTTGTCATGGTTGTTGTTTATTTGCTGTAGGGAGAGAGTTTTTTTATTTCAGAGTTTTGTGGCAATCTTACCGAGGCTATAGTAAAACTTAGGCCAATAACCCATTGAACGGTCTTGTATTGGGCTGTTGTTAGATTTACAAATGAAATAAATTTTAAATCTTTCGTGTGTAAGTCTCCCGGGGCAAGTTTTATGCATGTCTTGAACCCTCAGTTAAACCTCACCTGAAAATGGCACTAGGTGCTCTTTGGTATGTATATCTTGTGAGCATACCCCTTTTTTTGGTACTTGAGTTTTCATTTTATGTTTTCACTGTAGTAATTAGTAAGGCTTCGTATCAGCTCACTCATAGCCATAGTGAAGGATAACAGATGATGTAAGGGGTTTATCCATTACAGAATCAAATTCTTCAGCCTCCCGCGACATTGCTTGCTGGTATTCTAGCAGTTCCTCTTTTGGACTGTGTTCCTCCATGATTGAAATTTAATTTTTTCCTGTCGTACAATTCTTCCTTTATTTGATCTCCGTGATCATGATACTCAATAAATGGTTGAACATAATGGCGAGTTCGCCATCATTTCCTTATCTGTTACGTTGTGTTTGGGTGGTAACTTGTGTCTGATAATATTGGTTACTTATAAAGTTCAAGAGACCTGTTCATGGTCTATATCAATGTGTTTTTGATCTTTGAGAAATTAAAATTAAAGGTGAGAAGAATTGTTGTGCAAGAAGCAATGAGAAACAGGAGGAATCAAAATAGAGAGTTTGAGCTTCGTAAGAAATCACGGTAGCCATGTATTTGGATAGTTATATACTAATGGTGAGATAGGTCGTGTATGGTGAAGGTGGTTAAATGGGCATATATGCCACACACTGAACTAACGATTAGATATTTGTAATACTCGTTGTCCATTTCAATGGTGTGCTATTATAGTGTTGTAGAGAAGAAGAATGATAAGCAACGGTTGTCCTTCATGGGACGTTTACTAGGTTTCAAGGTATAAAACACTCGAACCAGAAGGGTGTGACGGAGACGTTGATAAGCATGTATATATGTTCCTTGTTCACCGGTGGTAGAAGCAGGAGAGAAACCCAGTAATGGTCACCGGTTTCATTTGTTTGGGATGGGGAAACGTAGAAGAGTTGAATATAAAGGAGAAAGGAGGCGGTGAGGATGCATACCGATCGCCAGTTGAGGCGTTGTGTCTCTCAGGTAATGCAGAGAATGGAGATAAATGTAAGCAGGAGCAGGGAATTTATTGAATCCCGAAATATTAGATTTTAGTGTATACAATTATGTCATGCTTTATTCAGCGTTATAGATCGTACCAATTTATGGCGTAATTACGTCTCGAATTATATTCTCTGATTTCACTGTTTTACGAGGGGTTTTCTTAAATTACCCTCTCAAGTGTTCAAATTGTAGAATTTACCTCAATTCCAATCTTGGCTTAATTAATTGCTTATTTGAGCTTTATTTATTTCATAAATTTGGGGTATTTTTGTCCTCTTTGCCTGTGAGGTAGGGTCCTATCAACTGCTAAGCATGTCGACCCAAGTTGCCGCTAAAGTTGGTCCCTCTATGGGTATTATCCCTTTGGCAACGTCTATTGTATAGTATAGTCTTTTCTTCACAGGTTGATTGTACATCATTAAGTAGATGCCAGATCGGGTTTCCCCGAGTAAGAGGAGGCTTCCTACCTCTCTGGCATTCTTTTTCTGAATTTTAAGGAGAATTAGGGACGTGGAGGTTGGGTGTAGATGTTTGTTAGGCATTCAGTAGTTATTGGGGAAGAACCCTAACTAACGCGCCTCACGTACTACCCCAACCCTTAACTCATTGTCAGAATTCCTAAACTCGGTATTTCCTGTTCCAGTCATCAGTGCTTATACACGAGTATGTATATACTACATATACATGAATGAACAAATATATACATAAGTACACACATAGAGGTATATACAGATAGAGAATTTAAACAATAAATCTAAAGGCTTAATAATTTTGACACTGGTCCATGAATTATTGCCAGAGGACTAGGAACGAACGAAATAAGAATTGAAATTGGTTAAATTGATCGGTTGTTTAAATTGGGCGTGCAAGGTTGAACTTGACTCTGGCCAGGTCAAGTGACACTGAGCACAAATTGGGGTGTAGGGGTAGTCCAACACTTACGCTGATCACGTCAGTGTTGGATGATTCTCGAAACCTCCCACAAGTGGACACATGAACTACAAATAAGTGTGAAACTTTATAGGTCAGGATTAGAAACGTGCGAAGGATGCGAGATCGATGTTAGATGATACGAACGGGTAGAACACATTGATACATGATTCGAAACTTAGAGGTTACAAATATGTGAAGACTTGAAATGAGGTGATGTTGCTAATAACCAAACAGTTGATAAACAAGAAATATAGACTACAAAAATCAAAGGCAAGACACTAGACCCTGCGACTAAGCAGAGCTAGTTGACAAGCTACTGCTTAATACAATCATAAGAATAATAATGATGAGAAGCAAACTAAACATCCTATAGTAAATAGTTAACAATCGTAAAAACTTGTAACATGTGTAATTCGGTACCCTTTTGACTGAAACTAATGAGAACAACCGGAAATGTCAAGGGCAAAATTTGGCTAAAAAATCAAGGTTACCTGAAGATGAAGGAAGCTCCGATTTCGCGGTACACATTAAGGCATAAAATAGATAATAATCCTAGAAAAGTAAATTACCTAACTACATATAATGATGATTGGTAACATAAACCAAACAGGAGGTTATAACCACGACACGGTTGTAATCAGAGTCACACAGCAGAAGCTGGTGGACCGTTTCTCACATCTTCCGATTGATTAACAAGTGACTTATCTGCCAATACCTTAGACTCAGAGAGGCTAAACCTGAATCCGTTTGTAGATCAGTATGAATACTGATAAAAGTCTTTTGATACAGAAACCAAGCCATTAACATAGGTAAGCCCGTGTTCGGACTATATTGCGAGACTACCTTGCATACAAAAAAAAACTAGAATGCTCCTTGAGACTTAAACAATCTTGAACCAATGTTCAAGATGTCTATTGGGGTTTTACGTGGGCATAATCCATTTTTTAAGGGGGGTAGGCGCGTTGCGTTTTTGTTGTGTTGTGGCGCGTTTGATGTGTGGTTTTGGTTGTTATGTCTGTGTGAACTGTGTACAGATTGTTTGGATGCATTGTGGTTATGTATGATGACTGTTTTCTTGATACATATGAGTACAGTATATGAATATTACTGCTACATTAGAATATTAGTGAGTACTGGGTGAAGCCACAGAGGTGGCATGGTGCTTATAAGCACAACTGGTAAAATAGAACTGTGGACATTGCGGGAAATGATTCCTTTGTTAGGAAGAACGAATTTGGGACTTGATCCCGTGAGTGGCCAAAACACGAACATTAATTAACGAGACAAGACTTCGGGTCGAAGTCTCTTTAAGGGGGGTAGGTTGAAACACCCCTAATAATTAAAACGCACTAAATCGTGAATGTGTGGTAAACCCGTCACATTATTGTAATTCCGCTATAACCCATAACCCTACAAGAGTATAATATACGACTACGTTGTGGAATACAACATGTACAAGTGACATTATTATACCAGACTTGTGCTCGACCACCAATATAGATATTGAGCTGGGCATATATATCAAACAACCCCATTAACCCATGACTAAGCCATTTCGCTAGTCATCCAGAAGCTGATTCATTCTAATATTAGGACAGGAAACAAAATTGAGATCCACCCATGTGATGTCCGAAAAATACTACAAAGTCACTAACAATTAATTCTTACCCATTTCTGCCTTGCATAACCGAGAATTCTTTAAGTCCCGCACTTTCTGTAACACTCCCGAATAACAACCAACAATTAAGCAACGCGCCTAACGGTAACATGAGATGTCTACGCAGCGGTTTCTAACTCTATTCGGGTGCTACAGGTGCCAACCACCCACGTGATTGACAGACCACATTACTAACACCAAGTTACGGTCTGCATGACTGGAAGCAGTCCTTAACCAAAACTCATATACGATATAAGATACAATTCCAAATACCGAGTGTCTACCACAAAATCACCAAATCATAAACTGAAAATTACATCTCGGGTTTAGTAACAACCCATACATTAAACAGACTACTACAACTCAAAAATCATGCCCTGAAGGACTACCCCCACGGTAGCCATCCCGCCTACGCTCTGTTATCGTCCGGCACAATACCTGTAAAAATGGGTTGTAAAAGACTCAGCAAACTACGCTGAGTATGAAAGTGTGTAGCCCGTATGTTGCCGGGCTACACGACTACTTGGTCGAATAATATTAAGTCAATTTACATGCTATAATAAAGCAGTAAAGTAGGCCACAATACGTCATGGTTTCATACACACTCAAGGGTAGCAAAGCATTAACAACAAGCAACCAAGCATAACATGCCGGCGTCATAGCAACATCAAACACGCAACCAAGCACAACAAGCTGCTAGTATAGCAACAGCAATCATGTAAATGGTAAAATGTGTACGTAGGTATGTTATACCCATGATCCTCACTATGGGATCATTCGAGCGTTGTGTGTTTTCATTTCTTTTCTCTTGTTCCCATAATATGTATTTTCTTCCTCTTTCCATGCACCCGGTCTGGGGATATAGTTAGATCTCGTGCCCATATCATGTAGGTGCCAATCTTTCCTTGTTTCTTTAAGGATTATTTGTGAATTCTTTTATTACCGCGCGTTGGATGACGTCTCCTCCATAGCAAATTCCTCCATTCCCGGCGTCATCCGTCGAGAAAGCGGAGTCGCCTCTGGACTCCAGGATAAATGCTCCACCAAATGCCAATCCTCCATTCCCAACGCCAAGAGTCGAGAAAGAGGAGTCACCTCTAGACTCCAGGATGTGCTGAGAAAGCGGGGTCACCCAGGGACCCCCAAAATATGTTCCACCATAGACGGTCGAAGGATCTGATATAGATACCAACTCCCGAGCATCCATACCGCACGGCCCGAGATGTTGTCTTCCCGGGTTAATCTCATGTTTCACCAGTTGGTATTTACTCATCATTACCATTAATAGCTTGACACCATAGTGGGTGTCGTTAGAAGTCCTCTATAGTTCGAGAGGAGTTTTCTCTTTGTATAGTTCTTTGTTTTGTTTACGTAGTTCATCATGTTCCACCTCAAAGCTTCATAAACGAGAAGGGACTAAACTACTGTGTGCGCGCAAATAATATGCAACAAAGATATAGCAATCATATAAGCAAGATAAGCAACAATCCAAATTTTATGCTTTGATCTTATGGTCATTTCACACAAGGCACACAACAAACAAGCCGTGTAACACGGCAACATACGAACCACACATGTCTATACCTTAAAATAGTTTCACATATACTTGCACGAAGGTTCCCCGCTGCTCGTGGGACTCCTTCCTGTAATGATTGTTCGAGTGGGTTAGATCATCCGATCGTGTGTTATCGTTCGTAGTTCTATTCATAATGTTTAGCCTAGTCTTAGGTGTTATAGTTGCCAACGTTGGACCTACTTATCCTTTTGGTTTAGATCCGTTGTTTTAGTCAAGCAGTAACAATTAGGGTAATTTGAACTTGCCCCAAAAATCCTCCCGTACTCCCTACGATTATTCCTAATGACCTTTCGATCCTCCATGACTTATCATATTTCTAAGTTTACAACCACTGGTGGTCTTTCTCGTTTAACCTACGAACCCCTTGGGCATTACAAGTGCCTAGCCTTAACGAAAGTCCTAATTTTTACAAGCCGTTAACTTTTAATTCCCCCGGCTTAGTTATCACCTTAATCTTGCCTAGATATCCTAACATCAACCTATTTCAACATCTTAGACACAATTTATGTTACCTTTCTGACACAGATACTAATAAAGATTGTCATATATGCTCACTAGTTACCTAGGTAGCTTGTTCTAGTTTCTTTAACTAAGAATCCGATATTTTCCGATTCCTCATTGTATTTCAATACGGTTGGAACAAAAACCCACGTTTAAACTCTCTCGCCAAACTGACCCAATCCTAATGTCATCTTAGCTCTTTTCCTAGCTTTGGCCCTTAATAGAAGCTTAAGTTGTAACCTAATTTAATCCACTTTTCTTATGATCGGACCCACCGTTTCCAAATTCATCATCAACCACTCACTCTTTAGCTTCCCTCTTGATTTCTTATACTCACTCATAATATCATACCTCGGTTAAACAATTCATTCGCATGTGTTGTTTTGGTGCAGGAATCTATGAATCTAGTTGTGGTTATAGTGTAGAAATTCCGGGATTAGTGTGTTGTGGTTGTGGCCATCAAGCAGCTCAAAATCTGTTCCGATAGACTATATCTTGTTCAGCTATCCCACACCAATGCACATCAGAGGGAGGTTAATTTTGGTGCTGATAAGAAGGAGAGGAGAAGACAGCAGAAACTTTTTCCATTTGATTAATGACAACAGCAGATCATGCTTGCGGGAAGAGAAGATGGACGCGGTGCGTAGATGCTCCTTATTCTTTGTTCAATAGATTTTGGTTTGTCTCCTAAGCACAAGGAGGAATGGAGTAGTAGGCAGAGCAGGTTTAGCTCACCAAACGCTCAGCTTCCCTTAGCTTCTACATCATTAGAACTAGGACTATGTTTCTGTCTAACTGCTGATAACTTGGATTTACTGGTGTAACAGCAGAGAGCGCCAGCTGCTGGTGTTATTATCAGCCGAGAAAAGGGGATGAGCAGGAGTATCTATGTTACTTGTTTACTGAGAGTATACACAAGAGAAGTGAAGTAAGGTTGCTGGAAGAAAATGAGGGAAGTAAAGTATGTTTTAGGTTCGGGAATGAACCATTTCCTACCCTGGTTTCAGTCTGGTGTGCAGAGTTGCGGATTGCCCACAGTGCAGAAGATGAGAGACAAGATCAGAGGCAAAGAACATATCTTTGTTCAGTTGCATTCTACCGTGACCAACAGAGGGGAAGAAGGCAGCAGTTGGCTAGAGAAAGTTTCATCAATTCTGTAATAGTTTGATTTTACTTCTAAAGCAGCAAAGGAAACTCACTACTTCTATGCTTATTGTTCTTTCACCCTCCTCCTAGTATCATTTACCTGACATACACACTCAACTTTCCAGAACCAGACATACACTTCAGCTTTGATTTTATAAGTTTACCTACACTTAGAATCCACCCCTTTATCTCGTTACTTATCCAGATTTTCCTCTGGTCATTCGTGAGGTGATTTGTTAAGTTAGCTAGCATTACTTCACCTGGCAACTTCTGTTAGGATAGGAGTACTAATCAGATGAGTAAATAAGTTTGTTAGTTGTCTTGACAGTTGGCATTCTTAGTTTTCTTTATTTCTAGCTTTGTAGCTGGCATACAAAAACCCTCTCGATTAGTATTTTCAGCACACTGTAATCACTCACACAACTCACATAATAACAGAAGTATTCATCATGTCTGATTCTCTTCATTTCATGTCGTTTACTCTCTGTATCATCAGTATACCAAAACCAAAGCTGCAGAGACCTGAACTTGCTAATCTTGTACAGCTCTTCCTCAGGTTTTATTTTTTTTGTTCATTGATCAGTTTTCTAATCCTCCCCAAAATGTTTCCCCTCTTAGTCAAGTGTTTAGCAAGACCTTGAACTTAAAACAACCCAAATAACACCATGAATCTCATAGATACACTTCTTATACTGGAGCAAGAACACTTGCAGATTCTGACACTAGGTTGGTTTATCCTCTTCTTAATTCTTTTTGTTCACAATTGGACTTCCAGTTTGTTTACACTCAGCTTCACGGTTTGGCAAGCTTTTGGACCAGCAGACACACTCTTCTAGTTTACATCAGGAAAGACAGTACACAGAACACAACAATTTCAGAACCTGGTATCCAATCCTGAGATACTATTTATTACTTCTGGTTCGATGTGCCAACCGTTTTCCTTTTGGATTCCTTCATCTAACTTTTGCCAATGGAACTTCTAACTTGTTATCGGTAACTCTCAATCCTGTTTTTTTTTTTTTTACTTCTTAAACCTGGTGTTTAGACCCCCATTTCGCCAGTACATTAACCTCACAGCACACAGCATTTTTAGCTCATTTTTATCAGATTTATCAAGGCAACTCATAACCAGATCTTTCCTAAGTAACTCACTAGCTTATTATCTATGGGTTACTCTCATAAATTTTCGACAGATTAACTTCTTTAACTTGTTGTTTAGGCTACTAAACAGCTAGTATATTAGATTGACATGCACAAGATTATTAACACCTTATTATCCCTAAAACTCCTCACTTGTTTCAGTAGTACCCTTGCTCGACCTGAAACGTTTTAAACCCACAGTTAAGTTACCAGTTCGCCAGTATATCACTCCCACAGCGCACACAATTTCTCAATTCATGATTAACAGGTTTTCGAGAACTTCTACCAGATTCTCACACTAAATTAAACATAGTTTTAGTTATAGGTTTGGATTATAACCTTTGCTCCTTGGGGTTGTTTCCCTGCCCATTGCTACGAATTTAACAGGACAACTTCAAACAAAATTTTAAAACAGATCAACTCAGTTTTAGAGTGGGAGTTTAGATTGCAACCTTAAGGTTTTGAAGTAGGTTTTCTTTTTCTTTCCTGGGTAATTCTTGATACCCTTTTGGTCTATTTTCGCACCTAGATAGAAACAAGTGCCAAGGTCAGTTTGGTTGTTCACTCCCGATTTAACCAAAATGTTGGTTGATAGGGTTCTCTGTAGTCTTTACCTTTTCTTGGAGATGATTACTCCTTGGATTTCCTCTCAGTTTGGTTGGCGCTTTGATTCATACCATTGGCTTTACAACCGGCCTTGCACAGGAAACAGTTGTGAGTTACTGGTTTCATTATTACCGAAAAGGAATTACGATATTTAGAACAGACGCATGGGGTTTGTGACCTCACCTTGGGACCATATTCAGGACAGCTTGGAATGGGTTTCTAGAGGATTTTGGGTGCAACATTGAGGCGGCTCCTCAAAGGGATTCATGCATGCAGAAGGTTAGACAGAAAAATGAAGTCAATATTCAACTTTCGAACAACCAACAGAGCTTGAGTTCGATGGAGACATGGAGTAGATCAAATCGCCAAGGAAATTCAAAATTACAAGAAGCTGAGAAGAGTATGTTCCAGGTTTACCTTATTGTTGGATCTTGTGTTGCTTCAGGTTCACAGATCTCACTCTCTTCGGACATGCAACAAGGAGAAAACGGAGGTGCATGCTCAGATAGAAAACGTACGGGAAGGAGTTACAAGCTTGGGGGTTTTCAGTATTACCTTGCGCAGTTTCTTGATTCTCAGAAGAACGATACAACTCCAAACTTGTGCCAGACCTAAGAGGAATGGGATGAGTTCTTGGGGAAACTTCTGACACTCTCCAAGGGATCATTCCCAGGCGCTTGCATGCGTGAAGAGGAGGGAAAACAGGAGTTAGAAGTTGAAGGTCTTTCCGATGGAAAACAAGGGAGTGGAGGAGAAGAATCATTGTCGATTTACCTTGCATATTGGTCATGTGCTGTTTTGGATTCACGACTGGTAACGGCTCCACGATTTGGACATGCAAGAGGAAGATCAAGTGGTTGAGTCATGGTGGGAATGTGGAAAGGAATAGATCGCCAAAAGGGACTAGTTTCTAAGCAGCAGTTTCAGGAATCACAAGAAGAGAAAGAGGAGCGCTTACCATGCTGAGCAATTACGGGAACTTGGAAGTTCCTCCTCTGAACTTGCGCCAGGCGTGCGAAACTGGGGAAGGTGGAAAGTTCAGTGGCTTTATCGGTTGTAGACACCATTGGCGAGGAACAAGAGTAACGGTTGGAGAACGAAGGAGCAATTCACATGGGAAGATGGAAAGGCTACAGCGGTTTTGATAATAAATCGGTATAGTACATGGCTGAGTGTGTATTGGTTTTAACTTTGTGGGACTTAAAGGATTCTCGGTTATGCAAGGCAGAAATGGGTAATGAATTAATTGTTAGTGACTTTGTAGTATTTTTCGGACATCACATGGGTGGATCTCAATTTTGTTTCCTGTCCTAATATTTGAATGGAGCAGCTTCTGGATGACTAGCGAAATGGCTTAGTCATGGGTTAATTGGGTTCTTTGAGATATATATGCCCAGCTCAATATCTATATTGGTGGTCGAGAACAAGTATGGTATAATAATGTCACTTGTACATGTTGTATTCCACAACGTAGTCGTATATTATACTCTTGTAGCATATGTTATTCAGTACAATCTTCATATGTCAACGAGTGCCCAATCTATTTCAATCTACATAAAGTGCTACACTTTTCCTAACATGGGATAACTTATTTTGCCCGATGGTACTGATCAATGTCGAAACGATGAGCTCCCAAGTTAAGATGTGACTTGCTATCACATTCCCGGACATGTGTATGTCCCTTAGTAACATAGGTTATGGGTTATAGCGGAATTACAATAATGTGACGGGTTACCACACATTCACGATTTAGTGCGTTTTAATTATTAGGGGTGTTTCAGTCGTCTAAGCATGCGGTTGATTATATTTAAATCATGCATAAAAAACTATAAACACACACTACAATCAACAGGTAATCAACACAGGAATACAGTTATCAAGTGTAACACATTAATGTTTACTAAATCACATTACTTGGTCTTTAGACCATGAGGGTTTTTACTTCGAGGGCTCCATTCTTATTGGTTAACACTTAGCTGTCTATTCGGGTTACACATATTTACTTCTTATAATAACATGGGGTTTGATATCGGTGATCAATGTACCCAACATAACAACATACATCACACATTAACATACACACAACATGGCTCAGGAAGTGTCTCATGAGGACTCGGACCGAAATGAGGGTCAGCCAACTTATTAGAGCCTAGAGAATATTTTTATTCTCATGTTGAGCTCGTCACATAATAACTTATTGTTCTTCTTAAAGTACGTATACTTTACTTAAGATGTGTCGGATATAATATAGCTCCGAACACACCGTACACAATTATTTTACTTAAATGTGTTGGTCATAATATAGACCCGAGCACACCATACACAAATCCCCCTAGCCCTGAATAATAGTCATGGTAGGAGAGAGAAGGAAATAAAGGTAAGTTATTACTTTTTCTTATTTTGTCTTCTAGTGAATTAAATAGAATAGAGTAATAGAGAGGGAGGGGAAAACGTGTGAGTGTAGTAAAAGGAGTTCAGATTTTACAAAAGTAAGTGAGGGCAATTCGGTCATTTAGCAAATAACACCCATGAACCCGAATTAGCCTATTCATTAATCCCGGACCGTTTTCTGGATTTTTCTCGTTTTTTTAATTTTAATGGTTCTAGAAATTCCATTAATGATTAATTATAGTTATATAATCAACTATAATTTTTATGGGGTCATTTAACTGTTTAAAGTCACGTTTTCTGGTTTCTCAAAAACGCGCTTTAAAACTCCGTTAGCGTTTTAATCCATTATTTGGATCCGTTTTCTTCAGGAATTTTTCCCATATGTTCTTAGGGTGTAATTAGGGTATAAAATATATTTATAACCCTATTTAATGTTATATACCTCCTAAGATATCAATTACGTGTTTTTACGTTTTATGACTTTTACGCGTTTTCCTTCTTTCTTGTTGGTTTCTCTTTCTTCACCAATGTTCTTAAGGACTTAATTAGCCTTAGAATATCATAATTACATGATTAGTTAACACATAAAGGTTTGGGGTATTTCATGGGGTCTTGCATTGTCCATTGACCATGCTAGGTAATTAAGACTTAATTTGGCACTATTTGGGTACTATTCACATTTTGGTGCCAAACTTTGGAGTTTTTTGTAAATTCTTTGAATTAGGCTTCTAATGTGATACTAGATAGCACACATGTTGATTAAAGTGTATACAAGGCTAATTAGCCACTCAAAGTCGATTTTTGAACACTTTCATAAAACGTGTCTTAAGGAGTTTTAGAGCTCCTTTTTGTGTTTTAACTCACTTTAGAGTTTGGTTTGCTTTGGAAATGGTTTTATCATGTTAATACCTTATGTATAAGGCTTTGGAATGCACTTTGGACTCTAATCAAGGTTACACAATCCTTAAGGTTTCTTTAGAGCACAATTTACCTTAAGTGATTTTTAAGCATGTTTTTGCTTGTTTATGATCTTTAATTGTTACCCAATATTGTTAAGTCATATTTTAGCCTTAATAAATCATTAATAGTTAGGGATATTTCATCAATATTTGGAGAACGTTCTAACCCTTCTCGTGGGTTTTCGTGGCCGTCTTTATCAATGGAGCTTTATAAGGAAGGAACAGATGGAGTGGCTGATAGTATGCGGAAATTAGTACGTACAGGCTGGCCATTCTTTTTGAATGGTGCAACTGCATACATGGCAGTCCAGACTAGACTGCTTCTGTGACATATAGAGTAATTTTGTATTAAACACATAGCTATAACTTTAAAATATATGTCCAAAATGAAATTTTTTGTCGCACTACTGTTCATCTAAATTCAAACTCTTCAAAGCAAGACTAGTCGTAAGTATGTTTCGACTACTTTAATCTAATTTTATTATTATGTTTACAATGATACAAAAAATTGATGATTGATTCATTTTAAATTATATTATGATTCATTAAATTGATATTATGATTCATTTAACTAACAAGTAGTGAATTAGATAACAAAATTCAAAACTAATAATGGATCATTACTAGTTAGTGATGTGTTATTATTGTTTTGTGATATATTTTAAACCTTATATGGTGAATCATGTATTTTTTCTCACGTACCAAATATTGTTTTATGTTGTATTATCGTTTAAACTTTTTTTGTTTTTATATGTTTATGATGATACATTTTATGATTCATTGATTTGATATTATGATTCATTAACTAACAAGTAGTGAATTAGATAACAAACTTCAAAACTAATAATAAATCATTACTGTTTTGTGATGTATTATTATTGTTTTGTGATTATTTTAAACCTTATATGGTTAATTATATTGTTTTCTTATGTACCAAATATTGTTTTGTGTTGTATTATTGTTTAATTTTATTTATTTTTATAGATGATACAGTAAAATGGTAATATGATTCATTAATTTGATATTATGATTCAATAACTAACAAATAGTGAATTAGATAACAAACTTCAAAACTAATAATGGATCATTACTATTTTGTGATTTATTATTATTGTTTTGTGATGTATTTTAAACCTTATATGGTGGTATGTTGTATTATTGTTTAATGTTTTTTTTTATTTTGTGTGTTTACGATGATACACTAAAATGATAATATGAGTTATTAATATTGATATTATGATTCATTAAAATTGATATCACGATTGATTAACTAATAAGTGATGAATTAAATAGCAAGCTTCAGAACCGATAAAAATCTTTATTATTTTTATGGTGTATTATTATTGCTTTGTGACATATTTCAAATCTTATATTGTAAATCATGTATTTTCCGTACGTACTAAATATTGTTTTGTGCTGTATTATTGTTTAAATTTTTATATTGTTATATTTCTGATGATACACTTAAATGAGGTCATGATTTATTAATATTATGATTCATTAAGTAATAAGTGATGAATTAGATAATAAAATTCTGGAAAAAATACTGAATCATTATTATTTTTTGGTGTATTATTATTGTATGATGTATTTTAAACTGTATGTATGGTAAATCTTAAGTCGGACGAGATAGTGTAGATATATACACTAATATAAATTTTTAAACAAGAAAAAAAACATATCTATGATTGATCTTGTTTGAAGAGCTTGAATTTAGATGAACAAGGTGACCTTTTTTCTATTTTGAATTATATTTTAAAAATTAAATTATTTCAAATTAATATAACAAAAAAGAAGTCCAGGTGTTTGGCACACGCCTTGATCGACGCTTTGGATAGTATGTTGCTAATTTCTTCTGCAGTTAAAATTACACGAGAAGAAAAAACTACGAAAAAAAAAAGAACAGAAAGATAAAAATAATACTCTAATTAAGAATTCAGATTGTGGCTCCTGTAATATAACTTCTTTCATATTGTTAAACCTGATTATACTATTGAATGATAACTTCTATTATAAGTATTCCTTATAGTATCGCATGATGAATACCGATCAACTTGCCTAGTCTAAAATCCAACCAAGGACTTGTCGTATTTCATGAATTATTCTCTTTGCTCCTTCGAACAGATCTCCTATTTGTCGGATTCAAGCGCATTATTCACATACTTGCAGATTTAAAAAGATGCGCACGAAGTTTTATTACAAATTCACAAACAATGTAACATACAGATTGAGAGCAGTTAATAGCGTTGCTCTATAATAAAGTATAGCAAATGATCACCGGCATATTTTTGGCTGTACTCTAGTCACATGGTTTAGCTCCCTCTGGCCCAGAGAACCCACTGCTTCCTCCGTCCTAGTTGCTGGAGATGCGCTCACGTCCAATTCAAACAATAGAAAAAAAACAGCAAATAAATGCTATAACCGAGTTAATGGCCAACCAACTGTGGATACCAGACAGCATTGGGGCATTGGGAAATTAATGAGTTCCCATTATAATAAGGAAGGTCAAGGAAGACTAAGATTTTCTTGTCTAGCTGATGCAGTAGTAGCACCTATATTCATCAGTTCGTACATAGCTTTAAATTTAACACGCAAGAGCCTCCAAAATGAGGAATTTTCTCTCTTTGTGTTTTTAGACCCTTGTAATCTAGGGCCAAACTTATTATTCTGCATCATAAACACCAAACACAGTATTTATTTTCACATAAAATTGATAAATTATTGAATTTGTTTTCAGAAAACAGCTGCAAATGCTAGCTGTTAGAAGAATGCAGATTTTTTTTATCATAAAACTGTAAGAGAAATGGTTAAAGATACTGGTGTATTAACCATCACCAATTATGAATACAACAAGTTATCTTCATCCTATATATGTAACTCAAGTATAATAATTTATCGACTCTATGCTTATCTTCCTTTTAGGGTTCTTTATCTGTCGAAAAATATTCCAACCTTCTAAGCTAAGCCCCCTCCTCAAAAGAATCAAGAGAAGTGGGAGTACTGTTTACCTGCCTGTTAGTTACAGATTCCAGCTTTATTAGACGATCCCGTATGGTCCTTCTTATCCTCACCTTTTGGCGCACCAATATTTACATGACTTGAAAGCAAACAAACAAGCTTTGAGTCCACTGATGCTTTGCTGATAAATCGGTAGTACCTATGAGAATTATGTATTAAAAATAAACAACATAGAACCGCCCTGTAAGTGAAGACGGGCGTGTCGGGTTTAAAGAATCTAACTGATAAAAGCACAGAGAGAGAGAGAGAGAGAGAGAGAGATGACCTCAGATTGGACCCCCTCCCCATGCATCTTTACAACTAATAAGCACTTGCTTAGCTGACAGCTGCAACATTAATAATAAATTACACTTCGATATCATGCTTTGCTTGATTTGTTTATTTGTCACCAGTTTCAATGTATATATGTCTTACCTCCATTAACACGGGAGCTTATGTGATGTAGTACTGCTGCTCCACATTCACCCATCTTTAATTCTTACCGATAAATCGACCGCCTCTGTAAGAAAGATAAAGAGAAATGAGGAAGGTTTGCCAACGTGGTTAAATGAGACACATTAGTAAAGACAATTATAAATGCGTGGGAGATTTGAGATGGTTGAGCGGTACAAATCAGAGTTGCTGAGTTAGGAGGCAATCACACAAATTGGCACGACCCACGCGCTGAAAATGCAAATTTTAGCTTCAGGTACTTGCTAGCTGTTTGCCCAGAATACCCACTCCCCTCCCACCTTTCATACTCTGTATTGCTTCATACTACACATAGGTAATGGGATATAGCACAAGGCCCAGAAACTAATAAGCCCTCTCCATAAGCAGCAGGAAATGGGCAGCACTACAAGCTGCTTCTACCTAACACTCTCACTCTCATGGAGTCTATTCACATTATGCTGCTCCCAGCTACAAACCTCCCAAGTCGGCGCACTTCTACAAATCCGGAAGCATTTAGAGTACCCATATCAGTTGGAGATTTGGAATACTCAGAAGTTCAGTATCTGCTACTTAGCCCCATCTCTGCAAATGAATGTCACTTGCTCAAATACCGCGCTAACCGAGCTTAGAATCAAGGGGGACAAGCCTTCTTCAAAAATCAACACCTTTTTGATGGGTATCCAATCCCAAACCAACCTTATCAGAAAAATTCTCCATAGATTCCTTATTCACAACCGTGTCTAGACTAACCAACCTGAAAGTACTCAGTTTAGTGTCATTGGGTATATGGGGTCGACTTCCTGATAAGATCCAGAGACTCACTTCACTGCAGTATCTCGATTTGAGCTCAAACTTCATCTTCGGTACTGTCCCTCCTACCATTCAGTCCATGTCCACCCTCACATCTCTTACACTAGATAGGAACTTTTTGAATGACACCATCCCGGACTGGTTGTCTCCTCCTTGTCCAATCTAACCGTCTTGAGCCTTACCAATAACAAGTTGAATGGTCAGTTCCCGTCTTCACTCTCAAGGAACACTGCACTCACCAGTCTCGCCTTATCGAACAATCAGATTTCAGGAGAGTTGCCGGATTTAAGTGGGTAACTAGCTTGAAAGTCCTGGACTTGGCAGGGAACAGATTTGACTCAGAGCTACCCGCTGCTTTGCCAGCTGGTTTGATCATAGCATTTCTCAGTAACACCTCCTTAACTGGTGACGTTTCACATGTATTTGATCAGTTGTACCAGCTCGAGCATCTCGACTTATCCCAAAATCAACTTAGTGGAAATCTCCCTGTTACTCTGTTCTCCCTCCCTAAAGTGAGTTATCTGAACGTGGCATCCAACTCATTGACTGGATCCCTCCCGTATCAGATGTCCTGTGGGGGGAATCTAGGATATGTTGATATATCCAACAACAGATTGACTGGTGGAGTTCCAGGTGTTTCAGCAAAAGATTTACTAAGTTCTTTGGAAATTGTCTAACAGTTGATGTGCAACACCAACACCCAAGTCATACTGCAGAGGAGGGGGAGAAGGAGTTGGCAAGAGAAGAAGTTCTTCAAGTGTCAAGCAGGTAGTGATATTGCTCAGTGTTGTCGGAGGGATACTGATTTCCATGGCGGTTCTGGCTTTCACATTCCTTTTAACTTGTCAAAAGTACTGTCCGAGAGGTTGCTCGAAGCAGTATTTACTTCACAATCAAGTGCAGGAAAACTCCATCACTACAGCCACACCTAAGCTCCTAGCAAATGCAAGTAGGTTGGTTTATCTATTATTAAGTAGTATATTATCACCTGAACCTCCTCAAACAATTTTAATTATTATTTTTGTTTAAAATAGGTTTAATTTGGTGTTAACTAATTTGTATGTCTAGGGCTGATATCTCAAGCCAAAAGAGTAGAAGGCGGAATCCCTGCATGCAGAATATTCACATTGGAAGAGCTAAATGAGGGAACAAACAATTTTGACACTTCATCCTTCTTAGGAGAAGGTTCTTGGGGAAAGGTAACACTGTTAGTTGAGGATTTATTCGCATTACTTTCCGAGTTTACTGTATGGTTTTGTTCCACCTTCAAGTTTAATTGGACAAATGAACAATCCACTACTCACTCACTTACTTACTCCTTTCTTTTGTTGTTGTCTAGCTCAGATGTACAAGGGAAGGCTGAAGAATGGGGGACACAAGTAGCAATACGTTTTTATCATTGTCGAATAAATCATCCACGGTTAGAAACCTCAATCTGAGGTTGGATCTGTTGGCAAAGCTTAGGCATCCGAATCTAGTTTGTCTACTAGGATACTGCATTCACAATATTAATGGGGGAGGGGGTAACACTAACAAAGACAAGGTCTATCTTGTCTATGAATATGTTCCAAATGGGAATCTACGTGCTTTCTTGTCAGGTAACTTCCTTCTTCATTCATTCATTTTTTTGTTACTACTTAATAAGTATTCATTTCTTTTTTTTTCTTTTTGCGCATGTAGTCTGTATATTGTATTTGTAGGCAGATAGGCATGCATCATACTGATAGATTGTAGAAAAGTGCAGATAGTGGAGGAGGTTCTCCGAAAGCTCTGAAATGGCCAGAGAGATTAGCAAACCTGGTTGATGCAGCTAAGGCTGTACATTTCCTTCCGGTTCTAAGCTGTACATTCCTTGAACACGAGCGTTCATTCCTGGTTTCTTCAATAAACCGGTTAAAGATGCATAACATTTTGGTCGATGAGAACGGGACGGCAAAGATTAGTGATTATGGATTGTCTGTCATCGCAAATTATAATCATCATCATCAAAAGGTAATCATTTAGATGAATGAATGCAGTGCAGATGAAATGCTATTTATTTTGATGAATGAATGAACTTAATTCTGTTTCGTGTATGTATGATCAGGTCGGAGGAAGTGACCTGGATTCATGGTAAGAAAAGTTCGATTTCGTACCTCAATTTACAAAATCCAACTAACACGGAGTTTATCTGAAGAGTTTTCATTTTTCCAATCTTCGTCAACAGGAAAACCAAAATGCTTGATGATGACATCCACGGATTCGGATTCATTTTGCTTGAGTCGATCCTTGGACCTTCAGTTTCAACTACGGAGGACACGCATCTGTTAACAGAGCTGGTATAATTAAAGCTCATAACCTAGTATCTATCGAGTAGCTTTTTCAGTAATGAGGCGAGCTATTGATCCTAGGTTTGAGGCTGACGGCCTGCTCATGATATACCGTTTTGCTCTCTTTTTACAGGCCTCTCTTGGGAGTCCAGAAGGTCGAAGAAGAATGGTGGATCCATTGGTGCTCGCAACTTCTTCTCAGGAGTCGTTGTCAACGGTTATCGCAATTACAAACAGATGTCTTTCATGTGATTCGACGATCACTCGTCCTTCCTTCGAAGATGTGCTATGGAATTTGCAGTATGCGGCCCAAGTCCAGTCCACCACCAATGATGCTCCTCACCCAATCTTGAAGGAAATTAGTAACAAAAATTTCAATCTATCAAGTGTCATTCTTCGCGCTCTTTTATCTTGTATAGTTTTAAATTGATTGAAAGATGATGAATGCATTAGGAATTGTAAAGAAGTGTGTAAAATCTAGTCATATCGTAACAAGCATAAATGTTTTTGGATAATTATATGCCTACCTATGACGTTTGGTTAATTAGACATCCCACCCACAAGATTTTAAAACCATTTTTGCCACCCTCGTGGAATCCCCATTTTACATCCAGTATTTTTCTAATTTTTGTTCGATTTGAAAGATGCTTAAACGTTATTCGAAATTGATGAAAAGTTACATATATGATACTAAAATGTTATATTTTGATTTTATGTCAATCTTGAAGTTTTTTAAGCTCACATGTGACTAGTGAGACCTAATGAAACATGTGACATGTGAATATATTTTCATTGGGTCTCACAAGTCACATTTGAGTTTACAAAACTTAAGATTTGTCATTGAATCAAAATATAATACTTTAGCATCGTCCATGTAAAATTTCATCAATTTCAGATAATGCTTAAGCATTCTTTAAATTGAAAATTAGAAAAGTTGTTGGATACAAAATAGAGAAAACCGCATGGGTGAGAAAAGTAATTTTTAAAACCTCCTAAGTATAGTATATAATTTCATCAAACATCATCTATAGAGCATGTAATTGGGAATGTTTTTTTTTTCTTCCTCTTTTGAACGAAAGGTAGTCACATAGGGGTTTGCTCCCTTCGTTCGCATATTAGTGACATTTTCTTTTTTTGACATATTATAGGGTGGTCCTAATTTGGGTTTCGAGTGGTTTCTAGGTGGGTATTGGGTTCTCCTGCAAGTCTGCAACAATATACTAACATGTATAGAATAATGAATATAAAAATAACCAAGAATACACCAACGTGAATAGGAACTAAAACTTTAACTATGGTGAAATTGCCCGCACAAAGAATAGAAAACTGGGTTACTATTTGTGTCACAAAGTTACTAATTACTACGATACAAAATTATTTTACAACACATCATATTAGAAAGGATTTATAAAGTACCGTGTCACTTTTTTTTGTTGCACAATAACATTTTTGCTATCATAATCAGCTAGAATATAAAAGCTGGTTGGAAAAGCCGCTAAACGCGTTTAAACGTTGCTTATATATAAACACGTTTAAACGTTGCTTATATATATATATATAACACCCCACTCATAAACACGTAATAGTCACTCTCGTAGCAATAATAGAAAAACGACTCACAGCGGAAGTCGAACAATAATAATCCTCACTTGGGTGTCACATGCCATTACTCGTCCATGCGAGTAAAAAAGCAGAAACAAAATAAATAAATAAACATCACTAATATTAAAATAACCGCAGTGATCGAGATACTAACCTATACATTATACTGAAATCCAAAAGTAATGTCAACAACAAGTGAGCGTCTAATCATTCCGGATTACATACAATGTCATTGGTAAAGTAAACTAAAACCTATCATAATACAATATAAGTTCTCGTGCGGTATTCAAAACAAAACCCTAACTACCCGGATTCCGCACTTCGCTTCAACGACAATCATCAACCTGTAAAAAGCCGTGGAGGCTCAGCGATAAACGCTGAGTATGCTAGGTCCCCTATTGGTCACTTAGTCGTTATGGTCGCCTTTATATTAGATTCATTACATACTTTTACCGGTGTACAGGTATATTAAAGTAGTAGATACATGAGTGACGGTAAATGTGAAACAATTAAGGCAGTCACTACAATTCACACACAACAACTCATACATAACACATTCAATCAGAATAAACAATAAACATATAGCCGTTAAGCAACGGTCTTGTACTCATATATTACAAACGACCCCTCGGGTCCTCATCATATCACAAACACATCATAGATGGGTGTCAAGTTAGGACAACCCGTAATGACATTCATTTATGGACAGTCGTCTTGGTGGCACCAACAGTAATGCACTCTGGCCAAAGATATAGGATCTCGGGACTTCCTCTTTGCCTAAAAGACGTCATTTAGTTTGTGGCAAGAGCCGAGTACCAACAGCGGTATAAACTGGCCAACGATCTATGTAGGCTCGTATGGGCTTAACTAGAGTAGAACCCAATCCGGGTAAACACTCAAAAGATCTCTATACGTAGCCAGTTAGTCCGAGACTACACTAGTCTTTTATTCATACACCAACCCTCCAATATGTGATTTAAACAGTTAATCGATTACCTAAAGTGTGAGCCTCGATTTTAAACCCTATCCTATGTGGATTAACTTGGTTGGGATCTAATCGGGTTTTAGGTCCACTTATAGTCTAAGATTAATAACTATGTCATATAACAATAATTATTAAAACCTAAACTAGCTCACTGGAACCTATTATGAGTCGCCACCTAATTTTAACCTAGATCAAATTAGGAAAGGAGAGTTCGGGTTCGGGGGCTTGATATTCGACTTAATTAGGGTTCAAATTACTTTCATTACCCTTCCTAGGTCGTTTTCCTCTACTTGGTTCAATTACGGCTTTCTACAAAGTGTTTTTAACCTAGGTGTGCGCTTCTGTTTTTTTATTTTTTAACGTTTTTTGACAGAAAATTAAAGTGGAAATTAAAATTACCTAAACTAGGGTTTCGGAGGTAGAATTAGGTCAAATTTTGTTTCCGTCCGTAGCCACGGACCTAATGTCCGAGACCACGGACCCCAGTTAACCTATATGAAAATAAAAGTCGAATTAAACAGAAAACAGAAAATTGCAAAGTCCGGGGCCACGGACAGGCTGTCCGTGGACCCGGACATTATTAGAAAACCTAATTTTTAAAAATTTAAAAATCCCGCCGTCGTCCGTGGGCGTCCGAGCTTACGGACAGGGAGTCCGGGACCCCGGACATGACGTCCGTGGGTGCGGACCGCCCTCGGACGGCGGCGTTGAGGCTGTTCCCGAAGGTGTTTTTGGCTCAAATTTTATGGGTGTGTAGCCTGAAAGATGTACAAGACGTTAGTGATTGAAAGTTTTCGATTTGAATTCGAATTAAGCACGAAACTTGGCAAACAAGTTATTGGACAGAAGCTTAAACAAACAGCAATACAGAAGCGTACGAAGGTTAGTTTGAACCCAAAATTTGACAGAGAGTTAATAAGGTCGTGGGGAATTAGAAAAGTAGAGTTGTAACCTGTTTTACCTTCGAATTCAAGATGATTCTTCACACCGGGATTCGTTGAGTGCTTCGTTGATGGCAGACCCGAAAGGATTTCGAACCAAGCTTTTGGTTGTTGGTTGTTCTTGCTGTTCTTCACGTTTTGGTGGTGTTTTTGTGGGGTTTTGATGACTATTGGTGCTTTGGGGATTGGAAAACGTGTTTAGATGGTGATTTGGGGGATTTTCGGTATAATTTGGGTGGCCGAGTGTTGGAAAACATGAGAGAGAGAGAGGAGGCTGTGTCTTCTGACTCTCTAGGGTTCTTGAGCATATGAGGTTCTCCTTTTATCCAAAAACCTATTCCCTTATATAGACTTTCTTAAAGATAAAGAAAATCTAGTAAAAGTAAGATTTTTTGGTATTTTAATTAAAAGACTTCCCAAAGGAATTTTGCTGTGAAATTTTAACCACATGTCAAGAATGGATATTATGAATTTTCTGAGGTGGAACCGAATTTTTTAAATGTTGGAATATTTTTAAATTGAATTTCTTGTCAGATTCAGTCAGAAATTGCTAGAAAATTATTGGAAACTCGACAAATCAAAATTCCAACGCCATTATGCTTAGAATGTCATCCTCTATCATGGGTTAAAATATCAAAGCGTTTCAAGCTGATTTGGGCATCCTTTGGAGGAGAGAGAAAGCTTATAGGAGGTCTTAGGAGCCTTTAAAGATCTCCAAAACGCCCCTGAAAATGACGAAGCTGTTCCCCATGCCATGGAACGCGCCGATCGAGCCGGAATCCCTCACTACTTGATTAAAATGCCTCTCACAACACCAGCACCCCGTAGACCCTAACTCAGGGGGTCAAAATTTTGGGTATAACAGATTGCCCCCCGTCAACTAGACTTTGTAGTGGATGTGAAAAGTCTGGTTGATGCTTGAGTGATGCCCAAAATTTGGACTTCACGAAATTCTCCATGTTGTGCGAAACCACGTTGATCGCGTGCAGCTATTCGGAGGCGCTGACTACCTAAGCAACAAAAACGCTGTCGAGCTATTCTAAGGTGCTGACTACCTATAAGTGAAAATGTGTCAAGCTATTCTAAGGCGCTGACTACCTAGGTGACGAAAACGGAATAATGTCAAGCGGTTCTAAGGCGTTGACTACCTATAATACATGAAACGATGCGATGTCAAGCGATTCTAAGGCGTTGACTACTTATAAGTAAAATGAAGTAATGTCAAGCAATTCTAAGGCGTTGACTACCTATAATGATGATATGATGTCAAACTATTCTAAGGTGTTGACTGCCTGTGACGAATGAGATGATGTCAAGCTATTCTAAGGCGTTGACTACCTATAAGTAAAGTGAAATGAAGTAATGTCAAGCGATTCTAAGGCGTTGACAACCTAAAATGTGGAAATGAGATAATGTCAAGCGATTCTAAGGCATTGACTACCTATAACGATGATAACTGGGTGGTATGCAAATGCAAGAATGCTGAAATGTTGATGATGCCAATGATGCTGATGATGTTGATGATGTTGATGATGCTGATGATGCTGATGATAATGCTGATGATGCTGATGATAATGCTGATGATGCTGATGATGCTGATGATGTTGATGATGTGATGATGCTGATGATGCTGATGATAATGCTGATGATGCTGATGATAATGCTGATGATGCTGATGATGCTCGGATGCTTTTGGGGACCGAAACCCGTGCCAATGCTCCTGGCTGGACCCAATGTGGACTTATTGCCATCGCCCCCCAAGCCGGTGTGCAGGGATAACTCCTGGTAAAAACCTTGGGGACTTATTGCCTTTGCCCACCATTCGTTGATCCCGAAAATAAGTTGGCATCGCAAAAGGAGGATTTATTGCCATCACCTCGCCAACTTTTCTATCGCCAGGTCTTGTGACGCGCCTGGATAATGCAACTAGGTCTTATGACGAGCCTATATGAATGTGATGAATGCAATGTGTTTGATAAGAGCGGGTAAGCTAAAGGGTAACGCTAGGTCTTACTACGAGCCTAAGGGAATGCAACTAGGTCTTATGACGAGCCTAAGGGTTGGATCTAGGTCTTATGACAAGCCTAAAGGTTGGATCTAGGTCTTATGACGAGCCTAAGGGTATGCAACTAGGTCTTATGACGAGCCTAAAGGATGGATCTAGGTCTTATGACGAGCCTAAGGATGGTTCTAGGTCTTATAACGAGCCTAAAGGGATGTCACTAGGTCTTACTACGAGCCTAAGGGAATGCGACTAGGTCTTACTACGAGCCTAAAGGATGGATCTAGGTCTTGTGACGAGCCTAAGGATGGTTCTAGGTCTTATAACGAGCCTAAAGGGAATGCGACTAGGTCTTACTGCGAGCCTAAAGGATGGATCTAGGTCTTATGACGAGCCTAAAGGTTGTTCTAAGTGAAAGTGAGTAAAATGTATGATGGGTCTAAA
Source organism: Limonium bicolor (assembly GCA_023374045.1). NCBI lineage: Eukaryota > Viridiplantae > Streptophyta > Magnoliopsida > Caryophyllales > Plumbaginaceae > Limonium > Limonium bicolor. The sequence goes on from CM041776.1 coordinate 488,933,248, forward strand.
TGGATGTAAAAGGATTAGGGTTTATGTCAAATCTGAAGATGGTAGGGCTCAAGATGGGCCTACGGATGTTTGGGTGTGAAGGAAGGGCTTAGGACGGGCCTGAGGATGTTTGAATGTGGAGGAAGGGCTTAGGACGAGCCTGAGGATGTTTGAATGTGGAGGAAGGGCTTAGGACGGGCCTGTGGGATGTTTGGATGGTTTGAACCTTCGGGCTCTGGACTTTTGGGCCTCAATCGGTGTCGTTGTTGCAATTGTTGGAACCAATAATTGCCCCCAGTATTCCTTCTTAAGGCAATCTGAGTTAGAGTTCACGGCGGTCGATCGGAACGATCGATTGCCCCCAGTATTTTCTTTGGCTAAACGTGCGAACAAGTCTCGTCCTCACAGGGTCAAGGCTTATGTTTTGATATGGTGCTTCCTAACCTACACTTGACGTGTTTGGTGTTTGCACTCGTTTCTCACTTACGGTCACAACTTCTCCACCATTGAATTTGACATTTGTTAGATTTACATGTTCAACCTGTTACTTTCACTCGATTGGATACACAACTACTAAGTCGGAAGTCTTTTAAGCTTATAACGTGGCTATGGGGTGTGATGAATGATAACAGGACAATGGAGGAATGTTTAGGATATGTGGAGCTATAAGGGTGACCAAATCTGCAACTTGCACTGTCTCTCGGACTTGTCTTCTTTGCCTTGAAGTCGTTTGGCTACCTCGTGATGACTTCGCTTGTGAACTTGGGGCTTGGAACTTTTGGATTGTTCCTTGCATCTTCTTTCTTTTTTCCGATTCTGGGTTTCTTTGAGGCTTTTCAGGTTTGCCTTTCTTTGAATCTCCTTTCCTTCGGGGTTCTTGTGTTTCCCGATTTTGAACTTTGAAAGCTGTTTTTGGTGTTAGCTCATTTGGATCCTGTGTCACTTTGGGACCATTTGCGGATCGTTTCGTCATGCTGGTAGCAGTCTTGCTTCTTTGGACTTGTGAAGTTGTTGCTCAAAAGTCGGGCTCCTTGCTTCCTTTGGTCACCAGGTCGGTTATTCATCACTGGCTGGCTCGTTTTTGTAGTGTTGTAAAAGAGGATGTATACGAAAAGCTCAGCGGGGGTGCCTAGGGTGTAATGTCACGGTTCACAAGCTTTTGGTTGTATGGTGTTGTACCTAGGTGCTTCGTCATCCCTAATAGTTGTGTATCCGTTCTTTGTTACTCTTCATAGGTTTAAGCGTAAATTTACAAATTATCTCCTTCGGTCGGAGTCATGCCGTTTACCTCACCTTTGAATGTGACCTCTCTGGAGTCATGTAAAATGACACACTCTTTCGCTCTTGGTTTTACCGCTCAAGGCACTCTCGCGAAGTGTACGCTCAGAGACTTGCTTGCACAAAATAAACAAACGTTATCGTTCCTTAACTCAGATTGCCCCCAGTATTGTTGTGGGTTTTTTACAAGCCTTTGAATACCCAAGTTATTTGTGGAGGGTGGTGGCTATATGTGTAATGGTGAGTGGTGATGGGGTACTCTTGTGAAGAGGTGACAGATGATTCTTTTCTTTTTGTGGCCACAATTTTGTTTTTATGTGTCTGGTGAAATGGCAAAAGTGGTGTATGGATGGGAAGGTGGCTTTGTACAAGGGGCTTTGTGAAAGACAAAGGTTTTGCTTTTTGATGCCTACAAACATGCCTCATGAGTGAGAGATCTTTCTTACTTTTCCGATTTCCAGTTTTTTGGGCGCGAGAACGAATGTACAAACATTAATCCAAGCATATAGAATAACTTGTGCAAAGAAGGAATTTTATTAATAACCGAAAGGGGAAACATTGACATTAAGTACTAACCAAATGGAAAAGACAAATGAATTAACTAAGGAAAGAAAAGTAACTGAAAAGAAAGAAAAAGAAAGAAGCTACGCAGAACAACTGAAGAGAAAAGAAAAATAACGAAGATTCCTAGTGGTGTTCTGGCATAGGATTCCCGAAGATATTCCCGCGCTCTGAGAACTGAAGTCCCTGGTCAATCAGGTCTTGGATCTTATGCTGTAGGGCCCTGCAATGATCGGTGTCGTGACCTGGTAACTGATGATAGAGACAGAACTGATTTGGGCTCCTGCCCAAACGGGTGACTCCTGGTCGGGGCGGAAGAGGCTGTAAGATGTTCTGCTCCTGGAGCTTTTCAGAGCATGAGTCAAAGGCCGACCGATATCTGTGAATTCTCGCTGATTGAAATCCGGTCTTGGAGGTGGTACCGCTCGATAGTTCCTCCCCTGTTCCCTTGGCTGCTGGACTGCATTCACCTCGTACTGTCCCGTGTACCTCTGCGGTGCGCTCTGTGCGTAAGCTGCGGTCGGGTAGGAGGCTTTTGCTGGTTCAGATTTCGGGAACTTCGGATTACTTCCGGATCCTTGGGGATATCCAAGCTTTAGGTCCCCCTTGTGGATCTTCTCCTCCAAAACTCCTACCTGGCCCATGAGCATATCAAAGCTTGGAAAGTACATATACTTTAATTCATCATTGTACTGTTTTTGCATGTTCTCAACAATCATGCGAATTTGCTCCTGCTCTTCCATCCTTGTGGGCATGCCCGCTGCCTTCCTTCTCCACCGCTTTATAAGTCGGACATGGACTCACTTCCCGTTTGGCGCGTGCTGGCAAGGTCAGACCGGGTGATTTCCAAGTTTTTAGCATACTCAAAGTGAGTCAGGAAGGCTTCACATATTTCCTCGTATGTCTTGGTGTTCATTCTTTGAGTTAGGTACCATCGTTGAGGAATCTCATCTAGGTACCGGGCAAAAACCTTGGCCTTTTGCATATCATTGAGCCTCAGGATAGACATCTCTCGATCAAACATCGCCAAATGGATCTGGGGATCGGTCGAGCCCTTGTAGAGAGCCAAAGTGGGGAGCTTCAGCTTCGCGGGTAGCTCAACGTCTGGATAGGATCCCATGGAGAGGTAGTCAAAGCCAGTAGGTTTACCAGCCTTTTCCATGCGCTCAATGCGCCTCAGAGCCCTCTGAACTTCAGCAACTAACTGGTTCCCGGAGCACCACCTCCGTAGCCAACATGGGTGTCATGTCCCTCCAAGGAGATATTGTCCATGCCGTATAAAGGGTTGACAAATCCTTGCAGTGGTCCTTCTCGTCTTGCTGCCTCCAAGGATCCTATTTCTCATGGAGCTCAACTGTTGCCGCCGTATGCCATGCCTCCAGGGCTTCAATGGCAGCTTGATGTTTTTGTACCAGGCTGGCTATTTGATCCTGCCCCCCGTTGGACCCCCAGTGGTCCTGCTTTGGGCTGCCGTTTCCAATGCGGCCAACTTATCTTCTAGCTTGGCGATTGTGTCCACATACTTATTCTCGAGTGCCTGGATTGCTTCCTGGTGTTTCAAATCAAAGTTTTTCATGAGCTCTTCAACAGAAGTGTTCTGGTTTTCCCCCCCTGCTGGCTGATCCTCCTGAGAGATATCGTCATGCGCCTGGACCGACATGTCAGATGAGCTGGAGTCTACTTCGGGCCGGAATGATGGAAGTGGAGGAGTGGGCAGTCGGGTCAAACGTCCGGAACTTCTGTCCCAGCGCCTTTCTGAAATCTTGCCTTCTTTCTGTTTCAGAACATAGGGTGAAAACAAAACCATCAGGCACAGGCTTTCAATGACATGGAAAGATTTTCCTCTGAGGACCCTTATGTTCTAATTACAGGACTCTTTTTTTTGGACCTCTCAAGCCCAGCGGGCTGGAGATTTTTGGCACGTGAAATGGGCCAGCAATCCTAAGGGGAGCCTTTGAGCTTGTTCTAAAAGGGTGATTTCATGGAGGTAAAGGCATCTGGGCAACTGAAATCCTCAAGTGTTTCATTTGGGCTGGGGGGAGATTGATGGATCGATATAGACATTGGGCCTGAGGCCCAGGAGAAAGAACGCATGCACAAATGTCCTCACAAAATGACTCAGTCCAACGGGTACGGGTCAATCCGGAGATGCTGATGGGGGCTTGGGGCGCTAGCCCAGGTCACCACAAAGGAATAGGGCTTGCACACTATTCTCTTTGGGCTTCCCCACTTTTTTCACATCACCTAAAGGCGTGCGTCTACGGTCGGATCTTTGACTGACCAAACAATGGGCTAGGTAAGGGTACTTGCCAGGAAAATGCTTGGGGCTAAAGCCCAGGTATTAAGGGGGTGTGGTTAGACGACACTCCTCTTTTCCCCCACTTATTCACATCACCTAAAAGGTGTGAGTCCCTGGCAGGGGACCCTCAAACGGGTCCCGGGGTGAAGTTGGTTTGCGTGGACCCTCGCTCTCATATGATGCAAGGGTGCAAAAATTAAAGTGCGCACGAAAGTAAACAAACAGAGTAAATAAAGCCATAAATAAACATTTTCAAGTTAAGCCCTCTTTCTTAAAATTAAACAAGTTAAAATTAAGAAGTTGTCCCCAACAGAGTCGCCAGTCTGTGAGCCTCGATTTTAAACCCTATCCTATGTGGATTAACTTGGTTGGGATCTAATCGGGTTTTAGGTCCACTTATAGCCTAAGATTAATAACTATGTCATATAACAATAATTATTAAAACCTAAACTAGCTCACTGGAACCTATTATGAGTCGCCACCTAATTTTAACCTAGATCAAATTAGGAAAGGAGAGTTCGGGTTCGGGGGCTTGATATTCGACTTAATTAGGGTTCAAATTACTTTCATTACCCTTCCTAGGTCGTTTTTCCTCTACTTGGTTCAATTACGGCTTTCTACAAAGTTGTTTTAACCTAGGTGCGCGCTTCTGTTTTTTTATTTTTAACGTTTTTTGACAGAAAATTAAAGTGGAAATTAAAATTACCTAAACTAGGGTTTCGAAGGCAGAATTAGGTCAAATTTTGTTTCCGTCCGTAGCCACGGACCTAATGTCCGAGACCACGGACCCCAGTTAACCTATATGAAAATAAAAGTCGAATTAAACAGAAAACAGAAAATTGTAAAGTCCGGGCCACGGACAGGCTGTCTATGGGCCCGGACATTATTAGAAAACCTAATTTTAAAAATTTAAAAATCCCGCCGTCGTCCGTGGGGTCCGAGCTTACAGACAGGGAGTCCGGGACCCCGGACATGACGTCCGTGGGTGCGGACCGCCCTCGGACGGCGGCGTTGAGGCTGTTCCCGAAGGTGTTTTTGGCTCAAATTTTATGGGTGTGTAGCCTGAAAGATGTACAAGACGTTAGTGATTGAAAGTTTTCGATTTGAATTCGAATTAAGCACGAAACTTGGCAAACAAGTTATTGGACAGAAGCTTAAACAAACAGCAATACAGAAGCGTACGAAGGTTAGTTTGAACCCAAAATTTGACAGAGAGTTAATAAGGTCGTGGGGAATTAGAAAAGTAGAGTTGTAACCTGTTTTACCTTCGAATTCAAGATGATTCTTCACACCGGGATTCGTTGAGTGCTTCGTTGATGACAGACCCGAAAGGATTTCGAACCAAGCTTCTGGTTGTTGGTTGTTCTTGCTGTTCTTCACGTTTTGGTGGTGTTTTTGTGGGGTTTTGATGACTATTGGTGCTTTGGGATTGGAAAACGTGTTTAGATGGTGATTTCGGGGGATTTTCGGTATAATTTGGGTGGCCAAGTGTTGGAAAACGTGAGAGAGAGAGAGGAGGCTGTGTCTTCTGACTCTCTAGGGTTCTTGAGCATATGAGGTTCTCCTTTTATCCAAAAACCTATCCCCTTATATAGACTTTCTTAAAGATAAAGAAAATCTAGTAAAAGTAAGATTTTTGGTATTTTAATTAAAAGACTTCCCAAAGGAATTTTGCTGTGAAATTTTAACCACATGTCAAGGATGGATATTATGAATTTTCTGAGGTGGAACCGAATTTTTTAAATGTTGGAATATTTTTAAATTGAATTTCTTGTCAGATTCAGTCAGAAATTGCTAGAAAATTATTGGAAACTCAAAAAATCAAAATTCCAACGCCATTATGCTTAGAATGTCATCCTCTATCATGGGTTAAAATATCAAAGCGTTTCAAGCTGATTTGGGCATCCTTTGGAGGAGAGAGAAAGCTTATAGGAGGTCTCAGGAGCCTTTAAAGATCTCCAAAACGTCCCTGAAAATGACGAAGCTGTTCCCCATGCCATGGAACGCGCCGATCGAGCCGGAATCCCTCACTACTTGATTAAAATGCCTCTCACAACACCAGCACCCCGTAGACCCTAACCCAGGGGGTCAAAATTTTGGGTATAACATAAAGTATGATCTTAGGTTATGGAGAATTCATTCATCATTTAGCTGCCCTAAGGGTCTTACGCATACCTAGAAGAAATCTATGTCGTATTCATGTTCGAGAGCCATGCTCTAGAGACCGACAATGTTGTATCTCATACCTAAGTATTTTACTTAGGTTATTATATACGTAGTTATAATACTAAGTGTGTTATATTAAATAACATCAGTCATATCACATTGATCGCATATGTACGTTTATATAAGCCGACCTATAGTCGACGTAGTATTAGTCCCGAAGGACGTTCGTGCATAAATAAATAATGCGGGAATAGAAACGGTTAAACATCACAGAACATATATATATATCACACGTTATACATCAAACATATCTGAGCCCGAGGAAGCCCTCAGGACATCTCAGATCAAACCGTTCACATTTTGTACACCACATACCAAGGATGCGTGAAACCCTAGCTCGTCAGGCGCCTCTGTCTGTCGTACGATCTAAACATAGATAACACTATAAGTCAATCCACATGACTTAATTAAACTCGGTACATCCGAATAACACTAATAATCCCAACATTTCATCCCGGATTTCAACAGTTAATTGTTTAAAGTATCGTTACATAAAACTCTTTACTCGTAGTATTTACTAACGTTCGGGTTTAACTAAATAAGTCGGTTGTATTAAACGTCTTAGTTTCAACGTTCTCGAATGTTAGGATTTATTCCATCGTATTCATAATATTCATAAGCATATAAATATACATCCACGTTTATACTTAGGTATTAAATTTAACCAATTCAATTAGGTATACAAGTGCACATTTATAACCTATAGTTGCATGTATACATGCAATGTTAATTCATGTGACATATTATACTTGTATACTAGTGTTTATAATTCATTATATGCATTAATATTGTTCTTATTTGAACTTAGGCATATAATCTATAGTTGCATGAATGCATGCACTAATGTTATATGGTACTATTATTTTACCATTTATTATAGTACAATGTACTATAATATACAAGGGTTGTAGCAAGTTCTATTTAATTTCAAACTAAATAACTTGTACTTTATAGACTCACTAATATAATATCATTTATCCTTTCATATTATATAGGTTCCAACTATACAATATACTTATCGTATATTATTTATTTACTTGTGAAATATATATATATATATATATATATATATATATACTTATACATATATATATATTTCATGAAGTATACTCTTTTATCATATGTTACATTTTTATCATCTTATATAAGTGTATTATTTTCATTTATTGCATTATATTATGCAATTTATATTAAGAACTTTATCTTAATATTAGGTAACATTTCATGACATATCTTTTTAATTCCTAAGACTTATTTTATACTAACCTTAGTTTATAAGTTCCATTTTCTCATTAATTGTCACATTATTTTATGTGAATGTTATTAATGATAATTATTTTATTTAATCACGTTAATACTATATAATAGTTGTAGCATTCATATTACTGTAAACTATAGCTTAAAAATTCAATTTCAACTATGATTATTTTCGCTAACGCACTCATTTTTTTTTATAAATTATGTTTTAACCACATAATATTATATAATGTTACATTAATATCATTATACCATATATATGATATTTTTATCTCACTAAATATTATAACCTATAGTTTTAATAAAAACTATATCATTGCTGAAAGGCATATACACCATAAATTTGATTTTCATCAACTCCTCATATTTTCCATTATTACACTATTGCCACATATTTAACATAATGTTATACATATCATATGTTATAACAATTTAACTTTATAATAAATATAACCTATAGTTTTATTACAAGCTAATTATATTGCCGAATTGACATATATATTATAACTCTATTTTTCTTCATGTCACATAATTTTCTTTTCTTCTCATTTATACCACATATTTCATATAATGTAACATATACTTTATATTATAACATTTTAACCTTATAATAATATAAACTATGGTTATATATATTTTCAAAATTTGCGAACAGACCCAAAGGGTTGTTCTTATTTATTTTCCAGCACATTATAACTTTCTATATTTACATTCTCACCACATATTTCATAGTATGTTACATATATCATATGTTATATCCTTTTAATATTTATAATATGTATAACCTATAGTTTTAGGTTTATAAAATTTGTGAACAGGCCCTAAGGCTGTTTTAATTTATTTTCTCACCCCTTATACTCTTATCATTTAAAATTGACCCAGTTTATAATACATACTTTTAATGTCATAAAAAACTATATATTATGACACATTTGTTAATATGCTCTTTATTTATTCTAAAAATCACCAAACTCTACCAATATGTTATAAAGTGTTATATTAACTTTCTAACCAGAATTTTTGGTAATTACTATTCTTACCCCATAAATTTTGTAAATTTCATATTTAACTTATAATGGTATTGTAAGTTCACAATTTAATTACTTATGTAATATTTTGGTCAAAGCACCTAATGTGGTCAAGGTTAACCCATAGGCCGTCGGTTTGACCATAATTCACTTAAATTACAGTTTTGACCCAAAATTTCTAAATATTACATGTTGACCTTAAATTATTAAAACTTTATAAAAATCATTTTAATAGCTTTTAAAGTGTAACTTTCGGCTATAATTAATATTAGCCATTAAATATATTTTAATTCCTTAATGACCCCAAAATGTGCTTGGTAATTATTAATTTAATTCTAAACTTAATAAAACATAAAATCAAATGGCCTAAAGTACATGGCCTTTGACAACATTTAACTTATAATATAAATTACATATAAATGTCAAAAAAGACATAACCAACTCACGGCTAGGTATTATTCATTCCAAATATATATAAATTGTATTTTAACTATTTAATTAATTCCTATGACATTATATGTCACATAAACATTAGGTTAACTAGCCAATAATGATATACAACATTTAATACATAGTTAGGTCACTTTATACCTTATTAATTCTCGACTTTGTATTATAATGTAACAAAATGACAAAAAACCTTATAATTACTGGGTTTTTAAGTAGACAAAATTTGCTAAAAACCCTCCAAATGCTCACGGCTGGGTTAATAAAATTCTTAGGTTAGTTTCGAACATAAACTAACATATAAGCTTATTTAATATAGCATTTAGATGGTAGATTTCCTTACTTGCTAGTCTTTCTCTTAGGTTTGACTTCTACATTTTTTTTGTGCAGAAAAATCCCATGGTTCAGCACAGTTTGGCAGCATTTTACGAGGGACGGGAAAAACATTGTGTTAGACTTGTGACACAAATAACTAATTAAGGATAAATCAAGCTCATTTAGCATGGATTTTTACCTTAATATAGTGGGAGTACTAGGAGCTGTTTCAACCTGGGTTTAGGAGAAAAAACAAGGTGTCAAAACACCATCTAAATCAGCACATAAAATCGGTGGAATTGATGGGGCAGAATGGGTAAAAATCTGTACCGAAAACTAGCCAAAATAGAGTTTCTTTGGCTTGAATCTAGCTAGACCTTCAAGATGTAGATGTATAAGCTGAATGATCATGATAAGAACAAGAAAATCAGCTTAGGAAGCTATGGGTACAACTCGGTATATAAAAGGAATTAAGAGAGGTAGTTAGTGCATGTTTTATACCTTAAGCCTTCCCTAGATAACTTCCCTTCTCCTCTGATTTTTCCACCGAAAAGGACCTCATCTTCCAGAACCAACTCGCACCAAGAGGCTGGATGGATGGAATGGGAATGGGTGAGCTTAAAGGAAAGAGGAAAGGAAGATGAAGAAAATGAGTATATGTGTCATGAGATCTTACCTAGATCAGGGGGAGTTCACCAATGAAGTTGGCTTCATGATCTAGGCTATGGGGGGAGAATGGAGAGCTTGGAAGTGAATGTCTACGGCTGGAGAAGGTATGGGAGGAAAGAGAGTATTATTTGACTTATAAAGAGGTAATGTCATAATTAAGTGAATAGTCATGGATGACTCATACTTAGATATTCGGATATTTGGTGGTTTCCTTGTGATGTGGGAAAGCTCTATGAGCTGGGTGGAAGGCTATGATCAAGGTGAGAAGGTCTTCTTTGACCTTAAACAAGATTAAGTATAAAATGTAAAAAATCCCTAATTTAAGAAATAGTCTTTGATGACTCATTACTAGGTAGTTTAGGATTTCTAATGGACAAAGAAGACCCATTAATCAGGCGGAATGGGAGGTCAAGGTCAAAGAATAAGTTGACCATTGACTAACTTAAGTAATTAAGTGTTATTTTAGGTACTATTCACACCAAATTCACCCATTTTGATTTATTTTGGAAAATTTGAATTAGACCTTCTAATATGGTGCATCATGTCACATTAATGTTTTAATGAATGTAATCTAGTCCTTAAAGTGACATAAAATCAATATTTTTGAGATCATACAAAAACGTGCTTTAAGAGTTTTTAGTGCACATTTTGTGTTTGAACTTGTTTTTGAGCTTGGTTTTCTTTGGTAATTGTTTTATTACATCCATTACATGATTACAAAGCTTATAATTCCAATTTGGACTCTAATGGAGGTCAAAAAACCTTTAAGGGTTCTTAGAGCACATTTTTGCCCTAAGTGACTTTTAAGTATGTTAGTGCTGTTCTTGATGTTGGAGTATTTTCCAATGGTTCTATTATGTTCATTTATGATTTTATATGCTTAGGAATTAATTTGGATCCTAAGGAGTTTATTTGGGCACATATTTATCCTAAATGGTCAAAGGGTGTAAATTTACTTTAGGTTGACCATTGTTGTTTTTAAATTGGTTTTAAGGAATGTTTAGGCCTTAATTTAATTGATTAGATGTTTAATCAATGTTTAATTAGCTAGGGGTATTTCAATATAACTTTAAATTTAGTATGTTTAGTTATATACGTTTGCAAACATTTTCTTAACAACGACATTTAACTATTAAAAATGAGTCAAAATGTGGGTTACACTGAAAAAATGCTCGAAAGCACGCAAGTTATATATAAACGAGACGTGTAGCTCAGCTTCATTTCTCACATATGCACTCTCTTTTCTCCAAAATAAGTCACCGGAATCCTCTCTCTCGGATTGCCAGACCACCACCGGACCGCCGCCAGTCCACCGCTGGACCGGTGACGGCCGCCTATCGCCGGAAAAATTTTCCAATGAGTTTTTTATCTTTTTGTTGCAAGTTGTAGATATTGGTGTTGTGAATCTGAATTTGGTGTTACTTTGTTGAAAAAACACATTCATTTAAGCTAGACCTACAAAATTAAATTATGGAAAAAGCTTAAAAACTCCATTAATTGAGTTCTCCCAATCGGAACTCCATAGATGGTGTCTGATAGTAAATCGGTTCAATGGGTGTCTCGTTTTTCTGTCACCCACTCCACCTAGGCGCCCGAAACCAACCCTTCCCCGCCCCTCTGTCCCAAATCCGCTGCACACAAGGCATGCCTTTGTTCCGAGTCCAGTCGGGACATTTAGTCCGGCGAACACAGCCAAGCATGACATTGGTCGTCACGAGTTTGGCCAAAAAAATCCCACGCCCCATCCTGGTTTACACCCAGCACGCATACCTCGGGAGCCAATGGGGACAACCAATGTCCCGATTTTTGTCAAAACACTCCACTTTATGTCCTGGAAAAGCCTGCACGACCGCACCTTTGTCCTGAAATAAATTGAGAGATGTACTCCCACATAACAAGCAAATTTGGGACACGGGGTGTCCCGACAGTGCTCAACCCTGTCACGGTGCACTCTCGATTGTAGTCCACCCGAACAAGCCCCGCGAAGCAGCAAAAAATCAGACAGTGGTTGTCCCAAGCTTGGCCAAATCACCACAGTTGCCATCCCGAGCAGAGTCGGGACAATTGTTTGCCTGGTGTTATTTTTTTGGGACATACAATGTCCCAAAGTTGTGTAATTCGGGACATTGGTTGTCCCGTTTTTGTGCCTGTTTTTTTGTTGTTCTCTGATCGGGATGATATGCTGCAATAGGGAAGTAAATTCGGGACACTAAGTGTCCTGAATTTTTTGTCTTCACTCAATTCTCCATCCTGATTTTGCATGTTTTTTTTATAATTATATTTTCACTTTAATGTTTTTTAATCTAGCTTGTTTAAAATAGCATTTTGTTGACATTGAATCTAATGTCATTGTTAAATTTGACGTTGGTAGATGGACAAACTTAAAGAAGTGGTGAAGAGTGTCTATGAAAAGAGGAAGAAAGATCGTTTTGAAGGAGCAGCCTATGACAGCCTCATATCGTCGTATGCTGAAATACCCCGAACTTAATTAGGGTGATTAAATTACTCTAATACGATATTTGAGGGCCTATTAGTACCTAATGAACCTTGGTAAAGAAAATAAATCCAAAAGAAACAAGAAAATGCTTTAAAAGCGAAAAATGCTAAATTAAGCGTTAAGTGACCGTAGGAGGAATACGACCTAGACAAGGGTCATAGATGAATTTACTAGGCTTAATAATGTCTAAATAATGTATGGGAACAATTCTCGAATGAAATACCCCAAACCCTGATATATTGTTTAAATACTAAACTATGGTATGTAAAGGCTAAAAAGTGCCTTAGAGACATCAGTGAACAATTTAAACCATAGTAAATGCAATAAAGCACTAAGATACAGTTTGAGCAAAAACATGCTCTAAGCTATGAGTGAACTTGGTTAGGACCCAAAGAGCCTACCAAGACTTAATAATATTCAATTATGATTTAATAAGGCTAATTAAGTCCTTAGGAAACTTTGGTAGACAGTTAAACCAAACAAAACACAAGAAAATACCTTAAAGTCAATAAGAGCAAAAATGTGCTCTAAGCTTGGGATAAATTTGTATAAGACCTAATGGTCATACCTATACCTTATAAATATGTTAATGAACATATTAAATCAATTACCAAAGAAAACCAAGCTTGAAAACAAGTTAAACACAAAAAGTGCTTTAAGGAGTCTTAAAGCACGTTTTTGGAAAATTATCTTGTAAATGAGTTTTGAATGGCTAAATGTCCATCATTACTCTTTAATTAACATGTGTACTATATAGTGTCACATTTGGAAGTCTATATCAATGGGAAATCAAAAATTTCACATCTATGTGCCTTGTTTTTATTAATAGTAACTTTTATAAGCTAGTTTGTAACATATGTTTATAAGTAAGTTAATTGGTCAACAAAGACCAAAACACCCTTCTTATTAATGGGGGCCGGTTTTCATGGTGTGAGTCACCACCCTTGCTAGCACTTATCAAATAAATACATAAAGGATAAAGCAAGTTACTATTTGCTTTTAACAAATAAATATCTTAAGCTAGCTACTTACCTTCTCATTCTTTTCTTCCTTCTCATTTCACACGGTCTTCATTCTCTCTTCTCTTCTTCAAAACCGATGGGCTATAGTAGCCTCTCTTCTCCATCTTCATTTCCTTGCCAAATCCAACTCCATGCTCTAAATCAAATTCTAAGACCATATTTGTCTTAGTTAGACCAAGCTCTACACTTCTACCTTTTCAAATCTTCAAGAACTCAATTTTGGTGCCATGGAGATTCACCATTGAAGGAGCTTGAGCTAATATTTTCACACCTTGTTGTTCTCCTTTGCTTCAAGGTAAGGAAACTCAAAGAAAATCCATGTTTCCTCCATGTTTATATGATGTCCGAAAATTCACCTCACAATGGTGTCTTTACCTTGCTTGTTTTAGCTTCATTTGAACCTTCCAAGGGCTTGGTGGAGTCCTCTCTTGATATATATCCAAGCTCTCTTTCCATTCTAAGGTAAAACAATCATTTAATACCTTAAGATAATATATGTAACTAGGTTTACAATGAGATGAAGCTTAAAGCTTGTATACTCATTATATTATTTGTATAATGTCTAGAAGTTGACAAGCAACTAAAAACCTTGCCAATTTAGACAAGGAAACAAGAAAGAAGTTTGTGAGGAAAAGAGGTAAATATGCTATCTCAATGTAGTTTAAATGCCTTAGGAAAATGAGCTTGATATGCTTAATAAAATGCCTAAGGAGCCAATGGTAAATGAGCTAGTGAAATGCTCTCAAGGAGTTTATAAAGGGCATATGTTGTTGTATGTAATTGCAGGTTAAAGGCAATATGTATGTGGGAGATTCAGTGTTTAAGTTTAATGTATTTAAGGGCCTAAGAGCCATGTTATTTAAGGGCCTAAGTGCCAAGCAATTTAAGTTTATGCACTATATTGTGATGTAGTGTAAAATTTGGTGAATGTTGTGTGTGAGAAGTTCTTGATGGATTTTAGGTGTTCTTGAATGAAATAAGGTAAAAACCTAAGTGTTTGGATGTGAGAATATACAAGAGAAGCTATGGCAAAATTTGGAAAATGTGTAAGAAGTTCTAAGTGTTTTAAATGAGTTTTGGTGAACTAGAAGTGTTGCAAATGCTTAAACATTTTAAAGGAGGAGAAATAATGTCTTAAGATGTTCTAGGTAAACAAAAGGACTTAGACATCAACTAGGGTTTAGGTTGGTAAGAAATGATGCTAGGGAGATGATGTTAAAATGAGGAGAAAGCATTATGGGCATAGTGGTTATCATAGGCATGAAACACCACTTGGAAAACTAAGGAGGAAATAACATAAGTGTTAGGAATTTTGGGAAGAAATGAGTAAAGGTTTAAGGAATTAGAAAATGAGTTTTATGAGTGTTTAAGGATGTCTTAAGGTGTGTTTGAAGTGCCCAAATGAGGTTAGGGTGTACTAGGATATATGAGGTGAAGTTTGGAGTTAAATGAGCAATGGAAAATAAGGGTCTGGAGCAGACCGAACTTGCGACCAAACTTGCAAGGTCGGTCGAGCCCAGTTTACCCTGCGAGAATTGGCTTCTGGAATGGACCGACCTTGGGGACCGGACTTGCAAGGTCGGTCAGGCTTGTTTTGTGTACGAATTAAGTTTCTGGAATCGACCGAACATGGGACCGGACTTGGCAAGTTCGGTCGGGCCTGAATTTTCAAAGGGAAGAACCTCTCGGGAATGGACCGAACATGCGACCGAACTTACAAGGTCGGTCGGAGTAGAAATTTGACGGTAAAGTGTTCTGGAATGGACCGACCTTGTGCAAGGTCGGTCGGTAAGGTCGGTCGGACCAAAAACATTGTTTAAGGTTATAAAATGATATGTAATGATGGGGATTGATTGGTAATGATGTTATAAGGTTATTTAAGACATGTTAGGTGAGTTATAATGACAATTTAGTGGGGGAAAAGATGTATTAAAATGTAAAAGTAAAACAAGTTAAAAAGCGAAGTTATGTAACTAAGTTAACGGGGAAAATTTATAAGCATTAGACATTAAATAATCATGCTACCCCGATGTTAATAAAAGTACATGTAATGTTATCAGTTGTTCGAGAATTGCTCGAGGAACATAAGTGGACGTGGTAAAGTGGACTCCGGTAACAGGTATGGTTTTCTTGCAACCTGTGTCCTACCGGATTACACCGGCTTGTATGCCAATGTGTTTTTCTGTGTGTTTGCCACGTTATAAGATAAATCATGAAACGAGTTTACAGTCGTTATTGTTGTTGTATGTTTACGTGCCGATACGGTAACCTCGAATGCGCTTGAAGGGCTAGTTAACCACTATTAGGTAAACGTAGGAGAACGGTATCCGGTGATAACGTTTCCGACCTAAGGAACGTTCTAACCACGGCTATGCGTGAGTTAGTTATGTGATGTTTGTGTGAGATGTTTGTGTGTGAATGTATGACTCTCCCTCCCCTTGTGTGTGTCTAACAAGATTTAACCCAATGTTGTGATTGTTTAACTAAGTTCAATGATGAACTTCTAACAAGTGCTAACGGGGGAAGTGAGGAGTCCGGTCTGTTCCGGCCACGGTGTGAGTATGGGGGTCGTTGTCATATCAGGTTCGATCCTCTCCATATGTTATGGTTGTTTTCCAATTTGGTTTTCCAACCTTCCCTTTAGCTTAACCAAGGCTATTACTGACTCACGTCGGGCCACAGGGGCATACTATGTTATGTTTGTTCGGTGTGCTTGGATCACTATATCCGAGACACCTTGTGTTAAGTTATCCATTCATTTAACGAGACGGTAACGAGTTATGTAACGAGCTTATCATGAGACTGGCAACATTCTCTAGGCTACAAGTGAACTGACTATGTTTGGGCCGGTTCATAAAGGGAACTGTACCCGTTATGTTATGTATGGTTGTTATGATGCAATATCTATTGCGATGTTATTATGTACACGTTGAAACGTGAAAAGTGTTGTTATGTGTTATTATGTGATGTATGTTATACGTTGTAAATTGTGGAGTATGTGGATCATGGATATGAATCCCAGTTTGTGATAAGAGGCGTTTAAGGATAACCCGATTAATGGGTAGTTGTCGTCTATTTAGGAAGTAGCTCCATTAGAGGAGAAACACTCTAGGGGTAATGAATACCATGAGTGAGTTATCAAATGAGGATGTGTTATCTGTTTGTTGAGCCCTCGAGGCGAAATGTTAGGTGTTGTGTGTTTACAGTTGCGTGCATGATTTGAATATAATCAACCGCATGCTAAGACGACAATTAGTTGTGCGTGGTCCGGTAGTATGTGGGCTGCGGGATTACCATACCAGCAAAGGTGCTGAGCCCCTTGGGGGCCACCCTTTCTCTTCTTTTCTATTTCAGGTACAAAGAGCTGGAAGCCGTTCGAGAGTAGGACGGGGTAGTCGTTGTACATGGGTAATCATTTAAGTTGTATATACAGTAGGTGTAGTAAGACCGAAATTGTTATCGGCATCAGTTGTAAATACTCGGTACAGTTGGAAGGTATGTGTATGTTTGTTGTTAATGAAAAGGGATAATAATGTGTAGTCGCTCGGGAATCCAGTCCATCAGACCGGTACAATGTTTATGTAATAGCCTTGTTAGCCACGTGGGTGGTTAACGGCGTGTAACACCAACGAGTTAAGTAATGTGAAGTAGTATATTTTCCGCTGCAGAATGTTGTTATGTGTTTGTTGTTGGATGGGGTGTTACACCGAAGAAAACGGATCCATAAAACAAATTAAAAACGCTAATAAAGCTTTAGCGCACGTTTTTCGAGAAAACCCGAAAACGTGACTTTGAGTGGTCAAATGAACCCGTAAAAATTATAGTTCATCAAATAACTATAATTAAACATTAATGGGAGCTTAAGAATCAATAAAATTAATGAAACAAGAAAAACCTGGAAAACAGGCCGGTTAGTGAATAGTGCTAATTCGGGTAAATTAATGAGTGTTTTCTGTAAAAGACGAAAAATGATCCAGCTTGTATACACATAGGGGCCGGTTTTACTACTTAATCAACCTCCCCTATATAAGTAATAAGCTAGTTAAGAAAAGAAAAAGAAGAAAGTAAAAAACAAAAGTAAAAAGTAAAAAGCAAAAAGCAAATAAAATCCTCTCTCTCACCTTTATTTCTCTATTCTCTCTTGAAATACCCCGAACTTAAATATGGTGATTAGGATATTTTAATATAGTATTTAAGGGCCTAATAGTGCCTAAGTAATTTCGGTAAGGAAAATAAATCCAAAAGAAATGAGAAAAACGCTTAGAAAACGGAAAACGCTAAAATAAGCGTTAAATAACCATAAGAGGTACGAGACCTCGGTTATAGTATCGTAAGGATTCCTAAAGGCTTGTTCATGCCTAATTAGTATACGGGAGCGATTCCCGAAGGAAACGGATCCAAGAAATGTATTAAAACGCTAAAAGAGCGTTAGCGCACGTTTTTTCGAGGAAACCCGAAAACGTGACTTAAGTGGTCAAACAGACCCGTAAAAATTATAAATCATTAAATAATAATTATTAAGCATTATGGAAGCTTAATAATCAATAAAATAATCGAACGAGAAAATTCCAGAAAATAGGCCCGGTTAGTGAATAGTATCAAACCGGGTAAAATAACGAGCGTTTTCTGTAAAAGACGAAAAATGCTCCAGCTAGTATAACAGTGGGGGCCGGTTTTTACTGGTATAACAGCTCACTCTCACACACACATGCAACTAGCTAATTAAATAAGGAGAGTCAAAAGCAAAAAGTAGAAAAGGTACTTTAACCTTTTCTCTCACCTCACTTCCCCATTTCTCCCTTCTCTCTTCTTTCTCCTTCCCCTATCGATTTCTCTCTCCTTCTCCATGGGGCTGGCGATTTTTGAGAAGCTCCAACACCTCTCATGGCTTCTCTTCTTTCTCTCCATGCTCTAGCTCCATTTGAGCTCCAAATGTAAAATAAATTACATATTTGTAATCCCCTCATCCTCCTCTACATTTCTATCTTTTCAAAATTCGAAAAGGAGAAGTTTCACCTCCATGGGTTTCCCCATTTGAAGAGAAAAGCACATCATTGTGAAGCTTGGAGTCTCCTCTTTCAAACAAGGTAAAAATCTCCATGAAAAACCTCACTTTTCTCCATCTCCTTGGTAAGGCCGATTTTTGCCTCCCTCTCTTACCTTGTTTTCCTCTTGTTTTGGAGCTTTGCTTCAACCCTCTAATGGTGGTGAGAACACCTTCTTGAACAAGGGCTAAAACCCCTCCTAAAGCACTCCAAAGGTAAACCCTAGAATTTGCATTTTAAACACTTCAATGAACTAGCATAAATCTAAGGGTATTGTATTAATTATACTTGTCTTTGTGTGATTGGGTGATGGGAATGGAGTTTGGCAACTCCATTCCCCACATAACCGATTTTGAGGCAAGAAAGGGAGAAGGAGGAAAAATGAGAAAGAAAGAAGGAAGTATAAGCTCAAGGTAAGAGCTCCTTCCTAATGTTAAATTCTATTGCATTAGAGTAATGGGAATGGGTAAAATATTAAAGAACCCAAAACCTTGTACTAGTATGGAGGATTGTGAAGTTTGAGTATTTAAGAACAAGTGTTTGAATTGTAGGCTTTGGAGCCGAATGTGATGTGTATGTGTATTGGAATTGTGGATGGAGGAAGTATTGAGAATTTTATTTTGTATGTGTGCTGGTAGGACCCTTGTTGGGTGTGGCTAGATTAGGAATTGTTGTGAATGAAAAATTGATGAGGGAATGTGTATGTGAGGATGTAAGAAAAGAAGGTGGACTATGGCAAAATTTTAGTAGGAATTGTACATTAATGGATGACTTGGTAAATGGGAGAACCAAGGTATGTATTGGGGTATGTGTTGTAGTAGAGATGTTTAATGACCATGGATTGGTAATTGGAGGATGAGGATAAAGCATGTAAAAATCTGTAGCATGAGGTACTAAGATGCATTGTAAAACTAGGAAGAAATTGGTGTGCAGGAGTTTGTAAAATGAGTGTTGGAACTTGGGTGTAGGTAGTGTAATGATTTGGAATGAATTGGCATGGTAAGAGAGGTATTTAGATTGCTAGGAATGGAATTGGTTGAGTAAGTATTGGATGGGAGGATTGAGTTTGAATCTGTAGCATAGGAGACACAAAAACTGCTAGTGTGCAGGAATGAAAGGGAGGAGAATTGTGTAAGGGGTTGATGGATTTAGTAATGGATTTGGTGGATGAAATGAGGTATTTTAGTAAGCCTAAGTGGCACTAAATCATGTTGGGATGTATGTAGGAAGATTGGGGAAACAATGGGCAATATAGAACTGAAAACAGAAATAAAACTAAAATACTGGGCCGGACCGACCTTGGGACCGAACCTGCAAGGTCGGTCGAGCCCAGATTTACAAAGGACGGAAACCTTCTGGAATGGACCGACCTTGGGACCGGACATGCAAGGTCGGTCGGCCAGAAGAATTTCCCGTAATGCAACCTACGGGAATGGACCGACCTTGCGACCGGACTTGCAAGGTCGGTCCACTCAAAAAATTTTCCGTCAAGTAACTCACTGGAATGGACCGACCTTGGGACCGGACTTGCAAGGTCGGTCGGCCCTGTAATTTTCCAGCGTAATTCCTTACTGACTTCGACCGACCTTGGGACCGACCCTGGGTAAGGTCGGTCGAGTAAAAAAAATATATATATATATATATTTGATTAGAGTTATCATATGTATATAAGTATATGCCTATACACATAGGTATATGTAAATGTAGTAAT
Organism: Limonium bicolor; assembly: GCA_023374045.1. Classification (NCBI taxonomy): domain Eukaryota; kingdom Viridiplantae; phylum Streptophyta; class Magnoliopsida; order Caryophyllales; family Plumbaginaceae; genus Limonium; species Limonium bicolor. The sequence goes on from CM041776.1 coordinate 488,953,582, forward strand.
ACATCATTAATGGAAAGAAAGGATGAGGAAATGCACATGTGAGTAAGGAAACAAGTAAGGAGGTTGTAAGTATAAGAACATTAAGTGTACCGGGATAACGGGGTAAGTAAGGGAGTACTAATTACTTGTATATCGTATGAGCATAGTATTAATAACAATGTTGGAAACATTATCAGTGGAACAAGTGTGAACCAAGGAACAAGGGAACACATGGTAAAGCTAACTCCGGTGAAAGGTATGATTTCCTCATGCCCCGTATGCTAACCGAGTTACGTTGATTTGTGTGCTGTATGCCGGCTAATCAAGACTAAAGCATGAAAACGGTTTATTGCCTTTCATTATATGTCTTGCTGTATGTTGTGTGAGCTAACCCTTCTTGATTGATTGTGTGGCTTCATTTGGTGCGTAGTACGACTCATAGATGAGTCTTGTTGTGTAGTGGCTCGTAGTAAGAGTCATGTTGTGAACTAATGGAACCGTAGCAACGCACTAAACTAACGAATCAACAAACGATAACGCAACCCAACAAAAACTCACTAGAATGTGAGAGAGTGTACGGAAGTAATAACCTTCCGATGACGGTAGGAGAACCGAATTGAACAATCCACAAACAAAAGTAGTGGAAGTATATAAGTAACCTCTAATAGAGGAAGTAATCTTAGTGCAAGACATGAACCATGAGAGTAGTAAAGAATGATGAGGGATCTCCAAACCCTTTAGTAATTAGTCGACCCATTACGAGAGGACCCGACTGATGTAAGTATGTCCCGAACATGAGAGTATTCGATACGTTGGGGAAACCCTTAAATCTGAGGATACTAGTCGGTGGTAATTCCCTAAGCTAGTGGAGGTTATCGGGAGAGATACTCCTAGGCTAATCCATGAAATTGTAATGTACTCTGAGAGAAGAGTGTTGGGAATTTGAGTAGTCCGGTAAAAGCGGGCATTTGAGTATTTTAGGAGCTAAGCGTATAGCCCTCGTATTGTAGGTCCGGTGGCGAGTCTTGTGTATGACTCCGCCTAGAGGCCAAAGTAATGAGTAATGAGTATTGCGTATGTATGAGCAAAGTAATGGTTACTGAGTAGGAAGTGAGTATGAGTATGTAATGAGTACCGAGTATCGAGTATGTATGAGTAAGCATTGGGTATTGAGTACGTAAGAGTAAGTATGGAGAATTGAGTAGTGAGTATGCACAAGTATAGTAACGAGTACAGAGTAAGGATCGTGTACGAGTAAGGTATTGAACATGGAGTGATGAGTATGCAAGAGTAAGGAGTAAGTATGAGTAGAGTAGCGAATATCGAACACAGTACGAAGAGTAATGAATGGATAACAAATACGAATGGTTGACTATTGAGTTGTCTTCCTTAGTAGGTATTGAACTTGTATATTATGTAGGTATTTTGATTGTATTGTTGTAGTATGAGTATGTATGTATGCGTGTAAAATGAACTCCATGTATATCCGACCCAAAGTAGTCGGCGTACCGCGGTCAGCACGCGGTATATGCGGATTTCATATGCAGCGTAAGCTGACCCCCTAGGGGACCGTTTTTAGTGTGCAGGTACTCGAAGCTGTCCACCGTACGAGAGAGTAGGACGGGGACTGCTACGTAAGCATGGGTAGTTGTATAAAAGGGATTGTACTCGTAATGTATTGGGAAATTAGAAGTCCAAGCTGTATCGGTAATTTAAGGATTGTAGTATACTCGGTATAGTAATGTATTGACGTTGTAATTGAATTATGGGTAAGTAAGCAATGGGAAGTATTGTATTGTGCAGAGTACTCGGTATGTTCATATTCATCAGACCGATAGTATGTAGAATTGTAACTCGCCTTGTTAGTCACGTGGGTGACTAACGGCATTGTACACCCCGCCGTTGAGTAAGTAATATCCGCTGCGAAGGTAAGTATGGTACGGTAATGACGGTATTAGCGGTAGGGGTGTTACAAAAAGTGGTATCAGAGCGAAGTATCGCTCTGATGGATGAAATACCGAGTTTAGGTAAATGCCGAGTTAGGAAGTAGAGACTTAGGGCTAGTAAGGGGTGAGTGTTAGCGTGTGAGGTACGCTAGTTAGGAACTTCCATGTGAATCGGAAACCTACAACAACCATACCCCGCCCTCCGCAACCCACGGTATTAAGTGGGGGAAACTAACGCGAGAGATGGAAAGACCTCTCACACTCGGTAACACCCGATCGGCAGTTGCAAGACAACCTGAATAGAAAAGGAACCTGTCATACGGTAGAGTCCAAGAACTGGAAGTCCGAAGACGGTTCCCGTTGGATGATGATGACCGCACGTAATGGCGGAGAATGAAGACCCTAGACACAGGATAATGGATTTATGGCACCATGGGGCGACATGCTTGCAGTCGCGAGAACCATGAATAGCCAGCAAAAAGAGAAGCACAATCGCGTAATGAAGCAAGGAAAATAGAGTAGCAAACCGAGACCAGAGAGTCTACGGACTGTAATGTTTGACAACACCGACAACGGTATACAACCCGACTAAGGAATAGTCGAGGTAGGATTAATACCAAACCTACACGCCAAGAGGTGTGTAATAACCGAACGACATAGTCCAGACGACTATGAACGTATCCATAAACATACACCTATAAGACCACAATATGGTTCCTAAGGATAAGTCAAGTCTCGTTAACCACAGTGAAGGTGTGGAGACACCCGGACTGACGACAACCATGTCAAGTATACTGAGAAAGCGACTCAGGAGATCGATCATCAAGATCAAAAGATCAAATGAAGACTAATAAAACCACCAATTATGGATGGAAACGATACCGTAAATGGTATACGTTAACCGAAAACAACCTACCCGCGCACTTGCCCAGGGCAAGTGCAGCACTATAAGACGGTTGGAAGATATAACAAACCGCAAATACTTGCTAAAGTACCGCTATGACGAATGAGGCAAATATAGGAATACCATCCTAAGGATTAAATAATGAGACCTCGGAAAGGCCTAACGGCCCGACCATTGTATTAGAGTATACGGTCAGCGAGAAGCTGAACTTGGTCAAGACCTCGACCATGGCAATGCATGAAGAATCCTTTTAACACCGAACTGTTATTTCAAGACCCAAAATTTTCTTCAAAATCACAAACTCTCCTTTTAAACCTGGATTTTTAAACCAAACAGAGGAATTACGGTGAGTATCATAGAATGATACAGAGGAGTGGACAATAGAATACTTCACCTAGGCATGTGACGAGCACTACGAGTGTACCCAAATATGGGATGTGGACGACCGCACTCCGAAGGAGCTTGCGGGCCTGACATATAGTTAGGTAAGTGGTAACGTGCAAGACGGTACCCCACGTATGTTACATGTAGTGTACGAAACACGGGAAGTAGTCAACTCTGTTCTACGGACCATAAGCAAATTCAACCAGAATAGTTGGATACCTCGAACGAGCAAAGGGAACTCAGATAAGCTTACCAGCTAAGGAGTCAAGAAACCTACTACAGGAGGATGATTAAGAGTTAAAAGTGCGAGAAGCACTAAAAACTGAATAAAGACATTGAATGGTCTTGAAATAAATGAAAGTAAAGCATGATGACTGGAAGGAGTACCCAGTCTAAGCACAGTAAGGCAAATGCCTAACATGGACACATCAGTGTTCAATGAACGGGATGGAATTCCCAGAAACAACTACCCAAAACACAGGGTGATGTTATAAGGTACCGGAAATACCATTCATCACCGGAAGGAATATCAAATCCGTTATAACACAAGGAAAAACACCAATGGTCTACCCTAAGAACGGGAGACGTTATAACCCTCAACGGATAACTCAGATCCAAACCGCAAGGTAGGATAACAAACTGGATATACCCATAAATGTCGGCCAAGAGTAATGGCATAAAAAATAATACCCAGGAGCAATCCATAAAGGGTATCCAGTCAACACAGTTGAACGAGATGTCGTGGTAGAAACACCACAATCGGAACGAACATCCGGTTAGAACACCGAAGGGATCCCACTTGACAGGGGATACCCCAAAGCAATAAATGGTATCGATCAATACCAGGATACAAAAGGGCCTCCAACGAACGAAAAGCGTGATGCGACGATCTTCTTTGGGAGCCCAGTATCACCTCCAAGCTCGACGATGGCTTACTGAGAAGTAACCACTTGGGAATGACCTATGATGAGCAGAGCTCTAGGCAACATGGCTAGTAGGCCATGAAACGTTACCACACAACCCAACGGTTGCTAAACCAATGTGAACTATATGGAAAGTGGTCAAGGATGACACCGATAAAAGAGTAACAACCAAATTGAGGATGCCCCTCATAAATGTGAGACCGCAAGAGCGGTGAACACATGGACCCCAAAAAAGGGATATCACCAGTACTGTCAGGAAATATATCCCTTCAGAACTACTAATCTAGTCAAGCTTGAGCATACAATTATCACCAAACGATGTGAATAAGCTTCAACAGCAATTGATGACAGCAAAGGAGTAATCGGTATAAAACCAATGATGCTCAGGGAGCTCAGAAAAATAAAGTAATACCATATTCAGTATTTGCCAAATACATGGGGAACCATTGCATGAATGATAGAGATGCATGAGCTGAAGCTAGCAACAGTGGATGCCATGTAAACCAATACTGTGGAATCTGTAAGAACATGGTGCGCAACAGGCGACCAATGTATATGAGTAATCACTAATGCTATGGAATTGTTAATTCGAGATAGTGGACAGACGGGCAACAAGCCAGGAGTCCGCACGAAATGATGAAACACCACCTGAAGGAGTAACAATAATTCCTATTGCGATTCATAAGAGAGTTACTGCCAAGCATTTACGCCTCTACACTCTGTAGGACTGAGTGTTTTGGTATTGACACTTGTGCAGTTACATGATCAAGTGGGATAGCTAGGGAGATGGAAAATGTAAATCTGGTAAAATCCTTCCGTACACCAACAAATATGGCATAAGCCAGTTAAGCAGAAGCTTAGAAGCAACCGTGCGCCTAAGGCCAAAGAAGCACGAAGAGGGTGAAACACACCAACAATCACAAGATGTGAATTCCATTGGAATAAAAGTGAAAGGAGACTTAAGAAAGTCACAAGGACCGGCGCATTGAAAATGCAAGGTCATACAAGTAAAGAACACTTGTACTGAACCAGAGAAACTGGTATAGTTCAGAAGCTGCTAACAATAGAGGAAGCACTACAACTAAGTAGTGACTTAACCTCAACCGACAATAAGTCGGAGGAACCAAGTGAAAGATCACTACAAACACAACAGTATGTGTATAGAAGGCCAAGGATCTGGTTATAATCTAAAACCCATTGAGTTCGAGCACGGTAAAAGAATACCACGCGACATGGAACAAACCTTACTCCCACAATAAAAGGGATAAAAGGGTGATGTATAGCACATGTAAGATAACAAGAAGGGCGAATAACCCAAGTTATCATGGTCGCGCAGCAGAAGCTAGTGGGCCCAGAATTCTAAGTGAAATACACCTAGAACCGAACCCGGTTAAGAGTTAAATAAACTCCGATGAAAATTCTTGATGCAGGGACTAACCGATAGTACGGTTAAGACCCGTTGATCAAGGAACATTGTATAATAGACCGCATGGAAACTGAACCACTCCATGACGGCTGAATGCCTTCGACCAATGCCCAATGTTGACACATGGTAGATTACGTGGGCGTAATCCCTTTTAAGGGGGGTTAGCGAAAACCGCGAAATGTACGTTTTACGTGATAGGTGCGTAAACTACAATGCGCATAGCGCAAAAGTATTTGTTTTGATGATTGATACTTATGTTACATAAACATTTGTATTCACTCATCGTGTAATTATGGTTATTTGAGAAGCAAGTATATGAAAAGGAGTAGAGAAACTCCAGGGGAATGAGAACCCCGATTGGTAATAGTATGAAGAATGAGTATGTATGGGAGACTTGAGGAGTATAAATCGGGTTGGAACCGATGTATGTATGAGTATAAATCGGTATACAACCGATGTATTTTATGAGTATAAATTTGGTATAGCAAATTAATGGGATATTACACCCATGAATTTCTTGAGTATAGTAGTTGGAGATGATGTAGTAAATAGTTGATGAGATGATTAGTAAGTAAGTAAGTGAATCATATAAATTGGAAAATGTATGTGTATGATTATGAGTAACAAAATTAAAAAGATAGAAAACGAAATGATGTTTGACGAGCTGTCTGTTTGTATTGAGGTGGGAAGTGGAACTTGATTTGCTAGCGATCAAGGGAAGCCGAACACAAATTGGAGTGGAAGGATAATTCAACACCAATGCTGATCACATTGGGGTTGAAGGACTCTGGAAGCTCCCTTAAGTGGCCACAATAATAACACTAGTAATAGGAATAATCATCATAAATTGAAATTGGGAGATGTATGCAAGTTTTCAAAATGAATTTCCAAAACTAATTTGGTACAATGTTTTCTTCAAACTTGAGAATGAGGATCGGTTTTGAAACCGCTCCCACGGGCGGGCGCTAGTGGATCTTCCATGCCTAGGCACGGGTATCCGGTCGAACAAACCATAGGAGGAGAATCTAGTGTGGAGTCGGTGGAGGAGTGTTGATTAGTTTTGAAACCACTACACCGGTTGTACGGTAACAGTGTGGTGTTTGTATTTTTCCAAGGGCACTGGGGCAGCGTAGTCCCGAGTAAGTATGAGTAAGTATGAGTAAAGTATGAGTAAGTAAGTATGAGTAAGTGCCTGAGGATCTCTATATGTGCAAATGAATTTGATCAGAACCAAAGGACCGTGGAGCCAGAAAGTGTAAGTGCTCAAGTCATGACGGCCGTGAACTAGAACACGTAAGTGTTCAAACGTGACCGGTACCTGAGGGATCACTCGCCATTGGGGAGGATTGTACCTAATTGTCTGCGGATGGACCCCCTGGAGAGAAGTAAAACGGATATTTTTGATTGTTATGCATGCAGTGACATGCTATTTGGATGCGTAGTATGCATCATGTCAGACATTTGGAGTTTGACAAGTTATATGTAGAGGTCATAGCCTTAGCATAGAGTATATGTACGAGTAACAGTATTAGATTCACCAACTTTGAGGGCAAAGTTCTTTAAGGGGGTAGATTGAAATACCCCGAACTTAAATATGGTGATTAGGATATTTTAATATAGTATTTAAGGGCCTAATAGTGCCTAAGTAATTTCGGTAAGGAAAATAAATCCAAAAGAAATGAGAAAAACGCTTAGAAAGTGGAAAACGCTAAAATAAGCGTTAAATAACCATAAGAGGTACGAGACCTCGGTTATAGTATAGTAAGGATTCCTAAGGCTTGTTCATGCCTAATTAGTATACGGGAGCGATTCCCGAAGGAAACGGATCCAAGAAATGTATTAAAACGCTAAAAGAGCTTTAGCGCACGTTTTTCGAGGAAACCTGAAAACGTGACTTTAAGTGGTCAAACAGACCCGTAAAAATTATAAATCATTAAATAATAATTATTAAGCATTTATGGAAGCTTAATAATCAATAAAAATAATCGAACGAGAAAATTACGGAAAACGGGCCCGGTTAGTGAATAGTATCAAAACCGGGTAAAATAACGAGCGTTTTCTGTAAAAGATGAAAAACGCTCCAGCTAGTATAACAGTGGGGGCCGGTTTTTACTGGTATAAACAGCTCACTCACACACACACATGCAACTAGCTAATTAATAAGGAGAGTCAAAAGCAAAAAGTAGAAAAGGTACTTTAACCTTTTCTCTCACCTCACTTCCCCATTTCTCCCTTCTCTTTCTTCTTTCTCCTTCCCCCATCGATTTCTCTCTCCTTCTCCATGGGGCTGGGCGATTTTTGAGAAGCTCCAACACCTCTCATGGCTTCTCTTCTTTCTCTCCATGCTCTAGCTCCATTTGAGCTCCAAATGTAAAATAAATTACATATTTGTAATCCCCTCATCCTCCTCTACATTTCTATCTTTTCAAAATTCAAAAAGGATGAGTTTCACCTCCATGGGTTTCCCCATTTGAAGAGAAAAGCACATCATTGTGAAGCTTGAAGTCTCCTCTTTCAAACAAGGTAAAAATCTCCATGAAAAACCTCACTTTTCTCCATCTCCTTGGTAAGGCCGATTTTTGCCTCCCTCTCTTACCTTGTTTTTCCTCTTGTTTTGGAGCTTTGCTTCAACCCTCTAATGGTGGTGAGAACACCTTCTTGAACCAAGGGCTAAAACCCCTCCTAAAGCACTCCAAAGGTAAACCCTAGAATTCGCATTTTAAACACTTCAATGAACTAGCATAAATCTAAGGGTATTGTATTAATTATACTTGTCTTTGTGTGATTGGGTGATGGGAATGGAGTTTGGCAACTCCATTCCCCCACATAACCGATTTTGAGGCAAGAAAGGGAGAAGGAGGAAAAATGAGAAAGAAAGAAGGAAGTATAAGCTCAAGGTAAGAGCTCCTTCCTAATGTTAAATTCTATTGCATTAGAGTAATGGGAATGGGTAAAATATTTAAAGAACCCAAAACCTTGTACTAGTATGGAGGATTGTGAAGTTTGAGTATTTAAGAACAAGTGTTTGAATTGTAGGCTTTGGAGCCGAATGTGATGTGTATGTGTATTGGAATTGTGGATGGAGGAAGTATTGAGAAATTTATATTTGTATGTGTGCTGGTAGGACCCTTGTTGGGTGTGGCTAGATTAGGAATTGTTGTGAATGAAAAATTGATGAGGGAATGTGTATGTGAGGATGTAAGAAAAGAAGGTGGACTATGGCAAAATTTTAGTAGGAATTGTACATTAATGGATGACTTGTAAATGGGAGAACCAAGGTATGTATTGGGGTTAGTAGAGATGTTTAATGACCATGGATTGGTAATTGGAGGATGAGGATAAAGCATGTAAAAATCTGTAGCATGAGGTACTAAGTTGCATTGTAAAACTAAGAAGAAATTGGTGTGCAGGAGTTTGTAAAATGAGTGTTGGAACTTGGGTGTAGGTAGTGTAATGATTTGGAAATGAATTGGCATGGTAAAGAGAGGTATTTAGAATGCTAGGAATGGAATTGGTTGAGTAAGTATTGGATGGGAGGATTGAGTTTTAGAATCTGTAGCATAGGAGACACAAAAACTGCTATGTGTGCAGGAATGGAAAGGGAGGAGAATTGTGTAAGGGGTTGATGGATTTAGTAATGGATTTGGTGGATGAAATGAGGTATTTTAGGAAGCCTAAGTGGCACTAAATCATGTGGGATGTATGTAGGAAGATTGGGGAAACAATGGGCAAAGTATAGAACTGAAAACAGAAATGAAAACTGAAATACTGGGCCGGACCGACCTTGGGACCGAACCTGCAAGGTCGGTCGAGCCCAGATTTACAAAGGACGGAAACCTTCTGGAATGGACCGACCTTGGGACCGGACATGCAAGGTCGGTCGGCCAGAAGAATTTCCCGTAATGCAACCTACGGGAATGGACCGACCTTGCGACCGGACTTGCAAGGTCGGTCCACTCAAAAAATTTTCCGTCAAGTAACTCACTGGAATGGACCGACCTTGGGACCGGACTTGCAAGGTCGGTCGGCCCTGTAATTTTCCAGCGTAATTCCTTACTGACTTCGACCGACCTTGGGACCGACCCTGGGTAAGGTCAGTCGAGTCAAAACAAAAAAAAATAAATATATTTGATTAGAGTTATCATATGTATATAAGTATATGCCTATACACATAGGTATATGTAAATGTAGTAATACATCATAATGGAAAGAAAGGATGAGGAAATGCACATGTGAGTAAGGAAACAAGTTAAGGAGGTTGTAAGTATAAGAACATTAAGTGTACCCAGATAACGGGGTAAGTAAGGGAATACTAATTACTTGTATATCGTATGAGCATAGTATTAATAACAATGTTGGAAACATTATCAGTGGAACAAGTGTGAACCAAGGAACAAGGGAACACATGGTAAAGCTAACTCCGGTGAAAGGTATGATTTCCTCATGCCCCGTATGCTAACCGAGTTACGTTGATTTGTGTGCTGTATGCCGGCTAATCAAGACTAAAGCATGAAAACGGTTTATTGCCTTTCATTATATGTCTTGTTGTATGTTGTGTGAGCTAACCCTTCTTGATTGATTGTGTGGCTTCATTTGGTGCGTAGTACGACTCATAGATGAGTCTTGTTGTGTAGTGGCTCGTAGTAAGAGTCATGTTGTGAACTAATGGAACCGTAGTAGCAACACACTAAACTAACGAATCAACAAATGATAACGCAACCCAACGAAACTCACTAGAATGTGAGAGAGTGTACGGAAGTAATAACCTTCTGATGACGGTAGGAGAACCGAATTGAACAATCCACAAACAAAAGTAGTGGAAGTATATAAGTAACCTCTAATAGAGGAAGTAATCTTGGCGCAAGACATGAACCATGAGAGTAGTAAAGAATGATGAGGGATCTCCAAACCCTTTAGTAATTAGTCGACCCATTACGAGAGGACCCGACTGATGTAAGTATGTCCCGAACATGAGAGTATTCGATACGTTGGGGAAACCCTTAAATCTGAGGATACTAGTCGGTGGTAATTCCCTAAGCTAGTGGAGGTTATCGGGAGAGATACTCCTAGGCTAATCCATGAGATTGTAATGTACTCTGAGAGAAGAGTGTTGGGAATTTGAGTAGTCCGGTAAAAGCGGGCATTTGAGTATTTGAGGAGCTAAGCGTATAGCCCTCGTATTGTAGGTCCGGTGGCGAGTCTTGTGTATGACTCCGCCTAGAGGCCAAAGTAATGAGTAATGAGTATTGCGTATGTATGAGCATAGTAATGGGTACTGAGTAGGAAGTGAGTATGAGTATGTAATGAGTACCGAGTATCGAGTATGTATGAGTAAGCATTGGGTATTGAGTACGTAAGAGTAAGTATGGAGAATTGAGTAGTGAGTATGCACAAGTATAGTAACGAGTACATAATAAGGATCGTGTACGAGTAAGGTATTGAACATGGAGTGATGAGTATGCAAGAGTAAGGAGTAAGTATGAGTAGAGTAGCGAATATCGAATACAGTACGAAGAGTAATGAATGGATAACAAATACGAATGGTTGACTATTGAGTTGTCTTCCTTAGTAGGTATTGAACTTGTATATTATGTAGGTATTTTGATTGTATTGTTGTAGTATGAGTATGTATGTATGCGTGTAAAATGAACTCCATGTATATCCGACCCAAAGTAGTCGGCGTACCGCGGTTAGCACGCGGTATATGCGGATTTCATATGCAGCGTAAGCTGACCCCCTAGGGGGACCGTTTTTAGTGTGCAGGTACTCGAAGCTGTCCACCGTACGAGAGAGTAGGACAGGGACTGCTACGTAAGCATGGGTAGTTGTATAAAAGGGATTGTACTCGTAATGTATTGGGAAATTGGAAGTCCAAGCTGTATCAGTAATTTAAGGATTGTAGTATACTCGGTATAGTAATGTATTGACGTTGTAATTGAATTATGGGTAAGTAAGCAATGGGAAATATTGTATTGTGCAGAGTACTCGGTATGTTCATATTCATCAGACCGATAGTATGTAGAATTGTAACTCGCCTTGTTAGTCACGTGGGTGACTAACGGCATTGTACACCCGCCGTTGAGTAAGTAATATCCGCTGCGAAGGTAAGTATGGTACGGTACGGTAATGACGGTATTAGCGGTAGGGGTGTTACATCTCTCCTTCCCTCTTCTCTTCCATCGTACTCATCCTCCTCCCTTCCCTCATTCTGCCGATTTTGAGCTCCCCCACCAAGCTCCAATGGCTTCCTCTCTTCCACCTCATGCTCTAGCTTCATTAAAGCTTCAATCACAAAAATAAATACATATTCTTCATCCCCTCAACTAGCTCTGCCATTCTCTCTTTTAAAAATTCCAAAATGGAGATGTTAATCTCTATGGGTTTTCCCCATTTGAAGAGAAAAGGGCATCAAATTGAAGCTTGGAGTCTCCTCTCTCTCCTAAGGTAAAAAGATTCATTAAAAACCTCATTTTCCCCATCTTCTTGTGTTAGCCGATTTTCCCCTTTGGTAATACCTTGTTTTCTCTCTCTTTTGAGCTTCATTTCAACCTTCCAATGGTGGTGGAGCGATCTTCTTGAATCAAGGGTTAAAACCCCTCTTGAAAACTCCAAAGGTAAACCCTAACTTGTGGTGTTTATGCTCCTTCATTGAATTAGAATTTTTCTAAGGGTTAGAGGTTTAATTATATTCATTTTGTGCCTCTTGAATGTTGGGAATGGAGTTTGGAAACTCCATTGCCCATTTGACCGAAATTGAGGAAGAGGAGAGGAGAAGGCTTGAAATGGGAACTCATGAGGATTTAAGGTAAGAAAACTACCTTAAAGACTATTTTAATTGTTTTAGAATTTGGGTTGGGAAAATAAAAGATGAGATAAAATCTGGAGCAAAATTGTGTTTGTTAGTGAGGAGAGGAAATTGTGAATTGATGTTTAAATTAAAGGCCTAGGTGCAAGCTTTTGAGTTATGGTATTATATTGTGGTTTGTTGAGATTTTGGAGCTATAATGTTGTATGATGTTTTGGATGGAATTGATTGTGTGCTGGTAGGACCCTTTAAGGGTGTGGCTAGATTATGAGTGAAAATTGGTGAAGATTGATGGATTTGGTCATGTTAGGTTTATGGGGAGGTTATGGCAAAATTTTAGTAGAAGATGAGTGCTTTAGATGGCTTGGTAATTGGGAGAACTTAGGAGTTCAGTTGGGTTGTTTAGAGTTGAGTAATAACCATGAAATGGTATTTGGAGAATGAGTTTGAGAGAGGTAAAAATATGTAGCAAATAACATGTCAGCATCTTAGAAATTCTAGAAAATGAGTTAGTGTGCAAGACTTAGAAAGATGAGGATGGACTTGGGTATAGGTAATGCAACTGCCTAGGAAAGAATTGTAATGGTCAAATGGAGTTAGAACAAAGTGCAAAGTGCTAAGGGAAGTTAGAAAATGCACAAGTGTGCAAAAATGTAACAGTGAAGAGGCTTAGAACATGTTTTAGGGTGTTTAAATATGTAGGGAACATGTAGAAAGGTTAGGAAATGATTAGAGGTGAATTAGGGGTTGAAAACTGGTGGAAAACTGTAAAATTTGATAGTTCCAGGGCTGGTCCGGGTTTGCAAATCGGTACACAAACTTGGACCTCCCAAAAAACATCCCATAGAGTCACAACAGAGATTGGTCCGGGTTTGTATCCCGGTACACAAACCCAGACCATAGCAAAATCTATCCAGAATGTTATTTCCGTGTTTGGTCCGGGTTTGTAACCCCGGACACAACCCGGACCACTATGAAAATTCACCAGAAAGTGTTTTTAAGTGTCCTAATGATGGGGGATTGATTGGGGATGGTTTTAGATGATGTTTAGGAGTTGTTTGTTGACCTTTAAAGGTCCTAGAAGTATAAACAAAATTTAGATGTGAATGGGAAAGATGTGAGTTTAAGGACACATGAACAAACTAAAGAATAATGGGTTAACGGGGTTAACCACGGGAGTACTAGTTTTACATACCATAGTACCATAAATAATGGGGATGTTTGGAATATTATCAGTGGTTCAAGGGTAAGACTCGAGGAACAAGTGTGAACCGAGGAACGTGAGAACACCCGGTAAAGTTAACCCCAGTGAAAGATATGATTTTCTCATGCCCTGTATCCTAACTTGGTTACTCTAATTTGTGTGCTTGTTTGATTGTGTGTTCACGTAACAAGATAAATGCACGAATCAGGTTGTTTGCACTTGTTAGTGCTTGTATTGTATTGTTACTTGTTGGGTTGTATTTGAAATAAAGTTTGTATAATTCATGAAATGGGTGAATCGTGAATGAGTTGCTTGTATGTAATTGTGTATTGTAGTGCGACTCATAGTTGAGTCTTGTTTGATTAGAGACTCGAAGAAAGAGTTAAGTTGTGAATTTATGAAAACGTGGTAACACACTAAAGCTATCGAACCAATAAACGATAACATAAACCTATGTACTCACTAGAACGTGAGAGAATTGTACGAGAATTAGTAAACTCCCTGAAACGGTTAGAGAACCGAATTGATTTAATCCATAAAATAATTATTAGTGGAAGTATATAAGGAACCTCTTCTTAGAGGACTTGATAATTATTCAAACAATGAAGCTTGAAAAAAGTAAAGAATGGTAAGGGATCACCAAACCCCTTAGAATAATAGTCGAACCCCAATGAGAGGATCCGACTAACATAAACAATGTCCCGAACATGAGAGTATTCGATAAGTTGGGTAAGACCCTAAATATTAGAATACTAGACATTGAGAATTCCCTAAGCCAATAGATGTTATCGAGAGAGATACCTCTAGGCTAATCTTCGAGATTGTGAAATGACTTCGAGAGTGGAGTCTTGGGAATTTGAGTAGTCCGGTAGAGAACTGGACATTTGAGATTTTAGGAGCTAATTGTATAGCTCCATTGGTATTTGTAAGCCCGGTGGTGGGTCTTGTGTATGACCCTGCCCGGAGGTCATGGAAAAGACTTAAAAGATGCCTTTGAGTATTGAGAATTTGAATTGAGTATTGAGTTGAGATTTGAGAAATTGAGTATTTGAGTATTGACTTGAGAAGTTGAGTATTGAGCATTGAGTTAAACCTTGAGAGATTGAGAGTTGGGGATTGAGTTAAGTACATGAGAGTTGGAGTAAGTGTAACCCAAGAGAGTGGGTAAGACAATGAAAAATGGATTAAGGCATAGTGAGGTAGAACCCTCCAAGCCTAAGTATATATATTGAACTAACCCCTTGAAGTGTGTAAGTGTTTGTGTTCGGTGTTGAACCGTGATTGTGCTAATATACATAAATAATGTATTGTTGCCTTGCATGCTGTTTGAATTAAAATGAATTGCATGCTCTCGACCAAATAGTCGGCGTACCCTCGTTAGCACGCGGGGTATGCGAATTTCATATGCAGCAATTTTGCTGAGCCCCTAGGGGCATCGTTTTTATTTTCCAGGTACATGGATGCTGGTCACCATTCGAGAGTAGGACGGGTTGTTATTAAGCATGGGTAGTTGTTTAAGGAATGTAATTGTTTGTATTGTGGAATTGTAAGACCGAAAGGTCATCGATAGACTTGGGAATTGTAGATACTCGGTATAGAACAAATTTGAGATTGTATTTGTATATTATGGAATTGAAGTTTGTATTTGGTTTGAGAATTGATTAAGGAAATGGAACGTATCGTTTGTATAGTGTACTCGGTATAAGACCCATCAGACCGATATTGTATTTGTACTGTTTGTTTGGATTGGATTTGGCCTTGTTAGTCACGTGGGTGACTAACGGCATGTACCACCCACCGGTTGTAGGTTGAATTCCGCTGCGTAGTTGTTGGTAATTGAGACGGGTTAGGAGATAAAGGTGTGATTACCGGTAGGGGTGTTACAGTGCTCCTGGGAGGGGCCTAGCAATCCAATTCCCCGCTCAATTGTGCCTCCCTATGACGCGTGACATGACCATTAGGATGACATGGTGCATGAGATCTCTTCACCACCACCGCAGACGTTTGTTTGATGCGCATATACCTCAGTCTCAAATGCAGTGGTTTTACTACAGAAATCCAAACACGGTTGGAATTTGGATTTACCCGCTATAATCTAGGTTAGATAGGTGGGTCATAGAACTGCTGTAATAATTTGAACTCAAATGTCGTCTTGTAATATGTTATGTAACTTAGTTGTGATTCAAGATGTTTAATAAATGACTATTAAGCTATTTGAAATGTCGATTTACATTTCTTTCAAGGAAAAAAGATCGCCCTAACACATTTCAACGTATTCTGAATAGTTGGATGAAAAATAATTGTACCGTAGTTAGTAAAAATAAATGATTGTTAAAGCTGTTTCAGATGTTGATTTTCATTTTTTTCAAGAAAAAAGGCGCCCAACGCATTGTAACGTATTCCATATAGTTTGGCGAAAAAAAATATACTGCAGTTAGTAAAATCACTATTCATAAAGTATAAACTTCTTTATTTAAATTACAATAGGATATAAATTAATGGAAAAAAAGTTGCACCCATATTTCATTACATGTTTACATAATAGTATGATTTAAAATAATTTTGTATTGTAGTGATTAGTAATTTTGTACTGCAAATAGCAACCTCAATAGAAAACTCACAATTGAGTTAAAATCCAGACTTATTTTTAAGGGAAATTACATCCCCACCCATGACGTTTGGTGAAATTACACACCCCACCCACGAGGTTTCAAAAATTACTTTACCCACCCATGTGGTTTCCGCTATTTTACATCCAGCAACTTTTCTAAATTTGATCAACTTAAAAGATGGTTAAATGTTGTTCAAAATTGATGAAACTTTACATGGATGATGCTAAGGTGTTATATTTTATTCTAATGTGAAATCTGAAGTTTTTTAAGCTCATATGTGATATGTGGGACCCAATGAAACATGTGACATGTGAACGTATTTTTATTGGGTCCCACAGGTCACATACGACCTTAAAAAACTTTGGATTTTGCATTGGACAAAAATATAACACCTTAGCATCATCCATGTAAAGTTTTATCAATTTTAGACAACATTTAAGCCTCCTTTAAATTGATCAAATATTATAAAAGTTGCTGGCTGTAAAATAGCGGAAACCACATGGGTGGGTGGGCAAAGTAATTTTTGAAACCTCGTGGGTGCGGTGTGTAATTTCGCCAAACGTCATGGGTGGGGGATGTACTTTTCCCTATTTTTAATAAATCTAAGACATTTTAACTTAGACAATAAACCAACTACAAATATAAGAGTTACATGTAACAAAGAAAATTATGCCCCAATAACGTGATCAAGCTCTAGGGCATGTTTGAACAGGTTACCATGGTGCATGTTTGAACAAGCTATAACGTTCTTGGGTACTTTCATCACATGCTCCATGACACCGTCTAGCCTATATTTGAGCGCTTTCTTTACCACCTCAGTGAAACCAGAGAATAAAAATATAAAGATTCACTTTAACATGGGGATAAACATTGCAATCATTCAATAAAAAAGTAAACTTCAACAAGGGGAAATGAACTACTATAAATTGATCTTCATTCCTACTAGTCCTCCTAGGTTGGTGAAGCATTCAGGATGTCCGAGTTATGGTGCTACTAGGAAATAATTGTGAACCATGCTTCATCAAAGTCACTATGTCTTAGAAACCAAGCCTTCTTACACCATTTTCGAATAAAGATTCCCAGTTAACCTAAATGATGGGTTTACATGAACAACCTATATTCTAAAGCTTCAAATGATAGTGCAAAAGGTTGTTGATGATACCATATTAGTGCTTATGTAAGCTCGTGCTATAACAATCCCATCCACAAACACTCCTACTAAAAGAATGAACTAACCAATTAGTTTGATTAAATGGGTGCTGAAGATCAAACTTCTTGACATAACCAAAATTGGTCAGAAGACCTAAAACCTATTAAACTATTGAACTACACTAACATCCTGAATATCAGTCACAACATATGCCACCTTTAAGATCATATTATGTAGAGGTGACCATAATGTGTTCGGCCCGACAGTTTGGGAAAAAGCCCGACTGGCCTGGGCCCGATTAGGTTTTAGGGGGGTGGGCTAGACAAAAAATCAGGTCCAACAAAATCCGAGCAGGGCCGTGGTACATTTCTGAGCCTACTAACATGCCAACATGATTTTTATACTTAATTTTTTATATAATATATATTAAAATTATATATATTATACAAATTTTAAATAAATTATATATATATTATATAAATTTAAAATAAATTATATATAATATATACATTTTAATTCAATTATATAAATTTTATATAAAAATAAAAAACCTTGCCGGGCCGTGCCTAGCCTGAACCAGTTCAAAAAATATAAAAATCAGGGCCTGTTACCTTAAGCAAGCCCGACAGGCTTAAAACTCTCTTCAACTTGGCCAAATCCGGCCTATCCACTATATAATATATAAAGATTTTAATTCAATTATATAATTTTATTTAATTTTATATAAAAAAATAAAAAAACCGTGCCGAGCAGGTCGGGCACCGCCAGAACCAGAAAAAACCGTGCCTAACCTGAACCAGTCCAAAAAATATAAAAATCAGGGCCTATTACCTTAAGCAAGCCCGACAGGCTTAAAATTCTCTTCAACTCGGCCGAATCCGGCCCGTTCACTCGAATGATCACCTCTAATATAATGTGAGTAGCTTTATATTTTTAGAACTAATATAGCTTAAACGATAAACGCCGCACTTTTATTTTGTCCCTACTTTGCCAAAATTCATCCTTTTTTCTATTTTACGTTTGAACAAAAATGGACCAAACCCGTCACTTGTGTTTTTT
Organism: Limonium bicolor; assembly: GCA_023374045.1. Taxonomy (NCBI): domain Eukaryota; kingdom Viridiplantae; phylum Streptophyta; class Magnoliopsida; order Caryophyllales; family Plumbaginaceae; genus Limonium; species Limonium bicolor. Next base: position 488,971,974 of record CM041776.1, read on the forward strand.
TTTTTGATAAATGACTGGAGGATCCAGTTACAATGGCAATACTATGGCATTGCTGCCTTTCTCGCCTTACAAACATCAAATAAGCTAAGAGAACAGAAGATTAAAGAGATTCTTGGAGGAGAAGGAGACGTAATTAGGAAAATATAATTGTTGGCGACTCCACTCAATGCTATTCCGTTAACGGTGTCTGCCGCATCCTCCCAACATGGGGACTTGCTCTCAAACACGAGCCTGTTCCGTTGGTTCCAGATTGCCCAGAATGCATGCATTAGTGTAGAGGTCCATAGCATGCTTCGTCGATTATTTCGAACCATTCCTTGCCAAGCTAAGTAAAGGGCCAGGGGCGTCTGGGGGAAGGTCATGACTATCCCCCACCAATCTAACAGAATACTCCACATTTTGCGAGTCTCTCTAAGTGGAGAAAGAGATGCTCTGCTGTTTCCACCGATCTCATGCATAGGGGGCACCTTATATCGCTGATCGGGATCATGTTCTTTGCAAAGAGAATGTTCTTAGTTTGTAATCTCCCCTGGATCAGAAACCAACCCAGCAATTCTATTCGTGGTGGTGCCGATTTTCTCCAGTATGTACGACACCAGAGAACATGAGGTCTTGGGTTCAGGGCTGCTATCATCGAGTAGAAGGAACTCGACTTGTAAACCCCGTCATTTGTTTTCGTCCAAATCATGCGATCACTATCACTGGGGGAACCGGGGCGTGAGGAGTTTAGGATCATCATTAGTTGCTCAACCTGGGCGCGCTCATACAGAAACAACTGACGTCTCCAGATAAGTGCCCACTCCCATCCACAACTTTGCCAGCTACCCATGTCACATATAGTAGCAAATTTTTGTTCACTGATTAGATACAGGCGGGGAAAACTTACCTTCAAAGGTTGCGAACCAGCCCATATATCTATCCAGAATCTCGTTCTTCGTCCATTTGAGACCGCCCACTGAATGTTTTCATTAATGAGTTGTGCATGTTCCGGCCGCCAAGAAGAGATGGAGACAATAGTCTTCCATGCTCCGTTTCCTTTCACCTGTTTCCATTTATCATCTGTGATTGGGAGAGCAGCATCCACATCATAAATAGAGCATATTAAATTCTTCCAGAGCTTCCCATCATCATGTTGAAATTTCCACCACCATTTTAATAGCAAAGCTGCATTCATTGTTTCGATATCTTTGATGCCTAGACCACCATGTTCTCTCGGCCTTGTAAGTGCGGTCCAGGCTAGAAGTGGCACTCCTTTGCCGGCCCCTTCCCCATAGAAATTGTCGTTGTATTTTAATTAGCTGCTTCATTACACTTTTGGGGATCCGGAAGAGGCTCAGGTAGTGAATGGGCAAACTTTCTAGCACCGCCTTGATGAGCACTAGACGCCCAGCTTTAGATAATGAGGTTGACTTCCATCCAGATAGTCTCATGGAGATTTTATCTAGGATTGGTTTCCAAGTGCTCACCCGACCTGTATTAGCTCCAATGTTGAAGCCAAGGTATATGAAAGGTAGGCTATTGATGCGGCAACCCATAACATCTGATATATTTTGTATGACGTGCGTTTGAGGATTGATGGGGATAGCTGCCGATTTGCTCCAATTGACTTCCAGGCCCGACATTTCAGAAAAGAGTAGAATGCACATCTTAACAGCCTCAAGTTCTTTTTTAGATGGTGAGCAGAAAATCATTGTATCATCAGCATACTAGAGGTGAGAGATGGGGATTTTATTTGTGCCAACATGTATACCGTTCCTTGCCCCCGATCGAATGGCTTCATCTAGAAGCCATCCCAATGCTTCAACACTCAAGACAAACAGTAGTGGGGATAACGGATCCCCTTGGCGAACTCCCCTCTGCGGTTTGATTGGTCTGGAGGGTACACCATTAATGAGAATGGAAATAACAGAAGAAGATAAGCATTCTTCCATCCATCCCCTCCATATATTGTTGAACCCGAAAAGTGCAGCATCATGTCGATGAATGACCAAGAGAGGCAGTCGAAAGCCTTTGTAGGTTATTAGGCCCTTTTGTTTGATATTCTATTAGTAAAGCGCTAAAGACTGGCTTTCGAAAACACTTGTATCAGGGATGGAGAAAGTACGACCTTGAGATAATGGTTTATCGCTTCGCCCCTTGCATTAGCGCTACTGGCTATAAAGGTTGTGGAATGACTTCTCATTCATTTATCTAAGGTAAGGTTTACGCAATCGATCAGATCATGTTGATTTCCCTTCAACATAACATAGGTGATCGAAAGGATCTCGGAGACCCACCAAAGCACAAAATCCAGGATTTTTCAGAAAATGGATACCCTATTCGAAGAGTGCATAACCGCATGGATAAACTCACACTAACCCGTCCATTTTGGATCCAATTCGGGATTTTCCTTGGGAGGTATTGGAGAGGAATTGGAATGAAATAATATCGATTCATACAAAAAGTTCTCTATTGATTTAAGCGTTGTACCTATATGATAGGAATAGAGGAAGAGGAAAAGCCGTAAATTTCACAAAGTACTTTTGATAAAAAAAAATCAAAATCAATCTGATTACCCCTCAGTCAATGAGAAAATGAGTCAGATTCTAGAGGACCAAACCTATGAGACTTCAAAAATTGTGGAAGGGAATAAAAAAGAGAGGGGCATAGCGACATAGGCATCCTTCATAGAGACATACCCTCAATTCGTTGTAGGCAAGGAGCTCTTCACTCTTTTAGGGCCTCGCAGAATCACCCATATGGAAAGAGTCAAGTTTTGGTTCTCATCCTAGGAACCACCAGAGAGATTGGTTAACGAATTAGCCTCTTCATCATAAACAACAAGAACAAGAGCTCCAACCGAAACATTGCCTCAAAAATAGCATTTAAGGCGCTGCTCTAACTAACAAGGTATCAAAAAGGTCAAGACAACCAAAAGAACCCACAAAAAGACTCGAGAAACTGTTGATTCGCTGATTCAGTAGAATAGTAGGAACAATCACCCAAAATAGAAAGAAATACATAGAGTCACCAATAACAAGAGAATGAAAAAAGGTTCAAAGTAGACGCATGATGTGAAGCTCTTCTAGAGAGCACCTACATCTTACGCTTAGCTCAGTACCTTCATTGTTTTCAAGATGGAACGCTACTCTAAGAACAGTCCTACCAGCAACATGGCAGAAGCATTTCGGGTGGAAGGCTTTCAACCAGGCTATCAACATCCGCTCTCACAAAACCAACTACACTCTCGCTTGCTCATCAGTCGTTAGAGAAATGATATGCGCTCTACACACGGGAGGCTCCAATTAATCAGTAAAGGAAGGATAGAAGCCTAGGACAAGAAGAAGAACTACAAAAACGATCTCGAAACCAAATATACTTTATCATTGACAGTCTTTAAATGAATTACATTTGATCATTTATTGAAAGCGCACTTGAAGATTAGCGTTAAGGTTCCATCATTATAAAAAATAAAAATAAAAATAAAATAAAAATAAAAATAAATAAAAATAAAAATAAAAATAAAAACGATCTCGAAACTAAATCTACTTTATCATCGACATTCTTTAAATGAATTACATTTGATCATTTATTGAAAGCACACTTGAAGATTAGCGTTACGGTTCCATCATTATAAAAAATAAAAATAAAAAATGAAAATAAAGAATAAAGAATAAAGAATAAAAATAAAAATAAAAATAAAAATAAAAAAAATAAAATAAAAAAATGGACATCAATCTTGTTGCGTTTGGATTATAAAAACATAGGGAAATTTCACCAAATATCACCGAGTTTTTGTTTAATTCACGATATACCATTGTGTTTTAAAATTACAGAGGATAACACTTAGTTTTTACTTATTTTATCAGATAACACTCTGTCTCATATTTTATTAAATGTTTCGTCAATATTCCAGGAAAATGACTAAACTACCCCTGTTTTTAATTAACAACTTGAAAGTAATTTGTCATACTGATAAATTTCATAAGACACCACTTTTATTTAACTATTTATATTGGTACTTTAATCTTTATTCTAGGGATATTAATAGAACATTTAACAAAATATGCCACAGAGTGTTATCTGATGAAATAAGTAAAAACTTAGTGTTATCTTGTGTAATTTTAAAAATACAGTGGTATATTGTGAATTAAGCAAAAACTCAATGGTAATTGGTGAAAATTCCCAAAAACATACTCCCTCAGTCCCTAATTGACCTTCTTGTTTGCTTTTTGACACGTTTTTCCACTTTAATATTAAACATATAAGATAAAATAATTTTATAAAACAAATTTCTACAACATATAGTTTTTCATATAAGGATTCCATTGCAATACTTAGATTTATAAAATCATGTCATCTTACTTGTTAAATATTGAAGTCAAACGACATACCCAAATAGTGAAGAAGAAGGTCAATCAGGGACGGAGGGAGTATTACAAAAGCTGATAGTGGTCACGTGCTGACAAGGGGAGAGGTTCGTGTCCAAGCTTGTCTTCTCGGTCGTCCTCTCTCTCCATCGTTGCTACTTTGATTCAGGAGATAAGAAAGATATTTCCACCCTCCCAGACCCCGTACCGAAGATACAAAACCTGCCCACAATCCCCGCCCCGCCCCTCCACTTCGTCCTCATACTCTCTACTCCTCCACTCCGACCCTCTACTCACTCCTACTTACTGAGGTGTCGCGCTCTACTCTATTGGTTCATTGTTCTTCATCTTCTCTCCTTTTTCTCTTCTCTATCTTCGACGCAGTCATAGTATAGTGACTACCAGTTAGGAAAGCTTTTGTGAAATGGCTGCCTTTAGTGCCATATCTATGTGCCCCTGCAGTTTCTCTCACCCACCCTCTGGTTGCAGACGCAACATTTTCTGCTCGGCGGGGTCACCTTCAGCTGTGGGTATGTTGCCATTTATGCATTAATATTTCGTTCTCCACTGGTTGCTTGTTGATGTGTGCTTCTTCTCGGCTCTCATCTGCTAACATAATTCCTCTTATTTAACGAAATCGGTTATAATTTGGCGGACGTGTTTTGTTATTAATTCATAGCGTCTCACGATGATTGGGTGTTGAATTGAGCTTTTGTAAAGTGTTTTAGTGGGATAGATGTAAGCTGAACAAGATAAGATATGATATGCCTATCCTTAAGTTCGCAAACGTTTTTTTTGCTGCATGAGAGCTTATTAAGCGTGGTTAGCATGAGAACTGAATACATGGCACTGCCACGACGTATATAACAGTAACACAAAGTTTTCAGTCGCTTGGGTTGGTATTTACAACCTCAAGTAAATGCTCCCTAAACAATCCAACATAAGCTTGAATCACTTGGAGATTCCCGTGGGATGTGAAGGTCAATGAATATGCCACGAGGTGTTAGAATTTTGTTTGGAGTATTGTCAACGATTATTTGACGCCAATGAATTTTGTTTTGATGCAGGTACAGTTTTCTCCAAAGTACCCCGCAAAAAATCAGCAAAATTTGAGGGTGCCAGGAAAAGTATGGAGGACTCTGTAAAACGAAAGATGGAACAGTTCTATGAAGGGTCCACTGGTCCACCTATTCGTGTTTTACCCATTGGAGGTCTGGGTGAAATTGGAATGAATTGCATGCTGCTTGGTAACTACGACCGCTACATTTTGATTGATGCTGGAATCATGTTCCCGAGTAAGGTCCTTCAAGCTTTTTAATTTAATATTCTGTGAGCCTCATCATTTCAAATGTTGCAGCGTAAAAAAAATCATTGGTTTCTGAGAGTGGCACCATTTCTAATTTTCTGTTTCTTTGTTCTGTTTATTTTTGCATTTTGACCAAAAAAAAACTCAATTGCTTTTGTTCTTTTCTTTTTCCTGTCCATTTTCAGCTATGACGATCTCGGAGTTCAAAAGATCATACCTGACACTTCATTTATAAGGAAATGGAGCCACAAGATCGAAGCTGTTATCATTACTCATGGACATGAAGACCATATTGGTGCGTTGCCTTGGGTAAAGTCTCCTTCTGTATCTTTGGCTCGGCTAACTACATGGTAGATACATATTCTTTGAGGCTATACACATTTAGTTCTAATCATTGTGTTTCTTGTCAGCCACTTCTGAAATTGTCTTCATTTTTTTTTGTTCTCCCCCTAAGGCTAGTTGACCATATAACTTTACATGTATTAGTTTCATAGAACTCAGCTGCTATTGAGTGTATTCTTCTTTTTCAATGAGAAAGATGGACGCTGATTCATCCTTTTATCTAATATCTAAATATGTTATGACCTTATAGTATCCATTCTGATATATCTTCAACTATTTTGGTGCCTGAACAGGTTATCCCTGCCTTAGATCCTGCCACGCCTATATTTGCTTCATCTTTTACTATGGAGGTATGTGTGTAGTAATATATTGTAAATTTTTACCCTCATAATTTTTTGTCTATTGACTGTTTCTGTTGGATCTTGATAGATTACTCCTGTTCAATGTGTGAGGGTCACTAATTGATCATAGCAAGGGGTACAACAATGTCATTACTTCGATATTACTATAAGTAGACTTTGATCTATGTTACCATGACAAGGAGAGATGGCAGGATGATAGAAAAGTTCCTATTCTCTTGTCCTGTTTCATAAGTTTTCATGTCTAATTTGTTTCAAGCAAGTAATATAAGTAGGAAATTGTTGAAATTATTCTTTTGTGGAAAACCTACATCTTTTATTGTTCTGAACAGTTGATAAAGAAGCGATTGAAAGAGTTTGGAATCTTTGCTCCATCAAGACTTAGAACTTTTCGGACGAAGAAGAGATTTATGGCTGGTCCTTTTGAAATAGAGCCTATTAGGGTTACCCACTCTATACCTGATTGTTGTGGTTTAGTCATGCGCTGTGCTGATGGCACAATTCTACACACTGGAGATTGGAAGGTACCTATTTTGAGCAAGTTCTTTTGCAACTTTTGTTGCAGCAAGTGGTGGATGACAAAAGTTGTGTATTTCTATAGATTGATGAAAAACCTGTGGATGGCCAAGTTTTTGATCGTGTTGGACTTGAAGAACTGTCAAAGGAAGGAGTTACATTGGTAAGTGTCATCTGTCTCTGCATATCTGTGTAATATCTGATGATGTCTCTTAGTGTGACTAAGTTAAATGAATGCATATAATCTTGCTCATGAAATAAGGCTTATGACTATTCAATCATCTGGATAGTACCATTCTATATTTATTCTAATGCAGATTACTTTTTTTCTTGTAGATGATGAGTGACTCTACCAATGTGTTATCACCTGGCAGAACTATGAAGATGAGAGTGTTGTGGCGGATTCATTGCTGAGGCGTATATCCGAGTGTAAAGGAAGAGTAATCACTACCCAATTTGCATCAAATATACATAGACTTGGAAGTGTGAAAGCTGCAGCTGATGCAACTGGTCGAAAGTTGGTATGCATTTTGATAAATGAGTTGTTATAGTTGCTTCATTTGTCTGTGTTACAAACTTCATAAGCCAGTTGTTCTTGATAGTGATATGTGTGCCTCTAGTAGTCATCATGCTATCATGATAATGACAGGTGCTTGTTGGAATGTCCTTGAGGACTTATCTAGATGCTGCATGGAAGGATGGAAAATCAACAATTGATCCGTCAACTGTGGTATGAAGTACACTGGCCTTCTTATTCTTCTTTTCTCCTTTGTCATCATGTATTTTTGGTTTGCCTTTATAGTCAATGGATGAACGGATTTCCTTACCCTCCCTAAATGAAGTTAAATATGCTTTACACGAGGCTCCTATTTCACATGCTTTGGGGGTCCTTCTTGTGATAAAACTTTCAACTAGGAAATCTCGGTCCTACTACTTTACATGTATATAATTATTTGATTTTTTTGCCTATTCCAGTTGATATGACTGTATGTTTGTGTTATTAATGTCACTTCTGTCTTCTTTTCTGGGTATACCTATTAGATTAAGGCAGAAGATATTGATGCTTATGCCCCGAAGGACTTGCTGATTATTACTACTGGTTCTCAAGTAAGTAATTTAACTGCAGTTTCCTTTTTGAGGATCTTTGTTTTGTGGTGCATGACAATATATCTTATTTGTGTCAGGCAGAGCCTCGTGCAGCCCTGAACCTTGCATCATTTGCAAGCAGCCATTCTCTGAAACTGAACAAAGAAGATGTTATCTTATATTCTGCCAAGGTACTCAATCCATTAATTATCCAGTTCCTTTCCTGTTGGTCTTTGGCTAATTCTAAGTAAATGTTACGTGATCTGCTTCTTAGATGCTAAAGATCTCTTACTCTCTCAAACTAGGTAAATTTAGGGTCTTGTTTTGTCTTAATATTGTCCTTCATGCATTATGGATCCCTGACAAGCTACTATTCAAATTTTTTTTTCTGGAGTCACTATATTGATTTGGGTTGACTTGTCTTATTTGCTTCCCCTTTTGCACTCAGGTTATTCCAGGTAATGAATCCCGGGTCATGAAAATGCTTAATCGCATATCTGACATTGGATCAACTATAGTGATGGGTAGAAACGAGTTGCTTCACACATCTGGCCATGGATACCGTGAGGAACTGGTAACGAACTCTGCCTCGTGCTCTTTATATCCTGTTGCTTTCAGTGCGCCTTTGTGTCTTTCATCTTTCTACCACTTTCTACGCCCTCACTTCACCAGTTCCAATGGGTGCTCTTTATTTTACAAGGGATGAAATAGCTATAATACTTATTGTTTTTATAGGAGGAAGTACTGAAGATAGTAAAACCACAAACATTTTTTGCCAATTCACGGGGAGCTTTTGTCTTAAGGAGCATGAAATGCTAGGCAAGTCAACTGGTGTGCATCATACTACGGTAAGTTCGCTCTTTTATCTCTCTGGTATGTCGATGAAGAGGCTTTCCAGCATATTGAGCTTGTTCTGCAATGAAGGGTCATAAATCTCCTCTTTCATTGTTGTGGTGTCTTTGGCACATTAATAAATTCTTATTTTGAATGAACTACCTTGCCTATCCAGATCAAGTAACTTGACCCGAAAAAGATATTTTCTAAAGCACTCATTTTACCTCGTGATGGCTAGGCTGATTAATCCAGTGCATTAAAAATATATGCTTAAACCAGGTTATAAAGAACGGAGAAATGCTTGGGGTCTCTCATCTGAGGAATAGACGAGTGTTGTCCAATGGCTTTATGTCTCTGGGGAGAGAGAATTTACAGGTATCAGGTTTGATCTGTTTTTTTTAAAAAAACTTAAGAGAGTAAAAAAGTGGGGATAGTTGTGATTTTTGCTGTTTTTCTCTACTCCTAGTTGATGTACAGTGATGGAGAGAAAGCATTTGGCACAGCATCGGAACTCTGTGTGGATGAGAGACTCAAGATTGCTACAGATGGTATCATTGTGGTCAGGTAAAGAAAAATTGATGGCTTTGTTGACCATGAAGGCTTTGTTTGTTTACTCTAAACCCACAAGGGTGTGGCTTTAATTTTAGTTTAGTTTGTTAATATGGGCAAACTAATTGTCCATACTCCATATAGTGTTTTGCAAATAATAGCATAAATTTGAAGACTATGTTACCTAGCAATTAAGTGGGGGGGGGGGGGGGGGGGGGGGGTTGGCGTTGGTTTCATATTACATTTGACTTGATTTGAAATCATAGAATGTTGTCAAACTTCATGATGGTACCAAATGATAAGAAAGGTAGATGATATAGAATGATGAGAAATAGAGAAGGGTTTTGAGGCTTGTCGTGAAGTGTGAAAATTTTTTTTTATTAGATTACGTAAAATATGGTAAGTTGAGAAAATTGTGATGAAAGATCTGCCTCCGTGTCAGATGACTCATAGCTTTTTTCTAGATGAGGCTGCACTAACGAGATAAATGGTTTAGTCGAAAGATGCTGCTGATTGATAAGGCTGATGTAGGTGAACACTGTGGAACCCGGTAAGCCTTGGATGCTGGGGCTGACCTTCGGAACTTGAGCCCTGCCGGGAACTGGGAGCACCACCCCTCCCTCCCACTTTTGTTTATCTTTTTTTTTCTTGAAACTTATAGTGGAAGAGAACTTCAAGTTAGATGCAGAGAAGAAGTATCCTTTACACAGAATTCTGAATGCAGCATAAATCGAAAAAACGCCTAAACAAAGGATGTTTCTAATGGATTATGGTAGAAGAGGGTGAAAATTGGTTTGAAGTGACTTATTGGTATCGTATTAGGGGAAGGATTTCAAGGAGTCTCCTAGTGGCTTAGATACAGTTGCTAACTACTATTTTTACTCTTTGCAGCATGGAAGTGCTACGCCCAGATGCTGTAAGAAATAGAATTGGAAACAGCTTGAAAGGCAAAATCAGAATTACTACACGCTGCTTGTGGCTAGATAAGGGCAAGCTTCTAGATGCACTCTACAAGGCTGCCCATGTTTCCTTGTCTAGCTGCCCTGTCAATTGCCCACTGTCTCACATGGAGAGAACAGTCTCAGAGGTGCTGAGGAAAATGGTAAGGAAATATAGTGGGAAAAGACCAGAAGTGATTGCAGTAGCCATGGAAAATCCTGAAGCTGTTCTTGCGGAAGAAGTCAATGCACGATTATCAGGAAAGTCGGGGGCTGAATATGGGATACCTGCATTGAGAAATGCAGTTAGTGGCCAACAAAAGAAGAAGAAACCAAACACAGTGAAAAATGAAGCGAGTACTGATTTTTTGGTCTCCGGCTCCACCTCACCGCAGTTGCTAGAAGGTGACCCCTTAGTTTTGTTTTTACTTTATCTTTCTTCCTTTAAACACTGGGAGTGCAACTATTTGTCATAACAGACCTTTAATTGGTTGGTAGTCTGTCATTTGGCTTGATTCTTTCTCTGGTTCATTGAGTCAAGATTCAGACTTTGCTAATACTCTGTCATTTTTTTTAACAGAAGATTTTGACGGGGAACCCCTATTGTCCGAGGAAGATGCAACTTCAACCTCTGAGACTGAAGGAAGCTCAGATGAATTCTGGAAGCCGTATGTTGATTCTGCAGCGTCATCGCCAGATGGTCAGCCACCTAAAGGCAGCAATAATTTAGTGTCCCCCGTGAGCTCAGGAAGTAAGGTTGGGGAAGAGGATGGTACTGTTTCTAATAAGACCGCCAAATCGACCAAACGCAATAAGTGGAAACCAGAAGAGATTAGGAAGCTGATCACTCTACGAGGAGATTCTCACGATAAATTTCTATCTCCAAAGGGTAGGATGGCTCATTGGAAAGAGATTTCAGCAACTCTTGCGGCTGATGGGATGAACCGAACACCAGGGCAATGTAAATCCTTGTGGACATCTCTAGTTCAGAAATATGAGGTATGTTCTTGCTTGGTTACTGTTCTTGTTTTATTTCCTCAGCCTAGCATGAAAGTCTACATTGGTCCTGTGCGCCCATATAGATTTGAATTACAGACAAGCCTACTGACAGTCACAGATACGTCTTTGGATTGAGTTTGCAGGCAGTTTGGTTGTGTTCATTTGACCATCAGCGGACCAAAATACTACCGCTTGACATTGGTTTCAAACTAATGCTTCAGCTCTCTAGTTAGATTTATACCTTATAGACAAATTGTCTAATTTATAGAAAACATGAGTATTAGTGCAATACAACATTAGAAAGCTGAGTTTATGACATCATATTAGGAATTGCCCAGACCATCATATCCCTATTATGGTTGCTGCAGGAAAGCAAGAGTGATGAAAAAACCCAGAAAAGTTGGCCTTACTTCAAAGAGATGGATCAGGTTTTGTCTGATGTTGGTGAACTTGCAACCAACTAAATCCTAGCTGCTGATGCGAGTTCTTGAAGGCTCTGACGAGTCCACGATGAACTTAAACGGAAGAACCAGGTTTTCGATGAAAATGATTTGAAGCAAAGATGATGATAATACCCAGGGTTGATGTGAACGCGTGTATGATTAAGTTGTACATGGTTTCCTCCCTCTTATTTAGGTCCATGGAGGACTAGAAAATTTGTACAGCACAAAGCATAGCAATGATATCCAATGAGAGATCAGTTTTGTAGCTTTGTCATCTATTCTAAGGCCAGTTTTGGTGGGAAAACAATTTTTTGAGTCCGATGCTGTACTTGTGATTTTTCGATGGAAGGCAAATTGGAATGTTAGTTTAAGAGGTATTAATCCGTTGAATTTGGGAGGGATATCTCGTTCCCTCAATTGTCTTTCCTTTATTGGTTGGAGATATTATGCATGTTTTTTTAATGTTTAATTAACCGTCATAACAATGCTAATATGTTGATTCAAGGTCAATTGCTGCAATAAAAGGGATGACTGTTTCATTCTTTGCAACATACGGCCTTTGTATTAATGCGTAGCTTTCTTCGGGGAATAACAGATGAGGTGACTCGAGATATTTTGCATATTTTTTCTGATTAAAGGAGACTTGGCAATTGGAGTAATTGGGTCGTAGTAGACTTGGCAATTTAGGTTGGTGTGTGTCTAACTAAACCCTATTACTTAACAAATCAATTGCAGAATCATTATGCATATAATGAGAAACAAATCATGTACTCATACCTATAACACATAATTGAGAAGATGAGAAGATCAATAGTTTTGTTCAAAATGACACTCACCAATAGAGGGGTGGAGGAAAAAATGCAACGTAGAAGAAATTAACAGATAGAGTTCAAATGTTCAAGTCAAATTATGATGCTTTTTCCTGACAGAAAGAAAGGGTATGAAATATGAATGGGAGAGTACACACTGTACTTACTTTATAAGTACTATTCTTTGAACTTTGGTTCATATTCGTGTTATAGTTTGTCTTTTTTATTTTTATCATAGTTTTATTTATGTGCACTGATATAAAATATACTCTATTTTTTATTTTTGTTTATTATTAACATAGATATATTTGGGTCATGTTGGGTTACAGGTTTAGATCTCTACTCTGATGCACACAAATATGGGTTGGGCTCGGGTCGAGTATCGAGTTGGGTCAAATTTGTGAGGTTTAGGTACTCTAAGGTTAGATGATCACTAGAAAAACTGTTCATTGGTCTCGAAGTCATCATAGTTATGCTAGCAGGATACAACTAATAAGACGAGTGCTTAGAATTCATAGATTACGGGCTTCAGTTTTCAACCGTATGAAACTACGGAAATGTAATACTTGGAAGATTTATGGTGGTCTGGTGCATGGCCTGGCATAAAGAGTTAGCAACCGGGGATCATTTGAAGAGATTTGATATTTGTAATGATGCTGATTGTTTGTTCTGAGGGTACTCATGATTATATGTGGGTTTGGGAATGCTTTTTCTGGAAGGGTTTTTAATCTGATTATGAAAGAATGGTTGTAGGTTGATTTTCCATCTTGATTTGATGGTGATATATGAGTTGGTTGACGCGGGCTAAAGTGAAAGAGAGACTGATATATAAAATTTGAGTTCAGAAAGACTAATGCATAAAATTAGAGTTGCAAATTTGGAGCTTGTCCAAAAATTCTTTTTTGCGGCAGCCAGGATTCATACCCGGGTCATTTATCTTTAAATGTTTGACAAAGTGCTACTGCCACTTTTGTTGCTAGAGATGCTAATTATTTCTTAAATTAGATTTAGATAAAAATCAAATAAGGCCCAATGTAAATGAAACTAATTGCTCCCATGAAAACGATACATAAGGCTACAAATTTCTAAATTTTAATTTAACATTACAATTGATCAAGTTAGTTTTTTTTCTTCTGAATAATAAGATTCATATATTAACCATTCAATAAATTTACAATACAGTCTGAACAGAGAAAATCCTAAACCGGTCATCATTTCCACCTCCACCTAGCACCGTCCACGTGTGTACTTATATTATCAATCTTACATATATGAGCCACCCAAACACAATCAAACATTGACCGAGCATAATCTTTTAGCTCATCCAAAAGCAACATAGCCTTACCCATTTACATAGTCTATAAGAGCTTTACAATCTATAAACATACATATACTTCAATACCCAACTCTAACTACGCATTTAAGACCCAGTTGTAAAGCCTTAATCTCCACCATCTACGAATGGAATTCCCTCTTCCACCCTTAATAACTGCTGCCAAAATGCGATGATCAGAGTTGCGACATACAACCCCAAGACCATAAACGTCAGCATTGGTCTTGCTTCCATCTAAAAAACTTGGAGCATGTCCTGTGGGAGCGAACATACTTGCGAGCACTCTTCCCTACCACAGGATCTTCTTTGCTAAGCAATTGCCAAGTAACTTTCAGCCCGCTGTATTGGGTTACTGTATGTATGTACTTAGTGTGTATTAGGCTTATATCATGTAATGACATATTATGTAATATTTGTCTAGTTTGTACTTAGGTGCATATATGTAATTTTCCTTTTCTTCTCCTCTGTTACAGCCTTGATATAAGGCTCACAGAGTTGTTTAGTAAGTCGCGTGACATAGATATAATACTTTTGCAGTCTCTCCTCTTACGAGACTTGCTCTCTTCTTCCTAAGTCTGTATTTTCCGATCTCATAATGAAATAACAGAGAAAGCTTTCTTGATTCTTCCTCTTGCAAACTCTGAGATGGTATCAGAGCTGCTATTGCAGTAAAATCAAAAGAAGATGAGCGATAAAGAAAAGAACGACGGGAAGCGGGTTGTGAACGAAGTTGCGAATGCTAGCACGATGGCGACGACGATCGATCAGAACGACCCCTGTACGTCCACCCTACGGAGCAACCAGGACAGGCGCTAGCTCCGAAGTTCACCGGCGTCGGGTTCCAGGGGTGGAAATGGACCATGCGCACTGCGCTAAGGGCAAAAAATAAACTAGGGTTCATCGATGGAACCCTAACTAAACCTGGGAGCGAAGATCAAGTCCGGCTAGCGGCGTGGGAGCGCGCAAATTCTCTGATCGTGTCGTGGATTACCTCGTCCCTCGCACCCAACATCGCCAGAAGCATTATGCACACAGATGATCCCAAACAAGCCTGGGATTGGTTATGCCGTAGATTCGAGAAACACACCTGGCGACAATCCATCGCATCAAGAAAGAAATCGCCGCTCTCAAACAAGGAGATGAGAGCGTGACAGATTATTTCATGAAGGTGCGGGAAATCTGGGCAGATTACAACCTGGCTAGGCCAATCGAAGAATGTGGCTGTTGCAAGTCATGTCGATTCCAAGAGCTGCAGAAAAAACGGATGGAAGATGATGAAGTGATGCACTTCTTGATGGGATTAAACAGCTCTTTTGTGCATCTCCGCGGCCAGATTCTTGCGCAAAAGGATGCCCCGACTCTAGACGACGCCTACTCCCTGATAATCCATGAGGAACAACAGAGAGAGGGCGGTGACCTAAACCAGGAAGAACAATCCGTCGCTCTTTTCAGCAAAGGGAACAATATGGCGTCGGGTGTTAAATCAAAGTCCCTGAGTGGGAATAACTCCAGAACCGGAGCAAGAAAAAACCCTAGCAAGACTTCTCCCGGAAATAAAAAGGATCCTCCGAAGTGTAGTAACTGCGGGAAGACAGGACACACCAAGGATGACTGCTGGTGGCTGGTCGGATTTCCAGGAGAAGAAGGCAAGAAGAGGAAGGACACACGGGTAGCATCTGTCGTTGAGGAGCAAGGAAAGGACAGCGAAGACTCAGAGACCCCAGTCAAGGGTTTCAGTTCAGAACAACTTCAACAGCTTGTCAACTACCTCCAGCGACAAGGAAATGCTACCACCACCTCTACCTCGAAGCATCAAAACTATGGTGAGTTCTCAGGTATTTCCCTAACTCCTGTAAGTTTCATGCCTTGCCTATCCTCAAATGGAAATAATGTGCTAGAAAAATTAAAGAATTCTTGGATACTCGATTCTGGAGCTTCAGAACATGTGAGTGGAAACAGAAAACTGTTGGATAATTATAAATTGCTAAAGGATCACAGGGAGATAACACTCCCTGATGGTCACACAAGATCTGTTGATGGTATTGCCAGTGTGGTTAAGAATGGTTTGATCTGTCTGAAAAACGTGATACATGTGTCTTCATTTGCTTTTAATCTGATATCTGTAGCGAGATTGATTGAAATGCTTAAAGTACAGGTTGTCTTTACTGCTGATTCTTGTTTTCTGCAGGATTGTGACAGAAATATTTTCCAAAGAATTGGAAAGTTCTTTTCTGGTTTATACTTTGTAGACATCAGTACACTAGGAAATTTCATTTCTGGAAAACTCAGTGATTGTATTACCTGTACAAGTATCAGTAATGAAAAACCTAGAGTAGATACTTGTAAAGACCTCATGATGTGGCATGATAGACTAGGGCACATGCCTTTGTCAAAGATGCACAAAATTTTAGAGATACAGATTCCTGATCAATCCAATGTTGCACCTCTTCCTTGCACTACTTGTTTTAGAGCTAAAGGAAAAAGATTAAAATTCCCTACTTCTGAAATAAAAACCACTGAACCTCTTCAAATGATACACATTGACATTTGTGGCCCAATGAGAACAGAAACAACATAGGGCCACAAACTGTTTCTTACCATAGTAGATGATTTTTCTAGAGGTACATGGGTTACCCTTCTCAAGCATAAATCAGAAGCAATAGACCATATCAAAGCTTTCATTAACCTCGCTGATAGACAAATGAATAGACTTGTTAAGGTTGTTAGAACTGATAATGCAAAGGAATTGGGAAAATCCATTGAAGGAGTTACTTTCTTTGCCAAAAAGGGAATAGTTCACCAGACCACTTGCCCTCACACACCCCAACAAAATGGGGTTGTTGAGAGAAAGCAAGGTCATATCATGCAAACAGCTAGATCTCTTCTCTTTCAGTCAGGATTAGAAAACAAATATTGGGGTTATTGTGTGGAACAAGCTGTTTACATTTTGAATAGAACCCCCAGTAAACCAATACAAAATCTAACTCCCTATGAAAGAATGTATAACACAAAACCAAATTATGAAGAAATAAAGAGATTTGGGTGTCTCTGCTATGCCACCAATGTTGAGCCCAGCAGAGGAAAACTTGATCCCCGCTCTTACCCATGTGTGTACTTAGGAAGCTGTAAAAATACCAAAGGGAGTAAAGTCCTTCTTCTGGAAGAGAACAGAGTGAAAGTTAGTCGAGATCTTACTTTCTTTGAGCACATTTACCCATTAAGAGATTCAGAGTGGAGAGATCTTTTCTATGACAATCCAAACAATCTAGACATTTTCCTACCTCCACCTGACCACTGCTTAGACAGTGACATCCCATTTGCTGAACCCACAGAAACACACAAATATCCAATAGCACAAACGACCAGCACCAAGAGAATCCCATCATTCCTGATAGCACTCAAGAAATCCCAGTGCCTGATGACACCCAACCACCCATTGAGGAAACAGAACCTGCCCAAACCACAGTTCTTAGGAGATCTTCTCGTGTCCACAAACCCCCTTCTAGATACGATGACTTCATCTGCTCTACCACCTCTAATACAGAGGATCTTTTCTCCACTATACTGGCAGAAAGACTTGACCACACACCTACCCAATCTAAAAACAGTACAAACCCCAATACTCTTACTGATTTTTTACCCAAAAATGTGATCCTTTCTTGCTCTCTCAGCCAAAACACCAACACTCTTCTCAATCACCTCCAAGACTTGAAAGAACCATCTAGTTACAAGGCTGCAAGTCAAGACCCTAGATGGGTCAAAGCCATGGATGAAGAGTTTCAAGCTCTTGAGGCAAATAAAACTTGGTCAATAGTGGATCTGCCAAGAGGCAAACGGCCCATCAGCTGTAAATGGGTTTACAAAACAAAATTCAAAGCTGATGGAAACTTAGAGAGATTTAAGGCTAGGCTTGTTGTTAGAGGGTTTACTCAAAGACATGGTTTAGACTATGATGAGACTTTTTCTCCCGTAGTTAAAATGACAACCATTAGAGCCTTGATTATTATTGCACTCAAGAAAGGATGGATTTTGGACCAGCTAGATGTAAACAACGCTTCCCCTCCATGGAGATCTCCATGAGGATGTTTACATGTCCATACCCGAGGGTCTAAAAATTCATGGAGAAAATAAAGTGTGCAAATTACACAAATCTCTCTATGGTTTAAAACAAGCCTCTCGCCAATGGTATGAGAGACTTGCAAATTTCTCAAACTTTGGAATTCAATCAGTCCCAAAATGACTACTCCCTATTCACCAAGAAAACAAAACAAGTACCACTTTTCTAGAGTTTATGTAGATGACATAATTGTTGGGGAAATGATACAAAGGAAGTAAAGCATCTGAAAAACAAATTGAATAAAGAATTCAAGATCAAAGATCTAGGGAGATTAAACTATTTCCTTGGGATGGAATTTTGGAAAGCACAAATGGGATCATTGTGTCCCAACAGCGATATGTTAATCAGATCTTAGATGATTTTCAGATGCAAAACAGCAAATCCTCTGTATCTCCTCTCCCTCTGAACCTAAAACTCTACAAAGACTCTGGTCACAAGCTAGAAAACCCAACCTTATCCGATATGCCTTGTAGGGAAACTGAACTTCCTAACCAATACTAGACCTGACATTGCTTTTGCAGTTCAGTTTTTAAGCCAATTTCTTCAGTCCCCTACTACAGAACACTTAAAGGCTGCTTACCATACCCTTTCCTACTTAAAGGGAACATCAGGATTCGGTCTTTATTTCAATACAGACCCCACCTATGAGCTTGTAGCCTACTGTGATTCTGATTGGGCTTCATGCCCAATCACCAGGAGATCAGTCTCAGGTTACTTCATCATGTTAGGAGACTCACCCCTAAGCTGGAAAACTAAAAAACAAGTCACTGTCTCACTGTCTTCTGCTGAAGCAGAATACAGATCAATGAGGCAAGTGACAGCCGAATTAAGTTGGCTTAGCAGACTCCTGCATGAACTTGGAATTACAAACATTAATCCCATCCCTTTAAAATGTGACAACTTGGCAGCTATTCACATAGCTAAAAACCCCGTGTCACATGAACGCACAAAACATATAGAGTTAGATTGTCATTTTGTGCGTGAAAGATTGCAAAAGGTTTGATACAGGTACAGCACGTCCCTAGCGACTCTCAGTTGGCCGACATGATGACCAAACCTTTGCCAGGTAAAAGTTATTTTCATTCTCTTCCGCACATTGGTCTGCAAGACATCAATGATCATGGATGATGAGACAGCAAGGAGCACAACCTCTACACTGTTTCCAGCAGTACAATTTGTACTCCTTGAGGGGGGATATTGGGTTACCGTATGTATGTACTTAGTGTGTATTAGGCTTATATCATGTAATGACATATTATGTAATATTGTCTAGTTTGTACTTAGGTGCATATATGTAATTTTCCTTTTCTTCTCCTCTGTTACAGCCTTGATATAAGGCTCACAGAGTTGTTTAGTAAGTCGCGTGACATAGATATAATACTTTTGCAGTCTCTCCTCTTACGAGACTTACTCTCTTCTTCCTAAGTCTGTATTTTCCGATCTCATAATGAAATAACAGAGAAAGCTTTCTTGATTCTTCCTCTTGCAAACTTTGAGACGCTGTCATCCCCACAGAAAGCAGAACAGTTACACACATATGATAATGACTGAGACAAAATCATTCGGAAAATCAAATCACAAAACACATGATCATAGTCAAATCCATCCGGGCGAGAAATCCCCTCACGATCCCATACAGCCTCTATTCCTGAACAATAACAAAATATATGCACAAGAGATTTAACAGCTCCACAGAAACAAGTTATTTCCATCCGCATCTTCCACCTTGTGAGCCTCGATTTTAAACCCTATCCCATGTGGATTAAAGCTGATTAGGATCTAATCGGGTTTTAGGTCCACCTATAACCTAAGATTAATAACTATGTCATAAAACAATAATTATTTAAACCTAAGCTAGCTCACTGGAACCTATTATGAGTCGCCACCTAATTTTAACCTAGATCAAATTAGGAAAGGAGAGTTCGGGTTCGGGGGCTTGATATTCGACTTTTTAGGGTTCAATTACTTTCATTACCCTCAGAAGTCGTTTTTCCTCTACTTAGTTTATTTACGGCTTATTACGAGTCGTTTTAACCTAAGTGCGCAAGCTTCTGTTTTTTTGTGTTTTTAGCATTTTTTTGACAGAAAAATAAAGTGAAATTGAAAGCTACCTAAACTAGGGTTTCGGAGGCAGAATTAGGTCAAATTTTGCTTACGTCCGTAGCCACGGACCCCATGTCCGAGACCACGGACCCCAGTTAACCTAAACTATACAGAAGAGTCGAAAATAAAGAAAAAACAAAAATTTGCAGGGTCCGGGGCCTCGGACAGGCTGTCCGAGGGCCCGGACATTATCAGAAAAACCTAAATTTTGAATTTTTTAAATCCCGCCGCCGTCCGTGGGTGTCCGTGGTCTCGGACAACGCGTCCGAGGTCCCGGACCATAGGTCCGAGGTCACGGACCACCCACGGACAGGGGTTTTCAGAAGGTTCCCGAGGGTGTTTTGAGCTCAAATTTTATGGGTGTGTAGCCTGAAAGGTTTACAAGTCGTTAGTGATCAAAAGTTTTCAATTTGGATTCGAATTAAGCACGAAACTTGGTAAACAAGTTATTGGACAGAAGCTTAATCAAACAGCAACACAGAAACGTAGAGAGGTTAGTTTGAGCCCAAATTTTGACAGAGAGTTGATAAGGTCGTGGGGAATTATAAAAGTAGAATTGTAACCTATTTTACCTTCGAATTCAAGAGGATTCTTCACGTCGGGATTCTTCGGAGGCTCCGATGGTGCCGGTTCTGGATTGTGTTCGACCCGAGCTTCTGGTTGTTGATGGTTGAAGGTGTTCTTCACGTTTTGGAGGTGGTTTGGTTGATGTTTGATGATTGATGACCTTGTGGGAGTTGAAAAATGTTTTTGGTGTTGATTTTGGTGAGATTTCGGTGTTTGATTGTGACTCTGGAGTTCAAAAACGTGGAGAGAGAGAGACGGCTGCCTTCTTTGAGAGGCTAGGGTTCTTGAGGTTCTGATTTGATCATGGGATAAGGTTCCTTATATAGACTTCCTTAAAGATAGAAGAATCCAGTAAAAACCGAGATTTACCGACGTTTTAGCTCAAGGGCTTCCAAAAGGAATTTGATTATGAAATTTCACACATGGGTAAAGGATGATAATTCTGATTTTTCTAAAGTGAGATCGAATTTTTGGATATTGGAATATTTTTAAATTCAATTTCTCGTCAGATTCAATCAGAAATTGCTAGAAAATTATTGGAAATTCGAAAAATCAAAATTCCAACGCCATTATGCTTCAAATGTCATCCTCTATCACGGGTTAAAATCTCAAAGCATTTTGAATTGATTCGACCCTTATTTAGAGGAGAGAGAAAGCCCATAGGGGGCTGAGGAGCCTTGAAAAATTACGAAAATGGCCCTGGAGATGACTAAGCTGTCCCTAGCACTCTGAAATGTGTCGATTGATCTGGGAACCCTCGCTACTAGCCTATTAGTAGAGACTCTCCTCCGGGGGGTTGAAATTTTGGGTATAACAGATTGCCCCCCGTCAACTAGACTTTGTAATGGAAATGAAAAGGCTAGTTGATGCTTGAGTGATACCCCAAAATTTGGATCTTAAAAAGCCCCTCGTGCAATTGAAATCCGACAAGTTGTGTCGAGCTATTCTAAGGCGCTGACTACCTATGAGTAAAGTGGAAGGGTGTCGAGTGGTTCTAAGGCGTCGACCACCTAAAGGTAATGATGAAGTAATGTCAGACTATTCTAAGGCGTCGACTACCTATAAGGATGATATGATGTCAAGCTATTCTAAGGCGTTGACTACCTATAACGAATGAGATGATGTCAAGCTATTCTAAGGCGTTGACTACCTATAACGAATGAGATGATGTCAAGCTATTCTAAGGCGTTGACCACCTAAAATGAAATGAAGTATGCCGAACATTCTAAGGTGTCGGGAACCTGTAATGCAAATGTAGATGTCATGCAGAAGAAGATGATATGATATGATGATGATGCTCGGATGCTTCTGGGGACCGAAACCCGTTCCAATGCTCCTGGTTGGTATACTATGGGGACTTATTGCCTCTGCCCACCAACTGGGGTGCTGGGATAACTTCTAGATTACCAAGGGGACTTATTGCCACTGCCCACTAGTTGTTTCTCCCAAGAAGTTGACATGAAGATGGGGACTTATTGCCTCTGCCCCGCCAACTTAGATCACGCTCTACCTCGCACTGAAGATGATACTAGGTCTCGTACTGGTCTCGCACTGGATGATAACGCTCGATCTCGCACTGAAGAAGATGATGGGTCTCGCACTGAAGATGATACTAGGTCTCGTACCGGTGAAGATGGTGGGTCTCGCACTGAAGATGATACTAGGTCTCGTACTGGTGAAGATGGTGGGTCTCGCACTGAAGATGATACTAGGCCTCGTACTGGTGAAGATGGTGGGTCTCGCACTGAAGTCTCGTACTAAATGGATGAAGGAAAAGCTGGATCTCACACTGATTCTAGGTCTCGTACTGAATGAAGATGCTAGGTCTCGTACTGAAAGAGGAATCTGCAGGGCCTTGCGCCGATTTTGGGTCTCGAACTAAAAATGAGTTAGGAAGATAATGGTCTCGTGCAAATGGTAAAAACTGATCACTGGAGTGCCAAACATGGCAATGATGATAAGATGTATGCAATCAAAACATATGAAAGATACTCGTTCAAAACAGGAATTTGTTAGAAGAGGTGCCAAATGTGGAAGTGTCTGAAGAAAATTCTGTTTACTGAAAAGGAAAGTGAAATTATCATTTCCTGACCATAGATTTTGGACTTGTAATTTATCTCCTAGGAGATGAACATGCCATCGGTGGGGTATGGTGTATGATGTAAAGGTAGGGGCTTATGTGGGCCTGTGGTGTTTGATGTGCAGGTAAGGGCTTTTGTGGGCCTGTGTAGTGGTGGTGTGGAGGTAAGGGCTTATGTGGGCCTGTGGTGGAATGGTGGTGGTGACGTTTGAGCTTTGGGTTCCAATTGGTGTTGTCATAGCAATTGTTGGAACCAACAATTGCCCCCAGTATTTTCCCTTAAGACAATCTGAGCTAGAGTTCATGGCAATCGATCGGAATGATCGATTGCCCCCAGTATTTCCTTTTATTAAACGTGCGAACGAGTCTCGTCCTCACGGGGTCAAGGCTTATGTTTTTACGTGGTGCTTCCTAACCTACACTCGGCGTGTTTGGTGTTTGCACTCGTTCCTCACCTACGGTCACAACTTCTAGACCATTGAATTCGATATTTGATGAATTTACGCATTCGATCTATTACTTTCACGTGATTAGACACACAACTATCAAGTCGGAAGTCTTTAAAGCTTATAACATGGCCATAGGGTGTGATGAATGACAACAGGATCATGGAGGGATATTTGAGGTATGTGGAGCTTAAATGGGTGACCAAAGCTGCAACTTGTGTCTTCTCTCAGATTCATCTTCCTTGTCTTGAAGTCGTCTAGCTGCTTCATGTCGACGTTGTTTTCGAGCTTCTGGACTTGGACTTTTGAAGTTGTCCTTTACACCATTTCTCTTTTTGTCATTTGGATTTCTTCGAGGCACTTCGGGATTGCCTTTTTGTTTTATCCTTTCTTGACTTTGCCTTCGGGGTTCTTGTGTTTCCCGGTTTTGAACTTTGAGAGCTGTTTTTGATGTTAGCTCATTTGATCCTGTGTCCCTCTGGGACCATTTGCGGATCGCTTCGCCATGCTGATAGCGGCATTGCTTCTCTGGACTGATGAGAATGTTATCTGAGAGTCGGGCTCCTCGCTTCCTTTGGTCACCGGGTCGAACATTCATCATTGGCCGGGTTATTTTGTGGAGTTCATAATATCAAAAGGGGATATATGAAAGGCTCAGCGGGGGTGCCTAGGGTTTAACGTCAGGGTTCACAAGCTTTTGGCTATGTGGTGTTGTACCTAGGTGCTTCGTCATTCCTGATAGTTGTGTATCCATTCTTTGTTACTTTTCGCAGGTCTAAGAGTAAATTTACAAATTATCTCCTTCGGTCGAAGTTATGCCGTTTACCTTACCTTTGAATGTGGTCTCACAAGAGTCGTGTAAAAATGACACGCTCGTTCACTCATGGTTTTCCGCTCAAGACACTCTCGCGAAATGTTCACTCAAAGACTTGTTCACACGTTAAAACGAAAAATTAAAGATAACAAACCTAACTCAGATTGCCCCCAGTATTAACCTGGGGTTTATGACAACAATTTGATAGATATGGATTTGGAACCGTTGGGGGTTATTTGGACGCTTTGGGATAAGCTGTGTGGTTTGGTAAGGCATGCTCAAAATTTAAGAAACAAAATACAAGCCTTTGTCCATTGTCGGGAATAATTAATTCATGAACCATTTTCTCAAAAGAAACTTGTGTGAAACAAAACCTTCTTTTTTGTGTTATCATTTAGACTTGAAAAGGTCATTCATTTGTGAACATGGGAGAGAAGAAGATGATTCAACAAAATCGATGCCTCTTATTAGTGGTTTGAAAACGATCATTCTTTGAAAAAAATATGAGAGGTGCATTTGAAATATGTTATGGCAGGTTATGCGGTAGAATGCATGGGAACCCTAAAATTTATGTTGAATCCGAATCCTGCTGAACCATCTGAAGTCGGCATGCTGAAGACTCGAGCTCTTGACCGCCGGGATGTCGCTAAGATGACTGTGATCGACTTCTTCTTGGACTCTTACTAGGCTCCACAAAATACTTGAACTAGGAATGCCTATGGGTTATGTAGGAGGAACTAGGGCCTGAATCTCTTCCAAACTGAGAGTGAAGTGCATGGGCTAGAGTGATCCCTAGGTTAGAACGGATGTGTGGGCCTGAACACCCTTAACGTGGAAGTGGAGCAAATGGGCCGAAGGAAACCGCATGGATTATGAATGGGCCTCTAGGCCGAGAGAGAGAACCTTGAAGCCTAAGATTCGTTTGATGACCCTGTTGGGCCTTGAGGCCAGAAACTAGAATGAATGGGTTGCACAAACTATCTGGGATTTGAATGTTTATGTTATGGGCCGAAATTTTGGATTGAGAGCAAAGTTCGTGGGCCAAAACTATGAATTGGTCTGTGGGCCCAGATGAAGAGTAGTTGAGTGTGGTACTCAGAATGTTTTGAGAATTTGGCACCTGGGCCAGAATGTGTTTGGGCTAGAAATAGGGCGCATGGGCCGAAATGATTTTTAAACCATGTCCTAGATGTGAATTGGAATTTGGGCCGAGTAATTCTGATTGGGCCTAGAAGATGATACCTTTATCTAGGACTTTGGGCCAAAGCCCAAGTGGAAAGTCTTCCTGGACTATAATAAACCTTGAAACGGAAAGGCCTGATGGATTTTCATGAACTGCTTGAGGTGGATTTGTTTTTCATGGGCCTAGAACTAAATGGATAATTCGAATTGGACCAGAAGAGAAATCACCTAAGTCTAAGCTTTTGGGCCGAAGCCCGAATGACTCACATATTAAACCAAACAGGACCTCTGGGCCGCAAACTAATAGAGCCGCCAATTCGGGCTGGGCTAGGTTAATGTAGGAAAAGTTCCTATCAATCTGTAGGCTGTGTAATGGGCCGATCATACAAGCAAACAAGGCCCACACAAATTCAACATGTCCTCACTAGACGTTTAAATCCAAACGGGTATGGATCGATCCGGAGAGGTGCTTGGGGCATGGGCCCAGGTCACCTCAAAGGAATAGGGCTTGCACGCTATTCTCTTTGGGCTTCCCCACTTTTTTCACATCACCTGAAGGTGTGCGTCTACGGTCGGGTCTTTGACTGACCAAACAATGGGCTAGGTAAGGACACTGCCAGGAAAACGCTTGGGGCTAAAGCCCAGGTATTAAGGGGTGTGTGGTTAGACGACACCCTCCTCTTTTCCCCCGCTTATTCACATCACCTAAAAGGTGTGAGTCCCTGACAGGGGACCCTCAAACGGGTCCCGGGGTGAAATTGGTTTAAGTAGACCCTCGCTCTCATATGATGCAAGGGTGCAAAAATAAAAGTGCGCACAAAAGTAAACAAACAACATAGTAGAAGCCATAAATAAACATTTTCAAGTTAAGCCCTCTTTCTTAAAATTAAAACAAGTTAAAATTAAGAAGTTGGTCCCCAGCAGAGTCGCCAGTCTGTGAGCCTCGATTTTAAACCCTATCCTATGTGGATTAAAGCTGATTAGGATCTAATCGGGTTTTAGGTCCACCTATAACCTAAGATTAATAACTATGTCATAAAACAATAATTATTTAAACCTAAGCTAGCTCACTGGAACCTATTATGAGTCGCCACCTAATTTTAACCTAGATCAAATTAGGAAAGGAGAGTTCGGGTTCGGGGGCTTGATATTCGACTTTATTAGGGTTCAATTACTTTCATTACCCTCAGAAGTCGTTTTTCCTCTACTTAGTTTATTTACGGCTTATTACGAGTCGTTTTAACCTAAGTGCGCAAGCTTCTGTTTTTTTTGTGTTTTTAGCATTTTTTTGACAGAAAAATAAAGTGAAATTGAAAGCTACCTAAACTAGGGTTTCGGAGGCAGAATTAGGTCAAATTTTGCTTACGTCCGTAGCCACGGACCCCATGTCCGAGACCACGGACCCCAGTTAACCTAAACTATACAGAAGAGTCGAAAATAAAGAAAAAACAAAAATTTGCAGGGTCCGGGGCCTCGGACAGGCTGTCCGAGGGCCCGGACATTATCAGAAAAACCTAAATTTTGAATTTTTAAATCCCGCCGCCGTCCGTGGGTGTCCGTGGTCTCGGACAACGCGTCCGAGGTCCCGGACCATAGGTCCGAGGTCACGGACCACCCACGGACAGGGGTTTTCAGAAGGTTCCCGAGGGTGTTTTGAGCTCAAATTTTATGGGTGTGTAGCCTGAAAGGTTTACAAGTCGTTAGTGATCAAAAGTTTTCAATTTGGATTCGAATTAAGCACGAAACTTGGTAAACAAGTTATTGGACAGAAGCTTAATCAAACAGCAACACAGAAACGTAGAGAGGTTAGTTTGAGCCCAAATTTTGACAGAGAGTTGATAAGGTCGTGGGGAATTATAAAAGTAGAATTGTAACCTATTTTACCTTCGAATTCAAGAGGATTCTTCACGTCGGGATTCTTCGGAGGCTCCGATGGTGCCGGTTCTGGATTGTGTTCGACCCGAGCTTCTGGTTGTTGATGGTTGAAGGTGTTCTTCACGTTTTGGAGGTGGTTTGGTTGATGTTTGATGATTGATGACCTTGTGGGAGTTGAAAAATGTGTTTTGGTGTTGATTTTGGTGAGATTTCGGTGTTTGATTGTGACTCTGGAGTTCAAAAACGTGGAGAGAGAGAGACGGCTGCCTTCTTTGAGAGGCTAGGGTTCTTGAGGTTCTGATTTGATCATGGGATAAGGTTCCTTATATAGACTTCCTTAAAGATAGAAGAATCCAGTAAAAACCGAGATTTACCGACGTTTTAGCTCAAGGGCTTCCAAAAGGAATTTGATTATGAAATTTCACACATGGGTAAAGGATGATAATTCTGATTTTTCTAAAGTGAGATCGAATTTTTTGGATATTGGAATATTTTTAAATTCAATTTCTCGTCAGATTCAATCAGAAATTGCTAGAAAATTATTGGAAATTCGAAAAATCAAAATTCCAACGCCATTATGCTTCAAATGTCATCCTCTATCACGGGTTAAAATCTCAAAGCATTTTGAATTGATTCGACCCTTATTTAGAGGAGAGAGAAAGCCCATAGGGGGCTGAGGAGCCTTGAAAAATTACGAAAATGGCCCTGGAGATGACTAAGCTGTCCCTAGCACTCTGAAATGTGTCGATTGATCTGGGAACCCTCGCTACTAGCCTATTAGTAGAGACTCTCCTCCGGGGGGTTGAAATTTTGGGTATAACACACCTACCGGATAAAATCGATTTAGATGGAACAAAACCATGCAAAATTCTCCATCCAAATAGATTAATTCGGTTAGACCGGCATAACAGATTGACCAACATGCCCCTTAACAGAACCACTACATCAATTCTCCTGGCACCACTGTAATTTAAGAAAATAAGTGGAGTGAACGGTAAATTCTTCAAATTTGGAAGGGCCCCAACACCAACAGTCGCATGTAGCAACCTGTAACAGAGGAGTGGAGAGAATATGCAAGACATCCTCATCCAAAAACCACAACCGAACAAGACTCTCCCACCAGGTCTGAGAAGAAGGGTCTATAAGCCAAGATACCCTTCCTCCAGTTCTGGCTAAGTTAGGCATCTTGCAGGCGAATGGCTGATCTCCACGCTTAGAACAAAGCCATATATCCGTAAGCCAAGTTGCATCCCCATTATCAATATCTCTACGTATCCTAGCTTTAAGTAAATCTGTAACACTTCTCTCGTAAATCACGTAATAGTCACTCTTGTAGCATAATTAAAAACGTCTCACAGCGGAAGTCAAACAGTAATAATCCTCACTTGGGTGTCATATGTCATTACTAGCCCATGCGAGTAAAGAAGCATAAATGAAATAATAACAAAACAACAATGATAATAAATAGCCGCAATGATAACGAGATACCAACCTATACATCATACTAAGTTCAACCGATACATCCGACAAGTGAGCATCTAAAAATCCCCAATGGTTGTAACATATGGAATACATACAAATAACACTAGATCTGAAAAAAAGTGCAGTAAATACAAGGGCGTCGTCGACTTCCCCAAGTCCCGCACTCCGGCTTCATCGCTCGATCATTAACTTGACAAATGTCATGGAGGCTCAGTGAAAAACACTGAGTATGCTAGGTATGCTAATATGGACCCTATCAGTCACGTCGTTATTAGCCATCTTAACATTACAGAGATTTCATGCTTTTACCAGTTTACAAGTATATTAAAGCTGTAAATACATGAGTGACAGTATTATAAAACAATCAAGGCAGTCACTACAATTCACACACAACAACATATACATAACACATTTAAACAAGATGAAGCGATAAACACGTAGTTGTTAAGTAACGGTCTCGTATCCATTTATCACAATCGACCACCCTGGGTCCTCGTCACATTACAAACTCATCGTATGTGGGTGTCAAGTTAGGACAGCCCGTATTTGTATTCATTGATGAATAGTCGTCTTGATGGCACCAACAGTAGTGTACTTGGGCCAAAGATATAAGATCTCGGGACTTCCTCTTTGTGTAGAAGGCGTCATTTAATTTAGTGGCATTAAGCCGAGTACCAACAACGGTTCACTCTGACCAACGATCTATGTAGGCTCGCTGGAGTTTAACATAGACCAAAACTTGATCCTGATAAACTCACGTGATCACTATGCGCAACCAGTAGCCGGTGGCTAACTGGGTTTACTTATCAACACACTCATTAACTCTCCATCATTTGATCGATTGATTTAATCAATTACCTAAAGTATAGTCTTAGGTTGTGGAGTATTAATTATTAACATAGCTGCCCTAAGGGTCTTACGTAAACCTAGAAGAAAGTCTAGGTCACATATTCATGTTTGAGATCCAATGCTCTAGACACCGGTATAACCGTGTCTCATTTCCTAAAGTGTTTTACTTAGGTTATTATATAATTATGATACTAAGTGTATTATATTAAGTGACAACGTTTTCACAAAATCACTCGTATATGTAGGTTTATATAAGCCGATTTATAGTCGACATAGTATTAGTCCCGAAGGACGTTCACGCATAAATAGGTAATGCGAGAAAGATGAGCAAATAACACATAACAATTCAAGCATACATACATACATACATATATATATATATCTCACACTCATTGTTTTTAAAACAAACAGAACGTCTGAACCCGAGGAAGCCCTTAGGACAATTCAGACCACACCGTCCACACACCGTACACTACAGACCAAGGATGTGTAAAACCCTAAGCTCGTCGGGCGCCTTTGTCTGACGTAGGATCTAGAATATTAATAACACTAGGAGTCAATCCACATGACTAATTAAACTCGGTATTTCCGAATAATGCTAGTAATCTCGACATTTCATCCCGGATTTCAACAGTTAATTAGTTAAGGTACCGCTATGTAAAACTCGTTACTCGCAGTATTACTAACGTCCGGGTTTTAAATAAATGAGTCGGTTTGTATAAAACGTCTTAGTTGTAGCGTTTTCAAATGTTAGGATTTATTCCATTGTATCCCATGTCATTTATAAGTATACAATATACATCTGTATTCATACTTAAGTATACAATTAAACTAGTTCGGTTACATATACAAACACATGCTTATAACGTATAGTTGCATGTATGCATGCAACGTTAATTCATGTTATATATCATTTCACTATTCTATATTATACATTGTATTATACAACCCATTAACATTGTGGCAAGTCACATTCAAATTCAAAACCTTGTAACTTGTAGTTTATAAAAATATACTAATGTAATAACATTTACCATACAATATTATATGGTTTCCAACCATACACTTATTTTATATGTGTATAGCTTGCGCATCATAAATGTGTATATATATATATATATATACAATAAGTTTCATGAATTATAAAATCCTCATATTACATGTTACATTTTATCATCTTATGTGAGTTGATTATTTTCATTGAATGTATTATATTATACAACTTATATTAAGGTTTCCATCTTAATATTATGTAACATTTATTATATAACAATTACTCCTATGCTTTATTTATTATACACTTAGTTTGTAATTCCTAATTATTTATTACTTGTCACATTATTTCATGTGAATATTGTTACTTATACTAGTTTCATTTTAATCACATTTATGTTACAATAATTCATGTAACACTTACAACAATCTACCATTAGTCTTATATGATTATTTAATCATATTATATGACTTTTCTTTTATGTCATATAGTTATATAATCTATACGAATTACAAAGTTTATTTATAAACTTGGTATACTTTATAATACTGGGTTGCTATTCGCAGTACAAAATTACTAATCACCGCAGTACAAATTTTTTTAAATCATATTAACGTTGTAAACATGTAGTGACATCGTGTTGTAAATTTTGTTTTCAAAAAAATCATTTCATCACCGTGAACTGTAAAAAACGTTCTCGTTGTATTAGAAGACGTTAAACCCGTTTTTATTGCGTTCGAATGTTATAATTGAGACTTGACATTGGTAAACGACGTTTTACGTTATGTTTGATTAAATTACAGACATTGTCACAATTTCAGAAACGTTGTATTGAAAACGTAGTTGATAATGCCAATTTCGGCTACAAAAACGCTCTCTTTGTAGTAAAATCCATTAAACCCGTTTTTTGCGTTTGGATATTATAATTGTGATTTTATGCTAAGTTATTGATGTTTTACTGTATTTAGTACGAAACGAGTCAAAACGAGAGTTGTTTTGAAAAAACACTCCAAAACGCACGCACCATCTCTTCTCCAAATTACCTCACCGGAATCCTCTCTTCCTGATCGCCGGACCACCGCCGGAAAAATTTTCCGGTGAGTTTTTCATTTTTTTTGCAAGTTATAGATCTTGATGTGGTGATTTCAAATATGTTGTTAGAATTTAGAAACACACATTAAATTAGCCTAGATCTACAAAATAAAAATCTGGAAAAAAGCTTGAAACTCCAACAATGGAGTCGCCTCTGCCTTGGACACTGCTGGCGCCTGCTCACCTCTTCCGTCCACACGAGTTGCGCCCGTTCACCGCACCGACAAAGGCGCCCGGTTGCTACTCGCCTTCGCCATCAACACGAGATCCAACCGTTCGTCGCGCCAACAAAGGTGTGTCCCTGCTGCTCGCCTTCGCCATTGACACGAGCTTCAGATGCTCGCCGCGCTGACAAAGGCGTGTCCTTGCTGCTCGCCTTCGATGCAAAGGCGAAGTCGCCTGCCTCGCCGCCGCCGCGAACACGAACGAAGAAGACTCGCCCCGTCTGTTGGGGCGAGATGGTTTTTTTTTGTAATTTTTTTATATTGGTTAATATAATTATAAATCATGAAAAATTAAATTTAAAAAGTGCTAATAAAACAACTAAAATATTAAATAAGAGAATGACAATTATAAAGTCAAGAGTTACAATTATATAGAATAATTATTATAAATCATAAATGACCTAGTAATTTTACTAAGTTGTAGTTCTATTTTTTGAACTTTCTTTTTCCTTGTATTATGGCAGGAAATTGGAGCTTGGGAACCCTTTGAAATTGCCAAGAAAAATAAGCGAAACAAGTGTGGAAAAGTCCATCTTTGTAAAGGTAAAAACTCTAAACCCTGAAATTAAAGAGTTGATTAAGCTTTAAATTTGTACCAATAATCTAAGTGAAACCCCTCTGTAAATAGGGCCGACGAGCAAGGAAAACTTCAAGCTTCAAGCCTCTTGAAAAATCAACTATTGGGCATTAGGAGGTAAACTCCTTAAGTTAGTGTTTAATGTCATTTTAATGTGTGTTGGTTTTTGTTGTAACAATTAAGGCTGAATCTCTACTATTTTATTTACTGTATTTTAAGTTTATAATGTGTTTACAACCAAGTTAAAGCATTAATATGCGTTAAAGGGCTTATAGGTACAAAAGGATAAGTAAAAAAGGGTTAAAATGTAATTTTTTAAAACTAAAGGGTTAGTTATGTATAGGGCGAATTGTTTCTGTATAAATGGTTTATAATGATATATTTATGTTTATGAACTTATATTATAAGTTTGAGTAAGTTAAAATAAGGTTTAAGTACTTAAATGACAAGTTTATGAAATTTTGGTGTTAAAGAGTAAAATGAGGGAAATAGGGTGTACTTTCTGTATAAAATGATTCATAATGACCTAAATATACTTATAAACTTATTTTACAAGTTTTGAGTAATTTTAAATAAAGTTTAAGTGAGTAAGTAACAAGTGTAGTAAAACAAGTGGCAAAAGGTAATTTTCTTAAAGTTTGGGGTATGGTTGGTAAAGGTCTAAAAGTCTACTGTAATTTAGATATAATATTGACCTAAATATGATTATGTTTATATTATAATTTTTGGCTAAGTTAGATAAGAGTTAAGGATTACAATGAGGATTAAATGATGATTTGGAAAGTTTTAGGGGTATACTCTAATTTCGGGAAAATTAGGGGTATAAGCTGTAATAGGCCAAAAATAAGGATCAATTAGGTAATTAAATCATCTTGGGGGACTTAGGAAAATATCTAAGTGATTGGAAGTAGTTAGGAAGTCTAAGTGATTGGGTGATGAAAGATTACAAACTAAGATGTGTAAAGGTGTACATAAGGATGTAAATACATAAAATTATTCTTTGTTTGTAGTTGTGGCCGATTTGTGTGAGTGAAATACCCCAAACCTTAATATGTTAAGTAATTATGAAAATTATGATATTCTAAGGCTAATTAAGTCCTTAAGATCATTAGTGAAGAACAAAAACCAAAAAGAAAAAGAAAACGCGTAAAAGTTACAAAACGCAAAAACGTGTGTTAAGTAATTATAGTACGTATAAAACCTTAACTAGGGTCCTAAATGGATTCATAGGACTTATTTAGTCGCTAAGAACATGTGGGAAAAATTCCTGAAGGAAACAGATCCAAATAGTGGATTAAAAACGCGAAACAAGCTTTAAAGCACGTTTTTCGAGAAACCCGGGAAATGTGATTTAAACGGGTTTAATGGAGTAATAAAAATTTTTAGTCAATCATATGACTATAATTAAATATTATTCAAGGTCTAGGACCATTAAAATTATTAAAAACAAGAAAATCCGGAAACTGGACCCGGACTGCTAAATACTGACAGTTCGGGATTTACGGGTGTTATCTGCTAAATGACCATGTGCCACCTCCTCTCTACTTTTATAAAGATCTGATTTTCCCCTTGTGTGAGGTAGCTCACGTTTTGCCCCTCCCCCTCTCATTTTATTAATTCTACTCTATGTGCTAAAAGACAAAAACATAAAGTAAACAAGTACAACATACCTTTTTATTTTCTCTTTCCTCTATTCTCTTCTTCTCTACCGATTTCTCTCTCCAATTCCCAGCATCTTCTTCTTCATTTTGCTCCTCCATGGCGATTTATTGAGCTCTCCCAACTCCACTCTTCTCCTTCCTTGTTCCTTTGCTAAATCAAGTCAAAATTAAAAACAAAATACACCAAAATACACCAAAATACTCACCTTACTTTGGAGATCATTTCGCACCTTTCAAAATCTTCAAACTACACATTTGACTTCCATGGGTGTAGCTCATTTTGAAGAGGAAAACACCCATTCTGGAAGCTAATCAACCCTTTGATGGTCTAAGGTAAGAAATAACTCAAAACCCATTTATTTCTCCATTCTTCTTGGCCGGTTTTGCCTCTGTTTTGAACTTCATTTTTGGCTCTCCATTTTAGCTTGTTTGAATCCTCATTAAGTGCTGGAGCTTGCCACCCTTATTCCCCCCAAACACTCCATTGTGTAGAAAGTAAATTCTCTTCATTTCTATGATTAAACACCCTCTTGTTTTAGGGTTTTTACAAGAACCTTATGTAATTCCTTGGTACTCATTACCATCCATGGTATTTGGTCATTAGTGTAGTAAATAACCGCACTGGAAATCGGTTGTGGAACAAGGAGTAAGGAGGAGGGAAAGTTTTGAAAGAAATCCAAGGTAAATGACTTACCTTAAGCTTATGTGGTGTTTAAGGAATTTGTGTTTTGTTTTGGTACAAATATAAATGTTGAGTGTAGTGCAGGTGTTGCTAATAGCATGAGGAAATTCAGTGTTTATTTAAATGTCATTTAAGGGCCTAAGTGCCAAGCAATTTAAATTATGCACTATATTGTGATGTAGTGTAGTTTAAGGTTTAGTGGTGTGTAAGAACATCCTTGTATGGAAGAATGTTCTTGATTGTTCAATGGTGAAAAATATGTGTTTTGGTGTAACAATGTGCTAGAGAAACCCATGTCAAAATTTGGTTAATGTACATGCAATTTAGGTGTTTTAGATGAGGTTTGATGAACTAGGGAGTGCAAGGAATGACTAGGTGTTCTATTGGTGAAAGAGAATGTATTAAGGTGTTCTTGGGTGTTAAAAAGGACTTAGGCATTATCTTGGAGGATTTAGGAATCAAATGAGTGTTTTGGGATACACCAAAGTCATGGTGAGATTATATTTAGGACTTATGCAAACTTGGGTAAACAAGGAGGAAATAATGTCTTGTAAAGAAACAAGTGAGAACTTGTGGAGAAGTCTTAGGAGATAGGGTAAAGCAATGTGTTGGTGAGAAATGATGCTTGGGAGATGATATAATGGTAGTAAGGGAAACAATTTGGTTAGTTGAGTTTTAGGCATGGTACACCATTTAGAAACTTAAGGAAAAACATTACAAGTGTTAGGAATTTTGTAAGAAAATGAGTAAGTGTTTAAGGAGTTTAGAAAATGAGTTTGGTGGATGTTATATGAAGGTTTAAGTGTGCCAAATGATGTTAGAACACATTAGGAGGCTTGAGGACAAGTTTGGAGAAAATTTGACAATGTTAGGGAAGTTTCTGCAGTTGACCGACCCAGGGGACCAACCCTGGCAAGGGTCGGTCGAACTGTAATAAGGCAGACAGAATGTTTTTTGTAATCGACCGACCCAGGGGTTGGGTCGGTCGGTGGGTCGGTCAGGCTAAGAACGGAGAACAAAAATGGTTCTGGAGTGGACCGACCCAGAGGGCTTTGGGTCGGTCGGAATAGTGTTGGGTCGGTCAGGAAAAAATCAGAGAACCTGAAAGTTACTGGAATGGACCGACCCAAGAGGTTGGGTCGGTCGACCCAAAACTTATAAAAAAAAAGAAGCAAATGTGGCTTAAGTAGTGAACTCTAGGGGGTATAATAGAGGTAATCAAGATAAGTTTAAGCTTAAAGGCGTGTCATATAATCATGTAAAATGCTTAGTAAACCGGAAGTTAAATAAGTTAATTTACCGACATTATTAATCATGTTTAGGAACTATGTTTGGCGGGACTCGTACGCAGCAAGGACCAAGGTATGGTTTTCTTGCAGTCAGTTGCCTACCGGTTTACACCGGCTTGTGTGTTGTTGTGTTTTTCGTGTGTTTATGACCTTGTAAGATTAAATAATGAAATAAGGTTACAATCATGTTGTTGTTGTATTGTATGCGTACCGATACCGGTAACCTCGGATGTGTACTAGTTATTAGTTAACCAATATTAGGAACACGTAAGAGAACGGTATCCGGTAATAACGTTTCAACCTAAGGAACGTTCTAACCATGGCTATGTATGAGTTAGTTGTGGTATGTGTTACTGATATGTAACTCACTTTCCTTGTATGTCTAATTGGACTTAAACACTTATTTGTGGAAGATTCTGTTAAGTTCCCACTGTGGACTTCTAACAAGTGCTAACTGGGAGGTGAGGAATCTAGTCGTTCCGGTCACGCGTGTATGTACGGGGGTCGACATCTGAATCAGATTAGGCTCTCTCCTTATGTTAAGGTTGTTTTCCTTTTTGATTTCGACCACCCACTAGCTTAGCCAAAGCTTACCTACATGACTTCCAATCGGGCTAGGGGGAAATTATGTGTTCGGTGTGTTCGGATCACTATGTTCGTCATGGCTATGTGTTAAGTTACTCGTTCGACTAACAGACGGTAACGAGTTTATGTAACAAGCTTAACATGAGGGTGTAAACATTCTCTAGGCTTACCAAGTTTACTAACTGTGTTGGTTGTTTCCTAAAGTGAAATGTTCTCACTATGTATGTGTTTGTTATTGTATGTTATACTCCTTGCTATGTAATATGTACATTGTATGTAAAATTAATGCCATGTTATCATGACAAATAGTTGCGTGTATCCCGGTAGTCAGCGGGCTGTACGTTAACCATGCCAGCCAAGGGTTGCTGACCCCTTTTGGGGGCACCATATTATTTTTCAGGAGAGTGATCGAGGAAGCGGAGTGGTTATACATGGAGCACGGAGGAATACTTTGTTATTTTTGAATATTGAACCCGAGTATGCTTGTACACTCGAGGTCGTATAATTTGGCGAATATAGGATTAGATTGGCGAGTTTTGTACATTAATACTCGGTACAATGTGATTCTTTTGGATAGTGATTTTGAAGGTTGTAATTATGCTCAGGATTCTTGTAATCAGACCGATACATTTGTATGTAACAGCCTTGTTAGCCACATGGGTGGCTAACGGCTTGTAACACCGCCCTTTTGGTAAATGGTTAAGTTATGTTTTCCACTACGATTGTTGGTTAAGTGTGGAGATTACGGTTGGGGTGTTACAATTTTATGGTCTGTTTTTTTTTTGTGTTCTTTAGATATATGTTACGTTATCTATTGGTCTAAGCGTAAGACAATTACCTAAGACAATTGACTATCATTTGATTTTCTGTTGCTCATGTAAGTGTGTGTTTTGTTCAGTTTTTGGGCCTCGATTCATCACTTGGTTGGTTAACTTGTTGATTATGATTGTTCTGTTGATTTATTATTACTTACTTGTGTAACTCATCTTAACTGGGTTGCTTCAACTTGTGCAGTGATGGATAAGTTAAAGAATGTTCTGATGAACGTCTACACCAAAAAAGAAAAGGGCAGGAATGTGGAGCAGCCAATGACTGCTTCGCTCCGTTGTGAGCGCGCTGCCGCAGTTGATCCTCCACGACACTCGTCTTTCCAGCCACAGTAGGGTCATGCTGAGCCTGCACGACACTCATTTTTCCAGCCACAACAGGATCATGCTGACCCGCCTCGTCACTCTCGTCATATCACCCACAACAGCAGCCCATCATGGACCCATCCTTTACCCAGTCATTCCATGATTCCGACTCAGTCGCACACATACCTAGGAGAAGGATGACTGAAGCTTCATCCTCTACAGGTGGTTGGTCATCTGCTGATCTGGCCCAGCTCCATAGCACCAGTTACAATATAGAGGTTCAGAGTAGCCACCACGTGGGGCATGTGGAGGAACAGATTTTGCTGGTGGTAGCTATCATGACCACCGTGTGGAGCATGCGGAGGCACAAACTTCTGTTGGTGTAGCTATCATGACCTCCGGACCCCTCCGATGCTGCAGCACCCGTTGATATGGACATAGATGAGGAGGAAGATGAGGAGGAGGAGGCTGAGGAGACATCTGAGGATGAGGGCCTAGACGAGGACAACCCTGATTAGGAGAGTGTGACTGATGAGGAAGCTGCTCTCGCTATGGAGCCCGTTATTCCCGCTTTCTTGAGGCTTAATGAAGTGCCAGTACCCGGTGGTCCACTACTGACTAGTGTCATCACCAGCTTCGGTGGGCATGTCACCATTGACCTTTGGTCAATGACTAAGGTATATACTATCTTATCTTTTAGTTTGGCAAGTAGATTTAACTATTTCTTCATGCGTGTGTAAAATTTGTGTTAATTTTCTAGGACTGGGGTGTTTTGGGATTTAAACCCCCGAAACCCTATAATCACGAACTGGCCATTTAGCGGGGTTGCTTGCAAAAGGGCAAGAAATATGATTAAGTACTCAGCGTTGGATCATCTGCTAGATGTCACATGGGGTTTCAACAACATGTCTTTGATCTCGGCCTTTGTGGAGAGGTGGCAGCCGGACACCATTCTTTCCACATGCCTTTTGGAGAGATGATGATCACACTTCATGATGTGTGGTAGATACTGAGGATCCCAATCGTTGGTCATCCGGTTGTGGGGAATCCGTCAAACAGTGAGCTTAAGGAGACGATGGCTAAGTTGTTAGATTTTGAGGACGGCGTTGACCAGATGATGAAATTCATGTGGCATACTGGTGCTGTTCAGACATGTCCACTTATAGAGTGGTGTTCGACTGGCCCGAGGGTACCTATGAAGCAGGCGTGCGGTTGGCTCTACTATGCTCTCGCTACTACCATCTTTGCTAACAAGGGGCATTCACGTATAAGTCCTCTACCGTTTTGGTTAGTTACTCCCATGGGTAAACATACGAAGCTAAAGAGGTTCGCATGGGGAGCAGGTACTCTTGTGTGGTTGTATCGCCAGCTGGGGATAGCATCTCGTGCTGACTGTAATAGCATTGTTGGCTCTTTGACCCTTCTCGAGGTAAGTGTTTTAATGTACAACAATGTGTAATAAATTTTCATGAATTCACATTAATAATTGGCATAGTTTCTTTTTAAAATTTATGTAGTGCTGATATATGCGTACTTCCCCACTCTTAGACCAGCAGTTAGTGCTGACTGGCGTGATGAGGATGATAGACCGTGGGCTATGAGATGGGTCAGGTCCACCTCCCAACAGAAAAATAAAGATTCACGGGAGAACTACCGCAAGCATATAAATGCTCTGACAGCAAGAAATGAAAGTGGTACAACAATTTCAATTTGTATTATTTACATTATGTTTATTATTGATGCTTACGTTTTCCTGTGATCCAATGTAGATTGATTGGTTGCCCTACGGTCGCGAGAAGGTGAATGAGAACAGGGGTCGCTCTTGGTACAAGGGTACCCTGCAATACATGACCGTGAATGAGCCATATATGTCGGAGCGTTGTCTTCACCAATTCGGGTACGTTCAGTGTATCCCACCTCCCCCTATTAGACCGAACATTAGATCCGAAAAAGAGGGAGAAAGGAACCCATATAGATGTGTGTACCCCCCCCCCCCCATGTATAGTGTGTGGGACACCACACGTGAGTGTGGACCTGCTCCGGGGTTCACTAAGACACGGACGGCCGTACATGCATGTGACGGAGATTATCTGGATTGGTACGTCAAACACACCCATCTGAAGATCATGAATCATGACATATACGAAAACACCTTCGTTCATCGGCTGGATCCCGCCTTAGTAAGTTGATCTCTTCCTTTGTATAATTTCAGTTGATTATAGCATTTTATGAATGCTAGACTAACTTTATAATATTATGTTACAGCTCATGCATGAGGCAACTGAGGCTGGTAGGCCTTTATTACCTGGGAATCGTAGCTGGGACTGGCGTTACTACCGTGAGCAGATGCCGCACGAGGAACAGAGGCAAACTGAACAGGGTTAGATGAGGTTCTCAGTACCTTGACTATATGGGATTCGTACTATCACCAGTATGGAG
This sequence comes from Limonium bicolor, assembly GCA_023374045.1. Lineage (NCBI taxonomy): Eukaryota > Viridiplantae > Streptophyta > Magnoliopsida > Caryophyllales > Plumbaginaceae > Limonium > Limonium bicolor. Next base: position 489,012,028 of record CM041776.1, read on the forward strand.
GGCCATAGTTAAGGATTTTATGTTTTTGTTGTTTTAAGATATAGTATGGATGTAGTTATTTTCTAGTGGACTTGGTGATTGTTACCATATTGTTGAAATTGCTAGTGATCTTATTGATGACCTTCTGGTTCATTTTGTGGAGGTTCTTAGAACCGGGGGAGAGAAGAAAAACAGGGGAGACTATGCCAAAATTTTCTAGAAATGCACCATTTCTTTTGCTCTTCGTTGCTCTTAAATGTTAATTCTCTGTCCAATCACTTATGTTAAATGTTTATTTACACCTCCATCTTTCTTTTGACTCTCTTTTAGATTATTGTATTTCGTTTAAATGTTTGTTATGTTTGTCACATGAATTTCATTTACTTTTGAATCTCTTTTAGATTATTGTATTGTCGCTATTGAACTTGTTTAATACAGTCTACTCTTTCGGGAGGATATTTCACATCCATCAATACACTCATAGGAACTAAAATATATCAAAATGTAGAAATTCCTAACAAAAGTCCTAGAATTCAAACCCCATGAATCACATAATTGAAAGTGAATAACTATCTAATAATCCAAACATCTACCAAGCGGTTAGAACGTAATGTTTATGTCACAATAACTAAAATATATCAAAATGTAAAAACTCCTAACAAAAGTCCTAGAATTCAAAGCCCATGCATCACACATTAGGGTTCATTCCGAGCAGCAGTCATTTAACACACTTTATTCCACGTCCAAACATCTACCAAAGATTATAAATCCAGAAAAGTATAACAACATGTTTATTCCACGTCCAAACATCTACCAAAGATTATAAATCCAGAAAAGTATAACAACACATTTATTCCACGTCCAAACATCTACCAAAGATTATAAATCCCAAAAGTATAACGACACGTTTATTCCACGTCCAAACATCTACCAAAGATTATAAATCCAGAAAAGTATAACAATATGTTTATTCCATGTCCAAACATCTACCAAAGATTATAAATCCAAAAAAGTATAACAACACGTTTATTCCACGTCCAAACATCTACCAAAGATTATAAATCCAAAAAAGTATAACGACACGTTTATTCCACGTCCAAACATCTACCAATGATTATAAATCCAGAAAAGTATAACAACACATTTATTCCACGTCCAAACATCTACCAAAGATTATAAATCCAGAAAAGTATAACAACACGTTTATTCCATGTCCAAACATCTACCAAAGATTATAAATCCAGAAAAGTATAACGACACGTTTATTCCACGTCCATACATCTACCAAAGATTATAAATCCAGAAAAGTATAGCAACACGTTTATTCCACGTCCAAACATCTATCACAGATTATAAATCTAGAAAAGTATAACGGCACGTTTATTCCACGTCCAAACATCTACCAAAGATTATAAATCCAGAAAAGTATAACAACACGTTTATTCCACGTCCAAACATATACCAAAGAACACTATATGAAACCGAAGAACGCTATATGTTGAACCATTCTACCAAACGAAATAAACCCAATGTTTACTCATTGTGACTGAAATTTGGTCATTCAATTCTCATTTGTTTCAAAAAAAAAAATGTCTCCCCACAACATTCCAACTTAATCAACTAAGTTTGGTGAAAAAAAACTTGTACTGTAAATAGTAAAGTTTTTGCTAATCGCAGTACAAATTAATTTTAAATCATATTAATAGTGTAAACACATAAAAATGTAATCCAACACTTTTTTTTAAAAAAAAAGATTCCAGTATTGATTACAACAAAAAAGTAACTAGCAATCAACTACAAACTACAAACTTCTTGGTTAAATTACTTTTAGATATCATTTTTGAAAAAAATACATGGACACATCATTACATGTTTACAACGTTAATATGATTTAAAAAAATTTTGTACTGCGGTGATTAGTAATTTTGTACTGCGAATAGCAACCCCCTCATATACTCATTTCTTCCTTAATGAATATTAATACCTTATACTTATTATAACATTTAGTAACATGTTAGACTATAGTCTAAAAATCATTTATAACTTGCTGAAATTTTGGTATAGTCCATTACCTTTATAATTTTATGTTTTGACCACACAATATTATACAATGTTACATTTATATCCTTATATCATATAATATGATATTTTTATCTCATTATTTATTATAACCTATAGTTTTAGAAAACTATATATAAATTGCCGAGAAGGCACATTTGTATATCCTTATTTCTTTAACTTCCCATACTTTTTATTTACTACAATATCACCACTTATTTTATACTATGTTATATATATATATATCATATATTATAACATTTAAACCTTATAATAATTATAACCTATGATTTTATTTATCCAAAAACTTCCGAACAAATCCTAGGGTCTGCTCTAATTTCTTTCTCAGCACACTTACTTTCTATATTTACACTTTTACATATCATAACATGTTACATATAATATATGTTATATCATTTTAACATTTGTAACATGTATAACCTATAGTTTTAGGTTTAAATATTTCTGAACAGACCTATGGTCTGTTCTAATTCATTTATCAACCCAATAATTTTTCTTATTTACAATTTGACCACATTTGTAATATATGCTTTGCAATGTTATATAAAACTATATATTATACACTTTTCTTATTTAACCTCTTATGTTTTTCCAAAAATTACCAACTTTACCAAAGTGTTATAAACTATTATATTTACTGTTTCTACCTAGAATTTTTGGAATTAGGTTTATACCACCAAAAATTTATAAATTTTACATATTACTTTTAATTATACTATATGGTCATAAAATAATACTTATTTATTATTTTTGGTCAAAGCTCTTAACATGGTCAATGTTGAGCTACGAGCTGCTGTCTTGACCATAATTTATCTAATTTATGGTTTTGACTTCTATTTTATAGAAATTACATTTTGACCCAAATTTTATAAAACTTTATAAAATTCATTTTAATAGCTTTTAAAGTCTAATTTCGGCTACAATTCATATTTAGCCTCCAAATTTTATTCCAATTACAATCTAATCCCAGATTGTTTGCGGTAATGTTTATTTTAATTTTAAACTTAATATAACATAAATTAAAATGGCCTAAAGTACATGACCTATTACAACTTGAACATATAATACAAATTACACAAAAATGTCACAAATGACACAAAAATGTCACAAATGACATAAACAAGTCTCAACTTTCATTTAATTTACCCATATATTTTATAAATTGTATTTCAACAACCACTTTTATTAAATTCTATGACATTATCAGTCATTTAAATGCTAAGTAAGCTAGCCAATATGTTAGTTAACATTTTAATACATAATTAAGTCATATAAACCCTTATTAACTCACGGCTTTATTTATTTGTAGGATTAATGACATAAACATTATTATAACATAGCTAGGGCTTACCTTGTTAAAAATGACTTAAAACGGAGTTTAAGCTTAAAATCAGCCACTACTTGAAGCTATTGGTAGTTTATACTGATTAGGCATGAAAAGGAGAAGAAAATAAGCCCTAGGAACCAAAGAAAGCAATTGGATTTGAAGTAGAGAAAGAACTAAGTGTTTAAAGCATATTTTTACCTTGAAAATGCCTTAAGCTTGCTTCCCCCTTTATTTGGTGTTCCAGCCGAGAATTTTTGTCCCACTTTGGAGGTGAACTCCCACTAAGTGTGTGGATGGAAATGGCTGGAAGTTAGATCATTGAATAGAGGAAGAAAGGAGGAAGAGAATGACATATACCATGCTTTAGGAGTTTACCTTAAGCTAAGTGAGTTGGATTTTGAAGAAGCTTGCTCCTTATCTCAACCATGGAGAAAGGTAGGGTTTGAGGTTTGCTGCTCTCGGCTGGAATGGGGTTAGGAGAGAGAGAAGGGCTGAATTTGATTATAAGCTAAGAAAACTTACTTTAGTAAATAGTAATGGATGACACATCAAATTGGCTAGATATTTGTTAAGTTAGTAAGGCTGTATACAGCTGTATTTCCGCCTGATAAAGGTCCATTTTTGGGGTCAATGTTGACCATTGACCAACTTAGTCAATTTGACTTAGTTTTGCACTATTTGAGTACTATTCACATTTGTTGCACATATTTCTGATTTTTTTGAAAAACTTTGAATTAGACATTATAATGTGGTAAATTATGTCACATTATTATATTTAAGGGTAATGAAGGCCCTAAAAAACCAAACAAACTCATTTGATGACAATCCACAAAAATGTGCTTTAAGGAGTTTTAAAGCACGTTTTGTGTTCTAAGGTGTTTTTGAGCTGGGTTTTCTTTGGTAATGGTTTTATTATGTTATTCATGATTATAATGCTTAGGAATTAAATTTGGATCCTAAGGAGTTCATTTGGGCATATATTTGCCCTAAATGGTCAAAGGTTGTAATTCTTGTGTTATGTTGACCATTGATGTTTTAAATTGATTGTTAAGGCATGTTTAGGCCTTAATTTATTTGTTTAGATATTTAATCAATGTTTAATAGCTAAGGGTATTTCAAAATACATAAAGCTCCATAAAGTTTTCCAAATCAAAATTGGACGTCTACCAAGCTTCGCACGTAAGAGGTCACCATCAGGAAAATACCGAACTCGCATCAAATAAGAAAGTAAAGAATTAGGCTGCATTAACAATAGCCAGCATTGCTTATCCAAAAGAGTTATATTAAAGCATTTCAAGTCTCGAAAGCTCAAACCACCTTGCCTCAATCCACTACACACATCAACCCACTTCCGCCAATGGATACCAAATCAGTTCAAACTCCCACCCCACCAAAATCGAGATACTATATAGGTAAGATCATAATAAGCACTTACAGAAACCGTATGTAACACCCCCAACTACTAACAACACACTTAACAACATATCGCAGCGGAATTCAAACTCACAACATCACTTAACTCTTGGTGTTACACGCCGTTAGCCACCCACGTGGCTAACAAGGCTAACATACATACATTGTACCGGTCTGATGGACTAAACTCCCGAGCAACTACACATAAATCCCGTTCCATGTCCAACAATCATTATACACTTACATTACAGCTGTACCGAGTAATTACCAACTAACGCCGATACATTTTCGGTCTTACTACACCTATAATATATCCACAATTCTCATGACTACCACATACAAACACTACCCCGTCCCACTCTCGAACGGCTTCCAGTTCCTTGTACCTGAAAAGTATGGGAGCCCCCAAAGGGGGTCAGCACCTTTGCTGGTATGGTAATCCCGCAGCCCACATGCTACCGGGCCACGCACAACTATTTGTCGTCTTAGCATGCGGTTGATTTATTTCAAACATGCACAAACTCACACACATATCATGCTTATAAGCAAACATCCATTAATAGAATACATACACAAGGTTAGCACACTTAACATAACAACACACTTCACTTTATAACATACACAACTTAATTTCACTCTTCTTAGAGTACATGAACTTCATTTAGGGAGTGCCGGGGTGATGATATAAGCCCGAGCACAACATACATACATTTTCTTTACTTGAGTGGCGGCCTCATATAGGACCGTACACAACATACACAATTTCCCCTAGCTCCAATAGTGATGAGGTAGGTAAGCCTTGGTTAAGCTTGTGGGTGGTTGTAATTCAAGGAGGAAGAACAACCGTAACATAACAAAGAGGGAGTCGAAGCGAACTTAGGCTTCAACACCCTACCAACATTATACATAATTTCCCTCCTAGCCCGATGTGGAGGTCGGGTAGGTAAGCTTTGGCTAAGCTAGTGGGAGGTCGAAATCCAATGAAGGAAAACAACCCTAACATAACAGGATGGGAGTTAATTCACATATATTATATATATTAACTCCCAAACAATACGCGCGACCGGAACAACCGGATTCCTCTCCATACATACATATACTTATTAGTTAGAGGTTCCCTATGGAACTTATCACATACATACATCACATAGTGTTACTAACTCGGTTAGACACATAAGGGAAATCATATCCCATTTCAACAACGCGGATAACAGTATCCAACATCAACAACATATTAAACAAGTCACATACATCACGCATTGTCACAACATACAATAACGCACGGATAGCCGTAGTTAGAACGTTCCCATGGGTTAGGACGTTTATTCCGAATACCGATCACTTATGTGAACCTAAGGTCGGTTAACTATTATTTAACACATAACTAAGGTTAAGCGGTTCGGTATCGGAATTAATTACGCCACAATAATGAATTACTATAAACTCATTTCATGCTTTATCTTGCAAGGTGGCAAACACACAGAAAAACACATTGGCATACAAGCCGGTGTAATCCGGTAGGACACAGGTTGCAAGAAAACCATACCTTACACCATGGGTTACTCTACCGTGTTCCCGAGGTTTTACTCCAACGCGTCACCTCACGCTCCCCGGGTAGTTTTCCAACAACTGGTATTATTTCAAATGTTTTTCATTAACATCAAAATCTTACGGTATGTAAATTCTATTACTCCCGTACTTAACCGTTATCCCGTTGTTTCGGTTTAACTTTGTGTACTTAAACTCACAACTTTCTCACATCCAACCTAACACTTGTTTACACCTTCTAAGGCCTTTAAAAGTCGCCAAACAAGGCCTAGTCAACATCTAAAACCATTACCATTCACTTCCCCATCATAACAACACTTTAAAACACATTCTGGACAATTTTTAACATGGTCCGGGTTTGTGTCCGGGGTTACAAACCCGAACCAAACTCGGAAATGACATTCTGGTGCATTTTTCATGTGGTCCGGGTTTGTGTCCGGGTTTACAAACCCGGACCACCCCCTGGGATAGTCTTCTGCCATGTTTTTGCTATCGTCCGGTTTGCGAACTGATTTGCAAACCCGGACCACCTCTGGAACTGTCAAAATTTACAGTTTTTGATCAGTTTTCAACCCCTAATTCACCTCTAATCACTTCCTAAACTTCCCACATGTTTCCTACATGTTTAAAAACACTAAAACACTCACTAAACCTCCTCAAATCATTGGTCAAACTCACCATTCAATTCTTGTCCATTTCTACAAGTTTTCCATTCTCCCTGTTACACTTAAGCACAACAGTGTACTTGAAGCTTCTTTTGTTGTTTCATAAACTTCCACCAACCTTACTAAATCTCTTACTCACCACCCAACACGTTCTTAGACCAATACACTTCCAAAACCCAAGTTCACACTTTGTTTCTCAAGCCTAACACTTATTCATTCTTAGCCAAACCCATGACTTTTCTAACACTTGTGCTACAGATTTTTATACTACTCCTCTTAGTTCTCCAAATACCATTTCAAGGCTATTAAACCACTCCACTCAACACTACAAACACCTTGATCCTCCAACTTACCAAGTCACCTTAAAACACTTATTTTCTATCGAAATTTCGCCATAACCTCCACGTAAATTTAACATCTCCCAATCCATCAATTCACATCATTTTTTCAAACCTAATCTAGCCAAACCCACAAGGGTTATACCAGCACATAACAAAATCCTCAAATTCACCAACAACAACAACACAATCACCAAAAATCTCCATAATCTCAATAACCACATTATCCATTACTTTGGGTTCATTACTTTGTTTACCCATCCCAAACACTTAAACAATTATAAACAAGGTTCAAGGTAGTTTTTCTTACCTTAATTTCACAAGCCTCCTTAATTCATCTCTTGCTCCTCATCTTCTCCAAAATTGGTTAAGAGGGTATGGAGTTTCCAAACTCCATCCCAACATCCAAGAACACATAAACATACCCAATTAATTATCTAAACCCTTGGAATATAATCAAAGGCTAGAACATAAAGTTAGGGTTTACCTTTTTGAAGCTTTTAAGAGGGATTCTCACCCTTGAATCAAGAGGGAAACTACTCCACCATTGAAGGGTCAATTTGGAGCTCAAGAACAAGAAGAAAAACAAGGTAAGAGAGAGACAAAAATCAGTTACCACTACAAGATGGAGAAAATGAGGTTTTTTCTTGGAGATTTTTACCTTAGGAGAGAGAGGAGACTCCAAGCTTCAAGAATATGCCATTTTCTCTTCAAATGGGAAAAACCCATGGAGATGAAACTCATCCTTTTGAAATTCCAAAAAGTGTGGGAAAGGTAGAGGAGGATGAGGAGAGTTCAAATATGTAATTTGTTTTGCATTTGGAGCTTGGAGTTGGCTAGAGCATGAGGAGGAAGATGAGAAGCCATGGAAGGAGAGGGGAGAGCTGCACAATCGGCTGCAACCAGGAGGGAGAATAAAGGAATCGTGGAGAGAAGAAAGAAAGGGAGGAGAGGAAAGAGAAGAGAGGAAAGAAATAAAGGAGGAAAGAGAGTGTGGTGGGGTATAAGTTACTTTTTGCTTTTTGACTTATTTAATTAGCTAACTAGTCAAGTGTGAGGGGCTGTCTACATTATAAAAACCGGCCCACTAATATATACACACTGGAACGTTTTTCGTCTTTTACAGAAAACGCCCATTAATTTACCCGGTTTTAGCACTATTCACTAACCGGGTCCGTTTTCCGGAATTTTCTCGTTTATTTAATTTTAATGGTTATTATACTCCCATTAATGTTTAATTATTGTTACATAATCAACTATTATTTTTACGGGGTCATTTAACTGTTTAAAATCACGTTTTCGGATTTTCTCGAAAAACGCGTTTTAGGACTCCGTTAGCGTTTTTACACATGGTTTGAATCCGTTTTCTTCCGGAAATTTTCCCACATGTTATTAATGTGTAATTAAGGTATAAAAATACATTTATCACTCTAACGAAGGTTATGTACCTCCTAAAATAATTAAATACGCGGTTTCACGTTTTGTGACTTTTACGCATTTTCTTATTCTTTTTGGTTTTTATTTCTTCACCAATAATTAAGGACTTAATTAGCCTTAGAAAATTATAATTACATAGTTAATTAACATATTAAGGTTTGGGGTATTTCAATCTACCCCCCTTAAAAGAACTTCGTCCTCGAAGTTCACACTTCCCGCACATCATTGGTTAGAATACGGGGATTACTTACAACATACAACTTCCATAACAACATACTTTACATCACACCCTCGGACTTAACGGTCCGGGTGCATATACACATCCATACATAACATAACATACTTACTTAGTAGCCTCAGACTTAATGGTCTGGGTACCTTAACAACATTGTGCATACATAACAACCCTTAGACTCTTAGGTCTGGGTAACATAACAACATTTAGACTCTTAGGTCTTGATAACATAACAACCTTTAGACACAAGGTCTAGGTAACATAACACTTTCGGAATTCAATCACATTAGGACTCAAGGTCCAAAATAATAATTACTACACATACCACACAACATGTCATAGCATGTATATCAACCAGAAATTCCTTTTCCATCTCTTCATGGGTTCGAGACCCATGTTGAGTACATATACACTGTGATCCCGCAGAACCGGTCGCGATGGACACTCTGGTCCCCGTTCCTTTGGGAGATCAAAACAATTGCATACATCTTTAAAATATACTTCTCATGTCACCGGTCCGAAGACAAAGGCTCGTACGTCCTCAGCTCGTGAGCAAGTAGTAGGAAAATACCCTCTATGAGGTTGAGTATAATGAAATCCTTTATTGGAAGGATACAAGTTGAAAATCCTCTACGAGGTCACATAAAGATAGTCCTTCCTTTGAAAATACCACTTAAGGATCTTAAAAATATTTATTGAAGTCTTGAAAATACCAATTGAAAGATTCGAAACCCAATTTAAAATTCCTTTGAAAACTCAATACAACTCCCAGTCCCATTTATTGCTAACCGCATCTTATTCTTGATGTGATTATTTGTGACCACTTATAGGGAGTTTCGAGAATCACCCAACCCTGATGTGATCAGCATCAGTGTTGAACTATCTCTCCACCCCAATTCGTGTTCGGCTTCCCTTGATCTCATGATAATCAAGTTTCACCTCCCACTTCAATTTCAAACAACTGCTAATTCAAACATGTACCATTTTCTATCTTTAATCCTTCTAGTCATAATCATACATCTCCAAGGGATAGAACTCCGTCTATTCATTATCTCCATTCACTTAAATCCAGTTACCTAGGGAATTTAATTCTTACCAGGTTCTATATCGGCTTCATACCCATCATAAATCACAACGCGTATATATACATATATCCATATATATTTTTTATCAAAATATAATACACAATATTACGTTTGGTAACATATGAACATATACTGTCGGGGTTTTAATTCCCCGGGAGTTTTCTACCCCCTTACACTTATACTTTCACCTACATCCGTTAACACAATAAACATACTTATCACAATGGTATTCGCATCTTCAGTGCGCAATTACCATAATTAAACCATGAATGAATGCATATGTTTATGTAACACACACACCAATCATCAGAACAAATCATTTTGTGCTATGCACAACATAATTCACGTACACTTGTACGATAATAGACACTAAGTGGTTCTGCGCTCTACCCCCCTTAAAAGGGATTACGCCCACGTAATCAATTACTTAATCACTGGTTTATAACGTCCTACCGTCGTGAAGTGTTTTATCTCCACGCGGTTTATTACACAATGTGTTCTGGTTTGAGGATCTTAGCCATATTGGCGGTTTAATCCCTAACCAAGAATTCTCCTTACAGTTTATTTGCTTCATAACCGGTTTCGATTCTGGCCTGTGAAACTTCTAGGCATTAATAATTAGCCATTCACTCATATTCACAACGCACATCCAACACTTGAATCGTTGGCTCACTAGTTTCTGCTGCGCAACTCTTGATAACTTAGAGCTTAGTTTGCCCCATATATTATTCTTACTGTATTGTACATCCCCGATTATCACCTTTATCTTGGTAATAACGGTTTCTCAACCGACGCGTGGTATCACTTACCATGAGCGAATTCGGTGAGTTACAAACTTTCCATTCATTTCCATGATAATTTACTGTATTCCCCAATGATTTACCTGGTTTCTTCCGACTTACTGTCGGTTAAGTTTGAGCTACTACCTTTTGTGTAGTACTCTGTCGGTTACTTCCAACACTTGAGGTACTCCATACCGATATTTAGCAATCGTGCTACTGTAGTCACTTATGTCAACCAAGTACCTTTGATTGGTACGACCGTGCTTTGCTTATGCATCGGTTTTATCACATCACAAGTCTTGTCTTTCTATCACATTTAACATTTCTCGAACTTCCTAGCTACCTCACTCGATCATTACTGCACGAGAGCCATACCAAAACACTCAGTCATACAGAGTGCAGAGGCATAAACTCTTGACAGTAAATCTCTTATGCGATTACAATAGGAATTCATACTGTTTTTCCCTATCACATAGTATCAACCACTGGCTTAGTGCTCAGTCTGTCTATCATCACTTACTTGTATGTCCCTTGAGTTTCACCCCTAACTGGTCTTATTTGCCACATTATTATTTAACACTTATACAACGGTCGCTTACTGCGCCCCGTGCCCTTACTCATTGTATAACATTAACTTATACTGCATCCGCTATTATATTAGCTTCCACCGTTACACTGTGTCTTGCCACTTATTTGGCTGACTTCTGAACACACTATGTTTTTGAGTCTCTATGCTCCTTGAGCGTCGTTCATTACACATTTAGCATCCCACACCTATGGTGGTTGCTATTTGACTCTTTTTTTTATCTGATCTCCACAACTGGTACAAATACTTCTTTTCGATTTATTCCTACTCACATCATTCTTGGGTAATGACAGTGTGGTCAACCCTTAACATATTCCCTGAACTCTGTTCGCATAACTACCGCTGTTGCGGTCTCCCATATCACGAGGCATCCCCACTCTTGAAGCAGTGGTTCGTTATCTGCTTACTTACTTATATAAATAAATATCTGCGGTCCATAACCTTTCCTTAACACATTCCACTTGTGGCTTATAAGCCTTATTGTCTCGAGCTCTACTCATTGTAGGCTGTTCACACACATTTACTTCTCCGTACATATTACACGTTTTATAGATTGTATTGGGCTCCATGACAAGGTCGTGGTTCCTTTCATGGAATGCTCCTTCAAGGATGTCAGACTTCCTCCTGACGACTTATGCTTAAACTGGTGTTAGTTTCAACCCTTGCGTTTCCGTCATGTTATCTCATTCAACCATTGTTGATCCAAACACCCTTTTAAGGATAGTTCCTGGGTGTTACTAGGTCATGCCATTACATCTGGCTTGTACTTATAAGTACGTTTAATCAACTACATTGCCTCACCATATTTAGGCTGGGTACTTACTCCAGCTATATGTTTCGTCCTTCAGGTTCCTTATGACCTATTCCATGTTTTCACTTACCAACCAGTGCACTTCGCACTCGTTCCCCTTTAAACATTTCCTAGTAAAATAAACTTACTAATTCCTTTAGTCTTCTTAACTCGACTGGTTTCCTTTACTTCAACCATACTTGGTAATCCATTGCTCTTGCTTGACTTTTACTTTAGACCGTAGTATGGAGTCGACTACTTCCCGTGTTTCAGACTCCACTCGTATACATACGGGGGGTACCCTGCTGATACATTGCTACTTGCCCGACTACCCCATAAGAAGGTTTGTCAGGCCCACAAGCTCCTATCGGAGTGCGGTCGTCCCACGTTACTGTTGGTACACTCGTAGTGTCCGTCACACGCCTAGGTGAAGTATTCTGTTGTCAACTCCTCTTATATTATCCTGTGATAATATGCATTCCATGCTTCCCGAACTTAATCCAGGGAAGTGTATCCACTGTTGTATTATTATGAACTCAATCCTTCCCTCGGGTTGTTACCTTGGGTTTACCGGTTTCCATCCGGTTATTTAAAAGTAACCGGGTAAAACTTACCTACCATGTGGCACTGAGGCCCGCGTAGGTCTTCTGGTTTGGTTTTAAGAAAAGAAGAATTGAAATAAAATGGGTTTGAAAGAAAATCTGGTTTTGAAAAGAGAGTTGAAAGAAAATGATTTTAGGTTTAAAGAAAATTTTCGTGGTTTTACAACGTTTCTTGCCTTATCCAAGTCTAGCTTCCTGCTGACTGGTGTGTTCCAAGCACTGAGGTCAGGCTAATAAGCCCTTCCACGGTTATGATAATCCCACTTAACTTCATGGTGCTTTACTGAGTACTTTGTAGTTGCTAAAAAAAATCTCCCACACAACCTTGTTGTAGCAGCACTTGCCATGGCAAGTGCGCCATGCTAACTAGTTATCGGTTCAATACACACTGGTTGTGGTGTTGTTTTCATCCGCACTAACATCAATGGCCTAGTTGGCCCTTGCTTGATCTTGCAGTCTTAACAATAATTCCTTGGGTACTTCTCAGTGTCTTCACATGACAACCATTAACTAGGGTGTTCCCCTTCTGGGAGTCCCCTTTCTACTTGGTATTGTATCCTCCTCGTACTACATTGTGGTTCCTTAATCGGTTGGTATACTGTGGTGTATTAGTTAACATTTGTAGTCCCGTAGACACTCGTCTCGGGTTCCACTACTTCACTTCTCTACTGTTGCACGGTTAGTGCTCGCAAGCTGGTTGTCCTCGACTGCTTCGCATGTCGACCCAGGGTGTCAGAAATTCCATCCTCTTATGCATAAGATTCTTCACTTTTCGCTATTAAATGCGGCAAACATTGTTCAGATGGAAACCGTCTTCGGGATTCACATCTTTCAGAATCTACCGTATGACAGGTTCTCCGAACTTACAGAGGTAAATATCAACTGCCAGATCGGGTTTCCCGAGTAAGAGATGACTTCCATCTCTCTGGCGTTCTTCCCAAGTTATAAAATAGGGTTTGTGGAGGGCGGGATGGATATTGTAGGTTTCCAGTATTCACTGGTACTCCTAACTAGCGTATTTCTCACGCTATCACTCAACCCTTAACCCAAAGTACTAAATTTCTAACTCGGTACTTCCTAAGCTCGGTAATTCAGTCATCAGAGCGATACTTCGCTCTGATACCACTTTTTTGTAACACCCCCAACTACTAACAACACACTTAACAACATATCGCAGCGGAATTCATAACTCACAACATCACTTAACTCTTTGGTGTTACACGCCGTTAGCCTCCCACGTGGCTAACAAGGCTAACATACATACATTGTACCGGTCTGATGGACTAAACTCCCGAGCAAACTACACATAAATCCCGTTCCATGTCCAACAATCATTATACACTTACATTACAGCTGTACCGAGTAATTACCAACTAACGCCGATACATTTTCGGTCTTACTACACCTATAATATATCCACAATTCTCATGACTACCACATACAAACAACTACCCCGTCTCACTCTCGAACGGCTTCCAGTTCCTTGTACCTGAAAAGTATGGGAGCCCCCAAAGGGGGTCAGCACCTTTGCTGGTATGGTAATCCCGCAGCCCACATGCTACCGGGCCACGCACAACTATTTGTCGTCTTAGCATGCGGTTGATTTATTTCAAACATGCACAAACTCACACACATATCATGCTTATAAGCAAACATCCATTAATAGAATACATACACAAGGTTAGCACACTCAACATAACAACACACTTCACTTTATAACATACACAACTTAATTTCACTCTTCTTAGAGTACATGAACTTCATTAGGGAGTGCCGGGGTGATATAAGCCCAAGCACAACATACATACATTTCTTTACTTGAGTGGCGGCCTCATATAGGACCGTACACAACATACACAATTTCCCCCTAGCTCCAATAGTGATGAGGTAGGTAGGCCTTGGTTAAGCTTGTGGGTGGTTGTAATTCAAGGAGGAAGAACAACCGTAACATAACAAAGAGGGAGTCGAAGCGAACTTAGGCTTCAACACCCTACCAACATTATACATAATTTCCCTCCTAGCCCGATGTGGAGGTCGGGTAGGTAAGCTTTGGCTAAGCTAGTGGGAGGTCGAAATCCAATGAAGGAAAACAACCCTAACATAACAGGATGTGAGTTAATTCCATATATATATATCTATATATATATATATATATATATATATATATATATATTATATATATATATATATTACTCCCAAACAATACGCGCGACCGGAACAACCGGATTCCTCTCCATACATACATATACTTATTAGTTAGAGGTTCCCTTTTGGAACTTATCACATACATACATCACATAGTGTTACTAACTCGGTTAGACACATAAGGGAAATCATATCCCATTTCAACAACGCGGATAACAGTATCCAACATCAACAACATATTAAACAAGTCACATACATCACGCATTGTCACAACATACAATAACGCACAGATAGCCGTAGTTAGAACGTTCCCATGGGTTGGGACGTTTATTCCGAATACTGATCACTTATGTGAACCTAAGGTCGGTTAACTATTATTTAACACATAACTAAGGTTAAGCGGTATCGGAATTAATTACGCCACAATAATGAATTACTGTAAACTCATTTCATGCTTTATCTTGCAAGGTGGCAAACACACAGAAAAACACATTGGCATACAAGCCGGTGTAATCCGGTAGGACACAGGTTGCAAGAAAACCATACCTTACACCATGGGTTACTCTACCGTGTTCCCGAGGATTTACTCCAACGCGTCACCTCACGCTCCCCGGTAGTTTTCCAACAACTGGTATTATTTCAAATGTTTTTCATTAACATCAAAATCTTACGGTATGTAAATTCTATTACTCCCGTACTAACCCGTTATCCCGTTGTTTCGGTTTAACTTTGTGTACTTAAACTCACAACTTTCTCACATCCAACCTAACACTTGTTTACACCTTCTAAGGCCTTTAAATGTCGCCAAACAAGGCCTAGTCAACATCTAAAACCATTACCATTCACTTCCCCATCATAACAACACTTTAAAACACATTCTGGACAATTTTTAACATGGTCCGGGTTTGTGTCCGGGGTTACAAACCCGGACCAAACTCGGAAATGACATTCTGGTGCATTTTCATGTGGTCCGGTTTGTGTCCGGGTTTACAAACCCGGACCACCCCCTGGGATAGTCTTCTGCCATGTTTTTGCTATCGTCCGGGTTTGCGAACTGATTTGCAAACTCGGACGACCTCTGGAACTATCAAAAATTTACAGTTTTTGATCAGTTTTCAACCCCTAATTCACCTCTAATCACTTCCTAAACTTCCCACATGTTTAAACTGTTTAAAACACTAACATCATAAACCAAAAGTAATAATTGGTCAAACTACATTCAATTCTTGTCCATCTACAAATTTCCAAATACCTCATTACACTGACAAAGATACTTAGGTCTAATAACTTCCAATTGTCTTTCACCTCCCCACAATTCTTAGGACCTTAGAAAAACCAAGTTACTTTGTTCTCAACACTCCATCTAGCCAAACTCCCATTCTACCTACAGACTTCTACTCCATCCACCCAACACGGTTAGACACTACCCTCCCAACACCAACCCATAGCTGATCCATACTTACCTCATTCGGTTGCTCGTGATTACAACTCCCATCCATTAATCAGTGTATCGACCAGCTTCCTCTTTTCGGACAATGTGCTCCCACACATATGCAACATACTTCTTAATAAGTCATTTCCACCTTAGTGTTCATAATATGGCTCCCATTCTCACCCCTTAACATAAACAAGATCTGGTTTCAAACTTAAACTCAAAACCCTCCAATCATACTGTTGCTCATTCCACACCAAGAATGGATACACAAAGAAACCCTTTCCGTCCTCTTAAACATCCCAAAATCATTAAACCCTACACAAACCTAATCCACGTTAGCTCAACGGTTTACATGTCGCCTCATACTCACACCCGCTGTAATCAATCTTTTCATTCCACATCAAATTCATAAGGCTCATACTAACTATCCATTATCCATAATTATTACTACCCCATCCAACTCACTTCCCTGCACTTCCAAATGCTTTCTTTACCGTTGGCACTCATTAACAACAAATCACCTCTTAACCATACATTAAGTCCACAACTTAAACTAACCTAAAATCAAAATCCTGACAGAAAGCTACCAACATTCATACACAGAATAAAACAAAGCCCTCCGGGTACCATAGACTTACTACCATTAATTTAATTTCTTCCTGGGAATGACTTTCCACCTACCACATGATTAATGCCATACTCACAACAAAACAATCTCGCTACCAAACTTTATTTTTAAGCTATTCCCAGATTCCTAACTTGGTTGGTTGTCACACGAACCAAATCACAACAATTGTCCTCGCTAACACCACTTCACCCTCGACTGCTAAGATACGTTCCGAGCTAACAGGACTTTACCAAGAAATAAGTCGTGAAACCAAATCTACATAACATTTGTACTATCAGATATTTGTGCTCAATACAAATTCACCAGATGACTAATCGGACCACTTACAGTTTCAGAGATAAATTTCATCCAACTCACCATTACCCCTCATATTTCAAACCACTTGCCCTCCTTTAGAACGCTCCAACAACTTATTAGAAACCCGTAAGTTCATCATGGATTCAATTCTATCCACCAATCTTGCACAATTCACAACAACGTCACCCATATAAATTTCTAACATCGCCACTAATACAGCTGCAAACCGCAAACATGTAGAAACACCATTCTTTATACACTGCAGACCAAGGACTTCGAAATGCCAGGTTTATTACAATCTCACCCTCGAATACTTATCCTCTCCTTCAACAAGAATACTAAACAAATAACCCGATAACCATCACATAATAACTGTTTAGACACATCCTCAAGTGGTCCCTAACCTATAATCATTACATACAAGACCACCCCATTTCAAAATAAACCAAATCTCATTGGATTTCCACTACATCTCCTTGAATCAGGTTTTTTTTACAAACCGTCGCCATCCTAAGACCTCTTTTTCATATCCCTTGCAAGTTTTCAAAATACCATGATCTCTCCCCATTCATTACCTCAATGTCCTACAATATGCTCAACATTAACATCAATCTAATTCGAAAATTTTAATCCTTAAATGCCACTAACACACACAAGGATTCTCCCTTCACAACCAGCTCCTAACTATCAATATTACTTAGCTACTAAGAGTTCTTGTGAGCCTCATACACCAGGTTAACCATCAGAGGCCAATAGCCCAAAGGCACCCTAAGAAAGAACGCCCACGGAGTAAAACTACCAAGAACATTACCACCACATTCGAAGAACCTCATATTCCCGTTTTCACGCATCTACCTCTTCTGTTCAAACTTACCTCATTCACCAACAACAACAACACAATCACCAAAATCTCCATATCTCAATAACCACATTATCCATTACTTTGGGTTCATACTTTGTTTACCCATCCCAAACACTTAAACAATTATAAACAAGGTTCAAGGTAGTTTTTCTTACCTTAATTTCACAAGCCTCCTTAATTCATCTCTTGCTCCTCATCTTCTCCAAAATTGGTTAAGAGGGTATGGAGTTTCCAAACTCCATCCCAACATCCAAGAACACATAAACATACCCAATTAATTATCTAAACCCTTGGAATATAATCAAAGGCTAGAACATAAGTTAGGGTTTACCTTTTTGAAGCTTTTAAGAGGGATTCTCACCCTTGAATCAAGAGGGAAACTACTCCACCATTGAAGGGTCAATTTGGAGCTCAAGAAACAAGAAGAAAAACAAGGTAAGAGAGAGACAAAAATCAGTTACCACTACAAGATGGAGAAAATGAGGTTTTTCTTGGAGATTTTTACCTTAGGAGAGAGAGGAGACTCCAAGCTTCAAGAATATGCCATTTTCTCTTCAAATGGGAAAACCCATGGAGATGAAACTCATCCTTTTGAAATTCCAAAAAGAGGGAAAGGTAGAGGAGGATGAAGAGAGTTCAAATATGTAATTTGTTTTGCATTTGGAGCTGGAGTTGGCTAGAGCATGAGGAGGAAGATGAGAAGCCATGGAAGGAGAGGGGAGAGCTGCACAATCGGCTGCAACAGGGAGGGAGGAAGAAGAAAGGAATCGGGAGAAGAAAGAAAGGGAGGAAAGAGAAGAGAGGAAAAGAAATAAAGGAGAAAGAGAGTGTGGTGGGGTATAAGTTACTTTTTGCTTTTTAACTTATTTAATTAGCTAACTAGTCAAGTGTGAGGGCTGTCTACATTAATAAAAACCGGCCCACTAATATATACACACTGGAACGTTTTTTCGTCTTTTACAGAAAACAACCCATTAATTTACCCGGTTTAGCACTATTCACTAACCGGGTCCGTTTTCCGGAATTTTCTCGTTTATTTAATTTTAATGGTTATTATACTCCCATTAATGTTTAATTATTGTTACATAATCAACTATTATTTTTACGGGGTCATTTAACTGTTTAAAATCACGTTTTCGGATTTTCTCGAAAAACGCGTTTTAGGACTCCGTTAGCGTTTTTACACATGGTTTGAATCCGTTTTCTTCCGGAAATTTTCCCACATGTTATTAATGTGTAATTAAGGTAGAAAAATACATTTATCACTCTAACGAAGGTTATGTACCTCCTAAAATAATTAAATACGCGGTTTCACGTTTTGTGACTTTTACGCATTTTCTTATTCTTTTTGGTTTTTATTTCTTCACCAATAATCTTAAGGACTTAATTAGCCTTAGAAAATTATAATTACATAGTTAATTAACATATTAAGGTTTGGGGTATTTCACCGTATAACAGTTAACGTAGGTGGGTATGGCCCGGGTAAAATCCTTAATCAAGACCCCACACCCATATTTAGAAACAACCTTATTCCAACTACGAACTTGCGATAGTACCCTGTCCCTAAGGTAATAAAAAACACGCCGTCTAGTACATCCAACATTGCTTGGGAACCAAGATATAACCCAAAGTCACACACTTCACCCGTACCAAATAAAGAAACAATAGTATGTCTTACCACTTGGAATACCAGCTGAAACCATTATGCTTGACTTACTTGTATTAATACATTGACCAGAAGCATCCTTAAAATCCTCAATAACATCAAACACCGCACGAGCATTATTCTGACTAGCCATGCCAAAGAAAATGCAATCTTTAGCAAATAGAAGATTAGTAATATGTTGTCCTAATCCTCTCATCCCGAAGCCACAAACCAACCAACCTCAAAAGCTAACCCGAAACTCGAAGACAAAACCTCCATGCAAATGATAAAAATAGAGAGATAAAGGATCACCCTGACGAAGCCCCCCTTTGGATAAAACACTTGACCAAGATAGCCATTTATAAGAACAGACATGGACACAGAAGAAAGACACCACTCAACAAAAGAAATCCAATTCCGGTGGAAACCCATGCTAAGTAGAACATCAATGACGAAGCGCCATTCCACACTATCAAATACCTTAGACATATCCACTTTAAAAGCAAAGATCTATGCGCAACATCCTTTGAACCACACATCATATGTAATACTTCACTTGCCATAATAATATTATCAATTATCAAACACCCCTTCCTCAAAGGCAACTTGCTCAGGAGATAAAACATATTGCATAGCATCCTTATTTCTATTGACCAAGACTTTAGCAATGCAAACAGGTAATTGATAAACCAAAAACTAAATTAATTAAACCTAGAAAATAGTAAATTAATAAGTCTGTCGGGTTGCAAAAATCCCGGTCACTATAGTATAGAAAGTTAAGCAACCAGATATCGAACCATGGGACTTGAATAAATAAGCCTAAGTCCTAAGAAAACTGGAAATTCAGGGGGTTGTGAATTGTTTTTGTGATTGAATTGAATAAATGCAAATCAAAGTTTAAATGAACAAATAATGAAAGTAAATGATGAGTTTGGTAAAATGAGTGGAACTCCGGGTTCAGGTTGTTCTTTACTGGATAAATCTAACCAAATCTACAATTAATTACGAGAAACAGAAAGGCCAATTCTTTCTACTCTCTTTAATGCTAAATCCTAGTTCATTGAAGAGCTCACCTATCAGAACATGTCAACTCTAATCTAGCAGTTGGCAAAACACATATAGGCGGAATAAGTGCGAAGAATTATTAGTGTTTGCAGGAAAAATTATCTATCCGACTAATCTTTCCCCAAATCTCCAGGTTATTTCGAACTTCCTATTAATCACCTTGTCTGATCCTAATAGGTTTCGCAGAACACTCTATAAATGCGCAAATTTAATAGAGAAGATGAATGATAATCATTAACCTAGAAACAATCCATCACAGTCTCATAATCAAATTGCAGAAATCCTAACTAAATTGTATCCATCGTGAACAACCCTACCCCAGAGTTAATCCCTACTAGCCAGACATTACAAAGAAGCAGATAAATACAATCAAAATAGAATTCATCTAAAGGAAAGGAAGAAAAACCCTCGAGTTTAAAGATTATCTAGAATCAATGGCTGCAGGCGCAAGGTTGAAGATGATGGACTGACTCCCTTCTGTCGATGCTCCTCCTCAATGATGATAATGTGCTTGATGAATGGGGACGAAGGTGTGAAGCTGATGCTGATGGTGTGGATGAGTGGAAGGAGCCTTGTTTTCCAGCGTGAGAGTGTTGTGATGTAGTGATAGGTAATGAATGCCCTTCCTCTCATCTGATTAGGTCATTAAATAGAGTTTTTCTTCCTCTTTCTCCCTTCAAAACGCCGAACTTCTGCTGAAATTTTAGTCGCGTCCGAACATTGGTCTGACCTTCAATGTTTGGACACATTGCTTTGAGGGCTCCAAATCCAAAAGTCTCGACTTGTGTCCGAACTTGGATGTTCGGACACAAGTTCGGACATGCACCGTAGGTCAGACTTCCGACTTTTCTCATTGTGAATCTCGAACCATGTCCGAACTTCGATGTTAGGACTGAAGTTCAAACATTTCATCAGGCACAGCGCACGAACTCTCGACTTGCGTCCGAGCTTTGAAGTTCGGACACAAGCTCGGACATACCTTCAAAATCCTCTAAATTCATCGTTCTGACTCCAATTTGACCCCCGTTTGTTGCATCATCTCCCTTGTGAGTTAATCTACTGTTTCCTTGGCTTTTCTCTACATTAACATAGAAAAAGGTATATCATCAACCCTTAACAAACAACAAACCAAAGGAAAACGTATGACAAGTGTGGAATATTAAGAAAAATAAGCATTAAAGACCACTAAAACCATTCATATTTCCCACTCATCAAACCTCCTCACACTTAACCTTTGCTTGTTCTCAAGCAAAGCAGGAGTAAGATACCTCAGAATGCCTTAGGACCAAACCTCGGATTGCTCAAAATAAGGAGTCAAGCCACAATAACCACCCAAAAATCGATCTGCTCTTAACTGCATGTCTCTTAAACAGTGTGAAGCACGCTTTTAAAACAAAAGATTATGAAGAAGAAGTCAGATCATGAAGTCAAAACGTAAAGTAACTCAGAACCTTCCAACCTTTTCTCTTCTCAAACCCGTGGATGACAAGGGGTGTGAAGTTCTGCCATATTCCGCAGAACCTTTCAACACCACGTACTCATGATCTAATTAAAGGATTTGCCATAAACATAAGACTTTAAAGAGCTCCCTCTTTTTTTTTCCTTTTGCATACATATAAATTTTTTTTTCGCGCAAACAATTCATCCCCAGACTTTTCTCTCCATCCTTTTAACGGTATTGGGTCTTTTATCCCAGATCAGATGACCTTAGGTAAACGGGTGATGAAGCACCCCAAGGACTTAATAACCGGATGGAAGAGGCCTGTTTTGGTTCAGAAAATACTTAGATCAGAGGAGTACCTTGCCTTTATCCTTCATTCCAGACATTCTCATCATTCCCAAGGTTCCAGGTTAAACTAGTTCTGACTCCACAACTAACTTGCCCACAAACATTTACAAAATTCAGATATTACCAAAATACGAAAACACACAGGTTTGAGCAAACCAACCCTTAAGGTTATCACCGGACTCGACTCCACAACTAAAAATCCACCCAAGTATTCAACACCAAGAAGCACTCTAAGGAAATTACCCCCATGTAGCCCAAAACCAAACAAAGATTAGTGCTAGATGCAAAATAAATGGCTGACACATTCAGAAAGATCTCCCCCTTCCTCACACTTAATGAGGAGCAATGTCCACATTGTTCAGAAAATTATCACAAGAAAGAGATCGCACGAAAGGTGTCAGACTCACAAGGGTGCAAGCGAAGAGTTACAGAGTTATAGACGTTAAAGCACAGGCCGAAATGAAACCAAAAAGAAAAAGAAACTGCAAACTCCCCTGATTTCGTTTGTGATTGATGGAGGAAGAAGGTCTTCCCCACACTTAGTGTCCTGGTAGGGAGAATGTTTCCTCACACTCGCTGCCAAGCAAGTGTCCGGCATGGAGTCAGCACGATATAGCATACTTGCACACATTCAACAAACAAAACAGAGAAATATGCTAGAAGCATCGCATTAGTGACAACAGTATTCGGAGTTTAAGATTAGAATAAACTAAAATTGAAAAATATTAAAAATACAACCCAATCGAAATAAAAGAAATAGGTCTAACACAACTGAAAAGAAATCCACAAAGAAGTCCGGATATGGCTTCGAAACAAAAGTAGCATCAACCAACAACATAATCACTGTGGGGGGTAGTACGCCTGCCACTGCTGAAACTGAGCGAGCAGAGCCTCATAGTCGTCCTGGGAGCGGCGCGCCTGCTGCTGAAGAGTCTCGATCTCCGCCTGATAGCGTCGATCCATCTCCATGAAGCGGGACTCCAGCTGATCAAACTCATAGCGAGTGACATACTCGCTCCCAGGGGCTGGCAGTGCAAGAAATGCCTCTGCCTCGTCAGCTGTAGCAGTAGGAGCGGGCTCTGACGGACCCTCACCCACCTCTCGCTAGCGCTTCTGTGGTCGCGGGGCAGCCTTCTTCCTCCATTCCCTCCCGTCATACTCGAACCACATCTTCTTCAGGGCTCCCACATCAATAGAGAGACCGCGCAACATGCAGCCCCGCAGAAGGAATGGTGACCATCTGCCTCTTAAGGATGTGGCAGATCATGACCGGATAGCCTCGCTTGTGTCGGTCCTTGTGCTCCATAATATACTACAGATGCAAGAAGATCACCACGGCAAGTAAGTAATCTCAGCAGCCCCAGCAAACGCCGGATTTAGCACGGCCTGAAGAAGTAGGATGTCAGTATGGTTCAGGTCTGAGCTCTGACGTGGTACAACGTTCGCAGCCAGTAGTGCGAAGAGGACTCTCTCCTGAGGGCTCTGAAGCAGATCAGTAGGGACGACCTGCTTTGATGGGTCATCCCCTCTGCGTCGTCGTGGTCCCTGAACCATGAGGGGGGGGGGGTATAGTGGTTGATAGCTGCTTCCTTGAAGTCATGGGGGTTGAGGTGCTGAGGAGGGTCGGGGGCGGGATAAGGAAGGTCCTGATAGCGAGCAATCTCCATGGTGGAGACCGTCACTCTATCACCGTCTACAATGGATTTGATCTGGCCATCCTGGTAGATTGCATTCGCATAAAACATGCGCACCACTCGTTCAGAATATTGGCCCCCCATATCCAAAATTTTTCCCCAACTAAATGGGTCCAATAATCCCCTCAGTCCCAGCTGCTGCTCCAGTTCCGGCACCACACCCCGCTCAACAATTATATCCATCTCTTTGGCGAACCACTCTCGTGCTGCGTCGTTTCGAAATTCGTCCTGCTGAGTGTAGACACAAAATTCTCACCCCATAAAGCAAATTCTGAAATAATAAGAGAGGTCGTCACCTTTCTTTTTCAAAAATATTAGCGTGCGTGCTAAGACGAAACCATCATTTTATAATCTTTTTCAAAGCATTTCAAAAAAAAAAATTAACGTTTCTGATGATTTTCCTCGAGTCAAGTTATAGCTTTTGTTTTCTTTCCGTCATTTTTATATGAAGCTCTATTGTTGTGAGCCTTTTCCTATCTCATTTTTCAGCCAAACCAAACTTTACCTTAAGCCCAATCTTCAGTCAAAGCCAAACCCACATTAAAACCCAACCCATCTTCAAAACCCTAGCCTCCTCTTCCTCTCGCTGGTAAATAACACTCTCACCCTCTACCGCTCCCTCAACCCTCGATAGACAACACCCATCTCTCGGATTTCTTTCTTCCCGGTGATGAACAAGTAGCCGTCTCCTTCATTATCTTCGCTCTTCTTCATTCTCAAGAGATACCAGCCACCACGGTCTGCTGCATCATCCGCCCTATCTTCTTCTTCATCCGCCACACACTTAGAGAATTCCAAGGCCATGACAGAGAGATCCCACGGTATGCTTGAAGATTGCTATACCCACATTTGGGATTGCTCTCCCAACCATCTCCTTCTTCAAGTCGACGTCACTCGATTTTTCTGATAATGGTTCACAAAAAATTTCGATAGATGCTTCTCTTTCTTTCTCATTTGATCCCCATCTGAAAATCCTCCCTCATTCCCTCTTCCCTTTCGTTTCTTCATCCTCGATTTGGCATCGTCCTGAACGACAACAAAACAACGAACAAAAATTGAAAGAAAAGGACTCCCGTCCTTGTCGTGGGTTTTTCGGCCTTTCCCACAATCGGGAGTTCGTCGCGTCTCCGTTGTTTTCGTTCTGGTCATAAGTGAGCACCGGCCTTCTCTGGTCGACTTGGTTTATCTGATTCCATGCCCCCAACCTGGACACTGGTCGAATCTCCACTGGTATAGCCCACTTTCTTGGATGGTAAGCTTTCTCACTTTCTTACTATGTCCTGATGGTGAGTGTCGGAGTGGTTAGTTTGTTCTCTTGCTTACATGTGCCTTGTTCGGTGGTGGTGTTCTGACTTGGCCTGATTTGTTGGAGATTCAAATATCTCGTTTGCTACAATGTTTCTCTAATCCAGGAATGTTGGTGTTCGAAAGTGTTATACCATTATGCAGTTCGAGTACTGAATTCGCTTTAGTGAAAATGGTGGATATCCAACCTTATGGACCTAGAGATCTGAACAATCGCTTGATAATGTTTACATTGAGAAGCAATCCGATTCGTTATTACCCCTCTTGCGTGTTATATTTGGGGGTTTGGGAATTCCACTGGACAGTTTTCCTCTGCTTAATCTATTGATTGTCGGTAAAATTTTGCCCAGTTGATGTTAGTGATTAATTTGGCGTTATAGATGGCTTCCTCGGTCCTGGTGATGGCTGGTTCTTGTTTGAGCTAATCGATTTTGTTAGAGGTTGAGGTTTGTGCCGATGTCGGTTTTGCTATTTAGCCTCAATCATTTGTTAAATATATGATTTGGGTCTTCCCCTTTTCCGGCTTTTGGGGATGTAGACCCATAAACACTTTTGGATTGATTGATCTGGTTTATATGGTAGACTACGGCCCTTTTGTTATTGGGCGCTTGTGCCCTGTTGGTTGGATGGACTCGTGTATCTCGCTTCTCACCATGACAAAACTCATTGCCTTTATTCTGATCTTTGGGTATCTCTATTTTGACCGAGGCACATGTAATCGATGGGCTGGGCAGCAAATACCTGATTTAGGCCCACATTTGCTTGGATGGGCTGCATTGAGGTGCTTCGGGCTCGCTGTCTCGTGGGTTTGGAAATCCATCTCAGCCTTTACTATAATTCAACTGCCTTTGATACCTAATTGCCCCCCGCGCATTGATTTGGTTTGGAAACTGATTTGATACTAGCATGTTTCTTGTCCCGCTGCGCTTAGATAAGAACATAAGAACATGACGTGAGTGATAGTTGCCCTATGTTATAACTGTCAGATAAATCACTCTTTGGCTGGAGGGTCCTCATTAATTTTTCATCTTAGAAGGGAAATGATATAAACCCTTTAGGTATGATCCCACATGACTCGCAACTTCATCTCTTTGATACTGCACTTCGGTTTGAGTCATAATCTAAGATGACGAATTAATTTGTGTAGCAACCCCAATGTTTGATTTATTTGACAATTCATAGCATTTGTTGGCAGTTTGAAAACTCTTTTCTATGTTCTCGGTTGGGGTGTGGGAGATGATTAGATTGCCCCCTTTCCTCCCATTGAGAAGGGTCGTATGATCCCATTGCACACACCTCAACCCTCTTATATTTCATTACTAATTAATCTTGTGTCTCTTTGTCTGTGTTCCATGGCATGTACGTATTGCTTGAGGAACGAGGAACCGCTTGGGGACTAAGGAGCTGGACCTTGGCTAGGACTACTGGAGCCTCCCTTCAACGTGTGAAAACGGTTGGTGTATCTCTTCGGATCTCCTTCAGCTCGAGTGAGGTGGCGTCGATGCGACCCCCCCCATAGCAGCTCTCTCTAAATTCAACACTTTAATTCTTATCATGAGTTGTAATCTGTCTATTATTTGTGCTATCTCTTATAGTTTGGATTTCATTATTTTGTGTATTTGTTGATTTGATTATTTTTTTTTTGTCTATCTTTCGTACATATTCTTTGAATGCATGTTTATACACATCTGGCTCTATTATACATTGGACGTTTTTATTTGTCATTTTCATCTATATAAATTGATAGATTAGCTTAGCACAGATGGCCATAGAATAGCCTTTAGGTTTGCCCACTTATTTATGGACACATCGAGTCCAGTTAGAGAAGCAGCTTCTAGGTCCGGGGATTGTTCTCACTCAAACGGGCCGTTAGAGTCTGGTTGGTGGGAATGCCTTCCTTTATCAAATTTTCCACACCAATCCATTGTCAACCTAAAACCCCACAATCAATGATTCGTTTCACCCCCCAAATCCATCCACTTCCCCAATCCAATTCCAATTCAGCCCAAATTCAATTTCAAATCAACTTCTCACATTAAACACATTATAAAATCAATCTCTTTCATACTCTCTCATCAAACACACTGCAAAATCAATCTCTCTCATACACATTCTTCATACACTTTTCAAAATCAATCCCTCTCATACTCACTCTTCATACAAAATCCAAAATTCATTCCAATTCAGGACCAATTCCAACTTCAAATCATCCAATTTGATACCCAACAATCATTTCAGTTTGAGACCCAATAATCAAATTCAATTGAAGCCCAATTTAAAGCTTAATTCTGGGAACAAACCAAAAAGCCCAACTTGGCCCAATTCCCAAACCCTAAATTGAACCCAAATCACTAGGCCCATTTCTGTCTGAATCTCAAAGCCCATATCGGGTTTAAAAATCAAGCCCATTCTCCAAGGCCCACTTCAACCCAATTTTTGTGGCCCATTCCGGCCCACATTTCAAGGCCCAACCCAGCCCATATTTCAAGGCCCCGTTCGGCCTACATGTCAAAGCTCGTTTCAGCCACTTTTCCAAGGCCCAAACTTGGCCTACTAGTTCAAATTGGGCATACAATGTCAATTCATCTCAATTCCAAACCAATTCAAAATTCATCTCAATTCCAAACCAATCCAAAATTCATCTCAATTCTAAACTCATTCAAATTCAGTTCAAATCCAAATTCATTCAAACTCAATTCCAATTCAAATCAAAATTCATTCAACTCCAATTCAACATTGATTTCAATTCAATCTCAATTCAATTCCAATTTCCCTTAAACTCAGAATGTCTCACAGACCTGAGCGTCTCACAGACTTTGTTATTCCAGTGATTCGAATATCTCACAGACCAGAGCATCTCATAGACCCGAGCGTCCCACAGATCCGAGTGTCTCACAGATTTCGACATCTCAAGATTTCAAACGTCTCATAGACCCGAGCGTCTCACAGACTACAACACCCCACACATCAAGCTTTTCTAAAAACCTTCAAACATCAAAACTTCCAAAAAAACCTGAACTACGTAAGGTCTGATCTCAGCAGGGAGCTGAGTACGTAGGCAGCCCATCTAGGGTGCGACCCCATTCCAAATAAAACACCCCTTTCCCCCTCTAAGGTGTTCTTCATACCTCTCGAAACTCTCAACCCTTCAACCAAACTAACTCCAAGACCGGCCTATTCTTCAAATCTTCTAAATCATCTAATCCTCAAACCACACTCAATCCTATCCTTTGGCTTTTAAATGAATCTCTCTAAAAGGTTTTGAAAGAGGGCAATCTCGACAATTGGAGACCGAGGTTTCCTCGGGCACCAATCCGAAGTCGTGGTCGTTGCCACTTCTAAGGGGTGTAACCCAGTACGAACCCACAACAGAATCTCTGATCTGACCAGATAAGTCCTATCCATAGGGAACAATCTCAGAGTCAACTAACGGTTCTTAGAACCTTCCTCTTCCCTTCCTAGTTCCTTAGGTCAAACTAGGTGGCGACTCTAGTCAATTCCGCCTTATAGAGGCATAAGTCCGCGTGGAGCCCATCGAGAGCGGGTGTAGTGCACACTTGCACTCCCTTTTATGCTTTCTGGGAAAGACGGATGATCTAGTAGGTATTTGAGGGATGCCAGAATAACGGGTTTTCACCCTCCACAGAATGGCATTTTTTTTAAGGATCTAGGCTCCTTAGTCAGGACCCGAATTAGATAGACCCCCCCTCATACCGAAAAATCACCCTCCACAGAATGACGACTCTGCTGGGGAAAACTTGAGTAAGTTTTTCTCATAAACTTGGTCAAGGAAGACTGAACTCCATTCAAAATTGTCGGGATTCCCCAACTTCTTTCAAAACCTTCAAGAGATTCATTGCAAAGCCACTAGGACTACTCTACTCCACACTTAGAGTGTGCTACGACAGGATAGTTAGGATGAAAGTTCAGAGTTTGAAATTGGCCTTAAGTGCCACATGTGTGCTTTGACCTTTGCGTACTTCACTTTTGTTTACTATTGTGTGTTTACTACTTCATGTTCACTGCTCTTCATTCATGACATAATTGCTTATTTACGGTTTTTGTAAATGGGGCCTTCGTAGAAAGGAGCCAACCCATTGTTGCATCGGGTAGTCTAGGAGCATGCATTCCTCTGTGTCACCTTCACTATCTGCGGGCGGGATTAACAATTGGTCCACAATTGATTCCCTCTGAGTATGGGTCCTTCGTAGTTAAGGAGTAAACCCACGAGGTGGTACGGCCGTAGTTGTCTACACCTTGAAACAACTCAGGATCCTTTCAAACACCTTTTCGAGTCAAAGCCAGCATATAGTAAGCTATGAGCCTTCAGTGTCCAGCTGCCTTATCCGGTGTCTAGGATGGGTTTCATGGGTAGTTGCCCCCTTGTATGCCGCCTGTCTGACCACCCTTTTGCCTTACCCTGAAGATTGCATGGGCTCAGTTCTCCAGATGTCCTCTGCACCACGGGTGTCTTTAAAAGCCCAATGTCGCGCTACAAATTCATAGAGGATCCCGTATTTACGGATACCCATACATGACATAGCGTAGTCAGCGAATAATTTGGACTTTAGACACACCTCATCGTGCAGACGACGAGAGACCCGTTCCCATGCAGTACTTCCCCGAGTTTCCCGAAAAGTGAGTATGTTGTGATAATCCCCGGCCGTGGCTCGTGTGACTGTATCGCTTCGGGTATCCTGACCTTTCGAACTTAAGCACTTCGGACTTTCTTGATGACGTGCCCTACAAGGCATAACAGAGATAAATCCCGAGAGATGAACAGTGAAGGAACGACGGTTCCCCCGGTGGTATGAAAGCATTGATTGACCTGGAAGGTGATTATCCCAATCATTCACACTCAGCTCCACAAAAAATCAGCCACGATTTTATTTGCATTTACATCTATGTGTGATCACGTTTCAAAAATTAACAAAAATCAGAAAATCAATTATGTCAAACACTCCAATGAAATATCTTCAAAGTCGTCCATCTCAAATGATTAAAAAAAAGATTTTCAAACTTGTTATTTCCAAAACAGTTTTCAAAATCGGTTTCAATCAAAGTCTTCCAGAAAACAAACTTTGTCAAGCAGTTTGCAAAGAACAGATTTCAAAAATCTACTGTTTACAAATGATTTTCAAACAATGTTTCTCACAAATGTTTTTTTTTCCAAAACTAGTTTCTAAAACAGCTTTCAAAACCCGTTTTTTGCAAACGAGTTTCAAATAGCATTTCTCACAGATGTTGTTTCGAAATAACATTTCTCACAAACGTGTTTCAAAACAAATGAGTTAGTCCCCATGTTGTGACCCGTTATTTTTGAAGTTCAACCCACCTTCAAGAGCAGCGGTCATTACTGTGGAGCGTATTAGTCATTTCGTGTCTTTCCAAAAGTGGTGGATTTTCACAATGATTTTGTGCTCGATTATTCACCTTTCCTTTCTCAAAAATATCCCTCATTCCTTCGACGGAGCAAGTGAAGCAGCATGAAGATTGACTACGCGGATCAAGCTGAAAGCCAGAAGCGCACCAACCCGTGGAGCTAGCCACGTGATATGAAGACTGTCACCAACCGTTTAAATATAGAGTCAGAGGTGTACCAAGTCAAGCAACATGAAGACTAGCAATGACCGTTCGAGTCTGAAGCTGCTGAGGGTCAGAAGAGCACCAACCAGTTTCTCCTGATCACAATGTCACTTTGCTGCAAGAGCCCAAAGACGAGCGAGCAAACAAGAGCCCGAACTTGAGCGAATGGCCAGTCAGGAGCCCAAACATGGATGTGCAGTCAATCAGAATCTCGAAGACGAAGCAGAAGAATTCGGAAGAAGTTTTTAACTCAAACTCCCCATTTATTGACTTTGAATTGATGTATAGGTTTTCCCCTAGCATTCTTTTCTCTCTTGTCAATTTCTGAATAGACTTTGTGTATAGGTTTACACATTCCCTTTGAATTTATTTAGATCAAAGTGTATAGGGTTCCCCACTCCCTATTTTATTTGCGAATGATCGAGCATCAAGATTTCTATTGAGAAAATCCACCACTTTGAAAACACGCGTTTTCAAAATTGTTTTTCTAAAACTTGGTTTCTTTTGGCATGCACGAATAAAGAGAAGAACGAATAAGGAACGACTCCTCACAGTTATATATCATTCATTAACTTTGCTTTATGGGGCGAGAATTCGCGGTATCTACAGAAGGCATCCCCTGAATAAGCACATCAACAAATACAACCGAGTACAAAGCAAACCGCATGCATTGCATTTATTACAAAAAGTCCCACGCATTCTCGGTCAGTCCAAATTCATCAAACATGTACAAGTCTTGTCCACCTCTGAAAAAATTCATAATCATGTGTCTCATTGTCACCACACCACACACCAGCTTTCATCCCAATATCTCAACCGCCAAAATCCCGATCTCAGAAAGACAGAAAAGAAAACCGAGTTCAAACCTCTTCCAATCAGAATCACCATGCACACCAGTGACCAAAAGAGAAAGAGCGTGTCATATCGTGGGGCTGCCATGCGAGAACTCCCCAAAATCCAAAATCTAGGAGTCAATCACCAACCCGACCTCACTCGAGAGCTACTTCTCTGACAGCGACCCCAACAGCTAAACCCTCTTCAAGGCCAATAGTAATGGGATAAGCTTCATGAGCCATGAGCTGAATTCGACTCAAGCGAGATTAGATGTAGCCTTACCACTCATGCATTGCATCAAAAAACAAAACAAACACAAAAAAACATTCATTCAACCATCTTCATTATCACTTTCAGCATTTGCGCATCCTATACATAGTAATTCCATATTACCACAATAGATTGCATTGTAGATAGTTGCACTTTCATATCGAAACGACATCTTTGGGGAAAACCTTGAGAGATTGATTGAACAAAATGCTTGAATCACTAAACTCTCGACCTGTCAATTCACACAAGGGTTTGATCAAAATCAGCACCACAACAAAGTGAGTAGCGTGTGAAAAGCGGTATTTTCCCTTGAATTTCAAATGAGGGTGTTGGACAATCCGATGAGCGATGAGGGAAGGTAAAGAGATTCCATGGAGGTAAAACCACGAGCGGCATGTGCATTCCTTCAGCACATTGGGAGGCACAACTCGTAGTGAGATCGATGTCGATAAACAGGATACGAACTGTGATTCATGCAAAGATTCGAGAATAGTAAGAAAACAATCATTGACTAATGAGGATGACGAGGCACTTAGGATCAAAAATCTCCACAAAACCAAAGAGCTTTAACTGCCCTCTACATAATCCCTTAGTGAGCCCCGCTGAGCCTTTCACGATAAACCTTTCTCTGCGAACTCCACAACATGCCAACTTATATACACATACTTACTCACCCTTGCAATAGAGGATCTCGAAGGAGCCGGAGCCATGACCCCTCCCCACCATCTTTCACAAAACACAACAAATGAAATGTTTGAAGGAATCAGTGAGTCAATGCAACTCCAAAGTCAAACACCAAAAAAAGAACACCGAAAATGTTCAAGAAGATCGATGAGTCAATGCAACTCCAAAGCTGAAAGCCAAAATACAAAGCAGAGAACGCTTGAGAAAGTTGATGAGCCAAATGCAATTTCAAAAAACAAAATGAGGAGAAAGTTCAAATCGAACACCAGAAGAGGCAAGAAGAAGAAATCCAAATCCGAAGGACCAGTGATGTCCCGTAGAAATCAATAAAGGTTATCAAAACCCGTCTAATCATTCCACCCATGGCAAAGGCGAAACATGTCTTCTATTGCACAAAAGCTCCACAATTCCTAAACAAATCCTCCAGTCCCATGTGACATACATCATACCCCTCAGCCCCGTTATAACCCAATAAAAGACCTCTGACTCATTAGTTAGTGAACGTTAACTGAAAGTATCGGATCTGAAACATGAATCATAAGCTTCGTGCTTGTTATCAACATGTCCCACCTCACAATACAGTGACTATGAGCGAATGAGTGCGACCTTACTTCACAAGGTCTTTAGAGTGCGAGTGACTCTTCGATTGAACTACCAAATCATAATCAGCCTACCCCATTGCAGGTGAGGAATTTGTGAGGAACGGAAAGTTCATAACCTCAAAAAGAAATTCTCAGGAAAATACTGCTCTGAGCATCAAGAGTATCATCACGACATTATCACACACGACCATACTCAGAGATTGACCTATCCCTCCAAGCGAGGAAGGTGATTCACGCATTCCAATTCAACAATCACTCAAGATCGAACAAAAGATGTCGTATATTCGTAAACCTCATATTAATAGAGATAGGGCCATACCTTTTCTCCAAAAATTGCATATGCATTTTGCATCGTATCAAGCATTTAATATTTACATACATCGTAAGCACTCCATCATCAATATATGATTGGTAAGAACTCTGCCTAGTCTCGCTGAAAGTAGACTTCAGCTGCCGCTATTGAAGCGTAACTCCCTATCAAAGGAAGTCAAGTCTGAGCCATCCTAGGCTATCTTTGAGCTATATCGAACCATTACGGCGCTATCCTGGGCCATCATCGAGCTATATTTAGCCTTTTCGGAGCCATCCCGGGCTATCACCGAGCTACATCGAACCATTCAAGAGCAATCCGGAGGCATACGAAGACCATCCCGGAGCCATCCACTGCCATACTCATTCCCTTTCGACACCGCTTCTAAAGCCAATCTGGAGCCATGCGGGAGTCATCCTCAAAACATTGAGACCATCCATAGAGCTACACAGAGGCCATCCCAACAGTCCGAGAACAATACGGGGGCCACCTCAAATCCTTGTTAGATCCATTTCGTCACCAAAGCTTTGCTCACAGAGGATCGAATTACGTATGGTCTGATCTCAATATGGAATTGAGTACGTAGGCAGCCCGCCCAGGGTGCGACCACATCAAAGGCAAAAACTTTCCTTTTCCCCTCGGTGTCATTAAAGTGAACCAACCAAAGCATTGTCATGCTCAATCAGCACAAGGTCATCCCGGAGCCATCCATGGAAATCCTGGAACCATGATGGGAACTCCCAACAAAGTCATGCAACTGTTTTTCATCATTCACTCGTAAAAAACCATCACTCACTACAAAATCCCCAACAAATTCCGTCAAACAACAATAAATCCATCATCGGAGCTATCAAACCCCCCTAAAAAAAAATAATCTCAAGGCAAATCAAAGCCCGTAAACTGCCACAAAATCACCAACCATGTCAAACCACCAACCACCCTGAGACCATTGGTCACACCGGAGCCATCAGTGCATACCGGAGCCATCAGTGCATACCAGAGCCATCAGTGAATACCGGAGCCATCAGTGCATACCAGAGCCATCAGTGAATACCGGAGCCATCAACGCATGCTGGAGCCATCTCAGATCCTTAAAGCCATGCCGGAGCCACCGGAGCCATCCCGAAGTTTTGATGTAACTCTAAAGCCATCTGCTCACACAAAAACCTACACCCACAAACAGGGAGTTTAATTCAATTAATACATTGGTTAATCACCTCACATCACATATCATCTGCATATACCCATAAAATTTGCTCACTATTTGACGCATCTTTACACCTGCTAGACAGCTATTGCGCTACTAGTACGGTCGCCTTTCTTTTTACACCCGCTAGACAGCTATTGTGCTACTAGTGCGGTCGAATTTTTTGTTTTACACCTGCTAGGCAGCTATTGCGCTACTAGTACGGTCGCCTTTCGTTTTCCACCCGCTAGACAGCTATTGCGCTACTAGTGCGGTCAAATTTTTTGTTTTACACCTGCTAGGCAGCTATTGCGCTACTAGTACGGTCGCCTTTCATTTTACACCCGCTAGACAGCTATTGCGCTACTAGTGCGGTCGAATTTTTTGTTTTACACCTGCTAGACAGCTATTGCGCTACTAGTACGGTCGCCTTTCATTTTACACCTGCTAGACAGCTATTGCGCTACTAGTACGGTCGCCTTTCATTTTACACCTACTAGACAGCTATTGCGCTACTAGTACGGTCGCCTTTCATTTTACACCTGCTAGACAGCTATTGCGCTACTAGTACGGTCGCCTTTCATTTTACACCTGCTAGACAGCTATTGCGCTACTAGTACGGTCGCCTTTCATTTTACACCTGCTAGACAGCTATTGCGCTACTAGTACGGTCGCCTTTCATTTTACACCTGCTAGACAGCTATTGCGCTACTAGTACGGTCGCCTTTCATTTTACACCCGCTAGACAGCTATTACGCTACTAGTGTGGTCCCGCCGTTTTTCCTCCACTAGGCAGCTATTACGCTACTAGTGCGAGATCGTTCATTTCATAACCCACTAGGCAGCTATTACGCTACTAGTGCGGTCCCGCCGTTTTTCCTCCACTAGGCAGCTATTACGCTACTAGTGCGAGATCGTTCATTTCATAACCCACTAGGCAGCTATTACGCTACTAGTGCGGTCCCGTCGTTTTTCCTCCACTAGGCAGCTATTACGCTACTAGTGCGAGATCGTTCATTTCATAACCCACTAGGCAGCTATTACGCTACTAGTGCGGTCCCGCCGTTTTTCCTCCACTAGGCAGCTATTACGCTACTAGTGCGAGATCGTTCATTTCATAACCCACTAGGCAGCTATTACGCTACTAGTGCGGTCCCGTCGTTTTTCCTCCACTAGGCAGCTATTACGCTACTAGTGCGAGATCGTTCATTTCATAACCCACTAGGCAGCTATTACGCTACTAGTGCGGTCCCGCCGTTTTTCCTCCACTAGGCAGCTATTACGCTACTAGTGCGAGATCGTTCATTTCATAACCCACTAGGCAGCTATTACGCTACTAGTGCGGTCCCGTCGTTTTTCCTCCACTAGGCAGCTATTACGCTACTAGTGCGAGATCGTTCATTTCATAACCCACTAGGCAGCTATTACGCTACTAGTGCGGTCCCGCCGTTTTTCCTCCACTAGGCAGCTATTACGATACTAGTGCGAGATCGTTCATTTCATAACCTACTAGGCAGCTATTACGCTACTAGTGTGGTCCCACCGTTTTTCCTTCACTAGGCAGCTATTACGCTACTAGTGCGAGATCGTTCATTTCATAACCCACTAGGCAGCTATTACGCTACTAGTGCGGTCCCGTCGTTTTTCCTCCACTAGGCAGCTATTACGCTACTAGTGCGAGATCGTTCATTTCATAACCCACTAGGCAGCTATTACGCTACTAGTGCGGTCCCGCCGTTTTTCCTCCACTAGGCAGCTATTACGCTACCAGTGCGAGATCGTTCATTTCATAACCTACTAGGCAGCTATTACGCTACTAGTGTGGTCCCGCCGTTTTTCCTTCACTAGGCAGCTATTACGCTACTAGCGCAAGATCGTTTCACATCCACCTGCTAGGCAGCTATTACACTACTAGTATGGTACTCTTTCAAAGTATTATAGGCTCATCATAAGTCCTATAGCTAGATATCAAGAGGTCTAGTTGAGGCACTCCTAAGTCCTCGTACTTTCAATCGCATTCTAGGCCCGTCATAAGCCCTAGGACTGGATATCAAGAGGTCCAGTTGAGGCACTCCTAAGCCCTCGTGCACCTTAAATCAAGTCGGATTGTTAGTATCATAGGCTCGTCATAAGTCCTATAGCTAGATATCAAGAGGTCTAGTTGAGGCACTCCTAAGTCCTCGTACTTTCAATCGCATTCTAGGCCCGTCATAAGCCCTAGGACTGGATATCAAGAGGTCCAGTTGAGGCACTCCTAAGCCCTCGTGCACCTTAAATCAAGTCGGATTGTTAGTATCATAGGCTCGTCATAAGTCCTATGACTAGATATCAAGAGGTCTAGTTGAGGCTCGTCATAAGTCCTCGTACTTTCAATTGCATTATAGGCTTTTCATAAGTCCTATAGCTAGATGTCAAGAGGTCTAGTTAAGGCTCGTCATAAGTCCTCGTGCACCCGCACCTATAAGAACACATCATAAACCGCAGTGAGAATTTTTGGCACCCCGTCAACCTTGATCCAATTCTGCAAGGGCTTGCAGAATTGAATCAAGGGGAGCCATCTGTAGACACCAAAAATTCTCACCCCATAAAGCAAATTCTGAAATAATAAGAGAGGTCGTCACCTTTCTTTTTCAAAACATATTAGCGTGCGTGCTAAGACGAAACCATCATTTATAATCTTTTTCAAAGCATTTCAAAAAAAAAAATAACGTTTCTGATGATTTCCTCGAGTCAAGTTATAGCTTTTGTTTTCTTTCCGTCATTTTATATGAAGCTCTATTGTTGTGAGCCTTTTCCTATCTCATTTTTCAGCCAAACCAAACTTTACCTTAAGCCCAATCTTCAGTCAAAGCCCAAACCCACATTAAAACCCAACCCATCTTCAAAACCCTAGCCTCCTCTTCCTCTCGTTGGTAAATAACACTCTCACCCTCTACCGCTCCCTCAACCCTCGATAGACAACACCCATCTCTCGGATTTCTTTCTTCCCGGTGATGAACAAGTAGCCGTCTCCTTCATTATCTTCGCTCTTCTTCCTTCTCAAGAGATACCAGCCACCACGGTCTGCTGCATCATCCGCCCCTATCTTCTTCTTCATCCGCCACACACTTAGAGAATTCCAAGGCCATGACAGAGAGATCCCACGGTATGCTTGAAGATTGCTTTACCCACATTTGGGATTGCTCTCCCAACCATCTCCTTCTTCAAGTCGACGTCACTCGATTTTTCTGATAATGGTTCACAAAAAATTTCGATCGATGCTTCTCTTTCTTTCTCATTTGATCCCCATCTGAAAATCCTCCCTCATTCCCTCTTCCCTTTCGTTTCTTCATCCTCGATTTGGCATTGTCCTGAACGACAACAAAACAACGAACAAAAATTGAAAGAAAAGGACTCCCGTCCTTGTCGTGGGTTTTCCGGCCTTTCCCACAATCGGGAGTTCGTCGCGTCTCCGTTGTTTTCGTTCTGGTCATAAGTGAGCACCGGCCTTCTCTGGTCGACTTGGTTTATCTGATTCCATGCCCCCAACCTGGACACTGGTCAAATCTCCACTGGTATAGCCCACTTTCTTGGATGGTAAGCTTTCTCACTTTCTTACTATGTCCTGATGGTGAGTGTCGGACTCACTCCGTCGAAACTTCCATGAATTCTGTGCGAGGCCTTGTGGTTAGTTTGTTCTCTTGCTTACATGTGCCTTGTTCGGTGGTGGTGTTCTGACTTGGCCTGATTTGTTGGAGATTCAAATATCTCGTTTGCTACAATGTTTCTCTAATCCAGGAATGTTGGTGTTCGAAAGTGTTATACCATTATGCAGTTCGAGTACTGAATTCGCTTTAGTGAAAATGGTGGATACCCAACCTTATGGACCTAGAGATCTGAACAATCGCTTGATAATGTTTACATTGAGAAGCAATCCGATTCGTTATTACCCCTCTTGCGTGTTATATTTGTGGGTTTGGGAATTCCACTGGACAGTTTTCCTCTGCTTAATCTATTGATTGTCGGTAAAATTTTGCCCAGTTGATGTTAGTGATTAATTTGGCGTTATAGATGGCTTCCTCGGTCCTGGTGATGGCTGGTTCTTATTTGAGCTAATCGATTTTGTTAGAGGTTGAGGTTTGAGCCGATGTCGGTTTTGCTATTTAGCCTCAATCATTTGTTAAATATATGATTTGGGTCTTCCCCTTTTCCGGCCTTTTGGGGATGTAGACCCATAAACACTTTTGGATTGATTGATCTGGTTTATATGGTAGACTTACGACCCTTTTGTTATTGGGCTTTGGTGCATTGACGTATCTGGTTCTTTTGTCGATTGATACTATCTGTTGGTTGGATGGACTCGTGTATCTCGCTTCTCACCATGACAAAACTCATTGCCTTTATTCTGATCTTTGGGTATCTCTATTTTGACCGAGGCACATGTAATCGATGGGCTGGGCAGCAAATACCTGATTTAGGCCCACATTTGCTTGGATGGGCTGCATTGAGGTGCTTCGGGCTCGCTGTCTCGTGGGTTTGGAAATTCCATCTCAGCCTTTACTATTAATTCAACTGCCATTGATACCTAATTGCCCCCCGCGCATTGATTTGGTTTGGAAACTGATTTGATACTAGCATGTTTCTTGTCCCGCTGCGCTTAGATAAGAACATAAGAACATGACGTGAGTGATAGTTGCCCTATGTTATAACTGTCAGATAAATCACTCTTTGGCTGGAGGGTCCCCATTAATTTTTCATCTTAGAAGGGAAATGATATAAACCCTTCTAGGTATGATCCCACATGACTCGCAACTTCATCTCTTTGATACTGCACTTCGGTTTGAGTCATAATCTAAGATGACGAATTAATTTGTGTAGCAACCCGAATGTTTGATTTATTTGACAATTCATAGCATTTGTTGGCAGTTTGAAACTCTTTTCTATGTTCTCGGTTGGGGTGTGGGAGATGATTAGATTGCCCCCTTTCCTCCCATTGAGAAGGGTCGTATGATCCCATTGCACACACCTCAACCCTCTTATATTTCATTACTAATTAATCTTGTGTCTCTTTGTCTGTGTTCCATGGCATGTACGTATTGCTTGAGGAACGAGGAACCGCTTGGGGACTAAGGAGCTGGACCTTGGCTAGGACTACTGGAGCCTCCCTTCAAACGTGAAAAACGGTTGGTGTATCTCTTCGGATCTCCTTCAGCTCGAGTGAGGCGGCGTCGATGCGACCCCCCATAGCAGCTCTCTCTAAATTCAACACTTTAATTCTTATCATGAGTTGTAATCTGTCTATTATTTGTGCTATCTCTTATAGTTTTGGATTTCATTATTTTGTGTATTTGTTGATTTGATTATTTTTATTTTGTCTATCTTTCGTACATATTCTTTGAATGCATGTTTATACACATCTGGCTCTATTATACATTGGACGTTTTATTTGTCATTTTCATCTTATAAATTGATAGATTAGCTTAGCACAGATGGCCATAGAATAGCCTTTAGGTTTGCCCACTTATTTATGGACACATCGAGTCCAGTTTAGAGAAGCTTCTAGGTCCGGGGACGTTTCTCACTCAAACGGGCCGTAGAGTCTGGTTGGTGGGAATGCCCTTCCTTTATAAAATTTTCCAAACAATCCATAATTGTCAGAATAAAACCCACAATCAATGATTCGTTTCAACCAATAAAAATCCAATTCAAAACCCAAAATCCAATTCCAAATTCAGCCCAAGAATTCAATTTCAAATCAACTTCTCACATTAAACACATTATAAAATCAATCTCTTTCATACTCTCTCATCAAACACACTGCAAAATCAATCTCTCTCATACACATTCTTCATACACTTTTCAAAATCAATCCCTCTCATACTCACTCTTCATACAAAATCCAAAATTCATTCCAATTCAGGACCAATTCCAACTTCAAATCATCCAATTTGATACCCAACAATCATTTCAGTTTGAGACCCAATAATCAAATTCAATTGAAGCCCAATTTAAAGCTTAATTTTGGGAACAAACCAAAAAGCCCAACTTGGCCCAATTCCCAAACCCTAAATTGAACCCAAATCACTAGGCCCATTTCTGTCTGAATCTCAAAGCCCATATCGGGTTTAAAAATCAAGCCCATTCTCCAAGGCCCACTTCAACCCAATTTTTGTGGCCCATTCCGGCCCACATTTCAAGGCCCAACCCAGCCCATATTTCAAGGCCCCGTTCGGCCTACATGTCAAAGCTCGTTTCAGCCACTTTTCCAAGGCCCAAACTTGGCCTACTAGTTCAATTTGGGCATACAATGTCAATTCATCTCAATTCCAAACCAATTCAAAATTCATCTCAATTCCAAACCAATCCAAAATTCATCTCAATTCTAAACTCATTCAAATTCAGTTCAAATCCAAATTCATTCAAACTCAATTCCAATTCAAATCAAAATTCATTCAACTCCAATTCAACATTGATTTCAATTCAATCTCAATTCAATTCCAATTTCCCTTAAACTCAGAATGTCTCACAGACCTGAGCGTCTCACAGACTTTGTTATTCCAGTGATTCGAATATCTCACAGACCAGAGCATCTCATAGACCCGAGCGTCCCACAGATCCGAGTGTCTCACAGATTTCGACATCTCAAGATTTCAAACGTCTCATAGACCCGAGCGTCTCACAGACTACAACACCCCACACATCAAGCTTTTCTAAAAACCTTCAAACATCAAAACTTCCAAAAAATCTGAACTACGTAAGGTCTGATCTCAGCAGGGAGCTGAGTACGTAGGCAGCCCATCTAGGGTGCGACCCCATTCCAAATAAAACACCCCTTTCCCCCTCTAAGGTGTTCTTCATACCTCTCGAAACTCTCAACCCTTCAACCAAACTAACTCCAAGACCGGCCTATTCTTCAAATCTTCTAAATCATCTAATCCTCAAACCACACTCAATCCTATCCTTTGGCTTTTAAATGAATCTCTCTAAAAGGTTTTGAAAGAGGGCAATCTCGACAATTGGAGACCGAGGTTTCCTCGGGCACCAATCCGAAGTCGTGGTCGTTGCCACTTCTAAGGGGTGTAACCCAGTACGAACCCACAACAGAATCTCTGATCTGACCAGATAAGTCCTATCCATAGGGAACAATCTCAGAGTCAACTAACGGTTCTTAGAACCTTCCTCTTCCCTTCCTAGTTCCTTAGGTCAAACTAGGTGGCGACTCTAGTCAATTCCGCCTTATAGAGGCATAAGTCCGCGTGGAGCCCATCGAGAGCGGGTGTAGTGCACACTTGCACTCCCTTTTATGCTTTCTGGGAAAGACGGACGATCTAGTAGGTATTTGAGGGATGCCAGAATAACGGGTTTTCACCCTCCACAGAATGGCATTTTTTTTAAGGATCTAGGCTCCTTAGTCAGGACCCGAATTAGATAGACCCCCTCATATCGAAAAATCACCCTCCACACTGAGCTCGACGGCTGGAGCTCGCACCGGCCCTCGCAGCCCTCTTACCACGGCCTGTAATTCGGCTCAACATCTGCTCATACAAGGGCAACCAATGTCAAATAAAAGAAGGCAATGAAATAGTTCTAAGTATGCACCAAATTTATCCAAAATTCGACAGAGTCTCCCCTTAAAATTCATCATTCTCCACAACAAAGGTCAATCAATCTTTCAATTACAATGGTAATCCTCAACAAATAGTCACCAGCAGAGACTTAACTGACAAAAAGGCATAGTATTCCAACGTATTCAGTTTAGTCTCATTCACTTTTTACTAGTTCAGCCATGCAAAATAAAACCACACACTCAAATATCTACAATGAAATCACAGTAGTGCAGTTTTAAACATCTCTATCCAGCAACTTACAGCATAGCAGAAAATAAACCCCCCTATATGCAAATGAATCTTAGAAATCTCAATAATAATAAACAACACATTCTCGACTAGTTATACCTCAGATTCCAAAACTTGTTAAAAACACATTTAACGAGGTAGAAAAGTGGAGAGAATACCTTGCTTGAGTTGAATGAATGTTTAGAAGTAGAAAGAATAGCAAAATCTGCAAGATTTCGACTCAAAATTCCCAAATGCGACAGTTAAGGGTCAAACTGGTTTTGCTCAAAATCGGACTGATTCAAGAATTTTCTGGTTGATTTCGAGTGCTACGATTGTAGAGGATTCAAAAACGAAGAGATTGATACCAAGATTGTAGGATTTGGTGGAAGAATGAGGGAGTTATGAGAGATTGAAGGAGAGGGGAGTTGGGGGCGCCGCTTCGTCGCGAGGTTGAAGAAGAGTTTGGAAATTTTTTAGTCTGTCCGCGCCCCCTTTAATTCAGAATTTTCGGGGTGTCCGAACTTCATAGTTCGGACAGAAGTTCGGACATACGTACCTGGGTAGCGCTTCGCATCGTGTCCGAACTTTGAAGCTCGGACCGAAGTTCGGACATCTTGTGCTTCCGTTTTGCCAAACTCTCGTGTCGGGTCCGAACTTCGATGTCCGGACTGAAGTTCGGACATCTCGTGTTTCCGTTTCGCCAAACTCTCGTGTCGGGTCCGAACTTCGATGTCCGTACCGAAGTTCGGACATATCGTTTTGCACAGCCCTCAAACTCTCGAATCAGGTTTGAACTTCAATGTCCGGACTGAAGTTCGGACAGCACCCAAAATGCACCAAATTGTTTCTTTCTGCTCTCAAACTACTGTAAACAAAAGCATTATCCTAAAACAAAACTATAAACAACATAATAACACAGAATTAAAGTACCGAAACACTGGGTTGCCTCCCAGTCAGCTGCTCTTCTTTAATGTCTTTAGCTAGACAATTCCTGCTTGATCAATCAGAGCAAGAGTGGTGGGCAGCTCCACAACAGCCTACAGCGAATTCCTTCAACTTTCTCAATTCTTTCCGCATTTGCCAAGAGAACTTATTCTTCACGTTCGAGCTCGTCTCTTGAGAAATCATCTTTGTTGTAGGATTGAATTCACTCTCCAAAAAGAATATTGCCTGCAAGGGAAAAACTTATGATCAGTACCAAGATAGCCTTTTAAACGAGCACCATTTACCTTAAAGGTTTCACCAGCCTTATTCTCCAGCTCGTATGCTCCATACGATGTAACTCCCACAACTCTGAAGGGGCCTGACCAATGTGATTTTAGCTTCCCAGGAAAGAGACGTAGCCTAGAGTTAAAGAGCAGCACCAGATCCCCCACTTTGAAGTCTCTTTTGTATCATCCGGTCGTGGATCCTTTTGGTGCGCTCTTTATAGATCCTTGAGCTATCGTACGCCTGGTCTCTTAGTTCCTCCAACTCAGAAAGCTGAAACCGCCGCTTCTCTCCAGCATCCCGTAAATCAAAGTTGAGAGCCTTTAAAGCCCAATAAGCTCTGTGCTCTAGCTCAACTGGGAGATGACAAGCCTTCCCGTACACTAGTTTAAAAGGAGACATCCCAATGGGAGTCTTGAATGCAGTTCTATAAGCCCACAGAGCATCGTCAAGCTTGATAGACCAATCCTTCCTGGAGGAGTTGACTGTCTTCTGGAGAATCCATTTTAGCTCTCGGTTACTCACTTCTGCTTGCCCATTAGTTTGGGGATGATAAGGTAAAGCAACCTTATGAGTCACCCCGTACTTAGTCATCAGAGAATCAAAAGCCTTGTTGCAAAAGTGAGAACCTCCGTCACTGATGATAGCTCTTGGCACACCAAATCTGGTAAAGATGTTCTTCTTCAAGAATTTCACCACA
This sequence comes from Limonium bicolor, assembly GCA_023374045.1. Taxonomy (NCBI): domain Eukaryota; kingdom Viridiplantae; phylum Streptophyta; class Magnoliopsida; order Caryophyllales; family Plumbaginaceae; genus Limonium; species Limonium bicolor. The sequence goes on from CM041776.1 coordinate 489,056,957, forward strand.
GTTCTAGCGTCAGCAGAAGAGCAGGGATTGCTTCGACCCATTTGGAAACATAATCTACAGCAACGAGGATGTAGTGGTTTCCGTGAGAAGAAGGAAATGGGCCAGTAAAGTCAATACCCCAGACATCAAACAGTTCAACTTCAAGGATTCCCTTTTGAGGCATCTCATGCCTTCTTGAAGTGTTCCCCATCCTCTGGCAGTTATCACAGTGAGCACAGAAGCGGTGGACATCTTTGTGTAGAGTGGGCCAGTAAAAACCACACTCTAACACCTTAGCAGCTGTCCTAGTAGGACCGTGGTGACCACCTGCCTCTCGGGAATGGCAGAACTCAATCACACTGTTAACCTCTTCGTCAGGGAGACATCTTCTGATTAAACCATCAGCACACACTCTGAAGAGATAGGGGTCCTCCCAAACGTAATGACGGGTTCAGAAAGAAACTTCTTCCTCTGGTTGTAACTTAGATCATGGGGAATCAAACCAGAGGCAAGATAGTTAGCCAGGTCAGCGTACCATGGCTCTTTAACTTTCCCAATTACAAAGACTGTTTCGTCAGGAAAGAATTCATTTATGGGAACCCCGTCATCTGGAGTCTCAAGCCTAGATAAATGATCTGCAACCCCATTCTGCTTTCCTTGCTTATCAACAACTTCCAAGTCGAACTCTTGGAGAAGCAGGATCCATCTTAGGAGTCTAGGCTTAGAATCATTCTTTTGGAATAGGTATTTCAAGGCAGAGTGGTCGGTGTGAGCAATTACCTTACTTCCCAGCAAATAAGGCCTGAACTTGTCAAGAGCGAACACCACAGCAAGAGCTCCTTTTCAGTGGTGGTGTAATTCTTTTGAGCCTCCGACAGAGTCTTACTTGCATACGTGATAACCCTCAAAATTTTATCCTTCCTTTGACAGAGTGCAGCACCAACTGCAAGTCACTAGCATCTGTCATGACCTCAAAAGGAAGAGACCAGTCAGGGGGAACCACAATAGGGGCAGAGATGAGTTTACTCTTGATAGTTTGAAAGGCCTTCAAACATTCTTCTGAGAAGTGAAATTTAACATCTTTCTGCAGGAGATCAGACAAGGGCTTCGCAATTTTTGAAAAGTCCTGGATGAACCTTCGATAGAACCCTGCGTGACCCAGAAAAGATCTAACTCCTCTGACTGAAGTGGGAGGAGGTAACCCCTCAATGACTTCCACCTTTGCCTTGTCCACCTGAATACCGTCTTTTGAGACCCTGTGACCGAGCACTATACCCTCATGTACCATGAAATGGCACTTCTCCCAATTTAAAACCAGGTGGGTCTCCTCACATCTGCCTAGTATCTGATCCAGCTGATCAAGACACACATCAAAACTCTGGCCATATACCGAGAAGTCGTCCATGAAGACTTCTATGCTTTTCTCAATAAACTCGTTGAAAATCGCCATCATGCATCGCTGAAATGTGGCTGGAGCGTTGCAAAGACCAAATGGCATCCTCTTATAAGCAAAAGTGCCATAAGGGCAGGTGAAAGTGGTCTTCTCCTGATCCTCTGGCGCGATGGGAATCTGGAAGTAACCGCTGTATCCATCAAGGAAGCAGTAGTACTCTTGCCCAGCTAGCCGCTCCAACATTTGATCGATAAACGGCAGCGGGAAGTGGTCCTTCCTTGTGGCTTCGTTCAAACGCCGGTAGTCGATGCACATCCTCCAGCCAGTGGTCTGTCTTTGAGGCACCAATTCTCCTTTATCATTGGGTACCGCCACTATTCCTCCTTTCTTGGGAACGACTTGCACAGAGAAACCCAGCGGCTATCAGAGATAGGGTAAATGATGCCTGCATCCAAGAGCTTCAACACCTCAGCTTTCACTACTTCCTTCAGTTTGGGTTTAATCTCCTCTGGGGCTGCCTCACTGGCTTGATACTGTCTTCCATGTAAATTCGATGAGTGCAGAACCCTGGACTAATCCCTTTAATATCTGCCACTGACCACCCCAAAGCTCCCTTATGCCTTCTTAACACTTCCAAAGTCTGCTTTCCTGCAAAACAGACAGACGAAGAAATAATAACAGGCAGGGCGCTACCCTCTGCCAAGAAAGCATATTTAAGATTTGAAGGGAGAGTTTTTAATTCAAGAGTAGGGGGTTCTCTACTGAAGGAACAGCCTCTGAGTAGGCCTGTCCAGTGGCTCCACAGGGGAGCATAAGGGCGAAAATAGGTTCGTCCCTGATTAAGCTGCTGGACACAATAGCTACCTCAGTGCTCTCCTTGTCATCCTCAATCGAGTGGCATAACACCTGCTCTAGCACATCAGAATTCTCAAGCAGGAAAGAAGAGTCATCAGTAGTTTCAGCGACAAACGCATCATAATCATCAGTATAGTCGACATCAATAGAAAGCACAGCATGAGAAGAAGCATTTGTTCTCATCATCTTAGTGATATCAAAACTAAGCTCCTCGTTATTAAATTTAAGGGTGATCTTTCCTTTGTCAACATCAATGACAGTTTTAGCAGTTCGTAGGAACGGTCTACCCAAAATTAATGGCACTTCAACATCCTCATCCATATCAAGAATTACAAAATCAGCAGGGAAGAAGAAGTTACCAACACCTACCACAACATTCTCAACCATACCACGAGGTTTGATTGAGGAACGATCAGCTAATTGTAGATTAAAATTGATTGGGATAAGCTCACCAGCATGAAGCTTCCTAAACATTAAATACGGCATCAAATTTATACTCGCTCCAAGGTCGCAGAGTCCATACCCATAGTCCATGTCTCCAATGGTGCAAGGGATGATGGGCTGCCCTGGATCTCCACACTTTGGAGGAAGCTTCTACTGGATGGATGCAGAGCACGTCTCTGTCAGCTGAACAATCTCTCTTTCCTTGAACGTTCGCTTGTTAGAAATCAAATCCTTCACGAAGCGAGCATAATTAGGCATCTGCTTGATAGCATCAATCAAGGGAATGTTAATAGTAAGCTTCGAAAACACACTCAAAAATTTCCCAAATTGATCATCAAGTTCTTTTTCTTTCAATCTATTAGGGAAAGGAAGTTCCTTAGGAACCACCTTACCCTTGGAGTTTTTAGCAATTAAAGTATGAGAAGGGGAAGAAATAGGAGCCTGGGTCTCCTCAACAACTACCTCAGGAGGGGCTGGGGGCCCTGACGGTGCACCAGTGCTAGAAGAAGGACGACCGGTCTCCTCGTCAGCTTGATCCTCAGCCACTTGATTTCTATTCATCAGTTGCTTCCTACTTCTTAAGGTAACTGCTGCCACCTCTTTAGAATCTGAACAGTCCTCAACTACCACAGTTTCTGAGACCGACACTGCCTTCAACTGTGCTTTTGGATTGGGGTCTGGTTGGGAAGGCAGTGATCCTGAAGGTCTCTGCTGTAGGAGGAACTGAGTCAACTGACTCATCGTTCCCTGCATCTCCACCATGGCGTTCTCGAGTTTTTGCTGACCAGCTGCCAGATTCTGATTTATTACTGTCTGTTGCTCTTGAGAAGCCATCAGTTTATCCATCATCTCCTTAAGATTAGCATTATTTGAGCTCAGTGGTGATTGCTGAGCTTGAGATTGCTGTGGCCTAAACTGATTGTATGGGGGCCTAATGAAGCCGGGTGGTCCTCCCTGATTGACCCTCTGAGGCTGTACCTGCTGTGAGTTGAGGGCGTTATTTGGATTCCCGTACCTCAGGTTTGGATGCTGGTTCTGTATCCAAGGCTGCCTGTTGTACTGGCCGATTGCATGTGCCTCTTCAGTCTGCCTCATCTCAGCAACCATCGGGCAGTCCTCGTAATCATGGCTGTCTCCGCACTGAGAACAGCATACCTCATTTGGACCAGTAGACACCCTCTTGACAGATTGCACAGATGTCTGTCCCATAGTGAGTTGCTCGAGCATCTTCGCCATGTTACCCACTGTGGTACTTAAATGGGCCTGCTCAGCAGCAATCTGCTCCATCATAGGATTTGGAGTTCGAGAGGAAGTCTGACCGACTGTGAAAACTCTTCCACCACTGTTGCTCCACTGGCGGAGCTCCTCGCAGTAGGACTCCATGGCCGACATAAACTCTTCTCCACTTTTAGCCAGCAAATTTCCACCCAGTGCAGCTCTGACCTCGCCTCTATGCTCATCTCTCAGCCCTTGGAAGAACCCCTGAGCCAAAGATGTCGTGGTCTGACCGTGATGAGGACACTAGCGGAGCAACTCCTTGAATCTATCCCACGCTTCGCAGATTGTCTCACTGCCGGACTGTCTGAAGGCGGTCAGGTCAGCGATCATCTGTCTGGTCCGGGAGATGGGGATATACTTCTCATAAAACCTCTCCGTCATCAGCTCCCAGGTAGTGATGATACCTGGTGGTAGACGGTGGAACCACTTCGATGCTTCCCCTGATAGACTGTGCTGAAATAAGCACAGCCGAGCATACTCCTCTAGCCCCTGAGACATCCCCAACGAATCCAGATGAACTAAGAAACGATGGACATGGTCGAGCGCATCAGCCGGGTCTGCGCCTGAGAAGGTCCCTGCTGGATGATTTCTGACAGCATTTGTTTGATGGCTTGGTTTTAGCTTTTGCCATTCTGCTGTTAACTCTGGTGTGAGATTTGGTAGAGTTACAGGTCCTCTTCTAGGGGCAGCTAGCGGACGATTTATTCTTCCCAAAGTGGCTTGCTCGTTATTTACTGGTCCGTTGGCAGCCATGGTGAAGGGAAGTGCTCTTCTTGCCCTACGAGCTGTACGGTTGATCTCTGGGTCTAGATTGAATCTTGGTGGGCCTCGAGATCGGGTACCGTGCATTCACCAAACACCTGCACAGTTACACCAATAAAACACAAAGCTTTTAAGTTAGTGGCTGTATGAACAGAACCGAACACAGCAATTAAAAAATGCGTATAAACAACTACAAAAAATGCTGAATGTAAAAATAAAACACAATAGTAAAACAAAGAAAAATAAATAACGTAAATAAAAAAAACAATTGACAACCAAGGCAAAGGACTTGACAAAGTCAAGTCCCCGGCAACGGCGCCATTTTGCAAACAGGTAAATTGATAAACCAAAAACTAAATTAATTAAACCTAGAAAATAGTAAATCAATAAGTCTGTCGGGTTGCAAAAATCCCAGTCACTATAGTATAGAAAGTTAAGCAACCAGATATCGAACCACGGGACTTGAATAAATAAGCCTAAGTCCTAAGAAAACTGGAAATTTAGGGGGTTGTGAATTGTTTTTGTGATTGAATTGAATAAATGCAAATCAAAGTTTAAATGAACAAATAATGAAAGTAAATGATGAGTTTGGTAAAATGAGTGGAACTCCGGGTTCAGGTTGTTCTTTACTGGATAAATCTAACCAAATCTACAATTTAATTACGAGAAACGGAAAGGCCAATTCTTTCTACTCTCTTCAATGCTAAATCCTAGTTCATTGAAGAGCTCACCTATCAGAACATGTCAACTCTAATCTAGCAGTTGGCAAAACACATATAGGCGGAATAAGTGCGAAGAATTATTAGCGTTTGCAGGAAAAATTATCTATCCGACTAATCTTTCCCCAAATCTCCAGGTTAATTCGAACTTCCTATTAATCACCTTGTCTGATCCTAATAGGTTTCGCAGAACAACTCTATAAATGCGCAAATTTAATAGAGAAGATGAATGATAATCATTAACCTAGAAACAATCCATCACAGTCTCATAATCAAATTGCAGAATCCTAACTAATTGTATCCATCGTGAACAACCCAAGAAGCAGATAAATACAATCACATAAAAGATTATCTAAAAGGAAGAAATAAATACCCAAAATAGAATTCATCTAAAGGAAGAAAAACCCTCGAGTTTAATGATTATCCAGAATCAATGGCTGCAGGCGCAAGGTTGAAGATGATGGACTGACTCCCTTCTGTCGATGCTCCTCCTCAATGATGATAATGTGCTTGATGAATGGGGACGAAGGTGAAGCTGATGCTGATGGTGTGGATGAGTGGAAGGAGCCTTGTTTTCCAGCGTGAGAGTGTTGTGATGTAGTGATAGGTAATGAATGCCCTTCCTCTCAACTGATTAGGTCATTAAATAGAGTTTTTCTTCCTCTTTCTCCCTTCAAAACGCCGAACTTCTGCTGAAATTTTAGTCGCGTCCGAACATTGGTCCGACCTTCAATGTTCGGACACATTGCTTTGAGGGCTCTAAATCCAAAAGTCTCGACTTGTGTCCGAACTTGGATGTTCGGACACAAGTTCGGACATGCACCGTAGGTCAGACTTCCGACTTTTCTCATTGTGAATCTCGAACCATGTCCGAATTTCGATGTTAGGACTGAAGTTCGGACATTTCATCAGGCACAGCGCACGAACTCTCGACTTGCGTCCGAGCTTTGAAGTTCAGACACAAGCTCGGACATACCTTCAAAATCCTCTAAGTTCATCGTTCTGACTCCAATTCGACCCCCGTTTGTTGCATCATCTCCCTTATGAGTTAATCTACTGTTTCCTTGGCTTTTCTCTGCATTTAACATAGAAAAAGGTATCAACCCTTAACAAACAACAAACCAAAGGAAAACGTATGACAAGTGTGGAATATTAAGAAAAATAAGCATTAAAGACCACTAAAACCATTCATATTTCCCACTCATCAAGCAATCACATGATAGATAGTATTACATAATGAAATTGGCCGAAAGTCCGGCATAAAGCATGCCCCCTTTTTCTTCGGATTTAACACAATAAAAGTATGGTTAATCCCATTAGGTAAAATTCCATGATTAAGAAAATCAAGCACTGTAGACAGAAAGTCATCCTTAATTATATCCCAATATGAATTTAGAAAAGTAGCGTTAATCTCGTTCGGTCCTGGTGCCTTAGAGGGATGCATGCGTTTAAGTGCCTCAACCACCTCTTCATAAGTATAAGGCTGAGCAATTACATAATTGATAGATGCAAGAATATGTCCCTCAACGCAAGCAAGCATATGCGGATTAGGGGCTGCATTAGTTGAAGAGAAAGGTGATTGAAAAAAATTCTTGAGCCACACTCTCAATTTGATGCCAGTCTGAGACCATATCACCCACAGGATTACACAAACAAAATATAAAATTTTTCCTGGATCTAGCTTTGAAACACCGAAAGAGAAAACCTAAATTCTTATCATTTGAAGATAGCCAAGATTGTTTGGAGCGTTGACACCACTGAATTTCTTGCTTATACAGTAACATATCCAACTGATGAGACAAATCAGTCCACCACTAAAATTTTTCATCAATAGGAACATCAAAAGCAACCTTATGAAGCTTCTCTTTGATTGTGCGCAGCTCACGAGTCTCCATTCGAACCTTTATAGAATCCTATCTCCTCACACTAGTAGAAAAAATATTTCAAATGACAAACTTTAAACCACAGTTTTTGTTGGAACTGTTGTTGCGCAAAAACTATATAACAAGGTATATAAATAAATGCAAGGAATAGGCAAGTGCACCTAATCGGTGTAGTACAACAAGTGTCGTATCCACAAGGAAATTGGTCCTAACTTCCTAGTCTCGGTGTTTAGTAATTGAAATAAAAACAGTAAATTGGGGTTTAGCCGGCGGCAAGCTCGATTGTGTGGGTTGAGTAATTGCAAGAACAACAAATAAACTAAAGGTGATAGTTTGATGGATTGGGTGGAGATGTACTTTGGGAATTTGGCAGTCAGCCAACTTACCTAGATGTGCTAGCAACTCTTCTTATGCCAAAGTTGTCTTTTAGAACAATGATAATAACCCTCTAAACCAAAGATGAGTTAATTCTTACTTAGTTAATTTTAGCCTTCAAAATCAATTAGGGCTAAACTCACTAAGTAGCATTAAGCAAGTTCTAGAAGAAAGCCCCAAATTATACCCACTAATCCTAGGAGCATAAATCAAGGATCCTCTCTCAATTTGGTCACAAACCCTAACTCAAAACCAAATTGTAGAGAAGGTTCACCATAAATGCACTCAAGAGATCAATTTAAGAACATTGAATGATGATTAAGAGAGAAACAACTATATTAAGGCATAATCAAGAATCAAAAGCACATTCTAGGGTTTGGGGTCAAAAACCCATCCCAAAGCACAATAGAGTACTACTCAAGCATGGAGAAAAGAAAAACTAGAAAAGAGTAAGAAGAAGCCATTGTTGAAGCTTGGAAGCTTTGGAGAAGGTGAGCTCTTCCTTCTTCTCTTTTTCTTCTTCTTTCTCCTCTTTGTCGTTTTCTCTCTCTTCTTGTGTGTGTGGAAGTGTGGAATGAATCACTGTGTGCCAAGACCCTCTTTTTCCCGTCTTTAAAACGACTTACTAGGCAAAAATTCACGTCGGACCACCCCACAGGGGCGGTCCTCCTGGGGCGGTCCACACTAGAGACAATTCCGGATGCTGGAATCAACCTGACCGCCCCTGTGGGGCGGTCCTCTTGGGGAGGTCCACACCAGAAGCCCTTCTTCTGCATCGAAATCGTCCCATTTGACCCCTTGTCTTTGACACACTCCTCGGGGCATTAAAGCTCGTCCATAAAGTCTCGAGAGTCTCCCAAAAATCATTGCTCAAGTGAGCTTTTACCTATAATTTAATCAAAATTGTATGAGTTCACCTATATTAACGAAATGCTCTATAAAGTGGTGAAATAGGTCAATAGTTACACAAACTAAAGGTAAATAAAGACCTTATAATTACATCATTTCACCACTTATCAACTCCCCCACGCTTATCTATTTGCTTGCCCTCAAGCAAAATTAGGAACCACAATAAGGAGGAATATTTAAAGCAAGCAAGTGTTCAAATGAATTCTTGGATTGTTGTGAACAAAAAGGGTGAAAAAATTCATGAGGAGTGCAACCAACCTAATTACAGTGACATGGGTGTGCTTAGGGCAAATAAAAAGATAGAGTTTCAGGATATGCTCTGGAGTGCTTCAAAGTTATAAAGATTAAGTGACTTGGAGAGCTTTTACCATGGCCAACTTCTCTCAAGAATGGGCATTAAGGATAAAACAAATGGAAAAATAGATGACTGCATTCGTTTCGCATTTGTATAGGAGATGATGAGAAGAATTCGGGCATTTTAGCCTTTGCATTACAGAACACTCAGCTCTCATTTTGTTGGTTACCAATTGTGTCTCACAAGTCCCTTTTTAGATTTTCACAAAGAAGCATCCCTTAGAAATCCCTAAGAGAGAAGATAGAAGGAACCCCTAAGCAATAAAAATTCACCAAGGTAAGGTTATATGGTTGCACCGCATTAGCATGCTCCTCAAGAGAGAATTTTTGAAAAAAAATTGTGAAGAATTCCAAGACTTCATGAGAAAACTTGCTTCCTAAAATATAACTCCTAAATGGAAGCAAAAGATAAGTGTGTAAAGTTGAGCAGTGCACAAAAAGAAAAAGGTCAGTCCCCCCACACTTGAATTGGACAATGTCCTCATTGTTCGATACTAAAATTAGGGATAAATAAAGAGAGGACCTTTTCGAAGCACAAAACATAGAGCTAACAAAAGTGTAATGCATTGGAAAGTGGTTAAAGAGTTAGAGAACTAATACTTCCCTGAGAAGGTTGAGTTGTTGGCGGGTTTCCCCAATACTTGCTGGTGTCCGGGGTCTTTGAGGCGCTAGATTCGACAGAGAGAGCCGAAAATCCTAGGATGAATTCGCAAGAGGTTCTTTTGAATTGTTCCAAACTCAATCTTAGGGTGTATTGGTTCCAGAGTGGTATATATCTACAATGCACAATCAAAAGCAACTAGGCGCAAAAATGGATTCCGAAGAATAAGCAAAAAGCCCATGGTTATATTGCAAAAGAGGACGCAATAGTGAGTCCAATATCAAGATGGGTTCAAAGTGTTATAGCTGAAACTGAAAGCGTAGATAGAGTACAAAAAAGCATAAATAAAGAAAAGGTACAAGAAAATAACATAAACAATCTCCATAAGTAGACAACAAGTTTCAAGAGATGGGACTCCAAGCATCCGACACCAAGAGCAGACTACGAGGCCGGTGGTCCACCTCGCTTGAGCATGCGGCGCGGCTCCTCATACTGGGCCGCCAACTCCTCCACACGTCTTTGGTGGGCCTTGAATTCCTCCTGGGAAACCGTGGGAGGCAGAGGGGCCGGTAGGGCTGGTAGCGGGGCAACTGCAGTAGATTGCGTGGAGCGTGAAGAGGAGCCGAATGATGACTCTGCGCTGCTGGCTGGCTGCACCTTCTCCCAACCGCCTGGAGCGCGGTGAAACCCCATCCGCCGGAGGGCAGTATGGCCAATGGGAGCCATGGGAGGCTCAGGGACCGCGTCCCCAACGTCGACTCCGCACTCAAGGAACTGAGTGTGGAGGAAATGAGGGTAGCCGAGGTACTGGGTATCCCTCTTCGAGACCATGTGGCAGAGGTGATCAAACATGAGCCCCGAGATAGAGAAAGGCTTATCCGGATTCGGAGAAGTGATGTTGTTGAGGAGGAAACAGTCCATTACATTTCAATCCTTACTGTCCCGGGGCAAGATGTTGTAGCGGATCAGAGCAAGGATGACTCGTTGACCGGCGTCTTGGATCATATTCGGGGTCATCGTGACCCGGGACACTGTGCCTGACTGGTTCTTCTTGCGGCGCTTGGTCGGGAGAGTGTCGAGGAACATCCGGCGGTGGCTCTGGAGGTGGCCGTCAGAGATGTAGTCAGTGTTGGCGCAGTCCTCCGGAGGTAGATCCAAAGCCTCGATGAATGTGTGCTGAGTGATCTCGATCTTTCTACCTCCGACATACGAAATGAGCTTGGAAACACCCTCCGTGGCCGCGTTCGCATAGAACTGACGTATGAGGTCAGGATGAAACTCACCACCCATCGTCAAGAAGCGACCCCATCCCAAAAAGTCAAAGAGGGACTTGAGGTCGAGGTCCTCGATGATGGACGGGTCCACTTGGCGCTCCTGGACGAACTCTCGTCGGGGCCCATTATGGAACCAATGTTTGGCCTCTTCAGTGATGAAGATACCGTCTATCAGTCGGGTTCCGAAGGGAAGATTGGTCATGCCGCAGCGGAAGTAGGCGCGGTCGCAAGGAGCCATTGTCTGAAACCAAAGACAAGAAAAGAAAAACAAAGAAAGAAAACAAAACACAAAACAAAATAGGAGAGTTAAAGAACGATAAGAAAAGAGAATGCAAAGGAAGGTTATAGACATATTCATGAAGTGCAGGTGAAAAAAGAAAGGTACAAAAGTGGCACAAAAATTCACAAAATTTTTTGGCATGATCTCCCCCATTTTCCTATGTTTGCCCGGTTCTAAGAACCTCCACAACCTTACCCAAACAGTTAGCATTCAGATATTCAGCCAGCCCAATGATACAAGGCAGGCAAGTAGTTCGAAACGCACCAACCAATTCAACAAGTGACCAATTTAAACACATTGTGAGCTATCCAAATTCCTAACCTCAATAGTGCATTACCTAAACCATTTGAACAATCAAGTGCTTACTATCATCCAAAAAGTCCCAACAAGCCATTGCACTATTTGAGCGAAAGTAAACAATGCGAAATAAGGCATTATCGAATTTAGAACATTAACCACTAAAATCATGCTAAAACCACCAAGCCACCGCATTTGCAAGCTCAAATCACACACAAATCCTATAAATAATCATTTCACACAATCCCAATCCATAAATTTGCAAAAATCTCAATTTTCCACCTAAGGTCCCGTTTGGTTCGACCTAATTCTAGCCCAAAGTGCAACTTGCTCAAAATTTTCAAAAATTGACAAAGTAGAGTTAGATTCACATACCTTAGTGTTTGGATGGTGATATTAGCAAAAATTGGACAAATTTGGGGCGGAAATCGGTTTTCACCGATTTGGGGGTAAATTGAAAGTTAGGGATTTGAGTTGGAGTTTGGGGGGCTGGCGCATGGTGGCTGGGTATGTGGAGTGGCTTCGGGTGCGGCCGGCGTGCACGGGTGGTCGGCTGTTGGCGGCGACATTCGAAGGTGCGCGGATGCTCGACTGGTGGCTGGGTTCTAGGCTGGAGGAGTTCTCGACAGGGGGAGATAGGGGCTGGTATCGGGGAAGGTGGGAAAGAAAAAAGGAAGGAAAGAAAGAAAAGAAAGGAAGGAAGAAAGAAAAAGAAATGTTGCGTTCTGTTTTTTTTTTCAAAAATTTCGACGGGACTGCCCCACAGGGGAGGTCCACAGGGGCGGTCAACAACAGAGAGCAAATGTTTACAAAACTTCGGCTAGACCGCCCGACAGGGGAGGTTCGTAGGGGCGGTTCGCAATAGAGAGCAGATTGTTCAGATTTTTTGATTGGACCGCCCCACAGGGGAGGTCCGTAGGGGCGGTCCGCAACAGAGAGCAAAAGTTCGGTGAAATTCAAGACCGACTGCCCCACAGGGGCGGTCCATAGGGGCGCCGCACCAGAAACCAACATTTTCTTTTTTCTTTCAGCTCAAATCATCCAGTTGCACACTCAAAGTCCCAGAATCACAAAGCAGCAGTAAAAACTAAACACAAGCACCAAAAACACAAGCAAAAGCAATAATGAAAACTAACAAGTTAAAACACTTAAACGGGCAAGGAAAGAACTCCGGGTTGCCTCCCAAAAAGCCGCCCTTCTTTTTAAGGTCTTTGGCTAGACCATAGTAAGGTTTAGATGAAACCTGGTTCCCGGAGGAAGATAGCACGAGCTTCTACCCGTTTAATGTCACCTCCCATGTAGTGCTTGAGCCTCGAACCATAAACCATGAAGGTTCAACCTTTCGTGTTCTTTAACTCCACAACACCATACGGGGTCACCTTAGTGATAAAGAAAGGCCTGGCCCAATGAGATTTGAGCTTACCCGGGAATAGCTTTAACAGAGAGTTGTAGAGTAAGACCCGATCTCCCTCATGGAATTCTCTCTTGCGGATCATTTTATCATGCCATCTCTTTGTCTTCTCTTTGTAGATCCGGTTGTTCTCATAAGCTTCTTCCCGGATTGCTTCTAACTCCGTCAGCTGAAACTTTCTCTTTTCTCTGGCACTCTTGAGGTCGTAATTAAGTGCTTTTACAGCCCAATACGATTTATGTGCAAGTTCAACCGGTAGGTGACAAGCTTTCCCGTAGACAAGATGGTAAGGGGACATACCAATGGGAGTCTTGTAGGCTGTTCGGTATGCCCATAGTGCATCGTCGAGCTTTAGAGACCAATCCTTTCTTGAAGAATTTACCATTTTCTGCAAGATCCATTTCAGCTCTCTATTGGTGACCTCGGCTTGTCCGTTAGTTTGGGGGTGGTAAGGTAGAGCGACCTTATGTCTCACTCCATACTTCTCCATTAAAGCTTCGAATTGCTTGTTGCAGAAGTGAGAACCCCCATCACTAAGGATTGCTCTAGGTACTCCAAACCTTGTAAAGATGTTATTTCTCAAGAATTTGGTCACCACCTTAGCATCGTTTGTGGGAGAGGCAACAGCTTCCACCCACTTGGTCATGTAGTCCACAGCTACAAGGATGAAGAGATTGGAGCAGGAGGAAGGGAAGGGTCCCATGAAGTCTATGCCCCACAAGTCAAATGGTTCTACCTCGAGCATCACATTAAGGGGCATTTCATGTTTTCGGGAGATGTTGCCCATCATTTGATAGCGGTCACAGGAAGCAACATAGTTATGGCAATCTTTGTGTAAGGTTTTCCAGAAGAAACCTGCTTGTAGAACTTTTGTTGCGGTCCTTGCCGGCCCATGATGCCCTCCCACTTCCAGAGAGTGGCAATGGGTGAGAATGTCTTGCACTTCACTCAGGGGCACACATCTCCTTATCACCCCATCAGCATAAGTCTTGAAGAGGTAAAGATCATCCCAAAAGTAGTGCCTCGAGTCAGCAAAGAATTTCTTCCTCTACAAGTAGGTCAAGTTATGGGGCACTACTCCTCTTGCGAAGTATTTTGCAAGATCAGCATACCAAGGATCATCAGCTTCTTTGATCATGAAAACAGTTTCATCCGGAAAGAACTCATTTATAGGCACACCTTCATCGGGCACTTCCATGCGGGAGAGGTGGTCGGCCACCACATTTTGCACACCAGGTTTGTCTCTGATTTCGATCTCAAACTCTTGTAGCAACAAAATCCATCTCAACAACCTTGGTTTGGCATCCTCTTTGGTAAACAAATATTTCAAGGCTGAGTGGTCCATGTGCACAATTACTTTGCTTCCAAGGAGATAGGACTGGAACTTGTCTAAGGCAAAGACCACTGCCAGAAGTTCCTTTTCAGTTGTGGCATAATTCTTTTGGGCATCATTCAAGGTCTTGCTAGCATAGTAGATGGTTCTCAAAGCCTTGTCTCTTTTCTGACACTGAGTCACCCCAACTACGTAGTCACTGGCATCACACATAATTTCGAACGGGAGACTCCAACCCGGTGACACTATAATGGGGGCTGAGATAAGGCATTCCTTTAGAGTGTTGAAGGATTCAAGACACTCTTTGGTGAAGTTGAAATTTGCATCCCTGACTAGGAGGTCGCAAAGTGGCTTAAAAATTTTCGAGAAATCCTTTATGAACCTCCTGTAGAATCCGGCATGCCTGAGGAAGCTTCTAATGTCCTTGACTGAGGTCGGTGGCGGGAGCTTCTCAATGACTTCTACATTGGCTTGATCAACTTCTATGCCTTTGGAGGAGATCTTGTGTCCAAGGACAATCCCCTCTCTAACCATGAATTGGCAGTTCTCCTAGTTGAGCACTAAATTTGTCTCCTCACACCGGGTTAGTACGGCATCTAAGTTGTCCAAACAAGTTTCAAATGTGAGCCCGAACATCGAGAAAACATCCATGAACACTTCGATGCTTTTCTCCAAGAGATCAAAGAATATGGCCATCATGCATCTTTGGAATGTGGCAGGGGCATTGCATAGGCCAAACGGCATCCTTCAGTAAGCAAATGTTCCATATGGGCAGGTGAATGTGGTCTTTTCTTGATATTCAGGTGCTATGGGGATTTGAAAGTACCCCGAATAACCATCAAGAAAACAGTAGTAGTCTTGACCCGCTAGCCTCTCAAGCATCTTCTCAATGAATGGTAAGGGGAAATGATCCTTTCGAGTGGCGGCATTCAGTTTTCTGTAGTCTATGCACACTCTCCACCCCGTTATAGTTCTTTGGGGGGGACCATTTCACCCTTATCATTTGGGACTACCGTAGTTCCTCCTTTCTTGGGCACCACTTACACCAGACTCACCCACTTGCTATCAGAGATGGAGTAGATGATGTCGGAGTCAAGCAGTTTCAGCACTTCCTTTTTTACTACCTCTTTCATGTTCAGATTTAGCCTTCTTTATGGTTAAACCAAGGGTTTGAAGCTATCCTCCATGAATATGCGGTGAGTACAGAAGTTGGGATTGATAACCTTTATATCAGAGATTGACCAACCAATTGCCCCCTTGTGGTTTCGAAGCACCTTCAACAAACTGTCCTCTTGTGCACCTGTAACACCCCTACCATTAATGCTGTGCTTACCGTCCAATCTCCTTACACTTTCAGATACACGCAGCGGATACATACTTACATAATGAGGGTGATACAATGCCGTTAGTCACCCACGTGACTAACAAGGCTACTACTTCAACATACAGCATCGGTCTGATGGACCGGAATCCCGAGTACTACACATCTATATTACATACTCCATTCATCAATCAAATACAACAATGCTCCATTCAATACTTACTCCTCCATAATCCATACAATACAATATACTTAACCGAGTCTACTAGGATCCTTGTACAATTATAATATCTCTTCCAAGTTCATACATACTCACTAAGAGACTACTTACTACCTGTTCCTCACAAGCTACTTGCTTCTAAATACAAGGGTGTGCCTCCGGTCTCTTACCTTGACCACATCCGCTTCGGTACCTGCACACTAAAAACGTTCCCCCTAGGGGGTCAGCTTTCGCTGCGCATGATAACTGCATACCCCGCGTACTAGTGAGGGTACGCCGACCACTTGGTCGAATACATGCAGTTCATTTTCATTCAAACATACATGCATACATACTCTTATACACAGTACAATAATACTTACGCAAGCATACATACATACACTTCATTTCATACAAGGAATACAATACAACCATCCAATACATACTTACCTTCTTCCGATTTACACATACACATTACATACACAATATACAATACTTGTTAGCTTCATTGGTCCACCCGGGTTAATCGGGTGGAGATTACTCTTTTGCTTGTTACTCCATACATACGCATACATACTCATACTCATACTCGTACTCATACATACTTACTTACTTACTCTTACTCATGTTAAGCCGGTATGGCCTCTGGGCAGGGACTACACCGTCCCACCACCAGGCTTTACTTGGTTCACTAATCCAGGATGCTACCCACTTAAGGGATTTGGGCCGTGGACCAGCTTACGAACCAGGAATCGGATCCAACCTCTTGTGTCTCCTCATCCTCACGCGTGGCCGAAACTATATCGGACTTCTACTCATTCCAATTTACTCACTTAAGTTAGGAGTTAGGTAGTTAGGAATTAGCAGAAGTCAACATTCAAGCCACAATAATACAATACCCATATACACATACATACGAGGTACAATACATTACACAAGTACAATACGAGGTTCGAATACCATTCCTCATCATTCATATATTTCATGAATTATACAAACTAGTGCTCAAGACAATAAATATCAAGCACAACATAAGTCAAGCACAGGTAAGTGCAATATAGTCCGATTCATGCATTTATCTTATTTAGGTGGTCAAATAAGCACACAAATCGGGGTAACCAGATTATGATACAGGGCATGAAGAAATCATACCTTTCACCGTTGTACTTGTATCCCAACGTTCCTCCGGTGTTCACAAATCAAATCCTATTATATATACATACAATTGAATGATTAATCTATCTATCATTAACTTAACCCGATTACTCTTACGTTTACTAATCCATACTTACTAAGTCTTGCATTACAATACTTACATTTTATTTACTTACTCCTAATTACTTAACAATGGTTTACTTACCTATATATGCACATATTTATAGGTGGGTATACATATACATACATACATATATATAACTATTATTTAATTTAGTTAAATTAATTTTTTTTTGTATGACTCGACCGAACTTGCAAGTCCGGTCGCAAGTTCGGTCCAAGTCAGTAAGGAATTACGCTGGAGAATTACAGGGCCGACCGACCTTGCAAGTGATAAGTGTCCAAATGAGCATGTTTTATAGGTGTATTTCATATATAATATTAGCACTTTTCTTGCTCATTTCTCCACTTCGGTTAGTTTTCCTCTAGTTTATGTTTTATTGTCTATCTCACAAATTTATTGGTTAAACATGAGAAAAACCAAGCTGGGAGTAAATTAGACAAAGAGATGAACGCATAGACGCAAACGGCTCAGAAAACGGAGTCCAAACGAAGAATCTAGAGCCGGTCAAAGTTTGTAGAACAAAATAAGTCACGACCTCACAGCAACCGCATGGCATTAAGCGGACGTGATGCGGACGAGACTAGAGGCAACCGCCTCTGTGTCCGCCTAAAACAAGGCGAACGTGAGTGAGTTTGAGAGGCGGACGTGAGTGAGGTACTCATGCAGACGTGAGTGAGTTAGCCAGCGGACTCTCCTTTGTAACCGCCTAAAACGAGGCGGACGCCCACGCGGACAGGAAGCGGACGTGACTAAAAATCAGCGCGCGCCAGTTTTCTTCTTCGCTCGTCGACTTCACCCGTCGACCTGTCTGCAACTTATCCATCTACTCTTCACGCGTTCTGTCCCCTGAGCAATCAATGAGCAAATCTCTTCACGCGTGATCCAGCTCTATCTTCAATCTTCCTTTCCTCTATATAAACCCACGAGCCTTATGCTTCCAAAGGGAGATCCACCACCCAACATCCACCACCCAACATACCACTTCACCACACATCACACGTTCGTCCCATTTCTCTTCTCCCATCTTCTCCATTTTATTTATTTCACATTCCACCATATTCACCTCTAGTCCTACGTATACAAAATAGCATAACGAATGCAGGAGTGACTACAGATGATTTCTACTACTCTTGTTTCTGTTTATCTATTTAATATGTTAGGCTAGAATATTTATACTCTGGGAATGGTTATTATGTGTTTGTATTAATTATGCAATATTTTTACTGGTTTAATTTAAATACAGTTTGTTACGATTAAAGCTTATCTCTCGCCTTTTTAATAAATGTCATGAGTTTATTAAACTGCTTGCTAAGTCTATTTTGATCAGACCGGTGATAAATAGATAGGTTAATTAAGCCGTAAAACTGGAGGAAACTTGTTATGATTTAATAAGTTACTATTCAGTTGCAAGAATAAAATTCCTCATACTCCTCTGCCGTCCACCAGTGGGTGCTTGAGTTTTCATCGGACCCTGCATAACTGGAACGAGTTCTTATGAGTTTTCATCGGACCTTAAGATAATAACAGGAATCTTGCCAAATTATTATATTAAACCAGTAGAGATAGCATAATTAAGCAGATTATAATAACCTGACCCAGAGTCCCGTTTAGTTTATTTGTTAACTTAGTTTATTTCCTCTTTCCTTTTTATTTATAATACAAGTCAATTAATCCCCCCTTTTTGTGACACGCTTAGGTACTATAATATGCACATTAGTCCCACGGTTCGATATCCGGTCGCTTACACTTAACTATACTACAACGACCGGGATTTGTTTGCAGCCCGACGTTTATTTTGAGTTTTTAATTTCTTTTCTTTTCTTTTATTTTTACACCAGTTTAACCACTCAGATATACACGTCTGCAACAAGTCCGGTCCCAAGGTCGGTCCATTCCAGTAAGTTTCGTATGTGAAATTTTAGCCCGACCGACCTTGCAAGTCCGGTCGCAAGGTCGGTCCATTCCAGTAGCTTACTCGACGGAAATTTTTCTGGCCGACCGAACTTGCAAGTCCGGTCGCAAGTTCGGTCCATTCCAGAAGGTTACTGACGGGAGAATTTTTCTGGTCCGACCGAACTTGCAAGTCCGGTCGCAAGTTCGGTCCATTCCAGAAGCATTCCTGTCTTTGTAAATCTGGGCTCGACCGAACTTGCAAGTCCGGTCGCAAGTTCGGTCCGGCCCAGTATTTGCATTTTTACTTCTGTTTTCAGTTCTATACTTTACCCATTGTTTCTCCAATCTTCTTACATGTAATCCCACATGTTTAAACACTACCTAGGCCCTTAAAATTGCCTTAGTTCATCCACCAAATTCTTTACTAAATCCATCAATCAACTTACACAATTTCATCACTTCCCTTCCACACTTACAACAGTTTTGCATCCTTCAATGCTAAAGATTTTTGTTCCAACTTCCAGCATCCAATACTTCCTCTACCAATGTCACTCCTAGCATCCCAAACACCTCCTCTTACCAAGCCAATTCATTTCCAAGCAATTGTACCATCTATACCCAAGTCCAACATTCATTTTACCAAATCTTGCACACTATTTCTTCTTAGTTCCACAATGCAATCTAATACCTCTTTGCTACAGATTTTGACACTTACTCTCCCCTTCTCTAACCACCTCTTCTAATGTCATCTCTAGAGTTCCGAGTACATCACAATACATTATCTATCTCTCCCAATCTACTCCTTTATCTTTCTCTATCAAAATCTGTTACAACATCTATTAGCCACCTAGTTTCTAGTTCACTAAGTGTTATAATCCTAGGCAAATTTTGCCATCGTCTCCCCTATATTTTATACACTCTCGCCACAATGTTTCCTCACACATTAACATCATCTCACCTGTTTATACACAACATCAATATTCAAGCTCCCATACACAATTACCAATACTAACACTACTAAAAATTCCTACACTCAACAACCCAATACCCAACTAAGTTTCAATACATTTTACATGTCTTTCAACGGTTTTAAACACTTAGATTCTCCTACACAATATATTGCTACACAATATCATCTTCATTACTCATTTCAAACTTCTACAAATCTGTTACATCCATATATATACAAGGCTACACAAAGGTGAGTATCCTTACCTTGTTTCTCTTCTAATTTCTTTTCTTCTTCTTGCTTCTTCTTTTCCTCTTCCTCTCCTCTTCTCACCGTTTTCGAAACCAATTCTAACACTACACCCATACATATACATACTTCAATACACCATACTAACTTTAAACATCATTTGAGTTCTAATGCACATTCTAGGGTTTAGGAGTCTCATTACCTTGCAAGGGTGCAAATGAAGCTTGGAGTGGTTCAAGAACAAGATTTCCAACTCCTTCGACAAGCCGGAATCGGCTAGAGTGCAAAGAAACCAAAACAAGGTTTTAGCTTCATTTTCGTTTTGCCCATGAGGCTAGAAAAACAAAGGAGTTTCAAGAAGATTTTTACCTTAAAATGACAAGGAGGAAGAGGTGGTTCTAATGGTGGTCTTGAAACTCCAAATGCTCCATACCCATGGAGATGAAAGTTGTTGTTTTCGATTTTTGAAAAGATAGGAATGTAGCTCTTGATGAGAGGATTCCAATGGTGTGGTTTTTATAATTTTTGGAAGAGATTCAAGGGGGTTACAAGAGGAGAGAAGTAGAGTTTTGTGTGGGTGTTTCCATTTCTCCATGGAAATTGCTGGAGGAGGAAGAAGAAGAGAAAAGAGAGAGTGAGGGTGGGGGATTTACGTGAGAGAGGGAGATAGAGATAGGAGAGCGGAGTGTGAGAGTGTGGGGTAATAAAGTAGTGAGTGTTTACTTTATTAGTTTTGTAGTTTTGTAAATAAGGGAGTGAGTGTGTGAGAGAGTGTGAGAGGGGGAGTCCCCATCGGACACACACAGCACACACATACCACTTTTACTTTTTATTTTCAAAGTGGACACATGAGTCTTGGTTATTTATGTTTCCACCCCACAACTTCCCGTTTTTGACAGTTTTTACTAATTTCTCGTTTTATTGATTTTATTGGCTCTAAAGCTTCACTAATATTTATTAATGATTATTTAGTTGACCAAAACTGTTACGAGTCTATTTGACCCGCTTAAAGACACGTTTTCCCGGTTACCTTGAAAAAACGTGTGTTAAAGCTCTATTAGCGTTTTAATGCATTCTTTGGATCCGTTTCCTTCGGAAGTTGTTCCCATATATTATTTAGGTCTTACTAAACCTTTAGAATCCATATAATACTCTAACCGAGGTCTCATACCTCCTATGGTTATTTAACGCTTATTTAGCGTTTTCCGCTTTTTAAGCGTTTCTTTATTTCTTTTGGATTTATTTTTCCTTACTAGTATTAATTAGGTACCATTAGGTCCTTAAATATGTATTAGATTAATTTTAATCCCTATATTTAAGTTCGGGGTATTTCAGCACCTATGAGGGAGGAGGAGATAATGACAGGTTGATCACAAGGTTTAGTCAGATAAACATATTTTAAATGAGAAGGTAGAAGTTTCATCTCCACGGTGGGAGGCTTCTCGATCGAAGGAGATATTCTTTGCTCGCTTATCTCTAGTGGTTCCGGTGGTGGGTAGTACGTTCTAAAGTATCTTGGAGCTCTATCCAAAGCAGCTACCATTTCATTCACCTCCGGATCCATCTCCTGTTCATCATCAGACTCAAGCAAAGCAAAACTCAAAGCATCATAATTAGACTGAGGGGGTGGGTTATTTTACAAAATGGAGTCGACAACATCTATGCAAAAATAGCTTCCGCATGCACGGGTCTTTTCACTATCTTAGACATGTCAAACTCAAGCTTTTCATCATGAAGACACAAAATAATCTTCCCTTTTTCCACATCTATTAAGGTCCTCGCAGTTCTTAAAAATGGACGGCCTAAAATCAAAGGGACCTTGACATCTTCTTCCATATCAATCACTATGAAATCAGCGGGGAAAACAAAGGTTCCCACAGTCACTACCAAATCCTCAACTTTTCCTTTCGGAAACACTAGAGACCTATCAGCAAGTTGTAACTGTACGGTAGTAGGTGTGCACTCACCAATCCCAAGCTTATTAAAAATTGAAAGTGGCATGAGATTTATACTAGCTCTTAAATCACATAGACCACTACCGCAATTAAAATCACCAATAGAACAAAGGATTATAGGCAAACCAGGGTCTCCAAGCTTCGGAGAAGGGTGCCTTAGTAGGACCACTGAAATTTCTTCAGTGGGATGCACCGTTTCAGCTTACAGCAAAGATCTCTTGTTTGTGAGAATGTCTTTCATGAACTTTGCATAGATGGGCATTTGTTTTAAAGCATCAACAAAAGAAATGTTAATTGTCAATTTCTTGAAAACACTTAGAAACTTCCCAAATTGCTCATCTAAATTCTTTTCTTTGACCCTATTTGGGAAAAAGAAGTGGAGGGAGATGTTTAGCAAGAGTGGAGGAGATAGGTAATTCAGGAGACTCCTTCTCCTTGGAAATATTTTTCTGTGGAGATTGAATTTCCTCAAGTATCTCTTGGTCCTCCTTTTGAATTTCTTGATTTTGCTTCTCTTGGTCATCAATTTCATCTTGGGGAGAGGGTCCTTCTAGGAGCCTACCGCTTCTCAAAGTAACCTCCTTAGCTTGTTCTCTTGGGTTAGGCTTCGGTTGACTTAGAAAGGCACCCAGCGGTCTCTGAGCAAGTTATTCTGAGATTTGATCAACTTGAGTTTTAAGGCTCTGATTAAATGTCATCTGGTTGGCATTGAAGGCCTCTTGCTCGGTGAACTTAGTTTGGGCGGTAGTCATGAAGTTCATCGTCATACTTTGCATGTTTTGTATCATGGCTTCCACCCTAGCTAAGTTACCATCGGAAGAGGATGGGGATGGTTGTTGTTGTTGTTGTTGTTGTTGTTTGAATCCCGGCGGGCCACCTTGGGGTCTATACCCCATTTGAGAATTGATTGCTTGGTGTGGCCCTTGAGGTTTATAACCCATCGAGTTGTTGGAAGTATTACTCGGTCCTCCTTGGGTGGAATCATTGTTCCTCCATGAGAAATTTGGATGATTTCTCCATGGGGCATTGTTGTTGTTATAGTTGTAGCCGGGTCGGTTGCTAACAAAGTTCACATCTTCTTGTTCCTCAATGTAACTTCTTCCTTCGCAAAAATGGGTCTCATGGGGACCCGCACAAATTTCACACCCCTCTAGGGTTGAAGTAGATGCAGATGGAGAGGGTGATGATGAAGAAGCTATAGACTTTGTCGTTTCCTTTTGAGCTATAGCTAGCTTCTCCACCATCTTGGTGAGTGAATATAGTTGAACAGATAGATGGTCGGTGGGCTTGACATGTAAGAGACACGCTGCTCGTGGTGCTCTTCTCTTATTTCTAGCCCATTGCCTCGTGTTGCTGGTCATTGTCTCAAGAAGTTCCATTCCTTCTTGAGGGGACTTGGTCATGAAGCTACCTCCCGCAGATGAGTTCACAAGCAATCGGTTGCTATCGTCAAGCCCGTTGAAGAAAGATAGGCATAACCATTGATCATCCAATCCATGGTGAGAGCAATTCATCAACATCTCCTTGAACCGGTCCCATGCGTCGTATAAGGTTTCTCCAGGTTCTTGGCAGAAGGTATTGATCTCTCCAATTAGTTGTCTTGTCCTACTAGTTGGGTAGTACTTGTCGAGAAACTTCTGAGCCATTTGTGCCCATGTTTGGATCGATCTGGACGGTAAGCTTCTAAACCATCGTGATGCGGAGTCGGATAAGGAATGGGGGAAGAGCTGCAACCGGATTCTCTCCTTTACCGTACCGGTTTTCCCAAAGGAGTTGCAAAAGTTGAGGAAGAGACTTAGATGGTTCGGAGCGTCATCCAGATTTGCCCCACTGAACTTTCCTAAGTCCCGAACTACGGTAATGTAGTGGGTCTTGAATACCCATTGTCTTGCTTCCTCCAGTGTCAACA
This sequence comes from Limonium bicolor, assembly GCA_023374045.1. Taxonomy (NCBI): domain Eukaryota; kingdom Viridiplantae; phylum Streptophyta; class Magnoliopsida; order Caryophyllales; family Plumbaginaceae; genus Limonium; species Limonium bicolor. The sequence continues at coordinate 489,080,858 of CM041776.1, forward strand.
CTGGGAGGACTATAGCCGAAGGCCTCCATTCGGTATCCGGCTGGTGGTAATCAGAGAGGGCTCGGTGTTGTTGCTGCCCATTATCCTCAATTTCTGGTATTTCTGGATCCGCCATGTTTAAATCTCTTATGCGTCTTCTCAGAGTGTGCTCAAGTTCGGATCTCGGACTAGCAAGCGGGGAGCCACTAGACCGAGTGCTTGGCATACACAGAAGAAACACAAGGTACCTAATCAATCACCCGAACAACTAGCACTACAACTTAGCAACATAAAATATAAACGAAGATAGAATAAAACAACCAAGACGAAAACACAATCAAAGACAAAAAAACACTAAACTTAAACAAAAACAAAAACTAAAATACCAAAACTAGGGAAATTGATGGAATCAATTTCCCCGGCAACAGCGCCAAAAACTTGTTGTGCAAAAACTATATAACAAAGTATATAAATAAATGCAAGGAATATGTAAGTTCACCTAATCGGTGTAGTACAACAAGTGTCGTATCCACAAGGAAATTGGTCCTAAATTTCTAGTCTCGGTGTTTAGTAATTGAAATAAAAACAGTAAATTGGGGTTTAGCCTGCGGCAAGCTCGATTGTGTGGGTGAGTAATTGCAAGAACAACAAATAAACTAAAGGTGATAGTTTGATGGATTGGATGGAGATGTACTTTGGGAATTTGGCAATCACCCAACCTACCTAGATGTGCTAGCAACTCTTCTTATGCCATAGTTGTCTTTTAGAACAATGATAATAACCCTCTAAACCAAAGATGAGTTAGTTAATTTTAGCCTTCAAAATCAATTAGGCTAAACTCACTAAGTATCATTAAGCAAGTTCTAGAATAAAGCCCCAAATTATACCCACTAATCCTAGGAGCATAAATCAAGGGTCTTCTCTCAATTTGGTCACAAACCCTAACTCAAAACCAAATTGTAGAGAAGGTTCACCACAAATGCACTCAAGAGATCAATTTAAGAACATTGAATGATAATTAAGAGAGAAACAATTATATTAAGGCATAATCAAGAATCACAAGCAAATTCTAGGGTTTGGGGTCAAAAACCCATCCCAAAGCACAATAGAGTACTACTCAAGCATGGAGAAAAGAAAAACTAGAAAAGAGTAAGAAGAAGCCATTGTTGAAGCTTGGAAGCTTTGGAGAAGGTGAGCTCTTCCTTCTTCTCTTCTTCCTCTTCTTTCTCCTCTTTGTCGTTTTCTCTCTCTTCTTGTGTGTGTGGAAGTGTGGAATGAATCACTGTGTGCCAAGCCCCTCTTTTTCCGGTCTTTAAAATGACTTACTCGGCAAAAATTCGCGTCGGACCGCCCCACAGGGGCGGTCCTCCTGGGGCGGTCCACACCAGAGACAATTCCGGACACTGGAATCAACCTGACCGCCCCTGTGGGGCGGTCCACACTAGAAGCCCTTCTTCTACATCGAAATCGTCCCGTTTGACCCCTTGTCTTTGACACACTCCTCGGGGCATTAAAGCTCGGCCACAAAGTCTTGAGAGTCTCCCAAAAATCATTGCTCAAGTGAGATTTTACCTATATTTTAATCAAAACTGTATGAGTTCACCTATATTAACGAAAAGCTCTATAAAGTGGTGAAATAGGTCAATAGTTGCACAAAATAAAGGTAAATAAAGACCTTATAATTACATCATTCACCACTTATCAACCGTCGTTTAAATATTATAAACCACGGTTTTGATATAAACCGTCGTTTATACTACAAGGCTCACAAGATAAACGACGGTTCTTGTCGAAACCGTCATTTATTGTTTGACAACGTAACACATAAACCACAGTTCTTTGATGAACTGTCATTTAAAGTTTGGTGACGCATCACAAATATGACGGTTCTTTGACTAACTGTCATTTAAAGTGTGGTGACGCATCACATATATGACGGTTTATAAATAACCGTCATTTATTATGTGCTTTAAACGACGGTTTCCTTTAAGAACCGTGGTTTAAAGTTCTTCAATATAACCAGGCTTTAATCTCTTTCTTCTTCCTTGACCGCGCTACTTATTTCTCTCTCTGGCGATTTTTCTCCGTCGTGCCCTGTGGAGTTCTCCGTCCTTCCCCTGTCATTGCCGTCATGCTCCCTATCGCCGGTCGTCTACCTTTGCCCCGCCACCCGCTGCTGCTCCTCTGGCGAAGTCGACGTCGCGCCCAACTTCAATCTTCACGGGCCAGCGAAGTCGACCAGCAAGCTTGTAGCCGTCGAAGTCAGTGAAGCCATCGAAGCCAGTAGCCATCATCCATCACCCACCTCGTCCGCCGCCTGAAACCGCCGCATGAAAACTCCACCTGAATCCATGTCTGGTAATACCCAAAATCCTCATCGGTGCTTCTCGATTTTTTTCTAGTTGTATATACTAGCAATCCGTGTAATTTGGATTGTGTGTTGGTTTGTTTAAATTCTACTATCTATGTCATTCTGTATTGTAGCCTACTTATCAAAAAAAAAAATACTTGCAATCTGAAAAAATATTGTGGTATATATTATATATGTTTCGATTTGTTGTATGTAACATGGTTTGTTTTACTTCCTAAATTGTACTTCCCTAATGAAAATACAAATGTAATCAATTTTGTTGATGAATTAGAGGAGATAAACTTATCTATTATAAATTTACAAACTTGCTTTCTCTAATGAGGTATGTGGTTGTGGTTTCTTTTCGTGCTAAATTGTATTAACAACTAACAATTGTTTTATAAAATTAACTTCTATACCGAAGGATGGTTAGTATTCTATAATTGTTCTATTCATGTTGTATTGCATTTGTCAACAAGACAACAACTGACAAGGTCTCTTGACCACTTCTAGCCGATCCTTAAATTTTGTAATAATTTCCAAGCATGATACTTTGTTAGGTCTCCGAAGAACCTTTCTTATGAAATTTAAATGCATCATTGTTTCATTATACTCTCTATTGTAGTCGATATCATCTTAATTTCCGGCTTGAAAATCTTAATAGAATATACCACTTCAGTGAAGGATACCAATACTTTAGTTATTATATCAGTCGCTTATTTTGTTTACTATATCGTTGTTGATGATGAATAGGAATGGGGTTGTTGATATTGTTACTATTTTTGTTTTTGCTAGGTGGGTTTTGATGATGTTTTAGCTCAGTAGTGCATTTGTAAGTTCTCCTCCAGTTCTCCGTCATCGAGTCTCCAACCCCGTCGTTGATCCGTCTCTAGCCTCGTCGCCGCCTTTCCTCTGCCACAACCCCATCATTGATCCGTCTCTACTCACATTTTCAAAAGATAATTATGCTAATTATAAATTTAAAATTTGTGACATATCATAATATCTAAAGGCTATTATGCTAATTAGAAAATTGGTAGTTTATTAAAAGATTTAATTTCTTCTGTAGTTAAAAACTCACGGTAGTTTTGCAATATTATGTACATGCTTATCTTCTACAACCAGGGTAATTAGAAATTAGGAATTTGCAATACTTATGACAATTTTTATAGTTTATTATGCTAATTAGTAATTGGATTAAAGGAGTTAACTTTTCTATAGTGTGATGAAATGTGAGATTAATTTGAAATGCGGCGGTTGTTTATGTTCATTGATATATATATATATATATACATACATTCAATATATGCATACTTGTTTGTATGATGATGCCTAATTTGTGTGGTTTGCTGAGAATTAATGATGCTGCTATTGTGTTTGTTTTTGCCAAAAAAATTGTGGAGTATCTAAAAATACGCAATGGTCATGCCAAATTTTTTCCACAATTTAACCTTATTCTAATTTCATTGAATAGGTGTTACTACGGTTGAACAATCCCTATTCCATCCCATTTGTGGGTTGATCATCACTACTCATTAGGTTAGTTTTTTAAAAATGTTTCAACAACATGGTTTGTTCAAAATATATTCGTTTGTTTATTTGTTCAATTATTCATGTTTTTTGAATTAAAAACTTATATTCTAATTTCATTGAATATGTGTCACTACACACGTCAGATTGTCTACTTGTCGCACTATCTGCTGCTGCCCCATCAACCTTTGCCACTGGTTTGCCAGATCAGAACCCATGGTAATAACACTTGCATTTCTGATTATAATTTTAGAAACAAATACTTATATGTATATGTTCATATATATATATATATAATATTGTCACAAATAAACATTATACTAAATTCTATTTGTATTCTGCAGTCATTAGAATATATATTGCATAGTGTAGTGAAATGTGAGATTAATTTGAAATGGGGTGGTAGTTTTTGTTCATTGATCATATAAATATACATATATTTAATATAGCATACTTGTTTGCCTAATGATGCCTAATTTGTGTGGTTTGCTGAGAATTAATGGTGTTGCTATTGTGTTTGTTTTTGTCTAAAAAAGTGTGAAGTATCTAAAAATATGCAAAGGTCATGTCAAAATTTTTTCCAGAATTTAACTTTATTATAATTTCATTGAATAGGTGTTACTAAGCGCGGTTGGACTGCCTAATTGTCCTCCTTCTGTGTTGTCTTTGCTAGCTGACCATCAGTACTCATCAGGTTGGTATTTAAATGTTTTAAATTTATTCTTGTTTTTCTATTAAACAATGAAAAATTAATTCAAACATTGAATTACCTGCCTGAGATTTACCTGATAGAGGTATGTCTTAGATAGTCCCTATTGGGACTGTCCAATCACCTTTGATCTCACCATCTAGGTTGTGAATGAGTTAATAATATACAGTAGTTCAGTGATAATTTTGGCAGTATTACCCTAGTGTTCTTCTAGTGTATATATATATGAATTGAAACAATTCATATATATATATATATATCTAGACTAGGAGAACTGTAGGGTAATGCTACCGAAATTATCACTGAACTACTGTATATTATTAACTTGTTCCTAGGTGAGATCAAAGGTGATTGGATAGGTTTAGGTTGCTAAATCTGTAAATAAAAAAAAAGGAGATCAGTGGAACGAGTTCACGACATCTGGTGTGTGTTGAAAAAGGAGATGGAACACTCAGTGATGTACAGTGACAGATTGGACATCTAGTACCTAGAAGAGGTCAATATATTTTGTAAAGTCCTTGTTGACAATCTTAAACTAAGGGATAAGGGATATATTCGATGTCCTTGTATCGATTGCAAGAACGACTTCAAATACCAAGGTGTGGACAAGATTAAGGATCATCTGATTCGCAGAGGGTTTACAGAAGATTATGAAGCCATAAAAATACTGCATGGTCAACATTCAGTACAAGTGTTTGAATGTGCTGATGACGTTGTTGCAGAACATTCAGAAATGGATGCTTCACATGATTTTGGGGGATACTCAAGATGATTCACTGGTTAGTGATTCAAATGAGGAGGACCTTAATGCAATGATGGAAGATGTTGAACAACATTTTCCAACAACCCCAAAACGTTCGAAAATCTGATGCAGTCATCCAAGGAACCGTTGTACAGTGGATGTGATACGCAAAAGCAAAACAAGTTGAGCGTTGTCCTAAAACTATTCAATCTGAAGGCGAGGTATGGATGAAGCAATGTCAGTTTTACAGCTCTGTTACAACTGCTGAAGGATGTACTACCAAAGGACAATGTTATACCCACAACAACTTATGAAGCAAAAAAGTTAATGTGTCCAATGGGTATGGAATATAAAAAAATACATGCTTGTCCAAATGGGTGTATGTTGTACTGGAAGGATAATGAGTTGGATGACCATTTCTCTGAAAGTGAGGAATCATGTTATGTAAAAAAGGGTGAGAGAAACCACATAAGCACTAAAGTGGGTTCTCCTGCGAAGGTGTTGTGGTATCTACCGATAATTCCCCGATTCAAACGCTGGTTTGCAGTTCAGAAAGATGTTGAGAACCTCCGATGGCATGCTACTCATAGAAAGGATGATGGAAAATTAAGACATCCAGCCGATTCACCACAATGAAGAAACATTGACAGAATATACCCTCAGTTCAGTACAGACCCAAGGAACTTAAGACTTGGTTTATGCACTGATGGGATGAACCCTTATGGCACTTTGAGCAGCATACACAGTACTTAGCCCGTTTTATTGACAATATACAATCTGCCACTGTGGTTGTGTATGAAGCCTAGATATATTCTTCTCTCTCTATTGATATCGGGTCCAAAACAACCGGGAAACAAAATTGATGTGTTTTTGCTACCACTTATTGATGATTTACAACTGTTGTGGAAGGAAGGTGTGTCGGTGTATGATTCATATGGCATGGAAAACTTCATGCTTCGGGCTATGTTGTTTTGTACAATTAATGATTTCCCTGCATATGGCAACCTCTCAGGATACACAATTAAAGGAGCACAACATGCCCTATATGTGGAGATAGAACTTGCAGCATACGGTTGAAACACAGTGGCAAAAATGTGTACATGGGCCATCAGAAATTCCTCCCGAAAGGTCACAAATACCGTAAGATGACAAAAGAGTTTAATGGAAACCGATCATGCAGTCGCACGTCCACCACTATCTGCTGTTGAGACTTACAATCAGTTGAAGAATGTTGTAAATAACTTCGGTCCACCAATTAAAGCCACTGAAAAGAGCATCTAGAAGAAAAAAATCAATATTTTGGGAACTTGAATATTGGCAACATTTAGAGGTGAGACATTGCATTGATGCTATGCACGTGGAGAAAAACATTGGTGAAAAACATTTAGAGGGAAATGAACATTCCTGCCTCCCGCTTGTCATACATTATCCAAAGAAGAGAAAATAAGTTTTTATAGTTCTCTTCGTCATATTAAAGTGCCATCTGGTTACTCATTAAACATATCAAGTTTGGTATCAATGTCTGATTTTAAATTGGTAGGGATGAAGTCTCATGACTATCATGTGCTGATGTAGCACTTACTTCAGGTTGCGATCCGTGGGATCCTTCTAGCTGATGTTAGAAAAACTATTACAAATTTATGCATTTTCTTCAAAGGAATTTCGTGTAAAGTGCTTGATGTGAAGACGTCGGATAAACTACAGAATGACCTTGTGATCACCATGTGTCAGTTGGAAATGTATTTTCCTCCTTCATTTTTGATATTATGGCGCATCTACTTGTTCATCTTGTTAGAGAGATCAAACATTGTAGTCCGTTATACCTTCTATACATGTATCCATTTGAGAGATATATGGGCATACTGAAAAGGTAAATGAAAAACCATCGGCATCCAGAGGGAAGCATAATTGAAGGGACAATAACGGAGGAGGTAGTTGACTTCTACACTCACTACTTACACGGTGTTGATCTTATTGGATTACCAAAAGCAAGACACGATGGCAGACTTAAAGGTGTTGGTACCTGTGGAAAAAAATTATGCAAAGTTGATACTGATACATTCAACAAGGCACATCTGGTTGTGTTGAATCACTCTGAAAGTGTCGAACCATATTTCGATGCACACCTAGCATACCTCAAAACAAAACACCCAACGATGAGTAATGCCAAATTGAAAAAAGAGAATAATGCAACATTTGTTAAGTGGTACAGACAGAAGGTGTTATATGAAGATTCAAGGAACGTGGATTAAATGATCCAGTTGTTGGCACTCGGTCCAAATCTCGATGTGTTGTCTTATGAAGGATATGATGTAAATGGATTTTCTTTTACACTGAACGTCAAGATCGTAAATCAACAAACCAGAACAATGGTGTGCATCTTGTCGCTTCACAAGACATTTTCACAGGAACAAGTTGTAATACACTGAAGAACGAATATTATGTTGTTATTGAAGATATTTGGGTCTTGAATTACACTAGTTATGAAACTTGTGTATTTCGTTGTAAATGGGTGGACAACAAACAGGGATATCGTGAGGAGGATCATGGTATGAAGCTAGTTGATTTAACGACAGCGGCTCCTATTGATAAACCCTTTATTGTTGCGTCAAAGGCAAAACAAGTATTCTACTGTCGGGATCAGTGTAATCCCAGATCATCTATTGTGATGCAGAGTAAAAGATCGATAGTTGGGATTGATGATATTATTGATGAGGATGAATATGATTGTATTTGTAAAATTTGTTTCTTAAATAATTAAGAATAAAGAATTATAGAAGTGCCTTAAACTCTTCAGTCCGGCGCCAGTCGTAGAATATTTTCCAGTCCTCCTCTGTGATCATACCATCATACACTACCCACGGCGGTGACTTTTTGGAGCCCGGTTTGTTAATCCAACCATCTACCAACCGATGCTTGAACTGTCGCAGTGATGTCGCTAGAAGTGATTCAATCTTAGTCTAAAGATCATCCGCGACTTTGTACCGCTTATGCACCATCTACCACATGATGTCTTTGTCCACCTTTTCTTGGTCCTTCTGATTCTTATTAATCGAGCAATGTGATTTTACCATCAATCCCAAGTAAGAAGCAAACTGGTGCTTCGACCCACTAGAATGTCTGAGGTACTTGTCCCATACCAAATCGATGGGAGAATCCTTCTTAACCTTCAACCCACGGGTCGGTCCATGTCCCTTCCGAGTGTTTTGCGAAGTAGATGCAGCTGGTGGTTCTTCGGCAAGGACATCATCGTCAATATCATCTAACCCCAACAGTACGTCCTCCTTGACTCTATCGTCAAGATCCATAATCTAAAAAATAATCAATAATTAACAAGGTTAATACAAACATCTACTCAATCAAATGTTGAAAATATAACAAAAATGAAAATTATTTTATATATATCATGTTGCCAACCAGACTTACAAAATAACATTTCATCATTCAATCCACAATCGTTCATTGTGGTCGGACCTTCGACATTCAAAATTAGTTACATTATCCACCTCCATCGGCAACTGAATAGGTATATCTGATAAATAACTTACAAATGTACAAATTTTGTAACAGATGCGTCAAGAACAAGCGAGACGTAACCAGATGAAGAATATATATAAGCATTACATGGGACGAGCTGGGTATACGGGGCGGTTGGAGAAGTGGAAGAGCGAGGGCTTGCTGACGAAAGTTAATGAAGACGACACTCAGCCAGTTACTGAGAACGTTGAAGATGCAAGTAGGGTGCAACATATATGCTGGGTCGCATGAAGAAAAATGACGAGGGAGTATATGTGTTTCCGCAGAGCGAGACTGCTGAGTTGGCTTCAAAGATTGTAAGTATATATGTTTAAAAGTTGTTGTTTACTAATTAGTAAGTTCATTTCTAATATTTTTGTAATTTAAAATAGTCTGGATCTACTGAGCGATGAGAGATGGTTCCGACCCCTCCGTCTCAGGAAGATCCACTGAATAAGGCCCTTGGGCAAAAGGATCATCCAGGGCGAGTGCAGGGGCTTGGAGCAGAAGTTCGCCAAAAAGACATGTTTCCTTTGTCTCGAGCGAGAGTATCACAGTCTGAAACAATAGAGAAAATGGTGGACGCACGGGTGTAGGAGGTGGAAAGACGTTTTGCTAGAGAGTGTCAAGTGTACGAGGAGCGCCTGCGAAGACGTGAGGCTTTAGTACTAGGCCAGGTGCATGCTCCTACACCGACACCTACTCATACACCGACACCAGATCCTACACCGACGTCTGCTCCTACCATGACGCCGGATGCACCGAAGGTTGACGATCCTACACCGACCCCTGCTACTGCTACATTGGTCTCTGCTCCTACACCAACCCCTGCTACTGCTGCATTGGTCTCTACTCCTACACCGACCCCTGCTACTGCTGCATTGGTCTCTACTCCTTCACAGACCCCTCCCGCACCTTCTTCTTCTACAAAAGACACATTCCCTTATGAAAACCTTCAGGTTTGTTCTTTTTTTCCACCTTAGTTATTTTAACATTACTTTTAAAACAATATAATTTTTATTAGCTGGCTTACTGTTGTGGGTTGATGTAGGTGGCTAAATCATGCCAACTGTTTCAAGTGTTGGATGGTGGGACTGTGCATGTTGCATACAGTTGGGTTTTACTGACCGGACCGAATGCTATAGTACATTTCAAGCTCATCCCACTTCTCCACGCTCGAGTGTGGGTAGACGCCATTGTGCATGGCCATGAGGAATCTCCGCTTCCATTGGAGTGGAATCAGTGGAGTAAACTAATTGATGTAAAATCTTCAGTTGTTCCATGGCCATATTCTCTCATTGATGTCTGTGGCGAGGTAAACTATTTACATGCTTACTGTTTATTTTTTTAACTTGATTGTTGACTTGTATGTTTATTATTTAAATTTTGTATACTATTAGATTGATAAGGAAATGTCGATTAAGAAGAGGAGAGTCGTTAAGGGGAAGGAAGTGGTGAAATCAACTCAGGAGAGTCAGAGTGCGAGAAAGGAAATGGTGAAACCTTTCGATATGACTCCTAAGAGATCCCCTATTCTGACACCCAAATTTCTGAAGAAGTTGACAGACAAACAAATGATGTTGTACAACTTTCTCATGACGTAGGAGCAGACTGTCACCAACTTCAACATGAAAGTGCCTATGCATGTTTTCCACGCCCTCGAGCCTATGGATCTGATGATTACCATAAGCCATGTCAGGGAATTTTTGATGGGAGACCTGATTAACATCTCTGTGATTCTGGCCTATTGTGTGCAAGTATCTTTTAAATTATTAAAATTATCTTTCATTTTTTAAGTTATTTAATATATCTTTTTAAAAAATGTTGTTTAGGTGTTTGACTGCTAGACTGCAAGTGAACAACAGATTATTTGCCATCACTTTCTTGTGTCCGCAATTGATGTCAGCAGATCAGGCCGCACTGGATGAGGGATGTGCACAGCACATGAGGCATGGATTTTGATCTGCGGTGCGAAGACAAAGCAGATATTTGGCGATCCCATATCTTCACATGTAAGTACATAATAATTAGAATTTGTTGCTTTCTAATTACATTTATGTGATAAATAAAAATATTTGTTCTACAATACATTCTTTGTTTTACCTGTGGTAGCAATCATTGGATGTTATTGGTGTTGTGTATCGACTCCTCATGCATGTTGATACTAGACCCGCTGGGCACTGATGACCTTCGAGAGATTGCGATAGAGAAATTTTTGAAGGAGTGAGTCTTTAAAATTTTAATTCATTTCTATTTATTTTAAGCATGTCCTATATTATTGGTAACAAATGGCTTTATTTTAAAATGTTATATTTATGCAGTGGTCATAAGCTTGGTTTAAGTGACATGAGTAAACCATTCTTCATCTTGAACTTCCATTACATACGTGTAAGTAATTTTTTAATTTAAGCATGCTTGTATTAAAGTAACGTTTAATTTTCTTGATCTGTCTAAAGTTAGTAATCCATGGATGGTGTGATGACAGTGTCCTAAACAGCCTGATTCACAGAGCTGTGGCTATTATGTGATGCGATACATGTATGAGATTGTTAAAAATATTGACACGCTTGATGATGATGACAAGGTAACCGATACCAATCAAAGTTGTAGTTGTTACTGCGTTAAATAAAATTGTGTGTACTAATGATGATCAGTTTCTGTTTATGGACAGATCGTTTCGGTTTTCACAAAAGCACGGGGCACGTATGCCAAAGCGGATCTGGACTTTGTAAGAGATCATTTATCGTAGTTTTGGTGTAAAAATTACTTAAGCGTATCTTAGATCTTCTCCTAATGTAATTAGAGTTACACTTTTGTTTGTGCTGAAATAATGCAAACTTTAAAAGTTTGTAAAGTTCAACTCTTCTCCTAGTGTAATTAGAGTTTTTTGTTTGCAATTCGTTTTTGATGTTACAATTCAAATTGACAACTTGTTTATAGTCATATATATAGTGTGGTTGGTTACCAAAGGGCAATACCAGTTGGATGCCCTGTACAGGTTGTATATGTGATTATATTGGGTTATGTTTGAAAACACATGGTAGAGGCTAAAAAAACAAAAAAAAAACCACGGTTAATTAAAAAACTATGGTTTAAAACTTAATGGAGTAAGACTATAAACGACGGTTTACTTGAAAACTGTCATTTATAGAGGACTTTATACCACGGTTCTAGTAGCAACCGTCATTTATAGTGGACTTTATACCACGGTTTTAGTAGAAACCGTCGTTTAAAGTGGGCTATATACCACGGTTCTTTAACCAAACCGTTGTATAAAGTCGGTGAGACCGCAATAAAAAACGATCTTAAACGACGGTTATAACAAACCGTGGTTTACAGTCTTACTTAAAAAATGACGGTTTTAAACCGTGGTTTATAGCTTTTTTGCGACGGGAGTATAAACCACAGTTTTTAACCGTGGTTTTTAGGCAAAATAACCGTGGTTAAAAACCTTTTCTGCACTAGTGTCAACCTATCACCACATACCATCACTTTCAGTTGATAATCTCTAAAAGCATAAGAAGAACAATTCCATACCCGTCTAACTATCTCCTTGCACCCGACATCATCTACCTAACAAGTTCAAAATGAAAAGGTTTCGGACCTCATCTAGCAGTAGGCCGAAGAACCAATTTCAAAGGACGGTGATCAGACCGACCCCAACGAAGATGAAAATTTGTCGCGTTAAGGAATATATGTAGCCAATCATCAGTGCACAAGAATCAAGGCGAATTCTTGAATTGTGCGGCCTTCTACATTTATTATTATATGTGTACATGATTCCTACAAAGCCGAGATCATAAACTTCACAATCCCGAATGCAACTATTGAATCCATCCATGCTTCGTCATTAGCGGGAACCGCTGCCTTGGTGCTCACTCAGATTAAGTACCTCGTTCAAATCTTCACATACCACCCATGGCCCATTCCACATATCTCAGAGGTCACATAACAACTACCACGTGCGCCACTTGTCTTGAGTAGCAGATCAGCCATAAATCCCTGTGAGTCGCCAAGTATTACCCCACCAATCAGTGACCATACAATCCGCATGGCGACAAGAGTAAGTAGAAACCCTAGCTAACAAGTCTTCCTTCCAATAAAGGACAATTCCACCTCTAAGTCCAAAACTATCTCCAACTACTAGTTATAACCACACAACCGATCTCCAAAAGTCCTCGTCTCAAAACTTGATAACTTACTTTCCGCGAGGAAAACTAAGTCTAGTGATTCATCCCGGATCACGTCCAGGATCCAGTGATCAGCTCGAGGATCGCCAAGTCCCCGACAATTCACAATCAAGCAGGACATTATGCTAGGCGGCTCTGGGAACCCCCTAGGGTTGCCTCTCCAGAGTAATAAGCAACATAGCATTTCCCTTTCTTACAAACTCTCTCATCACCTTTCCGATCCAAAAATTCCTCCAAGGTGGCATGAAATTCAACCGCACCAGTTTTGCACTTACGACCACTATGCTCGGGGCAAGGCATATCAATTGGTAGAAGCACCAGACCAACAAAAGTAGCTTGTTCATCAGCAGCCATAACAAGAACACCATCCGTAACCACATCTATAGAAGAATAAATACCAACAAACGTATTAGCCGGAGTCACCCGCACATCTTGCCCATATTCCTTCAAACCTTTAGTAGCATCCTATCAAGAACCTTCTCCGTAGACAACCGTGCTAAAACGACCACCACCAAGACCTCCCGCACGCAACCACGGCCCATATGGAGGATCAGCTTCAAACGCATCAAGTCTAGTTATGCAATCACGAGAGCCATGCACAAACCACCCACATAAAAAACATATATTGGACAATCTTTCATAAGTAAGATGCAAAACCGTACTCCTTCCACCCATGGCAATCGTAATACAACGAAGAAGATGCTTTGTAATATCTATCTTTAGCTTTACCCGTAGAAAATCACCACTGAATCGACGCTTATCCTTAAGGTAATCCATGAAAAGCTGCCCAATACGACTAGCAATTCGCTTAGCAAATTCCTTGTACAGACACATGATCCGTATTCCATGAACTCACACCCAAATCGTAACCCACTAGAACACATGATCACTAGGCGCCTTAGCTTGATAAACTTCTACCAGCACCAGAAGATTTCCATTTACGGTCCACGGTCCACGCCTTATTATGGCATGCAGACACTCTTCATCACCGATCTAAAAAAGAAAAAGTCCATCACCCACCGCGTGAATCTTCATCTTATTCTCCAACCTACAAACTCGCGCCACAGTCTTCTCCAAAACTCAAATGTCAATAGTTCGGGACGTAAAAAATTTCCCCAACAAACAACAAGAATACGGAACGAAGGGAACCAACTCCAAGAGGTCATCCACCTGCATGCAGCCTTCTTCTTCAACCATAAGAGTCAATCCTTGGCATTGCATCACAAGCTCCTCTATTGATTTACCCTTATCCGTCATAGAGGAAAACACAAAGGACTAAGAGAAAAGAAACCGTGAAAAGAGAGAGAAAATTGAGGAGTGAGGAGGCAAGACTCATGCAGGATTAAAGCAGTAGAGGAGGAAGCAAATGTTTCCAACATCAAACTCCATCAACACATATATACAAAACTGAGACCCAAGAAAGATTGAAGTATAGCCAGACGGTGGACAACATAGAGGAAAATTAAGAGGAGAGATAGAAGCCAGATCTTGTGATAATAGGATTAAAGAGGGACAGGGAGACCCAGGAGCACAATGACACCTCAACACAGTTGATCAACGCTGAAGAACAAAGCGATAGCCCTCCATCGACAACCGCCATAAGAACAACCTAGGGGATCCACCTACAAAAGCTTCCGCTAGGGGAGAAAGAGACCGAGTTGTACAGATAAACTACTATGGAAATAGTACACAACCTGATGTAAATTGACAATTAATCAAGTTAGTTTCAATTCACCCACCACTTCACATGCTATAAAGGATGCCTATAGAGCGCAAATAAGTTTAGTACCCTTTTAAACTCATGTCTTCATTTATCAACTTCACAATAAACATCACAAATAACTGAAAAGTTTGTCCTTTTCAAAATCTTCCAACAATTTATGTGTAAGTGAAGTTAGATCATATCTATAAAGGGACAATATCATTGGTCAGCTTAATAAGTGGATGTTGATGTTATAACAAGTTTCTGTAAAAAGAATCTACTCCCTCCTATTCAAAATATTTGTCATTTTAGAGATGAACCTGGATTGATTTAAGTCCAGATACATCTCTAAAATGATAGATATTTTGAATATGAAGGAGTATAAATTAAGATTTTACACCATCCTAAATTCAAGATTAAATTTATCAAAATAAATATTAAAAATATAAAATATAAATATGATTAATACAATTTGGGAAAATTCACGAGATACCCCTGTTTTCTTTCGTAATTCACAATATACCCCTGTAATTTTAGTAATTTAACTTTAAACATGCTTAAATGTTGTCCAAAATTGATGAAACTTTACATGGACGATGCTAACGTATTATATTTTGGTCCAGTATCAAATTTGAAGTTTTTTAAACTCACATGTGACCTGTGGGACCCAATGAACAATCACATATTCATCCTCCATGTAAAATTTCATCAATTTTGGACAACATTTAAACATGTTTAAAGTTAAATTACGAAAATCACAGGAGTATATTGTGAATTACGAAATAAAACGGGGGTATATCGTGAATTTTCCCTATTTATGATGATGTGCATAATATATTATTAAAAAATCACATAACAAACTCCACACATGCTATGAAAGCATCCACAGCCATAATGGAATCTCCCTTCAAATTATGTTACTCGGTTAACTTTTCATTTCTTTTCATACTACGAACACAGTTTTTTTTTAAGTAATTGTACTTTTAATTAATTATAATCATACCCTTAATGTATATAAATCTGTTTAATATGTATAAAATAGATCTATTTATGTACCCAATTTTCATTCAACCACTTCGAAGAAAAAGAGAATTAATTCAAACACGTAAGAAGAACGTTCCCAAAGAGAGGTGCAATCTGTGGCAGATTCAATTGCGAAGTGCTCCTCCTCTTGCACGGCGGAACAATCAGGGAAAGGCACCAGGAAAGCAGTCATTTCTAGGGTTCATCATCCTCCTGTTCGCTTTTTCCCCTACTCCTCACTTTCTGTCTCTGCTCCAAATTTCTTCCTACAATCAGTGATCTTAATTTTTGGGTTTCTTGACCATCGCCTTTCTTCTCTATCAATCACTTTTTGTTTTTAGCTCTACCGTTCTCCTGACGGGAAAGGTTTGATTTCTAGACTCCTGTTTCAATTGCACCGGTCCACCTCTCAATTCTTGCGGTACTGGGAAAAAAAGAGAGATGTCAACGCCACAGCTACCGCTGGCGCTACGTGGACGCATGGTATCAGAGTCTACAGGTAGAACTGCAGCGGCGAATTCATCATCATCATCAGACTTGGAATACGCATTGCCCCAATTGGTTCAGGAACATCAAGTGAAATCAATGATAATCAGGGATAAGACAGAGAAGGCGAAGAAAGAAGCGATCAGAAAAGCAAGTCGGGCATCGGATCTGATGGTTGAAGCAGTAAACGGAGGTGTACAGAACTCATTCATCGAGCAGAAGCGAATAGAGATGGAGATAAGATCTTTATCTGCCACCGTTTCCCGATACAAAAAGCAGACCGATCAGTGGCTTGCGGTCTCTCACGCCATTAATGGGGCTGTCAAGGAAATTGGGGATTTTGAGAATTGGATGAAGGTTATGGCATTTGACTGCAAAACCATCCACGCTGCTATTCGCAATATTCATCAGGAATGAGTGTGCTGGTGTAGGTCATACTTTGATTGTGTGTTTTGTGGTTGCTTTCAAATTATTCACGGTTACAGTTACTTGTGGTATGCAACACGATCCTTTTTCTGAAAAGTTCATTGCTGCTGTCCATCTTCCTGTCCTATTATGGGACGCGAGCTCTCGTATAATGTATAATATGAGCCTCTTGCCCAAGGAGCAGTTAGTTAGTAGTAATAAGTTGCATATTAGGTAAGATGTGTTGAGAGAGTCCTGCAATTTCATTTAAGAACCAATGGTAGCCAAAAGCTGTCCACTCTACTTAAAAATTTGGAAGGAGATTCTCTAGGTAGAGTGATTTTCTACTCATTTGGTATAGGGAAAGGGGATCCTTAAAGTTAACTGAAATGCAACTTCAAGTCCAAGCAAATTCTGAAATCAAATACGGATCTATGCCCCTCAAATTTTATTGGCAAGGTGATGGATTTTTTTGTTTTGGTATCATTCCATTTTCATGATTTTTTCTTTTTTACAGAGTTCTAGAGCATGACACCTCAAAAACGAGGTAGCCGAGTTGGTGAGCTGAGCTATCCTCTACCTGTGACAATAGGTCGCATGTTCGACACCTCACCCCCATCGGTTTGTATTAGGATTGTACTAAAAAAAGAATGGCACATGCTTAAAAATAGAGAGAATATACTATGAACAACATATGTGAGTGATACAAAACATCGACAAGAAGGCTCTTCCTCGTTGAACGGCATCAAAGAGGCTCTTCTAGGGTGCGCCAATGACCACCCTTTCAAACAATGATCTTCATTCATCTATCCACCTATCAAGCATGTTGCTTCTGTCGATGAAAATCCATTATGTGCCCCCTCAGACTGCATTCTTCAATCTATAAAAGAAATCCCAAAAGCACAAAAAACACAACATTTGATCAGTGCAACTATTCTTCATCTTGACGAAGTGAGGCCATAAACACAGTTATCTTACCAACCATCAATCAGAACCAATATAAAGCAATTACTATTTAGAAAGAATAGTGAGAATAGTGTGTCGCTGCAGCTACCAGAGGCAAAGTACCTGAGAATAGTGTGTCGCTGACAATAGAACTCCACACTCTTGAATCATACCTTGCTCTCCACTAAACACCTTGGCCAATTCCGAAACTGAGCAGCCAATTTGTTCAGTCTACAAAAACAGAACATTTTATTGAATCAAACCTCGCCATATCTCCCCATTGAAAGTTAAGCATATGATGCAGCAACTTTGGAATTCTTTCAAGCAATCAATTTTGCATCAATGTTCAGCTAGCCCGTTTTGCTCACTAATCAGTCTCTACTACTTTTATCTCTTAGGAATTAGTTACAATATAAGTATATAAAGCACTAAAGAAAGATGATTACCTGGGGAACAATGCTTTCTACTTGCCCAAAGATAGAGTCCATTGCCTTCGCAGCTGAGTTCAGGGCCTCAGCTATCTCACTTGCATCAGCCTGATAAAAATAAAATCACAGAGCATGGAAGAAAGTATCAAACATACTCTCCAATGTCCAACTATAAGAGGTGCTGCAGCAAAAGAGCAATTATCATCACCTGGTGCAAAAACTTCCTATACTTGGTTGGACCCGAGTAAAGATAAATTGATAGGGGACTGGAAACTAATGAAAGGAAAGATCACAATCTTACCCTTAGATTTCCAGCTAGCGGAATTTGAGACGAAGCATTTAGCAAGCGCTGTACTGTATCTGACAAAGCAGATGAATAATCCTCTTCAAGATCAGACCATTGATCCAGGCTAGGCATCTGAAAGAAGCATTTAATCTCATAAGTGACTTTAAATGACATCAAAGAAAAAAAATTGTCTTCAATGTATGATTCTTGCATCTATCATCAGCACAGATAGACTTTCTTTCTTGGTATTCTGAAATTATCAGCAAAGTAAATTCTGGGAACAGTATCTTCCATGGATTGCAAGACATCCATCCAGCGTAATCAGAACATGTTCAGCATTAGAAACCACACATCCAACAGGACAATGGGTACATTTGGCTTACTTGAGCTTCTACTATTGTTGATAGTGTTTTGATTCTTTGCAAGTACTCAAGTTCAGCTCGTTTTTCTTGAACTGAAGCTTGTAATTCCAGTAGCTTTAGTCCCACTGAATAAATTTGCGCCTGTAACATCATTAGAGACCAGAATTAAAAGAAGCCAACAGAGTCAAATTAAGAGAAGGGACGATGGATGATGGATAAGTTGAATACTATATAAGAGCCACGGGAAAGGACAGTGACCACAGAAAAAATATATCAACCTTGCCATCAATGATATGAAGCTTTGTATTTGTATTAAAAAGAGACTACTAGTAATTTAGCACTGCCTCAATAAGAAAAACAAGGTTTTTTCTTGCATAAAAAAATGATCAAAGTCATCTCTGACTTGATTTGTCCCACTTCCCTTTCAGTCTGTAACATCAATAGAGATAAGAACTAAAAGAAGCCAACGGAGTCAAATTAAGAGATGGAACGGTGGATGAATTTAATACCATACAAGAATCCCAGGGAGAGGACAGTGACCACAGAAAATTGTATCAACCTTGCCATCAATGAAATGAAGCTTTGTATTTGTATTAAAAAGAGATTACTGGTAATTTAGCACTGTTTCGATAAGAAAAGCAAGGTTTTTTCTTGCATAAAAGAAGGATGCGTGTCATCTCTGACTTTGATTTGTCTCTCTTCCCTTTCAGTCTATAACTGCATAAAACTGAATTAACAGCACTCTTATGGGGTTCAAAGTATCACGTTACGAGGGGCACTACAATTCTATTAACTATCTAGATGATCTGTCAAAAGACCAGCCTATCAAATGATTTACTAAAGCTTTTCTGCTACTATTATGTTCTGTCCTCTACATAATGCAGATAGGATACATAAAAAATTTAGCAATCATAATCAACAATCACCGAAATATGAACTATTATGAGTAGTTAAAGAATAATTGAAGTAGAAATCGTGAACCAATCCTAGATTTGACAAGTTAAAACATATAACCTAAACTGCACTGGAAACAGAAAACCAACCTCACTCTCTCTTTTCTGAGTACTGATGGAAGCCTCAGCTTTGGCGTTAGCAAATCTCCACATCAGATGATGATTATATAGCACCTTCAACTTATGCATATCATCTAGTAGGACTAAGCCTTTTTTCCCTCCGCCCCTTTTCACATCAGCCCCTGTTCTTGAGCAAGGAGGAGGCATCGGAGGCAAACACCAGGCTTCCACTGAATTAAGAGAATCAGTCGATTCTCTGACAAGCTTGTTGTTTCCACAATCAACACTTCGAGTGATTGCAGAAGAACAAGAAGTGTTTGTGCTCCCCTTGGCAGGAGAAGACTTGGGAGAGGACTCTCTGGACCCTCGTCCGTTCAAGCCGCTGGACTGCAATAGCTTTGAAGCCGCTGAGTCAGAGAGATTACAGCTGTTGTTCCCCCGTTTCATTCGAAAGAAGGTAGCTCGATCCAATGTGGAGACGACGGGAGTGTCCGATCTCGTTCTCTGGAGCTCCTCTCTCCCGCCTCCTACTCCTCTCTCCTTGAAGAGCCTCACGGCCACAGGGCGTGGCGGATTTGTCATCCCCTTGGAATGGTAATCCAATAAATTCTCCGAGCTCCGAATGTTGGATTCGGGTCGGTTCTCATCAGTTTCGTGATGTAAATCGGAACTCCGCTGCCTCTGCACCGAATTAGACCGTCGATGTTGCCTCGGCAAATCGAAAGGGGTTGGCCTTGGACTAGGCGACTTGGCGCTGGTGAAGAGGTGATGATGATGGTCTCCGGTGGACGACGACGTCGGAGCCGGAGAAATCAACGGAGACATGTATCTAGAACTCACCTCTCGTACCCTTGGCCGCCGTTGGGGCAGAGGAGTGGGCGCCACTGGCGTCGCTGCTTTGACATCCCCCATAATAACTGCTTTAGGTTCTTCTAAGCCAAATCCTAGGGCTCGGAGGAGATAAAGAGAGAAGTTAAGAACGGAGGAAGTTTGATGGGATCAGACTGGATCAAAGTACGCTTTGACACCTAATTTCACAATTCTTTGAAATCACTGAATCGGATTTTACAACTCTCACGGTAGACTGACTCAGATTTTGTTCTCAGCAAGGAGGTCAGGCTACTGGTGGGAAGAGGCGAGAAAGAAATTTGGGGGATTACGAGAAAACTAGCCGTTGAGAGGTGGCGTCGAGCTATTCCACGACTGACAACGGCTCGATTGCCTTTTTCGAAACTAGTGCTGCAGAATTAATTAACGGAGCCATATATAACTTTCGGCCCGGAAATATCAGTAAGTATTGGGCTCAGCCCAGTAAGCCCAATAAGTAGATCCCTTCTCAATTGTCTCCGCAGACAAACCTGTCCGCGAATTTCATTTTTGTCTTGCAAAGAGAGGAGCGAAAGAGGGAGAGGAAGAAGGAGAAGGCGAGGTCGGGAAAACATGCCAAAGAGAACAACACATACATACTCGAGCGAGGATGCAGCTCCAGAAGGACCGGATTCTGATCTTTTCGTATACTATTGCAAGCACTGTAGTTCCCATGTCCTGATTACTGGTCTCTCTCTTCCTCTCCCACCTCCACCCATCAGTTGGTCTGTGTAGTTAAAAGAATTTAGTTGCAGTTGAATTTAGTCGCCGAAATGAAATATTGGGGGTTTCTTCGTTTTTATGGTGTACTAGCGAGTGGATGTTGAAACCTTATATGAATCTTTCGCTGTATGAGTTCAGTTTGAGTTAGCGGTTGGAATTAGACGAGCTAATTGAATGAGCAAGAACGGAAATTAGAAACCGAAGAAAGAATATCAAATGGAAGTATAAATATTAACGCTGCTCAGAACTTTTACATCTCAGTTTTGCATTTTCATTCTTTTACTAAAATTCATTCCCCTAAGATACCCAGTTGCAGAAAATGCCCAAAAGGAAAACGGACAAGGCTTATGCACTGGATAAGAAGAAGCATCTTGCAAGGCTGAACGTCAGCGAAGGAGGGAAGGTTATGTTGAAAAGGTTCTTAATTCTTGAATTATTCAAGATTCTTTCATTATACTAAATACGGACAGTTCACATCTTCTTTGCTATGTAGATCGAGTTGGTTTTGGTTCTTAATCTTATATACTAACTTAATATTTATTTATGGGGATTGTCTTTGCTCGTCATTATTGTCCAATGATATCTCCAGTTATTCAATTTCATTGTCTGATTACTTAGAGGTGAAGGGAAAATGGAGAAGCAGTACAGGATGAATTGTCTAGGCTGTGGTCTTTTCGTCTGCTACCGAGCTGAAGAAGACTTGGAATCTGCTTCTTTCATGTATATTATTGATGGTGCACTTAGTTCCATTGCTGCTGAAACCAATCCACAGGTATAACTTCCTTTCACCTCACATCCCACGGATTTTGCTTGAGAAGTTTATACTATCTGAAAAATATCTTTGATTCACGTGGAACTTCAATAGTTCAGTTCAGTGGAATCCTTAATTTCAATCATCATGGATGTTTGATTTCAAATTCTGCATCTAGAAGCGTCAGTCCAGTCCAGTGCAGTTGGTCTAGGCTCTAGTGATTGCTTAGAGAACAAGAGATGAAGAAAGTCTAACCATTGGATCAATTAAAAATGCAGGATGCTCCTGTACCACCTTGCATATCCCAGTTAGAAGGCGGACTTGTTCAAGTGGCCATAGAAGTAGAAGACCGTGCTCAACGCTCTGCCATAACAAGTTAAGTCAATCACAATTGTGTTCTCTTTATATTTCTTACATGAGTTATTCATAGTAGCTGCTTGCTATTATATTAGATACTACTTCTGATTGTTGATCTGCGTCTTTTTTTGGTTACAGGAGTTAATGCTGATGATGTGAGAGTTACTGTTGCAGCACCTGCTGCTCGTGGGGAAGCGAATAATGAGCTTTTGGAATTTATGGGAAAGGTGTGTTATTTAGTACTTCAAGGACTGATTTATGTGGGTGCCCTTTTGTCTGATGTGGGGTGTTCTGTTATGGTCACAGGTTTTGGGGCTTAGGCTAAGCCAGATGACTCTTCAGAGAGGATGGAATAACAAATCAAAGCTTCTTGTGGTTAGTTACCTGCCTATCAATTCTTTTTGTTTGTCACATAAATCCAGTTCTTAATCCAGTTCTTTTTGGATTCAACTTGAGAACAAACTGCATTTGTTCCTGAAGGAAAATTGGAAACGCGAAATTAGTTCCATTTTATTAAAAATATCGTTTGGAAGGGAGCCTATTGAATTTTGGTTTGATTCTTCATACTGGATAAACTGCCGCCCTCTGTGTATCTCATAAAGTTTTGACAGAACTTTTTGTTTGTTAATAGCCTGAATAAGTTACTGGTTTGCGATGCTAGGAGGAAATCTTGGTTCCATTTTTGTTACCTTGTTTTCAGTATGTGCTGTCATTAGTAGGTTATCTACAGCTGCTAAAGAAACGTTTAGTTCTGATGTATGTTAGTTACACGCCTATTGGTGGTGCATTGGTTGTTTTACCTGGCTACCATTTAGAAGGATAAGGTAGAAATGATTTGTATGCACCCTTCCGTTCTGTCTATCCTCAGTAGGCTATCTCTGTAGACTGTAGCTGTGATACTTGTGAGATTTTTTTTGGAACTCAAATTGGTGAGATTTTTCCGTTCAAATCAGGTGGAAGATCTCACTTCTAGGCAAGTGTATGAGAAGCTTTTGGAGGCTGTTCAACCCTGACACTTGTGCACACGCAAAAGCTCTCTCTTTCAATGTTATGTCTAGTTTGTACTCTTAAAACAGAGAAAACTGGGAGCTATGGGTTTTCCGGAGGGGGTGGAATTATCAGAAGTGTTGTACTGTACTTTGTCATGATCCTGGTTTCCCTTGTGATATTTTTACATTGCGATTGTGTGTATAATGTAATTGATCGAGATCATCCCCCTTCTAATAGAGATTTTCCGGACATCAAATTCTGAAACTTTTCTTATGTGTAGACGTAGTTTAACGGGAAACTAAAGGGTTTATGAAGATATAACCATCAAGCCTAAATTGCAAAACATAGTTAAGAGAGGACTCTTTCTAACTTAGCTTATGAACATACATAAGTGGCAATGCAGACTGATAGATCCAGGTTTTAATTGAATCGGATTGATTACACTATTTTTTTAGGGGTTGCTATTCGTAGTACAAAATTACTAATCACCGCAGTATAATTTTTTTTTAAATTATATTGACATTGTAAACATGTAATGATGTGTCGCTGTGTTTTATTTTTCAAAAAATGATATCTGAAAGTAAATTTACCCAATAGTTTGTAGTTGATTAGTAGCGAATTTTATTTGTTATTTTTTTGTTGTAATCAATACTGGAATTTTTTTTTAAAAAAAAGTGTTGGATTACATTGTTATGTGTTTATACTATTAATATGACTTAAGATTAATTTGTACTGCGAATAGCAAAAATTTTTACTATTTGCAGTATAATTTTTTTTTCACCAAACTTAGTTGAATAAGTTGGAATGTTGTGGGGAGACACTTTTTTCTGAAACAAAAGAGAATTGAATGACCAAATTTAAGTCAAAATGATTAAAACAACTAAATTAAAGAAAAATTAAGTCACAACAACTAAGTTAAATAAAAACTAAGTTACAACAACGTAGTTAAATAAAAACTAAGTAACAACAACTAAGTTAAAGAAAAACTAAGTTCCAACAACTAAGTTAAAGAAAAACTAAGTTACAACGCTGTTCCATCTATCTAACCTAGAATGTATTTGATGAATCCAAGGTCCAACAGTGTTTGGATCTCTATAAAAGAACCACTGCGGATAGACAGGGGGGAGTGGGGAAACATCAACCATACAAAACCTTACGAAATGACCCTAGGGGCAAACTCCTATGTGGATCTCTCCTCTTGGTCTATCACGATTGGTATAATTATCGATCGGAAGGTATTTGGCACTTGCCATACCCCCAATATAATAGAGTAGAAACCTACTATCGAAGTGTACTTTGTCGCGATCACTGTCCCCATTTTCGTGGTCATCCATTTCTCTTGAGGTGCTGCCCCATCCCTATTCCAATGAATCGCTCTTATCATGTCGTTGTACGGTGCTTCGTTAAACATGCTCTTGTATACATGCTTCGCCGGTTCTGTATTCTTCATGTGATGGTACAATCCTTTACGGACATCTTTTCACCTCTCTTCGTTTGAATACAAGTAATCAGCAATCACCCTGAAACCATAATTACCATCTCCACGAACATCAATATACCCAGTGATATATTGATATAGGTTGGATGGGAAATACTGGTAGTATGGGAAGCTGTTTATGGGCGTGAATCGATTCAGATATGATGATCCTCTGTTAAGTGATCTTCTATTTGATGGTGCTCCTTTGAACTGGCTCGCCCTTGGTTGGTTACGCTCCCGAGATGAAGGTTCCCGTCGATTTGGTCTTGAGGTCCCGGTAGGTCTGCCAATCCCAAACTGTTCTAATGGTTCTCCTAATTGACACACCATGAAGGAAGTTCTGGATTTGACTGTAACATTTGGCCATTAGAGTCGGATCGTCTACCTTTTCCTGGCAAAAGTAATTACCAACGGTAACTTTTAATTCACTTTGTACCGGATGCAGTCCTACGGTACGTGAACGGTGACCTAGTACGTGTACCTCTTCCTGGCAAAAGTAATTACCAACGGTAACTTTTAATTCACTTTGTACCGGATGCAGTCCTATGGTACGTGTACCTCTTCCAGGCAAAAGTAATTACGAACGGTAACTTTTAATTCACTTTGTACCGGATGCAGTCCTACGGTACGTGAACAGTAACCTGATATGTGTACCTCTTCCTGGCAAAAGTAATTACCAACGGTAACTTTTAATTCACTTTGTACCGGATCCAGTCCTACGGTACGTGAACAGTGACCTGGTACGTGTACCTATTCCTGGCAAAAGTAATTACCAACAGTAACTTTTAATTCACTTTGTACCGGATGCAGTCCTACGGTACTTGAACAGTGACCTGGTGCGTGTACCTCTTTCTGGCAAAAGTAATTACCAACGGTAACTTTTAATTCACTTTGTTCCGGATGTAGTCCTACGGTACGTGAACAGTGACCTGGTACGTGTACCTCTTCCTGGAAAAAGTAATTACCAGCGGTAACTTTTAATTCACTTTGTACCGGATGCAATCCTACGGTACATGATGGAGAATTATATGGACTTTTATTCATGTACGAAATGATACATCAATTCGCCGGATGATGGAGAATTATATGGTGTATAGTGATTTCATCGATCATATTCCATTACTTGTTATTTATGATCCTATTGAGCCCGATGATGATGATTTTCAACACCAAGAACCAATTTATGAGATGTGACGTAATGTAATAGCCCAGGGAATAGAGAGACAAAGGTCAGGAAATAATTAGGTTATTGGTTATTGCGTAATTGATCTTGTTAGTTCTCGTGCTAGTAACCTTAGGTTTGTAATGAAATGATCCCATATG
The DNA here is from genome assembly GCA_023374045.1 of Limonium bicolor. Lineage (NCBI taxonomy): Eukaryota > Viridiplantae > Streptophyta > Magnoliopsida > Caryophyllales > Plumbaginaceae > Limonium > Limonium bicolor. Next base: position 489,107,012 of record CM041776.1, read on the forward strand.
TTATATACCCGAAGTTGGTTGATAGTGATGATGAAGGGATGTTCAACGCAGTTTACCTGAGAAGAAGTACTTACATTCGTGTTGTACATTGAAGAAACTGGTGTAGATCATTATAAATGAATCCCACATAACATAAATCAGTGAAACTTATAACATAACACATTAATGTTGGTATGTCATACGCTGATGACGAGGAGCAATTTCTGCTACGTTTTTTTTTGTCAAAGTGTGGTCATTCTGAATGATTAATGAAACTTCTAGCATAAAACAATTTAAGGTTTGAACCCGTTTTTTCAAGCCGTTAATAACTAGAATTAGATAAATCCACCCAAATTGTACAAAAGTCTATTACAACAAGTACAAATAAAAGACAACAAATAGTTCCAAGATATTGCTAAAGTTTATTACATCTAAATCCTAGATGAGAACCACTAGGGTGCACCATGCTAGCGCAGGTAACTATCCCATATGGATAAAGAGCGGAACATATCCTCAAGATCATGAGTTGTAGCCCTTTGTTCATCTTCTGGCATACCCTGACGATAGTATGACCAGTCCCATGCACGGTTCTCTTGATAGTATGGACGTGCAAGCTCACTTGCCTCAGACAGTAGCTGCAACATACTTGGTCAAATAAGTACACATAAAAAATAAAAGTGATATTTCATGATGTACTATAAAAACATGTGAAATACCCCTAACCTTTAAAACTTAATTAAATGATCTAATAATGATCTAAGAGGGTTAATAAACGTCTAAACATTATTGGGGAACAATCTAAAAGATCTCAACAAGGCGAGACACGCCTTAAGATCGGTAAAGCCAAAAATGTGCTTTAAAGCACCATAAAGATTGTATGACCTCAAATAGGATCTAAAGTGGATTCCTAAGTATTATAATGAAGCAAGGAACACAACAAAACTGTTCTCAAAGAAAACTAAGCTCAGGAACACCCTGTGACACAAAAAGGTGCACCAAAACACCTTAAAGCACGTTTTTGTGAAATTGCCTTCTAAATTGGTTTTTAATGGGCTTAAAGGTTATAATTACCTTTAAATATGATATTATATCACATTATATCATATTAGGAATTTAATTCCAGAAATTTACAAATTTTTACAAATTTAATATTAAAATATTAATAAAACCCTAAAAGGGGGCCCGTTTGAGTCAATATTGACCAAGTAAGGTCAATGGTCAATTAATGACCCATTTGACCTCATGGATGTCGGCATGCAAGGAGGTGGGAAGACAGCTCACAAAACATTGATTGACAATTAGCTACCTAATACCAATTTGCAATAGTAAACTTACCTTTTCAATAATTTAAGCTCATTTCCAATCATTCCCTTGCCTCTTGTCCGATTCCAGCCATTCCAGCCGAGCTCCCTCCCTTCCTAGAACCTCTCAAGCCTTGTTATTGAGCATGGAAGGCAGATCTAACTCCTAAGCTCTTAAGGTAAGGTTTTAAGGTCATTTTTAGCTCTTTTTCTTCATCTTTTCACTACCTACACTTAGATTTCGTGGCTCATCAATTCCTATGGCTCATTCTCAGTGTTACATCCAAACTCGGCTGAAGCAAGTCTAGGGGCCAAGGTTGCTCAAATTTGCATTTTAAGGTAAAAACATACCTTAAGCTTCTCTAGTCTTCAAGCGATTTTCTTCCTTTGATTTTTATGAGTTTATACACTCATAATCTTCATATTTACATATTCATTCAGTTGGTTAGCCATTTGGAGCAAGGGTTGCCGAGATCCAAAGGAAATACCCTCTTTTAAGGCATTTTGCCAAGGTAAAATCAATTACCATAGCAGCTTGTTGTTGTCTAGCTATTTCCTATGTTGATGTGGTGAATTTAACACCATTAGGTGTGCTTGGTACAGGCCAAAACCTATTGGAACTTCCCTTGCATTTTAAGGTGATTTTTGCCTTAAATCTTACATTAATTGTTCCTTATGGTTAAGCTCAAGCTTGGAGTATAACCATATCTTATTTTGGTGTATTAAACATGTCTAAATAGTGTGGTGAATTTACCTCTAAGCTGCCGAGTTCATACAAGGAGAAATCAAGGTATAAACACCTTAAACTTATGATTTTTATGATTTTTAAGCACATATATAAATTGTGCCGAGAGTGGAGTTTAACATATGGGTTATATTAACCTGGAAATGGAAAAAAATGACTAAGATAAATTAAGCTAGTCATTTAAGAGATTTAGTTAACATAATGGTCAAATTATGACATTATGTGGAAAAATATTTAAACTAAAGTGAGGCCGTGAGTTTATGTTATATTTTGAGACATTTAAAGTGTAATTTATTTTGCAAGTTCAAGGTTGTAATAAGGCCATGTCATTAGGCCATTTTAATTTAAGTTTATAAGCTTATTTAGTTAAATTTATGCTTATATAATTAAGTTTGGGGCCAAACCATAATTACTGGAAATTAGAAAGTCGTGGGCTTAATTTAGAGTAATTTAGGTTTTTTAAATGAATTTAATTAAAATTATAACCTTTTATAAAGTTTTTGTGTCAAAATTGTAAAAATAGAAAAGTATAGGGTATTATTGGTGATTACCGAAAGTTTGGTTCCCATTTGGTATTAGAAGTCAAAGTTGACTATATAGGAGACTTTGACCAATTTTGGAGAATTTAAGAAATTAAAATACTACCTTATATTAAGATAGTTATTAAATTGTAAAAGATTTTTAAGAGATGGGGTTATATTGTGATTTCCAAAAACTTGGGGTACTAAATGGAATTTAGAACAGTCCTTAAGTTATTAGGAATTTTTAGAAGTTTATTTGGTTAAATTTGGAGTTTATATGAATTATATAAGTATAATACATGGTATTTTATAACATTGTTACAAATGGGTAACATATGGGTAAAAACCGAGATTTATAGAAAGTATAAGGTTAGGAATAATATTTATAACCTTTTGCTATAGTTTGGTAATTTTTGGAGTTATATATAAGGTTTTATAAAGATATATGTATATATTTTAATGGAAATAGAAAACTATGTATTATAAATTGGGAAGATTTGGAATATATACAAAGTTTGTGATAGGAGTTTAATTAAAACAGTCCTAGGGTCTGTTTGAAAATTATAGCCTTTAAAAATTATAGGTTATAATTATATTAAGGTTTAAGGATTATATTAAGGTATATATTATAAGTGTAACAATGAAATATAATTTGGGATTGATTTGTGATTTATAGAAGTTTAGTGGTTTATAGTAAAAGTCGAGAGTATAAGGGGCTGTTTGGTATTTTATAAACAAAATATAACTATAGGTTATAATTGTTTTAATGACTTAAATGTCATAATATATGTTATATAACTATAATGTAACATTATATTAATTATGTGGTGGATTTTGTAAATATTTAAGAATATAGGTGTTGTTCGGAAATATTAACATTTTTAAATGGAATTTATAATATGGTCTTTAATGTTATAAGAGTTATAACATTTATAATATAAGAGGTATTCATTAAAAAGGATGAATATATAATATAAGACTTACCATATAATAAATAGTTCCATAATACATGTATATAAATAAGTATATGTTATGGTGTAGAAAATGTAATATGGTTCAATAACTATAAATTATCATAATTAAAATGATAATAGATAAAGAGAAAAGAATTATAAACATTAGATATGGAAATTCTAATGTTAAGAGTATACATGGAATAATAAGAATTTAAATAATTCAAAGTACTTTTACATATGAATTATACTCCATTAAATTTGGAAAAAACAAGCCTTAGGAAAATAAATACTAAGGTGAAATGTATAATACATGATAAAGAATTATACATGCCATATAGAAACAAACTATATGATATACAAGGGTATATTAAGTTACAAGCGATAACAAGTTCAACACTAAGTATATTAATATACGAAGCAAGACTACGCATGTAATATAATGTTTTTCCAAATCTCGAGTTAAGCCGAAAACCCGACAAACGTTGACAGTTAATAACGGGGGATTAACCGGGAGGTATTAGTGACGGTACGGGGTACCGTAGAGTTGTGTTGTTATACGGGATGCTAATCAGTAGCATTATGTATTGTTTAGATTGTTAGGGACGACACACGGAGCTAGGATCTTGCTGATTCATACTCCACCGTAATACTCATCAGGGTGAACGGTATGTTGTTATGTGTCTCTGATTGTCTCTGAGGACTTCCTCAGTTCAGACTTCTGTGTGATCTGTGATAAGATTGTTTGTCTGAATGTGTTAATTAATATGCATGAATTGTATATTTATAGCTGCTTATTATTTACTGTTGTTGAGTTAACAGTATTGGTTCGTATATATGAACCTATATATAAAACGAACTAGCGGCTATGGTGCTATCTTATATGAATATAAGGATCGTCAGAAAAACGTTGTAGCACTAGGATAATAAGATATACATATTATCCGAGACTTTTATACGGAGCATTGGCCTTTCTAAACGCCGCTCTCGTATCTAACACTGGATCCCGAGTTTACCGACTCCGGATTGGACTAATGACCTTAGTCTGCTGTGTTAGAAAATTTGGTAATGCGATGCGATGGTGTAATTAATTAATGGAAGATAGTAAAGCCAAGAGGATGTGGCTCTTGGTGCGCGCTGTGATCACAAAAACGATACCAGGATGTCCGCGTACGGGTCCATAAGTATCAAGAAAATTTCCCGTGAGCTAGAATGGCTCGTTGGTCGGAGACTCTACCGCTGGAGTGGCTACTGCCGTGGGTGACCCGCCATAATATATGGGTAATTAGAGACATGTCGTTTTAACGAGACATAGTCACTAGGTATAACTGAACAATTAATACAATTGAGACTTGTACAGTGGCGAACGATATTGGTTTCTATACCATGGACGAGAATTAATACTTGTTTATTATTCTCGTTGTTTCGCTTTGTTGTTCATTGGTTATACTTGTGGTGTATTATGTGTGTTGATGGTTGTGTTATTGTATGGATATTACTGTTAATTGTTTTACAGTTTAAATATTAAAACGGTATTGCATGTAACGAATCCCATGCTCTCGACCAATTAATTGAGGGGTTTAAGGAGGCATGACGGGGCATGTGATAACATACTCAACAAGGGATGATTCCATACCACAAACCATTTTTATTGCAGGAGACTAGCTGGTGGGTCGACGCGAGGCGCGACTATTGTGTTACTGTTGGTTAGACTTGGTACGGTGTGATACTAAGGTTGTTTTGGACTCGGGCTGTTTAACACGGGTTTATTTCGATTAGGTTGCTCACGTCTGTAATATCGGTTTATCGTTGAATTTTTTAATTGTTTAAGTACTACTATCTATCTCTTGTGGTCACTACGGGAATACGTTTCGCAGTTGATTATCAGTAATTCGTTATCACCCGTATGGGCGAGTGATAACAGTGACACCATTAGGGCGCAATCTGTTTTTACCGCTGTGATTTATTATTATGTGCGACATTTATAGGATAATTAGAGCCAAATTAGTAGGGTGTTACAAAAGTGGTATCAGCGAGTACCGCTCTGATTACAAGAGAAATAGTTTAAGTACCGTGAGCTTAGGTTATTCCACACACCCAGTACCAAGGAGATAGTTGTAATGACTTGTTAGGAGTTGTCGGGGACAATGTGTTTTTATGCCTTGTAGGGCTATGTGAACTTATGGTTGGGAAAAGTACAGTATTTATACGAAGAGCTGACTTTGATTCTAAATTCTTCAGATGTCTTCTGGAAGGCATTCGACTGGCAGAGGCAGAGGAGGTGGTGGACGAGACGGCGGGCCTGGAGGAGGCCCTCCTGAGGCCCCATCCGTGGGCGTAGCAGAGACGGTAGCAGCCGTCTTCGCTCAGCTGGCCTAGATGGGAGGTGTCCATATAGGAGCACCACCTATAGTCCCACCCGTACCCGCACCTAGAGAGCCGAATTGGCTAAAGAGCGTAGCTGATACGCGAGTACCTACCTATGACGGAGTTGCTGACCCCACCGTCCTGGAGAGATACATTGTTGAGCACGAGAAGGCCTTCGATGCCATTCATGTGCCTGCTGAGCACCGGGTCGGTATAGCAGCCTTCCATCTGAGGGACGCCGCCAGCACTTGGCGGAGGTCCGTGAAGGCACATTACACTGCTATAGAGGGTTTTGGTTGGACAGACTTTGTGGAATTACTGAGAGAGAAGTACTATCCTGCTCTTTTGAAGCAGAGGAAGAGGGAAGAGTTTGAGGCCCTGAGGCAGGGTAGCATGACAGTAGATCAGTACTACTCCTTGTTCATTGGGCTCTTGGACTTTGTCCTAGGAGTTGTTTATTCTGATGCGGTGAAAGTGGAGAAATTTAGAGGCGGGTTGCGATATGCTATCAAGGCCGCAATGGGTGCTACCTTGTACCCTACGGTCCAGGTAAAATTAATTGACAGTTTATACCTTGTGACCCAGTTTGATTTAATACAAGTTCGGGAAACTCATTGATGCATTACAGGAGTGTTATGACGCTGCTTCTCGGACTGAGATGATGGTGAACAGCCGGGAGGACAGCCAGGGACAGAAGCGTAAGGCCCCCGAGAAGGAGGCGGAGGTTGAGGCTGGAAGCGGAGGCAGTAAGGGTTGGAAGTAAGAACCACCTTAAGTTATTTAATCCATTTAAATTACTTACTTACTGCCTGCTTTTATACCTGCTATTCCTGACACTTTGACGATCACAGGAAGAACAAGTTCTCCTGGAAGGAGAAGAAGAGGGAGCAGGCCAGCCAAAAGGGCAAGGACAAGGTCCTGATGCTGACCGGGCCTACCTATGATGCCCAGCCTCTTAGATCTGCACCCCCTAAGGGTAAGTGATCTAACCTTGTGAATGAGTTGTGTACTACACTATCGATTACCATCCTTGTACTAATCAGAATGTGATATGATAATAGGATCTGCACCCCAGCGCCACTTTCACTGCAAGCGTTGTGGTAAAGACCACCCGGGTGTCGACTGCACCGGGCAAGCGGTGGACTGCCACCATTGTGGAAAGAAGGACCACAGGTCGTACGAGTGCTTTGCTAATCCAGAGAGCCGAGCGTACCGCCCGCCGAAGGGGACTCAGAGCGCACCTACTGGAGGAGGTGGAGCTCGAGGTGGCCAGAGGGGGCCGGCGCCCCAAGCCCAGAGGGGGCAGCAGCATCAGCAGCCACAGCAGCAGCCAACCAGAGGAACCCCCGGGCAACCGTATGCTGAATGCAGCGAGAGCTTCAGGCGCTGGCACTAGTACCCAGCGTGGTGAAGGTTAGTATTTGAAACCTTAACCATTGTATGAGAGCATGACTAAGTGTTAAACGCTTTACCTCAGCATGAATATGTGTTTTAGTTACCGCTTTAGATAAACGACTCACCTAGGAAACCTTTTACCTCTTAGGAGACTTCGATATCTGCTATCCCACACTTACAAGATAGAGGTCACCTAGATCTGTGGAAGAAAGACGGGAGTACCCTAGTGAGTTGTGTCATGTGGTCAGACCGGGCATGATACTTCTCAGAGAGTTCCTAACCCTAGATGAGCAAATCGCCATAGTGAATGAGTGTAGAGCTTTGGGTAAGGGCATAGGAGGATTTTATACCCCTGTATTTAATAGTGGTTCTAGAATGAAACTGCACATGATGTGCTTAGGGAAAAATTGGGATCCACAAGCTAGGGTTTATCGAGAGGTGGGAATGGTAGGTGGCGTATCTATACCTAGGATACCTGAGAGTTTCCTAACCTTGGTGAGAAACGCAATGGATATCACTCAAGACTGTGAGACTTATCCATTACCCAACATGACACCTGACGTTTGCATTATCAACTACTATGAGCAGGGAGGAAAGCTTGGGATGCACCAGGACCGTGATGAGACGACCGAGTCCATCACCAGAGGAATACCGGTTGTGTCATTCTCCATCGGCGATGATGCTGAGTTCATCTATGGAGACCAGAAGAGGATGGATCTAGCAAGCAAGATCGTCCTCAAGTCTGGGGATGTGTTGGTATTTGGTGGAGAGCCGAGGCTCGTATATCATGGTATTAAGAACATCAAGCTCAATACCGCCCCACCAGCCCTAGTGAATGATACCCACATCCGACCCGGCCGTTTAAATTTGACTTTCAGACAGTACTGATGTAATAGTAGTAACTAAGTGTGTAACCTTGTATAATACAGTTGGATGAATGAAATAAGAAGTTTTGTATCTTCAAGTATATGTGTTCAGTTTGTTGACACCGTTAAATCATAACTTCAGGCTACGAAAATGGAAAGGAGGGTACCATCTGTATCTTAGATATGGCTGCAGAATGGATTTATCGTGAGTGATTAGTACTGGTGAAATTGATAAAAGAAAGAAATTAATACTCAAAATATCCGTCGGGCTGCAAATAAAAACCCGGTCGCAGTAGTATAGAAGATAGAAGCGGCCGGGGTCAAACCGTGGGACTTATAGCGAGATAAAATAGTTCCTAAGCTTGTCACAAAAGGGGGGAAGTTAATTGACTTGTTTTAGAGAAAATATTAAGCAGATTAGAAAACTGAGTGCAGATGAATTAAATGGAACTCCGGGTTTAGGTTTTATATAATCTGATTAATTATGCTATCTCTACCGGTTTAATTTATTAGTTTGGCAAAATTCCTGTTATTATCCTAAGGACTAAGTCATAGACCCTTAAGAACTCGTTTACCAGAAAATGCTCGGTCTAATCAAGGTTCGAGCAATACTATGTAAACGGACGTTAAATTCGAGGAATTATAATTGCATCTGAAAATACTAACCTATTAAATCATAATAAGCTTTCTCTAGATTTACGGCTTAATTAACCTGTCTATTTATCACCTGGTCTGATCAAAATAGACTTAGGAAAGCATTTTAATAAATTCATGTAATTTATTAAAATGGTGAGAGAAAACCTTTAAGCGTAACAAACTGTATTTAATTTAACCGGTAGAAATATTGATTACATAACTAAAAAAACCATAATTAAAACCCTTGCCCGGAGCAAATCCTCCTTAGCCTGACATATTAACTGGTAATAAGTCAGACAGAGGTTGGACGTAATAACAATACGAGATGCGTGGATGATGAATGGAGAAAATGAAGAGGAAGAAGAGTGGGAGCATACGTAGGATTTTTGTAACTGAAATGAGAGATTTTGAGTGTTGAGTTTGGGGTGGAACGTATATGAGCGTGAGTAGTTTTTGATGAAGTAGCAGTGGCTTTTTATAGAGGAGAGGAAGAAGAAGACCGATTGCAGACAGAGGTGGAAGAGCATTGATTGCTCATTAATTGCAGGGGACAGAGCTGAGGAAAATAAGGTGTCGACGGGCGAAGTAGGTGGATATGGCAGAAACAAGTCGACGGGCGAAGTCGACGCGAAGAAGAAAACTGGCGCGACTGATTTTTAGTCACGACCGCCTACATGTCCGCCCCATAACAGGCGGTTCTTTATGTGTGTCCGCCTGAACAACCGCCTAAAACTAGGCGGTTCCCTTGTCTCCGCCTTTCCTTCACGTCCGCCTAAACAACCGCCCAAAGCTAGGCGGTTCTCTCTTGCGTCCGCCTTCACTACCGCCCAAAGCTAGGCGGTTCTTCTTGCATCCGCCTTCACTACCGCCCACATCTAGGCGGTTGCTTGTGAGTCGTCCGCCTCCTCAACAGGCGGTTACACATGCGGTCACAAGCATAAGCATTGACCTATTTTCCTTCCGACTTTGACCGGCACTAGATTCTTCGTTTGGACTCCGTTTTTCGAGCTGTTTGCGTCTATGCGTTCATCTCTTTGTCTACTTCACTCCCGGCTTGGTTTTCCTCATGTTGAACCAATAAATTTGTGAGATAAACAATAAAACATAAACTAGAGGAAAACTAACCGAAGTGGAGAAATGAGCAAGAAAGTGCTAATATTATATATGAAATAGACCTAAAAACATGCTCATTTGGACACTTATCACACCCCCACACTTATCTTTTTGCTTGTCCTCAAGCAAAACCACGTACCTAAGCAAGTAGGAAATGCTCAATACTAACAAATATTATCATGAAATGAAGGGTAGGATAAAGAGGTAAACAATTCATGATCTTTAAACTTATTGAGGAGTGTGAAAAATTATCTGCTGGTGGCATAGGTGTGCTCAGGGTAAATACAAAATAGAGTTTCGGGTATGATCTAAGGTTCTTCATTGTTTCTTTTTTCGGTGACTCTGAGAACTTTTACCATGGCCCCTTCCTCAAGAATGGCATTGAGGAGAAAACAAAAGGAAAAATAGATTCATGCATTTGTTTCACTTTTGCATAAGAGATGAGAAATGTAGGCATAATGCCTTTGTATTCAAGAACACTCAACTCTCTTTGTTGGTTACTTATGGTGTCTCGAAAGTCCTTTATTTTTCTTTTCCTTTTTTTAACAGAGAGGTACCCCTTAGCAATCCCTAAGAGAGACAGAAGAAAACCCTGAGCAATAATCCAACCATTTGTAGATTATTTGGTCACACCGCATAAGAAAAATGCTCCTCAAAAGTATCAAATGAAATTTTTTTAAAAATTTGTACCATTTCCCACAATTCATAACAGTATTTATTCTTAAAGAGAACAACCTACATTAGCAGGGTACATAATTTTAATTTTTGAACAAATGCAAGATAAGCGGAGAGATTTAAACATTTTAAGCACAAAATGCCCTGAAAAGGCTCTTCCCCCACACTTAAGCTTAAGCAATGCCCTCATTGTGTAGATGAAATAATATTAATAGGGCATGCAATTAATAAAGGAAAGAGTGTACTCCCCAGATTTCGTAGAGTGTGTAGAGCTCCCCCACACTTGAGTGCAGCTGTGGAATGTCATGAATTGAACCTGTAAAGAATATTCTACACAGCGAGAAGAACTCAAGTGAAACCTGCATTTTATTATAACAAATAAAAGGGAAATATAGTACAAAAAAGAAAACAACATTAAATTAAAGGAAAGACAAAAGATAGATATCGGGTTGCCTCCCACCAAGCTGCCCGGGTTTAACGTCTCTAGCTAGACGTATTTGACCAAGCTTTAGTTTGGAGAAGAGTTCGGGTTGAAATATTAGAATGAGAATTATACCTTTTAAGATGTGCCCCGTTGACCTTGAAAGTTTCGCCTTGTTTGTTCTGGAGTTCAAAGGCACCGTACGGGGTCACACTAACAATCTGGAAAGGGCCGGCCCAATGAGACTTGAGTTTCCCAGGGAAGATCCTTAATCTAGAGTTATACAGGAGAACCCAATCACCAATTTCGAAGTCCCTCTTGAGGATCATCCTGTCATGGAACTTCTTGGTGCGCTCTTTATAAATCTTAGCATTCTGGTAAGCCTGATCTCTCAGCTCTTCTAATTCGGAAAGTTGGAATTTCCTTTTCTCTCCCGCAGAAATCATGTCAAAGTTTAGGGCCTTGATTGCCCAATATGCCTTATGTTCCATCTCTACAGGTAAGTGGCATGCTTTCCCATAGACCAGCTTAAAAGGAGACATCCCGATGGGAGTCTTGAATGCAGTGCGGTAAGCCCAAAGCGCATCATCCAGCTTAAGTGCCCAATCCTTTCGTGATGAGTTAACCGTCTTCTGGAGGATCCATTTTAACTCACGGTTGGAAACTTCTGCTTGGCCGTTTGTCTGGGGGTGATAAGGTAAAGCTACCTTGTGACGTACCCCGTACTTAACCATAAGCGCTTCAAATAAACGGTTGCAGAAGTGAGATCCTCCGTCACTGATAATAATTCTAGGCACGCCGAAACGGGTAAAGATGTGCTTCTTGGGAACCTGGTTACTGTCTTTGCATCAGCATGATGACAGGGTATGGCTTCTACCCACTTCGACACGTAATCAACTGCCACTAAAATATTGGTGGCCCTGCGAGGAAGGGAACGGTCCCATAAAATCAATGCCCCAACAATCAAAGAGCTCCACTTCTAGTATCCCTTTGTGGCATTTCATGTCTCCTGGATGTGTTACCCATTTTCTGACAATTATCACATTGTTTGCAGAATTGGTACACATCTTTATGAAGGGTCGGCCAATAAAATCCTGAGGCCAGGATCTTAGCTGCGGTCCTTGTGGGTCCATGGTGACCTCCGGCTTCCCGTGAGTGACAAAAATGTATGACACTTGAACCTCATCTTCTGGGAGACATCATCGAATCAACCCATCAGCACTAACTCGGAACAAATACGGATCCTCCCAGAAATAATGCCTGAGTCAGAAAGAAATTTCTTCTTCTGGGAGTAGGATAGGTCATAGGGTACTGTTCCAGAGACTAAATAATTGGCCAGGTCCGCATACCATGGCTCCTGTACCTTGGTGATTGAGAAGACAGTCTCATCGGGGAAGAATTCGTTGATAGGCACACTATCCTTAGGAGTCACCAATCTAGAGAGATGGTCAGCGACAACATTCAATTTTCCGCTCTTATCTTTGACTTCGATGTCAAACTCTTGAAGTAGAAGAATCCAGCACAACAAGCGAGGCTTGGCTTCTTGTTTTGTAAATAGATATTTGAGAGCGGAGTGGTCTGTGTGCACGATGACTTTGCTTCCCCATAAGTAAGACCTGAACTTATCAAGGGAGAAAACTATAGCCAGAAGTTCTTTTTCGGTGGTCGTATAGTTTTTCTGGGCGTCATTTAGTGTTCTGCTGGCATAAGCGATCACTCTCAAGATTTTCTCTTTCTTCTGGCATAGGGCTGCCCCCACGGCGTAGTCACTTGCATCACACATGATCTCAAACGGAAGAGACCAATCAGGTGGTATGACAACAGGTGCTGATACCAGTTTTTGTGTTATAGTTTGGAAAGCAGCTGAACACCTTTCATCAAATGAAACGGGGCATCTTTCTGTAGCAGGTCGGTCAATGGTTTGCTGATTTTGAGAAGTCTTGTATAAACCGCCGATAAAATCCTGCATGCCCAGAAATGCTCGTATGTCTCTAACAGTAGTTGGTGCTGGTAACTTCTCGATAACCTCTACCTTGGCTTTATCCACCTCTATTCCTTTAGCTGATATTTTATGTCCAAGGACATCCCGTCCTTGACCATAAAATGACATTTCTCCCAGTTTAAAACGAGATTCGTATCCTCACACCGTCTTAGGATCAAATCAAGTTGTGCCAAGCATTTATCGAAACTAGAGCCATAGACTGAAGTCGTCCATAAAGACTTCTATGCTCTGTCGATGAAATCAGCAATATTGCTTGCATGCATCTCTGGAAGGTAGCAGGGGCATTACTAGACCGAAAGGCATTCGTCTGTAAGCAAAGGTACCGTAAGGACAAGTGAAGGTTGTCTTGTCCTGGTCCTCTGGTGCGATTGGTATTTGGAAATACCCTGAGAACCCATCTAAAAACAGTAGTACTCTTGCCCTGCTAGTCGCTCCAACATCTGGTCGATAAAGGGGAGAGGGAAATGATCCTTTCTGGTTGCCAAGTTCAAACGCCGATAGTCAATACACATGCGCCATCCTGTGATCTTTCTTTGAGGGATAGTCTCTCCCTTTTCATTAATAACAGCTTCGATGCCCCCTTTCTTGGGGACAACTTGAACATGACTGACCCATGGACTGTCAGAAATTGGATAAATGATGTTCGCGTCGAGGAGTTTCAGAACCTCCTTTCGAACTACCTCCTTGAGGTTAGGGTTTAGCCGGCGTTGAGGTTGCCTGATAGACTTGTAGTTTTCCTCCATATAGATATGGTGTGTGCAATAGGAGGGGTCAATTCCTTTGATATCAGCAATAGTCCACCCGAGTGCTGTCTTGTGCTTCTTTAATACCTCAAGTAACCTCGTTTCCTCCCTGGAATTCAGAGAAGAGGAAATAATGACAGGCAAATGGTCATTTTCAGCTAGGAAGGCATACTTGAGGTTAGAGGGTATTTGTTTAAGCTCGAGTTCAGGTGGTTGTTCCACTGATGGAATTGATTTTTGAGGTTTTCTGTCGAGTTCTTCGATTGGTGGCCGGTACGCTTGATAACCAGCCCTTCCTTTCTCTACGTACGCCAGCATGGCGTTAACTTCCGGATCCTCCACCTTTTCTTCTAGAGAAGTAAATAATACTTGCTCTAGCGGTTCAGTTTCAGCTTCCAAGATGGAAGATGGGGAATACATGTCCTCATCTGTAGCAAAATCGCTTTCCTCCTCCTCATCATCTGTGAATCCCACTGCCTTAGCATGAGGAGAAAAGTTTGAGCTTTTCTTCATCATTTTCTGCATGTCGAATTCAATCGTTTCATCCTCGTACCGAAGAGTGATTTTCCCATCATGGACGTCAATGATGGCTTTGGCGGTACTCAGAAACGGTCGACCTAGATCAGGGGAACCTCACATCGTCATCCATTTCGAAATGATGAAGTCAGCTGGAAAGATAAAGCGAGACACTCCAACTACCAGATCTCGGACTATGCCCATGGGCTTGATTTCTGATCTGTCTGCTAGTTGGAGTTTGAAAGGAACCGGTTGCATTTCTCCTCCTTTTACTTTCAAGAAGGTGGCGTATGGCATGATATTAATGCTGGCTCCTAGGTCGCATAGACCACTTCCACAGTCCACCCCACCATAAAACACGGGATCACGGGATTTCCCGGATCTGTTTGTTTGGGGGGAAGTGCTCGAAGAAGGGCCAGAGCATTCCTCTGTGAGGTGCACTGTTTCTTTCCCGGTTTCTTCTTTTTCTTTGTCAAGAGATCCTTTAGAAATTTGGCGTAATTAGGCATCTCTTGCAAAGCATCAAGTATAGGTATGTCGAGAGTCAGTTTCTTGAAAATGCTCAAGAATTTGGAGAACTGCTCATCTAGGTGTTTCTTTTTCATCTGTTGGAAATGGGAGTTCACTGTTTTTATGAGTGGAAGTTGGGATGTCGATTGTAACTCGAGATGGAGGTGGAGTTGCAGGAGTAGGAACTTGGATTTCTGAGGGAGGTGAAGCTGGTTTGGTAGTTTCTTCAACATTGATATAGGCCTCTTCATGATTTTCTTTTTCTTTTCCTTTGCTGGCGGCAAGTTCCCTTCCACTCCTTAAGGAGACTGCACACAAGTTTGTTGATTGAAATGTGCCATCGTCTATAAGGATTGAATTCGCTTGTTCCTTTGGATTGGGGTTAGTCTGTGAAGGGAATTGACCAGGTGGTCTTTGTTGAGTGAGTAACTGTTGAATCTGAGATTGCAAGGCTTTTTGGTCCTTGCGCAAAGCGGCAACCTCTTCTTGCGTATCTCTGGATTTACCCATCATAGCCTTGAACATCTCTTGCATTTGAGACATTTCAGACTCAGGATTCGAAGGAGGTGGAGTCGACTCGAAGAAGCTTCATTGCCATAAGGCTGTTGTTGATATTGCCTTTGGCCTCCTTGGAAATTGGACTGAGGTCTGTAGTTTTGGGATGTTTGTAGGGTATGTGGGTTTGGATATTTTCTGTGTTTGAGTAGCGAAGGTTGGATTGCATGTTACGTTGCCAAGGTTGTCTGTACCCTTGATTGTTGGTGATGTAGTTTGCCTCCTCCGCTGCTTTTAATTCTTGTAGTTGGGGGCATTGTTCATAGTCATGAGGCCCGCACATTGCGTACAAGAAATAGTTGGAGATGGTTGGGATAGAGGAGCATAGCCTGGAGGGGTAGTAGGTGATCGGAAATCATCGACTTAGCTTGCTGGGGGTAGGAATTCATAGCCATCTGCTCAACCACTTTCTGCAGAGTACTGACTTTTGTTGCCTGCTGAGCATTGCTCTCCATGAGTTGCTCATGGCTTTTCATCAATTGGTCGAACTTGTTATCACTCTCCCCAACATGATATAATCCTGGAGTACCGCTCCTTGATCCACCGGAGGCCCAATCTCTGATTTCCTCACAGAGAGATTCCATGCTGTTCAGAAATTGTGCTCCTGGCTTTTTCAGAATGTCAGCCCCTAACGAAGATAACACCATTGTTCTGCATGGACCGATCAAACCCTTGTAGAACAATTGTGATACTTGTTCTTTCGTCAGACCATGGTGAGGACAAGTAAGTAATAGACCTTTGAAACGGTCCCAAGTTTCACAAATATTCTCCGACCCTGGTTGCTTGAAATTATAAATTTCAGCAATCATCTCCAATGTTCGGCTCGGGGGTAGGAATTTGTCGTAGAACTTGGTGGCCATGTCGTCCCAGGTACCGATGGTACTCGGTGTTAGGCTATGATACCACTTGCTCGCGTTTCCCGTCAGGCTGTGTGGGAATAATGACAATCTTGCATATTGAAGTACTGCGTCGGTCGCAGTAAGACTGTTGGCATGTTGCAAGAATTTTGTAACATGTAACAGGTCTTCGTCTGGACTGGTGCCATCAAACATGCCCAACTCTTTCACACATCTGATTTGATGATATGGCTTCAGCTTCTGCCACTCATCGTATTCAGATGGGCTGAGGTGAGGAAGGATGATAGCAGGCTGCTGTCCTTGGTTAGACGACCTGTTGATATTTCGAACGGTCACTGGTGTAGATGCCATGTTAGCTTCCGGGTCAGAATCTATCACTGTGGTGGTAATGTTCTGTTGAGTTCGTCTCTGCCTTAGGGTACGCAGAACGGTTCTCTCGATCTCTGGATTATAACCGACCGTGTGATTATTGATATTTTCTGGGAGACTGTTTGACCTGGTAAAAGGCATTCACCACTCAAAACAGAGAAAAGAACTGGTTATGTGTTAGAATAATAAAAATGTTAGGAATTAGTAGACAGAAATTTAAAGTTAGTAGTTAGGGACAATGGAAAGAAATAACAGAAAATTGAAATGACAATGGAACGAAATGACAGAAATTTTAAGTTAGTAGTTAGAGACAATGGAATATTAAAGGACAATGGAAATGAAATGACAGAAATAAATGACAATAATATTAAGATGTTAGGAGTTAGATGTCCAAAGTCCGAAGTCAAATGTCCAAGTCAGATCAGAAGTCCGATGTCCAAGTCAGATTATTAACAAGATAATATTGACAGATTATTATAATATAACAGGTGAATTAACCGGGGCTTAGGGACTAGATTAAATCAAGTCCCCGGCAACGGCGCCATTTTGCAGAATGGATTTATCGTGAGTGATTAGTACTGGTGAAATTGATAAAAGAAAGAAATTAATACTCAAAATATCCGTCGGGCTGCAAATAAAAACCCGGTCGCAGTAGTATAGAAGACAGAAGCGGCCGGGGTCAAACCGTGGGACTTATAGCGAGATAAAATAGTTCCTAAGCTTGTCACAAAAGGGGGGAAGTTAATTGACTTGTTTTAGAGAAAATATTAAGCAGATTAGAAAACTGAGTGCAGATGAATTAAATGGAACTCCGGGTTTAGGTTTTATATAATCTGATTAATTATGCTATCTCTACCGGTTTAATTTATTAGTTTGGCAAAATTCCTGTTATTATCCTAAGGACTAAGTCATAGACCCTTAAGAACTCGTTTACCAGAAAATGCTCGGTCTAATCAAGGTTCGAGCAATACTATGTAAACGGACGTTAAATTCGAGGAATTATAATTGCATCTGAAAATACTAACCTATTAAATCATAATAAGCTTTCTCCAGATTTACGGCTTAATTAACCTGTCTATTTATCACCTGGTCTGATCAAAATAGACTTAGGAAAGCATGTTAATAAATTCATGTAATTTATTAAAATGGTGAGAGAAAACCTTTAAGCGTAACAAACTGTATTTATTTAACCGGTAGAAATATTGATTACATAACTAAAAAACCATAATTAAAACCCTTGCCCGGAGCAAATCCTCCTTAGCCTGACATATTAACTGGTAATAAGTCAGACAGAGGTTGGACGTAATAACAATACGAGATGCGTGGATGATGAATGGAGAAAATGAAGAGGAAGAAGAGTGGGAGCATACGTAGGATTTTTGTAACTGAAATGAGAGATTTTGAGTGTTGAGTTTGGGGTGGAACGTATATGAGCGTGAGTAGTTTTTGATGAAGTAGCAGTGGCTTTTTATAGAGGAGAGGAAGAAGAAGACCGATTGCAGACAGAGGTGGAAGAGCATTGATTGCTCATTAATTGCAGGGGACAGAGCTGAGGAAAATAAGGTGTCGACGGGCGAAGTAGGTGGATATGGCAGAAACAAGTCGACGGGCGAAGTCGACGCGAAGAAGAAAACTGGCGCGACTGATTTTTAGTCATGACCGCCTACATGTCCGCCCCATAACAGGCGGTTCTTTATGTGTGTCCGCCTGAACAACCGCCTAAAACTAGGCGGTTCCCTTGTCTCCGCCTTTCCTTCACGTCCGCCTAAACAACCGCCCAAAGCTAGGCGGTTCTCTCTTGCGTCCGCCTTCACTACCGCCCAAAGCTAGGCGGTTCTTCTTGCGTCCACCTTCACTACCGCCCACATCTAGGCGGTTGCTTGTGAGTCGTCCGCCTCCTCAACAGGCGGTTACACATGCGGTCACAAGCATAAGCATTGACCTATTTTCCTTCCGACTTTGACCGGCTCTAGATTTTTCGTTTGGACTCCGTTTTTCGAGCCGTTTGCGTCTATGCGTTCGTCTCTTCGTCTACTTCACTCCCGGCTTGGTTTTCCTCATGTTGAACCAATAAATTTGTGAGATAAACAATAAAACATAAACTAGAGGAAAACTAACCGAAGTGGAGAAATGAGCAAGAAAAGTGCTAATATTATATATGAAATACACCTATAAAACATGCTCATTTAGACACTTATCAATGGCGCAAGCCAAGGAGTCCACTAATGTCATCACAGGTATGACGATTACAACCGACAGTAAATTAGTGATTTATTGGGACTCGATGCTAATACGAGAGGTGATCTCAGGTACCTTTCCTGTTAATGGTGTTAGTGCTTCCATATTGTTCAACTCAGGGGCTTCGTATTCTTTTATTTCCTCGACATTCGCTAAGAAGCTGGGAGCCACCCCCGAACAGCTTTCAGACTTTTCAGTCACCCTTCCTTCGAAGGAGAAAGTAGGTTGCACCAGACAGTATACGGGGTTAGAGATCAGCATCATGACTGAGACCTTTCCCATCGACCTGATCGAGTTCAAGAACTTGGGTTTTGTCATTATAGTGGGCATGGATTGGCTGCAGAAGCATAGGGGCCGCCTTCATTGTGCAGAGTATCGACTACTACTGAAGGGGCCGAGCGGCAAGACAGTGTCATACCGCAGTGTGAGGAGAGAGCCGACTGTCAAGATCGTGTCAGCACTGTCCCTGATGAAGGATGTTAGGAAGGGCCGACAAGCCTTCCTCTGTTATGTACAGGACACGAGACAGAACGACTTGACAGACGTAGACATTCCAGTCGTGGTAGATTTTCCCGACTTATTTCCTGATGAGCTGCCAGGCATGCCGCCTGTGCGTGAGGTTGAGTTCGCCGTCGACTTGTTGCCAGGTACGGGCCCCATTGCTAAGGCACCCTACCGTATGGCACCGGCTGAGATGAGAGAGCTGAAGCTACAGCTGGAGGACCTCCTCGACAAGGGATTCATTCGACCTAGTGTTTCTCCTTGGGGTGCTCCAGTACTGTTTGTCAAGAAAAAGGACGGCAGTATGCGACTCTGCATCGACTACCGCGAGCTGAATGCGGTTACAGTCAAGAACAAGTACCCATTGCCACGAATAGATGATTTATTTGATCAGCTGAGAGGGGCCAGTGTGTTCTCGAAGATAGATCTCAGATCTGGCTACCATCAGATTAGGATTGCAGAGGGCGACATTGAGAAGACAGCTTTTAGGAAACGGTATGGACACTACGAGTTTACCGTTATGCCGTTCGGATTGACGAATGCGCCAGCCATATTCATGGATTTGATGAACCGTCTCTTTAGAGAACAGCTTGATAGTTCAGTTGTAGTCTTCATCGACGATATCCTGATCTATTCTAAGACCAAAGAAGATCATGAGTTACATTTGAGACAGGTGTTGAATATTATGAGAGAGAACCAACTGTATGCCAAACTCTCTAAGTGTGAGTTCTGGTTGGATAGCGTGTCATTTATAGGACACATTATATCAGCTAGCGGCATATCTGTAGATCCTGCTAAGATTGAGGCAGTAAAGAGTTGGCCAAGGCCGAAGACAGTCACAGACGTCCGTAGCTTTCTGGGTTTGGCCGGTTATTATCGAAGGTTCGTGAAGGACTTCTCCAAGGTGGCCAAACCGATGACGAGTCTAATGAAGAAGGAGTCCCAGTTCTTATGGTCTGCAGAGTGTGAGCAGTCCTTTCAGACACTGAAGGATCTCCTGACATCGGCGCCCGTTCTTACTATCCCTAAGGGCACCGATGGGTTCGAGGTATATTGTGATGCCTCTGGAACCGGTCTAGGCTGTGTGCTTATGCAGCACGGGAAGGTAGTTGCCTACGCATCCCGACAACTGAAGAAGCATGTGGTGAATTACCCCACACACGACCTTGAGTTAGGCGCACCAGTCTTCGCTTTGAAGATCTGACGACATTATCTATACGGTGTGACAATCACTATCTACTCTGATCACAAGAGTCTACAGCATCTCTTCTCTCAGAAGGAGCTGAACATGCGACAGAGAAGATGGGTCGAGTTCTTGAAGGACTACGACATAGACCTGAGGTACAAAGAGGGCAAAGCGAATGTAGTTGCCGACGCCCTGAGCCGCAGAGCTCATTCATTGTTTACACTATTAGCGAGCAGCAGTATGATTGATGAGATACAGGCTGCACAGGAGAGTGATCTGTATATGGAGAGCATCAAACAGAAAATGTCAGAGGGTTGTTTTGAGAGACAGAAGTATGATTTCGAACTATGTAATGATGGCATGATACGACTGAATGGCCGATTATGTATTCCGGAGTCCTCTCCTGACCTGAAGGAGAAGATACTCCAGGAGGCTCATTGCTCGTCCTTATCCGTCCACCCCGGTTCTGCGAAGATGTATAAGGATTTGAAGGTTCATTTCTGGTGGAGCGGGATGAAGAAGGATGTAGCTGAGTACGTGGCTAGATGCTTGACTTGTCAGAAGGTTAAGTTTGAGCATAGGAGACCCGGAGGTTTAGTGTAGTCTATGCCTATTCCTTGCTGGAAGTTCGAGGACATCTCGATGGATTTCGTTGTTGGTCTCCCATCGACTAAGGGAGGATTGAACACGATTTGGGTCATTGTAGACCATCTGACGAAGGTGGCAAAGTTTGTTGCTATGAAGGATACCTGGAACGTTTCGAAGTTAGCGGACTTGTTCCAGAAGGAGGTGATCCGGCACCATGGTGTGCCAAAGACTATTGTAATACCCCGAATTTTTGTAACCCTAATGGAAACCATAGTTGTTTAGGAATTATTAGAGAACACGAGAAAACCCTAGAGGTCGGGAATCAACCAAGAAACCTTGGAGAAACCCTAATTCAGAAAGTTCCAAAAAACACTGAAATTCAGGGAGTTACTTAGAGTTCAATAAGCCTCGGTCAACTGTGGTCAAACCTTGGTCAACCTTGGTCTAACCTCAGTCAAATATTGGACAATGGTCAAACCTTGGTCAATGGTCAACTTTGACCATGATGATGCAGTGGTGATGCAGTGATGATGTAGTGATGATGCAGCGATGATGTCAGCATGACATAATGATGATGTAAGCGTCGGGGTGTCAAGAGATGATTAGTTACACATGGTCCAATCAAGAGAAGCCTTGTGTCATCTTCATTAATGACTAAACTCCCTTAGGTGTCACTTGATCATTCGACAACAGTTGGAACCAATGAGGGTGAAACACGTGTCATAACCTTATTAATTATTCTTGTCCTTATATAATCATGAAGATGATAAGGCTTATCATCTTAATAAAGAGGGGCGGCCACACATGGAGGGTGGAGATTAATCCAAGCAAAATATCTATGATCCAAGGGCTGTAAGTGAAGACATCTTTCTTAACCTCATCACTATTCACTATTCTTGTCTTATTCTCATTATTAGCCATGCCACTTGTCTCCTTCATTTAATATGGCCGGTTACACATGAATGGATGGGATTAGAGCTTGGCTAGGTGTCTCTCATCTAAGGCCTCCTTAAGGATAAGGCTTATCTCTTTAATCATTACACTTAGTTAATGAACTAAAATGAACTCTTTTTGGAGTCCACTCACGCCATCTATAAGAGGGAGCTGGGTTCTGATTTCCTTGCCTTCTACACACACCCTCACGCCATTAGAATACCATAGAAGCTCATAGAAGCAACCCCACCATAGAGAAGAGAATTCAAGCTAGAAATCAAGGAAAAACAAGATTTCAAGGAGGGAGAAGCAGCTGGTGACCTTGGGCGAATTGGTTGGTGGAAGAAACTGATTCAATTAGCTAAGGAACTTGTAAGGTCGTGGCTAGAATGGAAAAGAGAGTCCAGGTAACACTTATGCTCACCATTTCTTTCTTTAAACCCTGATTTTGAGCTTTAACTCTTGTTGATGGTAACTTCCGAACCCTAGCTTCTCTTGAGCTTAAATTTTGATAGTGTTCTTAGATAGGCATTACTAGACTAATCTCAAAAATTCAGGCGAAAATACCTTTGGGAAGTAGGATAATATCTAGGAAACTTTTAGAAAGGAAAATTGTGTTTAAGTGTGGTTTTGTTGCTTGGTTTAGCCTTGAAAGGGTTGGAATGATATTGGTTTTACTATTTATCAGAAAATATGATGTGGATATCTTAACCCCTTTTCTAAGGTTGATGGTGTTGTAATATTCTTCTGGAAGGTTTTGGGAATGACTTTTGAGTTATCTTTGTGTTGAATGTTGATTTATGACTGATAAGAGATTGAGCTGGTTTCTGGTTGAGTGAATGGTATATTCATGGAAGGAGCTTATTATTACATGAATTGTGAAGAATCTATTCAAGAGTTGTACTACTTATTTGATCATGATTATGAATGTTGGATTGGAAATTGTATTGTGTGTGATACTATGTGATGGTGGACTTGTTGGTTGGTTGGATGGTGATATTGAGAAAGGCTATGGTTAGCCTCATTGAGAAAAGCTATTTGAGCAACTGAATATTAAGTCATTTTATGGCTTGCCGTATTGGCGACTGATTATTAGACTCCTACCAATGAATTGGGGTCGTCCTATGATCTACTCTTTGAGCTATGGTTAGCCTTAGGGGGTGTGCACACTTAAGGACATAGGGCCAGAGAATTGAGATTTGTGGATTTCACTTTGTGATTCCAGTGGGGTGTTGAGATTTAACCGATTGACGAGGTATGAATGTGATGGTATTCCAAGGGCAGGTAAACTCTTCTGTGTGATATACTCTTATTGCATTCCTCTGCTTGTGTGATGATGTTGGATGCTTATTTGTTATGCAAAGAGTTTTAAAGAGAAAATTAATTTTACAGGGTGAGGTAATTGTTACTCAGTTTCGCTGATTTTGTGCAACCCCTTTGTGTGTTTGTTTGGATTTATGGTTGCAGGTGAAGTTAAATCTTTGTGTGATATTGCTATTGAGCTTGGGACAAGGGAACACGCCGACATAAGTAGGAATTTTATTTATTTGTAAGTGGCAAACTCCTTGGAGCATATTCCGGGAGTTAGGTTGTAGGTGGATTAGCCTTAGCATCCACACTAGTTGGTGTGGGTGTGGCGGTAGCACTCCGGTTTGGCTTAGGTGTTATTTAGTCTTCCGCTGTAAAATATTGTAGGAAGTTGTACAAAAAATAAATAAATTAGGGTGTAAAAACCGGGGTGTTACAACTATTGTTTCTGATAGGGACCCTCGATTTTTGTCCAGATTCTGGGGACAGGTTCAGGAAGCCTTGGGTACGAAGTTGAAGCTTAGTACGATGTTCCATCCACAGACCGACGGTTAGAGTGAGAGGACCATCCAGACACTGGAGGACATGCTGAGAGCATGTGCCTTAGATTTTCAGGGGAGCTGGTTAGAGCGTCTACATTTGATAGAGTTCGCCTACAACAACAGCTACCACTCCTCGATACAGATGCCACCGTTCCAGGCACTTTATGGTAGACCGTGTAGGACTCCTTTATGCTGGGATGAGGCCAGCGAGACTACGCTCCTAGGACCAGAGTACCTAGAGCAAATTAAGGAGGATGTCCTACAGATTCGCAAGAACATGAGGGCAGCTCAGGACCGGCAGAAATCATATGCAGACACCAGGAGGAGGGACATTGAGTTCACTACCGACGATATGGTATTCCTTAGAGTGTCACCTATGAAGGGGATATTCCGGTTCGGGCAGAAGGGCAAGTTGAGCCCGAAGTATGTTGGACCTTATGCGATTAGGGAGCGAGTGGGCCCGTTAGCCTACAGACTGGATCTACCAGCAGAGCTCGGGAGGGTGCACGACGTCTTTCACGTTTCACAGTTGAAGAGGTATGTGCCCCATCCATCGCACATTTTACAGCCAGAGACTTTAGAGTTGGACCCCGCTCTACGATATGAGGAAGTACCACTCCGCATTCTCGACACGAAGACAAGACAGACTAGGAACAAGACCGTTAGCATGGTCAAGGTTCTCTGGTCGAACCATGAGGTGGAGGAGGCTACATGGGAGTTAGAGGAATCAATGAGAGCGAAGTACCCAGCACTCTTCGAGTAGTAGCTGTGATACTTGTACGGGTTCGTGGTCAAACCCTTTTTTTTAAGGGGGGTAGACACCACTTGGCTTGCGCATATGTTATGCATTTGGTTTTGTTTTGTGGTGTGTTTTTGTTGGTATGCTGCGACATACATGTTGTTGATGATACATTTTATGTATGTGTCTTAGTGCACCTGGTTGAATATATATATAGTACCGCGGAGTACTTTTGTTGATGGATTATATGTGCACCTTGTTTAGTGCTATGAAACGAATGAGTTTATACCATGAGGTTTGGCTACTTGATATATGCTGTATGTATAGACTAGGTCTGAACCTAGTGGGAGTTACTCCCTAGCAATGGACTGTTTGGTTACTTAGTGGAACTTGATTCCTTAGGTGAACTGTAGATGATTAAGGACTTCGGGACGAAGCCTTTTTAAGGGGGGTAGACTGAAATACCCCTAATCTTTAAAACTTAATTAAATGATCTAAGAGGGTTAATAAACATCTAAATATTATTGGGGAACAATCTAAAAGATCTCAACAAGGCGAGACACGCCTTAATATCGGTAAAGTAAAAAATGTGCTTTAAAGCACCATAAAGATTGTATGACCTCAAATAGGATCTAAAGTGGATTCCTAAGTATTATAATGAAGCAAGAAACACAACAAAACTGTTCTCAAAGAAAACTAAGCTCAGGAACACCCTGTGACACAAAAAGGTGCACTAAAACACCTTAAAGCACGTTTTTGTGAAATTGCCTTCTAAATTGGTTTTTAATGGGCTTAAAGGTTATAATTACCTGTAAATATGATATTATATCACATTATATCATATTAGGAATTTAATTCCAGAAATTTACAAATTTTTACAAATTTAATATTAAAATATTAATAAAACCCTAAAAGGAGGCCTGTTTGAGTCAATATTGACCAAGTAAGGTCAATGGTCAATTAATGACCCATTTGACCTCATGGCTGTCGGAATGCAAGGAGGTGGGAAGACAGCTCACAAAACATTGATTGACAATTAGCTACCTAATACCAATTTGCAATAGTAAACTTACCTTTTCAATAATTTAAGCTCATTTCCAATCATTCCCTTGCCTCTTGTCCGATTCCAGCCATTCCAGCCGAGCTCCCTCCCTTCCTAGAACCTCTCAAGCCTTGTTCTTGAGCATGGAAGGCAGATCTAACTCCTAAGCTCTTAAGGTAAGGTTTTAAGGTCATTTTAGCTCTTTTTCTTCATCTTTTCACTACCTACACTTAGATTTCGTGGCTCATCAATTCCTATGGCTCATTCTCAGTGTTCTAAGGTTAGAACAACATCCAAACTTGGCTTAAGCAAGTCTAGGGGCCAAGGTTGCTCAAATTTGTATTTTAAGGTAAAAACATACCTTAAGCTTCTCTAGTCTTCAAGCGATTTTCTTCCTTTGATTTTTATGAGTTTATACACTCATAATCTTCATATTTACATATTCATTCAGTTGGTTAGCCATTTGGAGCAAGGGTGGCCGAGATCCAAAGGAAATACCCTCTTTTAAGGCATTTTGCCAAGGTAAAATCAATTACCATAGCAGCTTGTTGTTGTCTAGCCATTTCCTATGTTGATGTGGTGAATTTAACACCATTAGGTGTGCTTGGTACAGGCCGAAACCCATTGGAACTTCCCTTGCATTTTTAAGGTGATTTTTGCCTTAAATCTTACATTAATTGTTCCTTATGGTTAAGCTCAAGCTTGGAGTATAACCATATCTTATTTTGGTGTATTAAACATGTCTAAATAGTGTGGTGAATTTACCTCTAAGCTTCCGAGTTCATACAAGGAGAAATCAAGGTATAAACACCTTAAACTTATGATTTTTATGATTTTTATGATTTTTAAGCACATATATAAATTGTGCCGAGAGTGGAGTTTAAAATATGGGTTATATTAACCTCGAAATGGAAAAAAATGACTAAGATAAATTAAGCTAGTCATTTAAGAGATTTAGTTAACATAATGGTCAAATTATGACATTATGTGGAAAAATATTTAAACTAAAGTGAGGCCGTGAGTTTATGTTATATTTTGAGACATTAAAAGTGTAATTTATTTTGCAAGTTCAAGGTTGTAATAAGGCCATGTCATTAGGCCATTTTAATTTTAGTTTATAAGCTTATTTAGTTAAATTTATGCTTATATAATTAAGTTTGGGCCAAACCGTAATTACTGGAAATTAGAAAGACGTGGGCTTAATTTAGAGGAATTTAGGTTTTTTAAATGAATTTAATAAAAATTATAACCTTTTATAAAGTTTTGTGTCAAAATTGTAAAAATAGAAAAGTATAGGGTATTATTGGTGATTACCAAAAGTTTGGTTCCCATTTGGTATTAGAAGTCAAAGTTGACTATATAGGAAACTTTGACAAATTTTGGAGAATTTAAGAAATTAAAATACTACCTTATATTAAGATAGTTATTAAATTGTAAAAGATTTTTAAGAGATGGGGTTATATTGTGATTTCTGAAAACTTGGGGTACTAAATGGAATTTAGAACAGTCCTTAAGTTATTAGGAATTATTAGAAGTTTATTTGGCTAAATTTGGAGTTTATATGAATTATATAAGTATAATACATGGTATTTTATAACATTGTTACAAATGGGTAACATATGGGTAAAAACCGAGATTTATAGAAAGTATAAGGTTAGGAATAATATTTATAACCTTTTGGTATAGTTTGGTAATTTTTGGAGTTATATATAAGGTTTTATAAAGATATATGTATAATATATAGTTTTAATGGAAATAGAAAACTATGTATTATAAATTGGGAAGATTTTGAATATATACAAAGTTTGGTGATGGGAGTTTAATTAAAACAGTCCTAGGGTCTGTTTGAAAATTACAGCCTTTAAAAATTATAGGTTATAATTATATTAAGGTTTAAGGATTATAATATAAGGTATATATTATAAGTGTAACAATGAAATATAATTTGGGATTGATTTGTGATTTATAGAAGTTTAATGGTTTATAGTTGAAATACCCCGAACTTAAACATAAGGATTAAAATTAATCTAATACGTATTTAAGGGCCTAATGGTACCTAATTAATACTGGTAAGGAAAAATAAATCCAAAAGAAATAAAGAAACGCTTTAAAAGCGGAAAACGCTAAATAAGCGTTAAATAACCATAGGAGGTATGAGACCTCGGTTAGAGTATTATAGGGATTCTAAAGGTTTAATAAGACCTAAATAATATATGGGAACAACTCCCGAAGAAAACAGATTCTTAAAACGGATTAAAACCACTAACGAACCTTAAAGCGCGTTTTTCGAGGAAACCGGGAAAACGTGTCTTTAAGCGGGTCAAATAGGCTCGTAACAATTTTGGTCAACTAAATAATCATTAATAAATATTAGTGAAGCTTTAGAACCAATAAAATCAATAAAACGAGAAATTAGTAAAAACCGTCAAAAACGGGAAGTTGTGGGGTAGGAACATAAATAATCAAAACTTATGTGTCCAATATTGCAAATAAAATTTCAAAACCCACAAGTGGGATGTGTGTGGTCCGATTTTTGAGGCCCCTCACACTCTCTCACACACCCTATTAATTTCCCCTTACTCACAAAACAACAAAAGTAATAAAACTACTACTTTCTACTTTATTACTCTCACACTCTCTCTCCTCTACCATTCTCTTCTCTCACGTAATACCCATCCCCCTCACTCTCTCTTTCTCCTTTCTCCTTCCCAAACCGATGGCCATGGAGAATTAGCAAAACTCACACAAAACCCCTCTTCTCTCCTCTTGTAACTCCCCCAAATCTCCTCCAAAAATTACAAAACTTGTACCATTGGAATCCTCTCCTCAAGAGCTACATTCCTATCTTTTCAAAAATCGAAAACAACAACTTTCATCTCCATGGGTATGGAGCATTTGGAGCTTCAAGACTACCACTAGAACCACCTTGTTCTAATGAGGTAAAAATATTCTTAAAAACTTCATCTTTTTCTAGCCTTATGGGCAAAACGAAAATTTAGCTAAACCCTTGTTTGGTTCCTTTTGTACCCAGCCGATTTTGGCTTCTTTGAAGGAGTAGAAACATTGTTCTTAAGCTCCTCTAAGCTTCATCTACACCCTTGGAAGGTAACATGTTTCTAAACCCTAGAAATTACTTCAAAACATTAATGTAATCTAAGGGTTAGTCTTGGTATTGAAATGTGTATGTGAATGGGTTATAATGTTAGATTTGTGAAGTGCTATAACCGGTAGAGAGAGAGAGAAGGAAGAAGCAAGAGGAAGAAAGGAAACTAGAAGGAGAAAGAAGGTAATTGCACTCTTTCCTTGTGTAGCTTGGTAATGAGTAATGTAACAGATTTTTAGAAGTTAAAATTGGTATTGTAAATTGGTAGTGCAGTGGTAGTGTAATGTGTAGGAGAAAACATGTGTTTTAAACCTTAAAAGGCATTTTAAAACTTGTTAAAACCTAAATGGGAATTAAGGCTTGAGTGCAGGAATTTAAGGTTGTTTAGTGTGGTATTTTGTATATGAGAATGGGTATATTGGTATTGGTTGTGAACAGGTGGTATGGATCAATAATGTGAGTGAAACCATGTGGAGAATGTTAATAATATAGGGGAGACTATGTCAAATTTTATCTAGGAATTTGAGGACTTACGTGTTCAAGATGAGAAAACAACCTAGGTAGTGACTAGGTGTATGTGGAGAGTATAATGGGAGCGTTTAGTAGCTTGTAACAGATTTGGGTATGATTTGTTAATGGGATGTAACTAGGAAGTGAATGGATGTATTTTGGGATACTAGGAGTAGCATTAGTTGAGGAAGTAATGGAGGAAATAAGAACCCCAAAATCTGTAACAAAGTGTATAGAGATACATTGGAGAAGTGTGGAAGAATTGGTGACAAGAGTGTTGAACTTGGGTATAGATATTGTAGTGGCTTGGGAATGAATTGGAGGGTAAGAAAATACATTGTAGATTTTGGAAATGGCATTAGGAGATGAGAATATGCATGGGGGAAGTAGGAACAAAAATCTGTAGCATTGGAGGATGGAAAACTATTGTAAGTGTGGAAAGGAAGTGAGGAAATTGTGTAAGTTGATTGATGGATTGAGTAAGGAATTTGGTGGATGAACTAAGGCAATTTGGAGGGCCTAGGTAGTGTTTAAACATGGGGGATTACATGTAAAAAGATTGGAGAAACAATGGGTAAAGTATAGAACTGAAAACAGAAATAAAAATGCAAATACTGGGCCGGACCGACCTTGGGACCGAACTTGCAAGGTCGGTCGAGCCCAGATTTACAAAGACGGGAAAGCTTCTGGAATGGACCGAACTTGCGACCGGACATGCAAGTTCGGTCGGACCAGAGAAATTCCCCCGTCTGTAACCTACTGGAATGGACCGACCTTGCGACCGGACTTGCAAGGTCGGTCGACGCAAAATTTTTCCGTCTTGTAAGCTACTGGAATGGACCGACCTTGCGACCGGACTTGCAAGGTCGGTCGAGCTAAAATTTTCCGTTTTGTAAGCTACTGGAATGGACCGACCTTGCGACCGGACTTGCAAGGTCGGTCGGGCTAAAATTTTCCGTTAAGTAACACACTGGAATGGACCGACCTTGGGACCGGACGTGCAAGGTCGGTCGGCCCTGGAATTTTCACCCGATGTAGTCTACTGACTTGGACCGAACTTGCAAGGTCGGTCGGGTCAAAACATACAAAAAAAAAACTATAGGATTATAACTAGTATATATATATATATGTATACCCACCTATACATATGTATATATATATATATATTATATATATATATATATATATATATATCTATTATATGTAAGTAAATCATGGACAAGTAAAGAAAAGGAAGTAAATGGAATATAAGTGTAAAGAATGTAAAGACTTAGTAAGTATGAATTAGGAAATGTAAGTGTAATCGAATTGAGTTCATGATAGTTAGAGTAATCATTCGGTTATATGTATATCATAGGAATTTGATTTGTGAACACCGGAGGAACGTTGGATACAAGTACAACGGTGAGAGGTATGATTTCTTCATGCCCTGTATCCTAATCTGGTTACCCCGATTTGTGTGCTTATTTGATCACCTAATAAGATAAATGCATGAATCGGATTATATTGCACCTACCTGTGCTTGTTCACATTGTTCTTGACATTTGTCCTGAACAATAGTTTGTATAATTCATGAAACATATGAATGATGATGTTGTGTAATGTATTTTGTAGTGTACTCGTATATTGCACTGAATTTTGTATGGAGTGTATATGAGCTTTGTATTGTATTATTGTGGCTTGAATGAATGACTTCTGCTAATTCCTAACCACCTAACTCCTAACTTAAGTGAGTAAACCGGAATGAGTAGAAGTCCGATATAGCTTCGGCCACGCGTGAGGATGCGGAGTCACAAGAGGTTGGCTGCAATTCATGACTCTTAAACTGGTCCGCGGCCCAAATCCCTTAAATGGGTAGCATCCCGGATTGGTGAGTCAAGTAAATCCCGGAGGTGGGACGGTTTAGTCCCCAGGGCCGGAGGTCCCGATGACTTAACTTGAGTAAGAGTAAGAGTAGGTAAGTATGGATCCGTAAGTATGTATGAGTATGTAGGTGTATGTATGGAGTAAACGAGTAATATCCACCCGATTAACCCGGGTGGACCAATGAAGCTAACAAGAACTGTACTTGTGTATGAACTGAGTATGTGTATTCGGAAGAAGGTGAGTGTGTATTGGATGTTTATATTGTATTCCCTGTATGTAATGAAGTGTATGTATGTATGCTTGCGTAAGTATTCTTGTATTGTGTATAAGAGCATGTATGCATGTATGTTTGAATGAAATCAACCGCATGTATACGACCAAGTGGTCGGCGTACCCTCACTAGTACGCGGGGTATGCGGTTATCATGCTCGGCGAAAGCTGACCCCTTCGGGGGACATTTTTTTAGTGTGCAGGTACCCGTAGCGAATATGGTCAAGGAAGAGACCGGAGGCACACCCTTGTACTTAGAAAGTAAGTAGTTGTGAGGAAATGGGTAGATGTAGACTCTTAGAGAGTATGTATGAACTTGGAAGGGACATTATAAATGTATAAGGATCCTAGTAGACTCGGTTAAGTATATTGTAATGTATGGATTATGGAGGAGTAAGTATTGAATGGAGCATTGTTGTATTTGATTGATGAATGGAGTATGTATTATAGATGTGTAGTACTCGGGATTCCGGTCCATCAGACCGATGCTGTAAGCAGTAGTAGTAGCCTTGTTAGACACGTGGGTGGTTAACGGCATTGTATCACCCATAGTATGTAAGTAAGTATCCGCTGCGTGTATCTGACGTGTAAGGAGATTGGACGGTAAGCATGTATTAACGGTAGGGGTGTTACAAAAAGTGGTATCAGAGCGAAGTGTCGCTCTAATGACTGGAAATACCGAGTTTAGGGAATACCGAGTTAGGAAGTAGAAGCTTAGGGCTAAGGGCTGAGTGTTAGCATTAGAGATATGCTGGTTAGGAACTCCCGGTGAGTACCGGATACCTGCAATACCAGTCCCGCCCGCCGCAAACCCCACTATATAACTTGGGAAAGGACGCCAGAGAGAAGAAAAGTCTTCTCATACTCGGGGGAACCCGATCTGGCAGTTGTGAAGCAATCACACGGTAAACAAGAACCGACATATGGTAGATTCCAAGAACTGAGAGTCCCGGAGATGGATTCCGGTTGAACCACAACACCCGCACTTAATAGCGGTAGGAAGGGCACTCCAACCACGAGGAGGCCACAACTTACAACAGCATGGGGCGACGTGCTTAGCAGTCGCGAAACCTAGCTAGTCAACCAACAGCAGGACAGAAGCACTAACCGTGCAACGGAATGAAAACGGGAGCAGTAACGGAACCCGAGACACAAGTCGACGAGATAGTAATACTTGAATAATACCACCAACGGTATGCTAGCCGACTAAGGACATAGTCGGAAGCAGTTAACTCCAAAACTATAATGCCATTAAGGTTGCAGTACCTGGGCAATAAGCTCAGACAACTACAAGAACAACCATGAGATACAATCCAATAGGACTACAAGCGTAGTACCTAAACAAGGAAGGCTCAGTAACCACCACAAATGTGTGGGAACGAGCCACAAGGAACGACACTAAACCAAATAGAACGGGAACCTCCAAGGAGTGGAGGAGTACCCAGATCTACGACAGCCATGTCTAGACCACCAAGAAGCTACCTAAAGGAGCGAGTATACCAATTATAGATCAATAATATCAAGGTAAGAGTCAACGAGACTATCAAATACGAGTGGAAACCATACCATGATCGGTATAGGATTACTCAAAAACCACCAGTACCACGCACTTGCCACGGCAAGTGCAGTAAGGACAGGAACATGCGGAGAACCCCAACACGTCACAAGCACATAGGAACGTGCTGTGACCGTAATGAGGCAACTACAGGAATAAACATCCTAAAGCAGGAGGAATGAAACTATAGGAAGGCCTGATGGCCCGACCACTGTGTTTAGAACATACCAGTCAGCGAGAAGCTGGACTTGGTCAAGATTTTGAACATGGCTATGCCATGAAGAACTTCTTTTAACACCGAACCATAGTTTTCAAACCAAGTTTTCTTTCAAAACCATAAACCTTCTTTTAAAACCTTGGATTTTAGAACCAGACCAACAGCATTACGGTGAGTATC
This sequence comes from Limonium bicolor, assembly GCA_023374045.1. NCBI lineage: Eukaryota > Viridiplantae > Streptophyta > Magnoliopsida > Caryophyllales > Plumbaginaceae > Limonium > Limonium bicolor. Next base: position 489,140,314 of record CM041776.1, read on the forward strand.
AAAGAATGATACAAGAGGAGTTGACAATAGAATACTTCACCTAGGCGTGTGGCGAACACTACGAGTGTACCCGTTACGGGATGTGGGACCACTGCACTCCGAAGGAGCTTGCGGGCCCGACATATAGTTGGGTAAGTGGTAACGTATCAATATGGCACCCCACGTATGTATACATGTAGTGTGCGACGCACGGGAAGTAGTCAATTCCGTTCTACGGACCATGAGTAAGTTCAAACCAGAACAGCTGGACACCTCAGACGACCAAGTATCAAGGAACTCAGAGAATCCATCGGAAAATAAGGAGTAAGGACTAAGAAGTGCAAAGAGCACAGACCGATAAGTATAGACATTGGATATGTCTCAAGGACATCAAGCAAATATATGACAGCTGGAAAGTATACCCAACCTAAACACAGCAAGGCAATCGCCTATAACGTGAATACCACAATGCTCAACAAACGGGACAGGGTTCCCAAGAGCAACCCCAAGATTACCACAAGTATACTCCATCATTGAAGGGAATACCAAACCTAGTCTTAAACACTAGGAACATGCATAAACAGTCTACCCAAGGACGGGAGACGTCATGACACAAAAAGGGACAACTCAAGTACAATACCACAAGACGGTACAGTGGACAACATATCATAAACATTAGCCGGATGTAACGGCACGGCTACCAACACCCAGGAGCGATCCTTGAAGGGTGTTTGCGTTAACAACAGCTGAACAAGCGTAACGATATGAGCACGAGAGCTAAAACGAACACTCGGTTAGGACACCGAAGGGATTTCACTTAACAGGAAATGCCCTAAGATACTGAGAGGCACCTATTAATACCATTTGCCTAAAAAGGCCTCCTATGAACGGAAGCGTGATACCACGACTAACCATGGAGCCCAATAATACCTCCAACCTATGACGGTATACATGGAGTGGAAACATGTATAAGCAGCTTGCAAAGAGCATAGCTTGCAGTAATATGGCTCTAAAGCCATAAACCTGATGCGTTGTGTAACCTTAAATGGTTGCAAAACCCACACCATTACTAACAAGACTTGCAAGAAATATTGCCTCATACGACAAGAAATCAACAACTGGACCATAAATTCAAACCCAACATCCTGAGTGGCTTGGAGTAATGGCCAACCTAATGTCACTGTCACTAGGGCATCAGCCTAGTATACAGTTGACGGAGTTCTTAATTACCACCATGCCTTCTGTAGCAATGGTAGCACAGAGGCATAAGAATCATGATAATGCCAACATTGGCCTAGTCCACACTTGGACACTACGAGAAACCCAAGGGAGGGTACCCCTCGTTAGCCTAAGACCACCAATGTGGTGAAGATGTGGACCCTGAGAAAGGCTCCCATCTATTATAACAGAAAAGCCTACGCATATAGATATTGCCAAGGGATGATGGGATAAGGAAATGAGATTTCCAAACCATTATGACTTAAAGGAGTAAGCATACTCCATAAGCACCCAAACATGTGGTGGACCATTGGGTAAACACCAACATAGCAAACCTTGTCATTAGACCCATGAGTGGAGACAGACCCCTCAACAAGAACTTTCATTTGTCAATGACAGAGTACTCTTCAATTGGAGAATGGGACCAGAAAACCCTTGAAGCTTCATGGGATGTCCCGGTGATGTACATACAAGAATAAAACCGCACAGCTAGAGCCTATAACCAATGCTCAGCTTTGGGAGGACAGTAATCGTCAAAAACAATCAATGTGAGTGCACATTGCACACCATGAATGACCAACGCTCAAGAGAGCTTGTAACCCGGTAAATTGCCTTATCCGTGGTCAACCAAGATACTTGGTAAATTGTATCACAAATGATGATAGAATGTGAGGTAAGTTAACCTACACATAAAACCTAAAATGGAAGAACATCTCCACATTGGGAAGATATTAATATTGTGGTATGCTACAACAACCGTCATACACACGAACATTGGAAACCCCAAGGTATACATACCATAAGGGAATGGTGCCAATGACAATGACAATGAGTAAAAAGAAACTATCATAGTAACAGAAACAGTAAAAACGATGTTGTATAATGAGTAAGAATACGGTGCGCAACAAGCGACCGATATGAGGAAGTAGTAGATAATGACACGGAGTATAAGTACGAGATGACAGGCAGAAATATTATTTTCCATCACATAAGTGACTTACTGTCAAGCGTTTACGCCTCTGCACTCTGTATGACTGAGTGTTTTGGCATTGCACTTGTTCAGCTAAGGATCTAATGAGATGGCTAGGGATATGGAGAATGTAAACCGTAATAAATCTTTCCTTTCACCACAAACATGGCATAAGCCAGTCAAGCAAGACTAGTAACATACAGTGCGGCCTAAGGCCAAAGAAGCACGAAGAGTGTACTACACACTAATAATCACAAGATGTGAATTCCATTGGAATATAAGGTGAAAGGAGATACGAGAAAGTCACTAGGGCCGACGCATAGAAAATGCAAGGTCATACAAGTAAAGAACACTTGTACTGAACCAGGAGAACTGGTATAATTCAGAAGCTACTGACAACAGAGGAAGTACTACAACTAAGTAGTGACTTAACCTCGTCCGACAATAAGTCAGAAGAGCTTAGCGAATGATCGTGAAGGTACAAATAGTGGGTATACTAGATTACCAGAGAGCTGGTTATAAATCTCAAACTCATTGAGTTCAACCACGGTAAAAGAATACCGCATTTGTCTAGTAAACCTTATTCCCATAATCGACGGAGTAGAAGGTGATGTATAGCACATTAAGGATAACAAGAAGGGTGAATAACCCGAGTTATTAGTGAAATACCCCAAACTTATTAAACACGGATTAAATATCAAATCATATTAATTAAGGCCTAAACATGCCTTAAAAGTCAACTGAGAACAACAGTGGTCAACATAAAACAAGATGTTGCACCCTTTAACTGTTAAGGGTAAATAAATACCCAAATGGACTATGTAGGACCTAAAAATTTGTCCTAAGTCTATTAACATAATATTAAACATATTATAATTGTTGGGCAACACTCCAACACAAAGAAAAAGCACTTTCATGCTTCAAGGTCAAAAAGGGCAAAAATGTGCTCTAAGAAACCTTAAAGGTCTAATGACCTCTAAATGATATAAAATTTAATTACATGATCAAATATCATGTAAGGAACACAACAAAACCGTTGTCAAAGAAAACGGAGCTCAGAAACACCAGACAACACAAAATGTGCGCTAAAACTCCTTAAAGCACGTTTTTGTGGAATTGTCTTTTAAATTGGTTTTAAATGGGCTAAAAGGTTATAAATACCTTTAAATATAATAAATATCATATTATATGATATTAGGAATTTAATTTCCAAATTTTACAGATTTTTACAAATTTAATATTAAAATATTAATAAAACCCTAAAGTGGGGCCCACATGAGTCAATATTGACCAAGTATGGTCAATGGTCAATTAATTGACCCACTTGGACCATGGCAGCCGGCTGGCAATAAGAGAGGGAGACAGCATAAGTCATTGATTGGCAATAATGCTACCTAATACAAACAAGAATAGTAAAAAGCTTAATTATTCTTACCTTTTTCAAATAATGCAAGCCTTTCCACTCATTTCCTCCTCCTTGCACGATTCCCTTCTGCCCAGCCGAGCTCCTCCCTTCCATTGAAGCTCTCAAGGTCTGTTCTTGAGCATGGAAGGCAAATCTAGCTCCTAAGTTCCTAATGTAAGTGTTTTAATGTCATTTTTAGTCATTTTTAGCCCTTTTTCTTCATTTCTTCACTACCAACACCTAAATTTCGTGGCTCAACAATTCCTATGGCTTATTCTCAGTGTTCTAAGGTTAGAACAAGAGCTAAACTCGGTTGAGACCAGTAGAGGGACCAAGGTTGTTCAAATCTACATTTTAAGGTAAAAATGTGCTTTAAGCTCATAACTTTTGATTCCTTTCGAGTTTGGTTGTGAAATTTTGGCCATAGCCTCATCTTCTTCTCCTTTTCATGTGGGATCTGTTGGCTAGCCATTTGGAGCAAGGATGGCCGAGATCCAAGAGAAATACTCTCTTTTTAGGCATTTTTCCAAGGTAAAACTTAATAACAAGGTAGCAATTCGAGATCTAACTATTTCCTATGTCAATATGGTGGATCTAACACCTTGTGGTGTGTTTGGTTCAGGTCGAAAACACTTAGAACTTTCCTTGCACTCTTAAGGTAATTTTTGCCTCAAATCTTACATTAAATTACTCCTTATGGTTAGATCTTGCTTAGAGACTAACTAGACCTTGTTTTCTGTTTGAAAACATGTAAAACAAGCTGTGGAGAATTCCTACTCAAGGTGGCCGAACCAAACAAGGCTTTACCTAAGCTAAATCAAGGTATAAATCACTTAAAACCTTAACTTGTTACATTAATACAAGTTTAAGCTATTCCTAATTAATTGCCGTGAGTGAAGAGGTAAATAAGGTCTGATTTGACCTTAAATGTTTAAGCAATGGTTTATAATTTTATAACAATTAAACAAGCATAATTGTCAATTTAAGACATTAGTGGAAGTTTGGTAATTAAACAAGGAATCTATGGTGGGCCGAAATGTATATGTATTTTGGGACATTTATGTGTAATTTATTTTGTGAGCAAATGTTTGTAATAAGGCCATGTATTTTAGGCCATTTTATTTATGCATTTACAAGCTTTTATTTAAGTTTAGGTGATATATAATTATTACCGAATGAAATGGGGTCTTAGGTGTAATTAAATTAAATTTGGGGGCTTTAGAATAATAAGGCCGAAAATTAGAGTTAAAAAGGAGTTAAAATAAAGTTTATAAGATTTTATAAAGTTTTTGGGGTTAAATGGTGAATTTTGAAACTTAAGGGTTAAAACCGTAAATATAAGAAATTGTGGTCAAGGAAATATTAAGGTGGTCAACATTGACCATACGCTAGGTCTTGACCAAAAAATAAGTTAGATACTGCTTAAGGTTTTATAGTAAGTTAGGTATTTAATGGTAATATTTTAAAATATGTGGTAAATATGTTATTACCAAAAATAAAGGGTGTACAATGGTATTTTAAAACCCCCATGGGCTATTAGGAATTTTTAGGAATTTAATGGGTTGTTTTTGGAATTAAAATAAACTATATATGTATAATATATAGTTATTATGTCATTATGACACTTTGGAGAAAAATAGATGGTGGAATGGTAAATACCAAGAGTATATGGGTTAACAAGGATATTTATAACCCTTTGGTGGAATTTGGTGATTTTCAGAATTATAAAGAGTATTTGTTGAGACATATTTATAATATAAGTTTTAATGATATTATCAAACTATATGTTATAAAATGGGCCTAATATAATATAAAATGTATAATGAGGTCTATTCGGAATTTATGAAAGATAACCATAGGTTATACTCTTTTATAAGTTAGAATGTTATATTGAATGGTAATATAACATGGTGAAAGAAAGGGGTGATTTGGTAAATAAAGGAAATTATGGTTTAAGGAAAAGTATAAGGTTTAATATATGCCTATGAGGCAATATACAATAGTTTTGTATAAAACTATAAGTTATAGGTTAAAGGAAATAAAAATATCATATCAAATGGTATTAGTATTTTGGTGTAACATTACATAATGTTATGTGGTCAAAAAGGGAATTTAAATAAATTCAAGGGCTATACGAATTAATAAGAGTTGGAAAATGAATTTTAGACTATGGTCTACAATGTCATAAATGTTATGACAATTAAATGGTATTAAGGTGGTTTAGATGGAATTAAATAAGGAAGGGTACTCACATAAATAGTGTGACAACTATAAATAAATGGGATTTATAAAACTAAGGTACTTATGTAATAAACCTTAGGAGTTTGTAAATGTACAACGTGAAATGTTACTCATGTTAGGATAATAATCTTAATATAGGTCGTACAATATGATACACTAATGAGAAAAAAATCATCTAATAAAGATGATAAAAAGTAACAAAAATATAAGAGTTTATCAAACTCATGGGAATTACCTACGTGGTAAAAAAAAATATATATACATACACAAGGATAATGTATATAAGGTGGACATATATTTTGGTTGGAAACCGTATGATTTAATGGTGGTGGTTAATTAAAAAATATTATAGTTACAAACTATATGTTATGAGTTTTTGGGATGCAAATACTATTTGCTAAAGATAATGAATTATAAAATAAATGGCATAATAAGGAATGGTGGGAAAATAATACAATATGGAAAAAAAATAGTACAATATAATATAATCATGCATGCATACATGCAACTATAGGTTATGTACCTAAACTAGAAGGTGGATAAGGTTAAAGAAATACAACGAATTAAACTTAGCAGTTAAAGTGTTATGACGTTTGAGTTTTAAGTAACAAGCCGACTGTTTTGGAGAAACCCGTAACAAAACTGTAGCAACAGGGGTGACTGTTGGGTTACTTATTATCGGAAATAACGGATGTAGTTAGTCATGGGAGACTTGACTTATAGTTTGTATTACCGTTTAGTGTATACTTCTGACAAGGACGCTTGACGAGCTAGCGGACTACACGGAGCATAGGATCTTGCTGATTCATACTCCACCGTAATACTGTCAGGTGAACGGTATGTAAAGGGGTTTGCCGAGTTGACCTAAGGTTGCTCCTTGGGCTCGGATTTGGTTGATATAACTTGTGTGTTACATGTATGTGTTTAAGTGTTGATGCATTAATTATTTATGCACGGGCGTCCTACGGGACTAACACTACGTCGACTATAGATCGACTTATATAAACATACATATGCGTTGTGATGACATGACGGTTACTTGATATAATACCATGATATTAATATTGAGTATATAATAACCTAAGTAAAACACTTAGGGACGAGTCACGACATTGTCGGTCTCTAGAGCATGGATCTCTAACATAAGTATAACCTAGATGACTTCTAGGTATGCGAGACCCATTGGGCCGCTGGTTAATAAATATATTCTCCATAAGACTAAGAGCAGATCTTAAACATTATGAGAGAGTGATGGTATGAGATTGAGGTGAGGAATCCCGGTAGTTTACGAACTACTTGGTTGCGCATTTGTGATCACTGAGGGGTTTCCTAATTGGATTCCGCTCCAGGTTATATCCAACGAACCCAAATAGGTTTGTGGATCAGGTGGCTACGGCCTTTTATGGACGTCTTACGAGACATAAGTGAGTCAGGGGCCTCCGGACCTCTGGCGAAATGAGCACCTTTGTGTGTACGGGGACTACTGTCCATGGTGAGGTTATCGGGTTGTCCTAACATGACGCCCTACTGACATTAATTAAACAGGTTGGATGGAGCCTACAAGGCTAGGTAAATTAACTATGGGAACTGTACGCTACGGCGAATGTACATTGTACATATGGACGGGGCTTGAAAGCCAAACTAAAATAAATTGACAGTGGATGGTGAACACTACGGCGATTGTACATTGTACAAAATATTGTTGTTATTGCTCGATACGTTCGGTATACAAATGTTGCTTGAAATATTCTATGAATGTTTGGTTTGGATGGATGATTAATGTTTATGATATTTGGATGGTTGATTATGTATATTATACATTTATGCTTCAGTTTGATTGTAACTGTAAAAAGGAAAAGCATGAAACCAATCTAATAATAAGATGGTTAAAATGACAAGTGACCATTAGGGTCCAGGCCCGGCATACTCAGCGTCTATCGCTGATACTACACCATTTCAGGTTGTTGATCATTGTCGGAGCTGAAGAGCAGGAACAGGGTAGTGGAGATGTTGTATGGTAATGAAGATGGTGTATGGTCTTATGGTAAGTTATGTATTTTTCAGGATTGGGTAGACGCTCACTTGTCAATGTTTATGGTTATGGACTTAGTTTGATGTATAGGAGTTTCTCGTTATCACTGCGGTTAGCAGTTTGTTTATTTTGGAAGTTGGATGTGGTATGGCTACGTTGCTCGCATGGGCGAGTAATGGCCGGTGACACCCATGTGAGTTTTGTAATTGTTATTTATTTTTCCGCTGCGAGACGTTTTATTTATTGCTACGTGAGGGATTATATCGTGATTATGGAGAGGGGTGTTACAATTAGGGTCGCGCAGCAGAAGCTAGTGGGCCCTAACTAGGAGATTAATGTACCTAGTGAGCATAATACAATGGCTATTAATGCCTTGAAGCCGATTAGGCTAGAACCGAATTAAATATGAGTTAAATAAACTCATATAGGAACTCTCGGTGCAAAGACTAAACCATTGGAATGGTTAAGATTCCTTTGACCAGAGCATATTGTATAGTATACGGTAGTGAAGCTAAACACTTCAGTTTGCCCAGACTGATTAAACCAAAGTTTAATAATAATAACATATGGTCGATTACGTGGGCGTAATCCCTTTTAAGGGGGGTAGAGTGAAAACCGCTCAATGTAAGTTTTGTGAATAAAACACATAAACCATGATGTGCATAGCACAAATGAGAACCAAATTAATGATTGATACTATGTTAAATAAACATAAGTACTCATTCACAGTGTAACTATGGTAATTAGGCATTGGACATGCAAATACCATAGGAGGAGTATACCCATCTTGTAACACCAATGTAAGAGTATTAGTAAAAGAAAAGTAATGAGTAGTGGACGGAGCCCCACAAGTATTGTAACCTTTGAAGAAGTAGTATGAAACGAATGAGGATAGTAGATGAATGGAGTTTATGAGTAGTGGAATCGTAAGTAAAATATTTGAAACAATTGAAGTCAACTAAATCTTATAAGTGTAGTATCCCTTAGTTAGAATATAGGAGATGATGGTGAGTAATGAATGGAAGTAGTAACAGTCGATGAAGTGAGCATGTAGGTATTGAACCACGGAGTAAAGCATTTGGGAAGTAGAGTGAGGATGATTGATGGATTGATTCCATCCTTTGGAGATGTATGAATTCGTAATCACGACTAGAAAGAATAAAAAGATAGAAAATGGAAACAATTAAATTATTTGTTGGTTGAACCTGATGTGGGAAGTCGAACTTGATCCTGATCAGATCAAGGGAAACCGAACATAAATTGGGGTGGAAAGATAGTTCAACACTGATGCTGATCACATCAGGGTCGAATGATTCTTGAAGCTCCCCTCAAGTGGTCACAAGAATCACACATAGGATAGAAGTAATGAATATAAATTGGAATATGGAGTCGTATGTTTAGAAATTTTAATTGGTAGTGGTGGAAGAATTTCTTTTAGTAGGGGGAATGAGGATGTGTTAGAAGTGAGTACCGAAGAAGATAGTAAGGTAGTATGTGGTATTATTCCAAGGGCGGCGGGACATAGAGGAGTCCCGTGTTTAGATGACCTGAGCGCCTACGGGATTGGAATGTGTATTGCATTGCTTTGGGAATAGCCTTGCATTGTATGTATGTATAAAGTGGTAATGAGGAATCGGATGGTTGGTAGTAATGCAGATTGGAGTGATTATTGTGCATTAGTATGGTATGGTATAGCATGTAGGAACCTTGAGTAACGGATTTGGGATGGTAAGAGGAAGAAGGTATGGCTTTGGTATTAGACGCGTAGGAATGAGTAAGCATTGTAAACCCATAACCTCGAACAACTTTGAGGACAAAGTTCCTAAGGGGGGTAGATTGAAATACCCCGAACTTAAACATAAGGATTAAAATTAATCTAATACGTATTTAAGGGCCTAATGGTACCTAATTAATACTGGTAAGGAAAAATAAATCCAAAAGAAATAAAGAAACGCTTTAAAAGCGGAAAACGCTAAATAAGCGTTAAATAACCATAGGAGGTATGAGACCTCGTTAGAGTATTATAGGGATTCTAAAGGTTTAATAAGACCTAAATAATATATGGGAACAACTCCCGAAGAAAACAGATTCTTAAAACGGATTAAAACCACTAACGAACCTTAAAGCGCGTTTTTCGAGGAAACCGGGAAAACGTGTCTTTAAGCGGGTCAAATAGACTCGTAAAAATTTTGGTCAACTAAATAATCATTAATAAATATTAGTGAAGCTTTAGAACCAATAAAATCAATAAAACGAGAAATTAGTAAAAACCGTCAAAAACGGGAAGTTGTGGGGTAGGAACATAAATAATCAAAACTTATGTGTCCAATATTGCAAATAAAATTTCAAAACCCACAAGTGGGCTGTGTGTGGTCCGATTTTTGAGGCCCCTCACACTCTCTCACACACCCTATTAATTTCCCATTACTCACAAAACAACAAAAGTAATAAAACTACTACTTTCTACTTTATTACTCTCACACTCTCACACTCTCTCTCCTCTACCATTCTCTTCTCTCACGTAATACCCATCCCCCTCACTCTCTCTTTCTCCTTTCTCCTTCCCAAACCGATGGCCATGGAGAATTAGCAAAACTCACACAAAACCCCTCTTCTCTCCTCTTGTAACTCCCCCAAATCTCCTCCAAAAATTACAAAACTTGTACCATTGGAATCCTCTCCTCAAGAGCTACATTCCTATCTTTTCAAAAATCAAAAACAACAACTTTCATCTCCATGGGTATGGAGCATTTGGAGCTTCAAGACTACCACTAGAACCACCTTGTTCTCCTTGTTCTAATGAGGTAAAAATATTCTTAAAAACTTCATCTTTTTCTAGCCTTATGGGCAAAACGAAAATTTAGCTAAACCCTTGTTTGGTTCCTTTTGTACCCAGCCGATTTTGGCTTCTTTGAAGGAGTAGAAACATTGTTCTTAAGCTCCTCTAAGCTTCATCTACACCCTTGGAAGGTAACATGTTTCTAAACCCTAGAAATTACTTCAAAACATTAATGTAATCTAAGGGTTAGTCTTGGTATTGAAATGTGTATGTGAATGGGTTATAATGTTAGATTTGTGAAGTGCTATAACCGGTAGAGAGAGAGAGAAGGAAGAAGCAAGAGGAAGAAAGGAAACTAGAAGGAGAAAGAAGGTAATTACACTCTTTCCTTGTGTAGCTTGGTAATGAGTAATGTAACAGATTTTTAGAAGTTAAAATTGGTATTGTAAATTGGTAGTGCAGTGGTAGTGTAATGTGTAGGAGAAAACATGTGTTTTAAACCTTAAAAGGCATTTTAAAACTTGTTAAAACCTAAATGGGAATTAAGGCTTGAGTGCAGGAATTTAAGGTTGTTTAGTGTGGTATTTTGTATATGAGAATGGGTATATTGGTATTGGTTGTGAACAGGTGGTATGGATCAATAATGTGAGTGAAACCATGTGGAGAATGTTAATAATATAGGGGAGACTATGTCAAATTTATCTAGGAATTTGAGGACTTAAGTGTTCAAGATGAGAAAACAACCTAGGTAGTGACTAGGTGCATGTGGAGAGTATAATGGGAGCGTTTAGTAGCTTGTAACAGATTTGGGTATGATTTGTTAATGGGACGTAACTAGGAAGTGAATGGATGTATTTTGGGATACTAGGAGTAGCATTAGTTGAGGAAGTAATGGAGGAAATAAGAACCCCAAAATCTGTAACAAAGTGTATAGAGATACATTGGAGAAGTGTGGAAGAATTGGTGACAAGAGTGTTGAACTTGGGTATAGATATTGTAGTGGCTTGGGAATGAATTGGAGGGTAAGATAATACATTGTAGGTTTTGGAAATGGCATTAGGAGATGAGAATATGCATGGGGGAAGTAGGAACAAAAATCTGTAGCATTGGAGGATGGAAAACTGTTGTAAGTGTGGAAAGGAAGTGAGGAAATTGTGTAAGTTGATTGATGGATTGAGTAAGGAATTTGGTGGATGAACTAAGGAAATTTGGAGGGCCTAGGTAGTGTTTAAACTTGGGGGATTACATGTAAAAAGATTGGAGAAACAATGGGTAAAGTATAGAACTGAAAACAGAAATAAAAATGCAAATACTGGGCCGGACCGACCTTGGGACCGAACTTGCAAGGTCGGTCGAGCCCAGATTTACAAAGACGGGAAAGCTTCTGGAATGGACCGAACTTGCGACCAGACTTGCAAGTTCGGTCGGACCAGAGAAATTCCCCCGTCTGTAACCTACTGGAATGGACCGACCTTGCGACCGGACTTGCAAGGTCGGTTGACGCAAAATTTTTCCGTCTTGTAAGCTACTGGAATGGACCGACCTTGCGACCGGACTTGCAAGGTCGGTCGAGCTAAAATTTTCCGTTTTGTAAGCTACTGGAATGGACCGACCTTGCAACCGGACTTGCAAGGTCGGTCGGGCTAAAATTTTCCGTTAAGTAACACACTGGAATGGACCGACCTTGGGACCGGACATGCAAGGTCGGTCGGCCCTGGAATTTTCACCCGATGTAGTCTACTGACTTGGACCAAACTTGCAAGGTCGGTCGCAAGTTCGGTCGGGTCAAAACTTACAAAAAAAAACTATAGGATTATAACTAGTATATATATATATATGTATACCCACCTATACATATGTATATATATATATGTAAGTAAATCATGGACAAGTAAAGAAAAGGAAGTAAATGGAATATAAGTGTAAAGAATGTAAAGACTTAGTAAGTATGAATTAGGAAATGTAAGAGTAATCGAATTGAGTTCATGATAGTTAGAGTAATCATTCGGTTATATGTATATCATAGGAATTTGATTTGTGAACACCGGTGGAACGTTGGGATACAAGTACAACGGTGAGAGGTATGATTTCTTCATGCCCTGTATCCTAATCTGGTTACCCCGATTTGTGTGCTTATTTGATCACCTAATAAGATAAATGCATGAATCGGATTATATTGCACCTACCTGTGCTTGTTTACATTGTTCTTGACATTTGTCCTGAACAATAGTTTGTATAATTCATGAAACATATGAATGATGATGTTGTGTAATGTATTTTGTAGTGTACTCGTATATTGCACTGAATTTTGTATGGATGTGTATATGAGCTTTGTATTGTATTATTGTGGCTTGAATGAATGACTTCTGCTAATTCCTAACCACCTAACTCCTAACTTAAGTGAGTAAGCCGGAATGAGTAGAAGTCCGATATAGCTTCGGCCACGCGTGAGGATGCGGAGTCACAAGAGGTTGGCTGCAATTCCTGACTCTTAAACTGGTCCGCGGCCCAAATCCCTTAAATGGGTAGCATCCCGGATTGGTGAGTCAAGTAAATCCCGGAGGTGGGACGGTGTAGTCCCCAGGGCCGGAGGTCCCGATGACTTAACTTGAGTAAGAGTAAGAGTAGGTAAGTATGGATCCGTAAGTATGTATGAGTATGTAGGTGTATGTATGGAGTAAACGAGTAAAAGAGTAATCTCCACCCGATTAACCCGGGTGGACCAATGAAGCTAACAAGAACTGTACTTGTGTATGAACTGAGTATGTGTATTCGGAAGAAGGTGAGTGTGTATTGGATGTTTATATTGTATTCCCTGTATGTAATGAAGTGTATGTATGTATGCTTGCGTAAGTATTCTTGTATTGTGTATAAGAGCATGTATGCATGTATGTTTGAATGAAATCAACCGCATGTATACGACCAAGTGGTCGGCGTACCCTCACTAGTACGCGGGGTATGCGGTTATCATGCTCGGCGAAAGCTGACCCCTTCGGGGGACATTTTTTTAGTGTGCAGGTACCCGAAGCGAATATGGTCAAGGAAGAGGCCGGAGGCACACCCTTGTACTTAGAAAGTAAGTAGTTGTGAGGAAATGGGTAGATGTAGACTCTTAGAGAGTATGTATGAACTTGGAAGTGACATTATAAATGTATAAGGATCCTAGTAGACTCGGTTAAGTATATTGTAATGTATGGATTATGGAGGAGTAAGTATTGAATGGAGCATTGTTGTATTTGATTGATGAATGGAGTATGTATTATAGATGTGTAGTACTCGGGATTCCGGTCCATCAGACCGATGCTGTAAGTAGTAGTAGTAGCCTTGTTAGCTACGTGGGTGGTTAACGGCATTGTATCACCCATAGTATGTAAGTAAGTATCCGCTGCGTGTATCTGATGTGTAAGGAGATTGGACGGTAAGCATGTATTAACGGTAGGGGTGTTACAATAGTAAAAGTCGAGAGTATAAGAGGCTGTTTGGTATTTTATAAACAAAATATAACTATAGGTTATAATTGTTTTAATGACTTAAATGTCATAATATATGTTATATAACTATAATGTAACATTATATTAATTATGTGGTGGATTTTGTAAATATTTAAGAATATAGGTGATGTTCAGAAATATTAACATTTTTAAATGGAATTTATAATATGGTTTTAATGTTATAAGAGTTATAACATTTATAATATAAGAGGTATTCATTAAAAAGATGAATATATATATAAGACTTACCATATAATAAATAGTTCCATAATACATGTATATAAATAAGTATATGTTATGGTGTAGAAAATGTAATATGGTTCAATAACTATAAATTATCATAATAAAATGATAATAGATAAAGAGAAAAGAATTATAAACATTAGATATGGAAATTCTAATGTTAAGAGTATACATGGAATAATAAGAATTTAAATAATTCAAAGTACTTTTACATATGAATTATACTCCATTAAATTTGGAAAAAACAAACCTTAGGAAAATAAATACTAAGGTGAAATGTATAATACATGATAAAGAATTATACATGCATATAGAAACAAACTATATGATATACAAGGGTATATTAAGTTACATGCGATAACAAGTTCAACATTAAGTATATTAATATACGAAGCAAGACTACGCATGTAATATAACGTTTTTCCAAATCTCGAGTTAAGCCGAAAACCCGACAAACGTTGACAGTTAATAACGGGGGATTAACCGGGAGGTATTAGTGACGGTACGGGGTACCGTAGAGTTGTGTTTTATACGGGATGCTAATCAGTAGCATTATGTATTGTTTAGATTGTTAGGGACGACACACGGAGCATAGGATCTTGCTGATTCATACTCCACCGTAATACTCATCAGGGTGAACGGTATGTTGTTATGTGTCTCTGATTGTCTCTGAGGACTTCCTCAGTTCAGACTTCGTGTGATCTGTGATAAGATTGTTTGTCTGAATGTGTTAATTAATATGCATGAATTGTATATTTATAGCTGCTTATTATTTACTGTTGTTGAGTTAACAGTATTGGTTCGTATATATGAACCTATATATAAAACGAACTAGCGGCTATGGTGCTATCTTATATGAAATATAAGGATCGTCAAAAAACTGTTGTAGCACTAGGATAATAAGATATACATATTATCCGAGACTTTTATACGGAGCATTGGCCTTTCTAAACGCCGCTCTCGTATCTAACACTGGATCCCGAGTTTACGACTCCGGATTGGACTAATGACCTTAGTCTGCTGTGTTAGAAAATTGGTAATGCGATGCGATGGTAATTAATTAATGGAAGATAGTAAAGCCAGAGGATGTGGCTCTTGGTGCGCGCTGTGATCACAAAAACGATACCAGGATGTCCGCGTACGGGTCCGTAAGTATCAAGAAAATTTCCCGTGAGCTAGAATGGCTCGTTGGTCGGAGACTCTACCGCTGGAGTGGCTACTGCCGTGGGTGACCCGCCATAATATATGGGTAATTAGAGACATGTCGTTTTAACGAGACATTGTCACTAGGTATAACTGAACAATTAATACATTGAGACTTGTACAGTGGCGAACGATATTGGTTTCTATACCATGGACGAATTAATACTTGTTTATTATTCTCGTTGTTTCGCTTTGTTGTTCATTGGTTATACTTGTGGTTATTATGTGTGTTGATGGTTGTGTTATTGTATGGATATTACTGTTAATTGTTTTACAGTTTAAATAAAACGGTATTGCATGTAATGAACCTCATGCTCTCGACCAATAATTGAGGGGTTTGAGGGGCATGACGGGGCATGTGATAACATACTCAGCAGGGGCTGATTCCATACCACAAACCATTTTATTGCAGGAGACTAGCTGGTGGGTCGACGCGGGGCGCGACTATTGTGTTACTGTTGGTTAGACTTGGTACGGTGTGATACTAAGGTTGTTTGGACTCGGGTGTTTAACCGAGGTGTATTTGATTAGATGCTCACGGTCTGTAATAATGGTTATGTTGATTTTTTTAATTGTTTAAGTACTACTATCTATCTCTTGTGGTCACTGCGGGAATACGTTTCGCAAGTTGATTATCAGGTAATTCGTTATCACCCGTATGGGCGAGTGATAACAGTGACACCATTAGGGCGACAGTCTGTTATTTACCGCTGCGATTATTTATTATGTGCGACATTTATAGGATATTAGGAGCCGAATTAGTAGGGGTGTTACAAAAGTGGTATCAGAGCGGAGTACCGCTCTGATTACAAGAGATATAGTTTAAGTACCGTGAGCTTAGGTTATTCACACACCAGTACCAAGGAGATAGTTGTAAATGATTGAGTTAGGAGATTGTCGGGGACAATGTGTTTTATGCCTTTAGGGCTATGTGAACTTATGGTTGGGAAAAGTACAGTATTTATACAAGAGCTGACTTTGATTCTGAATTCTTCAGATGTCTTCTGGAAGGCGTTCGACTGGCAGAGGTAGAGGAGGTGGTGGAGAGGCGGCGGGCCTGGAGGAGGTCCTCCTGAGGCCCCAGCCGTGGGCGTGCAGAGACGGTAGAGCCGTCTTCGCTCAGCTAGCCCAGATGGGAGGTGTCCATATAGGAGCACCACCTGTAGTCCCACCCGTACCCGCACCTAGAGAGCCGAATTGGCTAAAGAGCGTAGCTGACACGCGAGTACCTACCTATGATGGAGTTGCTGACCCCACGTCCTGGAGAGATACATTGTTGAGCACGAGAAGGCCTTCGATGCCATTCATGTGCCTGCTGAGCACCGGGTCGGTATAGCAGCCTTCATCTGAAGGACGCGCCAGCACTTGGTGGAGGTCCGTGAAGGCACATTACCTGCTATAGAGGGTTTTGGTTGGACAGTTTGTGGAATTTGAGAGAGAAGTACTATCCTGCTCATTTGAAGCAGAGGAAGAGGGAGAGTTTGAGGCCCTGAGGCAGGGTAGTATGACAGTAGATCAGTACTACTCCTTGTTCATTGGGCTCTTGGACTTTGTCCCAGGAGTTGTTTATTCTGATGCGGTGAAAGTGGAGAAATTTAGAGGCGGGTTGCGATATGCTATCAAGGCCGCCATGGGTGCTACCTTGTACCCTACGGTCCAGGTAAAATTAATTGACAGTTTATACCTTGTAACTCAGTTTGATTTATTACAAGTTCGGGAAACTCATTGATGCATTACAGGAGTGTTATGACGCTGCTTCTCGGACTGAGATGATGGTGAACAGCCGGGAGGACGGCCAGGGCAGAAGCGTAAGGCCCCAGAGAAGGAGGCGGAGTTGAGGCTGGAAGCGGAGGCAGTAAGGGTTGGAAGTAAGAACCACCTTAAGTTATTTAATCCATTTAAATTACTTACTTACTGCCTGCTTTTATACCTGCTATTCCTGACACTTTGACGATCACAGGAAGAAAAAGTTCTCCTGGAGGGAGAAGAAGAAGGAGCAGGCCAGCCAAAAGGGCAAGGACAAGGTCCCGATGCTGACCGGGCCTACCTATGATGCAGCCTCTTAGATCTGCACCCCCTAAGGGTAAGCGATCTAACCTTGTGAATGAGTTGTGTACTACACTATCCATTACCATCCTTGTACTAATCAGATTGTGATATGATAATAGGTTCTGCACCCCAGCGCCACTTTCACTGCAAGCGCTGTGGTAAAGACCACCCGGGTGTCGACTGCACCGGGCAAGCGGTGGACTGCCACCATTGTGGAAAGAAGGGCCACAGGTCGTTCGAGTGCTTTGCTAATCCAGAGAGCCGAGCGTACCGCCCGCCGAAGGGGACTCAGAGCGCACCTACTGGAGGAGGTGGAGCTCGAGGTGGCCAGAGGGGGCCGGCGCCCCAAGCCCAGAGGGGGCAGCATCATCAGCAGCCACAGCAGCAGAACCAGAACCAGAGGAACCCGCCGGGCAACCGTATGCTGAATGCAGCGGGAGCTTCAGGCGCTGGCACTAGTACCCAGCGCGGTGAAGGTTATTTGAAACCTTAACCATTGTATGAGAGCATGACTAAGTGTTAAACGCTTTACCTTAGCATGAAATGTGTTTAGTTACCGCTTTAGATAAACGACTACCTAGGAAACCTTTTACCTCTTAGGAGACTTCGATATCTGCTATCCCACACTTACAAGACAGAGTCACCTAGACCCGTGGAAGAAAGACGGGAGTACCCTAGTGAGTTGTGTCATGTGGTCAGACCGGGCATGATACTTCTCAGAGAGTTCCTAACCCTAGATGAGCAAATCGCCATAGTGAATGAGTGTAGAGCTTTGGGTAAGGGCATAGGAGGATTTTATACCCCTGTATTTAATAGTGGTTCTAGAATGAAACTGCACATGATGTGCTTAGGGAAAGATTGGGATCCACAAGCTAGGGTTTATCGAGAGGTGAGGATGGTAGGTGGCGTATCTATACCTAGGATACCTGAGAGTTTCCTAACCTTGGTGAGAAACGCAATGGATGTTGCTCAAGACTGTGAGACTTATCCATTACCCGACATGACACCTGACGTTTGCAATATCAACTACTATGAGCAGGGAGGAAAGCTTGGGATGCACCAGGACCGTGATGAGACGACCGAGTCCATCACCAGAGGAATACCGGTTGTGTCATTCTCCATCGGCGATGATGCTGAGTTCATCTATGGAGACCAGAAGAGGATGGATCTAGCAAGCAAGATCATCCTCAAGTCTGGGGATGTGTTGGTATTTGGTGGAGAGTCGAGGCTTGTATATCATGGTATTAAGAGCATTAAGCTCAATACCGCCCACCAGCCTAGTGAATGATACCCACATCCGACCTGGCCGTTTAAATTTGACTTTCAGACAGTACTGATGTAATAGCAGTAACTAAGTGTGTAACTTTGTATAATACAGTTGGATGAATGAAATAAGAGTTTTGTATCTTCAAGTATATGTGTTCAGTTTGTTGACACCGTTAAATCATAACTTTCAGGCTACGAAAATGGAAGGAGGGTACCATCTGCATCTTAGATATGGCGCAAGCCAAGGAGTCCGGTAATGTCATCACAGGTATGACGATTACAACCGACATTAAATTAGTGATTTATTAGGACTCGATGCTAATACGAGAGGCGATCTCAGGTACCTTTCCTGTTGATGGTGTTAGTGCTTCCATATTGTTCGACTCAGGGGCTTCGCATTCTTTTATTTCCTTGACATTTGCTAAGAAGCTGGGAGCCTCCCCCGAACAGCTTTCAGACTTTTCAGTCACCCTTCCTTCGAAGGAGAAAGTAGGTTGCACCAGACAGTATACGGGGTTAGAGATCAGCATCATGACTGAGACCTTTCCCATCGACCTGATCGAGTTCAAGAACTTGGGTTTTGACATTATAGTGGGCATGGATTGGCTGCAGAAGCATAGGGGCCGCCTTCATTGTGCAGAGCATCGACTACTACTGAAGGGGCCGAGCGGCAACAGTGTCATACCGCAGTGTGAGGAGAGAGCCGACTGTCAAGATCGTGTCAGCATTCCCTGATGAAGGATGTTAGGAAGGGCCGACAAGCCTTCCTCTGTTATGTACAGGACACGAGACAGAACGACTGACGACGTAGACATTCCAGTCGTGGTAGATTTTCCCGACTTATTTCCTGATGAGCTGCCAGGCATGCCGCCTGTGCGCGAGGTTGAGTTCGCCGTCGACTTGTTGCAGGTACGGGCCCCATTGCTAAGGCACCCTACCGTATGGCACCGGCTGAGATGAGAGAGCTGAAGCTACAGCTGGAGGACCTCCTCGACAAGGGATTCATTCGACCTAGTGTTTCTCCTTGGGGTGCTCCAGTACTGTTCGTCAAGAAAAAGGACGGCAGTATGCGACTCTGCATCGACTACCGCGAGCTGAATGCGGTTACAGTCAAGAACAAGTACCCATTGCCACGAATAGATGATTTATTTGATCAGCTGAGAGGGGCCAGTGTGTTTCGAAGATAGATCTCAGATCTGGCTACCATCAGATTAGGATTGCAGAGGGCGACATTGAGAAGACAGCTTTTAGGACACGGTATGGACACTACGAGTTTACCGTTATGCCGTTCGGATTGACGAATGCGCCAGCCATATTCATGGATTTGATGAACCGTCTCTTTAGAGAACAGCTTGATAGTTCAGTTGTAGTCTTCATCGACGATATCCTGATCTATTCTAAGACCAAAAGATCATGAGTTACATTTGAGACAGGTGTTGAATATTATGAGAGAGAACCAGCTGTATGCCAAACTCTCTAAGTGTGAGTTCTGGTTGGATAGCGTGTCATTTCTAGGACACATTATATCAGCTAGCGGCATATCTGTAGATCCTGCTAAGATTGAGGCAGTAAAGAGTTGGCCAAGGCCGAAGACAGTCACAGACGTCCGCTTTCTGGGTTTGGCCGGTTATTATCGAAGGTTCGTGAAGGACTTCTCCAAGGTGGCCAAACCGATGACGAGTCTAATGAAGAAGGAGTCCCAGTTCTTATGGTCTGCAGAGTGTGAGCAGTCCTTTCAGGTGCTGAAGGATCTCCTGACATCGGCGCCCGTTCTTACTATCCCTGAGGGCACCGATGGGTTCGAGGTATATTGTGATGCCTCTGGAACCGGTCTAGGCTGTGTGCTTATGCAGCACGGGAAGGTAGTTGCCTACGCATCCCTACAGCTGAAGAAGCATGAGGTGAATTACCCCACACACGACCTTGAGTTAGGCGCAGTAGTCTTCGCTTTGAAGATCTGGCGACATTATCTATACGGTGTGACAGTCACTATCTACTATGATCACAAGAGTCTACAGCATCTCTTCTCTCAGAAGGAGCTGAACATGCGACAGAGAAGATGGGTTGAGTTCTTGAAGGACTACGACATAGACCTGAGGTACAAAGAAGGCAAAGCGAATGTAGTTGCCGACGCCCTGAGCCGCAGTGCTCATTCATTGTTTACACTATTAGCGAGCAGCAGTATGATTGATGAGATACGAGCTGCACAGGAGAGTGATCAGTATATGGAGAGCATCAAACAGAAAATGTCAGAGGGTTGTTTTGAGAGACAGAAGTATGATTTCGAACTATGTAATGATGGCATGATACGACTGAATGGCCGATTATGTATTCCGGAGTCCTCTCCTGACCTGAAGGAGAAGATACTCCAGGAGGCTCATTGCTCGTCCTTATCCATCCACCCCGGTTCTGCGAAGATGTATAAGGATTTGAAGGTTCATTTCTGGTGGAGCGGGATGAAGAAGGATGTAGCTGAGTACGTGGCTAGATGCTTGACCTGTCAGAAGGTTAAGTTTGAGCATAGGAGACCCGGAGGTTTAGTGCAGTCTATGCCTATTCCTTGCTGGAAGTTCGAGGACATCTCGATGGATTTCGTTGTTGGTCTCCCACCGACTAAGGGAGGACTGAACACGATTTGGGTCATTGTGGACCATCTGACGAAGGTGGCAAAGTTTGTTGCTATGAAGGATACCTGGAACGTTCCGAAGTTAGCGGACTTGTTCCAGAAGGAGGTGATCCGGCACCATGGTGTGCCAAAGACTATTGTTTCTGATAGGGACCCTCGATTTTTGTCCAGATTCTGGGGACAGGTTCAGGAAGCCTTGGGTACGAAGTTGAAGCTTAGTACGGCGTTCCATCCACAGACCGACGGTCAGAGTGAGAGGACCATCCAGACACTGGAGGACATGCTGAGAGCATGTGCCTTAGATTTTCAGGGGAGCTGGTTAGAGCGTCTACATTTGATAGAGTTCGCCTACAACAACAGCTACCATTCCTCGATACAGATGCCACCGTTCCAGGCACTTTATGGTAGACCGTGTAGGACTCCTTTATGCTGGGATGAGGCCAGCGAGACTACGCTTCTAGGACCAGAGTACCTAGAGCAGATTAAGGAGGATGTCCTACAGATTCGCAAGAACATGAGGGCAGCTCAGGACCGGCAGAAATCATTTGCAGACACCAGGAGGAGGGACATTGAGTTCACTACCGATGATATGGTATTCCTTAGAGTGTCACCCATGAAGGGGATATTCCGGTTCGGGCAGAAGGGCAAGTTGAGCCCGAAGTATGTTGGACCTTATGCGATTAGGGAGCGAGTGGGCCCGTTAGCCTACAGACTGGATTACCAGCAGAGCTCGGGAGGGTGCACGACGTCTTTCACGTTTCACAGTTGAAGAGGTATGTGCCCCATCCATCGCACGTTTTACAGCCAGAGACTTTAGAGTTGGACCCCGCTCTACGATATGAGGAAGTACCACTCCGCATTCTCGACGAAGACGAGACAGACTAGGAACAAGACCGTTAGCATGGTCAAGGTTCTCTGGTCGAACCATGAGGTGGAGGAGGCTACATGGGAGTTAGAGGACTCCATGAGAGCGAAGTACCCAGCACTCTTCGAGTAGTAGCTGTGATACTTGTACGGGTTCGTGGTCAAACCCTTTTTAAGGGGGGTAGACACCACTTGGCTTGCGCATATGTTATGCATTTGGTTTTGTTTTGTGGTGTGTTTTTGTTGGTATGCTGCGACATACATGTTGTTGTTGATACATTTTATGTATGTGCCTTAGTGCACCTGGTTGAATATATATATATCGTATCACTGAGTACTTTTGTTGATGGATTGTATGTGCACCTTGTTTAGTGCTATGAAACGAATGAGTTTATACCATGAGGTTTGGCTATTTGATATATGCTGTATGTATAGACTAGGTCTGAACCTAGTGGGAGTTACTCCCTAGCGATGGACTGTTTGGTTACTTAGTGGAACTTGATTCCTTAGGTGAACTGTAGATGATTAAGGACTTCGGGACGAAGCCTTTTTAAGGGGGGTAGACTGAAATACCCCTAACCTTTAAAACTTAATTAAATGATCTAATAATGATCTAAGAGGGTTAATAAACATCTAAATATTATTGGGGAACAATCTAAAAGATCTCAACAAGGCGAGACACGCCTTAAGATCGGTAAAGCCAAAAATGTGCTTTAAAGCACAATAAAGATTGTATGACCTCAAATAGGATCTAAAGTGGATTCCTAAGTATTATAATGAAGCAAGGAACACAACAAAACTGTTCTCAAAGAAAACTAAGCTCAGGAACACCCTGTGACACAAAAAGGTGCACTAAAACACCTTAAAGCACGTTTTTGTGAAATTGCCTTCTAAATTGGTTTTTAATGGGCTTAAAGGTTATAATTACCTTTAAATATGATATATATCACATTATATCATATTAGGAATTTAATTCCAGAAATTTACAAATTTTTACAAATTTAATATTAAAATATTAATAAAACCCTAAAAGGGGCCCGTTTGAGTCAATATTGACCAAGTAAGGTCAATGGTCAATTAATGACCCATTTGACCTCATGGCTGTCGGCATGCAAGGAGGTGGGAAGACAGCTCACAAACATTGATTGACAATTAGCTACCTAATACCAATTTGCAATAGTAAACTTACCTTTTCAATAATTTAAGCTCATTTCCAATCCCTTGCCTCTTGTCCGATTCCAGCCATTCCAGCCGAGCTCCCTCCCTTCCTAGAACCTCTCAAGCCTTGTTCTTGAGCATGGAAGGCAGATCTAACTCCTAAGCTCTTAAGGTAAGGTTTTAAGGTCATTTTTAGCTCTTTTTCTTCATCTTTCACTACCTACACTTAGATTTCGTGGCTCATCAATTCCTATGGCTCATTCTCAGTGTTCTAAGGTTACAACATCCAAACTCGGCTGAAGCAAGTCTAGGGGCCAAGGTTGCTCAAATTTGCATTTTAAGGTAAAAACATACCTTAAGCTTCTCTAGTCTTCAAGCGATTTTCTTCCTTTGATTTTTATGAGTTTATACACTCATAATCTTCATATTTACATATTCATTCAGTTGGTTAGCCATTTGGAGCAAGGGTGGCCGAGATCCAAAGGAAATACCCTCTTTTAAGGCATTTTGCCAAGGTAAAATCAATTACCATAGCAGCTTGTTGTTGTCTAGCTATTTCCTATGTTGATGTGGTGAATTTAACACCATTAGGTGTGCTTGGTACAGGCCGAAACCCATTGGAACTTCCCTTGCATTTTTAAGGTGATTTTTGCCTTAAATCTTACATTAATTGTTCCTTATGGTTAAGCTCAAGCTTGGAGTATAACCATATCTTATTTTGGTGTATTAAACATGTCTAAATAGTGTGGTGAATTTACCTCTAAGCTGCCGAGTTCATACAAGGAGAAATCAAGGTATAAACACCTTAAACTTATGATTTTTAAGCACATATATAAATTGTGCCGAGAGTGGAGTTTAACATATGGGTTATATTAACCTAGAAATGGAAAAAAATGACTAAGATAAATTAAGCTAGTCATTTAAGAGATTTAGTTAACATAATGGTCAAATTATGACATTATGTGGAAAAATATTTAAACTAAAGTGAGGCCGTGAGTTTATGTTATATTTTGAGACATTTAAAGTGTAATTTATTTTGCAAGTTCAAGGTTGTAATAAGGCCATGTCATTAGGCCATTTTAATTTAAGTTTATAAGCTTATTTAGTTAAATTTATGCTTATATAATTAAGTTTGGGGCCAAACCGTAATTACTGGAAATTAGAAAGCCGTGGGCTTAATTTAGAGGAATTTAGGTTTTTTAAATGAATTTAATAAAAATTATAACCTTTGGTAAAGTTTTGTGTCAAAATTGTAAAAATAGAAAAGTATAGGGTATTATTGGTGATTACTGAAAGTTTGGTTCCCATTTGGTATTAGAAGTCAAAGTTGACTATATAGGAACTTTGACCAATTTTGGAGAATTTAAGAAATTAAAATACTACCTTATATTAAGATAGTTATTAAATTGTAAAAGATTTTTAAGAGATGGGGTTATATTGTGATTTCCGAAAACTTGGGGTACTAAATGGAATTTAGAACAGTCCTTAAGTTATTAGGAATTTTTAGAAGTTTATTTGGTTAAATTTGGAGTTTATATGAATTATATAAGTATAATACATGGTATTTTATAACATTGTTACAAATGGGTAACATATGGGTAAAAACCGAGATTTATAGAAAGTATAAGGTTAGGAATAATATTTATAACCTTTTGGTATAGTTTGGTAATTTTTGGAGTTATATATAAGGTTTTATAAAGATATATGTATAATATATAGTTTTAATGGAAATAGAAAACTATGTATTATAAATTGGGAAGATTTGGAATATATACAAAGTTTGGTGATGGGAGTTTAATTAAAACAGTCCTAGGGTCTGTTTGAAAATTATAGCCTTTAAAAATTATAGGTTATAATTATATTAAGGTTTAAGGATTATAATATAAGGTATATATTATAAGTGTAACAATGAAATATAATTTGGGATTGATTTGTGATTTATAGAAGTTTAGTGGTTTATAGTAAAAGTCGAGAGTATAAGGGGCTGTTTGGTATTTTATAAACAAAATATAACTATAGGTTATAATTGTTTTAATGACTTAAATGTCATAATATATGTTATATAACTATAATGTAACATTATATTAATTATGTGGTGGATTTTGTAAATATTTAAGAATATAGGTGCTGTTCGGAAATATTAACATTTTAAATGGAATTTATAATATGGTTTTTAATGTTATAAGAGTTATAACATTTATAATATAAGAGGTATTCATTAAAAAGGATGAATATATAATATAAGACTTACCATATAATAAATAGTTCCATAATACATGTATATAAATAAGTATATGTTATGGTGTAGAAAATGTAATATGGTTCAATAACTATAAATTATCATAATTAAAATGATAATAGATAAAGAGAAAAGAATTATAAACATTAGATATGGAAATTCTAATGTTAAGAGTATACATGGAATAATAAGAATTTAAATAATTCAAAGTACTTTTACATATGAATTATACTCCATTAAATTTGGAAAAAACAAACCTTAGGAAAATAAATACTAAGGTGAAATGTATAATACATGATAAAGAATTATACATGCCATATAGAAACAAACTATATGATATACAAGGGTATATTAAGTTACATGCGATAACAAGTTCAACATTAAGTATATTAATATACGAAGCAAGACTACGCATGTAATATAACGTTTTTCCAAATCTCGAGTTAAGCCGAAAACCCGACAAACGTTGACAGTTAATAACGGGGGATTAACCGGGAGGTATTAGTGACGGTACGGGGTACCGTAGAGTTGTGTTGTTATACGGGATGCTAATCAGTAGCATTATGTATTGTTTAGATTGTTAGGGACGACACACGGAGCATAGGATCTTGCTGATTCATACTCCACCGTAATACTCATCAGGGTGAACGGTATGTTGTTATGTGTCTCTGATTGTCTTGAGGACTTCCTCAGTTCAGACTTCTGTGTGATCTGTGATAAGATTGTTTGTCTGAATGTGTTAATTAATATGCATGAATTGTATATTTATAGCTGCTTATTATTTACTGTTGTTGAGTTAACAGTATTGGTTCGTATATATGAACCTATATATAAAACGAACTAGCGGCTATGGTGCTATCTTATATGAAATATAAGGATCGTCAGAAAAACGTTGTAGCACTAGGATAATAAGATATACATATTATCCGAGACTTTTATACGGAGCATTGGCCTTTCTAAACGCCGCTCTCGTATCTAACACTGGATCCCGAGTTTACCGACTCCGGATTGGACTAATGACCTTAGTCTGCTGTGTTAGAAAATTTGGTAATGCGATGCGATGGTGTAATTAATTAATGGAAGATAGTAAAGCCAAGAGGATGTGGCTCTTGGTGCGCGCTGTGATCACAAAAACGATACCAGGATGTCCGCGTACGGGTCCGTAAGTATCAAGAAAATTTCCCGTGAGCTAGAATGGCTCGTTGGTCGGAGACTCTACCGCTGGAGTGGCTACTGCCGTGGGTGACCCGCCATAATATATGGGTAATTAGAGACATGTCGTTTTAACGAGACATAGTCACTAGGTATAACTGAACAATTAATACAATTGAGACTTGTACAGTGGCGAACGATATTGGTTTCTATACCATGGACGAGAATTAATACTTGTTTATTATTCTCGTTGTTTCGCTTTGTTGTTCATTGGTTATACTTGTGGTGTATTATGTGTGTTGATGGTTGTGTTATTGTATGGATATTACTGTTAATTGTTTTACAGTTTAAATATTAAAACGGTATTGCATGTAATGAATCCCATGCTCTCGACCAATTAATTGAGGGGTTTGAGGAGGCATGACGGGGCATGTGATAACATACTCAGCAGGGGCTGATTCCATACCACAAACCATTTTTATTGCAGGAGACTAGCTGGTGGGTCGACGCGAGGCGCGACTATTGTGTTACTGTTGGTTAGACTTGGTACGGTGTGATACTAAGGTTGTTTTGGACTCGGGCTGTTTAACCGAGGTTTATTTCGATTAGGTGCTCACGGTCTGTAATAATCGGTTATCGTTGAATTTGTTTTAATTGTTTAAGTACTACTATCTATCTCTTGTGGTCACTGCGGGAATACGTTTCGCAAGTTGATTATCAGGTAATTCGTTATCACCCGTATGGGCGAGTGATAACAGTGACACCATTAGGGCGACAATCTGTTATTTACCGCTGTGATTTATTTATTATGTGCGACATTTATAGGATAATTAGGAGCCGAATTAGTAGGGGTGTTACAAAAGTGGTATCAGAGCGGAGTACCGCTCTGATTACAAGAGATAATAGTTTAAGTACCGTGAGCTTAGGTTATTCACACACCAGTACCAAGGAGATAGTTGTAAATGAATTAAGTTAGGAGATTGTCGGGGACAATGTGTTTTATGCCTTGTAGGGCTATGTGAACTTATGGTTGGGAAAAGTACAGTATTTATACGAAGAGCTGACTTTGATTCTAAATTCTTCAGATGTCTTCTGGAAGGCGTTCGACTGGCAGAGGCAGAGGAGGTGGTGGACGAGGCGGCGGGCCTGGAGGAGGCCCTCCTGAGGCCCCAGCCGTGGGCGTAGCAGAGACGGTAGCAGCCGTCTTCGCTCAGCTGGCCCAGATGGGAGGTGTCCATATAGGAGCACCACCTGTAGTCCCACCCGTACCCGCACCTAGAGAGCCGAATTGGCTAAAGAGCGTAGCTGATACGCGAGTACCTACCTATGACGGAGTTGCTGACCCCACCGTCCTGGAGAGATACATTGTTGAGCACGAGAAGGCCTTCGATGCCATTCATGTGCCTGCTGAGCACCGGGTCGGTATAGCAGCCTTCCATCTGAGGGACGCCGCCAGCACTTGGTGGAGGTCCGTGAAGGCACATTACACTGCTATAGAGGGTTTTGGTTGGACAGACTTTGTGGAATTACTGAGAGAGAAGTACTATCCTGCTCATTTGAAGCAGAGGAAGAGGGAAGAGTTTGTGGCCCTGAGGCAGGGTAGCATGACAGTAGATCAGTACTACTCCTTGTTCATTGGGCTCTTGGACTTTGTCCCAGGAGTTGTTTATTCTGATGCGGTGAAAGTGGAGAAATTTAGAGGCGGGTTGCGATATGCTATCAAGGCCGCCATGGGTGCTACCTTGTACCCTACGGTCCAGGTAAAATTAATTGACAGTTTATACCTTGTAACTCAGTTTGATTTACTACAAGTTCGGGAAACTCATTGATGCATTACAGGAGTGTTATGACGCTGCTTCTCGGACTGAGATGATGGTGAACAGCCGGGAGGACAGCCAGGGACAGAAGCGTAAGACCCCCGAGAAGGAGGCGGAGGTTGAGGCTGGAAGCGGAGGCAGTAAGGGTTGGAAGTAAGAACCACCTTAAGTTATTTAATCCATTTAAATTACTTACTTACTGCCTGCTTTTATACCTGCTATTCCTGACACTTTGACGATCACAGGAAGAAAAAGTTCTCCTGGAAGGAGAAGAAGAGGGAGCAGGCCAGCCAAAAGGGCAAGGACAAGGTCCTGATGCTGACCGGGCCTACCTATGATGCCCAGCCTCTTAGATCTGCACCCCCTAAGGGTAAGTGATCTAACCTTGTGAATGAGTTGTGTACTACACTATCCATTACCATCCTTGTACTAATCAGAATGTGATATGATAATAGGATCTGCACCCCAGCGCCACTTTCACTGCAAGCGCTGTGGTAAAGACCACCCGGGTGTCGACTGCACCGGGCAAGCGGTGGACTACCACCATTGTGGAAAGAAGGACCACAGGTCGTACGAGTGCTTTGCTAATCCAGAGAGCCGAGCGTACCGTCCGCCGAAGGGGACTCAGAGCGCACCTACTGGAGGAGGTGGAGCTCGAGGTGGCCAGAGGGGGCCGGCGCCCCAAGCCCAGAGGGGGCAGCAGCATCAGCAGCCACAGCAGCAGAACCAGAACCAGAGGAACCCGCCGGGCAACCTTATGCTGAATGCAGCGGGAGCTTCAGGCGCTGGCACTAGTACCCAGCGCGGTGAAGGTTAGTATTTGAAACCTTAACCATTGTATGAGAGCATGACTAAGTGTTAAACGCTTTACCTTAGCATGAATATGTGTTTTAGTTACCGCTTTAGATAAACGACTCACCTAGGAAACCTTTTACCTCTTAGTAGACTTTGATATCTGCTATCCCACACTTACAAGACAGAGGTCACCTAGATCCGTGGAAGAAAGACGGGAGTACCCTAGTGAGTTGTATCATGTGGTCAGACCGGGCATGATACTTCTCAGAGAGTTCCTAACCCTAGATGTGCAAATCGCCATAGTGAATGAGTGTAGAGCTTTGGGTAAGGGCATAGGAGAATTTTATACCCCTGTATTTAATAGTGGTTCTAGAATGAAACTGCACATGATGTGCTTAGGGAAAAATTGGGCGAGTGATAACAGTGACACCATTAGGGCGACAGTCTGTTATTTACCGCTGCGATTTATTTATTATGTGCGACATATATAGGATAATTAGGAGCCGAATTAGTAGGGGTGTTACAACATGACTTACTAGCGAGGGATCTGGATGATGAACCAATGTGGTCTCATAACTCTCAGGGTTTAGGATCTTCGGATGTGTGTGTTTGGTGTACCAATCTAGGTAGAATGGGTCGCAAGCATGCAACCGCGCACTTGTACGCTCATACCCTAGAACTAGCACTTTAGGTGTGTTATCCCACACACTATACATGGGGGGGGGGGGGGTATACACAGATGTATGGTTGGTTTTTTCCTCTTTTTTCGGACCTTGGGTTGTGTCTAATAGGAGGTTCAGGGATACCCTGAATGTACCCAAACTGGCGTAGACAACGCTCTGGCATGTACGGCTCATTCAACCCCATAATCTGTATGGTACCTCTGTACCATGTACGTCCTCCATGAACATTAACATTATCCTGACCGTAGGGCAACCAATCAATCTACAATGTTTGATAGTAAAATGTAACCAACAACGAAAGACAAAAATAATAATGGTCCAATGTGTTAGCAACTACAAACACTTACATTTAGAGCAGTCAAAGTATCTAGATGCTCACGATAGCCTTGCAGTGAACGATGATCATGAACTTGAGAGTTAGATCTCACCCATCTTAGAGCCCAAGGTCTGTCATCATTAGCACGCCAGTCTGGGCTAATCGTTGGTCTTAACGTAGGGAAGTACACATAAATCCAGCACTGTGCATATAAAAAACAATAAAATGATTAAGCAATACCAATTATTAATACACAATGAGTCATCATATACTAGATGCACATTAGGACACATACCTCAAGTAATGTCATACAACCACCTATTCCACTGGAGCCGGCACGAGAGGCTATCCCGAGCTGGCGATATAACCATGCAAGAGTACCAGCTCCCCATGCATATTTATGAAGCTTCTTAGCTTTCTTCATGGGAGCTACTAACCAAAACAGCTGCGGACTCAGACGACCATGTGATTTTCAGGCTAATATGGTGGTACCGATCAGATGATACAACCAACCACACACCTGCTTCATTGGATCTTCAGGTTCATGCCTATAGTGCTGCACCAAGCCCCCAATGGATACATCACTGGTATTCCATAGTATCTTTGTCATAGTTCTAACAGCTCGCCCAAAATCAAGACGCTCAACCATTACTTTCTTCAGCTCAGGGGTGGATGACTGCCCTACCAATGGACGACCAACGATGGGGATTTGCAGTATCATCCACACATCATGCAGGGTGATCGTCATCTCACCGAATGACATATGGAATAAGTTTGTATCAGGCTGCCACCTCTCCACAAAAGCACTGGTGAGGGACATATTGTTGTGTGGCATTGTAATATCCTGTAGGTGCTGTATACCAGAATACTGAAGCATGTTCCCTGCTCTTTTGCAAGAAACTTGATCTTTTGGCCAGCTAGTAAGCATCACCTTACGGGATTTGAAACTCAAAACCCCACGATCTTAGATAATGACCAATATTTAACACTTACAAAACGTAGTATCATTTGAATGATCAAATACAGGAGAAGATAGAGAACATACCTTAGTCAAGGACCATAAGTCAAGCGCTACATGACCCCCGAAGCTAGTGATAACAGTAGTGAGTAGTGGACCGCCAGGAATTGGCACCTCTGTCAACTTCCAATAGGTAGGAATCACTAGGACCATCACTAGCGTTGCTTCCTCGTTAGTGTCATCCTCCTGGTCCATGACATCATCATCTTCATCATCCTCCTCCTCATCCACATCGGGTGAGTCATCATCATCAGCACCACCACCATCGTCATCAACTCATGGCGAACACTCGGTCATCACATGGTCCTTATCAGCACGTGCGGGTGATGGGCGTGGTAGACGTGATGAACTACCACCGCTTGACGTCTGAGCTTTTAAGGGAGCAATTTGGTGGCTTCCTTCGCCCGAGATGTAACGATCCCAAAACCGGCCTAGGAGTTAGGGCCATTACACGCCGCGAGTATATTACATAATGTCGCAAGGCTCTAACGTAAATCAAACCCCAAACCAAAAGATGAAGCTTGTATAAAGATCAAAAGAACTTACAATATCCAAACGAGTTCATAAGTCAAATACCAAAATAAGGCCCGAAGGCTACATAAGATCCAAAGCGTCTAAGGCGTAAAGCGGTACAAAAGTCTAACTAAAACATAAAACAAAAAACAGCTCCTGAAGGGAATAAAGAGAGAGGATCCCACGAGCTCATCCTGTAACATAAGTAAAGGGGTGAGCTAAACAGCCCAGCAAGTAGAAGACTTCCTCAAGGAAGCCCACTCAAAACATAAGCAGAAGTTTGTATAAACAGAGGGAGGCGTAGCCACTTGTAAACAGATGGATCAGAATCACGAATCAGAAAGCAGAGCGGAACATCACATCAAATCATAGTCAGACTTTCAGAATCAGATACAAAGAGGTGGGACACTAGAAACACGCTAACACAACACAAGGACTCACATAACGTCCTATAGATCCGAAGATCCCACAACAGAAGCCGTAGAGACAACTAACAGACCCGTCGGTCACATAATGCCCTAAGGGAAACCCTAAGGAGCATAATTAGAAGGAATTCCTATGCAGCATGCTACGGGACAGCCCGACCCGACTATCCAAGGCTCAGAAGCAACGTAACTAGGTCCCAAAACCAAAAGTTCACAAAACAGATCTTAAGCACATGAAGATGCATATAAACGGCATAGGAAGCTTGTGCACAGGTAGGGGAATCCAACCCCGCAAATGGAACCCAAAACGGAGCTAAAACGGAAGAGTTATGCCAAAAACAGAGGCATGTCCGAACTTGCGTCCAACCTTGCAAGTTCGGACAGAGGCCGAGAAACAGAAGTCACGATAACACAATGTCCGAACTTACGTCCGAACATCAAAGTTCGGACGTAAGTCGAGAGTTAGAAAACAGAACATTCGTCGTGTCCGAACTTGCGTCCGACCTCGCAAGTTCGGACACCAGTCGAAGCCAAAACCACGGAACGTCCTCGCACTCTGTCCGAACTTCAAAGTTCGGACAGAAGTTTGGACGCTTCAAAATTCCGAAAACAGAAGCGTGCCCGATGAACTGTCCGAACATCCATGTTCTGACAGAAGTTCGGACGACGTAAATAAGTCGAAATCCAGAGCGAACAGAAGCGCGGGAAATAACCAAAATCATCACAAACTCACACAAATTCCACAGAATTGTAAGTCAGTACCCTCGGGGGTTTAGCCAATCGATTAACAACGCAAAACCGAAGTGAAATCACGCAATCATAACACAATTCAAATCCAGAAAACTAGAATAAAAACAGTCCCCGAGGGTGAGTAAACTACCCCGAATCCATCCCCCACTTACCTAAATTCGTAGAGCAGAATTTGTCCAACGTTGCCAACAACTCAACGAACGAAACACAGCAGAGGAGACGCCCGATGCACCACTGAATTGCACTGAACAGTCCCCCAAAATCAGAATGTGAAATCAGAAAAACTGCTTCTCCAAAACAGCAATGAAACTACCGAATTCACCAGCGGACCTACCTGATTTGCAGAGGGGAATAATCTGAACAACAGCAGCAGAAAATCGCCCAAACACAGCAGGAATCCACACCAAAAATCAGAAGCACACCAATGGAGAAAAAGAGGAAGAAGGCGCTCAAAATTGTCGAGAGGGAAGTGTCTTTGAAAACTGATCGGGATTGTAAAAAGAATAAATGTCTTATTTTTCCTTAATAAAGCCTTACCAAAATAAAAGAGAGGGAAACGACCATCTTGCCCTCGTCTTTTAATAAAAGGACTCCGATGTCCCAAGAGCTAACCAAGGCACCATATAACATAAGAAACAAAATACAACTAGAATGTTAGGATATCTAAAACGAAATACGGGGTATTACACGAGATGTTGTAGCTAGCGTTGTTCAGTGGTCCTTTAGACCAAGCACTACTGGATGATGACACCACTGGCATGCGTCTCCTCGGTATATGATCGTACATCGCCGAGTCATCCACCGCTTCCCTTGGTGGTGCAAGTATCTGAAACACTTGGTCGTTCTAGGATTGACCCTGATGGAATGATGAGTGGCGTGCTGCTTCCATGAGGGGGCAGGATTACTCGGCCCTTCACCAGGAGCAAGTGCACAACAGTATGAGGCTGTCATAGGCTGCTCCATAGCCCGGTCTTTCTTCTTCGAGTATACATGTTGCACTGCTTTTTTCAGTCGATCCATCACTGCATATGAATATCACACAGTTATATTCCTCATTCATAACATTAAAATTCAACATAATTTTTTAAAAAATATAGTCGAGCCCTTTGTCTTGCTCGAGTCAAAATTAAAAAATATATATATAGGTTCGAGCCCTGCAGGGGCTCGCCTTCCTCCAGGTAGAGCCGCGCAGGGGCTCTAGTTTCTCCAAGGCGAGCCACGCAGGGGCTCGAGTTGCTCCAAGGCAAGCAGCGCACGGGCTCTGTGTAATCCCAGGCGAGCCGCGCAGGAGCTCACATCCCTGTACAGAAGAAAAACTGGGTTGTCGAGCCATAGTAGGGCTCTACTTCGCCATCCTCGAGCCTGGGTGGTACTCGCCCCACTTCCGGTCGAGCCACAATGGTGCTCGCTCCACTTCCAGTAGAGCCACGATGGGGCTCACCGCTCTGCAGGTCGAGCCGCAGCAGGGCTCGTCCCTGTCTTCTTTTTTTTTCATAAATTTTCAAGTTTCATCCAAATTTTCCATCCTAGATCTAGCTCAATTGATGTTGAACTTCAAAAAACTAACACCAAATTCATACTCGGGACACCCAAATCTATAAGTTCGAAAAAAATTCGAAAAACTCATTGGAATTTTTTTTCGGCGGTGGTCCTGCAGTGG
Organism: Limonium bicolor; assembly: GCA_023374045.1. Classification (NCBI taxonomy): domain Eukaryota; kingdom Viridiplantae; phylum Streptophyta; class Magnoliopsida; order Caryophyllales; family Plumbaginaceae; genus Limonium; species Limonium bicolor. The sequence goes on from CM041776.1 coordinate 489,175,206, forward strand.
TTGGCGGCGGCGGGTGGCGGCTCCTGTGGCAGTGGCTCCGGCAGGCAGAAGGGAGCTTCTGAAGGAAGAGAGAGATGAGAGAGATAGGGGAGAGAGTGAGTAAGAGAAAAGTGAAGAATGTAAGGGAGGTTATACTACATATGGTGCGAGTGTTTTTTACCCGAAATTGACGTTTTGAACTACAATTTCAGTTCGACATTTTGAAAGTGTAACAACGTTTGTAATTTAGTCAAACACAACGTAAGATGTCTTTAACTTACGTGGAGTTGCAATTATAACGTTAAAACACGATTAAAAGGGGTTAATGTCGTTTATTACAATTAAATCATTTTTCACCCGAAATTGGTATTTTAACTGCAAATTCAATACGACATTCTGAATATGTACCAATGCTTGTAATTTAGTCAAACATAACGTAAAATGTTCCATTAATTACGTGGAGTCAAAATTATAACATACAAACATAATACATACGGGTTTATCGTCTTTTGTTACAATTAGAGCGTTTTTTTGCAGTTTACGCTAAACATATGATTTTTCAAAAATAAAAAACAAAGCTACAACACGACATCATTACATTTTTACAATGTCAATATTATTTTAAAAAATTTTGTACTGCGGTGATTAGTAATTTTATATTGCAAATAGCAACCCAGTTTTTTTAATCGTACCGTTTCTTTGAAAAATTCACTAGCATATAATTACTATTTAAATAAAATTTATTTGTTTATATTGGAAATAGATATACTCCAATGCTTTTTCCCACATATACCCAAAACTCTTTCAACTTCTCTCAATCTAAAAGTACAGTGATCCGAATAGTTTCTTCCTTTATGTACTTGATTTCAGTCGTGGGTTTCTCTCCCTTTCTTCACCTCCCACTCAATTTCCCTCCCTTACTCTTTCATTCATTCTAATATACTCTATGACTTGAGTTGTGTACATACTAATCTTCTCTATTTGGTACACATTGATCTTAATGCGTTGTCTTGGCATTTTTATGGCATATATGCTGTATAAAGCAATGATCTTTGTATGAGTCCCACGTCGGTCCTATGCTTTCTTCCAGTAACATATTGTCACATATAAAACAATTAAAACATAAACAATTATAAATATATCAACGTGAATGAAGTCATTGAGCAAAAGCGAATATCAAAACTTTGAGACCTTCTCTCCCTTTATCCATCCTTGAAATATCTTATCCATATATAGTCTTTTTTTTCCATCTCAAGTCTTTCCTCTGGTTTACATTAGGTACTAAGATGTATTAAAAGGGTAGCATTTTCTGTACTAATCTTAAAAACCTGGTATTAAGCAAAGATCACAACTCTAATTGTTGAACTGCAATGTTGAACGAAGAGGGAGGAAACTCGCTGAACAGAATGATACTAGAACTTTGAAGCACAAAGGGAAGACCACACTTGAGTGATTATCGTCGTCATTTTTGTCTTTCTCTATTCTATTTTCGAATCTCTACACTTTTTTGCTATTTGAATATGACCATTAGAATTAGATTGCTGGGTAACTGTGTTGCATGTTTGCATTTGAATTGTATTATGACAGTATTCAGTATGGTAGCACTGGTTTACTTGTTGTGAGACCCCTACTTGGTCTTTGAGGTATCGAGTTTCAAATATAACAATATTGAAGATTTCTTGTACAATAGTGTTACTAATAATTTACTAATATTTTTTGTCTAGTAATCGAAATAGTTAGTGTTGGTAATCAGGAATTAGTGTGGGGGCAAACCATAAACTTAGGAAAGTCCAGTTTGATCTTCTCTGGAGGGATCAATCAAAGTAGCAAGTGCCTAATTAGTAAATGTTTAGGCATTAGGGAGGTAGAGGATTGGGGTCTGTACCTCGGGTTCCCATAAAAAATGGATAGGAGCATAAGGCAGATTTTTTGGTACATTAAAGAGAGAGTTCAAAGAAGGGAGCAAGCGTGGGCGGGCAAAATATCCCAGGCTGGGGAGTGGTCTTGATTTAGTGTACCTTGCAATCGATTCCTACCTATGTAAATGGGTGTTATGAAGTTGCCTAAGAGTATGTTAAAGGAGATTAAGGCAATGATTTAGAGGTTTTGGTGGGAATGAATGCCAAGTGGGAAGGGTGGCTTAGAAAAGTTGAGATTTTATGTGTAGAGGCAAAGATAAAGGTGGGTTAGGCTTTTGAACTTGGTAAAGCAAGATTGGAAAGTGTTAAACAACCCTGGTCTTCTTGTTTCACAAGTGTTTAAGGCTAAGGGGGTGTTTGTTTCGAGCGGGGGAAACAGAATGGAATCAAGAAAGGGAATGAAGGTGAATGGAAAGGATTCCCTTTGATTTTTCTGGTTGTTTGTCTGAGTTGGGAAAATGAAATAAATAACTGGTCAACGGCTGCTAATCAATGATCCACAACTTTCGGCTGCCGGTGAACGGTCATTAATTTCCTGTTAGCATTCAACGGTCACCGATCAGTGGTCATTAATTATTGGTCAATGCTCATATGTCGCCGGTCAAAGTATACTAGGGAAAGAAAATCTCATTCCCTAGTAGAGGGTCGAGAATCAAGGTAGAGGGTTTTGAGGTAATCCTATTCCTTTTCTTTTTTTTGAAAATAAGAACGATTGACTAAACAAACAGCATCCTGATTACCCCTAAAACAAACAACCCCTAAGTATTTTCCTTCTGCTCAGTTACTTGAGGTTAAGATTGGCCATAGACCGAGCCCGATTTGGAGATCGATTCATTATGTGTTGAGTTTGATTAAACTTGGTGGGAGGAGATTGATAGGGGATGGCAAGTCAACTTTGGTCGGAGACAGATGGATTCCTCACAAATCGGGAGGAAAGTCTTGGGGCCGGAGAATGATATTGGAAATGATGGTGGATCGAAAGTAAGTGATTTCATGATGCAAAGTGAAAGGAAATGGGATGAGGAGACAGTGGAGGCTTGCTTTTTAGAGGAGGATGTGAAGCTCATTTTGGGCATTCTTCTCCCTCAAGTGTCGGGCCCAGATAGTTAGATGTGGGGAGTGGATAAAAAGGAGAGATTCTCGGTAAGATCAGCTTATAATTATCAAGGTGGCCAACGGATGAGTTCATGTCCGAGTTCCTTAGGTGGTTGGAGTGTGAGGAAAACGTTTAAAAGGTTGAAGATTTATAATATGCATCATCGGTTAGAGCTTTTTGCATGGAAGCTCCTAAACAAAGCCCTGCCGTCTAAAGTGGAGCTTGTTCTAAGATGTAGGTATGCTTGGTAATGATAGATGCCCACTATGCGAATGATGGAGGAGCCCGACTCTTATTTTACTCTCTTGCCCGCAGGTCGATGCTTTAGGGAGGACAAAAATGGCTTAGCTCCAAATAAATGTCATTTGATAATGAATTCTATGACTGGATTATGGACTTTGTTCTCTCTCGGCAGGCTTCAGAGTGTGCTGATTTGATCTTTCATCTTTAAGTCGTATGGTTCGCTAGGGTTCAGGTTGTCCATGATGACTCTTGGTCTTTGGAATGGGGTTGGGCCAGAGCTTGGAGTTTCTGGGAACTGTGAGGCCTAGGTCGAGTGAGGAGTAAGGTGGATCAAGGGTGGAGGTGTTTGATGATGACAACGTCGCTCAGGTGTGTGAAGTGGTGGGAGTATCAAGAGGGAAAGTATTAAATTTCTTGAAGAAGGGGGAGTTCTTGTGACTGCCATCAAAGAACGTCTTATTAGATGCTAAATGGTTGTTTGGTTTTTTTATCCGTTTCCTGGAAATATGTTAATAGAGAACAATATGTGGAAACTCATGTTCTTGCTATAATGGGTGAGATTGAGAAGCATGAGCTTTGGTGGTTAGGGGAATCAAAGAACCATATTTTGCATATGTTATCTTGATTTAATAGAATGTTTGGTTGTAGAAAAAAAGTTAATTTGGTAATCGATTTAAGTAGTGAGGACAATCTAAACATTGCCAATTGATTTACCTTATAGTTGGTACAAATAAAGTGAATAATATTGTTGGGATAAAACTACACGTTAATAAACATATATTTATAGCAAACTAATAGGCAAGTGCACCTATTCGGAGTAGTAAAACAAGTGTCGTATCCACAGGGAAATTGTTTAATTATCCTAGTCTTGGTAGTTAATAAAAACTGTAAAAGGGGTTTAGCTGGAGGCAAGCTTGATTTGTTGTTGGATTAGTAAAGAAATATTAAAAACAGTAAAATAAGGTGAATTAAGTGACGTGGATGGAAAAAGGTATCCTAGGATAGCGGGGGAGTTGCCTAAATTACTTAAACAGATTTATAACCATGTCTCAATTATTTATTGTCTATTAGAGTTAATAATTCTTAGTTATGAACTCTTAGTAATAGCCTTAGTATTTTCCTGCTCAATCCGGAGTGTAAATACCAAGATTAATTCCTTTGTGGTACTTAGACTATCTCAAAATCATATGTTGATAGTTACCTTAAAAATGCAGTATTTTGTCAGAATAAGCATTTAACAATATTAGTTGAAAGGAATTAAAACAAGTTTAACAAGAGAGACAGGTGATAAATACTGTTTTACGTAATATTAGAATCAAACCCCCATCCTAGGATACAAAAGAAAATCACTCAGACATTAACGGAGATAAGAAGATAGCACAGATAGATTTTGACATTATTTCAGAGAAAGAACGGGTCTGCTCTCGCTCTCACTGCTGCTCTTCTATTTCTTTTGTTACTGCGTGAGTATGGAATGTTGTGGTGTTACGGGAGAAAATGAGTGGAAGAGAATGGATGAGTGTGGTGAATGATTTCTTCAGTCTCCCGTCGTACAGGCACAGAGGCACACCCATTATGGTTGAAGGTGCTGGGTTTATATAGAGGCAGAGGATGGTTGATGATAGAGCTGGAGAGGAGACAAAACTGAGGTTGATTGGAGACAGACGCGTGAGGGAATTAAGGTAGGCACCTGATGTTGTTGATGAAGCAGTTCGACATGTCTGTAGGCGCCGCAAAGGAAGAAGCATCTCGGGGAAGACAGTCGGCGAAGAAGAAAACTGTCGCGTTAATTTCTGGATCTACGTTGTATTTACACACGTCCGCCCCTTGTCCACGTTTGTGTCCAGCCATGTTTATCCGGTTGTCTCACGGTCCTCTTCCCTGTCCGTGTAGATGTCCGCCTTCAGTTATGCGGACGTCTCACAGTCTTGTCCGCCTGTGTTTACGCGGACGCGGGGGCGGTTGTCACAGTCTTGCCCTGTCCGTGTCTTGTCCGCCTTGTTTTATGCGGACGTCTATCACGTCCACCCCCTGTCCGCCTAAGGTTATGCGGACATCACTCCGTCCGCAACCTATCCGCCTATGTTTGGGCGGACACAACATGGACGCGAGTCTTGAGAATTTTGACTAGCTCTAGATTCTTCGTTTGGACTCCGTTTTTCGAGCCGTCTGCGCCTATGCATTCGTCTCTTCGTGTACTTTGCTCCTAGCTTGGTTTTTCCTCATGTTTTAACCAATAAATTTATGAGATAACCAATAAAACATAAACTAGAGGAAAAACATACGATAAGTGAGAAATGAGCAGAAAAGTGCTGATATAATATATGAAATACACCCATAAAACATGCTCATTTAGACACTTATCAAATATACAACCATAAAGCTATAACTTGCTTTTAAAAAACCATAAGGTATAACTCGCATAAGATACATACAAGGGTCTGTTTGTGGTCAGCTTTCAAATGCATTTGTCAGAATAAAGCATAGGAGAAATTGGGAGCGGCACTGAAATTGATGTTAGTTGTCAAAACAGCTTTCAAAAGTAGTTGTTTGAATAAAGTAGAGCAGAAATTATGGAATCGGCACAGAAATTGATGACAAAAGCTGTCAAAAGCTACAGACGTCCATAAATCGTCTTCGCTTTAAAGGTTAAAGTGTGTTTATAACACCCAACTTTGTAAACCCATATTAACTACCATATAACATAATTAAATAAGCGAATTGCAGCGGAAATAAAACCAGTCGCACTAACACTGGTGTTACCGCCATATACAACAACAGCATAATCCCAAACCAAGATCCAAAAGTATGATAACGAGATATATTGCTAACTACCCCCGAAATCTCGCACTCCGGCTTTAGTCTTAGATTATGCACCTATAATATGTTGGCCATAAAAGGCTCAGCACAACCGCTGAGTATGCTACTGCGTAACCATCATGAACCCTCAAACTCCTTAAGTTATTTGGTCGAGTTATCATGCATTTCCATTTCATGGTATTCCATTTTACATATATAATAAAATTGTAAAGAAAATAATTAAAACAACCAACAAACAACCCAACATGTACACACACAATTCCATATATAACTTATGCATATGATCAATACAATAAACGAGTTTAGACGATAACGACACGAGGGTTGTTTCCTTTGAACTGCTTTCGTTATCCGGCCTTCAAGGCCTTTCGTTCGTTATCCAATTGTTACGAGAGTTATTAAAGTCTCATACTAGCGTTGCTAATGTTCGTATACTCATTTGTTTAAGTTTAACTCTTTAACTCTTGACAGGCGACATGTTAAGACAAACTGTTCTTATACTTCATACTCCTTGTATTTATTCGATTGTAGCCTGAGGCCGAAGTCATGTGCACCAATAGTAGTGCCCTTCGACCAACGATTCGAAGATCTCTAGATTTCCTCTTTGCCCTTTTAAAGGCGTCTCTTGCGGTCGTAGCCATGCACCAACGGTAGTGCCCTCCGACCAAAGATTAAATGTGGATTGCTGGCTTTCCATATTGAGCGGACCCCATTGGGTAATCCTCTCTAGCGATCACAATGCTCAACCAGGTAATCGATGATTCCTTGACTTCTCCTCATATTCAGTTCTTTTCACTGTGATTAAGTTTTCTTAATCCTCTTGCCTAAAATCTACTCTTAGGTTATAGTGAATAAAGGTAACACCCTAACCGTAAAACTAACAATCAACAGTAAATGCAACGGAAAATCCTTAACATAAACATTAACAAAAGGGGTCGGTGTTACACCCCGTTAGCCACCCACGTGGCTAACAAGGCTAATACGTACAAGTTGTATCGGTCTGATGGACATAGACTCTTGAGCATCAGTTACTAACATCCATAAACTTACAAACCGAAACTATACCGAGTGTAATGTACAAAAAACATCATTCTAATTCTAACGCTATCAAAATATGCAACCACGAGAGCACAGGCGCATCTCGGGTCCAATGTCCAAAATAACGAAAGTATTTCTTTACATCCCGAGGCTAAAGCGACTCCGCTTCTTCAATCCTTATCCTGCATGTAAAATATGGTGCCCCGAGGGGCTCAGCAACCCTTGGCTGGTATGATTAACGTGCAGCCCATCGGCTACCGGGATACACGCAACTAATTCTCATGATAACATGGGGTTTATTTTAACATACAACATACTTAAGCATAGCAACACTCATTGCATAGCAACAACATACACATACAAAGTTAGCCAAATTGGTTGAGCCTAGAGAATGTTACCATTCTCATATTAAGCCCGTTACATAACTTGTTACCGTTCAGTTTGTCGAACGTTTAACTTACCCCAAGATGTGTTGGATACAGTGATCCAGACACAACGTACATCAATTCCCCCTAGCCTCGAACTTAAGTCAAGGTAGGAAAGCTATACAATTAGACTTGTGGGAGATTGCATTCCAAGAAGGGGAAACAATAAACAACATGGAAAGAGTCGAATCTAATCCAGATATCGACAACCGAACCTACACGCGTGACCGGACACCCGGATTCCTCACCCCTGGTTACACACTTGTTAGTAGTTCCATTGATGGAAACTCAACATATTATTTCAAACTGTAAGTGTTCAAGCCCAGTTAGGCACACAAGGGAGATGGGATACAATGAACAACTCAATTCACATTTAACGCACGGATAGTCGTGGTTAGAACGTTCCGTAAGTTGAAACGTTAAAAACCGAATACCGTTCTCTTACGTGATCCTAACATTGGTTAGCTAACGGTTAGCACGTATTCGAGGTTAGACGGTATCGGAACATACACGCCACAATAAAACAATAACCGTAAACTCATTTCATGCCTTAGTCTTACAAGGTCGTAAACACTCAGAAAAATAAACAAACACACAAGCCAGTGTAAACCGGTAGCAAACAGACTGTAAGAAAACTATACCTTGGTCCTTGCTGCGTTCGTTGACCACCGAATGCAGCTCCTATACATAATTAGTCATGTCGGTTAATTACCTTATTAAACTTCTAATTAACTAAGTACTTTACATGATTATATGACATGCTTTCACATTTAAACTTACACTTGTTTACCCTCATCACACTCACTAGGGTTTACTACTAATGCCACATTCTTTTTCTCATTTTTTATAAGATCCAACCAACCCTCAGACCGACCAAACCCCTGGGTCGGTCGGATGCAGAAGACATCCAGGTTTGAAAATTTTTACTCGACCGACCTAGCCAGGGTCGGTCCTAAGGTCGGTCCATTGCAGAAACATTCGGGTTCATTAATTTTAGCCTGACCGACCTAGACAGGGTCGGTCCCCTGGGTCGGTCGAATGCAGAAGTATTCCCGGCTAGCTTATTACAGTCCGACCGACCCAACCAGGGTTGGTCCCCTGGGTCGGTCGACTGCAGAACCATATCTCAAAATTTCTATTTTGCTCCAAACTCTTCCACAAGTTTCCTAGAATGTTCCAACGTCATTTAGGCACATTTACATCCCTTTTAACTCATGACCAAGCCTCCATTTAACTTCTTTGATCATTTACTCAATTCTTACCAAAATTCCTAACACTTGTTGTTAGCAGAAATATATGTTACTATACCTCTACCTAGGCAGTGTACCTATCGTTTTGCGGGTATAGTGATTAAGTGGGTTGTCAAACTCAGGGACCTCTTTCAATTAACTAACAAATTAAATTAACCTAATCGAGAAAACTAACCTAAACTAATAAAACAGGAAATTGTAACTTTTTATGGGAATTTTACTAGTCTTAGCAAATTTAAATAACCAAAGAAATTAAAAGAACAAATAAACCAAATAAAGCAAACTCAAACAAATAACGATTTGAAAATCTAATAATTAAAAGGCGTTCCCCGAGTTGTTCTGCTCACCTAATTCCTCAGATTTTATTATTAACTCCTCCCCTTACTTTCCATAATTAACTCAGAAACTTTAAATAATTCGTCAACGGCTAAGTCTAATGAATCCTAACTAGTTGCTAGATCTAGCAGTAGACGAATGCTCTAATCCGGACACAACTAATCGCATAAAGAACAGTTTCTATGGGAGTCCAATTAACCTATATGCGGGATCATGCTTCTAGTCATTAATCAGGTTCGACTTCCGATGTCTAGTTAACTATCTTAGCTCTCGCATGTTGATTAGAAAACTACAAGAATTGTTCTAATTATTGGCCAGATAATTAAAACACATTAATAACAGGAATCGAACTAACTGTAATAATAAAGTTATATGAAAAAATTAATATAACATAATCGTCAAGAATTAGGCTCGCTTCCCAACTCGGGAAGCTGAAAATAAACTACTTACTCATGGTTACGAAGACAAAAACAATAAGCAAAATAAACATTAAACAAACTGTAACAAAGAGATTAATAAAGAAATCAATGTTTTCAGTTTACTACCCAATTTCTTGGCTACAACCACATGTAGCTATAGATAGCTACATACATGTACATTCGGTCATTGAAAACTGTACATTTGATCATTCAAAACTGTACTGATGTATATATACATGTATACAGTGAATTGTGATACTTCTGAATTTGTACAAAATGTACATACTAACTTTATAAACTATACAACAAACTTATAAAACATGTACATTTACTCTATACAAACTGTACCATGAAAAATGCAGCCAAAGATGGCTACATATGGTTGTAGCTAAGAATCATTGGTTTACTAAATGTCTCCAATTGTCCTCGGTCTTTCTCCTCCGCACCGGACTGCTCCTGTGTTGCTCGCCTCGGTTCTTGATTTGGTAACGAAATATGGATGTATGATGGTGGTGTGGTGTCGGTGATGGATGATGATGAAATAGGACGAATTCGGCTAGGTTATTGGATAATGACAACTGATGCGGATTGTATTTTGCGGTAGCTCAGGCGATCGTCCAAGAATGTGACGCTCCTTCAAAAATCAATGGAACAGTATACTGGCTAGGGCTTGGGTCGCGGTACCCCCTCTTGATCGACGGAATGTACCCCTTTAAGCAGCTTGAATAATTATCAACGAATGATTTGTTGATAAATTGATATCATGCTCACATTTCTGGCCTGAACAACTATTTCATTTTTTGAATGCTGAACAGTTGCCTTCATTCCAAGAGAAGGAACAAGTACACTCGAGAGGTACAGTTCATCGTTCTCTTTCAGAGACGATTCTAGAGGCGATTCTCGTCCTCTCCGGTTGTCTTCTGCACTGCAGGGAGATTGTTATCCCAATTAGAGTTTGCTCCTTCAGTAGTTGATGTTCCTCTTGCCCGCTTTTCTCGGGCGTGGCTTATCTCGTGGGTATTGGTTTTCTCCATCCTCTGACCTAGATTTTCTTTTCTGGTCTTTTCCTCTGGTGGTCTCACCGGCAGTAGTGAAGCTCCAGTCTGCCTCTTCTCCAATTGCCAGTGGTTGTGATTGAGTCAGATTCTGCAGTCAGGGAACATTGTCAGTGGTGGTGGGGGTGTTCTTCGCTTTCGTCCTGCGATAGGGCTTGCAGAAATTGTGTTCTGCTCCGACTTCCATTTTCTCCCTTGATTGGGTAGGCTCTGTTAGCCGAGGTGTTTCTTTCTGTTTTCTTTTTGGGGAGTGAGTCTCGAGTCCTACTGCTGGTCTCCTGTCTCTGGGTGTTCTCTTTGTGTTTGTTTCTTTCTGTTCCCGAATTGTGGTTTCCTCCAGGGTGTTTGGTTTTCCTCGCTAGCGGCTTCCCCGAGTCGGGTGTCTTGGTTTTGTTCAGAGGCTGTGATTAATTAAATCAGAGGTGGAGAGGTGTTTCTGGGCTCAGGATTTCTCGGTTGTACTCAGTCGGGGTTGGGTATTTGTCGAGCTGGTCTTTGCTTCAGGTTCTGCCGGTGTCGTTTATAGGGGCGAGACAATCTCTCCCTGTTTTCTGTGTGGATTTTGATTCAGTTTAGGTGGCATTCTGTGTGTCTGTTGAGCGAGTGTGGTTGGGTTTGAAGCTCTCCTGCCTCCGTCTGGGAGTTGCGGGTGTGATCGATTACAGGCTAGTGGTGGGGGTGTCTAGCAGGGTTCAAATTCTGATGAGTAGCTTAGCTTTGAATTGTAGGGGTCTGGGGAAATCCAATGCTGTCTTCTGGATTAAGGGTTTGATCTTAAAGCTTAATCTGGATATTATCTTCCTTAGTGAAACTCATAAATCATCGGCAGATATGGAACATTTCTTTGCTATCTTTCCTTTGTATCATGGGACAGCGGTGGCAAGCAGAGGTAGAAGCGGTGGTTTATGCCTGATGTGGAAGACGTCTATAGGCTGTTCCATGATCTCCCAATCTCGGCACCATATCTCTACGGTTATGTCATTCCCGGGGGACTTACAATTTGTTTTCACGGGGTTCTATGGTTGGTCCAATTGGGCTCTTAAACATTTGTCTTGGAAACTTCTTCGGGTGCTTAGTAAATGTTGGACTCCTATGTATTTACTCACTAAAATGTTCTTAGGCCCATGTAATATCTTCCGCTTCTTTTCCCTTACTCCTATATAAGTATGTAACTCTCTCTGTACTGAATATACAATAAGGGGATTAATTGATTCCCTAATACAAAATAATACACGCACTTACGTTTCTCACATGGTATCAGATGTTACGAGAAACAAACAACCCACACCAAATAAAAACACTGGTTTCTTTCCCCGGCGTTTTCTTCTCGATCTCTATCTTTTTACAGTCTTGATTTCTCGTTCTTCTGAAATCCGCCCTAATACTATCGTTCTCCATTTCAAATTCATCATCTCCAGCTCCAGTAATGGCCAACCCTGTTGTGGAAGACCCGCCCATTGACGAGACTCACAAGAAGAAAGATGCCGACACCTCCGTTGCGACCGACAACCCCGCTGCGACTGATGAACTTTACATTCACGCCTCAGACAACCCTGGCATGCAGTTGGCCTACAAGTTCAACGGCGAAGGATTCTTTGACTGGAAACGCAACTTCATCGTCGGTCTGATTTCAAAGTCTAAATTAGGGTTTGTCGAAGGCACAATTAAAAAGGAAAACTATGAAGGATCCCGCCAAAAAGCTTGGGTAAAGGCTAATGGCATGGTGATGGGCTGGATTTTTAGTAGCCTAGAGGATTCCATACGACAGTCTGTCATCTATCTTCCTACCGCGGCTCACATCTGAGCAGACCTCTGTCGCCGATACGATGAACCTAGCGGCACCAGACTCTATGCTCTTCGCCGCGAAGCCCGTCAAATAGAACAAGGTGACGATCCCTTAAACCCTTACTACACAAAGTGGGTACGAATCTGGAACGAGGAACAACAATTGATTTTGTACCCTACCTGTTCTTGCGGGGCGTCTACGGATCTTGTTAAAATCACAGAGGATGCACGGGTCATCGATTTTCTGATGGGGTTACATCCCTACTTTAATCATCTCAGAAGTTTGATACTCCAACTCAGCCCTTTACCAGACATCAAGAAGGTTTTTGCTATGGCTCAACAAGAAGAGAAACACAAACACAGTCAGCAAAATCATTTTTCAGATCCAGACAATCTTGTTTTCCAAACCACCCGTACTAATTCCTCTTTCAAAAAACCCGTCGACCAAAACCCTAAACTCAAAACTTCAAAACCTGAACCCAAGAAACTTCAATGCACAAAATGTAAGAAAAATGGGCATGTCTACGAAGATTGTTACTGGGTCAACGGGAAATTTCCACCCAACTGGAGACAATCCAAGGAGAAACGATATCTCGGCGGCACCATTACTGACACACCATCTCCCACTCACGAACCAACTCAAACATCGTCTGTCCCTGGTTTTAGTCAAGATCAACTGCAAGGAATCAAGGCTTTCTTGAAAAATCCCAATACTGAGGTTCCTGGAATCCCACAGACTCAACTCACCAGCCTAATGTCTTACCTTCACACTGATCCTGATTTCACTCCCACTACTAGAACTGGGTATTATGACCAGTTCGCAGGTATGTCTCCTTCCTCTCAAAATGTTTGGAATTTGCATGTAACATTGAACATGATCGATACAGCTGCTCTTAAGGACAAATGGATAATAGATACAAGTGCCACAGATCATGTCTGTGGCAACCTTTCTCTCTTTGATTTTAAAACATATAGAAAATGCAAGTTTCAAGTAACCATGCCTGATGGACACCCTGGAATGATCCAAGGGATTGGAAATATTCCTCTGTCGAGTAACTTTACTCTGCTAAATGTTTATCATGTTGAGTCTTTTCATTTCAATCTTCTGTCTGCTAGAAAATTTTTGTCACAACTGAATGCTATCCTAATTACATCTGTGAATCAATGTTGTCTTCAGGACCTTGAGAGTGCTGTGTACATGTTGATTGCTTTTGAGAACAGAGGATTGTATTTTCTAGAGGTCATGTACTTAGATAGATTCATGCAACTTAAAGAATCTCTTAAGCACTCTAAATCATCTGATTTTCAGTCTTGTACCTCTATTTCTGTTGCAAACGATATACACACATGGCATAACCGATTAGGTCATGCTCCTCTTTCCAAATTGTATAGATTGGGAATCATAAATAAAAGTGATATACCAACTGATTTTGTTTGTGACTCATGCCACTTAGCTAAAGCACATAGACTACCATTTCCTACTTCTTCAATTAGCACAAATGATATCTTTGAACTTGTTCACTTAGATATATGTGACCCCTTTAGGCACAAAACTTACAATGATAATAGATACTTTCTTAGCATAGTTGATGATTTTTCTAGAGCTTTGTGGATTAAATTGTTAAAACATAAAGGAGAAGCTTTTCAGTTCATAAAAGATTTCATATTCATGACTGAGCGACAATACAATAAAAGAATAAAAATTATACGCTCTGACAATGCATATGAACTTGGCAGCTCTCATGAAGCAACAAACTTTTACAAATCTCTTGGAATCATTCACCAAACATCTTGTGCTTATACTCCACAACAAAATGGCGTTGTGGAGCGTAAACATAGATATCTGGCTGAAACAGCAAGAGCATTGTACTTCACCTCCAAAATCCCCATAGAATATTGGGGTGAATGCATGCTCACTGCCACACAAATTATAAACAGACTCCCTAGTGCTGCTTTAAAAGGGAAAACTCCTTATGAAATAATTTATGGCAAACAACCTGAATATAACAGACTCAAAGTTTTTGGTTGTTTGTGTTATGCAACAAATCTACAAAAGCAAAAAGGTAAATTCGGCCCCAGATCTGAGGCTTGTATTTACTTAAGCCTTGCTGAACATCAAAAAGGATATAAACTTCTCAGGTTAAAGGACATGAAAATCCTTATTTCCAGAGATGTAGTATTTCATGAAAATACTTTTCCTTTTCATAACATTTCTCAATACAACTCTCCTCCTCCAAACCACATATTCAACACACCACAATCCTCTCTTCCTCTGGTTTATGATAGTGATGATGACCAGCTTAACCAGAATGAGATTATCCCCATCACCCACCATACTCCCTCTCCACCTCAACCTGATGAAAACATCCACACACAGACACAACAACTTCTTCCACCAACACCCACTGTGCCTCATGATCTCCGTCGATCTACCAGAACAAAAACAGCTCCTTCCTATTTAGCAGACTACTATACGAACAGCACCCTCAGAGAACCAGACAGTTTCACAACTATCTTATCCAATCGCCTCTCTCATCCCCTCATCGACTCTACATCAGATCACAACCTAGCTCTTTTCTCCTTAACAGATGCTCCCCCTTCCTTTACTGTCTCTGTTCACCACACCAAAGTTCAAACCAATATACTTGCCCTTGATGACCCTACTACCTATGAAGAAGCTTGCAAAAGTTAGCCCTGGATTAAGGCAATGGAAACAGAACTTCATGCCTTAATTCAGAATAACACATGGGACTTAGTTACTCTCCCAAAACATAAAAAACCAGTGGGGTGTAAGTGGGTATACAAAACAAAGTTAAGGGCTGATAGAACATTGGAAAGACATAAGGCTAGACTCGTTGCTAAGGGTTTTAGTCAAAAACATGGCTTGGATTATACTGAAACATTCTCTCCTGTTGTCCGCATGTCCACTTTAAGAACTTTGCTAGCAATTGCTGTTAAAAAACAGTGGATTACCCACCAGTTAGATGTTAATAACGCATTCATACATGGGGATTTGCATGAAGACATTTATATGCAACTTCCAAAAGGACTTCAAGTTAATAAAGGCATCAATGCCTGCAAATTAAAAAAATCTCTCTACGGTTTAAAATAGGCCTCCCGCCAATGGTTTTCTAAACTTAGAGATTTTTAAAAAAACTTGGGTTACACAAGGTCAGAAAATGACCACTCACTCTTTCACAAACAACAAACAGATTCTGTTACATACCTTGCTATCTACGTTGATGATGTTCTTCTCTGTGGCAATGATTTAACAGAAATAAACAGACTGAAAACCAACCTGGATAACCAATTTAAAATAAAAGATCTTGGTAAACTCCATTATTTCCTAGGAATGGAGTTTAACCATCATCCAACAGGTTTGATAATCACACAACAGAAGTTCTGTAATGACATACTCAAAGAATATGAGATTTGGAACAACTCTTCTACTTCTGCCCCTCTTAAGCTAAACACAAAATTGAAAACTGATTCTGGAACATTACTTGAAAACCCTACTAAATATAGGACCTTGGTTGGTAAGTTGAACTATCTTGTTCACACCCGACCAGACATAGCATTCACAGTTCAACTTCTCAGCCAGTTCCTTAAAGCCCCTACAGAAGATCACTATCATACTACTCTTCACACTCTACGATATCTAAGAGGAACTAGTTCATATGGTTTATTTTTTACTAATACTTCTGATTATAATCTTGTAGCTTATTGTGACAAGGATTGGGCTTCATGCCCAAACACTAGGAAATCGGTTTCTGGTTTTTACATATTTTTAGGTGGCACACCCATTGCGTGGAAATCCAAAAAGCAAGCAAGCGTGGCTCTCTCCTCTGCTGAAGCCGAGTACAGAGCAATGAGGATGGTGACAACCGAACTTGCTTGGCTCAACAGGATCGTCCATGAGATAGGCGTCCAAGCCATCACTCCCATTCCCATCAAATGTGACAACAGATCAGCCATATACATCGCCAGAAATCCGGTCCATCATCAGAGAATGAAGCACATCGAGATAGACGTGCATTATGTACGACAGAAACTCTCAGAGGGCATGATCAGTGTTGAATATGTTCCAACCGGACTGCAGCTTGGAGACTTCATGACAAAAGCCTTACCAGGACGACACTACAGAGAGATACTTCACAACATAGGCCTCCATTTGCTTCAACAACAATAGTGTCACTCTTGTTTTGAGGGGGCATGTTGGACTCCTATGTATTTACTCACTAATATGTTCTTAGGCCCATGTAATATCTTCTGCTTCTTTTCCCTTATTCCTATATAAGTATGTAACTCTCTCTGTACTGAATGTACAATAAGGGGATTAATTGATTCCCTAATACAAAATAATACACGCACTTACGTTTCTTACAGTAAACAAGTCTTATTGCCTTGGGTGATAGCTGGGGACTTTAATCAGATTATGTACGCCTCTGAGAAGACTGGGGGGAGGGTTAGACAAGGCGTGCATATGGTCCTGTTTTGTGATGCTATTGCAGATTGTGACCTTCACGATATCGGGTTTTTTGGTGAAAGCTCTACCTTTACCAATTGTCAGGAAGGGGATCACCATTCCCACAGTTGGTTGGATAGGGTGTTTTGCTCCTCAGTGGGTTTGCAAGTCTTCCCTAATATTTCGGTGGAGCATATACCGCGTGAAGCCTCTGATCATTGTCCCCTGTTCATTCGTTTTTTTGGTAACTATAAAATCCCGGCAAAAGTCTTCAGGTTTGAAAATGGGTGGTGTCTGGATTCTAAATGTGCAGAGATAGTTGCTGATGTCTGGAGTAACAGCTATCCAAGTATTACCACTCCTTTAGAGCTGTGTGCCAGGAAGCTTAGTGAGTGGAAAGGGTGGCCTATATCCAAGATCAAATGGAAAATTAATAATAAGAGGAAAGAACTGGGTATGATCTCCATTAGTGACAGTTCCTTGGGTGCTATTAATAATAGGAAGAGACTCCTCCTGGAAGTAGAATTACTCTCCTTTCGTGAGGAAATATGGTGGAAGCAAAGATCTAGAGATAAATGGATAAAAAAAGGTGATAAGAACACGGGTTATATTCACGCAAGGGCTACCTCGGCGAAAAGATCCAAAGATGTAACACCCCTACCGCTAATACCAACATTACCGTCCAATCCCATGTACTTACTTACCTTCGCAGCGGATACTTACTTACACAACGGTGGGTGATACAACGCCGTTAGCCACCCACGTGACTAACAAGGCTACTACTACTACATACAGCATCGGTCTAATGGACCGGAATATCCGAGTACTATACACTTACAATGCATACTCCAATTACCAAATCAAATACTAGAACTTCCCATTCATTACAATACTCCATAAGTTCAATACAATGTAATACACCGAGTTTACTAAGATCCTTATACAAATATAATACTTCTTCCAAGTTCATGCATACTCACTAAGAGTCTACATCTACCCTTTCCTCACATCTACATGCAAGGCTCCAAGCCTTTTTATGATTCTCTACTAACTACAATTCATCCTAACTATCCGAGCGGGGTCGCCGGTCTCTTACGGTGGTCATGTCCGCTTCGGGTACCTGCACACTAAAAACGTTGCCCCTAGGGGCTCAGCTTACGCTGAATATGACTTCCGCATACCCCGCGTACTAGCGAGGGTACGCCGACCACTTGGTCGAATACATGCAATTCATTTTATTCAAACATACATGCATACATGCTCTTATACGCAATACTACAATACTTCACGCAAGGAATACACACATACACTTCAATACACACACGAAGATCGTACAAGTCCAACAATACTTACTTACCTTCTTCCGAAATACACATACGCATTACACACACCATACATACTCAATACACCGTACTTGTTAGCTTCATTGGTCCACCCGGGTAGATCGGGTGGAGATTATCTTTTACTCGGGGTCAATGACTTACACCAGCCAAGACCATTACACATACAATACTATTACTTTACTTTACTACTTACTCAAGTCAAGTCGTCGGGACCTCCGGGCAGGGACTACACTGTCCCACCACCGGGCTTACTTGGTTCACCAATCCAGGATGCTACCCATTTAAGGGGTTTGGGCCGTGGACCAGTTAAAGAACCAGGAATCGGATCCAACCTCTTGTTTCTCCTCATCCTCACGTGTGGCCGAAACTATATCGGACTTCTACTCATTCCAATTTACTCAATACTTACATTAGGAGTTAGGTAGTTAGGAATTAGTAGAAGTCATTCATTCAAGCCACATACACAAATATGTTGCTCATATACACATCCATCCAAAATAGAGTACAATGCGCAAGTACAATACAAGGTACCAATTCACCTCATCATCATTCATTCATTTCATGAATTATGCAAACTATTTTTCAAGAGAAATATACCAAGAACAATATAAACAAGCACAAGTAAGTGCAATATAGTCCGATTCGTGCATTTATCTTATTTAGGTGATCAAATAAGCACTCAAATCGGGGTAACCAGGTTAGGATACAGAGCATGAAGAAATCATACCTTTTTCTGCAATTTACTTTACCGGGTGTCTCCTTGTCCCTCAGTCCTTACTTGTTTCTGGAGTCCTATTCTTGAACCTCTGGCTACATGCCAAATGGTTCAATTAATACTACGTATTACAATACATGCATAATTACTACTCCCGTACTTACCCCGTTATCCCGTTGTTTCGGTTTAACTTTATGTTCTTATACTTACAACTTTACTATTCACTTCTCATACTAGTTTACACTTTTAATGACCCTTAAACATCATTAATTAAGTACTAATTATCTTATACCAACATTACCATTCATTGCCTTTCCTTAAGACCCACTTAACAAGCTTAAAATTCATTTTTGGTGTTGGTCCGGGACCTTGTCCGGGTCCTTAGTCTCGGACCAACACTGGACCTAAGTCTCGGGTGTATTTTCTCTTGTGGTCCGGGACATTACCCAACTCTCAAGTCCCAGACCAAACATTGTCCAAACTCTCGGCTAAATTTTTTCTATGGTCCGGGACCTTGTCCCCAGCTCAAGTCCCGGACCAGGCACATTCTGCTACTCTCGGTGCATTTAAAGGGGGTGGTCCGGGTCTTGGTCCTAGACCTAAGTCCCGGACCATCACTAGTCTGTTACAGATTTAGCATTTTCTTATTCTGTTCAATTCCTTTCTTTGCCCAATAAATTTCCAAATGTCCCTACACTTAATCCCACATAATTAAGCACCTAATTAAGCTTCTAAACATGCTCAAATCCATTACCAACTCATTACTCATTTTCATACCAATCCACACTCATATTTCCTACATTTGTACTCTAACACTTACATTATTTCTCCTAGTTGTGTTTTGCTACAGATTTTGGTTCCTACCTCCTCCATATATAATTTCATCCCCTAATGCCACTTCCAAGGTGTAATGCCCAACCTTAATCCAGAAATCTTTTGCGCGGAAGCGAGAGCCCAAGGGGCTCTTACGGATTAGGTCATAAGACCAATTAAGCATCACCGGCGTTGGGTCAAAAGACCCAACCAGCCTATTACTCAGTGCAGATGGAACAACCATCCACTTAGCCACAAGCAAGAGTTAAGAGTGGACTTAAACCTCCCAACGACAAGTTCCTTCACTAACTCACATTCCCGTGGCCCAAATGCCTCGGTCGAATGCCAGGCCGCAGCTCAGACTGAGTCAACTCCGTCCCTCTCCCTGCAGCCCGAGTACATGTGCGTCCCTTAGCGGCCGCACTCGTCCTCGGCACCGTCGGGCCTCCAACAGCCCAACAGCCAAAGACCCAAACTAGTACGAATCAGTAAGGTGTGCTAACGCGGACCACGTCACACCCTGTCTCCGCCCTGTTCCAGGACTCAACACTTGCCGAACCGTCAGACGGCTCTGATGTGCAATGCCCCTTGCACCTTTCGTGGCAGGAGTCATACAATTAGGATGACCCTTAGTTGCCTCGTGCTAGTGGTCACACTAGCACTCGCAACCTAAGGGCGGCATTGAGCACAAAGTGCTCACTACCTCTTGGAGTCGATACCAAGCCATCCTGGGAACATGCATGCTCACAGGCTTGCCCAGTCCCTTTCAGGCCCGGGCAGGTGCCTTCCACGGCACCCACTAACTGACCTAAGGGTCAGCACCGAGCACAACATGCTCAGACTATTGGAGTCGCTACCAAGCCACCCTAGCAGCGTGCATGCTCAAGGCACATCCGGTCGTCATTAGGCCTGGACAGATGCCCTCCACAGCATCCGTAAACACGGCCCTCACTTGAGTCACAAGCTGACGCAACTCAGCTCGGCCCTGACATCCTCTAGTTGCTTCGTGCCCGTGGTGACACTGGCACTTGCAACCTAAGGGCAGCACTAAGCACAATGTGCTCGTGCTATTGGAGTCACTACCAAACCACCCTGGCAGTGTGCATACCCGAAGGCATACTCGGTCCTTACTAGGCCCGGACGGGTGTCCTCTACAACACCCGTTAACTCAGCCCTCGCTCGAGTCACAAGCTGGCGCAACTCAGCTCGGCCAATACCAACGCATCGTGCCCTTCAACTGATGCCCATCCCTCGGGCCTTCGTCCTCGGGGGTCTCACGGACCGTGGAACTTAAGGGGCTAGGTCAAAGCGACAATCAAGTATGGGGTTGACAAGCAATCCCAACACAAGTCTTGACGGGCACCAACCAAAGGGAAAACTGGCATGGAGCTACTTGTAACCAAGCAGCTCGCCAAAAGGGGCATGACACAAGGCCTGCAATGCATTATCTCACCTCTTCAAGTTCAACACTCATCTTGCTAGGTCTTGCACATAAGCTCTCCTAGTTTCTCTAATACATTTCCACCCTTCTTGCTCCAGATTTTACATTCCTATATCCTCCTACCACAATTACCATTCTATAGTTACTAAACATCTCTACTAACTCCAATACACACCTTGGTTCTCCCATTCACCAAGTCATCCATTAATGCACAATTCCTACTAAAATTTTGCCATGATTCACCTACTTTTCTTGCTTATCCACACATATCAATTCTCACCAAATTCATTCCTAATCTAGCCACACCCATACAAGGGTCCTACCAGCAATCAATACAATGCCAATACACCATTACATCCTCAAACATCAATACTAGTACACATACACATTACATTTGGCTCCAAGGCCTACCATTCAAATACTTAGCTCACAAATGCTTAAATTTTCACAACTACACTACTAACACAATAGTTTATGTTCTTTTATTTGTTTACCCATTCCCATTACTCTAATGAATTTAAAATATAGCATTAAGAAGGAGCTCTTACCTTGAGCTTATATTTCCTTCTTTCCTTTCCAATTCTTTTCCTCTCTTCCTTGCACAAATTGGTCATATGGGGAATGGAGTTGCCAAACTCCATTCCCATCACCCAAAGCACACAAAACAAGTATAATTAACATACTAACCCTTTAATTAATGCTAGTTCATAGAAATGTTTAAGGTAAGTTTTCTAGGGTTTACCTTTGGGGTGTTTTAGGAGGGGTTTTAGCCCTTGGTTCAAGAAGGAGAATCCACCACCATTGCAAGGTGAAATTGATGCTCAAAATAGAGAGAGAAAACAAGGAATTACATAGGGTGAAAATCGGTTATGAAGAGAGATGGAGAAAACATGAAGTTTTCATGGAGATTTTTACCTTAATGGAGAGAGAAGACTCCAAGCTACCCATTGGTGATATTTTCTCTCTGAATGGGGAAAACCCATGGAGATGAACTTCCTCATTTTTGGATTTTGAAAAGAGAGAAGTGTAGAGGAGAATGAGGGGAGTAAGGATATGTAATTATTTTTACATTTGGAGCTCACATGGAGGTAGAGCATGGAGAAGAAGATGAAGTAGCCATTGTTGTAATGGGGAGCTCAAAATAGCAGGAATAAGGGAGGAGGAAGATAGAGAGTACGGTGGTGGAAGAAGAGAATGGGAGAGAGAGTAAAGAAATGAGAGGATGGGAGGTGAGAGAAGAGGTAAATACCTTTTTGCTTTATCACTTTTGCTTTTTGATTTCTTTACTTATTTAGCTAGTTACATGTGTGTGAGAGGGGTTGTTTGACTGATTAAAACTGCCCCCCTATTTTTATACTAGCTGGAGCGTTTTTCGTCATTTACAGAAAACGCTCGTTATTTTTCCCGGTTTAGGTACCATTCACTAACCGGGCCCGTTTTCCGGAATTTCCTCGTTTCTTTAATTTTCTTGGTTATTAAGCTTTATTTAATGCTTAATTATTTTTATTTTATAATTTATAATTTTTACAGGTTCGTTTGACCACTTAAAATCACGTTTTCGGGTTTTCTCAAAAAACATGCGCTAAAGCTCTATTAGCGTTTTAATGCATTATTTGGATCCGTTTTCTTCGGGAGTTCTTCCCATAAATTATTTTGGCCTTATTAATCCTTTAGAACCCATATAATACACTAACCGAGGTCTCATACCACATATTGTTATTTAACGCTTATTTAGCGTTTTCCGCTTTTAAGCGTTTCTTTATTTCCTTTGGATTTATTTTCCTCCCCAATATTACTTAAGCGTTATTAGGCTCTTAAATACGGATTAGGATAATTTTAATCACTATATTTAAGGTCGGGGTATTTCAATCTACCACCCTTAAGATCTTTGTCCTCAAAGTTGTTCGAGGTTATAGGATTTCTATACTTACTCATTCATACTTGTCTAATGCCAAAGTAGTACATTCTTCCTCCTTACAATTCTCAAATCCGTTCCTTAAGGTCTCTACTTACCATACCATACCAATGTACAATAATTACTCCAATCCGCATTACTACCAACCATCCGGTTCCTCATTACAAGCTTTATACATGCATACAGTGCAAAGCCATCCCCAAAGCAATGCAATACACATACAATCCCGCAGGCACTCAGGTCATCTAGACACAGGACTCCTCTATGTCCCGCTGCCCTTGGAATAATACAATATGATACCTACTGTCATTCTCCGATACATGCTTCCAGCCTATCCTCATTCTCCAGTCTATGGGAAATACTTCACCATTACTAATTAGAAGATTTTCTAAACACACAACTCCAAAATCCAATTTATATTCATTACTTCTATCCTATGTGTGATTCTTGTGACCACTTGAGGGGAGCTTCTAGAATCATTTGACCCTGATGTGATCAGCACCAGTGTTGAACTATCTTTCCACCCCAATTTGTGTTCGGTTTCCCTTGATCTGATCAGGATCAAGTTCGACTTCCAACAACAGTTTCAAACAATCAAATAATTCAATTATTTCCATTTCCTATCTTCTTACTCTTCCTAGTCACAATTATAAATTCATACAACTCCAAAGGATGAAATTTAGTCCATTAATCATCCTCACTCTACTTCCCAAATACTTTACTCCAAGGTTCAATACCTAAGTGCTCATTCCATCACCCTTCGCTACTCTCATCCATTACTTCCATCCATTACAATTAATCTAACTAAGAAATACAATACCTATAAAATTCAATCGTCTTCGATTTGCTTCCAATAATCCCCCCTATGAATACACTACTCATGAACTTCATTCATCAATTACTCTTAATCAGTTCGTACTACTCCTTCAAAGGTTACGGTACTTGTGGAGCCCCGTCCACTACTCATTACTCTTCTTTTACTAATACTCTTACATGGTGTTACAAGATGGGTGTATTCGTCCTATGGTATTTGCATCCCTCGTGCCTAATTACCATAATTACAATATGAATGAATATGTATGTTTATTTAACATAGGCATCAATCATCAATTTGATTCTCGTTTATGCTATGCACATTATAGTTTATGTGTTTTATTCATAAAACTTACATTATGCGGTTTTCACTCTAACCCCCTTAAAAGGGATTACGTCCACGTAATCTACCATATGTTATTATTATTAAACATTGGTTTACTCAATTTGGGCAATCTGAAGCGTTTAGCTTCACTACGGTGTACTATATAATATACTCTGGTCAAAGGGTCTTAACCATACCAATGGTTTAGTCTTTGCACCAAGGATTCCTATATGAGTTTATTTAACTCATAATTAATTCGGTTCTAGCCTAACCAGCTTCAAGGCGTTAATAGCCATTCTATTACACTCACTAGGTACATTAATCTTCTAGCTAGGGCCCACTAGCTTCTGCTGCGCGACCCTGATAACTTGGGTTATTCACCCTTCTTGTTATCCTTAATGTGTTATACATCACCTTTTATCCGTCTATTATGGGAATAAGGTTTACTAAACAAATGTGGTACTCTTTTACCGTGTTTGAACTCAATTAGTTTTAGATTGTAACCAGCTCTCTGGCAATCTATTGTACATACTATTCGTGCTTCCACGATTATTCGCTAAGTTCCTCCGACTTATTGTCGGGCGAGGTTAAGTCACTGCTTAGTAGTAGTGCTTCCTCTGTTGTCAATAGCTCCTAAATTATACCAGCTCTTCTGGTTCAGTACAAGTGTTCTTTACTTGTATGACCTTGCCTTTCTATGTGTCGGTCCTAGTGACTTTCTTCAGTCTCCTTTCACTTTTTATTCCAATGGGATTCACGTCTTGTGATGGTTAGTGTGTTTTACACTCTTCGTGCTTCTTTGGCCTTAGGCCGCACGATTTGTTGCTAAGCTTCCTTAGCTGGCTTATGTCGTGTTTGTTGGCGAAAAGAAGGGTTTACTACGGTTTACATTATCCATATCCCTAGCTACCCCATTAGATCATTAGCTGCATAAGCGCAATACCAAAACACTCAGTCATAAAAAGTGCAGAGGCGTAAACGCTTGGCAGTAAGTCACTTATGTGATAGGAACAAATATTTCTGAATGTCTCCCATACTTATACTCTGTGTCGTTATCTAACTACTTCCTCATAATGGTTGCTTGTTGTGCACCGTATTCTTACTCATTAAACAACATCATTTTTACTGACTCTGTCACTGTGGTAGTTTTTCTTACTTATTGCCATTGGTGTTGGCACCATTTCCTTATAGTGTAAATACACTAAGAGGTTCCTAGGTCATATGTATGACGGTTGTCGTAGCATACCGCGATGTTATTACCTTATCCATGTGGAAATGTTTTGTTTCCAATTAGGTTTCATGTGTAGGTTAGCCTACCTCACATTGCTTCATTATTTATGATATGATTTACCAGGTATCTTGGTTGACCAAGGATAAAGTGATTTGCGGGGTTACAAGCTCTCTTGGGCGTTATTCATTCATGGTGTGCGATGTGCATTCACGTTGATTGTTTTTGATCATTACTGTCTTCCTAGAGCTGAGCATTGGTTATAGGCTCTAGCTGCGCAGTATTACTTTTGTATGCACCACCCCGGGACATCCCAAGAAACTTCAGGGGTTTTCTGGTCCCGTTCTATCATTGATAAATGAAAGTTCTTGTTGAGAGGCTTGTTTCCACTCATATGTCTCATGGCAAGGTTCATTATGTTAGTGTTTACACAATGATTCACCACATGCTTGGGTGCATATGGAGTATACTTACCCCTTTAGGCCGTAATGGTTTGGAAATCTCATTTCCTTGTTCTATCGCCCCCTGGCAATCTCTATATGCGTGGGCTTTATTGTTGTAATAGATGGAAGCCTTTCTAAGGGTTCACATCTTCACCACCTTATTGGTCTTTGGTTAATGAGGGGTATCTTCCCTTGGGTTTCTCGTAGTGTCCGAGTGTGGACTAGGCCGTTATTGGCATATTCGTGATTTTTGTGCCTCTGTGTTACCATTGCTACAGAAGGCATGAAAGGTATTAAAAGCTTGTCAACTGTATACTAGACTGATGTTCTAGTGGACAGTGACATTGAGATAGCTATTACTCCAAGCCTCTCTATATGTTGAGCTTTAATTGGGTTGTTCAGTTGATGATCTATTTGCCGTATAAAGCAATATCTCTTGCGAGTCTTGTTATTAAATGGTGTGGGTTTTCCAACCGTTTTAGTTTACATAACGTAGTTGGTTCATGGCTTTTAAGCCTTATTGCTGCAAGCTGCTTATATATGTTTCCACTCATTGTATACCCCATAGGTTGGAGGTATTGCTGGGCTCCATGGCAGGTCATGGCATCACGCTTCCGTTCATAAGAGGCCCTCTAGGCAATCTGGTGTCAACCAGTGCCTTTTAGTGGTTGAGGGTTTTTCCTGTTAAGTGAAATCCCTTCGGTGTCCTAACCGAGTGTTCGTTCTAGCTCCCGTGCTCTTATCATGATGCTTTGTTCAACTGTGGTTAACTCAGACACCCTTCAAGGATTGCTCCTAGGTGTTGTTAGTTACGCCGTTACATCTGGCTAATGTTTATGACATGTTGCGTCCACTATACCGCCTTGTGGCATTATATTTGAGTTATCCCTTTTTGGGTTATAACGTCTCCCGTTCTTGGGCAGACTGTTTATACTTCCTCCCAGCATTTTAGACTAGGTTAAAAATCCTCTCCAATGATGGATTACATTTTGTGGTAATCTTGTGATTGCTCTTGGGAGCTCTGTCCCGTTTGTTAAGCATTGCGGTGTTCACGTTAGGCATTTGCCTTACTGTGCTTGTGCTGGGTATACTTTCCAGCTGTCATGTATTTGTTTGATGTCTTTGAGACATATCCCATGTCTATACTTACTAGTCTGTGCTCTTTGCACTTCCTAGATCTTATTCCTTACCTTCAGATGGGTTCTCTAAGTTCCTTCATACTTGATTGTCTGAGGTTTCCAGTTGTTCTGGTTTGAACTTACTGATGGTTCATAGAACGGAGTTGACTACTTCCCGCTTCGTGCACTACATGTATACATACGTGGGGTACCATGTTGATACGTTACCACTTACCCGACTATGTGTCAGGCCCACAAGCTCCTTCGGAGTGCGGTCGTCCCACATCTCGTAATTGGGTACACTCGTAGTGCTCGTCACACACCTAGGTGGAGTATTCTATTGTCAACTCCTCTTGTATCACTCTATGATACTCGCCATAATTATGCTGGTTTGGTTTTAAAATCCACGGTTTTAAAAGAAGGTTTGTAGTTTTGAAAGAAAATCTTGGTTTTGAAAAATAACGGTTCGGTGTTAAAAGATGTTCTTCATGGCATAGCCATGTTTGAGGTCTTAACCAAGTCCAGCTTCTTGCTGATTGGTATGTCCTTAATACAATGATCAGGCCACTAGGACTTTCCAGGGTTTCATTCTTCCATTTTTTAGGACTTGTGATCTTGTGGTTGTTTCATTGCTATCACGGTACATTACTATGTACCTGTGGTGTGTTAGAGTTCCTTTACATATTCCTATCCTTACTGCACTTGCCGTGGCAAGTGCGTGGTACTGTTGGTTTTTTGGGTAATCCCTTACCGGTTTTGGTATGGTTTCCACTTATATTTAATGGTCTTGTTGACTCTTCCCTTGATCTTATTGATCTAGGTTTGGGAATACTTGCTCTTTTGGGTAACTTCTCACTAGTCTTGACATGATTGTCCTTGACCAGGGTACTTCTCCAATCCTTGGAGATCCCCATTTATTCGTCTTATGTTTTTCCTTGTTGCTCGTTCCCACTGGTTTACCGTGGTTATTGAGCCTTAGCTTGTTTAGGCACTACTCTGGTAGTCCTATCGGTTCACATCCCGTGGATGTTCTCGTAGTCGTGTAAGCATACCGGCCAGGTATTGTAACCTTGGTGGCGTTGTGGTTTCGGAGTTAACCTGTAACACCCCTAAAACTGGCCTAAGAGTTAAGGGCATTACACGCCGCGTATTACTACCTAATAACGCAAGGCTCTAAAACATTCAAACGCAAATAAGGCCCAAAACAGAGTTTCCATAAACATTGTAAACCAAAGCATCCACATATAGCGGAAGTAATACAATAACCCAATTACATAACCAAACAGAAACAGAGGTCTAAACAGAGTAAGGCCCGAAGGCTACAAGTCTGAGTAAGAATATCAAAACAAAGAGCTGAAACATAAGCTAAGCTCCAGAAACCGAATAAGAGACCCTTGCTGATCAATCTGCAAAATGTTAAGAGTAGGGGAGTGAGCACACAACTATGCCCAGTAAGCAGCAACCGTCATCAGTAAGGTTGCTCAAAACAATGAAATCAGAAGGAGAAGGTAAACACTACATCCACATTTCCAAATAATCAGAAGCCTTCAGAAATAGAATAGAGTGGAACACAAGGGTTCCCATTTCATAAACAATCCGAGCTCTTAAACAGAAAGGGACAAAACGCAATGCACACACTAAGAAGGGTCGAAGACCCATAGACCATAACAGGTCTCTCGACAACGCAGAAATGACTCTAATGAGCCAAAGGGTTCGTCAACCCCACAGAACAGAAAGGGAATGACCCACACTCAGAACGACGTCTACATGGTATGCCACGGAATAGCTCGACCCAGCCATTCACGGCTCAGGAAAAAAGTGTAATGTCCCAAAACAGAAAGATTGCATAATCAAAAGCAAACTTGCATTTAACTATGCCCAAAACACTCATAAATCAGTAGTACAGAACATAAGAAATCCAACACCGCAGACGGCACTCAAATCGGAGTTCTAACGAAGAAGTTACGCTGAAAACAGAGGGGTGTCCGAACTTGTGTCCGGACGTCTAAGTTCGGACACAGGTCGAAACTCAGAAACCAGAGATTGTCAAATGTCCGAACTTGTGTCCGGACATCAATGTTCGGACACAAGTCGAATTGAAAACAGACAGAGAATTTCAGAGTGTCCGAACATCGAAGCTCGGACCGATGTTCGGACGGGTTTTACGGAAAAAGTTACGCGGAGTGTCCGAACATCAATGTGCGGACTGATGTTCGGACATACCCCGAGTTTGAAATTCAGAAGGGCAAAACACACTGTCCGAACTTCAAAGCTCGGACCGAAGTTCGGACAGTACGAAAACTGCATTTTTCAGACGCGAACAGAGCAGGAATTTATGCAAAAACACCACGATTTGTCAAACTGACACACACACCAAATCACAGAGAAATGCAGAGAACCATGGGGTTTTAGCCATTCGAAAACGCCACAAAACGCAAGGGAAACCACACACGAAATCAGAGAACAACCTTGCAATATCCCCATGGCTGAACTCCCAAACCGAATCAAGCAACCACCTACCTCAACTATCAGCAGAGACGACAATCTGAAGTAGTCTGTAGCAGTCCAGAAATCCGACAGAGATCCACAGCAACTGAAATCCCCAATCAACATTCCACCAATCAGAAACAAAAGAAGAAAACCCAAATGACGACGTCCCATAAATCCACAACACGAACCTGAATAAAAACGCAGGATTTCCACAACTGAAGTGACTCTCCGCCCGCGCAATTCGCAACTCTAATCACAACCGACGACCACTGATTCAACCACAATCGAAGGCTCAAAATCAGAACTGAGAGAGAGAGGAAAACCACAGTGAAGCCCAGAATTCTTGAAATACAAACCTGATTCGAGAGGAGGAAACCCGCAGCAAAGAACTCCAATCCAATTGCACCAGCAGAAATCTCACAGAGGCAGAAATTGAGAGAGAGAAGAGAGGATGAAGAACGCTCGTTCTGACTTTGAAAACTGACAGCGCTCCCACTACCTATCCGACGTGAATAACAATGATCGTGATAAGAAAAAGAAATAAGGAACCCCTTTCCTTATTTAATTTAATGCCTCAATTCAATTACCTTAATTACATTAGGAGTAATGACCTCCTTGTCCTTAGCAAATAGAACAATGCCGCTGATGTCCCAACTGACAGCAAAGGGATTAATCCAACTTAGAATAACATAGTAGCAGATATAATATAAGGTATTAATTGCGGGTTATAACATCACCTCCCCCTTAAAAGAATCTCGTCCTCGAGATTAACTCACCTTACTGCTCGAACAAAGGGGGAAACTTGGCACGTAGCTCATCCTCGAGCTCCCAAGTCGCTTCGCTCTCTGACTGATCAGACCACTGAACCTTGACCATAGGCAGGGTCTTACTATGGAGTTGACGAACGTCTCTAGCCAAAATACGGGTGGGTACTGCCTCATAACTGAAGTCCTCTCTCAACTGAAGCTGACTATGGTCGATCACATGAGACGGATCATGCAGGTACTTCCTCAACATCGAGACATGGAAAACACTGTGGACAGCAGACAAGGATGGGGGCAAAGCCAGACGATAAGCCACAGGGCCAATCCTCTCTAGAATCTCAAAAGGGCCTACAAACCTCGGGCTAAGCTTTCCATGCTTCCCAAAACGGACAACTCCCCTGACCGGCGACACTCACAGATAGACGTGATCACCAACATCAAACTCAAGCGGCCTGCGCCTCTGGTCTGCATAACACTTCTGTCTACTCTGAGCAACAAGCAAACGCTCCCGAATCATCCTGATCTTCTCTACTGCACCCTGCACTAACTCAGGTCCAACCAAGACCCTCTCCTTCAGGTCATCCCAACAGATGGGAGACCTGCACCTCCTACCATACAACGCTTCAAATGGAGCCATACCAATGCTCGCCTGAAAGCTGTTGTTATAGGCAAACTCGAATAGAGTCACGTGCTGATCCCAGCTACCTCCAAAATCCAGGACACATGTGCGAAGCATGTCCTCCAGAACCTGATTAGTCCTCTCTGTCTGGCCATCCGAATGAGGATGGTAGGCTGAACTGAAAGCTAAATTCGTACCCAGAGCCTGATGCAAACTGCGCCAAAATCTCGAAACAAAGTGCGGGTCACGATCAGAGACTATAGTAGTAGGCACACCATGCAGTCTCACTATCTCATCGAGATACAGACGAGCTAGACGCTCCAAACTGAAGGTCTTCCTCACAGGCAGAAAATGGGCAGACTTCGTCAGACGATCCACTATCACCCATACGGCATCACAACCCGAAGGAGTCCTAGGCAACCCCATGACAAAATCCATCCCCACACTCTCCCACTTCCACTCAGGAACGGGAAGGGGCTGAAGCAAACCCGCTGGCCTCTGGTGCTCAGCCTTCACCTGCTGACAGGTCTGGCACTTCGAAACAAACTCAGAGATGTCACGCTTCATCCCAGACCACCAGAACGACTCTCTGAGATCTCGATACATCTCACCCCTCCTGGTGAACTGAATATGGCGCTCCGTGAGCCTCCTGAAGGATCTCCCTACGCAGAACTGCATCGTCGGGCACACACACTCGTCCTCTGAAGCGCAGACAACCATCACTGGAGACACTGAAGTCTGAGTTCTGCTCTGAAGGCAGCCCCTCTCTGATCCGACACAAAGCTGAATCTGACTCCTGACCAACTCTGATCCTGTCGACCAATGAAGACTGAACCTGAAGTGCTGCTATCACACTGGCACTGGCTGGTCTGACTACCCAGACGCCCATACGCTGAAGCTCTAAGGCGGACCTCTGAACTCCTGTCAAAGCACAAGCTACGCCTGGAGCGCCTCTCCGACTCAAAGCGTCTGCCACAACATTTGCCCTACCCGGGTGGTAGAGGATCTCCAAATCGTAGTCATGAAGTAGCTCCAACCACCTCCGCTGTCTCAAGTTCAGCTTCTTCTGAGTGAACAAATACTTGAGACTCTTGTGGTCCGTGTAGACCTTACACGACGCCCCATACAGATAATGCCTCCAAATCTTTAGCGTGAAAACCACAGCTGCCAGCTCCAGATCGTGGGTAGGGTAGTTCTTCTCATAAGGCTTAAGCTGTCGAGAGCCATAAGCCACTACCTTACCCTGCTGCATCAAAACACATCCTAGTCCCTTATGGGAAGCATCACAGAAGACCTCGAAGCCCTCGGTCCCAGATGGCAGAGTCAGAATCGGTGCTGTCGTCAACCTCTTCTTAACCTCCTGGAAGCTCTGCTCGCAAGCCTCGCTCCACTCGTACTTGATCTCCTTCCTCAACAGACGGGTCAATGGGGATACAATCTTAGAGAACCCCTCAACGAACTTCCGGCAATACCCAGCTAACCTAAGGAAACTGCGGATCTCAGCGACATTCGTGGGCCTCGCCCACTCCATCACAGCTCTAATCTTCTCTGGGTCTACTGAGATGCCGTCCTTCGAGACCACATGTCCCAAGAACACTACACGATCGAGCCAGAAGTCACACTTCTTCATCTTAGCATACAACTCACGATCCTTCAACGTCTACAGAACAATCTTCAGATGCTCCTCATGCTCCTCTGCGCTCTTGGAGTACACCAAGATGTCGCCTATGAAGACCACTACAAACTGATCCAGATAGGGTTTGAAAACCCGGTTCATCATATCCATGAAGACTGAGGGAGCATTAGTCAAACCAAACGGCATAACTAGGAACTCGTAATGACCATAACGAGTCCTAAAGGCGGACTTAGGCACATCTTCGGCCTTAATCCTCAACTGATGGTAGCCTGAACGAAGATCTATCTTCGAGAACACTGTGGCGCCCGCCAACTGGTCAAACAAATCATCGATGCGCGGAAGGGGATAGCGGTTCTTGATGGTCACCTTGTTCAACTCTCTAAAATCGATGCACAATCTGAAGGTCCCATCCTTCTTCTTCACAAATAGCAATGGCGCTCCCCTAGGTGACACGCTAGGGCGAATGAAGCCCTTATCTAGCAACTCCTGAAGCTGGACCTTCAGCTCCTTCAACTCCGCCGGACTCATACGATAAGGGGCCCTAGAGATGGGCTGAGTCTCTAGCGCTAAATCAATGGTGAACTCCACCTCCCTCACTGGTGGTAGTCCGGGCACGTCATCCTGGAAGACCTCAGGAAACTCTCTGACGATCGGGATGCTCTCCAAGCTAGACCCCTCACGCACCTCTGGCAGATAACACAAGAATCCCTGGCAGCCCTTCCTCAAGAAGCTGGCTGCCTGCATCGCAGACACAATCACAGGCGCACACGGGACTGCATTCCCAGCAAAGACAAAACGGCTCCCGCCTGGCAATTCAAACACTACTCTCCTCGCTGCACAGTCTATATGGGCATGGTGCTCTGCTAGCCAGTCCATGCCCAGGATCAAATCAAAACAGGTCATCCGCATCGGGATGAGGTCAGCACAAAAGGTCTTATCCCGAACTACTATGGGACAGGCCTTACACACAGAGTCAAGAATGCAAGGAGCAATCCCGCCCAAGGGACTACTCACACATAAATCTACTTCACTAGGCACAGCAGTCAATTTAAGTCTACCCAATAAATCACAGTAGATAAAGGAGTGCGTAGCTCCCGAGTCAAACAGACAAAAGGCATCCTGAGAATGGATTTGAAGGATACCTGAGACGACGCGATCACCAGCACGATCACGCTCCCCCGCCATAGCATACACTCGGGCCTGAGTCTGAGGCTTCTTCTGGTCGGACCTCGCCCCTGAATCTGAACCGGTGCCTCTGTCTCCTGAGCCTCTACCGGATGCCTGAGGGCACTGAGCGATCCGGTGCTCCATCGACCCGCACTTAAAGCAGGCACCAGTCTTCTTGTAGCACTCCCTACCAGGATGGGAGTGACCACAAGATCCACACTTCACCCCAGCTGACGAAGATGAAGAAGCTCCCCGGCGATCTCCATATGACTGCTTCTTCTGAGGAGCAGCCTCCTTCTTCTGAGGCACTTCAGCACGCCTCTTCCCCTTGTGGTCCTTGCCAGCCTGTCTGCCCCTGATGTCGGCCTCCACCAGCAGAGCGACATCCGCCACATCTCTGAAGGTCCGGTGACAAAGAGGTGTCACAGCGGACCTGATATCCGGTCTGAGCCCACTCTCAAACTTACGGGCCTTCCTATGCTCATCTGGCTCCGGAGCATACTTCGAGAGCATCACGAACTTCCTCACGTACTCCTCTACAGACATCTCTCTCCCCTGGCGCAGCCGGTTGTACTCATTGATTTTCTGATCCTTGTAGACATCCGGATAGAACTGCTTGTTGAACTCCAAGCAGAACTGATCCCAGGTCCAAGGCTGGGGATGCCTACCCATCACCATGCGCCACCACTCCTTCGCCTCCCCCTTAAAGAGGATCGTGGCGAAGTCCACCTTCTGGTCATCCTCTGACCCCATCACTCTGAGCAGGTCCTCGACCTCGGTAATCCAATGGCTCGCCTCCTGAGGGTCGCCACAGCCGTCGAAGGAAGGTGGCTTTAGCTTTATGAACTCTTGAAGCGCCCTGACTCGACCTCCCACAGCATTCACCCCTGCTGGGCCTGCTCCACCAGCTCCCCCAGCAGCTGCAGCCATCGTCTACATCAGCTGCGCCACAAACTGTTGTACTGCATCCGCAGCATCTCCCTGAGGGGTCACTGGTGCTCTACGAGGAGGCATTCTGAGATACACAAATCCAAAACTTGTCAGCACTGACTCAGACTTCAAACAACTGCCACAACTGAACCTCACACAAGCAAACACAACCACAGACCCTAAAGAATGCAAACCTGGCTCTGATACCACTAAATGTAACACCCCTAAAACCGGCCTAAGAGTTAAGGGTATTACACACCGCGTATTACTACCTAATAACGCAAGGCTCTAAAACATTCAAACGCAAATAAGGCCCAAAACAGAGTTTCCATAAACATTGTAAACCAAAGCATCCACATATAGCGGAAGTAATACAATAACCCAATTACATAACCAAACAGAAACAGAGGTTTAAACAGAGTAAGGCCCGAAGGCTACAAGTCTGAGTAAGAATATCAAAACAAAGAGCTGAAACATAAGCTAAGCTCCAGAAACCGAATAAGAGACCCTTGCTGATCAATCTGCAAAATGTTAAGAGTAGGGGAGTGAGCACACAACTATGCCCAGTAAGCAGCAACCGTCATCAGTAAGGTTGCTCAAAACAACTGAAATCAGAAGGAGAAGGTAAACACTACATCCACATTTCCAAATAATCAGAAGCCTTCAGAAACAGAACAGAGTGGAACACAAGGGTTCCCATTTCAGAAACAATCCGAGCTCTTAAACAGAAAGGGACAAAACGCAATGCACACACTCAGAAGGGTCGAAGACCTATAGACCATAACAGGTCTCTCGACAACGCAGAAATGACTCTAATGAGCCAAAGGGTTAGTCAACCCCACAGAACAGGAAGGGAATGACCCACACTCAGAACGACGTCAACATGGTATACCACGGAATAGCTCGACCCAGCCATTCACGGCTCAGAAACAAAGTGTAATGTCCCAAAACAGAAAGATTGCATAATCAAAAGCAAACTTGCATTTAACTATGCCCAAAACACTCATAAATCAGTAGTACAGAACATAAGAAATCCAATGCCGCAGACGGCACTCAAATCGGAATTCAAACGAAGAAGTTACGCTGAAAACAGAGGGGTGTCCGAACTTGTGTCCGGACGTCTAAGTTCGGACACAGGTCGAAACTCAGAAACCAGAGATTGTCAAATGTCCGAACTTGTGTCCGGACATCAATGTTCGGACACAAGTCGAATTGAAAACAGACAGAGAATTTCAGAGTGTCCGAACATCGAAGCTCGGACCGATGTTCGGACGGGTTTTACGGAAAAAGTTACGCGGAGTGTCCGAACATCAATGTGCGGACTGATGTTCAGACATACCCCGAGTTTGAAATTCAGAAGGGCAAAACACACTGTCCGAACTTCAAAGCTCAGACCGAAGTTCGGACAGTGCGAAAACTGCATTTTTCAGACGACGAACAGAGTAGGAATTTATGCAAAATTACACCACGATTTGTCAAACTGACACACACACCAAATCACAGAGAAATGCAGAGAACCATGGGGTTTTAGCCATTCGAAAACGCCACAAAAACGCAAGGGAAACCACACACGAAATCAGAGAACAACCTTGCAATATCCCCATGGCTGAACTCCCAAACCGAATCAAGCAACCACCTACCTCAACTATCAGCAGGGACGACAATCTGAAGTAGTCCGTAGCAGTCCAGAAATCCAACAGACATCCACAGCAACTGAAATCCCCAATCAACATTCCACCAATCAGAAACAAAAGAAGAAAACCCAAACGACGACGTCCCATAAATCCACAACACGAACCTGAATAAAAACGCAGGATTTCCACAACTGAAGTGACTCTCCGCTCGCGCAATTCGCAACTCCAATCACAACCGACGGCCACTGATTCAACCACAATCGAAGGCTCAAAATTAGAACTGAGAGAGAGAGAGAGGAAAACCATAGTGAAGCCCAGAATTCTTGAAATACAAACCTGATTCGAGAGGAGGAAACCCGCAGCGAAGAACTCCAATCCAATTGCAGCAGCAGAAATCTCACAGAGGCAGAAATTGAGAGAGAGAAGAGAGGATGAAGAACGCTCGTTCTGACTTTGAAAACTGACAACGCTCCCACTACCTATCCGACGTGAATAACAATGATCGTGATAAGAAAAAGAAATAAGGAACCCTTTTCCTTATTTAATTTAATGCCTCAATTCAATTACCTTAATTACATTAGGAGTAATGACCTCCTTGTCCTTAGCAAATAGAACAATGCCGCTGATGTCCCAACTGACAGCAAAGGGATTAATCCAACTTAGAATAACATAGTAGCAGATATAATATAAGGTATTAATTGCGGGTTATAACATAACCACTCCTGACTATGCCCTTAGTCAGTTAGCATACCATTGGTGGTGTTATTTAGCTATTACTGTCCCGTAGACTGGTGTCTCTGGTTTTGTTGTTGTTCCTTTTTCCGCTCCGTTGCGCTTAGTGCTTCTTTTCCTGCTGCTGGTTGGTTAGCCAGGTTCTGCGACTACTAAGCATGTCGCCCCATGTTGTTGCATGTTGTAGTCTCCTTATGGTTGGAGTTCTCATTCTACCGCCATTAAGTGCGGGTATGGTTGTTCAACCGGGATCCATTTCCGGGACTTCCAGTTCTTGGAATCTACTACAGGTTGGTTCTTGTTTAGTGTATGGTGATTTCACAACTGCCATATCGGGTTTTCCCGAGTATGAGAGGACTTTCCTTCTCTCTGGCATTCTTTCCCAAGTTATACAGTGGGGTTTGTGGAGGGCGGGTCTGATGTTCTAGGTATCCGGTACTCACCGGGAGTTCCTAACTAGCATCTCTCTAATGCTATCACTCAGCCCTTAGCTCTAAGCTTCTAATTCCTAACTCGGTATTCCCTAAACTCGGTATTTCCAGTCATCAAAGCGAAGTATCGCTCTAATACCACTTTTTGTAACACCCCTACCGCTAATACCAACATTACCGTCCAATCCCATGTACTTACTTACCTTCGCAGTGGATACTTACTTACACAACGGTGGGTGATACAACGCCGTTAGCCACCCACATGACTAACAAGGCTACTACTACTGCTACATACAACATCGGTATGATGGACCGGAATATCCGAGTACTATACACTTACAATGCATACCCCAATTACCAAATCAAATACTAGAACTTCCCATTCATTACAATACTCCATAAGTTCAATACAATGTAATACACCGAGTTTACTAAGATCCTTATACAAATATAATACTTCTTCCAAGTTCATGCATACTCACTAAGAGTCTACATCTACCCTTTCCTCACATCTACATGCAAGGCTCCAAGCCTTTTTATGATTCTCTACTAACTATAATTCATCCTAACTATCCAAGCAGGGTCGTCGGTCTCTTACGGAGGTCATGTCCGCTTCGGGAACCTGCACACTAAAAACGTTGCCCCTAGGGGCTCAGCTTACGCTGAATATGACTTCCGCATACCCCGCGTACTAGCGAGGGTACGCCGACCACTTGGTCGAATACATGCAATTCATTTTATTCAAACATACATGCATACAGGCTCTTATACGCAATACTACAATACTTCACGCAAGGAATACACACATACACTTCAATACACACACAGAGATCATACAAGTCCAACAATACTTACTTACCTTCTTCTGAAATACACATACACATTACACACACCATACATACTCAATACACCGTACTTGTTAGCTTCATTGGTCGACCCGGGTTAATCGGGTGGAGATTATCTTTTACTCGGGGTCAATGACTTACACCAGCCAAGACCATTACACATACAATACTATTACTTTACTTTACTACTTACTCAAGTCAAGTCGTCGGGACCTCCGGGCAGGGACTACACTGTCCCACCACCGGGCTTACTTGGTTCACCAATCCAGGATGCTACCCATTTAAGGGGTTTGGGCCATGGACCAGTTAAAGAACCAGGAATCGGATCCAACCTCTTGCGTCTCCTCATCCTCACGCGTGGCCGAAACTATATCGGACTTCTACTCATTCCAATTTACTCAATACTTGCGTTAGGAGTTAGGTAGTTATGAATTAGTAGAAGTCATTCATTCAAGCCACATACACAAATACATTGCTCATATACACATCCATCCAAAATACAGTACAATGCGCAAGTACAATACAAGGTACAAATTCACCTCATCATCATTCATTCATTTCATGAATTATACAAACTATTGTTCAAGAGAAATATACCAAGAACGATATAAACAAGCACAAGTAAGTGCAATATAGTCCGATTCATGCATTTATCTTATTTAGGTGATCAAATAAGCACTCAAATCGGGGTAACCAGGTTAGGATACAGAGCATGAAGAAATCATACCTTTTTCTGCAATTTACTTTACCGGGTGTCTCCTTGTCCCTCAGTCCTTACTTGTTCCTGGAGTCCTATTCTTGAACCTCCGGCTACATGCCAAATGGTTCAATCAATACTACGTATTACAATACATGCATAATTACTACTCTCATACTTACCCCGTTATCCCGTTGTTTCGGTTTAACTTTATGTTCTTATACTTACAACTTTACTATTCACTTCTCATACTTGTTTACACTTTTAATGACCCTTAAACATCATTAATTAAGTACTAATTATCTTATACCAACATTACCATTCATTGCCTTTCCTTAAGACCCACTTAACAAGCTTAAAATTCATTTTTGGTGTTGGTCTGGGTCCTTAGTCCCGGACCAACACTGGTCCTAAGTCTCAGGTGTATTTTCTCGTGTGGTCCGGGACATTACCCAACTCTCAAGTCCCGGACCAAACGTTGTCCAAACTCTCGGCTTAATTTTTTCTATGGTCCGGGACCTTGTCCCCAGCTCAAGTCTCGGACCAGGCACATTCTGCTACTCTCGGTGCGTTTAAAGGGGGTGGTCCGGGTCTTGGTCCTGGACCTAAGTCCCGGACCATCACCGGTCTGTTACAGATTTAGCATTTTCTTATTCTGTTCGATTCTTTTCTTTGCCCAATAAATTTCCAAATGTCCCTACACTTAATCCCACATGTTTAAGCACCTAATTAAGCTTCTAAACATGCTCAAATCCATTACCAACTCATTACTCATTTTCATACCAATCCACACACATATTTCCTACATTTGTACTCTAGCACTTACATTATTTCTCCTGCCAGTAATTACATCATTATCCTCTAACCCGTCTCAAATATTGACAACAACGCAACGGTAATTCCAACACAGTCGGGGGTGAGACAATGCCGTTAGTCACCCACGTGACTAACTAGGCCAATCCAACTCAATTACAACAACAAATACAATATTGGTCTGATGGGTCTTATACCGAGTACACTATACCAAAGATACTCCCTTTACTTAATCACTTCTCAAACTAAATGCAACTCCAATTCCGTTATATACAATACAATCTCAAACTCGTTCTATACCGAGTATCTACAATTCCCAAGTTCATCATTGACCTTTCGGTCTTACAAATCCATAATGCAACATATTCAATTCTTATACGACTACCCATAGCAATAACAACCCCGTCCTACTCTCGAACGGTGATCGGCTACAAGCCCTATACAATTCACTACTATATATACTTCACTTCTAGCTGTCCAAGCTTGGTTGTCGGTCTCATACCGTGATCATGTCCGCTTTGGGTACCTGCACACTAAAAACGTTGCCCCTAGGGGCTCAGCTTACGCTGAATATGACTTCCGCATACCCCGAGTACTAGCGAGGGTACGCCGACTATTTGGTCGAGAGCATGCGGTTCATTTTAATTCAAACAACATGCAAGGAAACAATACACTATATATGTATATTGGCACATTCACAGTTCAACATTGAACACAAACATTAACACACACATTAAGAGGTTAGTTTCATTTGTTGTATACTTAGGCTTCGAGGGTTATACCTCACTGTGCCTCAATTCATTCTACACTGTCACCCATTCAATCGGGTTACACTTATTCAAATTCTCTCGCCCTCAGTCTCAAACTCATTACTCAAATTACAACTCAAGTCTCAACTCAAAACTCAATACTCACATGCTCAATTCACAATACTCAATGCTCAACACTCAAGGTCTCAATCAATACTCAATACACAAAGGAAACTCAATCCAACAAGCACAAAGTTCACAATCACCAACCAAGGTTTGACTTCAATCGAACTTCACAATGGGTTAGCCCAATTAGCATCCGGGTTAATCGGATGTCATTATCTCAATACTCAAGATCATCAACTTAAACAAGTCCAAGTCATTCCCAACCAATTTTCCTTCTCTTGCCAATACTCAATGTTAAGTCGGTAAGACCTCCGGGCAGGGATAAGGCTATCCCACCACCGGGCTCAAAGTTGGCTCACTTAACCAGGTTGCTACCCATTTAAGGGGTTTGGACCATGGAAAAGATTATAGCCAGAAATCGGTTAACAATCTCTCTTGCAACCTCATCCTCATGCGTGGCCGAAACTATATCGGGCTACCCAATACTCCAAATTACTCAATTCCCCATTTCTCAATGTTAGAGGGTTAGATGGTTAGGAGTTAGTGAGAAGCCATCAACAATATTCACACTTCCGCAATCGAACAACAATTCAATCAAGGTTACCACAACCAATCAAACGGCATTTCACTCACAATCACAACCTTCCAATTCATCCACAACTCAAAGAGTAATACCTTACACAAATACGCAACAAGGTATGCATACGCCTCTTCCTCATCCATTCATTTCATGAATTATACAAACTAAATGTTCAAGGCAATATTGCAAGAACAAAATAAAACAAGCACAAGTAGGTGCATTAAAATCCGATTCGTGCATTTATCTTATTTAGGTGATCAAATAGGCACACAAATCTGGGTAACCAAGTTAGGATACAGAGCATGAGGAAATCATACCTTACACCATGGTTTTACTTTTACCGGGTCACCTCTTGTTCCTTGGATCTCACTTCTGATTCACTAATCACATATTAAGTGGTTATATTATCATTAAGGTAGTACGGTATGTAAAATTAGTACTCCCGTAGTTAACCCCGTTATCCCGTTAATCTTTGGTTCACTTAAGTGTTCTTAACCTCACAGCCTTCTTAATCACTTCTTGAACTTATTTACACTTCTTAGGACCTTTAAAGGTCACCAAACAACTCCTAAACATTACCTAAAACCAATACCATTCAATCCCCCATGTTTAGAACCCTTAAAAACACTCTCTGTTAAGTTCTAGGGGGTGGTCCGGGACTTGGTCCCTACCTATAGTCCCGGACCAATGCATTGTCTAACTCTCGGGTGAATTTAACAAGTGGTCCGGGACCTTGCACCAAACTCAAGTCCCGGACCAAGCATGGGTAGCAACTCTCGGCCTGAATTACATGGGTGGTCCGGGACCTTGTCCATCTCTAAAGTCCCGGACAAAGTGCAGGGTGAACTCTAGGTACTAATTCAAGGGGTGGTCCGGGACTTTGTCCAAGGACCAAGTCTCGGACCCTTCTAAAACCTGCTACAAGGGTGATTTTTCACCCCCGAATCAACCCTTAAACCACTCTCAAACTTTCCCTAATCCTTCCACAAGTTTTCCACATAATTAAGCACCCTAAAGCATGCTCTAAACCACTCCAAATCATTGGTTTAATCCACCACCCAACTCTTGCTCAAATTCATTAAATTCACATTCTCACATTTTGTATTTTGCACCCTTTTGTATTTCTAACTCCTTCTTGCTAGTTTTTACCTCATACCAACCCCACCAAATGCATTAATGACCCATACAAATCATTCCTAGATATATACCATACTAAAACCCAAGTACAACTCTTGTTTCCAAAATCTCGCACACTAACTCATTCCTAGAATTTCTAAGATTCTCTTACCCATGTTGCTACAGATTTTTACACCTCTCTTATCCATCCTCCATTTACCATTCCAAGGTTATCAATCACCTCTACTCAGCTCAACTAAACACCTAAGTTCCCCCATACACCAAGTCATATAAAACACTTATTTTTCCACCAAAATTTTGCCATAACCTCCCCATAAATCTAACATACTCCAAACCATCAAATCTCACCAATTGTATTCCTAATCTAGCCACACCCTTACAAGGGTCCTACCAGCACATAATATATCCTCAAAATTATCCAAACAACAATATAGCTTAAATCTCAAACACAATGGCACTTAAGCCCTTAATTCAAACACAAGTTCACAATCTCTCTCAAATTCAACCAACTACATTAATTCACATATTTTGGGTTCATTATTTTAATTTAACCCATCCCAATTCTTAAACAATCGAAACAAGCATTAAGGTGAGTTTCTTACCTTAAGCTCACAAGTGGTCTTAAATGCTCTTCTTACTCTCCCTCTTCTCAAATCGGTCAAGTGGGGATGGAGTTGCCAAACTCCATCCCAACATCCAAGAAACACAAAAATGCATTGAATTAATTCTCTAAACCCTTGGGAAACTCTAAACCAATTTAAGGCTTAAACACAATGTTAGGGTTTACCTTTTGAAGCCTTTTAAGAGGGGCTTTCACCTATGAATCAAAGGGGAACTCCACCACCATTGGAGAGTTGAATTGAAGCTAAAAATCAAGAAGAAAACAAGGTGTGAGAGAGGGCAAAAATCGGCCAGCTCTACAAGGTGGAGAAAATGAGGTTTTACATGGAGATTTTTACCTTGAAAGAAAGAGGAAGCTCCCAGCTTCAAAATGGTAGGATTTTCTCTTCAAATGGCCAACACCCATGAAAATGAAACTCATCCTTTTCGAATTTTGAAAAGAGAGAAGTGTAGAGGAGGATGATGGGAGTTCAAATATGTAATTTGTTTTGCATTTGAAGCTTGGAGGAAGCTTGGGCAAGGAGGAGAATGAAGAGAAGCCATGGAAGGCACCTTGAAATCGCCAGCAAGGGGGGGGGGGGGGTTTCAGTCGGCTGGGAAGGTGGAGAAAGAAGAAGGAAGGATAGAGAGAGAGAGAGAGAGAGAGAGAGGGGAAAAGAAAATAAAGAGGAGAGAGAGGGTACCTTTTGCTTTTCTACTTTTTCCCTTTCTCTTCTTTTCTTACTAACTAGCTAGTTGTGAGTGAGTGTGTGAGTGGGCTGTTTTACTAATTAAAAACCGGCCCCATATATATGTACAAGCTGGAGCGTTTTTCGTCTTTTACAGAAAACGCTCGTATATTTACCCGGTTTAGTACTATTCACTAACCGGGCCCGTTTTCTGGAATTTTCACATATAATTACTTTTAATGGTTATTATACTCCCATTAATGTTTATTTATAGTTATTTAATTAACTATAATTTTTACGGGTTCGTTTGACCACTTAAAGTATCGTTTTCGGGTTTTCTCAAAAAAACGCGCGCTAAAGCTTTATTAGTGTTTTATTACA
Source organism: Limonium bicolor (assembly GCA_023374045.1). NCBI lineage: Eukaryota > Viridiplantae > Streptophyta > Magnoliopsida > Caryophyllales > Plumbaginaceae > Limonium > Limonium bicolor. The sequence continues at coordinate 489,219,210 of CM041776.1, forward strand.
TTATTTGAATCCATTTTCTTCGGGAATTGTTCCCATATATTATTTAGGAATTACTAAGCCTTTCAAATTCATTTAATACCCTTTCTAAGGTTGTATTTCTCCTAGGGTCACTTAACGCTCAATTTAGCATTTTACGCTTTTTAAGCGTTTCTTCATTTCTTTTGGGTTATTTTTTTTCCTCATAGATATTACCTAAGCATTATTAGGCTCTTAAGTACGGATTAGAATAATCTTAATCACTATATTTAAGTTCGGGGTATTTCATTTTGGTTCCTACCTCCTCCATATATAATTTCATCCCCTAATGCCACTTCCAAGGCCTGCAATGCATTATCTCACCTCTTCAAGTTCAACGCTCATCTTGCTAGGTCTTGCACATAAGCTCTCCTAGTTTCTCTAATACATTTCCACCCTTCTTGCTATAGATTTTACATTCCTATATCCTCCTACCACAATTACCATTCTATAGTTACTAAACATCTCTACTAACTCCAATACACATCTTGGTTCTCCCATTCACCGAGTCATCCATTAATGCACAATTCCTACTAAAATTTTGCCATGATTCACCTACTTTTCTTACTTATCCACACATATCGATTCTCACCAAATTCATTCCTAATCTATCCACACCCATACAAGGGTCCTACCAGCAATCAATACAATGCCAATACACCATTACTTCCTCAAACATCAATACTAGTACACATACACATTACATTTGGCTCCAAGGCCTACCATTCAAATACTTAGCTCACAAATGCTTAAATTTCCACAACTACACTACTAATACAATAGTTTAGGTTCTTTTATTTGTTTACCCATTCCCATTACTCTAATGAATTTAAAATAGAGCAATAAGAAGGAGCTCTTACCTTGAGTTTATATTTCCTTCTTTCCTTTCCAATTCTTCTCCTCTCTTCCTTGCACAAATTGGTCATATGGGGAATGGAGTTACCAAACTCCATTCCTATCACCCAAAGCACACAAAACAAGTATAATTAACATACTAACCCTTTAATTAATGCTAGTTCATAGAAATGTTTAAGGCAAGTTTTCTAAGGTTTACCTTTGGGATTTTTTAGGAGGGGTTTTAGCCCTTGGTTCAAGAAGGAGAATCCACCACCATTGCAAGGTGAAATTGATGCTCAAAAGAGAGAGAGAAAACAAGGCATTACAAAGGGTAAAAATCGGTTATAAAGAGAGATGGAGAAAACATGAAGTTTTCATGGAGATTTTTACCTTAATGGAGAGAGGAGACTCCAAGCTACCCATTGGTGCTATTTTCTCTTTGAATGGGGAAAACCCATGGAGATTAACTTCCTCATTTTTGGATTTTGAAAAGAGAGAAGTGTAGAGGAGAATGAGGGGAGTAAGGATATGTAATTATTTTTACATTTGGAGTTCACATGGAGGTAGAGCATGGAGAAGAAGATGGAGTAGCCATTTTTGTAATGGGGAGCTCAAAATAGCAGGAATAAGGGAGGAGGAAGAGAGAGAGTACAGTGGGGGAAGAAGAGAATGGGAGAGAGAGTAAAGAAATGAGAGGATGGGAGGTGAGAGAAGAGGTAAATACCTTTTTGCTTTATCACTTTTGCTTTTTGATTTCTTTACTTATTTAGCTAGTTACATGTGTGTGAGAGGGGTTGTTTGACTGATTAAAACCGGCCCCCTATTGTTATACTAGCTGGAGCGTTTTTCATCTTTTACAGAAAACGCTCATTATTTTTCCCGGTTTAGGTACTATTCACTAACTGGGCCCATTTTCCAGAATTTCCTCGTTTCTTTAATTTTCTTGGTTATTAAGCTTTCTTTAATGCTTAATTACTTTTATTTTATAATTTTTACAGGTTTTTTTTACCACTTAAAATCACGTTTTCGGGTTTTCTCGAAAAACGTGCGCTAAAGCTCTATTAGCGTTTTAATGCATTATTTGGATCCATTTTCTTCGGGAGTTGTTCCCATAAATTTTTTAGGCCTTATTAAGCCTTTAGAACCCATATAATACGCTAACCAAGGTCTCATACCTCCTATGGTTATTTAACGCTTATTTAGCGTTTTCCGCTTTTTAAGTGTTTCTGTATTTCCTTTGGATTTATTTTCCTCCCCAATATTACTTAAGCGTTATTAGGCTCTTAAATACGGATTAGGATAATTTTAATCACTATATTTAAGGTCATTAAAGGATTCAAGGAATACTATGCAATACTCTTAGCATAGGATTAATTATATTGCTAGGGAGTATTTCCAAACTTTGTTTACTACGGTTTATCCTCAGGCTGACGGTGATTTTATTGAGGCAGTGGAGGGTCTCCTCAATCCTAGATTCACCAATGAGCTTGGGAGACCTTACTCCTGAGTTGAAATCTTTACGGCAGTGAAACAACTGGGAGCTAACAAAGCTCCGGGGCCAGAAGGATTCAATGGTAAATTCTTTATCACCTTTTGGCACATTATATGAGACCAGATTATAGATGCAGTGTTGCCCATTCTTAGAGGATCCCCTCTCCCAGATTCTCTGAATGATTATTTCATTACCCTCATCCCTAAGACGGTGGGGGCCACTGACATCGACAAATTTAGACCTATTGCCTTATGTAATTTCGTCTACAAGATCGTTTCTAAGACCCTGGCTAATAGGATCCAGCATATTCTTCCCCACCTTATTTCCCACAACCAGTCAGGGTTTGTGAAGGGTAGGCTTATCACAGATAATAGCATGCTAGATGGGGAGCTGCAACACTTTCTAGAGAAGAATCAAGCCGTCAAGAATGGCTTCTTTGCACTCAAACTGGACCTCAGCAAAGCCTATGACAGATTGGAATGGTCCTTTCTGCAAGATGTTCTGTCCTCGATGGGTTTCCCTCCGAATTGGTTAACTCCAGTCATGAATTGTGTGAGATCAGTCAGATGTTCGATCCTCATCAATGGCAAGCCTGGTGACCCTATTAGTCAGTCCAGAGGCATTAGGCAGGGGGATCCTCTCTCCCCTTTCTTATTCATTCTGGCGCAGAAGCTTTTTCTAGATTCCTCAACAAATCCGACCTTTCTGGAGTTTACCAAGGTATTAAGCTTTCTCCGAGCTGTCCTTCTATTTCTCATTTGGCTTTTACGGATGACCTCCTCCTCTTTGGTAGAGCTAATCCCACAAACATCTCCCATCTCAACCAAATCCTTTCAAAATTCCTTCAAGCTTCTGGGCACCAAATAAACCATCTCAAATCAGAATTAGTGTTCAGCAAAAAATTATCCCCTTCCATCAAAGGAAACATTTCCTCCTTGTTGAATGTCCAAGAGGTTCCCTACTTCTCTAAATACCTTGGCCTTCCCCTTAAGATAGGTAGGAGGAAACATGATCTCTTTTCCTATCTGGTGGAGTTTGTCCGTAAAAGAATCTCTAGTTGGACAAAACCCATGGCCCAAGCAGCTAGATCCATCATGGTTTCTAGTGTTCCCCAGTCCATCCCTAACTATTGCATGTCACTCTTTGCGCTCCCCAAGGGCATCATTATGAAGCTTAACTCTGCTTTTGCTTCCTTCTGGTGGAGTGGGAAAGCTGATAAAAGGGCGCTCCATTGGATTAAATGGTCCAAAATGTGTGATTCTGTGGAACAAGGCGGTTTATGATTCAGAGAAGTTGAGAACTTCAACAAAGCTCTTTTGGCTAAACAACTTTGGAGATTACTCATGGTCCCGGGGTCTCTGGTGGCCCAAGTTATGAAACAGCTTTATTATCCTCAAGATTCCATTAGGGACTGCCTTCCAGTCAGTAAAGGTAGCCCTATATGGAAATCTATCTCCTCGGTGTTGTATTTGCTCAGAAATGGCTCGCGTGTTCAGGATACCACTGGGGTAGAGTCTTCCATGCCCCCGATCCATGATATGGTTAGTAATTTTAACTAGAGTTGGGTCTTCTCCAAAGATAAAAAGTTTTCAGTCAAATTAGCTTATAACTCTCTGGTGGAGGAAGCTAGGGTTGATAGTTCTTCTAGCCATCCTCATTACATTGGGAGAGCTAAGGAAAAGATCAAATCCTCTCTCTGTTGCCCGAGAGTGAAGCTTAAGCTTTGGAAGTTTTTGGGTAACATAATCCCGTGCCAGGACAACCTGGCTAGGAGAATTGGAGGTGAGTCAAAATGTTTTTTTCTGTGGGGATAAGGATAATCTGGCACACTGTTTCTTTCATTGTTGTGCAGTGAGAGAGATATGGAAGGAGTTAATTGATGTTAATTCCGTTCCGAAAAATGTGGAGGGCATGATCGACTAGTTTCTTCGAAAGACCAATATCTGGAGTGTGAAGAAGTTCTCCCTCATTGCTAACAAGCTTTGGGTCATCTATGCTTCGAGGAACAAAGTCAAGCATAACCCAGAGTTAGCATGGTGGAAAGAAGTCGAGGTAAACACCGCTTTCACTGAAGCTTATATTCAGATTATGATTAACTCTTCCCCTCTTATCCCACAAAGAGTGTGGAAGCCTCCGCCCAGCGGTTTCTTCAATATTTGTACAGGTATGCGACTTAGTCGGTACGGTGATCGGGTAATAGCGGGAATTATTCGTAGTGACCGTGGTATACCTATTGTAGTCTTCAATCGGAGAATTTCTAGCACTGTAAAAGTGCAGGTTGCTGATATCAAAGCAAAACGAATGTCTATGGAGCTTGCTATCTTGGTGGGTAGCCACAGCATTTGCTTTGACACAGTAGAGAAGCATTTCGAGAATGTCCTCAACTTGGGACTTATTAAAAGGGAGAATGCGAGTTGGGAGGAGATTTCCAAAGATAGAGAGCTAATGTCCAAGTTTGCTAGTATTGAAAGGGGAGGTTCGACTCTGTATGAGAACTACCCGATTAGGCTTATTTGTAATATGGGCAACCTTCTTTTTGAAAATACGTTGTTCTGGGTGGGCGATCTCATTCCTCCCAGTATAACTATGGCTTGTAAGTTAGACTTGGAGCTAGCGGGACAAGAGGGTGTTAGCTCCTCTAGGTCCGCTAGCTGAATTTCTGTTTGATTTTTTATATGGTGATCACAGTTTATATCAAAAAAAAAGATATCATGCTCACGTGTGAGCGATAATGTGAAGATAAATTAAGTTGTGTAGCCGCCAATCAGTGCTGGATTTTACTGATGAAATTAATGTGCACCAGCATGAAGAATATTATACCAATTAATGTTCATGAATCAATGGCATGTCTCACGTGAATGATACTAATCACAACCATGATTAGTTAATCATGAATTGAATATTGTACGTGAGTGAGTGTATATATATAAGTCGGTTTTATCCTGCATTTGACAAATATAATATATCAGCTCTTATCTAAAAATATTAGAAAAAAATATAAGATAAGTGTGAAATATAAACCAATTCATTATGAATATTAAATAAAATAGACCACAAAAGTATATATACATTTCACGGTTATCACTTGTAACATTGTTCCTTAGGATTTCTAAGTGGTGAATTATGCCTACAATATCAACTAACCAAAGTGTTTCCTCACAACCATTTTAACCACTCCTAAGGATCATTATGCATCTTTATCTCCTTCGCTCAAACTTCTCAAGGTTATACCTTCTAGTTCACTCCTTAGTTATTACAAGGCATAATACCTCATTTACTACCAACTTTTGCACAAGTCTTAACAACACTCATTCCATGACTTTGGTGTGCCTAAACCACCCATTGATCTCTAAATCCTCCAAGACAATTCCTAGATCATCCTAGCACTCAAGAACACCTTAATCTTTTTCTCCCACCAATTTAATCATTAACAATACCTAGTACAACTTAGGTCACAATACCTCATCAAAACACTTAAAAGTCTTGGTTTCTAAACTAGATTTTGACATGGCTTCTCTAGCACATTCTTACACTCAAACACTTAAGTTTTCATCCTTAAACAATCAAAGACATTCAAATCCACAATGAAGGTTCCTTACACACAAACTACACTTAAACTACACTACATCACAATATAGTGCATAAACTTAAATTACTTGGCATTTAGGCCCTTAATTGACATGGCTCTTAGGCCCTTAAATAACATAAATCTTAAACACTGAATTTCCCACATATATAATGCTTTCAACCTGCAAATACATACATCAATCTCATATTCCCTTATAATCCACTTTGTGGTTATTTTACTAACTCGTTTCCTTTGGCTCTTTAGATTGTTTATAAGGAAATGCAAGCTCAATTTCTTATAGTACTAAACTACATTAGGATAGGTCATTTACCTTTTCCTCTTCAAGATTTTCTCTCTTGTTTCCTCTTGTTTTTCTTGATTGAAAACCGGTAAGGACTTTTGTTCACTTGTCAATCTTCTAATCAATATACAAATAAGGGTAATGAGTATTAAGCATTATACCTAAACTCATGAACAACCCTAGATTATAAGTAGTGTTTTAATACACTAGAATTAGTGTTTACCTTGGAATTTGAAAGAGAGCTTGATAAGGAAGTAAGGTGGGACTTCTTCTAGTCCTTTGAAGAATGAATCAAGCTAATAAAAGAGCAAGACAAGGCATCACAAAAGAGTGATTTTTGGCCAAGTATAAGAATGAAAGGAAATGTGAATTTTCTTTGGCTTTTCTTACCTTGAAGCAAAGGAGAGTACCAATGAGCAAGAAGATAAGCTTTTCCTCCTTCAATGGAGATTCTCCATGGAATCAAACTTGAGTTCTTGAAGATTTGAAAAGAAGGAAATGAAGGGCTTGGTCTAACTAGCACAAATGTGGTCTTAGATTTTGATTTGGAGCATAGAGTTGGATTTGGCAAGAGAATGAAGTTGGAGAAGAGAGGTGTGCTGTAGCATAACCGGTTTTACTTGGGAGGATGAAGGAAGAAGACGGTGGGGAAAGGAGTGAATAAAGAAAGTGAGGAGAGAGGTTGAATTTAGAAGATATTTAACTTATAAAGGTGTATAGTCTTTTTACTTATTTTTCTCTTCTTCCTTTAATAAACTAACAAATTGTGATGACTCACCATATTTAAAAACTGGCCCCCTCCACATACTTAAGATATTAAGGAGCTAGTTTGACCATTTAATTAACTAAAGTTGACTTAAAGCTAAATTAAGCACTATTTGAGCACTATTCATATTTAGTGCACATATTTGTGAAATTTTTTATTTCCCATTGATTTAGGCTTCGTAATGTGATACTAAGTAGTACACATGTTGATTAAGGTGTAATCATGGGCATTTATCCACTCAAAACCCATTTCTAAGACAATTTTTCAAAAATGTGCTTTAAGACTCCTTAAAGCACAATTTGTGTTTTAACTTGTTTTTGAGCTTGGTTTTATTTATTAATTGATTTAACATATCCATTAGCATGTTAATAAGGTCTTGGTAAGCTCTTTGGGTTCTAATCAAGGTTATCCCAAGTCTAGAGCAAGTTTTTGCTCAAATTGTCTTTATGGTGTTTTATTATGTTTACTATGGTTTAAATTGTTTAATAATATTTCTAAGTGCATACTGTATATTGAGAGAGGTTGGAACTGGTGTATTTTAAACAATTGAGAAAGAAATTAATAACTCAAATATCTGTCGGGCTGCAAACAAAACCCGGCCGCTTCTGTCTTCTATACTACTGCGACCGGGTTTTGTTTGCAGCCCGACGGATATTTGAGTTATTAATTTCTTTCTCAATTGTTTAAAATACACCAGTTCCAACCTCTCTCAATATACAGTCTGCAAAATGGCGCCGTTGCCGGGGACTTGATTTATTCTAGTCCCTAAGCCCCGAATAATTCACCTGTTATATTATAATATTCTATTTTCTTAATTCTGTTAATATTTTGTTTATACTTTCTAGTTTGTTGCTTATTTCATTTCTATTAATTTTTGTTATTTAAATTCTTCCAGCAACTTAAATATCGCATTTACTTTACAGTTATTTATTTTTCAGTCATTTAAATTTCTTGTCATTTAATTTCCAGTTATTTAAATTTCCATTGTCCTTTAAATTTCAGTAAACTTATTCCTAACATTTAAATTTCCGTCATTTAAATTCTGTAACTAACTACTAACATTTAAATTCTGTAAAATAATTACTAACATTTAAATTTTCGTCATTTAAATTCTGTAATCTAATTCCTAACATTTAATTTTCTGTCATTTAAATTACAGTTCTTTAATTTTCTATCATTTAAATTCTGTCAACTAATTCCTAACATTTAATTTTTGTCATTTAAATTCTGTCAACTAATTCCTAACATTTAATTTCTGTCATTTAAATTTTTGTCATTTAAATTCAGTTATTTAAATTCCCTTGTCATTTTAGTTCTAGTAATTTAATTCTAAAAAAAAAAGTAGTTCTTAATCTCTGAATTATTTCTGCTTAACTGTTTAATTTTCCCCCTCCCTATTTCTTTCCATTTTTATTTATTTTATCACATCACAAGTTTCTTTTGTTGTTTTGAGTGGTGAATGCCTTTTACCAGGTCGCACAGCCTCCCGGAAAATATTAATAATCACACGGTTAGTTACATCCCAGAGATCGAGAGAACCTTTCTGCGCACTCTAAGGCAAAAACGAACTCAACAAAACATAGTCACCACAGTGATAGAATCTAACCCGGAAGCTGACATGGCATCTTCACCAGCGACAGTTCAAAACATCAATAGGCCGTCTAATCAAGGACAGCAGCCTGCCATCATCCTTCCCCACCTTACCCCATCCGAATACGATGAGTGACAAAAGCTAAAGCCATATCATCAGATCCGATGGGTAAAGGAGTTAGCGATGTTCGATGGCTCCAGTCCTGACGAAGCTCTACTACATATTACCAAGTTCTTGCAGCATGCCAACAGTCTAACTGCGACCGACGCAGTACTCCAGTACGCAAGACTGTCATTATTCCCTCACAGCCGGACGGGAAATGCTAGCAAATGGTATCACAGCCTGACACCAAGTACCATTGGTACTTGGGATGAAATGGCCACCAAGTTCTACGACAAATTCCTGCCCCCGAGCCAAACGTTGGAAATGATTGTTAAAATCTATAATTTCAGACAGCCAGGGTCGGAAAACATCTGTGAAACTTGGGACCGTTTCAAAGGACTACTACTTACTTGTCCTCACCATGGTCTGACGAAAGAACAAGTATCACAATTGTTCTACAAAGGCTTGATCGGTCCGTGCAGAACAATGGTACTATCCTCTTTAGGGGCTAACATTCTGAAAAAGCCAAGAGAACAGTTTCTGAATAGCATAGAGTCTCTCTGTGAAGAGATCAGAGACTGGGCCACGGGCGGATCAAGAGGCGGCACTCCAGGTTTATACCATGTCGAGGAAAGTGACAATAAATTTGACCAGCTGATGAAAAGCCATGAGCAACTCATGGAGAGAAATGCACAGTAGGCAACAAAAGTAAGTACTCTGTAGAAAGTGGTTGAGCAGATGACCATGAATTCCTACTCCCACCAAGCAAAATCGATGACTTCCCGATCATCAACAACCCCTCCAGGATATGCTCCTCTATCCCGATCATCTCCTGATATTTCTTGTACGCAATGTGGTGGGACTCATGATTATGAACAATGCCCCCAACTACAAGAATTAAAAGCAGTGGAGGAAGCAAACTATCTCACCAACAATTCAGGGTACAGACAACCTTGGCAACGTAACATGCAACTCAATCTTCACTACTCAAACACCGACAATATCCAAAACCCACATACGCTACAACCATCTCAAAATTACAGATCTCAGTCCAATTTTCAAGGAGCCCAAAGGCAGTATCAGCAACAGCCTTATGGCAATGATGCTTCTTCGAGTCGACCAACTCAACCTCCTTCAAATCCTGAATCTGAAATGTCCCAAATGCAAGAGATGTTTAAAGCGATGATGGGCAAGTCCAGAGACACGTAAGAGGAGGTCGCAGCCCTTCGCAAAGACCAAAGAGCCTTGCAGTCCCAAATACAACAGCTTCTCACTCAACAAAGACCTCCTGGTCAACTCCCTTCACAAACTAACCCCAATCCAAGAGAGCAAGCAAATTCAATCCTTGTAGAAGATGGCACATTCCAATCAACAAACTTGAGTGCAATCTCCCTAAGGAGTGGAAGAGAACTTGCTACTAGAAAAGAAAAAGAAAATCAAGCAGAGGCCAGCATCAATGATGAAGACACAACCAATCCAGCCTCACCTCCCCTAGAAATCCAAGTTCTTATTCCTGGTACTCCATCTCCATCCCAAATAACTATCGACATTCCATCTTCCTCTCCTAAAAACAGTGAACTCCCATTTCCCAACAGGATGAAAAAGAAGCACCTAGATGAACAGTTTTTCAAATTCTTGAGCATTTTCAAGAAACTGACTCTCGACATCCCTCTAATCGATGCTTTGCAAGAGATTCCCAACTACGCCAAATTTCTAAAGGATCTCTTAACAAAGAAAAAGAAGAAACCTGGAAAAGAAACAGTGCACCTCACGGAGGAATGCTCTGCTGCCCTTCTTCGAGCACTCCCTCCCAAACAAACAGATCCGGGAAATCCCGTTATCCCGTGTTTTATAGGTGGAGTGGACTGTGGAAGCGGTTTATGCGACCTGGGGGCCAGTATAAATATCATGCCCTACGCCACCTTCTTGAAAGTAAAAGGAGGGGAGATGCAACCGGTTCCTTTCAAACTCCAACTAGCTGACCGATTAGAGATCAAGTCAATGGGAATAGTCCGAGATCTGGTGGTTGGAGTGGCTCGCTTTATCTTTCTAGCTGACTTTGTCATTTTGGAAATGGACGACAATGTTGAGGTTCCCCTGATTTTAGGACGACCGTTTCTAAGTACTGTCAAAGCCATTATTGATGACCACGATGGAAAAATCACTTTGAGATATAAGGATGAAAAGATCAAATTCGATATGTAGAAAATGATGAAGAAAAGCTCTAACTTTTCTCCTCACGCTAAGACAGTGGGATTAACAGATGATGATGAGGAGGAAGGCAATTTTTCTACAGATGAAGACATGTATTCCCTATCTTCCGTCCTAAAAGCTGAAACTGAACCGCTAGAGCAAGTATTAGTTACTTCTCTAGAAGAAAAAGTGGAGGACCCGGAAGTTAACGCCATGCTGGCATCTGTGGAGAAAGGAAGGGCAGGTTATCAAGCCTACTGGCCACCAATCGAAAGACTTGACAGAAAACCACAAAAATTAATTCCTTCAATAGAACAGCCACCAGAGCTCGAGCTTAAGGAGCTACCTTCTAAACTCAAGTATGCCTTTTTAGCTGAAAATGACCATTTGCCTGTCATTATTTCCTCTTCTCTGAATTCCGGGGAGGAAAAGAGGTTACTTGAGGTATTGAAGAAACACAAAACAGCGATCGGGTGGACTATTGCCGATATAAAAGGAATTGGCCCCTCCTATTGCACACACCACATCTATATGGAGGAAAACTACAAGTCTATCAGGCAACCCCAACGTCGGCTAAACCCAAACCTTAAGGAGGTAGTTAAGAAGGAGGTTCTGAAACTCCTAGACGCGAACATCATTTATCCTATCTCTAACAGTCCATGGGTAAGTCCTGTTCAAGTTGTTCTGAAAAAGGGAGGAATTGAAGCTGTAATAAATGACAAAGGAGAGGCGGTTCCTCAAAGAAAAATTACTGGTTGGCGCATGTGCATAGATTATAGGCGCTTGAACTCTGGAACCAGAAAGGATCACTTCCCTCTACCTTTTATCGATCAGATGCTAGAAAGATTGGTAGGACAGGAGTATTATTGTTTCTTAGATGGTTTTTCAGGGTACTTCCAGATTCCTATTGCGCCAGAGGACCAAGACAAGACAACTTTCACTTGTCCTTATGGTACCTTTGCGTACAGAAGAATGCCCTTTGGTCTGTGCAATGCTCCTGCCACCTTTCAGCGTTGTATGCAGGCGATCTTCACAGACTTCATCGAGCAGAGTATAGAGGTATTCATGGATGATTTTTCTGTCTATGGATCTAGTTTTGATGTTTGTTTGGCGCAGCTTGATCTAATTCTTGGCCGATGTGAGGAGACAAATCTGGTTCTCAACTGAGAGAAGTGCCACTTCATGGTCAAGGATGGAATTGTGCTCGGTCACATAATATCTGCTAAGGGGATTGAGGTAGATCAAGCCAAGGTGGAGGTAATTGAGAAATTGCCAAAACCTACTTGTGTGAAAGAAGTAAGAGCTTTCTTAGGACATGCAGGATTTTATAGACGGTTTATTCAGGATTTTTCTAAAATTGCAAAACCATTAACTGATTTGCTTCTGAAAGAAGCCCCATTTATTGTTTCTGATGATTGTGTATCTGCTTTTGATTTAATTAAACAAAAATTGGTAGCCGCTCCCATTGTTGTTTCACCTGACTGGTCATTACCCTTTGAGATTATGTGTGATGCCAGTGATTTTGTAGTAGGGGCGGCTCTGTGCCAAAGAAAAGAAAAGATTCTACGAGTTATTGCTTACGCGAGCAAAACTCTGGATAATGCCCAAAGGAATTACACAACCACCGAGAAAGAGCTCCTAGCAGTGGTATTCTCCTTAGATAAGTTCAGATCATATTTATGGGGAAGTAAAGTGATTATTCACACTGACCACTCTGCTCTTAAATATTTTTCACTAAGAAAGAGGCCAAACCACGTCTGCTTCGTTGGATTCTCTTGTTACAGGAATTTGACATTGAAGTTAGGGATAAAAGTGGTAAGTTAAATGTTGTGGCTGACCATCTGTCTCGGTTGGTAGTTCCTGACGATGGTGTACCAATTCATGAATATTTTCCAGATGAGACTGTTTTTGTTTTACGTACGGTGCACGAGCCTTGGTATGCTGACCTAGCCAATTTTCTTGTTTCTGGTGTAGTACCTCGTGATTTTTCCTATGCTCAAAAGAAGAAGTTTTTATCTGACGCTAAGCATTATATCTGGGAAGACCCTTATCTCTTTCGAGTTTGTGCAGATGGTTTAATCCGCAGGTGTCTCCCAGATGATGAAGTATCCAGTGTCCTAGAGTTTTGCCATTCCAAGGAAGCTGGAGGCCATCATGGATCTCATAGGACGGCAGCCAAAGTTCTGGAATCCGGATTTTATTGGCCAACTCTACATAAAGATTGCCAAGCCTTTGTGGCCAGTTGTGATAATTGTCAACGCATGGGAAATGCTTCAAGGCGACATGAGATGCCTCAGCAAGGCATTTTAGAAGTCGAACTTTTTGACTGCTGGGGAATAGATTTCATGGGACCATTCCCCGCTTCACAGGGATTCCAATATATTCTGGTGGCAGTAGACTACGTATCCAAATGGGTTGAAGCAATTCCTTGCCTACATGCTGATTCAAAGACAGTGGTAAAATTCTTAAAGAAACATGTCTTTACCCGCTTTGGAGTCCCTAGAGCCATTATAAGTGATGGAGGCACACACTTCTGCAATCGAAGCATTGATACATTAATGGCCAAGTATGGGGTACACCACAAAGTTGCCATTGCTTATCATCCTCAGACAAATGGGCAAGCAGAAGTGTCAATAGGGAGTTAAAATGGTACTCCAAAAGACGGTGCACCTCCTCCAGAAAGATTGGGCGCTAAAACTGGATGATTCTCTTTGGGCCTATCGCACAGCATTTAAAACCCCCATCGGTATGTCACCTTTTAAATTGGTCTATGGCATGTCATCTCCCTGTGGACTTGAGCAAAGGCTTATTGGCGATCAAGGCTTAATTTTGATATGACTACTGCGGGAAAAAGGAAATTGCAACTCTCTGAGTTAGAAGAGCTGAGAGATCAGGCTTACCAAAATGCTAAAATTTTATAGGAACGAACCAAGAAGTTCCATGACAAGATGATACTCAGAGAGACTTCAAAGTTGGTGATTTGGTTCTCCTCTATAACTCAAGATTGAAGCTTTTCCCTGGGAAGCTCAAATCTCATTGGGCTGGTCCTTTCCGGATTGTTAATGTGACCTCATATGGTGCCTTTGAACTACAAAACAAAAAGGGCGAAACTTTCAAAGTTAATGGAGCCCGTCTTAAGAGGTATACTAGTCCTACTGATATTTCAACTGAATTGTTTAGAATTTATCTTGTCCAGGAACAGCATGACACTTTTACTCCAGTTTCGAAACCGGCACTATCTAAGAAGAAATCTCTCCCGTGGAGAGTTCAATACAAACTCAAGCAGCTACGCAGCTTGACTATACCAAGTTGTGGTAACCCGACTCACAACTCCTCACATACATAATGAAGAACATGCGTCTAGCTAGAGACGTTAAACCCGGGCAGCTTGGTGGGAGGCAACCCACAATCTAGACAAAATTAACTGAGTGGAAGATAAGTTAAACGGGACTCCGGGTTCAGGTTTATATAATCTGATTAATTATGCTATCTCTACCGGTTAATTATAATAGTTTGGCAAAATTCCTGTTATTATCTTAAAGACTAAATCCTAGACTTGAAAGACTCGTTTACCAGAAAATGCTCAATATAATCTAGAATTGAGCAAAACTGTAACACCCCTAATACGCACATGATACTAAATGGAAATCGCAGCGGAATTAAATAACTAAACGGTAACTAACGCTTCGGTGCTACAACGCCGTCAACCACCCACGTGGTTGACAAGGCAGAATAAATACAATTGTACCGGTCTGATGATCAGACTCCCGAGCATAAAACTAAACCAAAAATACTTTATATACAATACCGAGTACTACATACATCCTTCACTGTATAATATCACTGTATACTTACAACAACCAAAAGTACGTAACGCCACAGGAGCACAGGCGCATCCCGGGCCAACATCCAAAAGTATACAAAAGTAAACCTGCACCCTAGGATCTAAAGCCACTCCGCTTCCTCGATCCTCATCCTGCAGTATAAGAAATATGGATCCCCCGAGGGGGTCAGCAACCCTTGGCTGGTATGGCTAACGCGCAGCCCATCGGCTACCGGGATACGCGCAGCTAATTGTCATGATAACATGGCATTCATTTACATACATAACATAACATGGAGCATAGCATCAATAGTGCACAGCTCATCATCACATACACGGTGGATCTTGGTTCCACAATAACAAACCACAAGGGTCAAATAACATAAGAGCCTAGAGAGTGATTCACCCTCATGTTAAGCTCGTTAAACACACTCATTACCGTTCTGTTAGACGAACGAGTAACTTAAGTCACAGATGGTTCGGATTTAGTGACCCGAACACACCACACAAACACAGGTTCCCACTAAACCGATCATAAGTCAGAATAGGTAAGCTTTGGAAGAAGCTAGCGGGAGATCGAACGCCAAATTAAGGAGAACAATCTTAACAACATAAGAGTCGAATCTGATTCAGATATCTACTCTTAACTTACATGCATGACCGGATAACCGGATTCCTCACTTCCCAGTTAACACTTGTTAGAAGTTCATAGTGGAACTTAACAACCAACACACAATAGGTGGTAAGTCATGTTAGACACACACAAGGGAAATGAGTCACAACATAACATAACCATAATATGAACAACTGTAAACTCATTACATGTTTAAATCTTATAACGTCATAAACACAGAGAAAAACATACAACACACAAACCGGTGTAAACCGCTAGACAACAGACTGCAAGAAAACCATACCTCGGTCCTTGCCTCGACTGGTTTCCACCTTGAGAGAATCCTAAACACATTAGTAACGTCGGTTAATTAACGCACTAGTCCATTATTAACATTATCTACTCAACATTACTAGTTTATTTTTATTTTACACTTGTTACAACTTTTCATCCTTTTAATCGCCTTTAAAACCCACCTAACATGTCTTACATAACCTTATAATATCATTACTAACCAACTACCATTTTTAGATAACAATTCCCATCTTAAAACAATAATTTTTGGTCCATACAGTGGCCTGTCCGAACTTGTGTCCGAACTTCCATGTTCGGACGCAAGCCGTGACTTTAGACAGAAAACAGACGCACGTCCGAACTTATGTCCGGACTTCGGAAGTTCGGACGTGAGCCGAGAAAAATCTAGACAGAAATTCATGCGTCCGAACATGTGTCCGGACTTCCCAAGTTCGGACACAGTTCGAGGATAATCCTAAGGAAGAATGGGTATGTCCGAACTAGTGTCCGGACTTCCCAAGTTCGGACACTGTTCGCGAGTGAGAATCCTTTTACCCAACAGAGCCTGTCCGAACTTCCACATCCGGACGGAAGTTCGGACAAGGCATTTTACTCAATTTCTAAGCCCTTAAACACTTAACCAAATTTCTCCAAAGCCTCCAACACTTATAGTATCTTCTCCTAAAGTTTCTAAGTGGTATGCCTTGCCTTCCAATCATTAAACCAAGATATTTCTTCCACACAAAATCATTACAAACATCATTCCTTACAAGCTAAAACTTCTTATGTCATCCTTGAAATCCTTTTCCAAGTTTACACCTCCTTATTTCACCAAAGTTTGCCTAAGTCTCTATCTAATTCCAAAATGACTTTGGTACATACTAAAACCTCAAGATCATGCCTAAGTCCTTCTCACATCTTAAATCACCTTAATGCATGTTTCTTTCACAAGGAAAACACTTAACCATTCTAAATACTCCTTAACTATCAAATCATTTCAACTCTTAGACTTCTCATTTATTACCTAAATTTCGACATAGGTCCTCCTAGAACATTACTAAACCAAAACACATTGTTTTACCCACAAACAACCAAGAACACTAAAAATCCATCAAGACTTATTATACACAAACTCCACTCACAAAGCATACATCACAATATAGTGCATAATTTAAATTGCTTGGCACTTAGGCCCTTAAATAACATGGCTCTTAGGCCCTTAAGATGCATAAATCGTAAACACTGAATTTCCACAATATATTTGCCTTTAACCTGCAAATACACTCAACAACACATATGCCTTTTACTAAGCTCTTGAGAACACTTTACTAAGTCATTCACCATTTGCTCTTTAGGTAGTTTTAATAAGCATTTATAAGCTCATTTCTCCTAAGGCATTAAAAACATTGGTTAGTAGATTTACCTCTTTCCAAACAACTTCTTTCTTGTTTCCTTTGAAAACCGGTAGGGTATTGATTCTTTGACAAGTTCTAAACAATATACAAACATTATAATGAGTATTCAAGCTATAAGCTCCATCTCATTGTAAACCCTAATTTTACATTGTTTCAAAAACATTAATGTAGTTGTTTTACCTTGCTCTTTGAATAGAGTTTGAATATCTAGCAAGAGAGGACTCCACCTAGTCCATGAAGAGTTGGAATGAAGCTAGAACAAGGTCACACAAAGAGCTCCTTCAATATGTATTTTCGGTTACCACAAAAACATGAAGGAAATGAAGTTTTTATTTGAGATTCCTTACCTAGAAGCAAAGGAGAGTAACAATATGTAAAAATACAAGCTCAAGCTCCTTCAATGGAGAAACTCCATGGCACCGAAATGGTGGTCTTGGACTTTTAAGAAGATAGGAATGAAGAGCTTGATGAGAGGAAGAGATTGGTGGGTTTGTTTTTGATTTGGACAAGTGAGCAAGATTTTACAAGAGATCAAAGTGGAGTTTTAATGGAGGTGTGTGGTATTACCGTGAGAGAACAGCAAGAAGAAGGAAGAAGAGAGGTGGGAAACCGTGTGAACAAGGAAAGAAATGAGAGAATGAGATAGAATTTGCTTTTGAAGATATTTATACTTTGTAAAGTAAAAAGGGTACTTAAGTAGTTTGTTTATTTTCTTAACAAGCTAACAAGGGTGGTGTGTCACCAACCTTAAAAACCGGCCCCAAATAGTAGTATGAGGGTAATATAGTCTTTATTTGTCAATTTAATTACTTATACAAACATATGTTACAAAATAGCTTATAAAAATCACTATTCATGAAAACAAGGCACATAGAAGTGAAATTTTTGATTTCCCATTAATATAGACATCCAAATGTGATATTATATAGTACACATATATATTTAAGAGTAATGATGGACATCTAGCCACTCAAAACTCATTTACAAGACAATTTTTCAAAAATGTGCTTTAAGACTCCTTAAAGCACATTTGTGTTTAAACTTGTTTTCAAGCTTGGTTTTCTTTGGTAATTGATTTAATATGTTCATTAGTGTATAAATGAGGTCTTGGTAAGTTCATTAGGTCTTAACCAAGTTTATCCCAAGCTTAGAGCACATTTTGGCTCTTATTGACTTTAAAGCACATTTTGTGTTTTTTTGTTTAAATTTGTTTACTAATGTTTCTAAGACTCTTTTTAGTCTTAATACACCATTATTCAAGTGTTTAAACAATATATTAAGGTTTGGGGTATTTCAATCTACCCCCCTTAAAAGAACTTTGCCCTCAAAGTTCATACTTCCACATATCCTAAATATTAGAACACGGAATACTTATAAACAATACTTCCATACATCACTAACAACACACTTACATAACATTGGACACCAGGTCCATACAACATAACATCGGGTACATAACATTGGACACAAGGTCCATACAACATTATCCACATCATTCAGACACAACGGTCTGTAACATAACAACATAACATAGACGGTGTATTCAAATACACGTCGTACACACAACCGAAACGGCTCTACCCCCTTAAAAAGGGGTACGCCCCGTACCCTATACACATAAGTACTAAGAAGTAAACAATGACGGGTACTTCGCCTTCATCTTATCTTCCAGCTCCCAAGTGGCCTCCTCAACGTCCTGGTTAGACCAGAGAACTTTCACCAGTCTCACGGACTTATGGCGAGTGTCTCGAGTCTTAGCATCCAGAATCCGTACCGGAGTCTCCACTGATCGCATGGTCGGCTCTAAGGTTAGCCTTTCAGGCTGAAGCACATGAGACGGATGAGACATATACTTCTTCAACTGGGACACATGAAATACATCATGTACCTTGCCCAGCTCGGCGGGTAGGTCTAGTCTATAGGCTACCGGGCCGATCCGCTCCGTCACCACATAAGGCCCCACATACTTTGGGCTCAACTTGCCCTTCTGGCCAAAACGAAATACTCCCTTCATGGGGGATACTCTCAAAAATACCTGATCGCCCACGGCGAACTCCAGGTCACGTCTGCGCACATCTGCGTACGACTTCTGTCTATCCTGAGCTGCCTTCATGTTAGCCCGGATCTGGCGAACTTCTGCCTGAACTTGTTCAAGATACTCTGGTCCTATAATGACCGTCTCACTCGACTCATCCCAGCATAATGGCGTGCGGCATGGTCTACCGTACAAGGCCTGGAAGGGAGACATCTTGATCGAAGCGTGTAACTGTTGTTGTAACTAAACTCGATCAGATGTAACTTATCAATCCAGCTGGTCTGAAAGTCAAGTGCACAAGCACGTAGCATTCCTCAAGTGTCTGAATGGTGCGCTCACTCTGACCATCGGTCTGTGGGTGAAACGCTGTACTCAATTTCAGTTCAGTACCCAATGCCTCTCGTGTAGACTTCCAATATCTGGATAAGAATCTGGTATCTCTGTCAGATACAATCGTTTTCGGTACACCATGATGTCTTACAATTCTTATCAAAGAGTTCTGCCAATCTTGCCACTTTCCAAGTGTCCTTCATCGGAATGAATCGGGCCACCTTGGTCAGTCGGTCAACTATCACCCATATCATATTCAGACCTCCCCTTGTAGGCGGAAGCCCTACTACAAAGTCCATGGAGATATCATGGAACTTCCACTCAGGCACTGGCATTGGCTGTACCATACCACCAGGCCGTCGGTGCTCAAACTTGACCTTCTGGCAAGTGAGACACCTCAACACATAATCACTAACATCTTTCTTCATTCCAGTCCACCAAAAATACCTTTTACTCTTATACATCTTTGAAGCTCCGGGGTGAATCGAAGTAGTAGAACAATGGGATTCACTCAATATGCGCTCCTTCAACTCAGCGCTACTCCTAGGTATACATAATCGGCCATTCAGCCTAATCAGGTCATCATCGTGGAGTCTGAAGTCGTACTTCTGACCCTCGAATGTGCCGTCAATAAGCTTCTGCCGGATCTCCAGCATATACTGATCCGTCATCTGAGCACTCCGCACCTCTTCAACCAAGCCAGTATGAGAGACTAGCGAATGGAGAGAGTGTGCTCGGCGACTCAGTGCGTCAGCTACCACATTTGCCTTACCCTCTTATATTGCAGATTAATATCGTAGTCATTCAGAAATTCAACCCACCTTCTTTGCCTCATGTTCAACTCTTTCTGAGTGAACAAATACTTTAAGCTTTTGTGGTCAGAATAGATTGTCACACTTACCCCATACAAATAATGTCGCCATATCTTCAATGCGAAGACAATGGCACCCAATTCTAAGTCGTGGGTAGGGTAGTTCTCCTCATGCTTCTTCAGCTGACGGGAGGCGTATGCCACGACCTTCCCGTGCTGCATCAATACACAACCCATACCTCTGCCTGATGCGTCGCAGTAGACCTCAAACCCATCTGGACCGTCTGGTATAGTCAGGACTGGTGCAGATGTCAGAGCATCCTT
Source organism: Limonium bicolor (assembly GCA_023374045.1). Lineage (NCBI taxonomy): Eukaryota > Viridiplantae > Streptophyta > Magnoliopsida > Caryophyllales > Plumbaginaceae > Limonium > Limonium bicolor. The sequence continues at coordinate 489,239,720 of CM041776.1, forward strand.
GAGACTCACGAAAGAACTCTCACAGTCGACTGTCCACTCGAATGGTGCATCCTTCTTCATTAAGGAAGTCATCGGCTTCGAGACACTGGAGAAGTCCTTCACAAACCTCCTATAATAACCTGCCAGACCGAGGAAGCTCCTGATATCAGTGACTGTCTTCGGCCTAGGCCAGGTGCGCACTGCATCTATCTTTGCCGGATCAACAGCGATCCCGGCCTCAGAAATCACATGTCCAAGGAAGGATACTTGGTTCAACCAAAATTCACATTTCGAAAACTTTGCATACAACTGGTTCCTCCTCAGAGTTTGTAACACATTTCTCAGGTGGCTTTCGTGCTCACCTCTTGATTTAGAATACACAAGAATATCATCGATGAAGACTACCACTGATTTGTCCAACTGATCTTGGAACAAACGGTTCATTAAGTCCATGAACTTAGCTGGTGCATTTGATAAGCCAAACGGCATAACTGTGAACTCATAATGCCCATACCTCGTTCTGAAAGCTGTCTTTTCGATATCACTATCACGGATGGCAATCTGATGGTATCCGGAACGTAAGTCTATCTTGGAGAATACTGATGCACCCCTCAGCTGATCAAATAGATCGTCGATGCGTGGTAAAGGGTAACGGTTCTTCACCGTAACAGCATTCAGCTCCCGATAATCAATACACAGGCGGAGGCTACCGTCCTTCTTCTTCACGAAGAGAACCGGCGCTCCCCATGGTGAAACACTAGGGCGGATAAAGCCCTTGTCAAGTAGGTCTCTCAGCTGCTCCTTGAGCTCTGTCATCTCTGCTGGAGCCATACGATAAGGTGCTTTCGCAATGGGTCCAGTACCCGGAACTAAGTCGATCTCAAACTCAACCTCTCGTGCTGGCGGCATGCCCGGCAGTTCCTTAGGAAATACATCAGGAACTCCGACACTACCGGCACATCTGGGCTAAACTCAGGGTCTCTCTCTATGTCCTGGACATAGCAGAGGTATACATCACTCCCTCGTCGTAACTCACGATACATGGCCATGGCGGTGATGATCTGTGTCGAAGGCTCCCTGGGCCTCTGGCGGTATGATATGGTAACCCCAGATGGACTCCGAAGAAGCAGTCGATGCTCGGCACACAGGATTCTGCCCTTGTACCGCTCCAACCAGTTCATCCCGACAATCACATCAAATCCAAGTATGTCGAACTCTATCAGGTCGATCGGGAACTCTTCACCTCTGATTCTTACAATGACATCTCGGTGGTAGCGGGTACACCTGATCCGCTCTTTCGATGGGAGAGTGACCAAGAAGTCTGGCATCTCCTCTCCATCTAACCCCAGCCTCTTCGCAAAAGATAGCGAAACAAATGTGTGTGAGGCTCCAGAGTCGAACAAGATCGATGCATCCACGCCATTCACTGGAAAGGTACCGGTGAGGATTGTGCCGCTCTTGCCGGCTTCTGCCTCATTGTAGACACTCAGTGTACCTTCCGTTCCGAGTGCACAGCCTAATTCATTGGCAAACTAATAAGTACTGGGTAACAACACGGTTGATATACTTCAATAACTCCACTTTATTCATTAATACTTCCTCTTTACAACAATGTTGGTTTACATGGTTGATATAACTTAACACATACATAACTCCCTTAACATATACTGGCTTAACACATTACAAAAGTATACAAGGCTTTAGAATTGTCTGAAGGTCAAATTCAAACGTCCGGGTTTCATGTGTGTGGCATTGATCACTGCCGACGGTGCGGTATTCAGTTTGATCTTCCTGATGCCATGATATAGCATCCTTGACTGCCCACCCATGACTAACACATCTCCTGACTTTAGTATTAACTTCCTTGCGAGATCAGCACGCTTCTGCTCGCCATACACAAATACTGCGGTGTCACCAATGGACCAAGACACCACGGGTACTCCCTTACTTAGAGACTCGGGTGACTCGTCCTTATCTTGGTGTAAACCTAACCGTCCACCTTTCTGGTAGAAGTTCACAATACACAAATCTGCTTCCACATTTGGAATTGAATTCGTTTCAACTTGTTGAGCAATTCCCACGGCGTGATTAACGACCGCACGGAACTCCTCAGGTATACTTGGTACTATTGCTCCATCTTCAGCTCGCACTTCTTGATATGACTTGGTGTAAGGGTTCCAGTCCTTACCCATGCACATCATCTTCAATTGCATTCTTGATCCGTTCGGATATTCAGGTGTGTAGAAACCTCCAGGTTTAGCTCCAAGTTCGTTGCATCGTCTGATGACATGGATTTGTGCTTCCGGTGTCAGGTATCCTTTTAAGAGTATCATACCTGGCTGGATAACCTGACATTGCTCCATTGGAAAGTCGGTGATGTTGATGGTGGTTTCTTCAGGGCTTGGTGTGGGTGGGATTGGATAACATATATTGAAGGTTCCTTTAAGTTTAGAATTTATCTAATTAGGTGTCTTTCACACTATACTTTAACTTTTCACTCACATGATGTCACATTGGACTCACTAGTACAAAAATGCATGAATGCGGTATGCAATCACTTATTACATTCAACAGTTTAGGCGGTACCTGGTCTAGAAGAGGGCCCTGGCGCCTCAGACCGGTCCACACATTCAGGGTGGCCTTGCTAGGTCCCGACCCCTTCCCCTTTGGGAATCGGTGTGCCTCTGATCAGTGGGTGGCTGGTTAGCCGTCTTCGGGCCATCAATAGCTACTGTGGCCTTACCCTTCCACTGCCCCTTGGGCTTGTTGACTCTGCTGTTGGGGTTCCGGTAACACTCGTGGTCACGGTGACCCCACTTCTCGCAGTAATGACACTGCACCTCATCTCCTTTGCAGTCCTTGCCGGGGTGGTCCATTGCACCACTTACAGTAATAGTGGCGCTCCGGTCCAGAGCCCGTGCTAGCTGCTATCACAATACACACTCAGTACTTGCTTCACAACTTATCACACAAGATTAAACAATTACCCTTCGGTGGGTAAGAGCGTAGGGGCTTCGCCGCATAAGCATATGTGAGCTTCAGTGGCTCCTCAGCTGTGGTGGTTTGGGCTTGGCCCTTGTCACCCTGGTGCTGACTCTTTGGGGCTGGGGATAAGGTTTTTCTTCTTCTTTCCTCCCCCGTACCCCTGCGGACTCTGGCCCTCGCTCGTGGCCTTGCGCTTGTGCGCATTCTCCTCGTCCCTCAGACGGACGGTGATCTCCACCTTAGCAGCGGCATGATAGCACTCCTGAATTTAGGATGGTCAGTCATGCCCCGCAATACATACTCACAGACTCACATTAATACTCACTTGTAGACTACACATATTCACATCACTCTTTATTTAAATTACCTGCAAGGTAGTATACTCAGCTGGCCCCATCCCATAACGAAGACGGTGGCTGAGACCGTTATAGAAACGGTTTACCAGCACCCGGTTCGAGTATCCCAGGTCCGGTAAGAGGTGGACAAGGCCGGTGAAGGCAGTGTAATACTCATCAACCGACACCTTGTCCCCCTGCCTCAGACTATCCAGCTCAAGGCGCTTGGCCTCTTGAACGTGCACAGGGTAGTATTGGCTCGCAGCAGAGCCGTGTACTCCCTCCATCCAAACTGAGGATCCGCCATCCGGTCCTCTCTCACAAGCTTCCACCAGTTTTGTGCCGAACCCTTCAGGTAGTAAGCGGCAAGACGGACCTTAGCCTCTGAAGGTACAGCCAAGGTCTCGTAGGCGGTCTCCAACTCGGAGATGTACGCCTCCAGCTTACGTGGGTCGGTCTCCCTATGAAACGAAGGGGGTCTCAGGTCTGCCAATGCCTTGACCCAGTTGGTCTCTCGTGGCGGTGGCGGTGGTGGTTGAACTCCGGGCATCTGCCCCTGCTGGATCGCAGCTACAAGCTGGGGTACCATCTGGGCCACAGCGGCAGCTACAGCCTCAGCCATAACCTGAGCCGTAGTGTTCTCGCCCTGGTCACCCACAGTACCAGTACCACTTCCGCGGCCTCTACCGCGCGGTCTACCTGCCATCTGTATTCACATGAATATTCATTAGCAAGATGCTTGCACACTTATCGGTCCAACGGTTGTAACACTTCCCGACAATAAGGTATCTCCACACTTAGTTAGTGGTTAACCTTTCCATAATGTTCACTGAAGTAACTGTAGTTAGGATTCCTAACTCGGTATATTCCTAAGCTCGGTATTCTAGTCATCAGAGCGATACTTCGCTCTGATACCACTTTTTGTAACACCCCTAATACGCACATGATACTAAATGGAAATCGCAGCGGAATTAAATAACTAAACGGTAACTAACGCTTCGGTGCTACAACGCCGTCAACCACCCACGTGGTTGACAAGGCAGAATAAATACAATTGTACCGGTCTGATGATCAGACTCCCGAGCATAAAACTAAACCAAAAATACTTTATATACAATACCGACTACTACATACATCCTTCACTGTATAATATCACTGTATACTTACAACAACCAAAAGTACGTAACGCCACAGGAGCACAGGCGCATCCCGGGCCAACATCCAAAAGTATACAAAAGTAAACCTGCACCCTAGGATCTAAAGCCACTCCGCTTCCTCGATCCTCATCCTGCAGTATAAGAAATATGGATCCCCCGAGGGGTCAGCAACCCTTGGCTGGTATGGCTAACGCGCAGCCCATCGGCTACCGGGATACGCGCAGCTAATTGTCATGATAACATGGCATTCATTTACATACATAACATAACATGGAGCATTGCATCAATAGTGCACAGCTCATCATCACATACACGGTGGATCTTGGTTCCACAATAACAAACCACAAGGGTCAAATAACATAAGAGCCTAGAGAGTGATTCACCCTCATGTTAAGCTCGTTAAACACACTCATTACCGTTCTGTTAGACGAACGAGTAACTTAAGTCACAGATGGTTCGGATTTAGTGACCCGAACACACCACACAAACACAGGTTCCCACTAAACCGATCATAAGTCAGAATAGGTAAGCTTTGGAAGAAGCTAGCGGGAGATCGAACGCCAAATTAAGGAAACAATCTTAACAACATAAGAGTCGAATCTGATTCAGATATCTACTCTTAACTTACATGCATGACCGGATAACCGGATTCCTCACTTCCCAGTTAATACTTGTTAGAAGTTCATAGTGGAACTTAACAACCAACACACAATAGGTGGTAAGTCATGTTAGACACACACAAGGGAAATGAGTCACAACATAACATAACCATAATATGAACAACTGTAAACTCATTACATGTTTAAATCTTATAGCGTCATAAACACAGAGAAAAACATACAACACACAAACCGGTGTAAACCGCTAGACAACAGACTACAAGAAAACCATACCTCGATCCTTGCCTCGACTGGTTTCCACCTTGAGAGAATCCTAAACACATTAGTAACGTCGGTTAATTAACGCACTAGTCCATTATTAACATTATCTACTCAACATTACTAGTTTATTTTTATTTTACACTTGTTACAACTTTTCATCCTTTTAATCGCCTTTAAAACCCACATAAACATGTCTTACATAAACCTTATAATATCATTACTAACCAACTACCATTTTTAGATAACAATTCCCATCTTAAAACAATAATTTTTGGTCCATACAGTGGCCTGTCCGAACTTGTGTCCGAACTTCCATGTTCGGACGCAAGCCGTGACTTTAGACAGAAAACAGACGCACGTCCGAACTTATGTCCGGACTTCGGAAGTTCGGACGTGAGCCGAGAAAAATCTAGACAGAAATTCATGCGTCCGAACATGTGTCCGGACTTCCCAAGTTCGGACACAGTTCGAGGATAATCCTAAGGAAGAATGGGTATGTCCGAACTAGTGTCCGGACTTCCCAAGTTCGGACACTGTTCGCGAGTGAGAATCCTTTTACCCAACAGAGCCTGTCCGAACTTCCACATCCGGACGGAAGTTCGGACAAGGCATTTTACTCAATTTCTAAGCCCTTAAACACTTAACCAAATTTCTCCAAAGCCTCCAACACTTATAGTATCTTCTCCTAAAGTTTCTAAGTGGTATGCCTTGCCTATTCCAATCATTAAACCAAGATATTTCTTCCACACAACATCATTACTTAAACATCATTCCTTACAAGCTAAAACTTCTTATGTCATCCTTGAAATCCTTTTCCAAGTTTACACTTCCTCCTTATTTCACCAAAGTTTGCCTAAGTCTCTATCTAATTCCAAAATGACTTTGGTACATACTAAAACCTCAAGATCATGCCTAAGTCCTTCTCACATCTTAAATCACCTTAATGCATGTTTCTTTCACAAGGAAAACACTTAACCATTCTAAACACTCCTTAACTCATCAATCTCATTTCAACTCTTAGACTTCTCATTTATTACCTAAATTTCGACATAGGTCCTCCTAGAACATTACTAAACCAAAACACATTGTTTTTACCCACAAACAACCAAGAACACTAAAAATCCATCAAGCACTTATTATACACAAACTCCACTCACAAAGCACTACATCACAATATAGTGCATAATTTAAATTGCTTGGCACTTAGGCCCTTAAATAACATGGCTCTTAGGCCCTTAAGATGCATAAATCGTAAACACTGAATTTCCACAATATATTTGCCTTTAACCTGCAAATACACTCAACAACACATATGCCTTTTACTAAGCTCTTGAGAACACTTTACTAAGTCATTCACCATTTGCTCTTTAGGTAGTTTTAATAAGCATTTATAAGCTCATTTCTCCTAAGGCATTAAACAACATTTGGTTAGTAGATTTACCTCTTTCCAAACAACTTCTTTCTTGTTTCCTTTTGAAAACCGGTAGGGTATTTGATTCTTTGACAAGTTCTAAACAATATACAAACATTATAATGAGTATTCAAGCTATAAGCTCCATCTCATTGTAAACCCTAATTTTACATTGTTTCAAAAACATTAATGTAGTTGTTTTACCTTGCTCTTTGAATAGAGTTTGAATATCTAGCAAGAGAGGACTCCACCTAGTCCATGAAGAGTTGGAATGAAGCTAGAACAAGGTCACACAAAGAGCTCCTTCAATATGTATTTTCGGTTACCACAAAAACATGAAGGAAATGAAGTTTTTATTTGAGATTCCTTACCTAGAAGCAAAGGAGAGTAACAATATGTAAAAATACAAGCTCAAGCTCCTTCAATGGAGAAACTCCATGGCACCGAAATGGTGGTCTTGGACTTTTAAGAAGATAGGAATGAAGAGCTTGATGAGAGGAAGAGATTGGTGGTGTTTGTTTTTTATTTGGACAAGTGAGCAAGATTTTACAAGAGATCAAAGTGGAGTTTTAATGGAGGTGTGTGGTATTACCGTGAGAGAACAGCAAGAAGAAGGAAGAAGAGAGGTGGGAAACCGTGTGAAAAGGAAAGAAATGAGAGAATGAGATAGAATTTGCTTTTTGAAGATATTTATACTTTGTAAAGTAAAAAGGGTACTTAAGTAGTTTGTTTATTTTCTTAACAAGCTAACAAGGGTGGTGTGTCACCAACCTTAAAAACCGGCCCCAAATAGTAGTATGAGGGTAATATAGTCTTTATTTGTCAATTTAATTACTTATACAAACATATGTTACAAAATAGCTTATAAAAATCACTATTCATGAAAACAAGGCACATAGAAGTGAAATTTTTGATTTCCCATTAATATAGACATCCAAATGTGATATTATATAGTACACATATATATTTAAGAGTAATGATGGACATCTAGCCACTCAAAACTCATTTACAAGACAATTTTTCAAAAATGTGCTTTAAGACTCCTTAAAGCACATTTTGTGTTTAAACTTGTTTTCAAGCTTGGTTTTCTATGGTAATTGATTTAATATGTTCATTAGTGTATAAATGAGGTCTTGGTAAGTTCATTAGGTCTTAACCAAGTTTATCCCAAGCTTAGAGCACATTTTGGCTCTTATTGACTTTAAAGCACATTTTGTGTTTTCTTTTGTTTAAATTTGTTTACTAATGTTTCTAAGACTCTTTTTAGTCTTAATACACCTTATTCAAGTGTTTAAACAATATATTAAGGTTTGGGGTATTTCAAAAACACTTGTAAACAGATTAAGTGTGAGGAATTATATTTTGTATCTGAAATTACTAACTTATTTTATCAAAATAAGTTTTCCACAGATTTATCGATTAATTAGTCTGTCTATTTATCACTGCTCTGATCAAAATAGACTTTGTAAAGCATTTTAATAAATTCATGAAATTTATTAAAAAGGCGAGAGATAAACTTTAATCGTAACAAACTGTATTTAATTAAACCGGTAAAAATATAGATTACATAATTATACAAACTATAATTACACCTTCACCCGAAGTAAATCCTCTTAGCCCAACATAATTAAAAGACAGAATAAGAAGTAAAAGAATCATCTGGGAAAGATAATTAATTCAGCTCCTTTGTAACTGCTAATATTTGGACAGAGGTTGGACAGAACAACGGTATGGAAATGGAATGTTTTATGGGATGAGATGATGTGAGGATTATGTAGACATTATGTAGATGAGATGTATGATTTTTGGAGAGAAAATTGGTATTTTATGGAGGAAAAATGGCATAAGTTTGGGGTGGAATGAGAGATGATTTAATGGAGGGTTGTAGGTGTATTTATAGTGAAAATGGGGTAGAAATGAAGGGGGTGTCGGTGTGAAAAGATAAAATATAATTTATCTTTTCACACCCATGTCGATGCACCTGTACGCTGGCAATTTATGCGTCTTCGGACCACTATCCGGACCATACTGGTCCGGACATGTCGATCTTTTCAACGGGTGCGCTGGCATGTATTGGTCCGGACCAGCTGATCCGGACACTGGTCCGGACCAAAGTTCAATTGCCTCTAAAATGTTCGTTTTAGCTCTGATTTGAGATCCGTCTGCGCCTATGCGTTCGTCTCTTCGTCTACTTTGCTCCTAGCTTGGTTTTCCTTATGTTTAACCAATAAATTTGTGAGATAAACAATAAAACATAAACTAGAGGAAAAACTAAGCAAAGTAGAGAAATGAGCAAGAAAAGTGCTAATATAATATATGTAATACACCCATAAAGCATGCTCATTTGGACACTTATCACTAAGGCACTTTTTACCTTATTATACCATATTTTAAAATTTAATTAACATATCTAGGTTTTGGGTATTTCAATAAATTCTCCATGTGTTTGCCTTTAGGTCTTTAATGTTCACCTAGAATTCATCTTGGTTACTTCCATGTTCGAATACATGTGTGCTCTTGAGAATTGTAGTACTGATTCTCTACCTAAGTTATTACCTCAGTTGATTAGGGATAATATGATTTATCTTGTTAATCGTTCATGAGCAACATTTTCCTTATCATTAGTCATAACTCGATTCGAGTTTGCATTCGGTATTGCCTCAGTCCAATAGACGTTCCCGCACAATTAATAACGCGAGATAATCGGGCTATTAAATTCACATAAGCATATCAATATATGTTCACACATTGATCTTATCAAACATCATATAGATATGTTCGAAAGGAAATCCTCAAGAATAATCGGACCACACAATAACATACCGTTCACCATGGTAGAAGACGCATACGTCTTATCATGCACCCGTCCTCTATGTACTCAACTTCGGAATATATTGCTAAGTATTAATTCACTAAAATCCAACCAATTTGGTATCCTGAATAATTACTAATCCCCCGGTACTTAACCCCATGATTAATCAGTCGTCATTACTCGGGTTATTACTCAAGTTTGGGATTAGCTAATTAACCCTTTACTTATGTTAGTAACTAACATGTTGTATTATTCTACAACTTTGAATTAAGACTTTCACTTGACTTATTACCTTTATCCATAGATAACATCCATATAGATCTTGTTACTATATGGTATTTAATGTAATTGACCTTACGTGTTAGTAGCCTTTGGCATTTAATTTATGAGTTGGTCAACTTGACCCTCTTTAGTCAAATTAGTTGACTTGGTCAATGTAGTCAATCCTTTAATTGGTCAATGTGGTTAAGGTCAACATTTATATATACATATATATATTCTAATGACCTTATAATTATTCCAAGTTATATAATCTCCTTTGCTTGATAGATTTCCTAACCATTTATGTAATGGTTATATAACTTCCAATATTACCTTAGTGACTTAGGTTAGCTTTCTAATCATTCCCTTCCTTAATCAAATTCCCAAACTTTTATTATAAACTTCACACCATCCAAATATTCACATTATTTTTTGTGAATTATTAAAAACTCCTTAAGGTTTCTATCATCCCTAATTCTTTACATTAAGACTTATGCTCAATGTTATATAAGGTAACTCTCAACCTTTAACATTATTTCTTTTCCAACCTTACTCTTAATTTATTAAATTCTCAAACCTTATAATATAATTCATAATACCCCCATATATTCATATTCTTTCATATGAATTATAAAATCCTCTAATTTATACCAACTTCCACATATTGACATTAAGACCATATTCTTAAGGTAATATTATTAATCCTCAATCTTATATTAAACTTCACTCCTAATTACATATATTTCACGCCTATACCCTTAAGTCATTAATATATTACATTAATCACCAATATTTTTCAACTTTTACAATTGCATCCCAGTCACATATCTTATAATATTTACATGCTCTTAATTTAATCTCAAAGTTTCTACCCAAACTATTAAAATTGCCGAACAGACCCACACACTGTCCAATTATGTTCTTACCCCTAAATTTTCCCCTATTTGAATTAGCCCCACATCTTTCTTTAACTTTCAATCACCACTAATCTTTCCTTAATTCACCTTTTCAACATTTCTTTCTCTTAATTGGTCAAACCCTCCATTTACACCTACGTTTGACCTTAATTATTTTGTACTCCTCATACTTTCTGAATTTACACTTGGACCCCATATTTTCTAAACTTTACATTGAACTCCTAAATTCTTCTAAGTTCCAATTTTAATCTTTTTTTTTCTAATTTGGTCAAAGCCCCAAATTCTTCCTAGTTTGACCTAATATTCTGCCTTGACTCTTAATTTTCTAGAATTACGAATTGACCCCCAATTCTTCTTGGGTTTTCATTTAACTCCTAAAGCTTACAAAAACTTGTAATTCACATTCCTTAACCAACCTAGGCCTAAATTTCAGCTTATTTATCGTTTCTCACTCCATATATTATTTTTGCATTTACCCACTCATCCATTACTCACTTAATTACTAGAACTTCCCATAAATTCCTAATGACTTTTAAATTAACTTTTATCTCTAAACTTCATCCAAACACAACCTATTTCCGTAGGTATTTTTACATCAACCTTTTGAGGTGGTTTTACTCACCCATACCACCCATTAACATCATATTTACACATCTAATTAAATACCACAATAGTCCTTAACATTTTAAAGCATTAAAAACATCAAACTGCTTACACTTGGGATAAACTTGGCCTAAACACTTGACCTTAACACAAACCGTAAACTTAACTTTACATAACCATAAAACAAATAACACATTTACTCTTGGCCAAGTAAGTACCCATTCTGCCCAAGGTTATAATTTATATAAAATTACTTAAACTTGTGTAATATTGACTTTTAGGTCCTTAACTTGGAAAACTTAATCAAATGTTCTAATGTAGCTTTATGACCTATCCAAGGTCATTTAACTTATTTCAAGTTTTCTTCAGCCATAACCATTTCCGACATTAAAACACTTAAAACTTATCAAATGTGTCATTTAAGGTCTTAAGTCATCTTTGGACATAACCTAAAGTGTTAGCATATTAATCTTTAGGTCATTATAACCCCCTTTTACCAGCATCAATTCGAACATAGCTTAAAACCACATATAAAAAACTTAAAACACAAAATAACCTTAAGGTTATAACTTACCTTTTATGCTCCAAAGATGAGTAATTCGTGTAGCAATTCTCGGCCCTATTAAAACATAAGGGGGAGGTTATATTTTTTACATATCTAGGGGTTTGAGACATGTTTTAAGCCCCAAGGCTTGTATTAAGAACTTACTCTTCTTAATGTTGATTTTTGAGCTTTTCCACCTTGTTTTCTCCTTTAACTTTCGGTCAAAGCTCCAAATGGGGGTCCCTTCATTTTCAGCCACAAGTAAGAAGAGAAAAAAATAAGTTAAGATCTTAAGCTCTCAAACATAATCAAAGGGAAAGGCTGAGCTTAAAGCACAAAATGAGTGTTATAAATGAGATTTACCTTAAATCTCTTAAGGAGACTTTTCAGTCTATATTTTTGGCTAGCCCTTAAGATTGATGACGCTTGGGATTAGTATGGAAAGATTAAGAAAAATAAACTAGGTAATTTGTGGTTTTGATCACCCTAAAAGAAAGGGGAAGAATGAAGCTTAAAGCATGTTTTTCTTACCTTTAGCCTAGATTACAAGCTGGTTGTTTCCACCCTTGTTCCTTCAAGGGTTTCCCTTTAAATAATTTTAGATTATCAGCCTTAGCTCAAGAAAATGGAATCTGGTGCTCCCCTCATTGCTTGTAGATGAAGAAAGGGTGCAAAGGAGGAAGAAAGTAGCTGTTTAATGGTGTTCTTGTCTTGGAGCTTGAGATCCTCCATTGGATAAAAGGAAGGAGATAATATCAGCTGAAGGATAAGGGAGGATTCAGCAGTCAAAGGAGCAAGGAGATAAGAATGTGTAAGAATAAGTGATGATGCCTTAATGAAAGGAAGACTTTTAAGTCATAAAGTGACTTTGCCTAAGGAATGAAATAATATTTTGATAAGGTGAGTCATCCAAGAAGAAACCAGCCACCTCTAGATATTATTTAGGTTATTTTGGTAATCACTAAAGATGAATGAAATTAAGGCCTTATCTGGCATTTTGCCAAAATTGATGCCACTTTGGATTTTTTTTTTCATTAATAGGCTCTCTCATATGTTTAGTTATATTTAATTACTTCACAATAATGTATACAAGCCATAAAACCACCAAAGTCAATTTTTAGACTTTTTCATAAAAATGTGTCTTAAGGAATGTTTTGTGTTTTAACCCACTTTTTGAATGGAATTTTTTATGTAGTGGTTCCTTATTATTCCTATATTTATAGGAGGTATAAAAAACCCTTTTGACCTCACTCAAGGTCCCATAATCCTCTAAGGGTCTTAAAGCACATTTTTTCCTGAAGTGGTCTTAAGGCACATTTTACCTTAAATGGTTCTAAATTGATCCTTAATGATCTTAAGGCATATCTTAGTCTTCCTTAATGGTTTTTAGGTACATTTATCCTTAATGGTTCAATAACTAACCCTTAATCTCTTAAGGCACATTTTTGCCACTATTTTCTGATGAATTGGTTTCTAGTGGTTTTAAGGCATGTTTTCTTACCGTAATTGATCCTTAATTAAATTATGTTAATTTGAGGCATTTCAATAAGTGTAAACACCCAACAAGGGTTACCTCCCACATCAATTGGAGTAGAGATTGAAACATTCCTTATAAGAGTGTGGATATCTCTCCTTGTCGTGACGCGTTTTGGGGTTATGAAACTCCAAGAATAAAACCGCGACTTACGGAAAAGCTGACAATATCACAACAGTGGGTATTTGGGGATATTACAGATGGTATCAGAGCTAGACCCAGGTCGGTATGCCAGTGGGCCCACGAGGGTGCTAGGCTCCCATGGGGGTGGAGTGTAGCACCTGACGAGGGTTACCTCCCACATCAATTGAAGAGGATAGTGAAACATTCCTTATAAGGGTGTGAATACCTCACCTTTTTGTGACGTGTTTTGGGGCTAGGAAACCCCGAGAACAAAACCGTGAGTTACGGCAAAGAGGACAATATCACAATAGTGTTGAGTTCTTTCTGACACGAATCGGCATATACTAGTTGTGTATTCAAGACAAAGTGACTGCATGTTATTAATGGATGTCAGAATCCATAGTAAAGACAAAGGTTTTGTTCAGTCTTAGCATAAACGTGGTATATTTGATGACATAAATGTAGCATGAAGGGTTGGTCCCCGTATAGGTCTATCGCTCTCATATAATAACATAAGAGTTGGGTGAAATTTTTCTCTACTACAAGAGCCATTGTATAAGGGTTAAAAAATTAAATGTCATTCTAGATTAATTTTAGACATCTGTTGCTTAGCGATTAACAAAGAAAACACACGTCCTCATATTAGTTAACTAATTGAGAGTCATTTGAATTAGAAAACAAATGCCTTCACACTCTTACTGGATTTTAACAGGGGAATTAATACAATATGAAATGGAGTGATATCTGGTGAAACTGGTTAAAACTAAAGGTTATCCTATGTGAAAGGATCAGGGTGCTGACCGAGTGGGTCTGAGATGTTAGTCTCAAACCAACACTGCTACAAGATGTATTTGCAAATAAGGACATGCGGAAGCTTTGTGTCTAAAATATCAAGACAGGATATGCTTGTATAGAAACTCAAATTGAATTACAACTGTAACACCCCAACTCAATCCAAATGTGGTCTCGCCACTTAACAGCATATATATATACATGTCACAGTGGAATTCATTACACTCCAGGACCTTGCCACGGTCTGACTACAGAATATAATGAACTTTAGTACATAACAACCTTAACCAATACATAACCTTCTTACAATCCCCTCACATCCTATACATCTTACTAACTCAAATTGCCATACGAGTGTACATGAAATACCCCAAACCTAAGTAGGTTAAGTAAACATCAATATATGATGTAGTAAGGCTAAAATATGCCTTAGAAAGATTGGTAGACAATTTAAATCAAGGAAAACACAAAAATGCCTTAAGGGCAATTTGGGCAAAAACGTGCTCTAAGCTTGGAGTGACTTTGATTAGCACCCAAATACCATTATAAGACCTTAGTAATATGTCAATGGACATTTTAAATCAATTACCAAAGAAAACCAAGCTCAAAAACAAGCTTAAACACAAAATGTGCTTTAAGACTCCTTAAAGCACCTTTTTGAGAAATTGTCTTAGAATTGAGTTTTGAGTGGCTAGATGCCCATGATTACATCTTAATCTACATGAGTGCTAATTAGAATCACATTAGGAAGTCTAAATCAATGGGAAATCAAAAATTTCAGAAATATGTGCACTAGTTTGTGAATAGTGCCAAATAGTGACTAGTTTAAGTTTTAGTCAACATAAGTCAATTAGTTGGTCAACAAAGACCATGTTAGCCTTATCTAATGAGGGGGCCGGTTTCTAAGGGATGAGTCATTAAAGACTTCATCAAATTAAGAAAAGAAAAAGGGGAGGAAAAGTTAAAGAAAGACTATTTACCTTTATAACAAATATCTTCATTTAAGTCACCTTTCTTCTTCTCTCTCTTCATTTCTCCTTCCTTCCACGGTTTCTTCTTCTCCTCTCTTGCTCCAAAACCGAGAGAGAGCTCCATCCATGGCTCCTCACCTTCATTCACTTGCCAAAGGCAACTCCAAGCTCCAAATCCAAAACATTGCATATTTGTCTTAGTTAAGTCAAGGCCCTCCTTTCTATCTTTTCAAATCCTTCAAAGCACCATTTTGGTTCCAAGAGAAAACTCCATTGATGGAGGAAAATCAAGTTTGAAGAGCCCATTTGGTTCTCCATTCATTCAAGGTAAGGAAAATGTAAGAAGAATCATGTTTCCATCACTTCCTCACCATGACCGAAAATTACCTTCTCATGGAGCCTTGTTTTATCCATTGTTCTAGCTTGATTCTATTCTCCAAGGGCTAGAGGAGGTCCTACTTGATTCATATCCAAGCTTGTTTTGAGAATCTAAGGTAAAGCATTCAATTTAATACTTTAAAACACATTTTCAACCTAGGGTTTACTCCTTAGGGTTAGTGTATTATTAGCTCTCATGAGAGTCATTGTGTATTGATTAGAACATTGGCAAGGGAAGTTAAGATGGTGGCCGAGATTCCCAAGGAAAAAAAGGTCTAAGGAGGAAGTTAAGATGAGCTTGAGAAAAACAAGGTAAATTGCTTACCTAATGATGGTTTAAGGTTTAAGGAATGAGTTTTAGATGAGTACCAATGTAGCCTAGGGCTTACATTAGGTAATGGGTTATATAACCTAGGAAAAAAGAATTTAAACAAGCTTATGAACTTGTGACTAAGGAGCCAATGGGAATGAGTTAGTAATAAGTTTAAGATGGATTTTAAGAGCATTATAACTACTATGAGATTGATGGGTATATTTGCAGGTTGAAAGCTTTTATATGTGGGAAATTCAGTGTTTAAGTTTAAGTTATTTAAGGGCCTAAGAGCCATGTCATTTAAGAGCCTTGGTGCTATGCAATTTAAGATTATTGCATCATATTGAGTTTGTTGTGAATGAGTTGATTTGGGTGAGGAAATAAGATGAGAAAGGACTTGATGTGTGTGAGATGGTTGAATGAGGAAAACAATGCATTTGGGCATGATATTATATTAGAGAAGCTATGGCGAAATTTTAGTAGAAAGCAAAGTGTTTAAGTGGTGGAGGTGGGTTAATATGCCCTAGGATTTACTATGGATCATTAAGAGGAATTTGAGTGGAAATGAGTTAACTAAGTATTTCTTGAGGTTTAGAATGACCTAGAGTTTTCCATGAGGAATTAAGGTTTAAAAGGGTGTATTAAACACACCAAAGTCAGGGTAAGAGGAATGGTGAGATTTGTGCATAAATTTGATGGAGAAGGTGTATAATGCTTAAGGTGATTTAGGTATGAACTAGGGAATATATCAATGAAAGTCTTGGGAAGCTTGTGTGAGTAGTGATGATGCTAGTAGTGGAACAATAAGGTTTTAGTTTAGATGGAAATGAGTGGACTTAGGTGATGGGAGTGAAGATTGAAGGAGAATGTTGTAGTTTGACTAGGAATGTATAAGAGTGTAAGGACATGAGAATGGTGAGTAATTGAGTAAAAGAAATGTAGATGTCTAAGGAGGGTGTAGGAAGGTCAAGGTAAAGGAGAACAAGGTTAAGGTGCTAAGAGGATGGGAAGAAATGTTTAGGTATGTCCAAGAGTTTAGGAATGATGAGTAACAAATGGAAAAGAGAGGAATTTGTGCATGGATAGGTAAGATGACTTGAGGAAGTTTTGGTAAATGAACTGAAGATGGAAAATAATGTTTATGAAGTCCTCAAACTGTTAAGGAGGGAACAATTGGGTTGGTTGAAGTTTTGGTAAGGTTACAAGTTGGAAATGTAAGGAATTATATGACAAGTGTTAGGAGTGTTGTAAGAATTTAGTGAATGTGTGAGAAGATCTTTGGAAGTTGTTTTGGAGAGTTTGGTGAAAGTTCTAAGGTGAGTTTAAGTGCCTAAATGGTATTAGGACACATGGGGGGAACTTGTGGAGAAGTTTGGAGTCAATTGGGAATTTAGAAACAAGGTTCTGGAGCCGACCGACCTTAGGTACCGGACCTGCAAGGTCGGTCGAGCTCAGTTTACACTACCGGAAAGAGTTTCTGGAATCGACTGAACTTGGGGACCGGACTTACAAGTTCGGTCGGGCTTGTATTTTGTGTACGAATTGAGTCTCTGGAATCGGCCGAACTTGGCAAGTTCGGTCGGGCTTAAATATCCCACGGGGAAACTCTCGGGAATGGACCGACCTTGGGGACCGGACTTGCAAGGTCGGTCGGGGTAAAATTTTCAAGCGGTAATAAGTTCTGGAATGGACCGAACTTGGGTAAGTTCGGTCGGTAAGGTCGGTCAACCCTTAAGTTGTAAAAAAAAAAAAAACCCTAAGGAAGTCTAGTGGTATTAATGGTACCCCATTAAGAGGGCATTGATGATTAGAGGTATAAAGACCTAAGGGATTAAGTTAAGTATAAACCTAAAAGTTTAAGGTTAAGTTGTAAGAATAAGTTGTAAAACTTAAGAGGTCTTTGGTGGGGAAACATTATGGGTTGAGTAAGTTAATTAAGTTGAATTAAGTTAAGTGATTAACAACTTAAAACTTAATGAATGTTTTAGGGCTTGAGTATTTGGACTCCGGAAGAGAGTAAGCAACCGAACGACCCACGGTGAACGGTACCGTTCTTCTTGTCACCTGCTTGCTAACGAGGTGTCCCTCGGCTTGTGTGCTATTTGTTTTTGTGTGCTCACTAAACAAGATAAAGCATGCAACCGGAACATTATGTTTATTGTATTGTTGTGTGATGTTTGAAAACTAACACAACTTTCTGTGAGAAACTTACTAACCAACGTTTAGTAAGGAATTGAGTGAGACTAAGGAACGCTCCCTAATATTAGTTTGTTATAAACCGAAAGAGGTTAACCAACAAACATGGTCTTGAGACTACTACTAACTGGAACTTAAGGGGGGAGTGAGGAACCCGGGACTGACTCTGGTCATGCATGCTAAGGAAAGGGGGTCGGTATCTATAGCAGATCCGACTTCCGCTTAAGGACTAGTCTTCGGACTAGTAGCCTAGGGTCGGTTGGCCGGCTCAGCTACATTGGACATCCAGTCCAAGGTAGGTGGCTTTAAGATGGCGTGGGGGATCTAGCCTACATCCCCAACAATTTAAGAATGTAGTTTATTGCCGGTACGTGTCCTGCAGCTGGCTAGGGTTAACCAAGCCCTACAAAGATAAACAACGAACTAAGGGTTAACCTGTTCCCAATGAGAGAACGGTTGGCATATATAAGAAAGGGTTTGAGATAAGTTACAACCGTTCCTATTTAAAGGATGGTTTGTATTATAAGACTAAGATAAGCTACATCCATTCCTTTTTAAAGGTTGGTTGTTTTCTAAGATTGAGGTAAGATAAGGATGGACTAAGATTAAGAGGAAATGTAACTTAAGGAGTGAAATAATCGTCTCACTAATTAAGGGAACACATTTAAGTCGTTCATTGTGTTTGAACTTTGATTGTTCATATTTGGATTGATTGTTTATTGCACCTCTCCTTGTTGTGAGGCCATGAGTGGGAATAAACCCCTCAAAAAGGGCTTTCACTTATTAGAGATGCAATACGCTTTTGTTAGAGAATGGAAGATGTAAACCTTGAGACTACCTTTAAACATACCAGATACACTTGAGTGATAAGGAAGGCTGCGGAGATAGACCCCATATCCAACACCCAGGATGTAAGAATCAGTAATCGTCAGAGATAAACATGGTGAATGCACAGAATGGCACGTCAAGTGACCAACGCTCGGAAGAGCTTGAGATTAAACGGATGACTTTTTTTTTCAGTAACCGGTTAAACTACATGGTAAACAACATCATAAGGATGAAAGAATGCGAGAGAAATTAGCCTACTTATGAACCTGAGATTGAAGTAAAAACACCTTCATGTTTAGAGACAACCATTTTACAGCACGGTATAACACCGAAATTAGAGAACTCCCAGTGTGTTTACACCAAGAAGGGATTGAATATAAGATAAGATATTAAAGGAAATGATTGAGTACTGCACCATCAACGGGCAGTAGAATAAGACAAACTACCACGGTAGCGGATGTCGTGAGAACAATACCTATATAAGGGAATTAAGGCGTGGTGCGCGGTAAAGCGACCGTTAGGAATGAGCCGTCAAGTATTGACACTGAGGCAATTAGATTTATGAGTTAAGACCAATATAAGTAAGGAAATAAGATAATAGATGAACTGTGCATTGATGCCAACGAGATACCGGACATAAGAAACCACCGAGTTAGGATATAAGTTAAGAAATAAGTGATGGGTTAAGGGTGTGAGTTGTTAGTGTGAGCAGAGTCAGATGACCACTAATAAGTGTGGATCGTCTTTACCATCTACGGACGTTATAAATTCGTTAACCGAAACAGTGGTGGATACGAATCTAATGTGAGTTGTGATTGTACAGATGTCAGGAAGGAGAGGCCGAGGCCGTCCCAGAGGCGACGATACTGAGATACCGGAAGGGCAGACGATCGCAGAGGTCGTAGCTGCCGCCTTAGGGCACATGGGCTATCAGCCTGGTGTGGGTGCACCACCTCCACTGCCACAACCCCGGGAACCGAATTGGGTGAAGAGCCTTTCAGACCTTCGACCCGCACATTTTAAGGGGGAGACCAATCCCGCCAAGCTCGAGGCGTACATCTCCGAGTTGGATACTGCCTTTGAGACCCTTGACGTCCCTGCTGGGATCAAGGTGCGTCTAGCTGCGTTCTACCTGAAGGGGGCAGCAGGCGATTGGTGGAAGCTGGTGAGGGCCGAGCATGTGGCCAATCCAGAGTTCGGCTGGGAGCAGTACACCGCCTTGCTACGAGCAAAGTACTATCCCGCCCATGTCCAGACGAAGAAGCGCCTACAGTTGGATGCACTCAAGCAGACCGACAAGATGACGGTGGACGAGTATTACACAGAGTTCACCGCCTTGCTCCGTCTTCTGCCAGGTCTTGGGTATTCAGACCAGATACTGGTGGACCGCTTCTATGGCGGGCTTAGCCATCGACTCCGCTACGGCATGGGGCCGGCGAGTTATACTACCTTGCAGGTAATAAGAATGAGTAAGCTATAATTAAGTGAATAAGATTTAGTTTGTGAGAAATAAGAGGAACTAATACCATGGGAAGCAGGAGTGCTATCATGCCGCTGCTAAGGTTGAGATAACCGTCCAGCTGAGGGACGAGGACAATGCCAAGAGAAGAGTGCTGGGAAGAGTACAGAACACCAAGGGCAAGAAGGGTACAAGAAACAGAAGTACCAGCCTCAAGCCCAAAAGAACCAGAACCAAAAGGGAAGGAGGAAAAGGAGAAGGCTACTGATGAGCCACTGAAACTGACTTATGCTTACGCTGCTAAGCCCCTGCGCTCTAGGGTGCCAAAGGGTAAGGAAAATACATCTTGGGTAAATAAGAATGGTTGACAACATTGAGACACAATCACTGATGTGATACGTAATCAGGTACTGAGACTGGAAAGGAAACCGGAGGTGGCTACCAACGACACTACTATTGCCAGAGGTGCAAGGGGGACCACCCGGAGTTGACTGCATGGGGAATAAGGTGGAGTGTAATTTTTGCGGTGTACTTGGACACCGGGCATATGAGTGCTACGGGAACCCGGAGAGTAAGAATTACAGACCCAGTTTTAAGGTTAAGACCAAGACCGATCAGGGAGCTGGAACCGACGGTTAGAGGAGGGTGCAGCAAGCTGCAGACAAGAACCCACGGGTGACCCAGAAGACGGGACCCACACTACACTTGGTGGACCGGGACGATGAGCCTGAACCCTCATCGAGGCCAGGTACCGCTATAACCATTTAGTAATAAAATTACCTGCTTACCGCATTATCATGCATGTTTGGTGAATAACTGAGTTAAGTGAGAATGAGATAAGATTAGAACTCAAGTAAGATATAACCTACTACCACTTTAGGAAGCTTCAACATCTGCTATCCAATACCATCTAGACCTAACCCGGAGTGCACCGACATCGAAACTATAGACTTTTCAACCGAGCAATGTCAGGTTATCCGCCCAGGTATGATTTTATTAAGGGGATACCTGACACACGAAGCGCAGATAGCCATCATCAGGAAATGCAATAACTAGGGATGGGACCGGGAGGTTTTTATACACCGGAGTACCCAGGGGGAGCAAGGATGAAATTAAAAATGATGAGTTTAGGCAAGGATTGGAATCCTTATGCCAAGATCTACCAAACCACGAGGATACAAGATGGAGTCTCGCCACCGGGGATACCCGAAGAGTTCCATCCGGTTATTACACAAGCCGTGGAGATCGCTCAGCAGTTGGAAGCTGAACCGATTCCAGACATACAGGCAGACATTTGCATTGTGAACTTCTACGAGAAAAATGGGCGACTTGGACTACATCAGGACAAGGACGAGACAACGGAGTCTCTCGAGCGAGGGATACCCGTAGTGTCTTGGTCCATTGGATGATGCAGAGTTTCTATATACGGCGAGCAGAAGCGTGCGGACCGTGCAAATAAGTTGGTACTTAAGTCTAGAGATGTGTTAGTTATGGGAGGAGAGTCAAGGATGTTATACCATGGGATTAAGAGGGTCAAGCTGAATACAGCACCGTCAGCAGTGATTAATGCGATGCATATGAGACCAAGGAGATTAAACCTAACCTTTAGACAATATTAGCTATGTAACATTTAGTGTGAGATAAGGAATGAGATGTAAGATTGAAGCACATGTTGTAAACAGGATGGTTATGAATAAAATAACAGTGTTGTTCATATAAATTGTTATGACTCTTGTTATACCATCAATACTCATGAAGCTTATGAATATGATTAGGTCATGGACTCGGTACGGAAGGTGCGCTAAGCATACTTACAGAGGCACAGGCCGACGCCAGCGGTACTATCCTTACCGGCACCTTTCCGATTAATGGGATAGAGGCATCAGTTCTCTTCGACTCAGGGGCCTCGCATACCTTTGTCTCGGCATCTTTTGCGAGAAGGTTGGGGCTAGACGCCGATGAGCTACCCGACTTCACGGTTACGCTCCCGTCTAAGGAGAAGATTCGTTGCACTCGCTACTACCGAGGAGCCATTGTCAGAATTAAGGGGGAAGACTTTCCAGTCAGTTTTATTGAGTTCAGGGAGTTGGGATTTGATGTTATCTTCGGGATGAACTGGTTGGAGCGGCACAAGGGTCGTATCCTCTGCGCCGAGCATAGATTGCTGCTGAGGAGCCCGTCTGGGGTAACAATATCATACCGCCAGAGGCCCAGAGAGCCTTCGACTAAGATCATCACTGCCATGGCAATGTATAAGGAGTTGAGGAGAAAGGAAGAAGTGTACCTCTGCTATGTACAGGACATAGAGAGAGACCCCGAGTTCGACCCCGACTTACCGGTAGTGTCGGAGTTCCCCGACCTATTTCCACGGGAACTGCCCGGCATGCCACCCACTCGGGAGGTAGAGTTCACCATCGAACTGCTACCTGGTACCAGACCGATAGCCAAGGCACCATACCACATGGCTCCGGCAGAGATGAATGAGTTAAAGGAATAACTGAAAGATTTGTTAGACAAAGGGTTCATAAGGCCCAGTGTATCACCATGGGGAGCGCCAGTTCTCTTCGTGAAGAAGAAGGATGGTAGTCTCCGCCTCTGCATCGACTACAGGGAGTTGAATGCAGTGACAGTGAAGAATAAGTACCCACTACCCCGTATTGACGATCTGTTTGATCAGTTGAAGGGAGCATCTGTGTTTTCCAAGATTGATCTCAAATCAGGGTATCATCAGATAGCCATTAAGGAGGGAGATAATGAGAAGACGGCATTCCGGACACGATACGGCCACTATGAGTTTACGGTGATGTCGTTCGGTTTGTCGAACGCACCGGCGAAGTTTATGGATCTGATGAACCGCTTGTTCCGGGAGCAGCTAGACAAGTCGGTTGTGGTATTCATCGATGACATATTGATATATTCGAAATCTAGGGTTGAACATGAGGAACATCTGAGGAGAGTGTTGGAAATATTGAGGGAGAACCAGCTATATGTTAAGTTCTCCAAGTGTGAGTTTTGGCTTGACTAGGTTTCTTTCCTAGGTCATGTCATCTCAGATGCTGGGATCTCAGTGGATCCAGCAAAGATTGATGCCGTACGTACTTGGCCAAGGCCGAAGACTGTTACCGATATCCGGAGCTTTCTCGGTCTGGCAGGTTACTACAAGAGGTTTGTTAGGGATTTCAGCAGGGTCGCAAAACCGATGACCAGTCTGATGAAGAAAGATGCACCGTTCTTATGGACGGCTGACTGTGAGAGATCATTTTAGAGTTTGAAGGACTCACTGACCACTGCACCGGTTCTGACCATTCCAGATGGTACAGAGGGCTTTGAGGTTTACTGTGATGCATCCGGCAGAGGGCTGGGTTGCATGCTCATGCAACATGGCAAGGTGGTGGCATATGCCTCACGTCAGTTGAAGAAACATGAGGAGAACTACCCCACACATGATTTAGAGCTGGGAGCTGTAGTCTTCGCCTTGAAGATATGGCACCATTACTTATATGGGGTTAGTGTGATGATCTACACCGATCATAAGAGCTTAAGATACATATTTACTCAAAAGGAGTTGAATCTCAGACAGAGGAGATGGTTGGAATTCTTGAAAGACTATGACATTGACCTCCAATACAAAGAGGGAAAGGCCAATGTTGTAGCGGATGCCCTGAGCCGTCGAGCACACTCACTCCAATCGCTAGTTTCTTTCTCCCAGCTTGGTTGATGAGGTGCGAGAGGCTCAGAGGACAGATGAGTATATGAGAGAGGTCAGACAGAAGCTGACAGATGGTACCTTTGAGAGTCAGAAATATGACTTCAGACTTCACGATGATGATCTGATCAGACTTAAGGGCCGGTTATGCATACCACGGGGCAACACGGATCTGAAAGACCGTATACTTAGGAAATCACACTGTTCTTCAGTTTCCATCCATCCAGGAGCCTCTAAGATGTATAAAGACATGAAGAGATACTTCTGGTGGTCGGGGATGAAGACAGATGTTACCGAGTTTGTCTTGAGGTGTCTCACTTGCCAGAAGGTGAAATTCGAGCACCGACGACCGGGTGGAATGGTACAGTCGATGCCAGTTCCGAAGTGGAAGTTCCATGATATCTCCATGGACTTTGTAGTTGGACTCCCACCTGCTAGGGGGGGTCTCAACATGATATGGGTGGTGGTGGATCGCCTTACCAAAGTAGCCCGATTCATACCGATGAAGGATACTTGGAAGGTGACCAAATTAGCTGAGTTGTTTGAGAAAGAAATAATGAGACATCACGGGATACCAAAGACCATAGTGTCAGATAGAGATACCAGATTCCTTTCGAGGTACTGGAGAGCTACCAGAGAAGCGTTGGGTACTGTGATACCCAGAGTAGGGGTCACCTCCCACATCGATCGGGAGAGAGCACGAACCATGCCTTATAGGTGTGGGGATACTCTCCCCTTGTGAGACGCGTTTTGGGGACGGTACCCCGAGAACAAATCCGTGCTGGCTGCGGCCCAAAGCGGATAATATCTCACATGTGGGTTAAGACTGGGGATGTTACAGTTGGTATCAGAGCCAGGCCCAGGTCGGTGTGCCAGCGGGGACGCTGGGCTCCCAAGGGGGGTAGAGTGTGATATCCAGAGTAGGGGTCACCTCCCACATCGATCGGGAGAGAGCACGAACCATGCCTTATAGGTGTGGGGATACTCTCCCCTTGTGAGACGCGTTTTGGGGATGGTACCCCGAGAACAAATCCGTGCGGGCTGCGGCCCAAAGCGGGCAATATCTCACATGTGGGTTAAGACTGGGGATGTTACAGTGTATCACACTCTACCCCCCTGGGGAACTGTGTATATAAAAGATAACACGTGTCCACTGAGAGACCAATATTCCTAAACTGTAAGGAGGCAGAAGGATATACAATACTATGAACGATTAGAAAGGCTGTTAAGCCTAAGATTATCAGAGTTGTGCAGCGGAAGCTAGCAGATCAGTACCTTTGAGGTTAGACCAACTAAGTTAAGAAAATGATATAAGTACCGTTAAGAATCCTCGATGCAGAGACTAAGTCATTAGCATAGTTATGACCCTTTGATCGAATTATAAGTGAGATAAACGACGTGGAAGCTAGAATGCTTAGTGAGAATTAGACATCTTGAACTTATGTTCAGGAATGATATAGTATTGATTACGTGGGCGTAATCCATTTTAAGGGGGGTAGAGCGAAAACCGCTTAGCGTATGTTTGTGTACTGAGTACATAAACTATGGTGTGCATAGCACAAAATAATTTAAGAATTTGTTTTATATAAACATTTTGAGATTAAGCATGGTTATTGCGCATAGAAGATGTGAATACCATACATATTAAGTACCTATCTTGTTAACTCCGGTGTGAGTACAAGTTAAGAGAATTAAGGAGGAGGTTTAAGGAGACTTAAGAAATAAGAATATATGAGGTATGAGTCGATATGTGACTACGTGTGAGATAAGAATAAGATGACACTATGGGATACTGTTCGATATGATTATGAGTTAGGAAATAGTAATGCTATGTGGTATAAGATGGTGGAAGTTGGTACGAGACTGATATAGAACTTAGTAGGGATGAGAACCCTAAGGTAAGTACTAAGAGATGAATTGGGAATGTAGATGGACGGAGTCCACACCTTGGAGATGTATTGATTATGATTAGAAGAACTAAAAAGATAGAAAATTGGACATGAGTGAATTATTTGATGTTTGAAAATGACGTGGGAGGTGGAACTTGATTTTCTAGGGATCAAGGGAAACCGAACACAAATTGGGGTGGAAGGATAGTTCAACACTGATGCTGATCACGTCAGGGTTGGATGATTCCTGAAACTCCCTACCAGTGGTCACAATTAAATCACGCTATGGATAGATACTTTAGGATAAAACAGAATTGGAGTTGATTTTATTTTAATTAGAGGAATTATTCCTCATATGACCTCGTAAAAAGGATTACCTTTTTACTGAGTCTCGCCCATGAAGTCGATGACGCACGAGCCTTTGTCTTCGGACTGGTGACATGGGGAGAGCAGAGTGTTTTGTATTCTGGCCCATGGTGACGAGGACGAACGAGCCATTGTCTACGGACCGGTGACATGGGAGAATACGTTGGAAATTATGTGAATGTTTTAATCATCAAAAGGAACAAAGGGAATTTTGAGTGTTGTACACGCTTAAGCGTGTTGTGTGATATTTAAGAGTAAGCGTAGGGTGGGTCTAATGATTCCATGAGTTTAAGTATACATAAGTATGATCTATCTGATTTATGGAATGAGGTAAGACATGTATTCTAATAAGATAAGATGCATGGGAACTTTGGGGACAAAGTTCATTTAAGGGGGGTAGATTGAAATACCCAAAACCTAAGTATGTTAAGTAAACATCAATATATGATGTAGTAAGGCTAAATATGCCTTAGAAAGATTGGTAGACAATTTAAATCAAGGAAAACACAAGAAAATGCCTTAAGGGCAATTTGGGCAAAAACGTGCTCTAAGCTTGGAGTGACTTTGATTAGCACCCAAATACCATTATAAGACCTTAGTAATATGTAAATGGACATTTTAAATCAATTACCAAAGAAAACCAAGCTCAAAAACAACCTTAAACCAAAATGTGCTTTAAGACTCCTTAAAGCGCCTTTTTGAGAAATTGTCTTAGAATTGAGTTTTGAGTGGCTAGATGCCCATGATTACATCTTAATCTACATGAGTGCTAATTAGTATCACATTAGGAAGTCTAAATCAATGGGAAATCAAAAATTTCAGAAATATGTGCACTAGTTTGTGAATAGTGCCAAATAGTGACTAGTTTAAGTTTTAGTCAACATAAGTCAATTAGTTGGTCAACAAAGACCATGTTAGCCTTATCTAATGAGGGGGCCGGTTTCTAAGGGATGAGTCATTAAAGACTTCATCAAATTAAGATAAGAAAAAGGGGAGGAAAAGTTAAAGAAAGACTATTTACCTTTATAACAAATATCTTCATTTAAGTCACCTTTCTTATTCTCTCTCTTCATTTCTCCTTCCTTCCACGGTTTCTTCTTCTCCTCTCTTGCTCCAAAACCTAGAGAGAGCTCCATCCATGGCTCCTCACCTTCATTCACTTGCCAAAGGCAACTCCAAGCTCCAAATCCAAAACAAATTGCATATTTGTCTTAGTTAAGTCAAGGCCCTCCTTTCTATCTTTTCAAATCCTTCAAAGCTCCATTTCGGTGCCAAGAGAAACTCCATTGATGGAGGAAAATCAAGTTTGAAGAGCCCATTTGGTTCTCCATTCATTCAAGGTAAGGAAAATGTAAGAAGAATCTTGTTTCCATCACTTCCTCACCATGATCAAAAATTACCTTCTCATGGAGCCTTGTTTTATCCATTGTTCTAGCTTGATTCTATTCTCCAAGGGCTAGAGGAGGTCCTACTTGATTCATATCCAAGCTTGTTTTGAGAATCTAAGGTAAAGCATTCAATTTAATACTTTAAAACACATTTTCAACCTAGGGTTTACTCCTTAGGGTTAGTGTATTATTAGCACTCATGAGAGTCATTGTGTATTGATTAGAACATTGGCAAGGGAAGTTAAGATGGTGGCAGAGATTCCCAAGGAAAAAAAAGGTCTAAGGAGGAAGTTAAGATGAGCTTGAGAAAAACAAGGTAAATTGCTTACCTAATGATGGTTTAAGGTTTAAGGAATGAGTTTTAGATGAGTACCAATGTAGCCTAGGGCTTACATTAGGTAATGGGTTATATAACCTAGGAAAAAAGAATTTAAACAAGCTTATGAACTTGTGACTAAGGAGCCAATGGGAATGAGTTAGTAAGATAAGTTTAAGATGGATTTTAAGAGCATTATAACTACTATGAGATTGATGGGTGTATTTGCAGGTTGAAAGCTTTTATATGTGGGAAATTCAGTGTTTAAGTTTAAGTTATTTAAGGGCCTAAGAGCCATGTCATTTAAGAGCCTTGGTGCTATGCAATTTAAGATTATTGCATCATATTGAGTTTGTTGTGAATGAGTTGATTTGGGTGAGGAAATAAGATGAGAAAGGACTTGATGTGTGTGAGATGGTTGAATGAGGAAAACAATGCATTTGGGCATGATAATATATTAGAGAAGCTATGGCGAAATTTTAGTAGAAAGCAAAGTGTTTAAGTGGTGGAGGTGAGTTAACATGCCCTAGGATCTACTAGGGATCATTAAGAGGAATTTGAGTGGAAATGAGTTAACTAAGTAGTTCTTGAGGTTTAGAATGACCTAGAGTTGTCCATGAGGAAATTAGGGTTTAAAAGGGTGTATTAAACACACCAAAGTCAGGGTAAGAGGAATGGTGAGATTTGTGCATAAATTTGAAGGAGAAGGTGTATAATTCTTAAGGTGATTTAGGTATGAACTAGGGAATATATCAATGAAAGTCTTGGGAAGCTTGTGTGAGTAGTGATGATGCTAGTAGTGGAACAATAAGGTTTTAGTTTAGATGGAAATGAGTGAACTTAGGTGATGGGAGTGAAGATTGAAGGAGAATGTTGTAGTTTGACTAGGAATGTATAAGAGTGTAAGGACATGAGAATGGTGAGTAATTGAGTAAAAGAGATGTAGATGTCTAAGGAGGGTGTAGGAAGGTCAAGGTAAAGGAGAACAAGGTTAAGGTGCTAAGAGGATGGGAAGAAATGTTTAGGTATGTCCAAGAGTTTAGGAATGATGAATAACAAATGGAAAAGAGAGGAATTTGTGCATGGATAGGTAAGATGACTTGAGGAAGTTTTGGTAAATGAACTGAAGATGGAAAATAATGTTTATGAAGTGCTCAAACTGTTAAGGAGGGAACACTTGGGTTGGTTGAAGTTTTGGTAAGGTTACAAGTTGGAAATGTAAGGAATTATATGACAAGTGTTAGGAGTGTTTGTAAGAATTTAGTGAATGTTTGAAAAGATCTTTGGAAGTTGTTTTGGAGAGTTTTGGTGGAAGTTCTAAGGTGAGTTTAAGTGCCTAAATGGTATTAGGACACATGGGGGGAACTTGTGGAGAAGTTTGGAGTCAATTGGGAATTTAGAAACAAGGTTCTGGAGCCGACCGACCTTAGGGACCGGACCTGCAAGGTCGGTCGAGCTCAGTTTACACTACTGGAAAGAGTTTCTAGAATCGACCGAACTTGGGGACCGAACTTACAAGTTCGGTCGGGCTTGTATTTTGTGTACAAATTGAGTCTCTGGAATCGGCCGAACTTGGGACCGAACTTGGCAAGTTCGGTCGGGCTTAAATATCCCACGGGGAAACTCTCGGGAATGGACCGACCTTGGGGACCGGACTTGCAAGGTCGGTCGGGGTAAAATTTTCAAGCGGTAATAAGTTCTGGAATGGACCGAACTTGGGTAAGTTCGGTCGGTAAGGTCGGTCGACCCTTAAGTTGTAAAAAAAAAAAAAGAAAACCCTAAGGATGTCTAGTGGTATTAATGGTACCCCATTAAGAGGGCATTGATGATTAGAGGTATAAAGACCTAAGGGATTAAGTTAAGTATAAACTTAAAAGTTTAAGGTTAAGTTGTAAGAATAAGTTGTAAAACTTAAGAGGTCTTAGATGGGGAAACATTATGGGTTGAGTAAGTTAATTAAGTTGAATTAAGTTAAGTGATTAACAACTTAAAACTGAATGAATGTTTTAGGGCTTGAGTATTTGGACTCCGGAAGAGAGTAAGCAGCCGAACGACCCACGGTGAACGGTACAGTTCTTCTTGTGACCTGCTTGCTAACGAGGTGTCCCTCGGCTTGTGTGCTATTTGTTTTTGTGTGCTCACTAAACAAGATAAAGCATGCAACCGGAACATTATTTTTATTGTATTGTTGTGTGATGTTTGAAAACTAACACAACTTTCTATGAGAAACTTACTAACCAACGTTTCGTAAGGAATTGAGTGAGACTAAGGAACGCTCCCTAATATTAGTTTGTTATAAACCGAAAGAGGTTAACCAACAAACATGGTCTTGAGACTACTACTAACTGGAACTTAAGGGGGGAGTGAGGAACCCGGGACTGACTCCGGTCATGCATGCTAAGGAAAGCGGGTCGGTATCTATAGCAGATCTGACTTCCGCTTAAGGACTAGTCTTCGGACTAGTAGCCTAGGGTCGGTTGGCCGGCTCAGCTACATTGGACATCCAGTCCAAGGTAGGTGGCTTTAATATGGCGTGGGGGGATCTAGCCTACATCCCCAACAATTTAAGAATGTTGTTTATTGCCGGTAAGTGTCCTGCTGCTGGCTAGGGTTAACCAAGCCCTACAAAGATAACAACGAACTAAGGGTTAACCTGTTCCCAATGAGAGAACGGTTGGCATATATAAGAAAGGGTTCAAGATAAGTTACAACCTTTCCTATTTAAAGGATGGTTTGTATTATAAGACTAAGATAAGCTACATCCATTCCTTTAAAGGTTGGTTGTTTTCTAAGATTGAGGTAAGATAAGGATGGACTAAGATTAAGAGGAAATGTAACTTAAGGAGTGAAATAATCGACTCACTAATTAAGGGAACGCATTTAAGTCGTTCATTGTGTTTGAACTTTGATTGTTCATATTTTGGATTGATTGTTTATTGCACCTTCTATTATGTTTGTGCATCTAATCACCTCCATGCTATCGCACAAGTTAGTCATCGTAGCCACGTTAGCTTGGGGGCCATGAGAGGATCATACCAGCATTCGTGCTGACCCCCTTTGGGGGCTATTTTTACTACACAGGTGAACGTCAGGAGGCGTTCGTCGCGAGAGTAAGAAGGGGTACAAGTCTTACGGGTTAAGTGTGGCCTACGAGTTGTGCATGTACTGTGATACCAAGAGTAGGGGTCACCTCCCACATCGATCGGGAGAGAGCACGAACCATGCCTTATAGGTGTGGGGATACTCTCCCCTTGTGAGACTCGTTTTGGGATGGTACCCCGAGAACAAATCCGTACGGGCTGCGGCCCAAAGCGGACAATATCTCACATGTGGGTTAAGAGTGGGGATGTTACAGTTGGTATCAGAGCCAGGCCCAGGTCGGTGTGCCAGCGGGGACGCTGGGCTCCCAAGGGGGGTAGAGTGTGATACCCAGAGTAGGGGTCACCTCCCACATCGATCGGGAGAGAGCACGAACCATGCCTTATAGGTGTGGGGATACTCTCCCCTTGTGAGACGCGTTTTGGGGATGGTACCCCGAGAACAAATCCGTGCGGGCTGCGGCCCAAAGCGGATAATATCTCACATGTGGGTTAAGACTGGGGATGTTACAACAACCTAGCTTCCTATCTTGGGATTAGACAGAAGTACTCTGTCTAATCTGACACTCACGATACTCTAGATATTGATCAATACAGAATTGGGAGTATGTAAGTGTAGAATGCTCTATAAGCAGAATAAAAATTTCCTAAGAAAATGACTAAATCCTCCTAATGATCTCTCAAGGTGAGAATGTTGCCTAAGTTTTCTCTCTAGATGAGTAAAATGAAAAGCAGTGACTAGCACTTTGATAACTACTGATCTTAAATACTACAACCTCCACTTAGCTTAATCATGATCCACTATGCCCATGATCTGGAAATTACAATGATAGAAAATGTAATTGGTTAACTGCTCCACGTTGAGTTTAATGAAGAGAGCTCCCACGTTCACCGCGTATCTCGGAAGCACGCGCTGCTAAGAAAGTGTCACGTTACACTATCTACAATGCGTGTGGGTAGTAGCACTGAGAGTGAGCCCTTCTACAGTTTGACTTCTACTGAGGGTGACATTATCTGCAAAACATAGTTACAACACTATGTAACTTTTATACACCATTAAAAACAAGAACTCAGTTGTATGTCATGTAATTTCCCTTTTATTTCTAATTGGTACTTGAATGATTGAAAAAATTAACCCCATGAATAGCAAAACAGTGTTTGTTTTTGTAGTTAGATTTTTAGTTTATGCAGTCATTATGAAAATTATACAGCAAGTATTTAGAAGTTGTAGTCATAAATACAATTAATTTTTTAGGATATGCAATCAACTTTTCAATTGAGAATAGGAGGGAGTATTTTTTTATTTAAATTAATAAATATATTATCACAAGAATTTTTATATTAGTGAAAGAGCAAAACAAATGTTTTTATATTAGCTCTCTGCGAACGATTCTCATGCGGACGCTTCTCTTACGGACAATTCTCTTGGAGACGGTTCTCATGCGGATAATTCCCTTGCAGACAATTGTCTTGTAGACGGTTCTCATGCGGATGATTCTCATGCGGACGGGCGATGCTCACGAAAACAACCATCATAGGAGTGAACTACGAATATCCTTTTTAGAGACAAACATCACACACACACCTGAGATAACCGATTAGAGTCTCTCTGATAGCAAAATACAAAAAGACACTTCAAGTAGTTACCAAGGATCAACAAGATAATGTTGTCATCCAATGCCACTGTCTTGGAAGCATCATCCTCCTTTGACTTTCCGCTCAATAACTTCTGACGCTTCCAGGCCTTCTCCTTACCGGAAAGACCGATATCCGATTCTATCTCCTTTATTATAGCAATCAGTTCGGAAGCAGGACCAGCACCAGCTGAAACCCACTGTAGGCACCGACAATGTGTTGGTTGTTGGTAGAGAAGTTTCATAGTCGAGACATTTCCAATGTTTAGTGGAAGCGAGTTTGGGGGGATTAAGCACGCATTCGTCCTGCCACAATGTGTCGCATGTCTTGCAATTTAATGTTGCCCCTTCTGACAGCTTCTTTCCAGCGGCCATGCAGTTGCCGGATTGGTCACCCGCGCATAAGCCATTCAACTCATAGCAAAGGGATTCTTGGAGGGAGCTAAAGAAAGAAAACATGTTGGAAAACCCAAGTGTGGATTGATAGAGTGAAGGTGGTCTCCAGGGAAGGATCCCTTTCTAATTAAATATAGAGAAATTGTGTGCCACTCCGGAATTTGTAGGGCCACATGTTGATTACACTTGCATAGTCAGGTGTTGATTACACTTGTAAGACCACGTGTCATTAGACTTTAAGATTATTTTGCGTTAGTTTTTCTAGTAATATTTTTTAGTTTTATATTCAATTGTAACACCCCAACCGCTAATTCTTCCATTATCCTCTAATCAATCCCATACTTACCCTTCTCGCAGCGGAATACCTACTTACTCCCGGCGGGTGATACACGCCGTTAACCCTCCAAGGTTAACAAGGCTACTACTACCTACCGTTTGGTCTGATGATTAGAATGAAATGCATACATACTACCTACTTTACAATACCAAATACTTACTTACATTTGATTACCGAGTATACTGAATATATGAATTACATTTCATGACTACTTCCCAAAAAAATGAAGAGTTTATACATCCTCTCCTTACTATCCAATCAAGATTTCAATATCCAAAAAGGTGTACCACATGGTACACCGGCTACTCAAAATGGCCTAGCCGTGTACAACTCGGTACACTATTCCAGTCCTACTGCTACATCCCAAAAAGAATCACGTCACGTCCTTACCCTACCGTCACGCCTCGCGGGTACCTGTGGAGTAAAAACATTCTCCCTAGGGGGTCAGCTTACGCTGCATATGATAACCGCATACCCCGCGTACTAGCGAGGGTACGCCAACTATTTGGTCGAGTACATGCGGTTCGTTTCATTCATACATACATACAATGCTTTATACAATACAATTCAATACATTCATTTCACAAGCATACATACATACAATACATACAAGGAAGACAATGCAAGTCAACCGTCCATACTTACCATACTCACCGCATCACGGAGATACAATTCTCCAGTACATACAAGGTCTTGTTAGCCTCATTACACACCCGGGTTAATCGGGTGCTCAATACTCTTTTACTCCGGGTCAGTGACTTACAATAGTCAAGACCAATACAAATACAATACTTCTTACATACTTTACTTCAGTTAAGTCGGTATGACCTCCGGGCAGGGATTACTACATCCCACCACCGGGCTTTAGGGTGGCCCACTAATCCAGGATGCTACCCATTCAAGGGATTTGGTCCATGGAAAAGATTATGGCCAGGATTCGGATCCAACCTCTTGTGTTTCCTTATCCTCACGCGTGGCCGAAACTATATCGGACTTCTACTCATTCCATTTTACTCATTACTCAGTTTAGAGTTAGGTTGTTAGGAATTAGTAGAAGTCAGTACTTCATTTCCATGCATACATACAATACTCCAGTACACAATACTTACACATACTCCTCAATTCCATTCATTCATTTCATGAATTATACAAACTAGATGTTCAAGAAGATTCCACAAGAACAAATTAGTTCAAACACAGTTAAGTGCAGTATAAGTCCGATTCATGCATTTATCTTATTGGTGATCACATAAGCACACAAATCGGGGTAACCAAGTTAGGATACAGGGCATGAAGAAATCATACCGTTCTCCGTCATAGGGTACTACCGGTTCCTTTGGAGCTCAACTATGGGATTCCTATACATACATGAAGTAGTATGATCAATGATCTATTATTGATCTACTTACTCCTTCAATGATACTTTCAATGTATACTTACTACTTCATTACTTTCTAACTTGGTTATAAAACCATTCTTTTCCTTATTACTTCTTAAGCTTGCTTCCTTACTCATTTACTTACTTTCTTACCATTACTACTTCATTAATGGTGTGTTACTACATATATATGCATATGTGTATATAGGCATATATGTATATATGATTACTATAATCATATAATTAAAACATTTTTTTTCTGACTCGACCGGACTTGCGACCGACCTTGCAAGTCCGGTCCATTTCAGTAGGCTACATCGTGTGAAAATTCCAGGGCCGACCGACCTTGCAAGTCCGGTCCCAAGGTCGGTCCATTCCAGTAAGTTTCGCAGTTGAAAATTTTAGCCCGACCGACCTTGCAAGTCCGGTCGCAAGGTCGGTCCATTCCAGTAGCTTGCATTACGGAAATTTTTCTGGCCGACCGAACTTGCAAGTCCGGTCGCAAGTTCAGTCCATTCCAGAAGCTTTCATCTGCGGAATTTTCTGGCTGACCGAACTTGCAAGTCCGGTCGCAAGTTCGGTCCATTCCAGAAGGTTTCAGACGGGAGAATTTTCTGGTCCGACCGAACTTGCATGTCCGGTCGCAAGTCCGGTCGATTCCAGAAGTTTTCCCGTCTTTGTAAATCTGGGCTCGACCGACCTTGCAAGTTCGGTCCTAAGGTCGGTCCGGCCCAGTACTTCAGTTTTAAAATCTGTTCTTGGGTGTTTTCTTTACCCATTGTTTCCCCAATCTTTACCAATGTTCCCCCACATGATTTAGCACTATTTACACACTCTAAATCACCTTAATTCATTCTCCAAACTTACTACTCCATTCTTACACAACTTACTCAATATTTCCTCATTTCAATTCCAACACTTACATTGGTTTTCTTCACACTAATGCTATAGATTTTTCCCTCAACACTTATCCTCCAATACTCCCTCAACTAATGCTATTCCTAGCATCCAAAATACATTACCTTACCCTCTAGTTTCATCCCATTTACAAACTCATTCCAAAATCTGTTTCAAGACCCTAAACACTCCCACTACTCTTCTCCCAATACACCTAGTTATTACCTAGGTTACTTCCTCTTCTTTAACACTTAAGTCCTCTCATTTCCTACACAAAATTTGACATAGTCTCCCCTATATTTTTAACATTCTCCACACATTATTTCAGCCCGCATATGCATATTCTCACAACCTGTTCACACAACACAACTTATACACCATACTCACAATTCCACACTACTACAACAACATAAAATTCCTGCACATACTCAATCAATACCCAATGTTTTCCCAAGTTTTTAAAACTCATTTAAAAACTTCAAAAACTGTTACATTCTCTTCTCCAATACACTACTACATTACCACTACTCATTACTCAAATACATTACTCATTTTACTACTCAAAAACTGCTACATTACACAATACAAAATAGTTCAAGGTATAGGTATTACCTGTCTTACTAGTTTTCCTTCTTTCTTTTCTTCTCCTTCCTTCTTTCCTTCTTCTTTGTTCTTCTTCACACAATGTACAATACTACAACCACCATACCTATACACATACCATTTAGCATTCATTTTTGCACTAACCCTAGAATTTAATGTTTAGGGTTTGGGAAAGAGCATTACCTTCCAATGGATGAATGAAGTTCTTGACTAGCAAGAGAACAATATTCCTAGCCCAAGAAGAGCCAAAATCGGCTGAAGCAACAAGGAACAAGACATTCAAAAACCGAAAATCTTTATAATGCCAATGAGAGCTAGGAATGAAGGGTTTTCGAATTTCTTTTTACCTCAAGATGATAAGGAGGTGAAGGTGCTTCTAATGGTGGCCTTAAATCTTCAAATGGTGAATACCCATAAAATCGAAAATGAAGCTTTTGGATTTTTGAAAGGAGGGAAATGTTCTCCTTTGCAAGGGGATTCCAATGGTACTAATTTTGTAATTTTTGGAGCAAGGTTAATGGGTTAACAAGAGGAGAGAAGGAGGGAGTTTTGTGAGTTCTTCTAATTCTCCATGGCTGTCGCAAGGTAGAAGAATAAGGGAGAAAGAGAGAAATAGAGAGGGGTGTGTACGTGAGGGGAAGAGGGGAGTGAGGAGAGAGAGTCTTGTTTTGCTTTCTTTATTTCCTTGTTTTTTAG
The DNA here is from genome assembly GCA_023374045.1 of Limonium bicolor. Lineage (NCBI taxonomy): Eukaryota > Viridiplantae > Streptophyta > Magnoliopsida > Caryophyllales > Plumbaginaceae > Limonium > Limonium bicolor. Next base: position 489,276,903 of record CM041776.1, read on the forward strand.
CTAGTAAGAGGGAAATAAAGAGAGTGGGGGAGAGGAGTCCATCGGCTACACACATACCCCTCTACAGATTTTTGCTTTTTATTTGCAAAGTGGACACACTAAGTTTGTTTATTTGCATTCTTACCCCACAACTTCTCGGTTGTTACAGTTTTTACTAACCGGTACCCGTTTTCCGGAATTTTCTCGTTTAATTAATTTTATTGGTTCCAAAGCTTCACTAATATTTATTAATGATTATTTAGTTGACCAAAACTGTTACGAGTCTATTTGACCCGGTTAAAGTCACGTTTTCCCGGTTTCCTTGAAAAACGCGCTTTAAGGTTCGTTTATGTTTTAACCCATTTTAAAGATCCGTTTTCTTCGGGATTTGTTCCCTTTATTTATTTTAGTGTAATTAAGCTTTTAAAAATATAATTAGCCTAATTAATCACTGTTTTTAATTACGGGGTATTTCAATCTACCCCCCTTAAGAAACTTTGCCCTCAAAGTTGCTCAAGGTTACGGTTTACGTTTCTACTATTTGGCAAACCAGTTGCCACAATACATTCTACTACCACCTTACAAGGTGTTCACAATTCTTACACTACCAGCATACACAATTCTGATACCATACGTCATACTCAGTTCATACGCAATACTCCATTCCTATACCATACAAAATACTCAATTCATACACAATACTCCATTCAAATACCATACGCAATACACCATCCAATTCGTATGTTCCACAATACATTCGCAATACACTTCACAATGTCTTCATGTCATATACCGTACAACACCGCAAATGCATTACTCATTACATACATACTACACATACCATACTCATCGTACTATATCGAATACTACTAGCACTACTTTGTGCCAATATAATACAATTAGCACTACATGTGCCAACCAAATACAATTACAATACATACATACTACGCAATGCTAACCCGAAGCAATGCAAAAGCAAAAAGGCTCTACCCCCCTTAAAAGGGGTACGCCCCGTACCCTCCGTGCTATACGGATACTAGACATCTAGTCTACAAATAAATTTGGGTACTTCGCCTTCATGGCGTCCTCTAATTCCCAAGTCGCTTCCTCGACATCGTGGTTAGACCACAAGACCTTCACCATTGGTACAGATTTGTGGCGAGTGTCTCTTGTCTTCGTATCAAGGATTCGCAGTGGAGTCTCGACATATCTCATCGTCGGCTCTAGGGATAGATGTTCGGGTTCTAATACATGAGAGGGATCGGCTATGTATTTCTTGAGTTGTGATACATGAAAGACATCATGAACACGCCCCAATTCTTCAGGCAATGCTAGCCTATAAGCTACGGCTCCAATCCTCTCGGTAATGGTATACGGGCCTACAAATTTCGGGCTCAGCTTGCCCTTTTGGCCAAATCGAAAGACACCCTTCATAGGTGAGACACGCAAGAACACTTGGTCGCCCACGGCGAACTCAAGGTCGCGTCGTCGCACATCCGCATAGGATTTCTGTCTATCTTGGGCTGCTTTCATATTTGCTCGGATTTGTTGTACCTCAGCTTGTACTTGTTCTAAATACTCCGGTCCTATGATGACCGCTTCGCTTGACTCATCCCAACATAACGGGGTACGGCAAGGTCTACCATACAAAGCTTGGAATGGCGACATCTTAATCGAAGCATGGTAGCTATTGTTATACGAAAACTCGATAAGATGAAGCTTCTCAATCCAGCTCCCCTGGAAGTCTAAGGCACATGCCCTTAGCATATCCTCTAGTGTTTGGATGGTCCTTTCTGTCTGACCGTCGGTCTGTGGATGGAAGGCGGTGCTAAGCTTCAACTCAGTACCAAGCGCTTCCCGTGTTGCTCTCCAGTATCTCGAAAGAAATCTGGTGTCGCGGTCAGATACAATGGTTTTCGGGACTCCGTGGTGTCGAATGATCTCCTTGTCGAATAGCTCCGCGAGCTTCGCCACCTTCCAGGTGTCCTTCATCGGTATGAATCGGGCAACCTTGGTGAGACGATCGACTACTACCCAGATCATGTTGAGTCCTCCCCTAGCAGGTGGGAGTCCAACAACAAAATCCATAGAGATATCGTGGAATTTCCACTCCGGAATGGGCATGGATTGCACCATTCCTCCCGGTCTTCGGTGCTCGAACTTCACCTTCTGGCATGTGAGACACCTCAGAACATACTCAGTCACGTCTGACTTCATTCCTGACCACCAGAAGTACCTCTTCATGTCTTTGTACATTTTAGAGGCTCCCGGATGGACATGCAATGTCGAACAATGTGACTCTCGCAGAATGCGATCCCTTAGCTCAGCATTGCTTCGGGGGACGCATAATCTGCCATTCAAACGGATCAGACCATCTTCATGCAGTTTGAAGTCGTACTTTCGGCGCTCGAAGGTACCATCTGTGATTTTCTGTCTGATCTCTGTGAAGTAAGGGTCGCTCAACTGAGCGTCTCGCACCTCGTCAACCAAGCTAGAAGAAGCGAGTAGCGAATGGAGCGAGTGTGCTCGACGACTCAGGGCGTCGGCTACTACGTTTTCCTTCCCTTCTTTATACTGGAGGTTGATGTCGTAATCCGAGAGGAACTCCATCCACCTCCTCTGTCTTAGATTCAGTTCTTTCTGGGTAAATACATACTGCAAACTTTTGTGGTCGGAGTAGATGGTGATGCTTACCCCATAGAGATAGTGTCGCCATATCTTCAAGGCGAAGACAATGGCTCCTAACTCTAGATCATGTGTCGGGTAATTCTCCTCATGCTTTTTCAGTTGGCGAGAAGCATAGGCTACTACCTTGCCATGCTGCATGAGTACGCATCCCATGCCCTTGCCCGATGCATCACAATACACCTCAAATCCCTCTGTGCCCTCTGGAAGTGTGAGAATTGGCGCTGAGGTCAATGAGTCTTTTAGTTTCTGGAAGGATACCTCGCACTCCTTTGTCCATACAAAGGTGCATCTTTCTTCATCAATGACGTCATGGGCTTAGCGACTTTTGAGAAGTCCTTTACAAACCTCCGGTAATAACCGGCTAAACCAAGAAAGCTCCGGATGTCGGTAACAGTCTTAGGTCTAGGCCATGATCGCACTGCTTCGATTTTGGATGGATCTACTGAAATACCCGCGCTCGAGATGACATGACCGAGGAATGATACCTGATCTAGCCAAAACTCGCATTTGGAGAACTTCGCATACAGCTGGTTCTCGCGCAGTGTCTCAAGTACTCTTCTCAAATGGTTTTCATGTTCTTCTGGTGACTTCGAATACACAAGAATGTCGTCAATGAATACTACTACTGAAGTGTCCAGCTGATCACTGAATAACCGGTTCATTAGGTCCATGAATTTGGCTGGTGCATTAGACAACCGAATGGCATCACTGTGAATTCGTAGTGGCCATATCTTGTTCGGAATGCTGTTTTCTCAATGTCTTGCTCTTTGATAGCAATTTGGTGATATCCGGATCGGAGATCAATCTTAGAAAAGACGGATGCTCCCTTCAACTGATCGAACAGGTCGTCGATGCGTGGCAATGGATACTTGTTCTTTACAGTGACCGCATTCAATTCGCGGTAGTCGATGCAGAGGCGGAGACTACCGTCCTTCTTCTTCACGAAGAGGACCGGTGCTCCCCAGGGTGATACGCTCGGGCGTATAAACCCTTTGTCGAGAAGATCATGTAGTTGTTCTTTGAGTTCTGTCCATTTCTGCTGGTGCCATATGGTATGGTGCCCTAGCAATGGGACCAGTACCCGGTACAAGGTCGATTTCAAACTCTACTGCTCTTTGTGGTGGCATACCGGGTAGCTCTTTCGGAAATACATCAGGGAATTCTGAGACTACTGCTACCTCGTCACTGAACTCTGGATCTCTCTCCAGGTCTTGCACGTGACATAAATACACTTCATGTCCTTTTCTGAGCTCCCGATACATTGCCATAGCGGATGACTGTAGTTGAAGGCTCTCTCGGTCTCTGGCGGTATGAAACAGTGACCCCAGATGGACTCTTGAGCAGCAATCGGTGCTCGGCGCATAGGATCCGTCCTTTGTGCCGCTCCAACCAGTTCATTCCAATTATCAAGTCGAATCCCAATCCGTTGAATTCAATGAAGGAAATGGGAAACGCTTCACCTTTGATTTGAATGGTGGCGGTGTGGTAATACTTAGTACACTTTACCCCTCCTTCGACGGGAGAGTAACCAAGAAATTTGGTAGCTCATCTGCGTCTAGCCCCAACCTTGTAGGGAATGATGGCGATACAAAGGTGTGAGAGGCGCCGGAGTCGAATAATACTGAGGCTTCGATGCCGTTTACTGGGAAGGTTCCCGTTAGAATGGTGCCGCTCTTGCCGGCTTGTTCTTCGGTGAGGATGCTCAGGTTACCTTCGGTAACGAGTCCACAACCTATTGATTCATGAGATTATAAGTAAAGATGGTGGAACGCAAGTGGAATTTAATAACCAACACTGCTTTTATTGAATAACCAACCATTATACATACTGTGTCTCTAATACACGTTACTACTGGATTACATGCTACTACAAGATTAATACTTTCTAAAGGTAAGGTTCAGGCGTCCTGGTTTCATGTGTGTGGCATTGATTATTGCCGGTGGTGCTGTATTCAACTTGATCTTCTGGATTCCGTGATACAGCAACCTTGATTTTCCACCCATGATTAGAACATCTCCTGATCTCAATACCAATTTCTCTGCGAGGTCCACACGCTTCTGCTCGCTATACAAATACGGCGTCATCACCAATGGACCAAGACACTACGGGCACTCCTAGTTCAAGAGATTCCGCTGTCTCGTCCTTGTCTTGGTGTAGGCCAAGTCGTCCTTCTTTCTCATAGAAGTTGACGATACATAGTCTGCTTCAAGTGCAGGGATTGGTTCATCTTCACATTGTTGTGCAATTTCTACAGCTTGTGTGACAAGCGTTTGGAATTCTAGGGGTATTGCTGGAGGTGTTGCTCCGTCTCCTGCTCACGTTGTTTGGTATGTCTTGGTATAAGGGTTCCAATCCTTTCCCAAGCACATCATTTTCAGCTTCATTGTTGCTCCACCGGGGAATTCGGGTGTATAAAATCCTCCTGGACCCATTCCTAGCTCGTTGCATCGTCGGATGATTGAAACTTGTGCTTCGGGTGTCAGGTATCCTTTTAATAAGATCATACCTGGGCGGATGACCTGACACTGTTCGTTGTTGAAGTGGTGATTGGCGATGTCGGTCTCTTCATGAGGTGTTCGAAGGTATTGGGTAACAGATAAGGAATTCCCTAAGGTGGTAAATTATATCTAGAGTGAGTTCTAGGCTTACTAATTCATTCATGCTCAATACATACTTCCATGTTACTTACTCATGCTCAATTTCATACTTCAAGTACTTACGCATTCATGCTTTCATTCATACAATTACTTTAATACTTAGTCATGCTCTTCAAGGATTAAAGGTTACAGTGGTTACCTGGGCCGGACTTAGTCCCGGTCCCATCACGGTCTATGATGTGTAAGGCCGGCTGCCTCTGCGGTGCGCCCTTCTGCGGACCTCGGGATCCCTGTCCCTGCGAGGTGTGCTGGGCATGAGCATCGCCAGATGCAACCTCCTTGCCCTCACGCTGCTTGTAGCCCTGGTAGTTGCCCTTGGGCTTAGAGTTCTCCGGGCATGCATTGGCACGGTGGCCCGGTTTCTACAAGTGAAGCAGCGGATCTCCCTTCCTTGGCAATCTGTGCCGGGATGATCCTTGTTGCAGTTACGGCAGATGTAGCTGCGGCCATCAGATTGGTTCTTTCCTTGGCCAAATCCAGAACCTATAGCTTCCAAGTTAGCAAGGTTCGGTATACTTACAATACTCTATATACATACAAATTCACAAGTGTACTAATTCGGTTTCGGGTTCTTACCCCTGTAGGGCTGAGACCTCAGTGGCTTCGCTGCCACTGGTGCGGTGTAGGCAATCTGTAATGGCTCAGCTGCCTTGCCCTTCTCAGCATGGGCACCGCCGTCTCCGGAAGTGTTCTTATGGTGGGAATGCTTCCCCTTCCTTTTCTTCCAAGGTTTGGATTGGTTTTGGTCATCGGAGGTGTTTTTGTTGCTTGCCTTGCGCTTAAGCGCTTGATCTTCATCCCTCAGCTGGCATGTGATCTCCACTCGGGAGCAGCATGGTAACACTCCTGAATTACTTAGGCATTAGGTTACACTTACATACGGGAATACTAATTCACATTACTCATGGCTTTTTAAGGGTTCAACTTGTTTACCTGAAGGGAGGTAAACCGTGTGAAGCCCATGCCATACCGGAGTCGATGGCTCAATCCGCCGTAGAAGCGGTCGACCAAGACTTGGCCGGTATACCCAAGGTCGGGTAGAAGTCGGAGAAGAGAGGTGAAGGTGCGGTAATATTCATCAACCGTCATCTTCTTGGTCATTTTTAGTGCGTCGAGCTCAAGCCTTTTCTTGGTCTTGACATGCTCGGGGTAGTACTTAGATCGGAGGAGAGAGGTGAATGCTTCCCATCCGAATGCGGGATCAGCTATGTGCTCGGCCTTAACGAGCTTCCACCAGTCCATAGCCGCGTCCTTGAGGTAGTACGCAGCTATCCTCACCGAACTCCAGCGGGAGTCTCAAGTGTCTCGAAGGCCGTCTCCATCTCAGAGAGATAAGCCTCGAGCTTGGCGGGGTCGCTCTCGCCTCTAAAGCATGGAGGTCGAAGGTCGGCGACTGCTTTTACCCAATTCGTTTCACGGGGTTGAGGCGGGTCGGGCTGCTGCTGCTGTTGTTGCTGCTGAGTTTGTTGTACAGCGGTGATTACTTGCGGTAGCATCTGTGCTACCGTGGCGGCGACGATTTCAGCTATCGTCTGCGCGCTTGGTCCTTCGTTGCCCCCTCCTCTGGGACGACCTGGACCTCGTCCTGACATCTGAATAAGTGTGGATTACATTAGATGTCGTGATACTATGACCTCATGGTCTTGATTCAAACAATGGTATCGTCCTTGCGGACGTTAAGGGTATCCGTCGTTAACAACGGTAGTTCTTAGTTAGGTTTCTAATTATCCGTCTTAAGACGGTTGAAATCCTAACTCGGTAATCACTACACTTAGGATTCTAATCATCAGAGCGAGACTTCGCTCTGATACCACTTTTTGTAACACCCCAACCGCTATTCTTCCATTATCCTCTAATCAATCCCATACTTACCCTTCTCGCAGCGGAATACCTACTTACTCCCGGCGGGTGATACACGCCGTTAACCCTCCAAGGTTAACAAGGCTACTACTACCTACCGTTCGGTCTGATGATTAGAATGAAATGCATACATACTACCTACTTTACAATACCAAATACTTACTTACATTTGATTACCGAGTATACTGAATATATGAATTACATTTCATGACTACTTCCCAAAAATGAAGAGTTTATACATCCTCTCCTTACTATCCAATCAAGATTTCAATATCCAAAAAGGTGTACCACATGGTACACCGGCTACTCAAATGGCCTAGCCGTGTACAACTTGGTACACTATTCTAGTCCTACTGCTACATCCCAAAAAGAATCACGTCACGTCCTTACCCTACCGTCACGCCTCGCGGGTACCTGTGGAGTAAAAACATTCCCCCTAGGGGGTCAGCTTACGCTGCATATGATAACCGCATACCCCGCGTACTAGCGAGGGTACGCCAACTATTTGGTCGAGTACATGCGGTTCGTTTCATTCATACATACATACATGTTTTATACAATACAATTCAATACATTCATTTCACAAGCATACATACATACAATACATACAAGGAACAATGCAAGTCAACCGTCCATACTTACCATACTCACCGCATCACGGAGATACAATTCTCCAATACATACAAGGTCTTGTTAGCCTCATTACACACCCGGTTAATCGGGTGCTCAATACTCTTTTACTCCGGGTCAGTGACTTACAATAGTCAAGACCAATACAAATACAATACTTCTTACATACTTTACTTCCAGTTAAGTCGGTATGACCTCCGGGCAGGGATTACTACATCCCACCACCGGGCTTTAGGGTGGCCCACTAATCCAGGATGCTACACATTCAAGGGATTTGGTCCATGAAAAGATTATAGCCAGGATTCGGATCCAACCTCTTGTGTTTCCTTATCCTCACGCGTGGCCGAAACTATATCGGACTTCTACTCATTCCATTTTACTCATTACTCAGTTAGGAGTTAGGTTGTTAGGAATTAGTAGAAGTAAGTACTTCATTTCCATGCATACATACAATACTCCAGTACACAATACTTACACATACTCCTCATTCCATTCATTCATTTCATGAATTATACAAACTAGATGTTCAAGAAGATTCCACAAGAACAAATTAGTTCAAACACAGTTAAGTGCAGTATAAGTCCGATTCATGCATTTATCTTATTGGTGATCACATAAGCACACAAATCGGGGTAACCAAGTTAGCATACAGGGCATGAAGAAATCATACCGTTCACCGTCGTAGGGTACTACCGGTTCCTTTGGAGCTCAACTATGGGATTCCTATACATACATGAAGTAGTATGATCAATGATCTATTATTGATCTACTTACTCCTTCATTGATACTTTCAATGTATACTTACTACTTCATTACTTTCTTACTTGGTTATAAACCATTCTTTTCCTTATTACTTCTTAAGCTTGCTTCCTTACTCATTTACTTACTTTCTTACCATTACTACTTCATTAATGGGTGTTACTACATATATATGCATATGTGTATATAGGCATATATATATGTATATATGATTACTATAATCATATAATTAAACATTTTTTTTTCTTTTTTTTTTCTGACTCGACCGGACTTGCGACCGACCTTGCAAGTCCGGTCCATTCCAGTAGGCTACATCGTGTGAAAATTCCAGGGCCGACCGACCTTGCAAGTCCGGTCCCAGGTCGGTCCATTCCAGTAAGTTTCGCAGTTGAAAATTTTAGCCCGACCGACCTTGCAAGTCCGGTCGCAAGGTCAGTCCATTCCAGTAGCTTGCATTACGGAAATTTTTCTGGCCGACCGAACTTGCAAGTCCGGTCGCAAGTTCGGTCCATTCCAGAAGCTTTCATCTGTGGAATTTTTCTGGCCGACCGAACTTGCAAGTCCGGTCGCAAGTTCGGTCCATTCCAGAAGGTTTCAGACGGGAGAATTTTCTGGTCCGACCGAACTTGCATGTCCGGTCGCAAGTCCGGTCGATTCCAGAAGGTTTTCCCGTCTTTGTAAATCTGGGCTCGACCGACCTTGCAAGTTCGGTCCTAAGGTCGGTCCGGCCCAGTACTTCAGTTTTAAAATCTGTTCTTGGGTGTTTTCTTTACCCATTGTTTCCCCAATCTTTACCAATGTTTCCCACATGATTTAGCACTATTTACACACTCTAAATCACCTTAATTCATTCTCCAAACTTACTACTCCATTCTTACACAACTTACTCAATATTTCCTCATTTCAATTCCAACACTTACATTGGTTTTCTTCACACTAATGCTACAGATTTTTCCCTCAACACTTATCCTCCAATACTCCCTCAACTAATGTTATTCCTAGCATCCAAAATACATTACCTTACCCTCTAGTTTCATCCCATTTACAAACGCATTCCAAAATCTGTTTCAAGACCCTAAACACTCCCACTACTCTTCTCCCAATACACCTAGTTATTACCTAGGTTACTTCCTCTTCTTAAACACTTAAGTCCTCTCGTTTCCTACACAAAATTTGACATAGTCTCCCTATATTTTTAACATTCTCCACACATTATTTCAGCCCGCATATGCATATTCTCACAACCTGTTTACACACACAAAAACACACACATACACCATACTCACAATTCCACACTACTACAACATAAAATTCCTGCACATACTCTGTAACACCCTCTCAATAATCACAATATAATCTCTCACGTAGCAATAAATAAAACGTCTCGCAGCGGAAAAACAAATAACCATTACAAAACTCACTCGGGTGTCACCGGCCGTTACTCGCCCATGCGAGCAACGCAGCCAAACTACATCCAACTTCCAATACAAATAAACTGCTAACCGCAGTGATAACGAGAAACTCCTATACATCACACTAAGTCCATAAACCATAAACATCGACAAGTGAGCATCTACCCAATCCTGAATACACAACCTTACCATAATACAATTCACCATCTTCATTGCTATACAACATCTCCAAGTGTGGTGACAAAAGTAACACTCCAATTACCCTGTTCCTGCTCTTCAGCTCCGACAATGATCAACAACCTGTAATGGTGTAGTATCAGCGATAGACGCTGAGTATGCCGGGCCTGGACCCTAATGGTCACTTGTCATTTTAACCATCTTATTATTATATTGGTTTCATGCTTTTCCTTTTTATAGTTATAATCAAAACTGAAGCGTAAATGTATAATATATATTATCAACCATCCAAATATCCATAATCATTTAACCGTCCATCCAATCCAAACATTCATTTAATATTCCATACAACATTTATATATCGAACGTATCGAGAAATAACAATATAATGTACAATGTACATTCGCCGTAGCGTACAGTTTTCATATTTAATTTACCTTAGCCTTGTAGGCTCCATCCAACCATCAACACACAATAAAATAACCACAAGTATAACCAATGAACAACAAGCGAAACAACGAGAATAATAAACAAGTATTAAGTCTCGTCCATAGTTTTGTTCGCCACTGTATAAGTCTCAATTGTTTAGTTGTTCAGTTATACCTAGTGACAATGTCTCGTTAAAACGACATGTTTCTAGTTACCCATATATTATGGCGGGTCACCCACGGCAGTAGCCACTCCAACGGTAGAGTCTCCGACCAACGAGCCATTCTAGCTCACGGGAAATTTTCTTGATACTTACGGACCCGTACGCGGACATCCTGGTATCGTTTTTGTGATCACAGCGCGCACCAAGAGCCACATCCTCTTGGCTTTACTTCCATTCCATTAATTAATTAATTATACCATCGCATCGCATTACCAAATTTTCTAACACAGCAGACTAAGGTCATTAGTCCAATCCGGAGTCTGTAAACTCGGGATCCAGTGCTAGATACAAGAGCGGCGTATAGAAAGGCCAATGCTCCGTATAAAAGTCTCAGATAATATGTATATGTTATTATCATAGTGCTACAACGTTTTACTTACGTTCCTTATATTTCATATAAGATAGCACCATAGCCGCTAGTTCGTTTATATATATATAGGTCCATATATACGAACCAATACTGTTAACTCAACAACAGAAAATCATAAGCAGCTATAAGTATACAATTCAGACAAACAATCTTATCACAGATCGCACAGAAGTCTGAACTGAGGAAGCCCTCAGAGACAATCCGAGACACATAACAACATACAAGTTATATCAACCAAATCCGAGCCCAAGGAGCAACCTTAGGACAACTCGGATCAAACCCCTTTACATACCGTTCACCCTGATTGTATTACGGTGGAGTATGAATCAGCAAGATCCTATGCTCCGTGTAGTCCGCTAGCTCGTCGAGCGTCTTGTCAGAGGTACAATCTAAACGGTAATAAACTATAAGTCAGTCTCCATGACTAACTACATCCGGTATCTCCGAATAATAAGTAACCCCGACAGTTCACCCCTGTTTTCTACAGTTGTTCGTTACGGGTTTCTCTAAAACAGTCGGTTTTGTTACTTAAAACGCGTACGTCAAAACTATTTCAACTGTTAAGTTTAATTCCTTATATTTCTTTTAATCTTATCCACATCTAGTTTAGGTACGTAACCTATAGTTGCATGTATTCATGCATGATTGTAGTATATTATTATTTTTTGTATTGTATCCAAAACTCATAACTTATAGTTCATGACTATATACATTTTTTTAAATAATCACCACCATTAAATCATATGGTTTCCAACCAAAGATATATCCACCTTATATACATTATCCTTGTGTATGTATATATTTACCACGTAGGTAATTCCCATGAGTTTCATAAACTCTTGTATTTTATGTTACATTTTATCATCTTTTATTGGATGATTATTCCCATTAGTTGTATTATATTATACAACTTATATTAAGATTATTATCCTAATATCATGTAACATCTTATGTTGTATAATTACAACTCCTAAGGTTTATTCCATAAACACCTTAGTTTATAAATCTCATTTATTTATAGTTTGTCACATTATTTTATGTGAGTACCCTTCCTTATATTAATTCCATCTAAACCATATCATTGCCATAACATTTATAACATTATAGACCTTAGTCTAAAATTCATCTCTCAACTCTTATTAACTCAGTCTAGCCCTTAACTTAATTTAAATTCCGTTTTGACCACATAACATTATGTAATGTTATACCATATACTAATACCATACTATGTGATATTTTTATTCCCTTTAACTTATAACCTATAGTCTTTATACAAAACTATTTATTATTGCCTCTTAGGCACCATAAGAAAATCTTATTCTTTTCCATAAACCATAGTTTCCTTTATTTACAAAATCACCTCTTTCTTTTTACCATGTTATATATACCATTTAATATAACATTTCTAACTTATAAAAGAGTATAACCTATGGTTATTTTTTTGTAAATTCCGAACAGCCCTTGTGCTATTCTATAATTGCCATTTGGCCCTATTTATAACATATAGTTCTTCCATATCATTAAAACCATATTTCATACACATATCTTAATAAATTCTCTAATAATTCTAAAATCACCAAATTCCACCAAAGGGTTATAAAATACCTTATTAACCCATATACTTTTGGTATTTACCATTCCACCACTATTTTTCTCCAAAGTGTCATAATGACATAATAACTATATATTATACATATATAGTTCATTTTAATTCCAAAATCCACCAAATAAATTCCTAAAATTCCTAATAGCCCATGGGTGTTTAAATACCATTTTACACCCTTATTTTGGTAATAACATATTCACCACATATGTTGTAAAAATATTACCATAAAGATTTTTATCTTATTTAACCAACCTAATTGAGATTTTATCTTATTATACAACCTTAAATAAGTTATTTAACTTATTTAATTTGGTCAAAACCTAGCATATGGTCACGGTTGACCACCTTAATATTTCCTTGACCACCAATTCCTTATAATTACGGTTTAGTACCCAAACTTTCTAAAATTCACCATTTAACCCCCCAAAACTTTATAAAATCTTATAAGCTTTATTTTAACTCCTTTTTAACTCTAATTTTCGGCTTTATTTTTCTAAAGTCCCTAAATTTAATTTAATTACACCTAATACCCCATTTTTTCGGTAATGCATTTATACTACTTAAACTTAATTAAAAGCTTGTAAATGCATAAATAAAATGGCCTAAAATACATGGCCTTATTACAAACATTGGCTTGCAAAATAATTACACATAAATGTCCCAAAATACATATAAAATTTCGGCCTCACCATATAATTTTCATTTATTTACCAAACTTCCACATAATGTCTTAAATTTGACATTTATGCTTGTTTAATTAGTTATAAAATTTATTAAGCCATTCCTTAATCATTTTAAGGTAAAACAAGACCTTATTTCACCTCTTCACTCACGGCAATTAATTAGGAATAGCTTAAACTTGTATTAATGTAACAAGTTAAGGTTTTAAGTAATTTATACCTTGATTTAACCTAGATAGAACCTTGTTTGGTTCGGCCACCTTAAGTAGAAATTCTCCACAGCTTGTTTTACATGTTTTCAAACAGAGAACAAGGCCTAGTTAGTCTCCAAGCAAGATCTAACCATAAGAAGTAATTTAATGTAAGATTTAAGGCAAAAATCACCTTAAGAATGCAAGGAGAGTTCAAGATGGTTTCGGCCTGAATCAAACACACCACAAGGTGTTAGATCCACCATATTGACATAGGAAATAGCTAGATCTCAACAAACTACCTTGTTATTAGGTTTTACCTTGGAAATGCCTTAAAAGAGGGTATTTCCTTTGGATCTCGGCCACCTTTGCTCCAAATGGCTAACCAACAGATTCCACATGAAAAGGAGAAGAAGATGAGTCTATGACCAAAGTTTCACAGCCGAACTTGAAGGGAATCAAAAGTTATGAGCTTAAAGCACATTTTTACCTTAAATGGTCAAGACTAGAACTTTCCTCCTTAGATCTGGTTATGTACGAAACCAAAACTTCCTCTAACCTCCAAATCACTCTACATAGATGTATAGAAAAGGTTGGAGTGTAGATCAATCGAAAAAGGAAGGAAAGATGAAGAAAATGGGCATTTTTATGCCTTAAGAGCTTACCTAGAGCTTGAAACCTCATCAATGGTGCTTGGAACTCTTACCTACGGTGGAGATGAGCCAAAGGGAGCTCAAGGACAGAGCAACCTCGGCTGAAGAGAAGAAATGAAGGGGAAAGACCTAATATTGCCTTAAAGCACCTTTTTGCATTTTTTATGATTTTCCTTGCTTTGATGACTCATCAAGTCTGATTGGGGTTGGATAAGTGGAGCTCAATCAGTGGAGACAAGAGGAGGAGGCAGCCGTCCAAGATAAGGGAAGGTAGGGTAGTGTTTGATTCAAATTTTGATTGAAAATGGAGTTATAATGTTACTTTAGTTCATTTATTGTAAGGTGACTAAGCATTCTTGTCTTGTACCAGCTTGGAGCACCGAAATGCAAGGAGGAAGAGGAGCAAGTGGAGGCTCCAATTCGGTTGGCTCACATGGGTAAGGTAAGTGGGGCCCACTTTTTTTTGTTTATAAGGTAAAGTTTGTCTTTATTTGTTATTTTATGCAAAAGTAATGGCATATATTTAATTGTCACATGTCTCTTGTCCCTTGGTCTGTTAAGAGACTTAATTATCTGATTTCATATGGTCCATTTCGTGGTCAATGGTCAACATTGACCAACTTAGTCAATGTTGACCCAAACGGGCCCCACATTAGGGTTTTATTAATATTTTAATATTAAATTTGTAAAAATTCGTAAATTTCTGGAATTAAATTCCTAATATCATATAATATGATATTTTATTATATTTAAGGTAATTATAACCTTTTAGCCCATTTAAAACCAATTTAAAAGGCGATTACACAAAAACGTGCTTTAAGGAGTTTTAGTGCACATTTTGTGTCGCAAGGTGTTTCTGGGCTCTGTTTCCTTTGACAACGGTTTTGTTGTGTTCCTTACATGATACTTGATCATGGTGTTCAATTTTATATCATTTAGAGGTCCTTTGATTTTTAAGGTTTTCCTAGAGCACCTTTTGCCCTTTTTGACCTTGAAGCATGTAAATGCTTTTTCTTTGTGTTGGAGTGTTGTCCAACGGTTATAATATGTTTAATATTATGTTAATATACTTAGGACAAATTTTTAGGTCCTAAGAAGTTCATTTGGGTATTTATTTACCCTTAACAGTCAAAGGGTGCAACATCTTGTTTTGTGTTGACCGCTATTGATCTCAGTTGACTTTTAAGGCATGTTTAGGCCTTAATTAATGTGATTAAATATTTAATCCATATTTAATAAGTTTGGGGTATTTCAATCTACCCCCCTTAAAAAGACTTCGTCCCGAAGTCTCTTAATCAAATAGGTAAGTATATATAAATGTATAACTACCCATTATTCCCATAATGTATATCTATGTGATATATCATTTACATACATCGTATTGCGCTTATACAGCACATAGCCATCACGTCGTGGCGTTAGTTCAATCATATATGGATATAGGTGATCCATCAGCACCATCATTTCCTATCAGTTCTACAAGTCCTGACAACCTTCTGAGGTGTCCATAACATTCCATTGTTCCACATTCCATATCTAATAATAGATATACCATATGTAACCATTCTATAAAGCAATATGAATACATATCACAAATAGCATAAGAAAGGTACTACACACATGGTGTACATACAACATTTCAAACAGGTATCTCGTGAGATACATACATACCAGTGCACACACACACAACAAACCAAACAACGCACACCCCGCGTACCAACCATAACCAACAAAACCAATTCACTGTATGCCATGCATACGAAACAATTCACTGTATGCCATGCATACTAAATAAACAAACCTCGTGTGCCTCGCACACCACCAATTCCTTGCATGCAATGCATACGAAAACAACAAAATTTAGTGCACACATGTGCACAGCCAAGAGGCTCTACCCCCCTTAAAAAGGGTTACGCCCCCATACCCCACAAGTATACAACAGTCGCTCAACAAGGAGCGCTGGATACTTGGCTCTCAAAGAGTTCTCCAACTCGTGGATTATCCTCATGTCAGAGAGACGGGTATGACTCTAGCCCTTCAGGGTTCCACAATATAAAAGGTGAGGCACTGATCTTTTTGTGCTCTCTCCCAAGTTCATTCTTATGGGCCCACTTGCTCCGTATGAGGTGTAGACCCATGAACAAAGGCTCAATTTGCCTCCATTTTTTTTATTGCTGTGAATCCACTGGTTTGGATCACTAGCATATATGCGTGTGTCTTCTCTCACTGACATTCAGTTTGAGATGTAATATGACATTGGCTACTGTTAGTACTTAGTGCTCTTTGCACTTGTCTTTGTAATACTAAGACGTACCAGCCTATATGTCCACAAGGATGATGTTTGTCATCCATGTCTCCTGGTAGGTTTGTTCCAGAGTAACACACTGTTGTATTTTTTTTACACACTCTTGTTGATATCCACTTTATCTTTCTGCATTCCCATTAGATTAATAACTGCACGAGTGCAATACCAAAACACTCAGTCATACAGAGTGCAGAGGCGTAAACGCTCAACAGCTAATATCCAATGAGGCAAATAGAAAATGTGCGAACTATCCTGTGAGTGGTACATTCCGAATCCACTGTTCCTTGCTTAAGGTATCTGCTATCATACAGCTTTATCTTTTCTCTGTGCGTAATCACGTGTTTATGTCCATATCATCTGGTAGATTTCCTCTGGATTGCAAGCATTTGCTTGATCCTTATGAGGCTTCTACATATTATTCGTCCATAATGGGTTTTCCTTTTTTTTTTTGGTTCCTGTCCTTGAATCGTTTCCCTGTCTTCACTGTATACTGTCTACTGTTCTCTGTTGAAGGTTCTTGATTTCTTTAGCCCGTTGGTTTAACTGCGGCTCTTCTCGTCCATCTTCGAGGTAATCCGTCTTACTGTCCGTAGAATGGAGTTGACTACTTCTCGCGTTCCTAACACTACTTGTCTACTTGCATGGGGTACCGTACTGATACATTACTACTACCCGACTAACTCATAAGTATGTCTGTCAGGCCCACATGCTCCTAACGGAGTGCGGTCGTCCCATGTCTCGTTTAGTAAATTGGTAATGTCCGTCACACGGTTGTTGTGAAGTATTCTTTTGTCAATCTCCCTTTGATGGATATCCCTTTTTTTTTCTTCTTCTTCTTCTCTTCTTCCTTTTTTTTTCTTCTTTTTGCTTGTTTTTTTTTTTGTGTAATAGTTCATGTTATCAGTTATCCTGTAATAAGTGCTATATTAGCAAACTTGTTTCTCCTTTTTTTTGATCTCATTGAGTACAACACATTTTTTCTTTTTTTTCTCCCTGTTTTTTTTTTATCATATCTCATCCATAGTTCATATTCGTCCCCTCATCCATGTAATTGGATGTATTGCAGATTGCATAACAGCTTGAGCAACTTGGCTCTTTACTTCCCAACCATCCTTACTGACGGTGGTGCATCTACAAAGGGTATGCTTGTCCATGAGGACTAAACATTTATCACTGGTAGTGATTAGCATTAAATGCCGGTATACACTGTTGGTATTTGGCTATAAGCCCTGTCTGAAAATTCCCAACAATTTAAACTGGTGTGGTTTACAGTCATAGTGGTTGTATAGTTTCCCCAGTTGCAGTGGTTGGACTAACGGTCCTTCCATAGTTGCATAAGTTTCTAATCTCAAGGTTTGTATGAAAAAGTTTGAAAAACATTTTTTTATAAAAGGTTAAAAGAGTAGTAGTTGTTATAGTTGCATTTGCAGTAGCTGTTACTGTTGCTGTCTCTGCACTTGCTGTAGCAAGTGCGCAAGGCAGATGGAAATTTCAGTAGTTTATTGTCATTGTCATAGCGCTTGCAATAGCAAGTGCGCCATGCAGGTGGAAATTCTGGTTCAGTAATTCCCGGTCTTATTGACTCTTCGTCATTTGAGTATTGCTACATGATAATGTAAGCATTAACATCCTGTTCATATATATATTTTCCGTCAAGGTTTAAAGTTTACTGGTACTGAGTACACATAATCTCAAAAGTCAAACACAATGGCGAGTGGTCCCCGACACACTCCCATATACTAATAACATAAGTCTGTTTAACATCCAAGGTAAGTACATAACAAAGTAAGTAAACAAAGTCTTCCACCAGCGGTCTCATGGAGTTAGGGTACTCATGCCCTATCTACTCCCTTGCCTCTATAGGCTCCAGCATCAGTAGATGTCTGGCCATTCTGACCGCCTCGTGGTACTCCAGATCCTCCAGCTGAGGTCTTCTGAGTATTCTTTGGTGGCCTGTAATTACGGCTCTCTGGGTTCATCCAACATTCAAATTCCCTATGGCCCTCCTTGTGGCAGCACCGACACTCGACCTTGCGGCCTTCGCAGTCGACCCCAGGATGGTCCTTCCCACAACGCTTACAATAAAGTGGCGCTGGGGCTGTCCGGTGCCTGATAGTAGTATTTAAGTTTAAGTTAAAATCTGTTGATATAGAGGTTAAGATTATATTTGAATTTAAGAGGTAGGTGTTCTCACCCTTAGGAGGTGTAGATCTCAGAGGCTTAGCATCAATAGCTGGGCCGGTCAACTGAAGGACAGGCTCTTTCCCTTTCTTTCCCTTGTGACCCTGTTGCCCTTTCTTTTGGAAAAACTTCCTGTTTAAATGTTTCGGGTCAGTATTTAAAGATATTTAGTATGGTAAACAATTTAGAGTGGGATAAGTCCTTACCCTTAGCTTCCCTTCTAGCCTTCTTCTGGAGATGCTCCTCCACCCTCAGACTCTCCCTCAGGTTCTTCTTTTCTTCCCCCCCGAGAGTCTCTTCCCGAGTCTGGAGCATTAGCTCCGTCCTCGAGGCAGCCTCATAACACTCTTGGAATCTCCTTGGTAAGTTCTCACAAAGTTAATTGGTAATGTAGTAAGTAAAGAATTTTATGGCTTTCATGTTAGCACCTGGATGGTAGTGTAGAGGGTAGCACCCATCGCTATCTGAATGCGAAATAATAGTCCTCCCAGGAACTTCTCGACCTTCACGGTCTCTGAGTAATCCACACCGGGAATGAAGTCCAGCTGACCAATGAATCGAGCGTAATACTCGTCCACGGTCAGACCTCCTTGGGTCAGTGTCTCGGACCCCAGGCGCTTCTTCTGTTCGAGATGTGCTGGGTAGTACTCTCTCCCTCTCAGCAACTCGACAAAGGCAGCCCACGAAAAGTCGGGCGTAGCCAGGTGATGGTCCTTGACCAACCTCCACCAAGTGCTGGCTGCATCCTTCAGATGGAAAGCAGCAGTGGCGACCTTCTTGTCATCAGGTACTTGTAAAGCTTCGTAGGCCTTCTCATGTTCAACAATGTAACGCTCCAAAGCTACGGGGTCTGTTTCCCTGGAATATGTAGGTGGTCGGGTCTCGCCAACTGACTTCAGGCAGTTCGTTTCCCTGGGCTGTGGTGGGTGGGCTGGTGCTCCTCTTCTAAGTACCCAGCTGTGCAAGAACGGCTGCAACCGTCTCAGCAACTCCTGTAATGCCGGGGTCACCGCTATTGATCTCAGTTGACTTTTAAGGCATGTTTAGGCCTTAATTAATGTGATTAAATATTTAATCCATATTTAATAAGTTTGGGGTATTTCATACTCAATCAATACCCAATGTTTTCCCAAGTTTTTAAAACTCATTTAAAAACTTCAAAAACTGTTACATTCTCTTCTCCATACACTACTACACATTACCACTACTCACTCATTACTCAAATACATTACTCATTTTACTACTCAAAAACTGCTACATTACACAATACAAAACTAGTTCAAGGTATAGGTAATTACCTTGTCTTACTAGTTTTCCTTCTTTTTCTTTTCTTCTCCTTCCTTCTTCTCTTCTTCTTCTTTGTTCTTCTTCACACAATGTAGAATACTACAACCACCATACCCATACACATTACCATTTAGCATTCATTTTTGCACTAACCCTAGAATTTAATGTTTTAGGGTTTGGGAAAGAGCATTACCTTCCAATGGATGAATGAAGTTCTTGACTAGCAAGAGAACAATATTCCTAGCCCAAGAAAGAGCCAAAATTGGCTGAAGCAACAAGGAACAAGACATTCAAAAACCCGAAAATCTTTATAATGCCAATGAGAGCTAGGAATGAAGGGTTTTCGAATTTCTTTTTACCTCAAGATGATAAGGAGGTGAAGGTGCTTCTAATGGTGGCCTTAAATCTTCAAATGGTGAATACCCATAAAATCAAAAATGAAGCTTTTGGATTTTTGAAAGGAGGGAAATGTTCTCCTTTGCAAGGGGATTCCAATGGTACTAATTTTGTAATTTTTGGAGCAAGGTTAATGGGTTAACAAGAGGAGAGAAGGAGGGAGTTGTGTGAGTTCTTCTAATTCTCCATGGCTGTCGCAAGGTAGAAGAAGAAGGGAGAAAAGAGAGAATAGAGAGGGGTGTACGTGAGGGGAAGAGGGGAGTGAGGAGAGAGAGTCTTGTTTTGCTTTCTTTATTTCCTTGTCTTTTAGCTAATAAGAGGGAAATAAAGAGAGTGGGGGAGAGGAGTCCATCGGCTACACACATACCCCTCTACAGATTTTTGCTTTTTATTTGCAAAGTGGACACACTAAGTTTGTTTATTTGCATTCTTACCCCACAACTTCTCGGTTGTTACAGTTTTTACTAACCGGTACCGTTTTCCGGAATTTTTCTCGTTTAATTAATTTTATTGGTTCCAAAGCTTCACTAATATTTATTAATGATTATTTAGTTGACCAAAACTGTTACGAGTCTATTTGACCCGCTTAAAGTCACGTTTTCCCGGTTTCCTCGAAAAACGCGCTTTAAGGTTCGTTTATGCATTTAACCCATTTTAAAGGTCCGTTTTCTTCGGGATTTGTTCCCTTGTATTTATTTAGTGTAATTAAGCTTTTAAAAATATAATTAGCCTAATTAATCACTGTTTTTAATTACGGGTATTTCATCAATACCATATATAGACATTGAAGTTTTTTTTTCTTTACCACTATAAAGTCTAGAATATTGACTTTATGTTGATGACTGCAAATTCTAAAAATTTGATTGTATTTTCATAAGAATGATTGCAAAATAAAAAAATCTGACTGCAAACTCTCCGAGATAGCGAAAAAGGGGGGTGGAGACCAAATAGTTAACTGATTTAGTATCTAAATTTATTTCGAATACCATAATAAATGACTGACTTTTGGTTGGTTTGTGATGAACAATTTACAGGGTGAAAAATTTAACGGTCACTACACAAATAATCTTAACAAGTAAAAGTAGTGGAAATTGAACAACCAATTGATTTAGTACCTTAACTTTTTTTCCAATATCATTCTAAATTGTTCTTGGATTGATTTTGGTGATCTATTGAAGTAACTAAGTTACCACACTAATAATCTAAGCTGAGTATTCTATATAATTAATACACCTTTAATAATACAAACCAATACTATATTACCGGAACATCTTAAGTTTGATATATTATAAGGACAGAAATGCATTTAGGAGTGGCAACTTACTTTGACCCAACCTGAAGACCAGACCCAAAATTGGCCCACAACTTACGGGTTTGGGTTAAGATTTTGACCAGTTAAATTTGAGCTACCCTTTATTTTTTTTGGGTCGGTCCGATCGGACATGGGTTAAAAGTTCTAACCCGAATTCAACTTGACTCATTGTTTATATTTTATTAAAGAAAAAAAAAATAAGTACACATATACGAGTATGTCACTTAGAGCATGATTATCAGAGAACCAATATTTTGGGTCTTAATACTTTCTTTCCTGATTCTCTCTCCGTCACATCATTTTAAGAGTTATGTCTATTTTTACCAACACCAGAGAACCCATTCATTTGATTCTTAACTCTCTAAATTTACCATGTCATTTCACTTTTCTCTTTTTAATCATTAAATAAAAATAAACATTAATCTTTAATTACTATACTACACTACTATTGTCAATAATACATAAAATAATCTTAACGTACTATTTATTTATGATTAAATTTTATTATATTTTTTAAACAATCGATGACAAAGTCAGAAGAAAGATTGTGAGGGCCCTAGGCATCAGTAGACGCCACCTTCTCTCAAGTGGCTAGGGTGGCCGCAAGTTGGTTGGTGACAAGAAGGTCGTAGTCCCTAGTCCCTTTGATTTCGAGTTTTTTCTGCTTAATTATGTCTTGTGTCTTTTGTAAAAACGATAACAAGATTTTTGAAACTCCTTTTGGATTGGTGAGAGAGAGAAACGTTTGTAGATATCTATGATCAAGCGCGCGTTAGGGGTGAGCTTTACGTTTGAGATGGAAAGGGAAATCCGGTGAGGGAGGAGAAACGGTCGCTGAATACTTGACTTTCTGTTTTGTCTGCTCATTCAATTGACCTGTAATATTATTACGTGTGGAAGGAGCCACCGTAGAGCGGCCGTACTATAGAAATTATATTCTCATCCTAAAATAAAAGTAACAGAACGAATACCCAGCTCTTACACCAGGGTATAATATGGCATTTGACATGTGTCAAAAATCTATTGGAGAAGAAATGAAAGGAATAAAATGGAAAGAAAAAAAAAATGTGCAGGGGGCTGAATGTGGTAGGAGAGAGAAATTATATTTTTTTTTCAAGATGTACTTCCAAAATAAAGTGCAACAATAAAAAAATCATACCATTATTCATCCTTTTTCGTGCTCTTCAAAACAAGATGCATCAGGGATATGTTTTAGTAAAGTCTGAAATTTTATATTTTTTAGAATGAGTACATATTAGGTATTTTAAAAGTGAATCTTATTCATTAGCAAAATGAATCTTCTTTATAATAAATGAACCTTATTCATTAACAAAATGAATCTTACCCCAAACACTATAAAAACAACGCTAGGAAAGTTAAAAACATCGAAGGCATTTTATGGTTTGTAGTGCAGGGTTTAGGGTCTAACGACCCTTAACCCTAAACCACAATCCTAAACCTGTCGAGTTAGTAATGACAATATAAGTGTACTAAGTTATATAAACCAAAAAGATTACCCTACCCAACAAAAATATAAAACCTAAAGTAAAACAAAAACACCCTAGGTCAAAACTATAAAAGGTAAGTATAAATGTAGTGCAGGGTTTAGGGTACCACAAATCCTAAAAACCTATCGAGTTTGTAACGACGATATAAAGTGTAGAACCAATGCCAAAAGATTACCTTACCTCCTAAACACTTTAAAACCACCCTAGAATGCTAAAAATGTCGAAGGCATTTTTAGGGTTTGTAGTGCAGGACCCTAAACCATAAACCACAAACCCTAAAAATTTGTCGAGTCTATAACGACGATATAAAGTGTAGAACCAATGCCAAAAAAGATTTCCCTAGCCCTCAAACCCCTAGGGTTTGTAGTGTAGGGTTAAGGTTCACTTTTAAAAACACACACAAAGGATTCACATTGTTTTATATGAAATGTTCGCTTTTCTAAACATAAGATTCACTTTTTTTAAGCGAATGATTCACTTTCAATAAATGAAAGGTTCATACTATTCTCGCATAAGTTTGTGGTAGGATTAATTTTTACTATTATTAAACAAAATATTCACTTTTCTTAAACCATTGATGCACCTTTAAAATCCTTTGATTCACTTTTCTTAAACCTCCAATTCACTTTTCTTAAACCTCCGATTCACTTTCTTAAATCTCTTATTCACTTGAGTTAACAATCGCTATTTACGAGAATCCCTTTTTCTTAAACCTCAAATTCACTTTTCTTAAAACCATGATTCACTTTATAAAACCTCTGATTCACATTTCTTAAACCTCTTAATCACTTTGGTTAAACAATCTATGCTTACGAGATTCGCTCTTCTTATTACTCTGATTCACTTTGTAACAACTTGTGATTCATTTTTTAACAATCTTTGATTCACTTTTCTAAAACCTCTGATTCACACTAGTCAAACAATCAGAATCACTTTAGTTAAACAATCTCTGTTTATGAGATTCACTTTTTTTAAACATCTTATTCATCTTTAAGAAACTCTTGACTAACTTTTTAACAACCTTTGATTCACTTTTCTTAAACTCAAGATTCACAATGAATCTTAACATATGTACATATAAAAAAATTAAAATTTATCAAAACATATTTATGTTTGGTCTTATTTTGAAAAAAAATTATGTTATTTAAACTTATATCTAATAAACTATAACATTTTAAAATTTTACAAAAATATAAAACACAAAAGATAAAAATAGGTGTCATCTTAGGTGTCAACCGCCTCTGGTTCGAATTTCCGAAAAGTAAAATGATTAAACGAACAGTAGGAAATAAAAAAATTCCAATTTTTATTTCTTAATCCCTTCAAAAATCACATTGTGCTGGCTGGTTTAGATAAACCTCCTCAACCCACCCCTGAATAGTCTTACCGAAGGCTTCTATTTTTTGGGCTGGAACTATGAATAAAGGTCTAATAACTAAGTCCAATAAGTGTAACGGCCCTAGCCCATTTAATAGAATCCCTGACATGAGAAAAAGGGAAAGTATATAATTTCTCCGGCGCACTTCCATTCCATTCATCTGCATCAGTTCAACCCAACGTAGGAGAATAGACCGTGGAGAGTGAGAAGTGCTGGAGTCTGGAGGGAATAGAAGCAGGTCTCAGGCTCCTGGGAGTTGACAAGGTTCGCGCTATTCTTTTATCTCCTCAGATTATTTTCTACTTCCTGTCTTGTGACCGTTTACAGTTTTATTAGCCAGACTAGACAGTTTGTTTTTGCCGCTTTAATTCATTCGGCTCTTTTTGCCCTTCATGGCCCTTGCGCGTAATTTTTACTTCCTTTTGCGCCATTAGGACGGACATAACCGAACAACGGTGTTCCAGATCCAGTTAGTTCTCTCCTCCTATCCTACCTTCTCGGTATTTCTCGTTCTTATTCAAGAATCCAGATTACGATTCCTCTTCCTCAATTTTTTAAACCTTGATCTACGAAATGCAGAGAGAGATGAGCTAGGGTTTGTTGCTGAAGAGAAGGAAGCATTCAGTCCATTTCAAGGTTTTGTTTTGTAGCTTCTGGTTTGAATTTTTTCGTCTTTTAGGTTCTGAATTGTTCGTGAATATATCAAATTTCACTTAATGAATCCATCGAGGACCATAGGGGTCCCATCCCCTCTTGGAAACCCAGGGCTGGCTTCGCAAAGCCAAGCACTACCGGGTCTCAATTCCCCGACCAAACTCAAGCGTCCGATGATCAAGGGAGGTCCCGTATTGTCCCAGACAGCCCCTCAGCAAACCCAGCCACAGGCAGCTTATGCGCAGTTTCAAGGGCAACATCCAATCTCCACAAACCCCACCCTCGTACCCAACAACCAAAACCCAACCCCAAACCACCGCTGCTGCCCAACAACACAAAACCCCAAACACCGCTGCTGCCCAACACCCAAAACCCCAAAGCACCGCTGCTGCTACTCCTGTCCCTGGATCTTCACCCACTCCACCTTCATCCTCTGGCGGCAGCGCTCGTAGGTCGCAACAGAGACCTCCCAATAAACATTCTGGTGCTTCAAATGCCAGCTCAGGCTCACCAATGAAGACCATGGAGCTGGCACCTGCTCCTAGGAAGAGAAAGAAGAAAGTTCAGGAGATGACGATTCCAGATAAAGTGAGTTCCCTTTTACCCGAGTGTGAGCTCTACACTCGGTTGCTTAAACTTGAGAAGAGGATAGATTGTTGTCTGTCGAGGAAGAAAACGGACATCCTTGAATATCTCAGGAACCCACCTCATTTCAGAAAAACTCTTAGGATATATGTTTTCAACACTTGTGATAATCAGAATCAGATGGATGTCGATGAAAGTAGTGAGAAGCATGAGAAGGAATCAGCACCACCACCTTCATGGACACTTAAGATAATCGGGAAGATTGTGGAAGATGGAGGAGCTGAAGTTAACCACTCCACTACCCTTGGTGATGAGGCTGTTGATAGTCCGCATCATCACAACTACCCCAAATTCTCCTCCTTTTTCAAGAGAATTACCATATACTTGGACCAAAGTCTTTACCCTGATGACCATGTTATCACGTGGGAGAAATCTCGCTCGCAAGCTCTCCGAGAAGGGTTTAAAGTGAAAAGAAATGGGAATAAAGAATTCGCAGCCATTATAAGACTTGAGATGAACCACACACCCGAGAGGTTCAAATTATCACCTGCTCTTACACAGGTCCTGGGAATGGAAGTGGAGACTAAACCCAGAGTCTTAAACGCTCTATGGCAGTACATAAAGAACAAGAAGCTGCAAGATCTAAATGACCCATCCTATTTCACTTGTGATGCTCCCCTTAGGAAAGTGTTTTTTGATGATAAGGTCAGGTTCGCAGTTGCATCGCTGAAGCTCTCTCAGCATTTAACCCCACTGCAGCCTATACAGATTCAACATGAAATAAAGCTCTCTGCTGGGCCGTGTGGAAGTACATGTTATGAAGTTGTCGTTGATGTCCCTTACCCTTCTGTGGAGAAGGATATGTCTAACTGTCTGGCTAGTGTGGAGGATCAGAAGGAGATTGATGCTTATGATCAGACAATTGTTGCTGCTGTAAAGAAGTTAGGTGAGCGTAGTAAGAGACGGGCGTTCTTTCTCGGGTTCAGCAAATCTCCGGCTGAGTTCATTAACGTGTTGATCGGTTCACAGAATAGGGATTTGAAAACTATTGCGGGTGATGCGAGTTTGAACACTGAGAAGGAGCAATCATCTGAGTTTTTCAATCAATCATGGTAAGGCCAGGCCAGGCCAGGCCAGGCCAGGCAGCCTCTTTCTTCCGTCTGTTGTTTATTATCTTTTGGCATTCTGCTGCAGCTTGTTATGTTTTCATCTTTTGATGTGTTGGAATTTGATAACTGTATAGAAGCTGTAGCAATATTTCATGGTCCAAGAGTATCTTCTACATAATAGGTGGTTTCATTGTACTAAATTTTGAGAGCATTAATGGTGTATTAGTCAAGGGGGCCAATACTACTAGTGAGCAATCCTGATATGAATGTCCTTAGTACTGAAAAAATAGTTTGAAAAAGTTAGTTACCTCTAAAAACAAACTTGTTTTTGTTTGTACAGGACTGAAGATGCTGTGGTCCAGTATCTGAATCGTAAGCCCAGTATGGGGGGAGCCAATTCTGGTAGGAGCAATGCAGGTGCAGCACAATGAAGGAATCCCTGGCCTGACCTGTTATAAATAATGTGGTATTAGTGACATGGCTGCAATTCATTTATGATTGATTTTTATAGAGGCGGTTCAAAGTGGTGGTTTTTGTAAAGCTAGCTTAAATTAGGATCCGCGTTTACCTGTAACACGTAAATGGTTAAATATTATGATTTCTTCGTTTGAATTAATCAAAATGAGTTTGATCCAGGGAAATATATGAAGGTTGAAATTCTTTCCCGAGTGTCATTCCTAATGATGCATTGTGTATAATAACGATTAATTCACAGGAGACTTGATATGGGGATACTGCTGAAAGTATATGTGATTCTTGCCCAGGATAATGAGAATATGTTGGTGTTCGGTCAGAATGGCAGTAGTGTTAGGTTCAAGGATCAAATATCTTCGATGAGTAGGAGGATTCTCAAGGCAGCAGGTAGGATTATCCGTGAGATGTAACTGTCACTAGTTCTTGGCTTATGCTGAAATTCGATGATGTCAATTATCACAGTGCTAAGAAAGGCATTCATTCTGCCAAATGATTTTGGCAGTGGCACTTTTGCTCATAAGCACTTTTTGTTCAGAGATCAGATAAGTAATTGTTATCCGAGAGATGCAATTGTCACAGTTGGCTATTTGTTATTAATAACGCTAATCGATTTGGCCAGTGCACCTTTGATCATAAGCACTTTTGATGACAACGACAGCAGATTATAGCATGGTCAGCTTACTTATCGATTTCGCAGCAGCTATACCCATGTTGTTCAGGAGCGTACATTCATATTCTCACTAACACATGGAGACAGAGGCAGAGAAAGATGAAAACAGTTAACAGTTGGTATTTGCAATGATATTCTAATTCCAATCGGGAAGATATGTGACCATCAAAACCAAAATCAATCCTATTCTGACAAGAACCAGGGAGATGATTCCCTATCCCTTTCCAAAATGATACTACTATATGAGTTCCTTTTTTCCTTCCAGTATAATAACACTATAGATTATATAATTAACTTGGGCATAGCGCCAATACAATCGATCAATCTTTCCCCGGCAACTTAAACCAGCCACATCTCCCTCCCGTCTACACTACTTGGCACTCCGAAGACGAGCAATGAGTTCATCCTGAATCAATACAAAAAGACCTTTTATCAATAAGCAAATCATTATGATAATAAAATAGCATAGAGCTCCTACTTGAATGAGGCCCAGCTTTTACACTGATACTTTAACCAGCTGAACAATATACTACATTAATCTACCACAATTTACCTTTTTGCCTTTCGTTGAAAGACCTTTCTCCTTTAGAAGAGCACGTAGTTTCTCCACTGTAAACCTTGGGTAGTTGTCCCTGCCCGATTCTGAACCATCTATATACATTACATACATGGTAGCAACTAAACATGAGATAGAATAATGGCTTTAGTTGAATGTCACAAACAGCAGCTGTCAGTTTGCACCATCATTATTCATGGCGACCACAATTTTTTTCAGTAAATTTCTTAGCGTAATAAGGGACTCAATCCAAGCAAAAGACCCGTAGTACTTCAACAGATATGAAAATTATGCTTAAAGCCTACCTAGAATACACAGTTTGGATCGTTAATTGAAGGGAGCTAAACTGTATGAATTTTCTCTAAAAGCTTCCTTTTTCAAATTTTTCTATATGTAAGAAAAACAAGTGTAAATCTAAACATGGTATGATAATCCTGAGCGCTTTAAAAATATTCAGTCAAGTAGATTACAGAGTACAAACCCCTAATCAGAAGAATATGTAACACCAAGGATAGGACTGGTTATTAGTATTACAATTTACAAGAGAAGTCAACAAGAGGTTACAAAATTAACTTGCCAAAGGGATTATTTAAAAACAAAGATGATTATCCAGCAGAGTGATTACCTCTTGAGGAACCAATTTGACTAGTACTGGTTATAGCAGCTCTCTTGGCTGAAGCCCTCCCATCACCTGCTCCTTCAGATATTCTAGAAAGAAATAGAATAAACATATATGAAAGCCAAGAGATATATACAGACAGGTTCTTGATTCAAAATAGGAGTCTTTCGTTTGAGATATAGATGAGTATACTATATACAACACAGTTCAAGTCTACTACTACCTCACAAAAACTGTGTACACAAGGAGAAGTCCAATTGCTATTCAACATAAGGCACAAAACCTTTGTTGAAGATCAAACATCATACAGCTAATACTATCTTGTTTCAAATATGTTAAACAGCCACATCTTTTGATCATACCCAGTGCTAGTACGTCAGTGACAGGCTCAAATGCAAACATCATTCCACTCAAAAGCATGATTGAGAACCATCATCATGGTTTAGGCTTTCCACATCAGCAAAGACAGATCACCAGATACCTAGTTGAGAGTTGAGACACTCATCTAGCCATTGAGTTTAAGTCCTATTTACCATGCAATCTTTACCGATAGAAGTCATGGTTAAGGATTTCACATTCTAGAAATTCATTGTGAATCAGCCTTTTTCTAACAAAGGGTGAGCTGGGCAAGCGGTATGGTTAAAAAATTTACTTTCTAGTTTCTAATATTATGGCTAAATTCTGTCTTTGAGAATCAGCCTCTTCCTAACAAAGGGTAAGCCTACAATCATCCAATCCCTTAAGATCTATCTTAACCAAGATATAATTGGTGAGAAAGCCATATTCAAGAATGATATGGCCAAAATATGTGTGTGTGTGGTGTGTGTGTGTGTGTGTGTGTGGGGGGGGGGGGGGGGGGGGGGGGGGGATCAGCGGAAACAGAAATATTACAATAGAAAACACATGTTTACAGTTGAGTATATAGTCAGGATCAATCTCAATCAGAACAATACATAGCAGGGACACATACCTCTTTCGCGAACCCTCAGCTGATACAGCAGCTTTTCCTTCACTCTTTTGCTTCTTCAGTGTTAGGGATCTAATCAATATGTTCACCTGATCCGTCTTTATCACTTGGTTCTCTGGACAACATTGGCATAACACCATAAAAATCTCTATAACAAAAGCTATTTGCAGTATCCACAAAACTATTATGAGGGACGTTAATGAATAATTGTTCACAACTGGTATGTCTGTGAAGGGTGATGGGTCGGCAAATAATAAAGTGAGGACTGATTAATTTAGCAAGGAACATTGTATAGCACCAAATAGAAGGTTGAAATCAAATGTACGTACAGAGACATAAGATGTCAAGGCTGGGAAGATTCTACTTAAAGCGTAAAGATTATCCAAGGAAAACTAGTAAGGAACAGAATATATAGATAAGAAGCTTCACACGGTAATAAGGCTCATCAATCAGCCTTTTCCACTTTAAGACTCAAAAGATTACACAAACTAGACTTGTGACCTAAGAATAAAAGACAACTGCAAAGTATAGTACATTTTAGAGAAATTATACAACTTTTACAAGTCAAGTGAATTAAAACAGCATCTCAATCAATTCAAACACAGATCATCATTTGTAATGCCTAATCATCTAACTGAGAAGCAGGAACAAGTACAACACAGTAAGGATATAAGAACCTACCGGGAGGTGATGTCTCATGCTCGCATACATAAACTCGCATCCGACCCTGCATTATTCATATAGGCTTAAAATTATAACTTATAAGTTAAGTCTGCAATTTAATGGTATGATAGGCCTAAAAGACAAACAATACACTTTATGCTTTGACATGTATGAGACCGACCAGGATCTTGAATTGAATCACAGGAATTCTAAACCCTGCCTAAGAGCTTTTCCACGATCTGATCAGGTAGTCATTGCTGAAAGACCCTAAAATACAGCACACTAAGATTTCATTTCCTTTAGCCACCCAGTACACTCCAAAATCAATTTAAAGTAGCCCTCATAAACCAATTAACCCAAATCTGACTCCCACATCAGTTCTAGGTGTGAATATGTATTACAGTCACACAATTACCAAATGAACCCCCCAAACCAATGATGACACATTGTCAATTAATACAACTAAAGAGTTAGGAATGAGTTTCCAAATTCTTTCGTAGAAAACCAACAACTTGAGACATTCAGTCGGAAGGGCCAGAGAGTCAGAGACAACCCAATCAAAATTGCAATATGCTTGTAAACCGACTAGGGTTTACAAGGAAAACAAAGATCCATCATTCTATCACGCAGATATGCAAATTGATGCAACTAAATGTAATCACAAGCCCCTAGCAACGATAAGAGCTTTTACATTTCTTTTCTCTAAGTAGGGATTGGATACTCAAGTGAGATTGTTAAGAGTAACGAGAGATGGCGGGAGAAAGGTAAATCACCAAATACGAAGACGGCGTGGAAGTTGACAGGAAGCCGCGCGATGGAAGATTAGTGAGAAGCTTGGAAGCACCAGTAGTGCCGCTGTCACTGCAACCCGCATCCTTGACAGATAATTCCTCTTCCATGGGTGCTGCGCACGAAGAAGAGATGAACCCGGTAGTAGTCAAATAAAGTTTCACTGGCGCTGAATTCTTTCTTGAATGCGCCCTCTGTTCAATAATCACCCCTAGTCCGCTGTTACTGGCTCTTTATTACGGTAAGTAAATTTTACAGTTTTACGCGGTAGACGTTCGGGCGGCATAAGATAGCTTGGCGGTCAAATTTCCATTTCTTTTGGTGGCAGTCAACTTTTTGATTAATTGTGACACTACTCATTGATCCTTTATTTGGAAAATATTGATTGGTTCATTTCTTTCTCCTACTAAAAACTTTACTAGACTTGTCTTATAACATGAAGGGTTACTTATATTTTCTTAACTCAGACATGGACAATGTTCCAATTAATTCTTAGGTCTGTTTGATATGGTTTTTTTGTGGTTGTTTTCAGGGGCGGAGCCAGAAGTAGAAGTTGAGGGGGCAAAAACAGAATTATAAAAAGTTAGGAGGGTCTTTATTAAATTTTTCTAAAAAAAAAATTTACACTATAATTTTATGTAATTTAACAAAGTTAGGGGATGTTTTGCTCCCTCCGGACCACCCTTGTCTCCGCCATTGGTTGTTTTGTAGTTGTTTTGGTCTGGTTGTTTGTGGTGTTTTGCTGGTTGTTTTGTGCTGGCTGTTCTGTGGTTGTTTTGAAAACTAGTGTTCGGCATGTGGCAGTTTCGTTTGACGTATTTAAATAAGTTAATCACGTGCAATGTGTTTATCATTTTCTGTGTTACAATTAAAAATTTTGTATTACATTTTAAAACAACTTTTTGTTAAGATGAAAATAAAGAAATTACTAGCAAATATAGGGATTAGTATATACATAATTTATTAATTACGAAAACAACAAATTTTTATTACAATCAATTTTTGTTAACATTTATATTAAGGTCTATATAAATAACTTCACTATTATCAACCATAATTCTATCAATGGATAACAACAATTGTAACTATACTTAGTTTAACACACCACGCTACTTGTTCACATTTGAATAAAAGGAAAATATAATAATTAATTAGTGAACTTTATTAATGTTTACAGCATAAAAAATACAATTAGTTGTTAAAAATATGACCTATATATTACTATATGTACATATAATTAAATATTCATATTTATACCTTATTTTAGCAATATAGTCAAAAGTAAAATGGATTATTATGTCATTCTTAGTAATCATGTATCCCTTTTATCCATAATACAAAATTTTTTTAGTTTTTTTATTACAGATTCTATAAATTAGAAAATATTAGAATTACTCAAAATAATTTTTAGTTTAAGTTTTTAGAAAAACGCTACTAGTTTAAAACTATTATTCTATATTATTGTCATTCACTTATAATTTAGTATACCAATCTTTATAAATAAACTAAAAATAAAAAAGGGAAAAGAAATTTTTTTATATATTAATTTATATATTTCAATTTTAATTTAATTTTTGTGTCAAATTTAATATATAATATCATTTTTAAAATATAATTATAACTATTGAAAATTCAAATTAATTTATTAAAAATTAATTAATATTATTAAAATATTCTCACCCCTAATTACAGTTTTTTGGTCCCGCCTCTATTTACGGTATTAATTCTCTTTGCAGCATAAATTGCTGACTGTTTTGTGGTTGTTTTGTGCTGGTATAATTATGGTTATTTTGAAAATTGTTGTTCGGCAGTGGTGTTTTTGGCATTTTTGTCAAAAATGTCAAACTCAAAAATACCACATTTATACCACAAAAGAGACAACACCAAACGGAACCTTAACCCTAGTCATATACAAAGTATATTTGGAGCTTATTTTGTGTCACTGTAACAATGTTCATAAAAATTCTTAACCCTAACCATTCAGATTTATAAGGGAGCTTACTTTATGGCATAGTAAATGTCACTCAAGAATCGGATTATCAAAGTATTATTGTGCGCCATATCAAGATTTTCCTAATTGCACTTGTTGCATTTGGCTTGTTTGGAAGGGGACGATTAAACGATTAATTCATGTTATCATAGGCTAGCAACAATGTCATAACTACTGATTCTTCATCTGTTTGGAATGAAAGACATGTATGTATTATTAAGTCAAACCATCAATACTATATACACATCTATAAGCACATGTTGTAAATCTTCCTCAGAATCCTATTATGTTTAACATTAAACATATAATTTCCCCCGTCTTATCAACACATTTCAACATTCATCTTACCCCTACAAAAAGGTATATTTCTAAGCTTGGACATTAACTTTCTAAAATTATTGGTATCTACAAGCATCTTCTTAGTTACAATGACCTTATGCAATCGAGCAACGTCCAACCAATATGGCATTACTTAGTTAGACACTTGCAGGGAAATAAGCAATCTAAGAACAAGTAGTATTATCTATAATAGTTCATTACATAAGTCAGATTTCAATTCGATATATTTCCCATGTGCAGGAGCCCATG
Source organism: Limonium bicolor (assembly GCA_023374045.1). Classification (NCBI taxonomy): domain Eukaryota; kingdom Viridiplantae; phylum Streptophyta; class Magnoliopsida; order Caryophyllales; family Plumbaginaceae; genus Limonium; species Limonium bicolor. The sequence continues at coordinate 489,311,248 of CM041776.1, forward strand.
TTTATTAGTCACTCTATTCATTGCAACCAACCACTAGAAGAAGGAAATTTTAGGACAATATGGTTTCATACCACATCCTTCCCACCCGGTGATGTGTACAAAGTATACAACCTTTGAACATTTTTGGTGTGAATATTAGAGACAATTTGAATAATTTGATTCTTCATTCTTTTTGTCACAATTTGATCCAGGAAATTTTTAAGGGGGCTGGGAATTTTTTCAAACTGTTAATTATTATTTTAATTTAATTTATCCTTTTTAAATTAATAAAAAAAATTCAATATTTATAATTATATTTTAAAACTTGATATTATATATATAGTTTGAATATACATTTAAATTAAAATTTACATATATAATAAAAACATTTTTTTACCTTTTTTATTTCTTGTTTTAAAAAAAGGTATACAAAATTATAGTTAATGCCAATAATATAAAACAATAGTTCTAAGCTAGTAGTTGTTTAAAAAAACTTCTTCTAAATATTATTTTGAGTAATTCTAATATTATTTTAATTTTCAAAATTTGTAATAAAAAACTAAAAACACTTGTATTATGGATAGAAGGGGTACATAATTTCTAAGAGTAGCATGATAATCATTTTTCCTTTAGACTATATTGCTAAAATAAAAATATTAAGAATTTTCTTATCAACATAGACTAAAAATGATTTTTAACAATATAATTCTGAAATTTTTAACAATATAATTCTGAAAAAAATTTACATTTTAATAGAAATAAATTTAATAATAAATAGAATCTGACATAATATTTTATAAAATATTATGAGGACGTACAAATACTTATCAACATAAATAAACTATATAACAAAAAACTAAGCATTTATAGATTTTTAACTAACTTATCAAATATTAGCATCTTTGAACTAATAACTACATCTTCATCTTGACAGTGCCAAAGTACTACTAATTAAGGTGTGGATCATATTGGTCATCACAACTTTGTTTCATGATTACAACTTTATGAACCAAAAACCTTTTTACTCTTTTGGCTTGTCTGTGATGTCCTAAGAGACACACGACACCTTTTACCCACATCACCACTGCTACACAAACCCTTCTAAACACATTTTCAATTTTATTAACCACTATTTTACCAGAACCAAAAAACCTGCCCATAATTTATGGATGTTGGTAAGTCACATGAATCAACTGGAATAAATATCTCGATAGACAGCATAGAGGTTGGCACCGTAGGGAATAAAATTGGAGAAAGATTACCAAGATAACATGGGACAACAAGTCCTAACTTTGCCAAAATGGAGACAATAGAGAGCTCATCCATATAATCATATTATTTTTACTATCACAAACTAGACCATCCACCAAATAACTAGAGATGTTTACTTAATTTCTCATTGCTTATATCCGTTATTAAGCTAAAACTGTACGTGAAGCTCTGACTCATTCACATTTTGACAAATGCAATGCATGATGAGTTAAATAAACTTAAGAAATGGGCTAAGGCATGTTCATCAATCTGTTACAAGTACTAAGTGGGAAACAAAGTTAAGTGGACATTACAATTACTAAGAACATAACAGTGTACTTGTGTAACACTACATACTATCAAAAAGGCAAGACTATATATGATGAAACATTTGCACTCATTGCAATATTGGAAGCAATTTGAGTACTCTCATTTCTTTGCAACCTTTAACAACTTCAAATCAATCTAAATAAATGTTGAAAATATCCTTCTAAAATGGATATCTCAAAGATCGAGTCTTCATAAGGTAACCACTCGGATTCTAAGATTTAAGGTTCGACAGTTGCAGACACTAGCTGCTAGAATAATACAAAAGGAAAAACGGAAAAGTGTTAAATAAGTTGTTAGATAATTGATCATCAAACGGACCATTGGTATATCTTAAGCACATCTACAAGCTCGACAAAGTATAGTTTGAGACAATCTTCAAGGAGTTGATATGAAATGTTATGATCATGGATTTGCGAATGACTCAAACCGAAATATATATATTTTGGGTCAGCTAATGAGAACACGTACGTGCTTAAGTCTGCAGAGCTTATGATAAACAAGTTCATCATGAACTCTCTACGAGGAATAAACGAATTTTTTAATTTTCAAGAGCTACATGATAAGAATGGAGATTTTCAAGAGCAACGAAATGACAATAAAGTAAAAAACTTGTCAATAAAAGTATTTCAAAATAAAGCTTTTGAAAAAGTATGCACTTTAAAAGACTAACGCGTATCATCCCAACTTGCATTTTTTTTCTACTTGAACATTTCTGACTTCAATATATAATACATAAGTTTAAATAATTTTATAAATCTAAATTTAACAATGTATAATTTATTAAGTAAGAAATCTATAGTTAAATGTATGGAATCATTTTATCTTGTAAGTTAAACATTAAAATTAGAAAATTAACAATATGAGGGTGGAAATGTTGTTGATCACAAGCTTCTCTACCAAGGTATGATTGTCTCTCGAGTGTCATTTCTCAAATAATGAAACTTAAAAAGTTAGGTGTTTATTTAGGGCAGGGGGATTGGCTTGGGACTTGGTATCATAAGGACATCCACAATGGTTATGGGTTTCTTAACATTTTTCTATATGTGTCATATCATCATAAAATATTATTTTAATTGTGTAAGCAACTTCGCTTATTTATTAATCTTACAATAAGGGGGTTTCTTAACTTTCTCACTCCTCTCATCTTTTTCTCCCCCCGGTAAAAGCAAAAGAAAAATTGTAAATATTTATTATTGTAGTAGATGCAGCGATCCAACCAATCTTAATTAATTTCTTTATGTTTCTTAAATTAGCAACAAGGAAAGAGAATGTGGGTGGATTCCACACCACTGCAGATCATTTTTTCATTTCTTTCTGACACTCTTGGGTGGAATCCACTCCACTGTGGAATGTGGATGCCCTAAGGAATTCAGATTTTTCTGGATTCATTTTCATTGGTGGAATGCATTATTTTATAATATAAATGATTAGTTGTTTTAGTTAATTGTTAATGATTAGTGTCTTGGGAAACCAAAAAGGTATTTCTGTCATAATTTTTTTACTATATTTAAATCTTTTCATGTTTTTTAATAGTACAAAAGTAATAATTATGGGGTAGCTTAATAGTCACGAGATATCTGGCATATGAGCGTAGAAGACATTAGTGCTTCAACATTGTGTTAAAAGTACTTGATATACTACTAGTTTGGTATTTCAGTGTGTACGTTTTGGGAAACTAAAAAGGTATTTCTGACATAAAAATGATTATATTAGAAAATTTCATATTTTTCGATATCGATGGCAAAAGTAATAATTATGGGGTAGCTTAATAGTCATCCGATTCCGTTATATAAGTGTAGAACATATTAGTGCTTAAAGATATATTGTTATGAGTACTTGAACTACTACTGATTTAGTTTTTTAGTGTGTACCTTTTGAAAAACTAAAAGGGCATTTTTGACATAAAAATTTTATCATGTTTTCCAATATTGTAGACGTAACAATGATGAGGCCGATAGTTTAATAGTCACGTGTATCTGGTACATGAGCGTGAAATACGTTAGTGCTTCAAGAGTTTGTTCTAAGTAATTGATCTACTACTAATTTAGTATTTCATTGTATACGTTTTAGGAAATAAAAAGATATTTTTTTATAAACTTTTAATATATTTACATCTTTTCACATTTTCCAATATTGCAGAGTAATAATTACGGGGCATCTAGTATATGAGTATAGACATGTTAGTGCTTCAAGATATCGTTATGAGTACTTGATCAACTACTAGTTTAGTATTTCAAGTTTATCAAATTGAATTGATGTTGTTGTAGTAGTTGAGTATAGGTTTACACAGTCATTCAAGTAGAATTCACTTAGTATTTGAAACGAAGACTAGTATTAATATTTACCCAATAAATGAATTTAACACAAACTAGTATACGAGTAAGGCTTTTGATGGTATACGTATAACAATAGAGTCGTATATCTTCATTTTCCACTGGACATAAAACTGAATTGAGGGATCCATAAACTCTTTGTATATCATTCTTAGAAATTGTTAGTGTCCTCAGACATTAACATGCTGGACTTGTCCCATTTTTAGTTCATGTAGAACCATTTCCGTGCACGTGGTCGTACAGCACGATCATGGATAGTTAGTAATGGACCAAATCCAGCCTTTTCTAGAGCTTGTTCCTTAATCAACCTCATAGGATCACTCTTCAGTCCCTGGATTAAGTCAATGAGGTAGGCAGTTGACCCTCGACAAGCTGACATAAACAGCTGCTGGTCATTTTCTTGTGCCAACTATTGTAAAAAAATGATAGTATATCCAAAATGGCATTCTAATTAGTAACATATAGTCAATCAAATACATGTAATATTCAAATATGTAATTTGTGAGAATTTGTATACTTAACACTATCACATTCGTGTACTTAATTTGTAAATATTCTTATACTTAACACTATCACATTCGTATACTTAACACTATCACATTGGTATATTTAATTTGTAAACATTTGTATAGTTTAACATTATCACATCCGTATACTTAATTTGTAAACATTCGTATACTTCACCCTATTACATTCATATACTTCACACTATTACATGCATATACTTAATTTGTAAACATTTGTATACTTACCACTATCACAAATTCGTATGTTAATGATCTGATCAGCCAAACACTATTTTTTGTACAAATATCTATACTTGTTATACAATAATTCTAATACCTTATTTTTTATTTAAAAGAAATTTAAGTATACAATCATATACTTCCTATACAAATATTTGTATACTTGAAATATGAATATTCATATGCTGTATGAATCAACAATCATTCACTTTAATAACTACATTCGAACACTTTATATTAACATTCATATCTTTTATATTATGCATTCCTATACTTACGCCTATAGACATATTAGCATTTCCAACCCACTGTTTAGTACACCAAAATACTTACCGTTGTCTTCCTTTTGGATTTGGTTTTCGCAATGTGTTGATCCAACTTCATTCTCACTTTCTGAGGCGTATAGATGTGTGACTAGGTTTTTGTAGTCGCTATGGAGCTGGTAGAACTGTGAGAAACAAAGCAAGAGTATGTTTCAGCAACAGGTAAAGCTTGCTCGCACCCAGGTAAAGCCACAGTTCATGAATGGGATAACCCTAAAAAAGAAATAGTAACATATAGTTGACATGATCTCACCCAGGATTTCCATGAAGGCAAAGCTTTCTTACAGGACTACCAGCAGGTTCAGATGCCTGAAATTAGCTAGCTTGTAGGACTACCAGAAGGCTTAATTGCCTGAAATTATCAACTAGCGGTCATCTGAATTGAGACTGGCAATCAATTTGGTGAATTTAGAAAACACCTAAATGTAATTGAGATGAGGTAGAGGATGAGCATAAGCTTTTCCTTCTTGAGCCTGTTGGTATATGTTGGTAATTTATTTGAGGTAGAGAAGTTCTTGAGTGTGTTGGTTGGTGAATTAATTTGAGAGAGATTGAAGGGAGAGAATGAGTGGTAAGAGTATGAAGGTAAAGAATTTCATTTTGGTAATTAAACAGGGAACTCTAAAAGTCCAGTAATTATCATAATCTATAGTATAGGTGTTAGTATAGCCTACAAAATAGGCCTGCTGTACATTAACTAATGTTGTTTTTCATTTAAAAAATATAAAGATGTCAGAAAAGTAACTGCTTAAACCTTGACCATTAGATTACTTATATCTTAGATCTAAATGACTAAATTGAACCTAGACAAATCAGGGACATGGAGTGTCCACATCCTAACCCAAATCTGTTAGGGGGCATTCGGGAATGAGAAAAAATAGTGTGTGCAAAGGATGAAACAATGAACAATCAATCCCCAACTGAAGTGGGTTGTGTGCTGCAAGGCTCAGCGAAGGACACATATGCGCGGCTCATGGTATTGGTAATGGATATGTCAAGTATGAAATGTAGTATGCATGTGCGTGTGTAACTGTGTATGACAGAATAAGACTATTACATTTCTTTTCTATTTGCATAATATATCCAGTCTTACTGTTGTTGTTATTTGTAACACCTCTACCGCTAATCCAGTCATTACCTCCTAATCCGTCTCAATTACCAATACCAATGCAACAAAAATTTACTACAAACGGTGGGTGATACAACGCCGTTAGTCACCCACGTGACTAACAAGGCCAAATCCAAATACAATATCGGTCTAATGAACTAGTATACCGAGTAATCAAATAACACTATTACATTTCATTCCTTAATCAAATCACAATACAACTACAAACCTCAATCAATTCTATACCGAGTCTCTACAATTTCAACTTGCCGATAACATTTAGGTCTTATAGTACAACCTTTACAATAATACAAAGGTTCCTAACCAACTACCCATGTTTGACCGCCATCCCCGTCCTACTCTCGAACGGTAATCGGCTCCAAAGTACCTGTAAGTAAAAACGGTGCCCCAAGGGGCTCAGCAAATTGCTGGTATGAAATTCATATACCCCGCGTGCTAATGGGGGTACGCCGACTACTTTGTCGAGAACATGGGATTCGTTTTAATACAACAATCATGCTCGCATTCAAAAGTATTCAAACAAGGAATGCAACAATGACTAACACAACAAGATTGTTTGTTAGTATTAACTTACTCTCAGGCCTTGAGGGTTCTACCTCACTAATGCCTTAATCACTTGTTCTTTATCTTACCCATTCTCTTGGGATTCTCTTACTCAATCTCTCTTAGGTTCGTGAACCCTACGAGTCTCAATCTCAACTCAAGTTCTACAATTCTCAATCCCCACTTTCTCAAGCTCAGTTCTCAAATTTCAAACTCAATTCTCAATTCTCAATTTCAACTCTCAAATTCTCTATTCTGATCTCCATTCTCAAATTCTCAAGTCTCAAATCTCGAATTCTCAAATCTTAATCTCAATTCTCAAAGGGACATCTTTTAAGTCATTACCCATGACCTCCGGGCAGAGTCATGCACAAGACTCACCACCGGGCTTACAAATTCTCGTCTTACTTCCCTGGCTACAACCCTACAACGGGTCTAGCATAATGGGAAGGTTCGACTATCAAACGAAACTATACACCTAGTTCCTCAAATTCACAAATGTCAGTTTCTCTACCGGACTACTCAATTTCCCAAATGCTCCTCTCTCGAAGTCATATCACAATCTCAAGGATTAGCCTAGAAGTATCACTCTCGATATCATCTAATAGCTTAGGGAATTTTCTCAATGTCTAGTATTCTCAGATTTAAGGGTTTCCCCAACTTATCGAATACTTGTATGTTCGGGACATTTTCTCATATTGGTCGGATCCTCATATTGTAGATCGACTATCTTTTAAAGGAGTTTGACGGTCCTTTATATCTCTTTTACTTCTCTCAAGAGTTCTTTTCTTTGAACTATCATCATCCTCTTATTAGAGGTTCATTATATCTTTCCCACTATTATTTGTTTCGTGGATTATTTCAATTCGGTTCTCTAACCGTCAGCGGGAGTTTACTGATCCCGTACACTCTCTCATGTTCTAGTGAGCTCATAAGTTTGCGTTATCGTTATTCTTGAATCGATAGTTTTCATGTGTTACAGCATTTTTGTTATTTTGCGAAACGACTCCTTCTACGAGTCACTAACCAATCGTTACTCAATTATGAGTCGGTCTATAACACTAAGTTAGGCCACACAATCATACAAGGATGGTTAGTACACACACCCTGCATCAAGACATACAATCAAAGCAATAGAACATTTTCATGCTTTTATCTTGATTAGGTCGGCACACAAGCAAACAACACACAAATCAGTGTAATCCCGATAGCATACAGAGCGTGAGAAAATCATACCTTACACCATGGGTTACTTTACCATGTCACCTTATGTTCCTTGGTTCTCACTTGATCCACTAATAACATTCCAATTGTTTCTATTAACATGAAGGCATTACGGTACGTAAATAACTACTACTCCCATACTTACCCCGTTATCCCATTAATCTTAGGTTTTCTCAAGTGTACTTTAGTTCTCAACTGCTTCATTCACTTCTCAACACTTGTTTACACATCTTAGGACATTTACATGTCACCAAATAATTCCTAAACATCATCTAAAACCAATACCAATCAATCCCCCATCTTTAGAAGCCTTTAAAACACTCACGGTGCATTTTTGGGGGTGGTCCGGGACTTGGTCCAACCCCTAAGTCCCGGACCAATTCAAGACTAAACTTTTGGTACAAAATTCATGGTGGTCCAGAACCTTATCCCTATCTTAAGTCCCGGACCAAACTGGGCATTGCACTCTCGGCATGATTTTTGATGTGGTTCGGGACCTTGTTCCTAACCTAGGTCCCAGACCCTGCTAAAAGCTGCTACTCTTTAAGTTTTTCATCTTCAAATCAACCCCTAATTCACACCTAATCTTTTCATAATCTTTCCACATGTTTCCAAACATGTTAAAACACCTTAAACACTTCTTAAACCTCTTTAACTCATTTCTCAAACTCATTATTCAACCTTGGTCAATTCTACCAATTTAAATTCCCATTTTTGCACTTATGCACACTAGTGCATGTCCAAACTTTCTCTTAACAGCTTACCTCTTGTTCTCACCCATTTTGATCATTCCAAATCCTTTCTAACCATTTGCAAATTCATTACTCAAGTTCGCTCCTTATTTTCGAAGTCTTACACACTAATTCTCTTCTAGCTATTCCAAGGTATTCTTATACCATTTTGTTACAGATTTTGCATATTCAAATATCTATTCTCTAACTACCATTTCAAGGTGATTAATCAATTCAACTCAACCCTATAAACACCTAGGTTCTCCCATTTATAAAGTCACCTAAAAACACTCCATTTATACCGAAATTTTGCCAAAACTCACCTATAATTCTAACATTGCCCAAATGCATAATTTCTCACCTAAATAAATTCCAACTAACCACATCCCTAGTGGATCCTACCAGCACACAAATTCCATTAAAAAATTCACCAATCACAATATAGCTCAACAATTCCAATTGCAATGGCACTTAGGCCCTTAAATCAACACAATTTCACAATTGCACTAAGAGAGTCTCAACTCTCTCTCTCTTCTAACAACCAAACACATCTTCTATCACAATTTGGTTCATTCTTTTAGTTTTCCCATCCCATAATTTCAAAACATATAGGATATACATTAAGGTAGATTTGATTACCTTAAATTCACAAGTTCTCTTTTTTAATTCTTTTCTTCTCCATTTCTCTTGACTTCAAAATCGGCCAAGGGGAAATTCAAATGCCAACACTCCAGCCCAACACCCAAGGAAATGCAATGAACAATAATTAAACTCTTAACCCCTTGGAATAACTCTAGAATTCAATGGAAGTGCTTAAAGCACAAAGATTAAGGTTTTACCTTTGGAGTTCTAGGATAGGTTTTCAACCTTGAACCAAAAGTAGTGTTCCACCAACATTGGGGAGTTGAACCAATGCTCAAACATGGAAGGAAAACAAGGTATTAAAAGGGGCAAAATCGGCCAAGCTAGGAAATGGAAGGAATGTGAGTTTTCTTGACTTTTCCTTACCTTAAATGAAAGAGGAGACTCCAAGCTTCAAGAAACTCTAGCTTTCTATTCAAATGGGGTTATACCCATGGATTTAAACTTCACCATTTTGGAATTTTGAAACGAGACAAATGTAGCCCTTGGTGAGAGGAACACAAATATGTGTTTTGTTTTTTATTTGGAGCATTTATGTGACTTGGGAAAGCTTGGAGGTGTAAGCTACCATGGAGGAGCTGGAAAATCTCATAGAGGAAGAAGAAGGGGGGTGCTGCCGGATGGAGAAGGAAGAAAGGGTGAGAGAAGAGAGAAATGAAAGGAGAGAGAGAGAGGGGGAGAGTACTTTTCTACTTTTTCACTTTTGACTTTTCTTCTCTTTTTTTTTTCTAACTAGTTATTAGTAGAGAGGGAAGGCTAATTACACATAAAAACTGTCCCCCACTATGTACATATGAGCTGGGGCATTTTTTGTCTATTACAAGAAACGCTCATTAATTTACCTGGTTTGGCACTATTCACTAACTGGGCCCGTTTTCCAGATTTGTCTCGTTTCTTTAACTTTAATGGCTCTTAAGCTTCCATTAATGTTTAATTATAGTTATTTGATTGACTATAATTTTTACGGGTCCATTTGACCACTCAAAGTCATGTTTTCGGGTTTTCTCGAAAAACGTGTTTTAAAGCTTCATTAGTGTTTTTAATCTATTTCATGGATCCGTTTTCTTCGGGAATTGTTCCCGTATATTAATTAGGCCTAACTAAGCCTTAGGAATCCATCTAGGATCCTAGTCGAGGTCACACACCTCCTAGAGTTACATAACACACAATTTTATGTTTTGTGCTTTTTACGCGTTTTCTCTTTCCTTTTGGCTTTATTTTCTTCACCAATACTCTTTAGGCACTATTAGGCCTCCAAATACCATATTAGAATAAGTTAATCACCATTTTTAAGTTCAGGGTATTTTAATCTACCCCCCTAAAGAACTTTGCCCTTATAGTTGGTGAATCTAATATCGTTAGTCACATAGGTTTTCTATGCTAAGGTCATAACCTTTATATAACCTGGAAGACTCCATAGGTCTGACTCGATGTATACGACACATCCACACAACATGTTACTGTATGCATAGCAATAAAAAATACTCATTTTCCTTCTCTCCATGGGGTCCATCCAAAGATAATTAAGGCACACCAGACCTCTCCCATATCGAGTGATCCCTCAGGTACCGGTCACGTTTGAACACTTACGCTTTCTGGTTCACGACCGTCATGACTTTGGGCACTTAAGCTTTCTGGCCCTACGGTTCCTTTGGTTCTAATCAAAACATTTGCACATCTAGAGATCCTCAGGCACTCACTAGTCAACCACACTGACACAGGACTTCTCTACGTCCAGTTGTCTTGGAAAAATACAAAACACACACTACCAACGTCCTACTGGTTACTTAGTACCATTGCTCGTCCGTTGTAGTGGTTTCAAAACTAATCAACACTCCCACCGGCTCACACACTAGCCTTACTTCCCCGGTTTCGACCCGATACCTGGTCTAGCATGGTGGGAAGGTTCAACTAGCACCCGTGGGAGCGGTTTCAAAACCGGTCCTCATTCTCAAGTTTGAAGAAAAATCTTTTTTGCCAAAATCAGTTGGAAATTCATTTTGAAAACTCAATATAACTCCAAATTCCAATTTATACTAGTTGCACCAACTCTTAGTGTGATTACTTGTGACCACTTATAGGGAGCTTCAAGAGTTATTTAACCCTAATGTGATCAACATCGGTGTTGAACTATCCTTTCACCCCAATTTGTGTTCGGTTTCCCTTGATCGCTAGCAAATCAAGTTCCACCTCCCACCTCAATTTCACACAAACAAATAGTCACTCATTATTTCATCTTCTATCTTTTTAATCTTTCTAGTCATAATCACAAAGCAATACATTTTTCAATTTATAGAATTCAATTCCTCACTTATTACTCATCTCATTAATTATTACTCCATTTATCTCCAAATACTTACCTAAGAAATTCAAAAGCATAACTCCAATTAATTTTTCTCTCCATCAATCATTCGCAAGTCAAATCAAATCAAGTCACCTAGGGAACTCAATTCCCACTAGGTTCAACATTGGTTTCATACCGATTTATACACATCATATACTATGTCTAATCTCAAATAGGCATATAATATCGGGGTTCTCATTCCCCTGGAGTTTCTCTACTCCTTTCCCTTTGTATACTCACACCGGATGCAGACGTTATATTGTGAGTGGTTAAACTGGTGTAAAATTAAAAGAAAAGAAATTAAAACTCAAATTAAACGTCGGGCTGCAAACAAATCCCGGTCGCAGTAGTATAGTGAAAAATGTAAGCAACCGGATGTCGAACCGTGGGACTAATGTACATATAATAGTACCTAAGCGTGTCACAAGAGGGGGGATTAATTGACTTGTAAAATAAATAAAAAGAAAGAATAAAATAAACTAAGTTGACAGATAAATAAAATGGAACTCTGGGTCAGGTTAATATAATCTGCATAATTAAGCTATCTCTACTGGTTTAATAATTTGGCAAGGTTCCTGTAATTATCTTAAGGACTAAGTCATAGCCTCATAAGAACTCGTTCACCTGTAATGCAAGGTTCTAATCAAGGTTCAAGCAAAAGCCTGCGAACGGCAGAGGAGTATTTGAGGAATTACATTTGCAACTGAATACTAACTTATTAAATCATAACAAGTTTCCTCCAATTTTACGTCTTAATTAACCTATCTATTTATCACCGGTCTGATCAAAATAGACTTAGGAAAGCAATTTAATAAACTCATGACATTTATTAAAAAGGTGCGAGATAACCTTTAAAACGTAACAAACTATATATAATTAAAACCAGTAAAAATAATGCATAATTAATACAAACACATAATAACCATTCCCAGAGTATACGTAAACTAGCCTAACATATTAAATAGATAGACAGAGACAAGAGTAATAGAAATCATCCGTAATCACTCCGGATCACTCTGCTATTTTGTATATGTAGGGCTAGAGGTGGATTTGGTGGACTGTAAAATAAATAAAATGGAGAAGGTGGGAGAAGAGAAATGAGATGGCGTGAGGTGTGGTGAAGTGGTCGTGGATGAATTGATGGTGGATGTGGATTATGGTCTGATAGATGGGTGAATACGTGTGTTTATATAGGGAAAGGAAGAAGAGCATATAAGGAACGCGTGAGGAATTTGATTGAGGCGGCAGATTGATTTCACTGATTGTTCATTTATTGCAGGGGACAGACAGCTGAAGACAGGCGTGAATTAAGGTAGGCGCTGCAAGTTGGAGACAGTGGACGAGTTGCAGAAGTCGGCGAAGGTAAGTTGCAGACGGCGCGCGAAGAAGAAAACTGTTCGCGTCTCAGATCTGGAATTTTACACGCGTCCGCGTGGTGTCCTCCTGCTTGTCCGCCTCGTTTGTAGGCGGTTGCATTGTGCGCGGTGTGTCTTGTCCGCCTGCGGTACCGCCTCAAAACAAGGCGGTTGTAATTGTTTCTTGCGCGCGCGAGTTCTTACTCACGTCCGCCTCCAAAACCGCCTCCATACCATGCGGTTGCAATATGTGTTGACCTATTTTCCTTCCAACTTTGACTGGCTCTAGTTTCTTCGTTTGGACTCCGTTTTCTGAGCCGTTTGCGTCTATGCGTTCGTCTCTTTGTCTACTTTACTCCCAGCTTGGTTTTCCTCATGTTAAACCAATAAATTTGTGAGATAAACAATAAAACATAAACTAGAGGAAAACTAACCGAAGTGGAGAAATGAGCAAGAAAAGTGCTAATATTATATATGAAATACACCTATAAATCATGCTCATTTGGACACTTATCACACCCCCACACTTATCTTTTTGCTTGTCCTCAAGCAAAATCACATACCCAAGTAAGTAGGGAATGCTCAATACTAACAAATATTATTATGAAGGGTAGGATAAACATGATCTTTTAAACTTATCGAGGAGTGTGAAAAATTAACTGCTGGTGGCATAGGTGTGCTCAGGGTAAAAATAAAATATAGAGTTTCGGGGTATGATCCAAGGTACTTCAATGTTTCTTTTGTTTAGGTGACTCTGAGAACTTTTACCATGGCCAACTTCTCTCAAGAATGGGCATTGAGGAGAAAACAAAAGGAAAAATAGATTCATGCATTTGTTTCACTTTTGCATAAGGGATGAGAAAATGTAGGCACAACGCCTTTGTATTTAAGAACACTCAACTCTCTTTGTCGGTTACCTATGGTGTCTCATGAGTCCCTTATTATTCTTTTCTTTTTTCTTTTTTTTTTTAACAGAAAAGTACCCCTTAGCAATCCCTAAGAGAGAAGACAGAAAGAAACCCTGAGCAATAAAATCCAACCATTTGCAGATTATTTGGTCACACCGCATATAAAATGCTCCTCAAAAGTAATCAAAATTTTAAAATTTGTACCATTTATCCTACAATTCATAATAGTATTTATTCTTAAAGAGAACAACCCACATATAAAGGGTCCATAATATTTGAATTGGACAAACGCAAGATAAGGAGAGAGATTAAACATTTAAGCACAAAATGTCACCGAAAAGGGCACACTCCCCCACACTTAAATTGAACAATGTCCTCATTGTTCACTAGAAAAACAAGGGAAGGTTTCAGAAGACCTTTTCGGTAAGTAGATAAAATAGAGATAACACAAAGATCACAAATAAACAATTAAGCACATAAACGCTCCTCTGCTGTTTTTATTAAAATAAAAGTAAAATTTAAGAAACTGGTACTCCCCTGATATTATTTTTGCTAGCGTTTATAGGAGTTCCCCCACACTTGAGCTTCAACCTCAAGTAGCGTAGCTTGGTTGCGGTGTCCACATGGAGGTGCACCTGCATAAAACACTAGAAGCAACCATACTGAAAACGGGGTTTAAAGTTTAGCAAAAATAAAATTTAAAGAGAACCTGGAAATTAAAAAGAGCTAAAAAGCAAAATAAAATTAAAGTACACCCGGGTTGCCTCCCAGGAAGCTGCCCTTCTTTAACGTCTTTGGCTAGACGCCTGCTCGTTATCCTGGATCAAAACAAAACGTTACCTCGGCATATAAAATAAGAAAATTAATACTCCACAAAATCAGGTGTTTGAGGAGGTACTGCCGGGAACGTAGTTCTAACAGAAGACCCGGCGGTGATGCTTTGTCTTCCTCAAATTGGAGGATGTAAACTTCCTCCTCTTGTAGGTGAGGCTTGTAGAAAGAACGCTTGATATCATCTTCAGAGAGAACTGATTCTTTGAAAGTGATAGTGGCGTTTTGTTTGGATATTTTGGTGGGAGGTGATGGCAATTCCTTCTCTTCATTTTCGAGGATAAAAGTATCCTCATTGTCTGGGTATATTATAGAGAAGGAGGGGAAATAGCGGTAATTGATTTGACAGGGAGGGGTTTCTATGAGTGGCTCGTCTGTAGTGGGGTGTTCTACCTCTTGAACTGTTTCGCTCATTGATTGCTCTAGTAGTTGAGCGATTCTCTCCAGGTAGTCTGGTTGATCTTCTAACCAGAGCTGCTCTTGAAATATGAGACAATCCTCATAATCATGAGCTCCTCCACATACGGAGCAGTATAAATCCTGCCAAAATTCAAACGCTTCTTCCATTTGCCACGTACAGATATATTTTTTTTTGTGTTTTTCTGTATAAAACAAAACTACTGAAAAAGATTAGAAAATAAAATGATTAGAAACAAACATAATAATAATATAAACAAAATATAAAAGATAATAAATATAAACAACAAACAAAAATAATATAAACAAAATATTCTAATAATACAAGTGAATAATCCGGGGCTTAGGGACTAGAATAAACTAGTCCCCGGCAACGGCGCCATTTTGCAGACGTTATATTGTGAGTGGTTAAACTGGTGTAAAATTAAAAGAAAATAAATTAAAACTCAAATTAAACGTCGGGCTGCAAACAAATCCCGGTCGCAGTAGTATAGTGAAAAATGTAAGCAACCGGATGTCGAACCGTGGGACTAATGTACATATAATAGTACCTAAGCGTGTCACAAGAGGGGGGATTAATTGACTTGTAAAATAAATAAAAAGAAAGAATAAAATAAACTAAGTTGACAGATAAATAAAATGGAACTCTGGGTCAGGTTAATATAATCTGCATAATTAAGCTATCTCTACTGGTTTAATAATTTGGCAAGGTTCCTGTAATTATCTTAAGGACTAAGTCATAGCCTCATAAGAACTCGTTCACCTGTAATGCAAGGTTCTAATCAAGGTTCAAGCAAAAGCCTGCGAACGGCAGAGGAGTATTTGAGGAATTACATTTGCAACTGAATACTAACTTATTAAATCATAACAAGTTTCCTCCAGTTTTACGTCTTAATTAACCTATCTATTTATCACCGGTCTGATCAAAATAGACTTAGGAAAGCAATTTAATAAACTCATGACATTTATTAAAAAGGTGCGAGATAACCTTTAAAACGTAACAAACTATATATAATTAAAACCAGTAAAAATAATGCATAATTAATACAAACACATAATAACCATTCCCAGAGTATACGTAAACTAGCCTAACATATTAAATAGATAGACAGAGACAAGAGTAATAGAAATCATCCGTAATCACTCCGGCTCACTCTGCTATTTTGTATACGTAGGGCTAGAGGTGGATTTGGTGGACTGTAAAATAAATAAAATGGAGAAGGTGGGAGAAGAGAAATGAGATGGCGTGAGGTGTGGTGAAGTGGTCGTGCATGAATTGATGGTGGATGTGGATTATGGTCTGATAGATGGGTGAATACGTGTGTTTATATAGGGAAAGGAAGAAGAGCAGATAAGGAATGCGTGAGGAATTTGATTGAGGCGGCAGATTGATTTCACTGATTGTTCATTTATTGCAGGGGACAGACAGCTGAAGACAGGCGTGAATTAAGGTAGGCGCTGCAAGTTGGAGACAGTGGACGAGTTGCAGAAGTCGGCGAAGGTAAGTTGCAGACGGCGCGCGAAGAAGAAAACTGTTCGCGTCTCAGATCTGGAATTTTACACGCGTCCGCGTGGTGTCCTCCTGCTTGTCCGCCTCGTTTGTAGGCGGTTGCATTGTGCGCGGTGTGTCTTGTCCGCCTGCGGTACTGCCTCAAAACAAGGCGGTTGTAATTGTTTCTTGCGCGCGCGAGTTCTTACTCACGTCCGCCTCCAAAACCGCTCCACTATACCATGCGGTTGCAATATGTGTTGACCTATTTTCCTTCCAACTTTGACTGGCTCTAGTTTCTTCTTGTTTGGACTCCGTTTTCTGAGCCGTTTGCGTCTATGCGTTCGTCTCTTTGTCTACTTTACTCCCAGCTTGGTTTTCCTCATGTTAAACCAATAAATTTGTGAGATAAACAATAAAACATAAACTAGAGGAAAACTAACCGAAGTGGAGAAATGAGCAAGAAAAGTGCTAATATTATATATGAAATACACCTATAAATCATGCTCATTTGGACACTTATCACCGGAGTTACAAAGTAATCAAATTGTCTCAATGGTATTTGCATCTCCAGTGCGTAATACTCATAATTACACAATGAGTGAGTACAAATGTCTATGTAACATAAGTACCAATCATCAAAACAATTTTTTTTTGCGCTATGCGCATTATAGTTCACACACTTATTACGTAAAACATACACTTAGCGATTTTTGCTCTACCCCCCTTAAAAGGGATTACACCCACGTAATCTACCATGTATTAACGTTGGACATTGGTCTAAGCTGTTCAGCCGTGATGGAGTGTCTCAGCTTCCATGCGGTCTATCATACAATGTTCTTTGGTCAAAGGGTCTTAACCACTTGCTGGTTTAGTCCCTGTACCCAGAATTGTCATTAGAGTTCATTTAACTCTTAACCAGGTTTGGTTCTAGCCTCATAGGCTTCAAGGCATTGCTAATTAGCCATTTGCTCTTATTCATTAGGTATATTAAACCTTAGAATTCTGGGCCCACTAGCTTCTACTGCGCAATCCTGATAACTTAGGGTTTGTTCGCCCTTCTCGTTATTCTTAATGTGTTACACATCGCCTTTCTATCCCATTTTATCTTAAGAATAAGGTTTATCAATCAACACGTGGTATTTCTTACAGTACGTGAACTCGATGAGCTTCAGATTTTCTAGCGAGCTCTTTGGAATTCTATTATACGTACTATTGTATACTTTAGTGAACATTCACTTGGTTCTTCTGACATGCTATCGGTTGAGGTTAAGCCACTACTTATTTGTGGTTCTTCCTCTGTTGTTAATGGCTTCTGAATTATGCCAATTCATCTGGCTCTGTACAAGTGTTCTTTTCCAAGTACGACCTTGCATCTTTTATGCATTGGTCCTTATGACTTTCATAAGTCTCCTTTTGCTTTTTATTTGATGAAATTCACATCTTGTGATTGTTGGTGTGTCAAACACTCTTCGTGCTTCTTTGGGCAAAGGTTGCATGATTTATTTCTAAGCTTCCGCTTAACTAGCTTGTGTCATGTTCACTTGTGTGTTTGTACACTCTCCGTATCCGGTACGGTTGATTATTTAGCCATGGGGTACTCTTGTCCCGAAGTTTATTGCTTCACTTATCAATTTGATCCTTTAAGGATATGTTTCTAGTTCCTTATGCATTTGTAATAGGAGTGAACATTGCCTTATTTGTAAGGTCTTTCATCATATGGTGCAGACTCCTGGCTTGTTGCCCGGTCTGCTTACCCTCTTGTTTAACATCTCCATGTTTTTCCGTGATTGTTCGCACACATTGGTCGCTTGTTGCGCACAATGTTCGTATTTACTTACGACTTTGGTTTCCATGGCATCCTCTATTACATTAGCTTCCGCTCATGTACTTCAACCATTTATACAATGGTTTGCCATTTACTTGGCTGATTACAGAATACGACATTCTTTATGTTTCTGAGCTCCTTGAGCGTTATTTACTTTACTTTCTCCCTGTACACATACTGTGTTTCTTCTAAACCGACTACTCTTCGGTTATCCACATTTGCTATCAAAGCTTCCTTCGGTTTCATTTTGTTCCAGTTATCGCTTGGTAATAATTACATGCTCAAGCTTCACTACATTAGTAGTTCTGAAAGATATGTCTTTACAGTCATTCACTAATGGCATCCTCTTCTTTGGAATTTGTGTGTTCACCGCTTTTGCGGTCCTACGATAACGAGTGGTATCCTCGTTTGTTAGTTATTAAGCAACTCTACTGGTGCCATTACCGGTAATTCTCTTATAGTTCTCAGTAGGTTTTGCAGCCATTGGACCTATGTGTTGTAGTAGGTTCATGGCTTACTAGCCACATTGCCTAGAGCTCTGCTCATTATAGGCTGTTCACAAGCATTACTTCCCCGTATACCGTCAAATGGCTTGGAGGTAATACTGGGCTCCATGATAAGATCATCGCATCACGCTTCTGTTCATTGGAGACCCTTCAAGTAATAACCGGTTGCCTCTTGGCAATTTAGGGTACTTCCCGTTCGGTGGAATTCCTTCGGTGTTCTAACCGAGTGTTCGTTCTAATTCTCGTGCTCCTATCACGATACCTCATTCAACTATTGTTCACTTGGTCACCCTTCAAGAATTGCTCTTAGGTGTTGCTAAGTGATGCCATTTCATCTGGCTTGTACTTATGGGTATGTTCAGTTTATCACCCTGCCTCGTGGTTCTAGATCTGAATTGTCCCGTTGAGGGTTATAATGTCTCCCATCTTAGGGTAGACCATGGATACTTTCCTTATGTTCTTGATCGGTTTGATATCCTCTTCGGTGATGAATGGTATTCTCTGGTACCTTATATGATCACTTTGGGTATTTATCCCATTCATTGAATGTTGATGTGTTCCCGTTAGGCATCCGCCTTACTGATTTTAGGTTGGGTGTGCATTCCAGCTATCATGCATTTGTTTCAAGATTCTTGAGAGATATCCAATGTCTTTACTCAATTACTAGTGCTCCTCGCACTTACTAACTCTTAATCATCCTCCTGTAGTGAGTTCTTGACTCCTTAGCTTGTGAGTTTATCTAAGCTCTTTCGATCGTTCGAGGTGTCCAACTGTTCCAGTTCGAATTTACCTTGTGGTCTGTAGTACAGAGTTGACTACTTCCCATGTTTCGTACACTACTTGTACACATATGTGGGGTATCTTACTGATACATTACTACTTACCTGACTAACTCATAAATAGGTCTGTCAGGCCCGCATGCTCACTCGGAGTGCGGTCGCCCACATCTCATTTTTGGTACACCCGTAGTGCTCGTCACACGCCTAGGTGAAGTATTCTTTTGTCAACTCCTCTTGTATCATTCTATGATAACTTACCGTGATTCTCTGGTTTGGTGTTAAAATCTGAGGTCTAAAAAAGAAATGTTTGGGTTTGAAAGAAAAGTTTTGAGTTTGAAAGAAAATTTTTCATGGTGTTACCATGTCCGGGGGTCTTGGCCAAGTCTAGCTTCTCGCTAACTAGTATGTTTGTTAACATGATGGTCAGGCCGTTAGGCCCTTCCAAGGTTTCGTTCTTCAGGTTCTTAGGATTGGTGATCCTGTATTTGCTTCAGCCGTTATAGTGGTACTTTAGTAAGTACTTGTTGGTCGTTAAAAGTTTTCCAAATGGCCCTGTTGTTGCTGCACTTGGCCTGGTAAGTGCGCGGGTAGGTTGGTTTTCAGGGTAGCATATACCGGTTACGGTATTGTTTCCATCCGTATTTGGGTGTTTTATTGGATCTTCCTTTGATCTTTTGATCTTAGTGATCAATTTCCTGAGTAGCTTCTTAGTGTTCTTGGCGTGATTGTCATCAATCTGGTGTTCCTTCAATCTTTGGGGATTCCTGTGTACTTGCTTCATTGCTCGTTCCCACACCTTCACTGTGGTTATCGAGACTTAACTCGTTTAGGCTCTACTTGTAGTCCTATAGGAAGGTATCCCGTAGGTGTTCTCATAGTTGTCTATACTATGTAATTCGGGTATTACCGCCTCTTGGCGTCGTAGGTTTGGAGTTATCCAACCTTGACTAGTTCCTTAGTCAGTCAATATACCGTTGATGGTATTATCAAGCGTTTGCAGTCGTAGACTCTCTTGTCTCGGGTTTTGTTACTCCGCCATTTTTGTCTCATTGCGAGGTTGTTCTTTCCCTCTTGCCGGCTATGTATGGTTCTCGTGACTGCAAAGAATGTCACCCCATACTGCCGTAAATTTCATTATCCTATGGTTAGGATTCTTAATTTACCGCCAATAAGCACGGTTATTGTCGTTCAACGGGAACCGTCTCTAGAATTTCCATTTCTTGGAATCTTCCGTATGACAGGTTCTTTCTCTTACAAGGCTTATTTTACAACTGCCAGATCGGGTTTTCCCGAGGAAGAGAGGTCTTTCCATCTCTCTGGCGTTCTTTTCCTAACTTTATAACGTGGAATGCGGAGGGCGGGTACGGTTATTGTAGGTTTTCGGTTCCCCTGGAAGTTCCTAACTAGCGTACCTCTCACGCTATCACTCAACCCTTAGCCCTAAGTCTCTAATTCTGAACTCGGTATATCCTAAACTCGGTATTTCAATCATCAGAGCGATACTTCACTCTGATACGACTTTTTGTAACACCCCCTACCGCTAATCAAGTCATTACCTCCTAATCCATCTCAATTACCAATACCAATGCAGCAGAAATTTACTACAAACGGTGGGTGATACAATACCGTTAGTCACCCACGTGACTAACTAGGCCAAATCCAAATACAGTATCGGTCTGATGAACTAGTACACCGAGTAATCAAACAACACTATTACATTTCATTCCTTAATCAAATCACAATACAACTACAAACCTCAATCAATTCTATACAGAGTCTTTACAATTTCAACTTGCCGATAACATTTATGTCTTATAGTACAACCTTTACAACAATACAAAGGTTCCTAACCAACTACCCATGTTTGACCACCATCCCCATCCTCCTCTCGAGCGGTAATCGGCTCAAAAGTACCTATAAGTAAAAACGGTGCCCTAAGGGGATCAACAAATTGCTGGTATGAAATTCGCATACCCCGCGTGCTAACGGGGGTACGCCGACTACTTTGTCGAGAATATGGGATTCGTTTTAATTCAAAAATCATGCTCGCATTCAAAAGTATTCAAACAAGGAATGCAATAATAACTAACACAACAAGATTGTTAGTTAGTATTAACTTACTCTTAGGCCTTAAGGGTTTTACCTCACTAATGCCTTAATCACTTGTTCTCTATCTTACCCATTCTCTTGGGATTCTCTTACTCAATCTCTCTTAGGTTCGTGAACCCTACGAGTCTCAATCTCAACTCAAGTTCTACAATTCTCAATCCTCACTTTCTCAAGCTCAATTCTCAAAGTTCTCAAATTTCAAACTCAATTCTCAATTCTCAATTTCAACTCTCAAATTCTCAATTCTGATCTCCATTCTCAAATTCTCAAGTCTCAAATCTCAAATTCTCAAATCTTAATCTCAATTCTCAAAAGGACATCTTTTAAGTCATTACCCATGACCTCCGGGCAGAGTCATGCACAAGACTCACCACCGGGCTTACAAATTCTCGTCTTACTTCCCTGGCTACGACCCTACACCGGGTCTAGCATAATGGGAAGGTTCGACTATCAAACGGAACTATACACCTAGTTCCTCAAATTCACAAATGTCTGTTTCTCTACCGGACTACTCAATTTCCCAAATGCTCCTCTCTCGGAGTCATATCACAATCTCAAGGATTAGCCTAGAAGTATCACTCTCGATATCATCTAATAGCTTAGGGAATTTTCTCAATGTCTAGTATTCTCAGATTTAAGGGTTTCCCCAACTTATCGAATACTTATATGTTTGGGACATTTTCTCATATTGGTCAGATCCTCATATTGTAGATCGACTATCTTTTAAAGGAGTTTGATGGTTCTTTATATCTCTTTTACTTCTCTCAAGAGTTCTTTTGTTTGAACTATCATCATCCTCTAATTAGAGGTTCATTATATTTTTCCCACTATTATTTGTTTCGTGGATTATTTCAATTCGGTTCTCTAACTGTCAACGGGAGTTTACTAATCCCGTACACTCTCTCACGTTCTAGTGAGTTCATAAGTTTGCGTTATCGTTATTCTTGAATCGATAGTTTTCATGTGTTACCGCATTTTCGTTATTTTGTGAAACGACTCCTTCTACGAGTCACTAACCAATCGTTACTCAATTATGAGTCAGTCTATAACACTAAGTTAGGCCACACAATCATACAAGGATGGTTAGTTCACATAGCATGCATCAAGACATACAATCAAAGCAATGGAACATTTTCATGCTTTTATCTTGATTAGGTCGGCACACAAGCAAACAACACACAAATCAGTGTAATCCCGGTAATATAGGGCATGAGAAAATCATAACTTATACCATGGGTTACTTTATCACATCACCTTACGTTCCTCAGTTCACACTTGATCCACTGATAACATTCCAATTGTTTCTATTAACATGAAGGCATTACGGTACGTAAATAACTACTATTCGACAGTGTTAACCGCCTTCACCAGTGTTTGTTGTCCTAGGGTACCCCAACATTCAACTATTAATGATGTTTACATTTTTTTTGGTCAAATTTTAACTTAGTTGTGTAATGCGTAGACTTATGCATGCTATAGTATTCGTAGTCGCCAGGTGGTAAGGGAGCCCATAGTGGACGGACGGGTGGGATAGGCATAGCCGCCCAATAACTACAATAAGGCTAGCTCCCAACGGTTACGTAAGTCACAACCAACCATCGGTTGTGCTTGCATGTAGCTTGCTTTCTACTGCCTTAAAATATGATTTTTTTTAAAAAAAGTAATACTTCTAGGGTATGATCATTCCAAACCCTTTAAAGTATTTTTCTTTTAGATTTGTTCTATACGTTAATACGTTGAAACTTATTCAGCGGATTTTTTAGGGTTTGTGGTTGAAGGTTTAGGGTCATTAGACCTAAAACTATAGACTACAAACCTTGATATAAACCTTTGACAATTTTAACTTTCCTACGATGTTTTTTAGGGTCTGTGGTGTAGGGTAATCTTTTGTTAACTTGTTCTACACTTTATAATGTCACAGCTGACTCAACAATAACCTTCAACATTTTTAACTTTCCTAGGGTGGTTTTTAGGGTTTATGACATAGAGCAATATTTTTTAACTCACTCTAGATTTTATAAGGTTGCCACTAACTCAACAATAAGCCTTAGACGTTTTTAACTTTCTTAGGGTTGTTCTTTGGGTTTGTGGTGTAAGGTAATCTTTTTTTAACTCATTCTATGCTTTCTAACGTCACCACTGACTCGACAACATTTTAAGATTTGTAGCGAAGGGTTTAGGACAGTTTTTAAGGTGTGTGATGTAGGGTAATATTTTTTAACACGTTCTATAATTTATAATGTCACAACCAACTTGGCAATAAGCATTTGACATTTTTTAGTTTTCCTAGGATTGTTTTTAGGGTGTGTGGTGTAGGGTAATATGTTTTTAACTTTTTATATACTTATAATGTCACCACTGACTCGGTAGATTTTTAGGGTTTGTACTTTGACGCTTTTCTAGCTTTCCTAGGGTGTTTTTTAGGGTGTGTGGTGTAAGGTAATCTTTTTTAACTCGTTCAATAATTTATAATGTTACAAATGACTCAATAATAAGCCTTCGATGTTTTTTAGCTTTCCTGTGATGGTTTTTAAAGTGTGTGGGGTAGGGTAATCTATTTTTAACTTGTTTTAAATTTTATGATGTCGCAACTGACTTGACAATGCGCCTTCAACGTTTTTAACTTTTCTGGGGTGGTTTTTTTAGGGTTTATGGTGTAGGATAATCTTTTTTTAACTCGTTTTATAATTTATAATGTCACAACTAACTCGACAATAAGCCTTCAACGTCATTTAGCTAACCTATGGTGGTTTTTAGGGTGTGTGGTGTAGGTAATCCTTTTTTAACTCATTCTATAAGTTATAATGTCACCACTGACTAGACAAATTTTTAGGGTTTGTGGTTTAGGGTCAGACTCTAAATTCTCAATTACAAATCCTAAAAATGTCTTTGACGTTTTTTAGCTCTCCTAGGATAACTTTTAAGGTGGTGGTGTAGAGTAATCTTTTTTGTTCTATAATTTATAATGTTGTAACTAACTTGACAATAAGCCTTTGACGTTTTAGTTTTCCTATGGTGGTTTTTAGGGTGTGTGGTGTAGGGTAAATTTTTTTTTTTACTCATTATATACATTATTATGTTGCCATTAACTCGAAAGTAAGCCTTCGGTATTTTCATTTTTTCCCAGGGTGGTTTTCATATACAGACAAATGTTAGCCATAAATTTCAAGAAACATAAGCAAATCTTATGAAAATATATATGCCATACGTTTTAGATAATAGTAGCCATGACTGTATATCACTAACATATAAAAACTACTCATAGGATTAGATAAGGACACCTGATTTGTCTTTATCATAAAGGCAACAATATATGCCATCGATATAAAATTATATATGCCATGGGTATACATAATATTAGCCATGATTATATATAAATAACAACCATCATATAAAAAACTATCTTAATATATAAATAATTGTTAGTAATAAATTTAAGTGAATCTTAACGTTTATGAACAAAAACTTTCTTATGGTGGTTTTTAGGATGTGTGGTGTACGGTAATCCTTTTTTAACTTGTTTTATATTTTATAATATCGTCATTGACTCGACACATTTTAAAGGTTTGTGGTAACGACCTTAAACCCTTCACTACATACCCTAAAATAGGTTTTCATTGTTTTAGCTTTCCTATGGTGGTATTTAAGATCTATGCTAACTAACATGTTCAAGTATATGTACAACTAATAATCTTTTATTTATTAGTTTAAGCTTTTATATACAAAAAATCGTTGTCATAGACATTAAGATATGTAAGCCATGTATACATAAATATGTAAGCCATAGCTAAATAAAATATTGGTCACGATTGTATATCGTTAATATTCCATTGCTCGTACAAAGGGTTTATAGTTTAGGGTCTTACAATACTTGTATTACAAACCCTAAAAATGTTTTCGGCATTTTTTAATTGATCATATAGTGGTTTTTATGGTTTGTGGTATAGGGTAATGTTGGTGTAGAGTAATCTTAAAAAAATCATTTTTGAGGCCGGCTACTGAGCCTGTAGCTTGTATTCTGTCACCAACAGCCTATGAGTGCATTTAGTAATTTTGTAACTGCAAATAACAACTTCTTAAAATATTATTATTAGTTATCTGGTGGCTATCAGTTTTCATATATATGGCTAATATTATCCTATAAAAATGGCTAATATTTTTTTCTCTGTATGGCTGACATTAATGTCTTTTATGTAAAGGCAATTTGATGTCCTTTAGCGTAACCACACCCGCCACGATTTTATATCACTGATATGTAAAAACAACTTAATTCAATTTTAATTTCCTAGGGTGATTTTTAGAGGTTGTGGTGTAGGGTTTTTTAACTCGTTCTGTACTTATAATGTCACCACTGACTTGACAATAAGTCTAGCTCACCGTCAATAACTTCAAGTTCCAAATAATAGGTTAACGAAATACAAGTGTCGGGTTAACAAAATATAAGTGATAGGTTAACTAAATACAAGTGTTAAGTTAACAAAATAAACTGACTAATTAACAAAGCACAAATGACAGATTAATGAAATACAAGTGACAGGTTAACGAAATACAAGTGACTAGTTTACAAAATATAAGTGACAGGTTAACGACATACAAGTGACCGGTTAACGAAATACAAGTGACTAGTACAAAACACAAATGATAGGAGTGACAGGTTAACGAAATACATGTAACTGGTTAAGAAAACACAAATGACAGCTTAACAAAATAAAGTGACAAGTTAACGAAATACAAGTGATATGTTAATGAAATGTAAGTCATACAAATATTTCTTCTTTTGAAATCTATCTTCTGCAATGTTTTTTTATCTGTTTTTAAGTCAATATGTGGACATTATTTTTTTTTTTACAAGGAATCATTATTTAATGAGAAAACAATAAAAAGAATCAAAATAGCACAATTGCATATAGATTTTGTTTTTGGACTACTAAGAAACAGTTCCTCTCTCACAAATGAACGTTTCTATTATTCCACACAATATTTACCAATACAAATGTTGAGTGGGAAGGCAAATTCGACCAAACGGTCGGTTTGTACAGATCATTGCACGGGATGTAATATGTCATCCAGTCACATACTGTCTGTACTGCTGATGTGGTAGATATGATGGAAAGAAAATTTATATTAATTTTAAAATGGTTATAACTTTTAATATATAAGTCCAAAATGAAAAAAAATTATATCACTGTTCACCTAAATTCAAGCTCTTTAAAACAAGACCAGTCATGGATATGTTTTGATAACTTTTAAAAAAATTTATTTTTACATGTGTATGATGATACACTAAAATGATAATATGATTCATTAATTTTGATATTATGATTCATTAAAATTAATATCATTCATTAACTAATAAGTGGTGAATTAGATTACAAATTTAGAACCGATAAAAAATCATTATTGTTTTGTAGTGTATTATTATTGTTGTATGGTGTATTTTAAACCTTATATGGTGAATAACATATTTTTCATACATACTAAATATTGTTTTGTATTGTATTATTATTTTTTATTTTTATATGTTTACGTTGATATGATTCATTAACTTTGATATTATGATTCATTAAATTGATATTATGATTCATTAACTAATAAGTGGTGAATTAGATAACAAACTTTGGAACCGATAAAAAAATCATTATTGTTTTGTAGTGTATAATTATTGTTGTATGATGCAATTTAAATCTTCTATGGTGAATCATGTATTTTTTATACATACCAAATATTATTTTGTGTTGCATTATAGTTTAATTTTTTTTTATTTTTATAAGTTTGCGATGATACACTAAAATGAAAATATGATTCACTAAGATTGATATTATAATTTATTAACTAACATGTGATGAATTAGATAATAAACTTTGATAAAAAAATAATGGATCATTATTATAATACATTATTATTATTATTTTGTGTTGTATTATTATTATTTATATGATGTATTTTAAGTCATATATGAACATACCGATTTCAAAACAGATCATGAATCATTATTGTTTTGTAGTGTATTATTGTTGTTGTATGGTGTATTTTAAACTGTATATGGTGAATCATGTATGGTTGATATGTATAGATATATACATATAAAAAAACATAAAATTTTAAAGTTGTCAAAATATATCCATGAGTGGTCTTGTTTTGAAGAGCTTGAATTTAGGTGAACAATGATATATTTTTTTTCCATTTTGGATTTATATATTGAGAGATTCAATAATTTAAAGTTTATATTGTAAAAAGATAATCCAGTCAATAAGAATAGTCCAGTCAGCAGCTGACTAGACTACTGACTGGATTGCCAATTAGATTGCCTGCACCAAGTATGGTGCAACCGCGCTGCAGCTTCTCCTTGCTGGAGTGGGAAATATTCAAACACGCCATGGGTAATTGGCGCCATCACAAAAAAATTGATACAACTATATGTCAGCTACTTTCTTATACAAAATTCCACCCCAAAACAAGCCAATAACCCTTTAAAAATTGAAGACTAGGCAGTAGTGGTCAACCTAGGACAATTAACACCTTGAATAAGACTATTACCTTTATCACTCAGGGGTCTAATTTTATACTTGTGGTTTCAAATCCTAACATTTAACCTTAATTTGTTAGCAAACATAGGGTTCTCCAGTGGCTCAATATTTTCTTGCAAAGAAATAAAGTATGTTATCAGTGTTATATTTTGAGTTTTATATTTACGCCTGTATACATTGGTTTTATGAATTGGGTTAATCAAGATTCCTATAAACAACACATACAAAGCAAGCGATAATTATTATTTGTTGAGATCTCAAAAGCCAAAATATTATCTTCAATAACAAGTATAGTTTGTACAAGAACTAACATAGTAACACTATATATGTATATTATCTAAGATACATAACACATCAATGAAAATATTTTTCTAAAATGATGAATACAACATCTGCTAATATATAGTACAATATAGATTTTACCAAACCTATCCAATGTAATTTAACTCAAGTACACAAAAAATACCAATACACGCGTCTTATCATAAAATTGAGTAATATCATAAGGAGTGAGTGTTTGTGTCTTGCAAACATATAACTTGATGAACTCAAACCAATTTCACAATGACCTTACTTACGAGAGCGTCCCAATCTCACTACTCCAAATTAGTTCATAGCTAATGTCTTATCCACCACTTTAAAAAAAAAAATCAGACAAATTATGCACTTACCATACCACCATCTTAGTAGAAAAAAGCGCTGAGACATATTAGCAATCATGATGGAATAATTGTATTGTGAGCTAGACTTCAATCTATCAAGGCTCATATAAAGAAATATGTGGAGAAATTAATAAGTTTAAGCAGTTCCATGAAACAACTCCTAAAAGCAAGATCCATGGAGTTGTGAGAAGGATAACCCATCTTTCCTTAATTAAAAAGCCCCACACGGGTTTAATAATTATTTGAGTGTTATTGAGTCACCATCTAATTTAACCATCCAATTAGAAAGGAACATCACAAAAACATGAAATAGAAATAACAATATAATTCTTCTTATTAATTTCTCTTTCCAAACATATGCAATTACAACCCTAGAACTATAAATTACATACGAAAAATACATGAGATTATCAAAAATGACGTTACAACATTAAGTCAGAAATCTAAGTTCGGGGCTAGGTTAAGAATTGGGGAGGTGCTTGGAAGCAGTACCCTTTTCCCCCGAGATAACTCGGTCTTTACTTTTATCTTCGGATTTTAAAAGAAAAATATGAAACTTAACAATAAAACAATGAAGAAACATAAATAACTAGTCATGCAATATTCAAATATGTGTAAGCTCTAAGATTAGGAATATGGAACTTTTCCGCTTGAAGAAAAGCATTATGAAAGTGGAAACTCTCATAATTATGAGTTCGCCATCTCCAACCTTTAAGAGGCAAGACAAGATCCTCATCTAGTGACAATGCAATTATAAAACAATATAATAAAAAAAAGGTAGAAGCCTAAAACCGTTCCATTACCTGTGACAAGTAAGGCGTTAGCTATAAGCGTCTGTCATAGATAAAAAGAAAGGAAATTAGTCCAATATATATATAAAAGAACATACACATATATATATATATATATATATATATATATACATATGTAAATAAAAATGTATATATACAATGTTGAGGGCTCATGTTACATCATTGCCCATAAAAGAAATCAATAAGATAATCTCATCATTTCATCAATTTTTTTATTTATCGTGCATAATGACTTGATTGATGTAAATTTATTGCATAACTTTTTCTTTTCTGCTCATCAGCATACCGGGATTAATTACAAGGAGGTTAGTGCAGCTACCCTATTCTCATCATTTTTTAAGGTAAGGAATCCTCGTTAAAATACACGATGATCATGAATTTGGGGGAACTGAAAATTCGGAAAGGAAAACAATTAAAGTAGAGGGAGATTACATCCCGTCAATGAAACTTAGACAAGATCAAGACCTAAAATCCACACCGATCATCTCAAAGTGCCCAGATTCACCAAAGTACCATATCCCAATTACTCAGTGCAAAGGCGGAGAATAAATAAATTGAAATGACAATCCTCCCAAGCAATTCCTTTAATTTTTGTGGCCAATAAGCTAATACGAATAAAAAAAGAAACAATCCATTGCAACATAAAACCGAATCGTATTCCCAAGATGCAATCAAAAATCAAATTAGTTTGACAATTCAGCAGTATATTAGAAAATAGCAGTGTGCGATTAAACAAGATAATCGGTATGAGCTATTCAATGTCTACCTCTGGACTACTCTTCCGATGTTGTAAATGAACAAAATTGCTCCCGGTTGAACTTGCCAATATCAGTGTAGCGTGGCTTCAAATCCACGGTTGCTCTTGATTAAAGAGGATTTTACTTTTGGTCTCTGCTCTCACACTCTCCCCCGTTTTCTCGTGTATCTTTTCTCCGCATCGCATGCTTTGTGGGTGAAACATGAATTCTAACGTATTGTGGAGATAGTGGTTGTAGTGGCTGAGAATATGGAGGAGGGACGTTAGTCTTTTCTTCAGTAATGGGCAATAATAATAGAAAAAAATAACATAATAATAGATAAATAAATAAACAAACAAAAACTAAGAAGATGGAAGTTGTTACCGGACATATGAATGTTGGACTATTTTTTTTTTGTAGATCCACTAATTGATAGTGGATAAAAATGAGACAAAAGTAAAAGAGAAATAAATAAAATAAACATGATAAAATCAGTTACTACCTTACATTACTGAACATGTTTTTTTTTCCTACAAACATGGAGATGATCGTAACAATAACGAAATAATAAATAAAAATAAAATAGGGAAAATTCACAGGATACCACTAAAAAAGACTATGGTTTTTTAAAAAGTTTTTTGGATACCACCAAAAACTTTCAAAATTCACAGGATACCACAATTCAGTAACAGACATTAAATCATCTGTTAACTGAAGTGGCGAAAAGACATGTTTGCCCTTGACGTCTTTAACGTTCCACGAGCCACTTCTAACCCTAATTTCATGCCGATTAGTCAAACCCTAATTTCATTAAGACACAGAAAATCCCAAGATCAATCTCATTCATTTCGCATCTGTAATCCCAAAATTTCAAACCCTAACTCTGTCTATCCCCAAATCGCGAGTTGCAACCCAGAATCTCAAACCCTAATGCTGCCCCAAATTGCAAATCATAGCCTAGAATCTCAAACCCTAATGCTACCCCAAATCGCAAATCGCAACCCAGAAATCGATACCACTTTGATACCTAATTCCGGAAATCGACATTCAGATTTGGATCTCTAATCTCTTCCATTTTTTCGAATCAAAACCCAGAAAAAAGGACACCTTTGAAACCTAATCCTGTCGCCATTTCGAAATCCGCTTCCAGAACTTCAAACACTACCACAATGAGTAGAGCACATGGGTTGACCAGTCTACTGAAATAGAGAAGTTTCAGTTTACAAGATACCACACATTAACTTTATAGTTCACGAGATACCACCAAAAAATATTTAAATTCATATGATGCCACAAAAAGCGGTCAGAATCTCCCAACAACTATATTTCAATGGTAAATTTTTTCTCTCACTTATTCTAACAGTTACTTTTGTCAATTCTAGCCCTATTTAAGCCACTCAAGTGGTTGTACTTATGCAAAAACACTTCAAACACTCAAGGATTCATCAAACATCTCCTAAATCTTGTTTACAACACAAATAAAAGAATTCTTTCAAACCGTTCATTGCAAGTGTGGTGTACCTGCAGAGATGAACGTTTCACACAGTCAAAAATCTGTGAGGAGAGCTTACTACAACTGCTAGGAATGTGACTTCTTCCAATGGTGAGCACCAATTATGCAAGATAGATACAGCACCCGACCTAGAAGAAATGCTAGGCGGTCAAAATCGTACTCCAATAATTCCAACAACCAGAACCAGCCAATGTTTTTTCTGCTCAATCTCACTCTCCACCACAACAAGGGCTGATGACAGAATCAATATTGGTCAACATGTGAGAGGAGATAAAAAATGAACTAAAAGAAGAAGTAAAAGCCAACTTAAAACGGTGTTGTTTTGCATTTGTAATTTTTGTGGCAGCAGTAATATGCATTCGAAAGATGTAGTTCAGTGTTTATGGATTAGGCAACAACAAGTTAGTCTTTAAGGATTATGCAACAATGTAATGTAAGGAGTTTCATTAGTAATGTAATGTAAGGAGTTTCAATAGCAATGTAATAAAATATGAGATTTTCATTCCAACAAAAGTGCTTAAATTTTCAACAGTCATTATATTAAACAACAACAAATTGCACCAAATTCACAGAAGCTGCCCAAAACCAAAATAAGTACCGTTTCTCCAAAAACCAACAAAGGTACCTATACACATACTACCAAACACAGAAGCTATACCAATAAAAGGTACCCATTTATCCAAAAACAAAAAATGATCCATACCCATATTTCTAAACACATAAGCTGTACCAAAAAGGTGTATCTACACCTAAGCATTCAGTTTTCCAAAAAATTACCTAAGCTTTCACTTTTCTAAAAAATTACCTAAGCTTTCACTTTTCTAAAAAATTACCTAAGCTGTCCAAAATCTAAAAAACATAGCAAACAAACAGTACCGACACATACTTGTAAGACTTCATTGTCCACCCTTGTTTACTTTTTGTTTCTTTCTTCCTTCTTTCGATGCACCAGCAACACTTGTTTCAGCCCCTTCAGTCCTTCTTTCCTTAGTAGTTGGGCCCCCTTTGCAAGTCCTCTGGTTATGACCATACGACTTGCATTTAGTACACTTATTTGCTCCTCGCTTCCCCTTATGTTTTTTATTTTCTTCTCTCCTTCGGTTTCGTGCTGGTCTCCCAATCCCTCTCTTTAGTATAGGATGTTGGATTGCTACTGTTTCACCACATGCTGACCAATACTCTCTTGACGGCACAGGATTGATGTTGTGCTCGTACGCAGCTTTGTAACTTTGGACAAAAAAATACATAGACTCATAATTCAGTGATAGTCCTCCAAACAGCCTAATTGCCTTACTGCATGTTTACACGGTATCCCAGTGTGTTGCCAACGTCCACAAGAGCATGTTCCTTGCTCTAATTCAACCGCAGGCCACACGCTCCCATCCAGGACTTCAAACTTTTCTCTTCTAAATGATCTTGTGACACAGTGTCTGGTTTTTTCATCCTTCTCCAATGTCGCCAACCTTTTCACAATGCCAAGACAAATTCCATTAGATTCCCAGTTTGTGCAAGCCTCCCTTCTTTCATAATGTCTAACCATTATTTTTTGTCGTATACCTAGAACAGAAAAATGAAACAAAGTTAGGATGAGTAATGGGGCCACTGACAAATTAAGACAACACATGGTGTCAAAATTTATTTTCCAACAGTGCATATATTGGCTTGGTCCTGTGCACGGTTAATGTCGTGTTGAATCCCTCAACGAAGTTGGATGTGTTGTCCGGGCACTTAATCTGCACCCACAACCAATCGCACAACACATATAATTACACATCACATAGCACATATAAATGGATAGTGCACGAATATTAATTAGTAAATACCTCAATGTCTAACTTGTGCCTAGCCCACAAGTCCGATGGTATTTCTCTCAAGTAATTGTATGCCCCATTGTCCATCTCCTTAATCCTTTCCATTGTCTTCTCAAAATTGAATTTGGAGAACGCGTTTGTGGCACCCCAGAACGCTTGCCTAATGCATGTAAATTGGGGGTAAAGTTAACAACAATATAAATGCCTACATCAGTCAATATAATAAGTTGTAACAAAATGTCCCTTACATCATTTTCGGTCCAGAATGAAGCTTGCAAAAATTTTGGTACAAATGCCTACAATAGTACCTCCTTTGACTTCTGGGGAACCAGTTGATCATGGCCTGATCAATGCCCTAAATCAAATGAATAAACAAATATTATACCTGCTATTATGAAATTCACGGGATACCATAAGTTCAATTATACAGTTAACGGGATACTACAACTTTAAATATAAAGTTCACAGGATACCACAACGTTAAATATAAAGTTCATTGGATAACACAAGTTTAATTATTAAGTTCACAAGATACCATAATCAGAGCAACTGTTAGAGAATGCATCATTGCACATTTCTTAAAAAATCTAGTACCTTTTGGCAGTCAGATGTAAATGGACATGGCAGAGGTTCACCTTCACCAATAACTTTCTTCAAGTAATTGAAAAAATACTCCTATGTTGCTGTTTTTCCACTCTAACAACAACATACATAAAAGGGAAGATCTCTTGGTTAGCATCCAAACCAACAACAGATAAAATGACACCTTCAAAGTATCCATTTAGATGACAACCATCAATTTCAATGAATGGTCTGCATCCTGCCATAAAACCTTTCACCAAACTTCCAACAACAACAAAACATTTGGTAAATGTATGTGGCGGGTCTGCTGATATTGGGCAGTTTATGAATGTATTAGGATTGGTTTGTTCTAAGATTTTAAGGTACTGTGGTATATATGTATATGCTTCATCATGAGACCCCTCAATCTCCTTAATACCAAGTGCTCTAACCTTGAAAGCTAGACCTCTCCTAACTTGCAATCCAAACCTTTCTTGGCAAAACTTTTGTATATTTGATCCACTGATCTTTGGATTTGCTTTAGTATCAGACAATAGCCTCTTTGTAAGCCACTTGGCGTTGGCCATTGGATTGTGCACAAGCTTTTCACATGTGTGGTCGCCAATGATTGATCTTATTTGCCAAGTTCTCTTGTCTCTGGTTCCTACTGTAGTCTTCATAAAAGGGCATCCAGGGAATGCACAAGAGCCCCTGAATCTTTTATTATCCGTGTGGTCTCTTACAAAATCAAAGCAATCTTGTACGTAGTAATCCCTCAACACCTCCATGAAATGTTCCTTATCCATGAACAACAATCCTTTCTCCAGGTGTATACCTCCAAAATTAACATCCTTGTAATAGGTTCCTTTTTTTGTTCATACTGTCTGCATCTTCATCATACATCTTATCTACATCATTTGGGTCATACTAAGATTCCTCACCCTCAGCTTCACTGTCCTTATCACTCCCTTTGTCACTCCCAGAATCACTAACATTAGAATCACTATCACTCGTTTCAGCCCCATTGTCCACATCAGTAAGTTCAAAAGAACTATCTTTAGTAGACCCATCCTCGACAGCAACAAACTCATCAGCATCAGGACAAGGTCTTCGTGGTCTCTTTGGGGGGTTCAGGTTTGCACCAGCACTCGCATCTTGAGCTTGAGGTGTGCCTAAACCACCCCTCTGTTGTGTATCTCTGATCTTATGTCTGGCTTTTGCAGACAAATTTCTTTTTGGCCTGTAACATAGAAGCAACAACAATGAATAAGTATATCGGTTTTGCAACCAATCAATAACTCAAACAATGACAATATTCAACAATAGCTGACAGTCCCAACAAGTGAAATTACCATGCACTTATGTCATTATCATGTGCAACAGAGTTCGTTGATGGGGCTGGTGGTGTTCTATTCCCACGACTGCACTCATTATCTTGTCGGGCTGAAGCCATGAGTGGTGTTGAATTAACCCCAACATTTGGATCGTCAACCGGGACATCCATGTTATCATGATTGAGATCCAGTTCATCATTTTCTATGCTCTCATGATCATCCCTTTCGCTTTCATATTCCGCACCAAAATTCTGATAGCAATTAGTGTCAGCATCCTCAAAACACACATCAACCCTTTCACCCTCATTCAGTGCCCTATCATCTTCATTTTATTGAGTTTGTTGTGTACATGGGGGAGGTGGTGGAGGTGATGAAGCTTGTGGTTGTGTACATGGGGGGAGGTGGTGAAGGTGATGAAGCTTGTGGTTGTGTACATGGGGGAGGTGGTGGAGGTGGTGAAGCTTGTGGTTATGTTTGTGAAGGGATAGGTTCATCTTCAGGTTCATCGTCAGGTTCATCTTCAAGTTCATCTTCAGGTTCATCTTCTTTAGTTTAGGGAGATGGTGACAGTGAAGGTGATAAGGATTGTGTCTGTGTTTATGGGGGGATATGTTCATCTTTAGTTTCTTTTAGTGATAGTGACGGTGATGAGGATTGTGTCTGTGTTTGTAGGGGGGATATGTTCATCATTAGTTTCATTTAGTGATAGTGACGGTGATGAAGCTTCTGCTTGTGAGGGAATAGGCACATTTTCAGGCTCTTCAACTTCAATGGAGGTTATCTTACTATACAAAGTCGACACCTTACTTGGTTCCTCATCCTAATAAGAATCAATTTCCATCATTGGTGGTTCACCAGGGATTTCGGCTTGAACATATTTCTTTTTCCAGGGTGGAACTCGTTCAGTAAAGGGATCTGAAGACTTACTTTTCTGAGAAAAAGCGTCCTTGTCGCTTGATGAGTCTGAAATATCAGGAATACCCATCGCCATTTTCACTGCCTCACTTGGTACGTCACTCTTCTCGATAGTTACTTGAACCTCCACCTTCTTCACATGTTGCTTTAGCATCACCTGAAGAGTTCTCGTGCACTTTAGCTCGACAATCCTCTTTGAGATGGGGTTTTGATACTTGAACACAGGATTTTTAGGGGGTAGACCACATAGTTGCTTCTCTGCTTCGTGGTGGGAGTCTCTCACGAAGTGGATAATGTCGAGGTGTGGCGCTTTTTATCTTCAACTCGGTAGTCAAGTTTAGAGTCTTTGAAGTAGAACACCACCCACAACCCACCGCCTCTACTCATCATGAGATTCTGGGCTGCGATTCACGATTTGGGGACGGAATTAGGGTATGAGCATCTGGGTTACGATTTGCGATTTGGGGACAGAATTAGGGTTTGAGATTTTAAAATTAGAGATGTGAAACGATATTAGGGTTGCAAGTAATCGGTTAGAAGCGGTGCATCGAACGTTAAAGACGTTAAGGGCATACATGTCTTTTCGACATATCAGTTACCGGATGATTTAACATCTGTTACTGACTTGTGGTATCCTGTGAATTTTGAAAGTTTTTGGTGGTATTTGAAAAACTTTTTTAAAAACTGTGGTCTTTTGTGAATTAGAAAGTTTTTTAGTGGTATCCCGTGAATTTTCCCAATAAAATAAAATGATAAATCAAACCAAAATAACAAACACTACAATCTAACAAGAATGATAATAAAAAAAAATGCAAAAAGTGTAATACTTAATAATAAATAAATAAACAAACAAAACTAAGAAGATGGAAGTTGTTACTAGATGATTGGAAAAGTAATATGAATGTTGGATTATTATTGTCTTTTTTTTAAGATTCACTAACTGATAGTGGATAAAAGATGAGACAAAATTAAAAGAGAAATAAGTAAAATAAACATGATAAAATTAGTTACTAACTCAGGAGTAATGAACACTTTTTTTTACAAACATGAAGATGATCATAACAAGAAGGAAATAATGGATAAAAAATAAAATAAAATGACAAATTAAACCAAAATAACCAATGCTACAATCTAATGAGAATAAACAAAATAATAATAAAAAAAATGCAAAAAGTGTAATCTTTGTGCCTTGAACTTGTGACCTCTAGTCTAAAATTAATTATCCCTACCATCTAACTACTAGAGCTTGTGTGCACAAAAAACAAAAATGTGGTAAAATATTAGGTGTTTACAGATGCCACCCATTGACTGACTTTGATGCAATAAAAGGAAAGTCAATGTATGACGACACCATAATATTTACAGCATCGAATAAATGAGAATATGGTACAATATTCGGTGTCTACAAATGCCACCCATTGACTAAGTTTGATGCAATCAAAGGAAAGTCAATGTATGACGACACCATAATATTTAACCAAACTTACCAGTCTTACTTATTTAAGATGTGGGGTTTACCAGTCCTGAAGTTTCTATATCGTCCAATTGAATTGATAATGAAGAAGTTGTCTTGTTAAATTTTTTTTTGTGGTTACATAGATGCCACCCATTGACAAAGTTGGATGTAATCCAATAAAGGTCAGTGTATGAGGGCACCAAAAATTTTAACAGAGACTTACGTGTCTTACCTGGTCGCGAGTGGAAGTGCCAAATGCTTGTGGTGATATTAAGGTTGTCACCATGAACAATGTGAGCGGTATGGTTTTGACCCTTGGGGTGTTGGGGGATTTGATAGTCACCCTTGTTGACGTCGGCGGTTTGGTTTCCACCCATGGCGATGTTGGCGATTTGGTAGCCACTCTTGATGATGTTGGCGATTTGGTAGCCACCCTTGATGATGTCGGTGATTTGGTTACCACCCGTTGTGATGTCAACGATTTGGTAGCCACCCTTGATGATGTCGGCGATTTGGTTGCCACCCATGTTGATGTTGGCGATTTGGTTGCCATCCTTGTTGATGTCGGCGATTTAGTGACCACTCGTGTTGATGTTGGCGGTTTGGTCGCCACCCTTGATGATGTCGGTGATTTGGTAGCCATCCTTGATGATGGCTGCGATTTGGTAGCCACCCTTGTTGATGTCGGTGATTTGGTTTCCACCCTTGATGATGTCGGTGATTTGGCTGCCACCCTTGATGATGTCGGTGATTTGGTTGCCACCCTTGATGACGTCGGCGATTTGGTTGCCACCCTTGATGATGTCGGTGATTTGGTTGCCACCCTAGATGATGTCGGTGATTTGGTAGCCACCCGTGATGATGTCAGCGATTTGGTTGCCACCCTTGTTGATGTCGGTGATTTGGTTGCCACCCTTGTTGATGTTAGCGATTTGGTAGCCACCTGTGATGATGTCGGCGATTTGGTAGCCACCCTTGTTGATGTCGGTGATTTGGTTGCCACCCTTGATGTTGTCGGAAATTTGGTTGTCACCCTTGATGATGTTGGCGATTTGGTTGCCACCCTTGATGATGTCGACGATTTGGTAGCCAACCGTGATGATGTCGGCGATTTGGTTGCCACCCTTGTTGATGTCGGTGATTTGGTTGCCACCCTTGATGATGTCAGTGATTTGGTAGCCACCCGTGATGATGTCAGCAATTTGGTTGCCACCCTTGTTGATGTCGGTGATTTGGTTGCCACCCGTGATGATGTCGGCGATTTGGTTGCCACCCTTGTTGATGTCGGTGATTTGGTTGTCACCCTTGTGAATGTCCAGCTGACAATGATGCCTATTATCTAGACAAAAGAAGATTGTACATATAATATCATTATGAGAACATGTCCAGAGTGAAAAGGTTTTTTATTGTATTTTTTTTAGCTAGCAAAATGATGGGCATATTACGTCGAGAAAAACTTTTATTTTTTTTAAAACCAAACGAGGTTTGAGATATAAACAAGAAAAATGCTCAAAATCAAAATAAAACTAAACTAGTACATGCCCCCACTCCAAGTTCATAAGGAGGTCGTCTGAAGTAGCATGATCAATTGTGAATGATTGGGAAAAAGGTGAGGAAAATGATGTTGGCACTGTGTATCTGCGGTGAGGGAGCCCGAGATAGGAGTATCGTCCTTGGGATGCAGACCAATGCCATGTTGATGAGATCAGTGACATGAAGACTTGTCGACGACCAAGACAAACATTTTTTGTCAAGACCTAAAGGCTTAAACTATTGGTGAATTACGGGTCACCATGGGAAAGTCCGTTGCTGATGAGCTGCACAATTAAGAGGCCCAATCTCTAAGACCTGTGAGAAGATATGAACATAAAAAGGGACAAAGAGGATTACATTTTCGTGAGGGTGTGTGTAAGTGTGAGGATGTGTGGGTGTTTATGGAAAGATACTTTCAAAGTTTTCTGGTGAAAGAATAGGATGACACACCATGAAATATTGTAGTATCGCACTCGAGCTCTCATTGAAGGTAAAGAAAGGACAATGAACTATTGGTGTAACACCCCAACCGCTAATCCTTCCATTATCCTCTAATCCTTTCCATAATTACCTTACTCGCAGCGGAATACTTACCTACTCCCGGCGGGTGATACAATGCCATTAACCATCCAAGGTTAATAAGGCTACTACTACTTACCGTATCGGTCTGACGATTAGAATGAATACATACATACTACATACTTTACAATGCCAAATACTTAGCTTACATTTGATTACCGAGTATATGAATTACATTCATGTCTACTTCCCAAAAATGATGAGTTTATATAACTACTCCTTCACAACCAACCAAGAATTCAATATCCCAAAAAGGTGTACCACATGGTACACCGGCTACCCAAAAGCTCTAGCCGTGTACAACTCGGTACACTATTCCAATTCCTACTAACTACTCCAAAAAGAATTACATGCGGCCCTTACTCTACCTTCACGCCTCGCGGGTACCTGTGGAGTAAAAACATTCCCCCTAGGGGGTCAGCTTACGCTGCATATGATAACCGCATACCCCGCGTACTAGCGAGGGTACGCCAACTATTTGGTCGTATACATGCGGTTCGTTTCATTCATACATACATACATGTTTTATACAATACAATTCCATACATTCATTTCACAAGCATACATACATACAATACATACAAGCATGGAAAACAATACGAGTCCACCGTTCTTACTTACCGAATACTCACCGCATTACGGAGATACGATTCTCCAATACATACAAGGTCCAGTTAGCCTCATTACACACCCGGGTTAATCGGGTGTTCAATACTTTTTACTCCGGGTCAATGACTTACAATAGTCAAGACCAATACAATACAATACTTACATTCTTACATACTTTACTTCCAGTTAAGTCGGTATGACCTCCGGGCAGGGAGTACTATCTCCCACCACCGGGCTTTGAGATGGCACACTAATCCAGGATGCTACCCATACAAAGGGAATTAGTCCAAGGAAAAGATCATAGCCAGGATTCGGTTCCAACCTCTTGTGGTTCCTTATCCTCACGCGTGGCCGAAACTATATCGGGCTTCTACTCATTCCATTACTCATTACTCATGTCAGGAGCTAGATTGTTAGGAATTAGTAGAAGTCCATACTTACTTTCCATACATACTTACAATACACATGTACTCATACTTACACATACACTTCATTCTCATACATATTTCATGAATTATACAAACTATTTGTTCAAGAAGAATACAACAAGAACAATATAGTTCAAACACATTTATGTGCAATATAAATCCGATTCATGCATTTATCTTGTTGGTGATCACATAAGCACACAAGTCGGGGTAACCAAGTTAGGATACAGGGCATGAGGAAATCATACCGTTCACCGTCGTTTACGTTCTACCGGGTCCTTTGATGATCAACTATTGAATTCCTATACATACATGGAGTAGTATGATCAATGATCTATTATTGATCTAACTTGCTCCTACATTGGCACTTACAACGTATACTTACTACTTCATTACTTTCTTACTTGGTTATTAAACCATCCCATTCTCTTCTCGTTACTCTTATTTTTACTTTCTTACCTTTACTATTTCACTTATAGTGTACTCCTACATATATATGCATATATGTATATAAGCATATATATATATGTATACATATACATATGATTGCTATAATCATATTATAAAAATACTCTTTTTTTTTTTTTTTTGAAGACTCGACCGGACTTGCAAGTCCGGTCGCAAGTCCGGTCCAAGTCAGTAGCTTGCATTACGGGAATTTTTCTGGCCGACCGGACTTGCATGTCCGGTCGCAAGTCCGGTCCATTCCAGTAGGTTTCATCGGGGGATTTTTTTGGTCCGACCGGACTTGCATGTCCGGTCGCAAGTCCGGTCGATTCCAGTAGCATTCTGACGGGAAAATTTTCTGCTCGACCGGACTTGCAAGTCCGGTCGCAAGTCCGGTCGATTCCAGTAACATTCTGACGGGAAAATTTTCTGCTCGACCGGACTTGCAAGTCCGGTCGCAAGTCCGGTCGATTCCAGTAACATTCCCGTCTTGTAAATCTGGGCTCGACCGACCTTGCAAGTCCGGTCGCAGGTCCGGTCGGCCCCAGTACTTCAGTTTAAAAATCTGTTTTCAATTGCATTCTTTACCCATTGCTTCCCCAATCTTTACCAACACTTCCCCACAGGATTTAGCACTTATCAAACACTCTAAATCACCTTGGTTCATCCCCCAAACTTATTACTCAATCCCTACATTCACTTACACCTTTTTTCCTAATTCCATTTCAACACTTATACTAGTTTCCTTACACTAATGCTACAGATTTTTATTTCCTCTTCTTATGCTACAGATTTTTACTCAACTCTTATACTCCAACACTCCCTCAACTTATGTTACTCTTCGCATCTCGAATACATTACTCACCACCGAGTTTCATCCCCTTAACATACTTCTTTCAAAATCTGTTACAAACTACAAAACCACCCATTTTTATACTCTTCAAAATCTGTTACAAATGTGCCTAAGTCCTCAAATTCCTAGATGAATTTTGACATAGCCTCCCCTATATTTTTACCATTCTCCACACATTATTTCAGCTCACATAATTCCCATTCTCATATCTGTTTACCCAATACACTACACACACTTCAACACTATTACAACAACACAAAATTCCTGCACATACACACATACTACCCAATGTTTTCCCAAGCTTTTAAAACTCATTTAAAAACTTCAAAACTGTTACAATATCATTCTTCATTATACTACAATACACTTACTACTCATTACTCAATTCATTACTCATTTTACTTACTTAAAAACTGTTACAATACACAATACAAACTAGCTCAAGGTAAGAGATTTTACCTTGTTCTTTCTAGTTTTCTTTCTTCTTTCCTTTCCTTCTCCTCTTTTCTCCTTCCTTTGTTCTTCTTCACACAATACTCGATACTACACCACCATACCAATACACACTACCCATTTAGCATTCATTTTTATTCTAACCCTAGAATTCAATGTTTTAGGGTTTAGGAAGGATATTACCTCTCAATGGATGAATGGAGTTCTTGACTAGCAAGAGAACAATGTTTCTAGCCCAAGGAGGAGCCAAAATCGGCTGAAGCAACAAAGGGCCAAGAGTTCAAAAACATGGAAATTCTTAAAA
The DNA here is from genome assembly GCA_023374045.1 of Limonium bicolor. Taxonomy (NCBI): domain Eukaryota; kingdom Viridiplantae; phylum Streptophyta; class Magnoliopsida; order Caryophyllales; family Plumbaginaceae; genus Limonium; species Limonium bicolor. The sequence goes on from CM041776.1 coordinate 489,354,579, forward strand.
TGCTAATGAGAGCTAGAAACAATGGATTTTCGGAATTCTTTTTACCTCAAGATGATAAGGAGGTGAAGGTGCTTCTAATGGTGGACTTGAATCTTCAAATGGTGGAAACCCTCAAAACGAGAATGGTCCTTTTCGATTTTTGGAAAGATGGAAATCCTCTCCTTGTCAAGGGGATTCCAATGGTGTATTTTGTTTTGAGTTTGGACAAGTATTGAGCTTGGACAAGAGGAGAGAAGTGAAGAGTTTTGTGTGGGTTCTTCAATTCACCATGGCTGTCGCATGGGTAAGAAGAAAATCAGAGAGAATAGAGAAGGAGGGGGATGCCAACGTGAGAGAGAGGTGGTGGGGGTAGGAGAGAGAGTGAGGTTTTTGCTTTTTACTTATTTTCTTGTCTTTTAGCAAATAAGAGAGAATTAAAGAGAGTGAGAGAGAGGGCTGGCCGGCTCCCCTACACACACACTGCCCATTTTTGATTTTTATTGCACAAGTGGACACACTAAGTTTCTTTATTTGCATTCTCACCCCACAACTTACCGGTTGTTACATTTCTTACTAACCGGTACCCGTTTTCCGGAATTTTCTCGCTTAATTAATTTTATTGGTTCTAAAGCTTCACTAATATTTATTAGTGACTATTTAGTTGACCAAAATTGTTACGAGTCTATTTGACCCGCTTAAAGTCACGTTTTCCCGGTTTCCTCGAAAAGCGCGCTTTAAGGTTCGTTTATGCTTTTAACCCATTTTAAAGGTCCGTTTTCTTCGGGATTTGTTCCCTCGTATTTATTTAAGTGTAATTAAGCCTTTAAAAATATAATTAGCCTAATTAATCACTGTTTTTAATTACGGGGTATTTCAATTGGTGTGAGAATGATGACAAGAAGCTAATGCATGACTACTTTTCTACAAGTGTAGCACAGAGACGGTATGAATTCCCCTAATTTCTAAGTGATCCAGTTTATTTTGTGCTCAATTTTGCGCTAGCGTGCCCCTTCGGGTTTTCACGCCCCGGAGCTTTCTCTAGCCTCACCTTTTTCCAAAGAGCCTTTTCAAGTTTTCATCTCCGCCTCTCTTTTATTTTTTGTTTTTTTTTCTTTTTTAACTCTTAACTTTTTTTTTGCCTGGTACTGCCCTATCGGGTTTTCAGTCTAGCGGGGCGTAACAACTCTTGCCTAAGCCGCCCTCTCGAGTTTTCGACTTAGCTCTTTGTTTTTTTTCTTTTTTTACACATAGAACAGTCATAATCGATTGAGATTGATGAAATTTTGGAGCATGTCACCATTCAAATCGGCCAATCAAACCGTACTTTGCGGTGTTATCTCCTTCATGATAAAGGGGCCAGCCCAATTTGGTTTGAATTTTCCTCGTGGATCCATGAAATACCCCAAACATATATCTGGTAATTAAACATCAAGTTATGATGTAATAAGGCTAAAACATTCCTTAGAAACATTGGTAGACAATTTAAACCATAGAAAACACAAGAATACACCATAAAGACAATTTATGCAAATACTTGCTCAAGACCTTGTGAAACCTTGGTTAGGACCCAAAGGGAATCCTAGACCTTATTAAAATGATAAATAACATGTTAAAACAATTACCAAAGAAAACCAAGCTCAAAAACAAGTTAAAACACAAATTGTGCTTTAAGACTTCTTAAAGCACATTTTTTAAAAATTGTCTTAGAAACAAGTTTTGAGTGGCTAGTTGACCAATTATACACCTTAATCAACATGTATACTACTTAGTATCACATTAGGAAGCCTAATTCAAAGAATTTACAAAAAAAATCACAAATTGGGCACTAATTATGAATAGTACCCAAATAGTGCTAAGTTAAGCATTAAGTCTTCTTTGATTACTCAATGGTCAAATGACTACCTAAATACCATGGGAGGGGGCCGGTTTTTATATGGTGACTCATCACCTAATGCATCCAGAAATTCTACAAAAGAGGAAGGAAAGAGGAAGTTCACTATTTGTTTTATAAAAGTAACAAATATCCTACCTTATCTTACTTCCTCTCTCCTCTCTTCTCATTTCCTTCTTCCCTAGCTGGCCATCCTCCTTCTGTTATCTCCCAAACCGTAAAAGGCTGGAGCTCCATTGTTCTCTAACTTACCTTGCTTTCCAAATCCATTACAAAGCTCCAAAACACAAATAAACCTCATATTAGTGCTAGTTGAGTCAAGGGCTTTCAAGTGCTCTTTTCAAATCCTCCAAAGCTGATGTTTAACTCGATTGAAGGAGCTCCATTTGAGGAGGAAATTACATGTTCTAGAGCTAATTTACACTCTCTCTAGTTTAAGGTAAGAAAAACTTCAAAAACTCATCTTTCCTTCCATTTTCATATATGGCCAAGAATTGCCTTTCCAAGATGGCTTATTTGATTCCTTGTATTAGCATTAATTCAATATCCAAGAGCTTAGAGGAAGCCTTGCTTTGATTCCTTACCAAACTCCATTCCAAGATTCCTAAGGTAATCATCCAATTTAGTGCACTAAGCACTCTCTTAATATTTAAGAGTTGTTTTAATGAGTCTAAGGGTTTTACCTAGAACTCATTATCTTAATTTGAACTTGGTTAGAAGTTTAAGAAGTGATCAAAATTCCTTGGTCGATTTCAATCAAAAGAATCAAGAAAAGAAACGAGAAAAATGGCTTAAAAATCTTAAGGTAAACTATCTACCTTAATGTAGTTTAATGCCTTAAGGAATTGTGTTTATGTTGGTATAAACAAACTTATGAACTTGTGACTAAGGAGCCAATGCCTTATGAGATAGAAAAACAATCATACATGAATTATAAGAGCTTTTATGTATTGCCATGGGATTATTGTTGAGTACAGGTGGCTATGTGAAATTCAGTGTTTAAATTATGTCAGTTAAGGGCCTAAGAGCCATGTCATGTAAGGGCCCAAGAGCCATATCATTTAAGAGCCTTAGTGCTATACAATTTAAGATTATTGCACCATATTGTGTTTGTTGTGAATATCTTGAAGTAGGTGAGAAATACAATGAGATAAAGATTTGATTAGTGTGAGTTGATTAGGTGGGAAAGACTATTCATTTGGGCATAATAATATAGTAGAGAAGCTATGGTAAAATTGGTGTAGAAACCAAGTGCTTTAGGTGTTAGGTGAAGTATTATGACCTGGGACTTGCTAGGAGTCATTAAAGGTTAATTGCGTAGAAATTAGTTAATCAAAGGTGTTTTGGGGAGTTATGATGACCTAGAGTTGATTAGGAGAAATTTGGAGTTAAATGGGTGAATTAAACACACCAAAATTATGGTATGAGAAGCGTGTTAAGTTGTGCAAATCTGTAGGAAGAAAATGATGTAAGGGTGTCTTAGATTGCCTTGAAATGGTTTAGGTATGAGCTTTAATGTATAACCATGAGTAGATTGAGAAATGGGGATAAAAATGTTTAATAAGGATTTAGTATGGTCAAGGATATTGAGAGTAAGGTGTCATGAGGATGGCTAGAAATTCCTAGGTATGTGCAAGCTTGGAAATGATGAGTAGAAAATGTAAAGGAAAGGATAATTGTGCAAGGAGATGTAATGGGACTAAGTCTAGTATAACTAGGTTAGTAAACAATGAGTTATGAAGTTGGAATTGAAGAAATGAAGTTAGCACACTCAAGGAAGAGTTGAGAAAGAATTTGTAAGTAGTACCACTTGATATGAGGTTAGAAATGAATTACAAGGAATAATGCAAGAATGTTTGAGGTTGTAAGTGTAAACAAATCACCATAATTGGGTAAAAGTGTTGTGGAGTTGTAACCTTATGACGAGGAGGTTTAAAGTGTTAAAATGGTGTTAGAACATGTTAGGATACATGTGGAAAGGTTAGAGAATAAATGGGCAAAGAAACAAGTTTAGAATAAGAGTTAAAACTGTAAAATGTTACAGATTAATGCATGGTCCGGGACTTAGTCCTAGGATAAAGTCCCGAACCACACAAGAAAAACTGCCGAAAATCCATGTTTAGGTTGGTCTGGGACCTAGGTCTTGTAATATGTCCCGATCCAGCTCTTAAAACTTGCCAAAAAACCATTCCTACATTGGCCTGGGACCTTGTCCCTGTATGAAGTCCCGGACCACATGAATAAAGCACCCGAGAGTTATTGAAATGGCTTGGTCCGAAACTTTAGAGCCGGACCATGTCAAAATGTGCACCGTGAGTTAGAATTTGAAGGGAAATGAAGGGGATTGAATGGTATTGGTATTAGATGATTGTTAGGACTTGTTTGGTGACATATAATGGTCATTAGGGGTGTGAATAAGTATGAGAAATAATGAGAAGTAAACAACTTATGTGATTAAGCTTGAACTACAATGAACTAGTAGTTATTAGTCGGGAATCATTAGTGATGAAATGAGCTAGGTTAATTAAAAGGAATTAACCACCCGATTCAATGAATGTTATAGGGTTTGAGTAATTGGACTCCGTAGGAGAGTAGACAACCAACGACAACGGTGAATGGTATGGTTTTCTTGTAGCTTGCTTGCTAACGAGGTGTCCCTCTGTTTGTGTGTTGTGTGTTTATGTGTAAAGACTAAACAAGATAAAGCATGACACCGGTTTACCGTATTTGATTACGTGTTTGTGTTAGACTAACACGACTTACCTTTGAGCTTACTTACTAACTGCGTTTAGTAAACAATTATGTGAGAACAAGGAACACTCCCTAATATTAGTTGGTTATTAACCGAAAGAGGTTTAACTAACAAACATTGTCTTTGAGACTTCTACTAATTGGAACTTGGGGGTGAGGAATCTGGGACTGACTCCAGTCATGCATGTTGTGGTTGGAGGTCAGTATCTTTATTAGATCCGTCCTCCATTGAGACTTGTCTTTGGACTTGTTGCCTAGAGTCGATAAACAGACTCGGTCACCTTGAATTCTGTTCGAGGTGGGAGGCATTATTAAGATGGCGTGGGGGGATCTAGTCTACATCCCCAAACTAATTATTTGTTTATTTAACCAGTGGACTTAATAGCTCACTGGCTAGGGTTACTTTTGACCCGACAAAAATAAACAATTGACTAAGGTACAACCGGTTCTAATTAATGAACGGTTGTCATATTTGAGATAAGAGGAAATATGAGAATTAAATGTTTCTCAAACTTAAGGAGTTAAAAAGCTATCTAGTTTACTTAATGAACGTCTATTACATCGTTCGTTTTGTTTGAGCCATGATGGTTTCATATGAATGTGTTGAGTGTTATCGTGCTTTTATTTACTATATGTATGATCAATCAACTGCATGTATATGACAAAATAGTCGTGTGTAGCCCCGTTAGCTTGTGGGCTGCACGTTAACCGTACCAGCAAAGGTGCTGAGCCCCTCGGGGCATCCATATTATATTTTTCAGGTAAGAGACAGAAGACGACCCAACCTGAGAGTAGGAAGGGGTAGATGTATTACATGTTTATATTTGACATACGATGTGTGCCCGTACACTTGTATCGTAGATTGTGGTAGTAAATTGTATTAACGGTACGAATTACTTTGTACTCAGTATAAGTATTTTGATTAAGACTTTGTACACACTTATGTTCGATATATTCAGGTCCATCAGACCGTAGCTAGATCTTGGAGAATTTAGTATGCCTAGTTAGTCACATGGGTGACTAACGACAGTAACACCAAATTTAATAGAAATTTCTACTACAATGTTAATATAAGTACTTGGAGGTTATGTGGTAATCCTGGTTTTATGAGTTGGGATGTTACAATCCATGACTTATCATTGAACCTCTTTCAAGACCAAATCACCCTCTTTAACATCCTTCTGTTGTACACATTTGTTAAATGTTGTGGCCATTCAACGTTGATATCCCTGGAAGTGGTATAAGGCCTGAAGTCTACGTTCATCTAAGAACATCAAGTTGTCCAACCTTTTCTGAATCCATTCTTTTTCACTAACTTTCAATTCACTTATTACTTTGAGGGATGGAATTTCTATCTCTATTGGTAAAACTGCCTCACTACCATAGACTAGTGAATACTGGGTTTCCTAGGTAGCTGTTTTCACAGTCATTTTGTATCCCCATAGTGCAAAAGATAATTTGTCAGACCAATCTCTGTATGTCTCCACCATCTTGGCCAAGATGTTTCAAATGGTCTTATTTGCTGCTTCACCTGCACCATTTGTTTGAGGACAATAGGGAGATGATCGATGATGTATGATTTTATACTTGTCCATTAGACTGCGAGTTTCAGCCCCAAACTGAGAACCATTGTCAAATATGATTTCTGATGGGATTCTATAATGGCAAATGATGTTAGTTTCTATGAATTTCACAACTTGTGTAACACCCCTACTAATCCGGCTCCTAATTATAATATAAACGTCGTACTTAGTAAATAAATCGCAGCGGTAAATAACAGACTGTCGTTCTAATGGTGTCATTGTTATCACTCGCCCATACGGGTGATAACGAGTTACATGATAATCAACATACGAAACGTATTCCCGCAGTGACCACAAGAGATAGATAGTAGTGCTTAAACAATCTAAAAAACATAAACAAAAAAACCGTCTTATACAACCGTACAAGTGAGCGTCTAACCAAACATACACCTCGGCTTACAAACCCGAGTCCGAAATAACAGTAGTCTCAAACCGTACCAAGTCCAACCAAAAGTAAACACAACTGTCGTGCCTCGCGTCGACCCTCCAGCTAGTCTCCTGAAATAAAAATGGTTTGTGGTATGGAATCAGCCCCTGTTGAGTATGTTATCACCTGCCCCGTCATGCCCCCTCAAACCCCTCAATTAATTGGTCGAGAGCATGAGGTTAGTTACATGCAATACCGATTTCATAATTAAACTGTAAAACAGTTAACAGTAATAACATACAATAACATAACCATCAACACACATAATAAAAACCACACAGTATAACCAATGAACAACAAGGTGAAACAACGAGAATAATAAACAAGTATTAACTCCCGTCCTTGGTATAGAAACCAATATTGTCCGCCAATGTACAAGTCTCAACTGTAATAAGTGTTCAGTTATACCTAGTGACAACGTCTCATTAAAAATGATGAGTCTCTAGATTACCCATATACTATGGCGGGTCACCCACGACAGTAGCCACTCCAGCGGTAGAGTCTCCGACCAACGAGCCATCCTAGCTCACGAGAAATTTCTTGATACTTGCGGACCCGTACGCGGACATCCTGGTATCGTTTTTGTGATCACAGCGTGCACCAAGAGCCACATCCTCTTGGCTTTGTTATGTTAATTAATTATACCATCGCATCGCATTACCAATTTTTTTCTAACACAGCAGACTAAGGTCGTTAGTCCAATCTGGAGTCTGTAAACTCGAGATCCAGTGTTAGATACGAGAGCGGCGTTTAGAAAGGCCAGTGCTCCCTATTAAAGTCTCGGATAATATGTATATCTTATTATCCTAGTGCTACAACATTTTTCTGACGATCCTTATATTGCATATAAGATAGCACCATAGCCGCTAGTTCGTTTTATATATATAGGTCCATATATACGAACCAATACTGTTAACGCAACAACAGTAAATAATAAGCCGCTAAAAATATACAGTTCATGCATATTTATTCACACATTCAGAAAAACAATCTTATCACAGATTACACAGAAGTCTGAACTGAGGATGCCCTCAGAGACAATCAGAGACACGTAACAACATACCGTTCACCCTGAATGTATAACCGTGGAGTATGAATCAGCTAGATCCGATGCTCCCCGTGTCGTCTCTAATAGTGTAATAATACATAACACTACTGATTAGAATCCCGTATAACAACATAACTCTACGGTACCCTGTACCGTCACTAATACCTCCCGGTTAATCCCCCGTCATTAACTGTCAACGTTTGTCGGGTTTTCAGCTTTAACTCGGGATTGGAAAAACGTTATATTACATGCGTAGTCTCGTCTTTGTATATTAATATACTTAAAGTTTGAACTTTGTTATCGCATGTAACTTAATATACCCTTGTATATTATATAGTTTGTTTCTATATTGCATGTATAATTCTTATCATACATTATACATTTCACCTTTGTATTTATTTTCCTAAGGTTTGTTTTTCCAAGTTCAAAGGAGTATAATTCTTATGTAAAAATACTTTGGATTATATATAAATCCTTATTATTTCATGTATACTCCTAACATTAGAATTTCCATATCCAATGTTTATAATTCTTTTCTCTTTATCTTATATCATTTTAATTATGGTAATATATGGTTATTAAACCATATTATATTTTTCCACTCCATAACATATATTTATTTATATACACGTATTATGGGACTATTTATTATATGGTAAGTCTTTATAATATATTCATTATCTTTAATGAATATTTCTTATATTATAAATGTTACACCCTTTATAACATTAAAACCATATTATAAATTTTCATTTAAAAATGCCCATATTACCGAACAGCACCTATTTTCTTAAATATTTACAAAATCCACCACATATTTAATATAATGTTATATTATAGTTATATAACATATATTATGACATTTATGTCATTAAAACAATTATAACCTATAGTTATAAGTTGTTATGTATTACCAAACAACCCTTATACTCTCGGCTTTCACTATATACCACTAAACTTCCATAAATTACAAATTAATCCCAAATTATAATACATAGTTTTCTAATGTCATTAAAACTATATATTATACATATATCTTTATAAAACCTTATATATAACTCCAAAAATTACCAAACTATACCAAAAGGTTATAAATATCATTTCTAACCTTATACTTTCTATAATTCTTGGTTTATACACATATGTTACCCATTTGTAACAATGTTATAAAATATCTTATATTATACTTATATAATTCATATAAACTCCAAATTTAACCAAATAAACTTCTAAAAATTCCTAATAACCTAAGGTCTGTTCTAAATTCTATTTAGTACCCCAAGTTTTCGGAAATCACAATATAACCCCATCTCTTATAAATCTTTTACAATTTAATAACTATCTTATTATAAGGTAGTATTTTAATTTCTTAAATTCTCCAAACTTGGTCAAAGTCTCCTATATAGTCAACTTTGACTTCTAATACCAAATTGGAACCAAACTTTCGATAATTACAAATTATACCCTATACTTTTCTATTTTTACAATTTTGACCCAAAACTTTATAAAATGTTATAATTTTTATTAAATTCATTTAAAAACCCTAAATTCCTCTAAATTAAGCCCACGGCTTTATATTTTGCTAGTAATTACCATTTGACCCCAAACTTAATTATATAAGCATAAATTAAACTAAATAAGCTTTAAACTTAAATTAAAATGGCCTAATGACATAGCCTTATTACAACTTTGCTTTATAACATAAAATTACACATAAATAGCTCAAATTATACAATAAACTCTCGGCCTTGCTGTAGTTTATTTATTTTTCCACATAATATCATAATTTGACCATTATGTTAATTAAATCACTTAAATGACTAGCTTAATTTATCTTAGTCATTTTTTTCCATACTTAGGTTAAAATAACCCATATAATTAACTCCACTCTCGGCACATAATATATATATGCTAAGAAATCATAAAATCATAAGTTTAAGGTGTTTATACCTAGGTTTATCCTTAGTAACAACTCGGCAGCTTGGAGGAAAAATCACCACATCATTTAGACATGTTTAATACACCAAAATAAGATATGGTTATACTCCAAGCATGAGCTTAACCATAAAGAACAATTAATGTAAGATATAAGGCAAAAATCACCTTAAAAATGCAAGGAAGTTTCCAAAGGATTTTGGCCTGAATAAAACACACCACATGGTGTTAAATTCACCATATAAACATAGGAAATAACTAGACAACAACAAGCTGCTATGGTAATAGGTTTTACCTTGGCAAAATGCCTTAAAGAATGGTATTTCCTTTGATTTTCGGCCACCCTTGCTTCAAATGGTTAACCAACTGAATAAACATGTAAATATGAAGATTATGAGTGAATAAACTCATAAAAATCAGAAGAAGAAAACCGGATGGAGAAAGGAGATGCTTAAGGTATGTTTTTACCTTATAATGCAAATTTTGGAAACCTTGGTCCCTAGACTTGCTTCAGCCGAGATTGGTTGTTGTTCAAGGTTTACAACACTGAGAATGAGCCATGGAAAGTGATAGATCATGAGCTCCAAGTGTAGGTAATAAAGAGATGAAGAAAAAGAGCTAAAATAAGCCTTAAACCATTACCTTAGGTGCATAAGAGATTGATTTCCCTTCCATACTCAAGAACACAGATTGAGAGGATTAGAGAAGGCTGACGGCTTGGCTAGAATGGGACAAGAGGCAAGAGAAAGAAAAGAAATGTGATTTAATGAATGAAAAGTAGAAAAAGGAATAGTAAAATGGTGATTCACCAAATTAGGAAGATATTTAGCACTAAAGTAGAATGTGCTGTCTTCCTTCCTCCATGCCTGCCGACAGCCAAAGGGTTAGGGTGGTCATTAATTGACCATTGACCATGCTTAGTCAATTTTGCTTAAAAATGCACTATTTGGGTTACTATTCACAAATGAATGCCATATTTTCGATTTTTTTTGAAATTTTGGATTTAGACCTTCTAATGTGGTACATTATAGTACATTAGTATATCAAGGTATAATCCAATGCCTAACACCACTCAAAACCCACTCAGAAAGTCAATTTTCTCAAAAACGTGCTTTAAAGAATTTTAAAGCACATTTTGTGTTAGAACATGTTTTAGAGATTGGTTTCCTTTGAGAATGGTTTTATAATGTTCATTACTTCATTATAATACTTAGGAATCCACTTTGGATCCTATTTGAGGTCATACAATCTCTATGGTGTCTTAAAGCACATTTTTGGCTTTACCGATCTTAAGGCATGTTTTGCCTTGTTGAGATCTTTTAGATTGTTCCCCAATGGTATTTAGATGTTTATTAACCATCTTAGATCATTAATAGATCATTTATTTAAGTTTTTAAGGTTAGGGGTATTTCAATCTACCCCCCTTAAAAAGGCTTCGTCTCGAAGTCCTTACTCATCTACAGTTCACCTAAGGAATCAAGTTCCACTAAGTAATCAAACTGACCATCGCTAGGGAGTAACTCCCACTAGGTTCAGACCTAGTCTATATGTATCATGATTGATACAGCACATATCAAATAGCCGAAACTCATGGTATAAACTCATTCATATCATAGCACTAAACAAGGTGCACATCCAACTCAACAACAAAAGTACTCAGCGGTACTATATATATATATTCTCAAACAGGTGCACTAAGGCACATACATAAGATGTATTAAACATACAATCATCCGAACAAACATGTATGACATAGCATACTACCAAACACACCACAAAAACAAGACCTAATGCATAATATATGCGCAAGCCAAGTGGCGTCTACCCCCCTTAAAAAGGGTTTGACCATGAACCCGTATAAGTATCACAACTACTACTCGAAGAGTGCTGGATACTTCGCTCTCATGGAGTACTCTAACTCCCATGTAGCCTCCTCCACCTCATGGTTCGACCAGAGAACCTTGACCATGCTAACGGTCTTGTTCCTAGTCTGCCTCGTCTTCGTATCGAGAATGCGGAGTGGTACTTCCTCATATCGTAGAGCGGGGTCCAACTCTAAAGTCTCAGGCTGTAAAACGTGCGATGGATGGGGCACATACCTCTTCAACTGTGAAACGTGAAAGACGTCGTGCACCCTCCCGAGCTCTGCTGGCAAATCCAGTCTGTAGGCTAACGGGCCCACTCGCTCCCTAATCGCATAAGGTCCAACATACTTCGGGCTCAACTTGCCCTTCTGCCCGAACCGGAAGATCCCCTTCATGGGTGACACTCTGAGGAATACCATGTCGTCGGTAGTGAACTCAATGTCCCTCCTCCTGGTGTCTGCATATGATTTCTGCCGGTCCTGAGCTGCCCTCATGTTCCTACGAATCTGTAGGACATCCTCCTTGATCTGCTCTAGGTACTCTGGTCCTAGAAGCGTAGTCTCGCTGGCCTCATCCCAGCATAAAGGAGTCCTACACGGTCTACCATAAAGTGCCTGGAACGGTGGCATCTGTATCGAGGAGTGGTAGCTGTTGTTGTAGGCGAACTCTATCAGATGTAGACGCTCTAACCAGCTCCCCTGAAAATCCAAGGCACATGCTCTCAGCATGTCCTCCAGTGTCTGGATGGTCCTCTCACTCTGACCGTCGGTCTGTGGATGGAATGCCGTACTAAGCTTCAACTTCGTACCCAAGGCTTCCTGAACCTGACCCCAGAATCTGGACAAAAATCGAGGGTCCCTATCAGACACAATGGTCTTTGGCACACCATGGTGCCGGATCACCTCCTTCTGGAACAAGTCCGCTAACTTCGGGACCTTCCAGGTATCCTTCATAGCAACAAACTTCCCACCTTCGTCAGACGGTCCACAATGACCCAAATCGTGTTCAGTCCTCCCTTAGTCGGTGGGAGACCGACAACGAAATCCATCGAGATGTCCTCGAACTTCCAGCAAGGAATAGGCATAGACTGCACTAAACCGCCGGGTCTCCTATGCTCAAACTTAACCTTCTGACAGGTCAAGCATCTAGCCACGTAGTCAGCTACATCCTTCTTCATCCCGCTCCACCAGAAATGGACCTTCAAGTCCTTGTACATCTTCGAAGAACCGGGGTGGACGGATAAGGACGAGCAATGAGCCTCCTGGAGTATCTTCTCCTTCAGTCAGGAGAAGACTCTGGAATACATAACCGGCCATTCAGTCTTATCATGCCATCATCACACAGTTCGAAGTCATACTTCTGACTCTCAAAACAACCCTCTGACATCTTCTGCCTGATACTCTGCATATACTGATCACTCTCCTGTGCAGCTCGTATCTCATCAATCATACTGCTGCCGCTAATAGTGTAAACAATGAATGAGCTCTGCGGCTCAGGGCGTCGGCTACTACATTCGCCTTGCCCTCCTTGTACCTCAGGTCTATGTCGTAGTCCTTCAAGAACTCGACCCATCTTCTCTGTCGCATGTTCAGCTCCTTCTGAGAGAAGAGATGCTGTAGACTCTTGTGATCAGAGTAGATGGTGACTGTCACACCGTATAGATAATGTCGCCAGATCTTCAAAGCGAAGACTACTGCGCCTAACTCAAGGTCGTGTGTGGGGTAATTCACCTCGTGCTTCTTCAGCTGTCGGGATGCGTAGCAACTACCTTCCCGTGCTGCATAAGCACACAGCCTAGACCGGTTCCAGAGGCATCACAATATACCTCGAACCCATCGGTGCCCTCAGGGATAGTAAACGGGCCGATGTCAGGAGATCCTTCAGTGTCTGAAAGGACTGCTCGCACTCGGCAGACCATAAGAACTGGGACTCCTTCTTCATGAGATTCATCATCGGTTTGGCCACCTTGGAGAAATTCTTCACGAACCTTCGATAGTAACCGGCCAAACCCAGAAAGCTGCGGACGTCTGTGACTGTCTTCGGCCTCGGCCAACTCTTCACTGCCTCAATCTTAGCAGGGTCTACAGATATCCCGCTCGCTGATATAATGTGTCCAAGGAATGACACGCTGTCCAACCAGAACTCACACTTCGAGAGCTTGGCATACAGCTGGTTCTCTCTCATGATACTCAAAACCTGCCTCAAATGTAACTCATGATCCTCCTTGGTCTTTGAATAGATAGGATATCGATGAAACCACAACTGAACTATCAAGCTGTTCTCTGAAGAGACGGTTCATCAAATCCATGAAAATGGCTGGCGCATTCGTTAATCCGAATGGCATAACGGTGAACTCGTAGTGTCCATACCGTGTCCTGAAAGCTGTCTTCTCCATCACCCTCTGCAATCCTAATCTGATGGTAGCCAGATCTGAGATCTATCTTGAGAACACACTGGCCCCTCTCAGCTGGTCAAATAAGTCATCTATCCGTGGCAACGGGTACTTGTTCTTGACCGTGACCGCATTAAGCTCGCGGTAGTCGATGCAGAGTCGCATACTGCCGTCCTTCTTCTTGACGAACAGTACTGGAGCACCCCAAGGAGAAACACTAGGTCGAATGAATCCCTTGTCGAGGAGGTCCTCCAGCTGTAGCTTCAGCTCCCTCATCTCAGCCGGCCATACGGTAGGGGCCTTAGCAATAGGGCCCGTACCTGGCAACAAGTCGACGGCGAACTCAACCTCGCGCACAGGCGGCATGCCTGGCAGCTCATCAGGAAACAAGTCGGGAAATCTACCACGACTGGAATGTCTAGTCCATCACGTCGCTCTGTCTCGTGTCCTGTACATAACAGAGGAAGGCTTGTCGGCCCTTCCTAACGTCCTTCATCAGGGACAATGCTGACACGATCTTGACAGTCGGCTCTCTCCTCACACTGCGTATGACACTGTCTTGCCGCTCGGCCCCTTCAGTAGTAGTCGATGCTCTGCACAATGAAGGCGGCCCCTATGCTTCTGCAGCCAATCCATGCCCACTATAACGTCGAAGCCCAAATTCTTGAACTCAATCAAATCGATGGGAAAGGTCTCAGTCATGATGCTGATCTCTAACCCCGTGTACTGTCTGGTGCAGCCTACTTTCTCCTTCGAAGGAAGGGTGACTGAAAAGTCAGAAAGCTGTTTGGGGGCAGCCCCCAGCTTCTTAGCAAATGCCGAGGAAATAAAAGAATGCGAAGCCCCTGAGTCGAACAATACGGAAGCACTAACACCATCAACAGGAAAGGTACCTGAGATCACCTCTCGTATTAGCATCGAGTCCCAATAAATCACTAATTTACTGCCGGTTGTAATCATCATACCTGTGATGACATTACCGGACTCCTTGGCTTGCGCCATATCTAGGATGCATATGGTACCCTCCTTTCCATTTTCGTGGCCTGAAGTTATGAATTAACGGTATCAACAAATGAACACATATACTTGAAGGTAAAAACTCTCATTTCATTCATCCAACTGTTTATACAAGGTTACACACTTAGCTACTACTTACATCAGTACTGTCTGAAAGTCAAATTTAAACGGCCAGGTCGGATGTGGGTCTCATTTATTGAGCTTAATGCTCTTAATTCCATGATATACAAGCCTCGACTCTCCACCAAATACCAACACATCCCCAGACTCGAGGATGATCTTGCTTGCTAGATCCATCCTCTTCTGGTCTCCATAGATGAACTCAGCATCATCGCCGATGGAGAATGACACAACCGGTATTCCTCTGGTGATGGACTCAGTCGTCTCATCACAGTCCTGGTGCATCCCAAGCTTTCCTCCCTGCTCGTAGTAGTTGATGATGCAAATGTCAGGTGTCATGTCGGGTAATGGATAAGTCCCACAGTCTTGAGCAATATCCATTGCGTTTCTCACCAAGGTTAGGAAACTCTCAGGTATCCTAGGTATTGATACGCCATCTACCATCCTCACCTCTCGATAAACCCTAGCTTGCGGATCCCAATCTTTCCCTAAGCACATCATGTGCAATTTCATCTTAGAACCACTATTAAATACAGGGGTATAAAATCCTCCCATGCCCTTACCCAAAGCTCCACACTCATTTACTATGGCGATTTGCTCATCTAGGGTTAGGAACTCTCTGAGAAGTATCATGCCCGGTCTGACCACATGACACAACTCGCCAGGGTACTCCCGTCTTTCTTCCACGGGTCTAGGTGATCTTTGTCTTGTGAGTGTGGGATAGCAGATATCGAAGTCTCCTAAGAGATAAAAGGTTTCCTAGGTAAGTCGTATATCTAGAGCGGTAATTAAAACACATTCATGCTAAGGTAAAGCGTTTAACACTTAGTCATGCTCTCATACAATGGTTAAGGTTTCAAATGTTAACCTTCATCGCGCTGGGTACTGGTGCCAGCGCCCGAAGCTCCCGCTGCATTCAGCACACGGTTGCCCGGCGGGTTCCTCTAGTTCTGCTGCTGCTGCTGTTGCCCCCTTTGGGCTTGGGGCGCTGGCCCCCTCTGGCCACCTCGAGATCCACCTCCTCCAGTAGGTGCGCTCTGAGTCCCCTTCGGCGGGCGGTACGCTCGGCTCTCCGGATTCGCGAAGCACTCGAACGACCTATGGCCTTTCTTCCCAGTGGTGACAGTCCACAGCTTGCCCGGTGCAATCAACACCCGGGTGGTCTTTACCACAACGCTTGCAGTGAAAGTGGCGCTGGGGTGCAGAACCTATTATCATACAACAATCTGATCAATACAAGGACGGTAATGGATAGTGTAACACACAACTCATTCTCAAGATTAGATCGCTTACCCTTAGGGGGTGCAGATTTGAGAGGCTGGACATCATAGGTAGGCCCGGTCAGCATCGGAACCTTCTCCTTGCCCTTCTGGCTGGCCTGCTCCTTCTTCTTCTCCCTCCAGGAGAACTTTTTCTTCCTGTGATCGTCAAAGTGTTAGGAATAGCAGGTATGAAAGCAGGCAGCAAGTAAGTAATTTAAATGAATTAAATAACTTAAAGCGGTTCTTACTTCCAGCCCTTGCTGCCTCCGCCTCCAGTCACAACCTCAGCCTCCTTCTCGGGGGGCTTACGCTTCTGCCCCTGGCTGTCATCTCGGCTGTTCACCAACAGCTCGGTCCGAGAAGCAGCATCATAGCACTCCTACAATGCATCAATGAGTTCCCCGAACTTGTAATAAATCAAACTGAGTTACGGTATAATGTCAATTAATTTACCTGGACCGTAGGGTATAAAGCAGCACCCATGGCGGCCTTGATAGCATATCGTAGCCCGCCTCTAAACTTTTCCACCTTCACGGTGTCAGAATAAACAACTCCTGGGACAAAGTCCAACAGCCCGATGAATGAGGAGTAGTACTGATCCACTGTCAGACTACCCTGCCTCAGAGCCTCGAACTCCTCCCTCTTCCTCTGCTTCAAGTGAGCAGGATAGTACTTTTCTCTCAGCAATTCTACAAAACCCGTCCAACCGAAACCCTCTATAGCAGTGTAATGTGCCCTCACGGACCTCCACCAAGTGCTGGTGGCGTCCCTCAGATGGAAGGCTGCTATACCGACCCGGTGCTCAGCAGGCACATGAATGGCGTCAAAGGCCTTCTCGTGCTCGATAATATATCTCTCCAGGACGGTGGGGTCAGCTACTCTGTCATAAGTAGGTACTCGCGTGTCAGCAACGCTCTTTAGCCAGTTGGGCTCTCTCGGTGTGGGTACGGGTGGGACCATGGGTGGCGCTCCGATCTGGACGCCTCCCATCAGGGCTAGCTGAGCAAAGACGGTGGCTACCGTCTCAGCAACGCCCACGGCATGGGTCTCAGGAGGACCTCCTCCAGACCCGCCGCCTCCACCTCTGCCTCTGCCTGCCGAACGTCTTCCAGTAGACATCTGAAGAATTCAGAATCAAGGTCAACTCTCGGTATAAATACCGTACTTTTCTCAACCATAAGTTCACATAGCCCTGAAAGGCGTAAAACACATTGTCCCCGACAATCTCCTAACTTAAATCGTTTACAACTTCCTCATTGGTACTGTATATGAATAACCTAAGCTCACGGTACTTAGACTACTATCTCTTGTAATCAGAGCGGTACTCCGCTCTGATACCACTTTTGTAACACCCCTACTAATCCGGCTCCTAATTATAATATAAACGTCGTATTTAGTAAATAAATCGCAGCGGTAAATAACAGACTGTCGTTCTAATGGTGTCACTGTTATCACTCGCCCATACGGGTGATAACGAGTTACATGATAATCAACATACGAAACGTATTCCCGCAGTGACCACAAGAGATAGTAGTGCTTAAACAATCTAAAAAATAAACAACAACAACCGTCTTACAAACCGTACACGTGAGCGTCTAACCAAACATACACCTCGGTTTACAAACCCGAGTCCAAATAATAGTAGTCTCAAACCGTACCAAGTCTAACCAAAAGTAAAACAACACGTCCGCCGCGTCGACCCTCCAGCTAGTCTCCTGAAATAAAAATGGTTTGTGGTATGGAATCAGCCCCTGCTGAGTATGTTATCACATGCCCCGTCATGCCTCCTCAAACCCCTCAATTAATTGGTCGAGAGCATGAGATTCGTTACATGCAATACCGTTTTAATATTAAACTGTAAAACATTAACAGTATAACATAAAATAACACAACCATCAACACACATAATATAAACCACACAGTATAACCAATGAACAACAAGGCGAAACAACGAGAATAATAAACAAGTATCAACTCCCGTCCTTGGTATAGAAACCAATATTGTTCGCCAATGTACAAGTCTCAACTGTAATAAGTGTTCAGTTATACCTAGTGACAACGTCTCGTTAAAAAGACGAGTCTCTAGATTACCCATATACTATGGCGGGTCACCCACGGCAGTAGCCACTCCAGCGGTAGAGTCTCCGACCAACGAGCCATCCTAGCTCACGGGAAATTTCTTGATACTTGCGGACCCGTACGCGGACATCCTAGTATCGTTTTTGTGATCACAGCGCGCACCAAGAGCCACATCCTCTTGGCTTTGTTATGTTAATTAATTATACCATCGCATCGCATTACCAATTTTTCTAACACAACAGACTAAGGTCGTTAGTCCAATCCGGAGTCTGTAAACTCGGGATCCAGTGTTAGATACGAGAGCGGCGTTTAGAAAGGCCAATGCTCCGTATTAAAGTCTCGGATAATATGTATATCTTATTATCCTAGTGCTACAACGTTTTTCTGACGATCCTTATATTGCATATAAGATAGCACCATAGCCGCTAGTTCGTTTTATATATATATATAGGTCCATATATACGAACCAATACTGTTAACCAAAACAAAAATAATAAGCAGCTAAAATATACAGTTCATGCATATTTATTCACACATTCAGACAAACAATCTTATCACAGATCACACAGAAGTCTGAACTGAGGAAGCCCTCAGAGACAATCAGACACGTAACAACATACCGTTCACCCTGAATGTATAACCGTGGAGTATGAATCAGCTAGATCCGATGCTCCCCGTGTCGTCTCTAACAGTCTAATAATACATAACGCTACTGATTAGAATCCCGTATAACAACATAACTCTACGGTACCCCGTACCGTCACTAATACCTCCCGGTTAATCCCCCGTTATTAACTGTCAACGTTTGTCGGGTTTTCGGCTTAACTCGGATTGGAAAAACGTTATATTACATGCGTAGTCTCGTCTTGTATATTAATATACTTAAGTTTGAACTTGTTATCGCATGTAATTAATATACCCTTGTATATTATAGTTTGTTTCTATATTGCATGTATAATTCTTATCATACATTATACATTTCACCTTAGTATTTATTTTCCTAAGGTTTGTTTTTCCAAGTTTAATGGAGTATAATTCTATGTAAAAATACTTTGATTATATAAATCCTTATTATTTCATGTATACTCCTAACATTAGAATTTCCATATCTAATGTTTGTAATTCTTTTCTCTTTATCTTATATCATTTTAATTATGATATATATGGTTATTAACCATATTATATTTTCCACTCCATAACATATATTTATTTATATACATGTATTATGGGACTATTTATTATATGGTAAGTCTTTATAATATATTCATTCTCTTTAATGAATATTTCTTATATTATAAATGTTACACCCTTATAACATTAAAACCATATTATAAATTTTTATTTAAAAATGCCCATATTACCGAACAGCACCTATTTTCTTAAATATTTACAAAATCCACCACATATTTAATAATGTTATATTATAGTTATATAACATATATTATGACATTTATGTCATTAAAACAATTATAACCTATAGTTATAAATTGTTATATTACCAAAGCCCTTATACTCTCGGCTTTCACTATACCACTAAACTTCCATAAATTACAAATCTAACCCAATTATAATACATAGTTTTCTAATGTCATTAAAACTATATATTATACATATATCTTTAAAACCTTATATATAACTCCAAAAATTACCAAACTATACCAAAAGGTTATAAATATCATTTCTAACCTTATACTTTCTATAATTCTCGGTTTTCCATATGTTACCCATTTGTAACAATGTTATGAAATATCATATATTATACTTATATAATTCATATAAACTCCAAATTTAACCAAATAAACTTCTAAAAATTCCTAATAACCTAAGGTCTGTTCTAAATTCTATTTAGTACCCCGTTTTCGAAATCACAATATAACCCTCTCTTATAAATCTTTTACAATTTAATAACTATCTTAATATAAGGTAGTATTTTTTCTTAAATTCTCCAAACTTGGTCAAAGTCTCCTATATAGTCAACTTTGACTTCTAATGCCAAATGGAACCAAACTTTCGGTAATTACCAATATACCCTATTTTTCTATTTTTACAATTTTGACCCAAAACTTTATAAAATGTTATAATTTTTATTAAATTCATTTAAAAACCCTAAATTCCTCTAAATAAGCCCACGGCTTTATATTTTCTAGTAATTACCATTTGACCCCAAACTTAATTATATAAGCATAAATTAAACTAAATAAGCTTTAAACTTAAATTAAAATGGCCTAATGACATGGCCTTATTACAACTTTGCTTTATAACATAAAATTACACATAAATAGCTCAATTATACAATAAACTCACGCCTTGCTGTAGTTTATTTATTTTTCCACATAATGTCATAATTTGACCATTATGTTAATTAAATCACTTAAATGACTAGCTTAATTTATCTTAGTCATTTTTTTCCATACTTAGGTTAAAATAACCCTATAATTAACTCCACTCTCGGCACATATATATATATGCTAAGAAATCATAAAATCATAAGTTTAAGGTGTTTATACCTTGGTTTATCCTTGTAACAACTCGGCAGCTTGAGGAAAAATCACCACATCATTTAGACATGTTTAATACACCAAAATAAGATATGGTTATACTCCAAGCATGAGCTTAACCATAAAGAACAATTAATGTAAGATTTAAGGCAAAAATCACCTTAAAATGCAAGGAAGTTTCCAAAGGATTTCGGCCTGAATAAAACACCACATGGTGTTAAATTCACCATATAAACATAGGAAATAGCTAGACAACAACAAGCTGCTATGGTAATAGGTTTTACCTTGGCAAAATGCCTTAAAGAATGGTATTTCCTTTGATTTCGGCCACCCTTGCTCCAAATGGTTAACCAACTGAATAACATGTAAATATGAAGATTATGAGTGAATAAACTCATAAAAATCAGAAGAAAAAACCGGATGGAGAAAGGAGATGCTTAAGGTATGTTTTTACCTTATAATGCAAATTTTGGAAACCTTGGTCCCTATACTTGCTTCAGCCGAGATTGGTTGTTGTTCAAGCTTTAAAACACTGAGAATGAGCCATGGAAAGTGATAGATCATGAGCTCCAAGTGTAGGTAATGAAGAGATGAAGAAAAAGAGCTAAAATATGCCTTAAACCATTACCTTAGGTGCTTAAGAGATTGATTTGTCTTCCATACTCAAGAACACAGCTTGAGAGGGTTGGATAAGGCTGATGGCTTGGCTGGAATGGGACAGAGGCAGAGAAAAGAAATGTGATTAATGATGAAAAGTAGAAAAGGAATAGTAAAATGGATTCACCAAATTAGGAAGATATTTAGCACTAAAGTAGAATGCTGTCTTCCTTCCTCCTTGCCTGCCGACAGCCAAGGTTAGGGGTCATTAATTGACCATTGACCATACTTGGTCAATTTGCTTAAAAATGCACTATTTGGGTTACTATTCACAAATGAATGCCATATTTTCGATTTTTTTTGAAATTTTGGATTTAGACCTTCCAATGTGGTACATTATAGTACATTAGTATATCAAGGTCTAATCCAATGCTTAACACCACTCAAAACCCACTCAGAAAGTCAATTTTCTCAAAAACGTGCTTTAAGGAATTTTAAAGCACATTTTGTGTTAGAACAAGTTTTAGAGCTTGGTTTCCTTTGAGAATGGTTTTATAATGTTCATTACTTCATTATAATACTTAGGAATCCACTTTGGATCCTATTTGAGGTCATACAATCTCTATGGTGTCTTAAAGCACATTTTTGGCTTTACCGATCTTAAAGCATGTTTTGCCTTGTTGAGATCTTTTAGATTGTTCCCCAATGGTATTTAGATGTTTATTAACCATCTTAGATCATTAATAGACCATTTATTTAAGTTTTTAAGGTTAGGGGTATTTCAACTTGTTTGGATCCAATCTTAGCATAAGACTTGGCTTCAACCCATTTGGTGAAATAATCAACTACCACTATGTATCTATGATTGTTCGACGCCTTGGGATGACTTTCTCTAATAATGTCAATGCCTCAAGTTGCAAAAGGCCAAGGAGTTGCCATGTTGGTTAAAGGCACTGGTGGAAGGTGTTGCAGATTGGAATGGTATTGACACTTTTCACACTTCTTTACATGATCATTGCAGTCTTGTTGCATCAACGGCCAATAGTACCCAAGCCGGAGCATCTTTCATACCCGAACTTTCCCGTATTTCTTCATTACTGGGATGAAATCAGCTAACCATTCAGGATATCTTACTACCTTGATGAAACCCACCCGTTGCAACTATTCAATCTCCTCCTTTACTTTAAGGACTACTTCTGTGTTCATTTTTCTCAAATTATGCTTTTTTGGTTTTACATCGGGATGCAGCGGTATAGTGTATTGTGCAATGTCTATATCAACTCCAGGCATGTCAACATTACTCCTTGCAAACACATCACTATACTCTCTTAAAAGATCGAGAATTTCCATTCTTTCTGGCTCTGATAAACAACCCTCAATTTTCAATTCTTTTGGATTTTCTACATCCCTGACATTGATGGTGATGGTATCTTCAGTTATTTGTGCATTGGCGTGATGGTAATCAAGAGATGTAAGAATACCACTTTCATTTTCATTGTCATTGTCGATCACATTTTCTTTAGGGGCATGAGTATTATCCAAGTTAACACACACAACCAAGTAATCAAAAGTATGCATTTCATTAATTGAATAAGATGGGAACACAACGTCACCGTCTTCCCCATCCACATATGTTTAAGGATGGTTCCAAGTTAAGAAAGACAGGGGAACAAGCAAACTTTAAAACATCAAATGGGGTAAAAATAGGGGGACTAAAATAGTATCAAGAGCTGGAAAGTTCATGTCTCCTTGTGATCTTGTCTCTCGAGACACTTCATCATTTGGTTCAGTGACAAACTGTCTCCCCGTGGTAACCCATTTTCCAACCAGTAGCTCATCCTCCTTGATCTCTTCAATGTAAGCGTGATTGATAATCGACTAAGGATGCGTTCGCCTCGCATTTTATGCGCATTTTTTGACAGCATAAATGTACAACATATGCTGTTTTGGACTCCTTTATTTGTTTTTGCTGTTCGCCTAAAACAGCATAAATGTCAGCATAAATGTCAGCATAAATGACAGCATAAATGTCAGCATAAATGCCCGCAGCAAATGCTACTTTTTCATTTTCGTGTTTTCACTTCTGTTTCTTTACTCACTTCATAATGCAATTACTGTGACTATTGATTTAAAAAAAGAAAAAATTTACAAGTTACTTTATTTATTACAAATTACATAATGCTTTAAATAATTTATAAAAAATAGTACTACATCTTTAGCCAAATTTACAAAAAATCACATTAATAATACAAATCTATAATATATTATTTGTAATACCACATAGATTAATAAAATTAAAAAAAACAAATAAATATACACACTTGTTGATATATAAATTAAAATATTAAAATAGTATATAGAAATATGAATGCATATAAATTTATTAACATACAAAGTTATAAAAATATTATATATTATTAAATGTTATAATTTCACTAAATAAATTCACATAACATTATCAGAAAATTTGAAACGTTTTTTCTCTTTTTTTACGCTTTTATATTTGTAAGAATTATAAAATTTAGATAATAAAAATATATTGTTTAGGAGTTACAAGTTTTGCTTAAATAATAGAAATAAAAATTTTATTGTTTGTAAATTTTTTTATTTATTTTTACTAACAAAATAAAGTTACGTAGTGTAATATAATAAATTATAATTGTAATACAAAAACGGTAAACGCACTACATATAACTAACTGAACCAAACATGCTACATATATGCTGCACTGCCAAACAACAGTTTTCAAAACAGCTGCATTTATGCCAGCACATTCCTGCCAGCAAATATGTTGCATTTATGCCAGCGCATTCCTGCTGTCAAATATGCTACATTTATGCTGCCAAAACAGTCATGCCGAACAGAGCCTAATATTCTTCATGCTCTCTTTTAAGAATAGCATTGAAATACCTCCTACTCTTCTTACCCCTCTCCGGAGATTTCAAATTTTTTTCCAATAACCATAAATTTCAGCTTATGATGGATTGTGGATGGTACAACTCTCATTTCCCATATAAGATCCCTTCCAACACAACAAACTTTAAGGTTTGGGTTGTAGGAGCCAATGGTCAAAGGAAGGTTCAGTGTTCCCAAAATCTGTCGTCGGGAACTATCATATGCCTTCAAATTCAAGTACAAGTGTAACACCCCTACCGCTAATCCTTTACTTACCGTCTAATCGTCCCGGTTATCCTACTACTCGCAGTGGAAATACAATTACTACAGCTGAAATACCCCAAACTTAAATATAGTGATTAAAATTATCCTAATGGGTATTTAAGGGCCTAATGGTGCCTAAGTAATATTGGTAAGGAAAAATAAATCCAAAAGAAATAAAGAAACGCTTAAAAAGCAAAAAACACTAAACAAGCGTTAAATAACCATAGGAGGCATGAGACCTCGGTTAGCGTATTATATGGATTATTAGGGCTTAATAAGTCCTAAATAATATATGGGAACAACTCCCGAAGAAAACGGATCCAAATAATGTATTAAAACGCTACTAGAGCTTTAGCGCATGTTTTTCGAGGAAACCCGAAAACGTGACTTTAAGTGGTCAAACGAACCCGTAAAAATTATA
This sequence comes from Limonium bicolor, assembly GCA_023374045.1. Lineage (NCBI taxonomy): Eukaryota > Viridiplantae > Streptophyta > Magnoliopsida > Caryophyllales > Plumbaginaceae > Limonium > Limonium bicolor. The sequence continues at coordinate 489,379,603 of CM041776.1, forward strand.
AACCATTAAATAACAATAATTAAGCATTAATGGAAGCTTAATAACCAATAAAAATTAAAGAAACGAGAAAATTCTGGAAAACGGGCCCGGTTAGTGAATAGTACCGAAACCGGGTAAAATAACGAGCGTTTTCTGTAAAAGATGAAAAACGCTCCAACCAGTAATACATGTGGGGGCTGGTTTTTAATGGGATTAATTAACCCTCTCACACACTAACTAAACAAATCAAAAAGCTAAAAGTAAAAAGTACAAAAGTAGAAAAAGGGACTCTCTCTCCTCACTCACTCATTTCCCTCATCTCTCTCCTATCCTCCTCCTTCCCCCACCGATTTTTATCTCTTTCTCCCTAGGGGGCTGGAGATTTTGAGCTTCCCACCACAACAATGGCAGCCCTCTCTTCTTCTCCATGCTCTACCTCCATGTGAGCTCCAAATGTAAAAATAATTACATATTCTTACTCCCCTCATCATCCTCTACACATCTCTCTTTTCAAAATCTCAAAATGAGAAAGTTCATCTCCATGGGTTTTGCACATTTGAAGAGAATGTGGTACAAAATTAAAGCTTGGAGTATCCTCTCTCCGTTAAGGTAAAAATATACATGAAAAACTCATGTTTTCTCCATCTTTCTTCATAACTGATTTTACCCCTCTTGTAATGCCCTATTTTTCTCTCTCTTTTGAGCATGATTTTAACCTTGCAATGGTGGTGGGATCACCTTCTTGAACCAAGGGATAAAACCCCTCCTAAAACACTCCAAAGGTAAACCCTAGAATTTGTGCTTTAAACATCTCAATGAATTAATTAGTATAAATCTAGGGGTTAGTATTTTAACTATACTTGTTTTGTGTGATTTGGATGATGGGAATGGAGTTTGGCAACTCCATTCCCCATATAGCCGATTTGTGCAAGAAAGAGAGGAAGAGGAGAATTGGAAAAGAAAAGAAGAATTAAGAGCTTAAGGTAAGAGCTCCATCTTTATGCTAAATTTTAAATGCATTAGAGTAATGGGAATGGGTAAACTACTTAAAGAACCCAAACATTGTATTAGTAATGTAGTTGTGGAAGTTTGAGTATGTATGAGCTGGTATGTGAATTGTGGGCTTTGGAGCCAAATAAATTGTGTATGTGTATTAGTATTGTGGTTTGAGAAAGTAATGATGTATTGGTATTGAAGTTTGATGGAGTGTTGATGTATTGAGGTTTGTATTGAGTGCTGGTAGGACCCTTGTATGGGTGTGGCTAGTTTAGGAATGAATTTGATGAGAAAGGATATGTGTGGATAAAGAAATGTAGGTGAACTATGACAAAATTTTAGTAGGAAAATGTGCATTTATGGATGACTTGGTGAATGGGAGAACCAAGGTGTGTATTGGGTTAGTAGAGAAGTTTAGTAACCATGGAGTGGTAGTTGTAGTATGAGAACATAAGGGTGTAAAATCTGTAGCAAGAAGTGTTAAAACACATTGGAGGAACTAGGAGGAATTAAGTGTATTCGGAGAACTTAAGGTGGGTAGTTTGATATGTTGAAAACAGATTGAAGAGGATTTAGGTAATGAGAATAACTAGAGTGGTAAAGTAATGCATAGAGGATGCTAGGAGTAGCATTAGTAGAGGGAGTATTGAATGGTAAAGGTTAGAGTAAAAATCTGTAGCATAAGAACAAAAACTGCTATGAGTGCTGGAATGGAAATGAGGAGATTGTGTAAATCAATATAAGGATGGGGAATGAATTTAATAATGGATTTGGTGGATGAATTAAGGTATTTTAGGATGCCTAAATGGTACTAAAACATGTGGGATTACATGTAGGAAGATTGGGGAAGAAATGGGTAAGAAAAGAGGTGAAAAACAAATTCTGTAGGCAGGTTCTGCAACCGACCGACCCAGAGGTTGGGTCGGTCGGTGGGTCGGTCGGAGCATAGATGATAGAACGTAAACCTTCTGGAATGGACTGACCCAGAGGTGTATGGGTCGGTCGGAACAGTTCTGGGTCGGTCGGGAGAAATTTAGAGAACGGAAAACTTACTGGAATGGACCGACCCAAGGGGTTGGGTCGGTCGGTGGGTCGGTCGACCCTAACTTACAAAAAAAAAAATATAGTAATCATATGTATGTATATATATAGATATGTACATATATATGGAACTTTAGTAATACACCATTAATGTAACACTAATGGTAAGAAAGTAAGTATATGAGTGGGAAAACAAGTATGAGAAGTAATTAAGAAAGTTGAGAGTATAAGAGCATCAAGTTAAACCGAAGTAACGGGATAACGGGGTAAGTAAGGGAGTACTAGCTATGAATGTATTGTAATGCGTAGTATTGATGAAACCATTTGGCATGTAGCCGGAGGTCCGAGAATAAGACTCGAGGAACGAGAGTGAACCAAAGGAACAAGGGAACACCCGGTGAAGTAAATCCCGGTGAAAGGTATGATTTCTTCATGCCCTGTATCCTAACCTGGTTACCCCGATTTGTGTGCTTATTTGATCACCTAAATAAGATAAATGCATAAATCGGACTATATTGCACTTACTTGTGCTTGCTTAGGTTGTTCTTGATGTATATTGTCTTGAACACTAGTTTGTATAATTCATGAAATATATGAATGATGATGAAGTGTATTCGTATCTTGTAGTGTACTTGTGTGTTGTATTGTATTTTGTATGGATGTGTATATGAGCAATGTATCTGTGTATGTGGCTTGAATGAATGACTTCTACTAATTCCTAACCACCTAACTTCTAACGTAAGTACTGAGTAAATTGGAATGAGTAGAAGTCCGATATAGTTTCGGCCACGCGTGAGGATGAGGAGACACAAGAGGTTGGATCTGATTCCTGGTTCTTAAGCTGGTCCACGGCCCAAACCCCTTAAATGGGCAGCATCCTGGATTGGTGAACCAAGTAAAGCCCGGTGGTGGGACAGTGTAGTCCCTGCCCGGAGGTCCCGACGACTTAACTTGAGTATGTAGTAAGTAAAGTATTGTATGAGTAATGGTCTTGGCTGGTGTAGGTCATTGACCCCGAGTAAAAGAGTAATCTCCACCCGATTAACCCAGGTGGACAAATGGAGCTAACATGTATTGCGTATTAAGTATGTAATGGGTATGTATTGCGTATGTGTATTTCGGAAGAAGGTAAGTATGTATTGGATGGCTTATATTGTATTCCTTGTATGTATTGAAGTGTATCTACGTATTCCTTGCGTAAAGTATTGTAGTATTATGTATGAAAGCATGTATGCATGTATGAATAAAATGAATTGCATGTATTCGACCAAGTGGTCGGCGTACCCTCGCTAGTACGCGGGGTATGCGGAAGTCATATTCAGCGTAAGCTGAGCCCCTAGGAGAAACGTTTTTAGTGTGCAAGTACCGGAAGCGGACATGATCACGGTAAGAGATCGACGACTACACTTGGATAGTTAGGATGAATTGTAGTTAGTAGAGAATCGCAAAAGGCTTGGAGCCTTGTATGTAGTTGTGAGGAATGGGTAGATGTAGACTCTTAGGGAGTATGTATGAACTTGGGAGAGGTATTACATTTGTACAAGGATCTTAGTAAACTCGGTGTATTAAATTGTATTAAATTGTATTGGACTTATGAAGTATTGTATTGAAAGAGAAGTTGTAGTACTTGGTTGTAATTGTCGTAAGGATTATATTTGTGTAGCACTCAGACATTCCGGTCCATCAGACCGATGCTGTATGTAGTAGTAGTAGTAGCCTTGTTAGTCACGTGGGTGGCTAACGGCATTGTATCACCCACCATTGTGTAAGTAAGTATCCGCTGCGAAGGTAAGTAAGTACATGGGATTGGACAGTAATGACGGTATTAGCGGTAGGGGTGTTACAAAAAGTGGTATCAGAGCGAAGTATCGCTTTGATGACTGGAAATACCAAGCTTAGGAAGTACCGAGTTAGGAATTAGAAGCTTAGGGCTAAGGGCTGAGTGTTAGCATTAGAGATATGCTAGATAGGAACTCTCGATGTGTACCAGATACCCACAACATCAGACCCGCCCACCGCAAACCCCATTGTATAACTTGGGAAACGCCAGAGAGAAGGAAAGTCCTCTCATACTCGGGAAAACCCGATCTGGTAGTTGTGAAACCACCGTACGGTAAACAAGAACCGACATATAGTAGACTCCAAGCATTGGAAGTCCCGGAGATGGTTTCCGGTTGAACAATAATACCCGCACTTAATAGCGGTTGAATGAGCACTCCAACCTTAAAGGAGGCTGCAACTTACAACAGCATGGGGCGACATGCCTATCAGTCGTGAAACCTGGCTAGTCAACCAGCAGCAGGAAAAGAAGCACTAAGCGTGCAGCAAAGCGGAAAAAGGAACAAAAATAGAACCCGAGACACAAGTCTACGGGACAGTAATAGCTAAGTAATACCACCAACGGTATGCTAGCTGACTAAGGACATAATCGGGAGTGTTTAACTCCAAAACTACAACACCAAAGAGGTTACAACACCTGGCCAACCAAGCTCAAGTGGCTATAAGAGTAATCACAAGATATAATCTGATGCAACTGCAACCGTAGTGCCTAAACAAACTAAGGCTCAATAACACGGTAAACCGGTGAGAACGAACAAGGAAGAACATGAATAAATGGGGATCTCCAAGGATTGGAGAAGTACCCCGGTCAAAGACAGTCATGTCAAGAGCAATAAGAAGTTACCCGGAAGATCAAGTATCCCAAACCTATATCAATAAGATCAAGGGAAGAGTCAACAAGGCTATCGAATACAAGTGGAAACCATACTGTGATTGGTATAAGATTACCCAAAAACCACCAGTACCACGCACTTGCCACGGCAAGTGCAGTAAGAACAGGAGTATGTAAAGGAACTTTAACACACCACAGGTACATAGTAATGTACCGTAACTGCAATGAAGCGACTGCAGGATCGCACATCCTACACCTGGAGGAATGAAACCGTGGGAAGGCCTAACGGCCCGACCATTATACAAGGACATACCAGTCAGCAGGAAGCTGTACTTGGTCAAGTCCTCGAACATGGCCACGCCATGAGAAACTTCTTTTAATACCGAACTGTTATTTCAAAACCCAATTTTCTTTCAAACCCAAATTTTCTCTTAAACCTTGAATTTTAAAACCAAACCGACAGAATTACGGTGAGTATCATAGAATGATACAAGAGGAGTTGACAATAGTATACTTCACCTAGGCATGTGACAAGCACTACGAGTGTACCCAAATATGGGATGTGGGATGACCGCACTCCGAAGGAGCTTGCGGGCCTGACAGATAGTTGGGTAAGTGGTAACGTATCAACAAGGTACCCCACGTATGTATACATGTAGTGTACGAAACACGGGAAGTAGTCAACTCCATTCTATGGACCATGAGTAAATGCAAAGAAGATCAGCTGGACACCTCAGACGATCAAGGAGAAGGAACTCAGTTAAGTAATGAGTATAAAGGAACGTAGAGAATCCACCTGAAGGTATGGAATAAGAACTAGAAAGCGCAAAAAGCGCAGACTAATAAGTATAGACATTGGATATGTCTCAAAGACTTCAAGCAAATGTATGGAAGCTGGAGCGAATATCCAACACAGCACAGCAAGGCAAATGCCTAATGTGAACACAATGATGTTCAACAGACGGGATGGAATTCCTAAGAACAATTACAAACTGCCAAGGAGCATAATCCGTTATTGAAGAGGATATTAAACCTAGTCTAAACACTAGGAGGAGGTACAAATAGCCTACCCAAGGACGGGAGACATTATAACCCAAAAAGGGATAACTCAAACTGCGAGACCCTAAGGCGGTATAGCGAACACACATATCATAAGCATTAACCGGATGTAACGGTGTAACCTAACAACACCCAGGAGCAACAAGGCTCAGAAGCCATAAACCAAATACGCTATATAAACTTTAACGGTTGCAGAACCACACCATTAATAACAAGACTTGCAAAAGCTATTGCTTCATATGACAAACAGAGCGTTAACTGAACAACCCAATTAAAGCTCAACATAATGAGCGGCTTGAAGTAATGGCTACCTCAATGTCGCTGTCGCTAGAGCATCAGTCTAGTATACAGTTGACAAGCCTTAATTGCCTTTATGCCTTCTGTAGCAATGGTAGCACAGAGGCAAAAGAATCTCGATAATGCCAACAATGGCCTAGTACACATTTGGACACTACAAGAAACCCGAGGAAAGGTACCTCTCATTAACCAAAGACCATCAAGGCGGTAAAGATGTGAACCCTTGGAAAAGGCTTCCATCTACTATAACAATTAAGCCTACGCATACAGATATTGCCAAGAGGCGATCGAATAAGGAAAAGAGATTCCCAAAGCATTACGACTTAAAGGAGTAAGTGTACTCTATATTCACGCAAGCATGTGGTGAACCATGATGTAAACACCAACATGGTAAACCTTATCATGAGACCTACGAGTGGAAACACACCCCTCAACAAGAACTTTCAACCATCATATAGCTACTCTACAATTGGAGAACGAGACCAGAAAACCTTTGAAGTTTCTTGGGGATGTCCCTGTGATGTACATACAAAGTAAAACTACACAGCTAGAGCCTATAACCAATGCTCAGCACTGGAAGATAGTAATTGTAAAAAACAATCACTGTGAATGCACATTGTGCATCACAAATGACCAACGCTCAAGAGAGCTTGTAACCTGATAAATTACTTCATCCATTATCAACCAAGATACTTAAACTGTATCATAAATGATGAAATAATGTGAGGTAAGCTAACCTACACATGAACATCTCCACATTGGGAAGATAATAATGTTATGGTATGCTACGACAACCGTCATACACACAAACAAATAAAGCCCTCGGTGTATTCACACCATAAGGAAATGGTGCCAATGACAAGGGCAATGAGTAAAGGTAAGCTACCACAGTAATAGAAACAGTAAAAGCAATGTGTATAATGAGTGAGAATACGGTGCGCAACAAGCGACCGCTATGAGGAAGTAGTAGACAAGGACACAGAGTATAAGTATGAGAAGACAGGTAGAAATATTCTTTGCTATCACATAAGTGACTTACTGTCAGACGTTTACACCTCTGCACTCTGTATGACTGAGTGTTTTGGTATTACATTTGTGCAGCTAATGATCTAATGGGATAGCTAGGAATATGGAAAATGTAAATTGTAGTAAATCTTTCTTTTCACCGACAAACATGGCATAAGCCAGTTAAGCAAGCTTATCAACTACCATGCGGCCTAAGGACAAAGAAGCACGAAGAGTGTAAAACACACTAACCATCACAAGATGTGAAATCCATTGGAATAAAAGGTGAAAGGAGACTGAAGAAAGTCACTAGGACCGACGCATAGAGATGCAAGGTCATACAAGTAAAGAACACTTGTACTGAACCAGAGAAACTAGTACAATTCAAAAGCTATTGACAACAGAGGAAGCACTACAACCAAGTGGTGACTTAACCTCGCCCGACAATAAGTCGGAGGAGCTTAGCGAATAATCGTGGAAATACGAATAGTATGTATAATAGATTACCAGAGAGCTGGTTACAAATCTAAACTCGTTGAGTTCAAGCACGGTAAAAGAATACCACACTTGTTAGAGAACCTTATTCCCACAATAGAGGGATAAAAAGGTGATGTTTAGCACATTAGAAATAACAAGAAGGGTGAGTAACCCAAGTTATCAAGGTCGCGCAGCGGAAGCTAGTGGGCCTTAGCTAGGAGATAATGTACCTAGTAAGTAAAATAGAATGACTATTAATGCCTTGAAGCCTGACAGGCTGGAACCGAATTAATTATGAGTTAAATAAACTCATATAGGAATTCCTGGTGCAAAGACTAAACCATTGGCATGGTTAAGATCCTTAGACCAGAATACATTATATAGTATACCGTAGTGAAGCTAAATGCTTCAGATAACCCAAATTGAGTAAACCAATGTTTAATAATAACATATGGTAGATTACGTGGGCGTAATCCCTTTTAAGGGGGGTAGAGCGAAAACCGCTTAATGTAAGTTTCATGAATAAAACACATAAACTATAATGTGCATAACACAAATAAGAATCGAATTGATGATTGGTACTTATGTTAAATAAACATATGTATTCATTCATATTGTAATTATGGTAATTAGGCACGAGAGATGCAAATACCATAGGACGAATACACCCATCTTGTAACCCTAGTGTAAGAGTATTAGTAAAGAAGAGTAATGAGTAGTGGACGGAGCTCCACAAGTATTGTAACCCTTAAAGAAGTAGCACGAATTGATTGAGAGTAGTTGATGAATGAAGTCCATGAGTAGTGTATACCTAGGTAGTTATTGGAAGTAAATTGAGGACAACTAAATTCTACAAGTATGGTAATCCTTAGATAGAATATTGGTGATGATGGAGAGTGATGAATGAAAGTAGCGAAGGTTTATGAAATGAGCACTTAGGTATTGAATCTCGAAGAAAAGAATTTAGAAGTAGAGTGAGGATGATTGATGGACTGATTCCATCCTTTGGAAATGTAGGAATTTGTAATTATGACTAGAAAGAGTAAAACGATAGAAAATGGAAATAATTGAATTATGTGATTGTTTGAAACTGATGTGGGAAGTCGAACTTGATCCTGATCAGATCAAGGGAAACCGAACACAAATTGGGGTGGAAAGATAGTTCAACACTGATGCTGATCACATCGGGGTCGAATGATTCTTGAAGCTCCCCTTAAGTGGTCACAAGAATCATGCATAGAATAAAAGTAATGTACATAAATTGAAATTTGGAGTTGCTGTGTTTTAGAAAAAAAAATTCTAATTGGTAGTGGTGGAGGAATTTTCCTTAGACTGGAGACTAAGTATTTGTTGGGAGCGTATACCGGAGAAGATGGTAGTGTATCATATTGTGTTATTCCAAGGGCAGCTGGACATAGAGAAGTCTGGTGTCTAGATGACCTGAGTGCCTGCGGGATTGTGTTGTGTATGGCATTGCTTTGCACTGTATGTATGTATAACCCTTGTAATGGAAAACCGGATGGTTGAGTGTTTGCGGATTGGAGTAATAATGGTACATTTGTATGGTATGGGAAGTAAAAACCTTGAGTAGAGGATTTCGGAATTGTAAGGAGGAAGAATGTATGACTTTGGCATTAGACATGTAAGAATGAGCAAGTGTAGTAATCCTATAACCTTGAACAACTTTGAGGACAAAGTTCTTAAGGGGGGTAGATTGAAATACCCTGAACTTAAATATAGTGATTAAAATTATCCTAATGTGTATTTAAGGGCCTAATGGTGCCTAAGTAATACTGGTAAGGAAAAATAAATCCAAAAGAAATAAAGAAACGCTTAAAAAGCAAAAAACGCTAAACAAACGTTAAATAACCATAGGAAGCATGAGACCTTGGTTAGCGTATTATATGGATTTTTAGGGCTTAATAAGTCCTAAATAATATACGGGAACAACTCCCGAAGAAAACGGATCCAAATAATGTATTAAAACACTAATAGAGCTTTAGCGCACGTTTTTTGAGGAAACCCGAAAACGTGACTTTAAGTGCTCAAACGAACGCGTAAAAATTATAAACCATTAAATAACAATAATGAATCATTAATCGAAGCTTAATAACCAATAAAAATTAAAGAAATGAGAAAATTCCGGAAAACGGGCCCGGTTAGTGAATAGTACCGAAACCGGGTAAAATAACGAGCGTTTTCTGTAAAAGACGAAAAACGCTCCAACCAGTAATACATGTGGGGGCCGGTTTTTAATGGGTTTAATTAACCCTCTCTCACACTAACTAAACAAATCAAAAAGCTAAAAGTAAAAAGTACAAAAGTAGAAAAAGGGACTCTCTCCTCACTCACTCATTTCCCTCATCTCTCTCCTATCCTCCTCCTTCCCCCACCGATTTCTCTCTCTTTATCCCTAGGGGGCTGGAGATTTTGAGCTTCCCACCACAACAATGTCATCCCTCTCTTCTTCTCCATGTTCTACCTCCATGTGAGCTCTAAATGTAAAAATAATTACATATTCTTACTCCCCTCATCATCCTCTACACTTCTCTCTTTTCAAAATCTCAAAATGAGAAAGTTCATCTCCATGGGTTTTGCCCATTTGAAGAGAAAGTGGTACCAAATTAAAGCTTGGAGTCTCCTCTCTCCGTTAAGGTAAAAATATACATGAAAAACTCATGTTTTCTCCATCTTTCTTCATAACCAATTTTTACCCTCTTGTAATGCCCTATTTTTCTGTCTCTTTTGAGCTTGATTTTAACCTTGCAATGGTGGTGGGATCACCTTCTTGAACCAAGGGATAAACCCCCTCCTAAAACACTTCAAAGGTAAACCCTAGAATTTGTGCTTTAAACATCTCAATGAATTAGTATAAATCTAAGGGTTAGTATTTTAACTATACTTGTTTTGTGTGCTTTGGATGATGGGAATGGAGTTTGGCAACTCCATTCCCCATATAGCCGATTTGTGCAAGAAAGAGAGGAAGAAGAGAATTGGAAAAGAAAAGAAGAATTAAGAGCTTAAGGTAAGAGCTCCATCTTTATGCTAAATTTTAAATGCATTAGTGTAATGGGAATGAGTAAACTACTTAAAGAACCCAAACATTGTATTAGTAAGTAGTTGTGGAAGTTTGAGTATGTATGAGCTGGTATGTGAATTGTGGGCTTTGGAGCCAAATAAATTGTGTATGTGTATTAGTATTGTGGTTTGAGAAAGTAATGATGTATTGGTATTGAAGTTTGATGGAGTGTTGATGTATTGAGGTTTGTATTGAGTGCTGGTAGGACCCTTGTATGGGTGTGGCTAGTTTAGGAATGAATTTGATGAGAAAGGATATGTGTGGATAAGTAAGAAATGTAGGTGAACTATGGCAAAATTTTAATAGGAAAATGTGCATTTATGGATGACTTGGTGAATGGGAGAACCAAGGTGTGTATAGGGTTAGTAGAGAAGTTTAGTAACCATGGAATGGTAGTTGTAGTATGAGAACATAAGGGTGTAAAATCTGTAGCAAGAAGTGTTAAAACACATTGGAGGAACTAGGAGGAATGAAGTGTATTCGGAGAACTTAAGGTGGGTAGTTTGATATGTTGAAAACAGATTGAAGAGGATTTAGGTAATGGGAAGAACCAGAGTGGTAAAGTAATGCATAAAGGATGCTAGGAGTAGCATTAGTAGAGGGAGTATTGAATGGTGAAGGTTAGAGTAAAAATTTGTAGCATAATAACAAAAACTGCTATGAGTGCTGGAATGGAAATGTGGAGATTGTGTAAATCAATATAAGGATGGGGAATGAATTTAATAATGGATTTGGTGGATGAATTTAGGTATTTTAGGAAGCCTAAATGGTACTAAAACATGTGGGATTACATGTAGGAAGATTGGGGAAGAAATGGGTAAGAAAAGAGGTGAAAAACAAATTTTGTAGGCAGGTTCTGCAACCGACAGACCCAGAGGTTGGTCGGTCGGAGCATAGACGATGGAACGTAAACCTTCTGGAATGGACTGACCCAGAGGTGTATGGGTCGGTCGGAACAGTTCTGGGTCGGTCGGGAGAAATTCAGAGAACAGAAAACTTACTGGAATGGACCGACCCAAGGGGTTGGGTCGGTCGGTGGGTCGGTCGACCCTAACTTACAAAAAAAAAATAATATAGTAATCATATGTATGTATATATATAGATATGTACATATATATGGGACTTTAGTAATACACCATTAATGTAACACTAATGGTAAGAAAGTAAGTATATGAGTGGGAAAACAAGTATGAGAAGTAATTAAGAAAGTTGAGAGTATAAGAGCATCAAGTTAAACCGAAGTAACGGGATAACGGGGTAAGTACGGGAGTACTAGCTATAAATGTATTGTAATGCGTAGTATTGATGAAACCATTTGGCATGTAGACGGAGGTCCGAGAATAAGACTCGAGGAACGAGAGTGAACCAAAGGAACAAGGGAACACCCGGTGAAGTAAATCCCGGTGAAAGGTATGATTTCTTCATGCTCTGTATCCTAACCTGGTTACCCCGATTTGTGTGCTTATTTGATCACCTAAATAAGATAAATGCATGAATCGGACTATATTGCACTTACTTGTGCTTGCTTAGGTTGTTCTTGATGTATATTGTCTTGAACACTAGTTTGTATAATTCATGAAATATATGAATGATGATGAAGTGTATTCGTATCTTGTAGTGTACTTGTGTATTGTATTGTATTTTGTATGGATGTGTATATGAGCAATGTATCTGTGTATGTGGCTTGAATGAATGACTTCTACTAATTCCTAACCACCTAACTTCTAACATAAGTACTGAGTAAATTGGAATGAGTAGAAGTCTGATATAGTTTCGGCCACGCGTGAGGATGAGAAGACACAAGAGGTTGGACCCGATTCCTGGTTCTTAAGCTGGTCCACGGCCCAAACCCCTTAAATGGGTAGCATCCTGGATTGGTGAACCAAGTAAAGCCCGGTGGTGGGACAGTGTAGTCCCTACCCGGAGGTCCCGATGAGTTAACTTGAGTATGTAGTAAGTAAGTAAAGTATTGTATAAGTAATGGTCTTGGCTGGTGTAGGTCATTGACCCCGAGTAAATGAGTAATCTTGTAACACCCCTACCGTTAATCCTATGCTTACCGTCTAATCGTCCTGTTAATTCTACTACGTCGCAGCGGAAATACTACTACTACTACGGCGGGTGATACAACGCCGCTAACTGCCCATACGGCTAGCAAGGCTTACACTACCTACAGTTACAGTCTGATGCCCTAAGTATACCGAGCTACTACATTACATTCCAAATACAAAAGATAATACACTTACATTGCTAGATTACCGAGTAATTAAAGTATTTAAATACATCCCTTTCCAATCTTCCCAAAAGAATGAGTTTCTACAAACTACTCATCTACACCATCTCCGTATTCCTTTCATTTTCCCAAAAAGGGTGTACCCTATGGTACACCGGCTAACAAACCTACAGCCGTGTACGACATAGTACACCATTCACAATTCACCCATTTACAGACAAAAGAAATCAAAATAAATCTCTTCATGGTCTTCACCCGTCTCGAGGACCTGCGTGTAGTAAAAACATCGCCCCAAGGGGCTCAGCAAAAGCTGCGCATAAACTCCACATATACCGCGTGCTAACTAGGGTACGCCGAATATTTAAGGTCGACTGTACATGCGGTTCATTAATTTCATACATACATGCTTTACATACATCATACAATCATGCTCAATACAAAACGCAATCCAAAGCAACAATACAACAACATACACAATACTTACCTTCACATGGGTTAGCCAATTTACGCATCCGGGTTAATCGGAATGCAATTTACTCTTTTACTCATTATACATCACTTGCTCTTAATTTACTTACTTACTTTACCATACTCGTTTACTCATTCTTACTTACTTACTTTACTCATGTTAAGTCGGTGTGACCTCCGGCCCGGGGACTACTCCGTCCCACCACCGGGATTTACTTGACTCACCAATCCGGGATGCTACCCATTTAAGGGGTTTGGGCCGCGGACCAGTTAAAGAGTCAGGAATTGGATCCAACCTCTTGTGTCTTCGCATCCTCACGCGTGGCCGAAACTATATCGGACTTCTACTTTTTCCAATTTAATTACCAATTTAAGTTAGATTGGTTAGCTTGTTAGGAATCAGTTAGAAGTCTAATCACACTCACATTCGGTCATGATACCATATACCATACATACATACACTCATATTCATCCATACATTTCATGAATTATACAAACCATGATTTAAAGGAGATATGCAAACAAGGAACAATCTCATGATATTCACAAGTAAGCATACTATGTCCGATTCTTGCGTTTATCTTATTTGGTGATCAATTAGCACACAACACACAAATCAGAGTAACCAAGGTAGCATACGGGGCATGAGGAGTTCATACCGTTCACCGTTGTACTTGTATCCCAACTTTCCACCGGTGTTCACAATCCAAGTCCTATGACATACATACTGTAACACCCCTACCATTAATACAATGCTTACCGTCCAATCTCCTTACACATCAGATACACGCAGCGGATACATACTTACATACAGTGGGTGATACAATGCTGTTAGTCACCCACGTGACTAACAAGGCTACTACTTCTACATACAGCATCGGTCTGATGGACCGGAATCCCGAGTACTACACATCTATATTACACACTCCATTCATCAATCAAATACAACAATGCTCCATTCAATACTTACTCCTCCATAATCCATACAATACAATATACTTAACCGAGTCTACTAGGATCCTTGTACAATTATAATATCTCTCCCAAGTTCATACATACTCACCAAGAGTCTACATCTATCCATTCCTCACAACTACTTACTTTCTAAGTACAAGGGTGTGCCGTCGGTCTCTTACCTTGACCACATCCGCTTCGGTACCTGCACACTAAAAACATTCCCCCTAGGGGGTCAGCTTTCGCTGCGCATGATAACCGCATACCCCGCGTACTAGTGAGGGTACGCCGACCACTTGGTCGAATACATGCAGTTCATTTTCATACAAACATACATGCATACATGCTCTTATACACAATATTACAATACATTACGCAAGACATACACACATACATACACTTCATTACATACAAGAAGTACAACATAAACCATCCAATACATACTTACCTTTTTCCGAATTACACATACACATTACATACACAATATACAATACTTGTTAGCTTCATTGGTCCACCCGGGTTAATCGGGTGGAGATTACTCTTTTACTCGTTACTCCATACATACGCATACATCATACTCATACATACTTACTTACTCTTACTCTTACTCATGTTAAGTCGTCGGGACCTCCGGCCCTGGGGACTACTCCGTCCCACCTCCGGGATTTACTTGACTCACCAATCCGGGATGCTACCCATTTAAGGGATTTGGGCCGCGGACCAGTTTAAGAGTCAGGAATTGCAGCCAACCTCTTGTGACTCCGCATCCTCACGCGTGGCCGAAGCTATATCGGACTTTTACTCATTCCAGTTTACTCACTTAAGTTAGGAGTTAGGTAGTTAGGAATTAGCAGAAGTCATTCATACAAGTCACATACACAAATACATTGCTCAATACCCATTCATACGAAATGCAATACAATACTTAAGTACAATACAAGATTCAAATACCATTCATCATCATTCATATATTTCATGAATTATACAAACTAGTGCTCAAGACAATAAATATCAAGAACAACATAAGTCAAGCACAGGTAAGTGCAATATAGTCCGATTCATGCATTTATCTTATTTAGGTGATCAAATAAGCACACAAATCGGGGTAACCAGATTAGGATACAGGGCATGAAGAAATCATACCTTTTTCTGCAATTTATTTTCCCGAGTGCCTTCTTGTTCCTTAGTCCTTACTTGTTTCTCGAGTCTTATGCTTGAACCCCCGGCTACATGCCAGACGGTTCAATCAATACTACGCATTACATTACATACATATTTGCTACTCCCATACTTACCCCGTTATCCCGTTATTTCGGTTTGTCTTAGTATTCATATTCTTACAACTTCCTTACTTACTTCTCCAACTTGTTTATACTTTTAATGACCCTTAATCATCATGAATTAAGTACCATTTATCCCATACTAACATCACCATTCATTACCTTCCCTTAAAACCCATTTAATAAGCTTAGGATTCATTTTTGGTGTTGGTCCGGGACCTTGTCCGGGTCCTAAGTCCCGGACCAACACTGGTCTCAAGTCTCGGGTAATTTTCCTAGTATGGTCCGGGACCTTGTCCCCAACTCAAGTCCCGGACCAGGCGCTTGTAACTCTCGGCAGGATTTTTACTTTGGTCCGGGCACTTATACACCCTTTAAGTCCCGGACCCTCACTTGCTTAAATTCTCGGCCGGTTTTGACATTATGGTCCGGGACCTTGTTCCTAATTCAAGTCCCGGACCAGGCTCAGTCTGCTACTCTCGGTGTTTTAATATGCTGGTCCGGGACTTAGTCCTAGACTTAAGTCCCGGACCCTGCTAAAATTCCTACAGATTTTAAGTTTCCAAAATCTGTTACAATCCAAACTTTGCCTACTTAATTTCCCATTGTTCCTACACTTAATCCCACATGTTTAAGCACCTAATTAAGCTCCTAAACATGCTCAAATCCATTACCAACTCATTACTCCTTTTCATACTAATTCACACACCAATTCTCCACATTTTCATTCCAGCACTTACATTATTTCTCCAAGTGGTTTTTGCTACAGATTTTGGGTTCTTATTTCCTCTATACCTATTTCCCTCTCCTAATGCCAATTTACCATCCCTGTCCATTTCCAAGCAGTTACAATATCTATACCTAAGTCCAACACTCTTTTTACCAATTCTTACACACTAATTTTTCCTAACTTCTCCAATGCATCTTTATACACTTTGCTACAGATTTTTCTCTTCTTATTTCTCATACTACTACTACCACTTCATCACTACCAAACATACCTACTAACTCCAATACACACCTTGGTTCTCCCATTCACCAAGTCACCCATAAGTGTACATTTCCTACCAAAATTTTGCCATAGCTCACCTACAATTCTCACTTATCCACACATACCCATTATCACCAAAATCATTCCTATTCTAGCCACACCCATACAAGGGTCCTACCAGCAATACAAAGCAATATTAATACATCAATGCTCCATTACACAACAATACTAATACAAATACACAATACTTGGCTCTAAGGCCTACAATCCAAATACAAGCTCACAATTACTCAAACTTCCACAACTACAATACTAATACAATGTTTTGGGTTCTTTAAATTGGTTACCCATCCCCATTACTCCAATGCATTAAATTTACCATTCAAGAAAGAGCTCTTACCTTAAGCTCTCATTTTCCTCTTTTCTTTTCCACTTCTTCTCTTTTCCCTTCCTTGCCCAAATCGGCCATATGGGGGAATGGAGTTGCCAAACTCCATTCCCATCACCCAATACACATAAAACAAGTGCAATTAACTACTAACCCTTTTCAACCTTTAAAGCTTAATGTAAGTTTTAGGGTTTAGAAATTTCATTACCTTGCAAGGGTGTAGGTAATGCTTGGAGTAGCTCAAGAACAACATTTCTCACCCTCCAAGAGAGCCAAAATTGGCTAGAGTACAAAGGAACCAAACAAGAGTTTAGTCTAAATTTCGTTTTGCCCACAAGGGCTAGAAAAAGGTAAGTTTTCAAGAACATTTTTACCTCAAAATGACAAGGAGAAGAAGGTGGTTCTAGTGGTAGTCTTGAAGCTCCAAATGGGGCATACCCATGAAAACTGAAATGCTCCTTTCCGGATTTTGAAAAGAGGGAAGTGTTCTCCTTGAAGAGAGGAACACAATGGTATACTTTTTATAATTTTTGGAGAAGGTTTGATGGAGTAACAAGAGGAGAGAAGAGGAAGTTTGTGTGTGTTTGCTCAAATCTCCATGGATGTCGCTTGGGAAGAAGAAGAAAGGAAGAAAGAGAGTGAGGGAGGGCTTGTACGTGAGTGGAGAAATGAGAGGGTAGGAGAGAGAGTATGTGAGGTAGTAAAAGTAGTTACTTTTTTTGATTTTTATTTGTTTTGTCTTTTTGCTCATAAGAAGGGAATTAGAGGGGTGTGAATGGGGCTCAAAATCGGACACACTCACACAGCCCATGTGGGTTTTAAATTTTTATTTACAATATTGGACACACTAGTTTCAGTTATTTGTGCTTTTACCCCACAACTTCCCGTTTTTGACAGTTTTTACTAATTCCTCGTTTTATTGATTTTATTGGTTCTAAAGCTTCACTAATATTTATTAATGATTATTTAATTGACCAAAATTGCTACGAGTCTATTTGACCCGCTTAAAGTCACGTTTTCCCGGTTACCTCGAAAAACGCGCTTTAATGTTCATTAGTGTTTTTAATCCATTTTAAGGATCCGTTTCCTTCAGGATTTGTTCCCTAATATTTATTTAGACTTAATTAAGCCTTTGGGATCCATATAATACTCTAACCGAGGTCTCATACCTCCTATGGTTATTTAACGCTTATTTAGCGTTTTCCGCTTTTTAAGCGTTTATTTATTCTTTTGGATTTATTTTTCCTTACCAGTATTAATTAGGTACCATTAGGCCCTTAAATACGTATTAGATTAATTTTAATCCCTATATTTAAGTTCGGGGCATTTCAATCTACCCCCCTTAAGAACTTTGTCCTCAAAGTTGTTCGAGGTTATAGGTTTACAATGCTTACTCATTCTTACATGTCCAATACCAAAGCCATACCTTCTTCCTCCTTACAATTCCCAAATCCATTACTCAGGGTCTCATACATACCATACCAATGTACTATAATCACTCCAATCCGCATTACTACCCACCATCCGGTTCCTTATTACAACATTTATACATACATACAGTGCAAAGCTATTCCCAAAGCAATGCAATACACATTACAATCCCGCAGGCACTCGGGTCATCTAGACACAGGACTCCTCTATGTCCCGCTGCCCTTGGAATAATACAACCTGCTACACTACTATCTTCTCCGGTATAAGCTTCTAGCCAAATCCTTACTCTCGGTCTAAGGGAAATCCTTCCCAACAGCTAATTAGAAATCTTTCTAAAGCATCCAACTCCAATTTCCAAGTTACATTCATTACTTTTATCCTATGCGTGATTCTTGTGACCACTTGAGGGGAGCTTCAAGAATCGCTCGACCCTGGTGTGATCAGCACCAGTGTTGAGCTATCTTTCCACCCCAATTTGTGTTTGGTTTCCCTTGATCTGATCAGGATCAAGTTCGACTTCCCACATCAGTTTCAAACAAGCAATTAATTAGTTGTTTTCATTTTCTATCTTTTTACTTTTTCTAGTCGTGATACGAATTCATACATCTCCAAAGGATGGAATCACTCCATCGATCATCCTCACTCTACTTCCCAAATGCTTTACTCCATGGTTCAATACCTAATGCTCATTTCATCAACCTTCACTACTTCCATCCATTACTCACCATCGTCTCCAATGTTCTAACTAAGGAATACTATACTTATGAGATTTTGTTGACTTCAATTGCTTCAAATAATTTACTTACGATTCCACTACTCATAAACTTCATTCATCTACTATCCTCATTCATTTCGTACTACTTCTTCAAAGGCTACAATACTTGTGGAGCTCCGTCCACTACTCATTACTTTTCTTTTACTAATACTCTTACATTGGTGTTACAAGATGGGTATATTCCTCCTATGGTATTTGCATGTCTAATGCCTAGTTACCATAATTACAATGTGAATGAGTACTTATGTTTATTTAACATAGTATCAATCATCAATTTGGTTCTCATTTGTGCTATGCACATTATGGTTTATGTGTTTTATCCACAAAACTTACATTAAGCGGTTTTCGCTCTACCCCCCTTAAAAGGGATTACCCCCACGTAATCTACCATATGTTATTATTATTAAACTTTGGTTTAATCAGTCGGGGCAAACTGAAGCGTTTAGCTTCACTACCGTATACTATATAATATGCTCTGGTCAACAGAGTCTTAACCATACCAATGGTTTAGTCTTTGCACCAAGAATTCCTATATGAGTTTATTTAACTCATATTTAATTCGGTTCCAGCCTATTAGGCTTCAAGGCATTACAAGCCATTCTACTATACTTACTAGGTATATTAATCTCTTAGCTAGGGCCCACTAGCTTCTGCTGCGCGACCCTGATAACTTGGGTTATCCACCTTTCTTGTTATCCTTAACGTGTTACACATCACCTTTTATCCATCTATTATGGGCATAAGGTTTATTAAACAAATGCGGTATTCTTTTACCGTGTTTGAACTCAATGAGTTTAAGATTTATAGCCAGCTCTCTGGTAATCTTCTGCACATGCTATTCGTGCTTCCACGATTATTCGTTAAGTTCCTCCGACTTATTGTCAGGCGAGGTTAAGTCACCACTTAACTATAGTGCTTCCTCTGTTGTCACTAGCTTCTAAATTATACCAGTTCTTCTGGTTCAGTACAAGTGTTCTTCACTTGTATGACCTTGCATTTTCTATGCGTCGGCCCTAGTGACTTCCTTGTATCTCCTTTCACCTTATATTCCAATGGAATTCACATCTTGTGATTACTAGTGTGTTGTACACTCTTCGTGGCCTTAGGCCGCACTGTATGTTGCTAAGCTTGCTTGACTGGCTTATGCCATGTTCGTGGTGAAAGGAAAGATTTACTACGGTTTACATTCTCCATATCCCTAGCCATCTCATTAGATCCTTAGCTGAACAAGTGCAATGCCAAAACACTCAGTCATACAGAGTGCAGAGGCGTAAACGCTTGACAGTAAGTCACTTATGTGATAGGAAAGAATATTTCTGCCTGTCATCTCGTACTTATACTCCGTGTCATTATCTGCTACTTCCTCATATCGGTCGCTTATTGCGCACCGTATTCTTACTCATCATACAACATCGTTTTTACTGTTTCTCTTACTGTGATAGTTTCTCTTTACTCATTGCCATTGTCATTGGCACCATTCCCTTATGGTATGAATACCCTGGGGTTTCCAATGTTCGTGTGTATGACGGTTGTCGTAGCATACCGCAATATTAATATCCCCCCAATGTGGAGATGTTCTTCCATTTTAGGTTTCGTGTGTAGGTTAGCTTACCTCACATTCCATCATCATTTATGATACAACTCACCAAGTATCTTGGTTGACCAAGGATGAAGTGGTTTATCGGTTTACAAGCTCTCTTGAGCGCCAGTTATTCATGTTGTGTAGTGTGCACATATATTGATTGTTTTTGACAATTGTTGTCTCCTTAGTGCTGAGCATTGATCATAGGCTCTAGCTGTGCAGTTCTACTTGTATGTACATCACCGGGACATCCCAAGAACTCTAGGGGTTTTCTGGTCCCGTTCTCTAATTGAAGAGTATTTCATCACTGGTAGGTGAAAGTTCTTGTTGAGGGGTTGTCTCCACTCATAGGTCTCATGACGAGGTTTATCATGTTGGTGTTTATACAACAGTTCACTACATGCTTGAGTGCATATGGAGTATGCTTACTCCTTAAGTCGTAATGGTTTGGAAATCTCATTTCCTTATTCCATCGCCCCTTGACAATATTCATAAGCGTAGGCTTACTGTTATAATAGATGGAAGCCTTTCCAAGGGTTCACATCTTCACCACATTGGTGGTCTTTGGCTAACGAGGGGTACGCTCCCTTAGGTTTTTCGTAGTGTCCAAATGTGGACTAGGCCAATGTTGGCATTATCGCGATTCTTATGCCTCTGTGCTACCATTGCTACAAAAGGCATGAAGGTAATTAAAAGCTTGTCAACTGTATACTAGACTGATGCTCTAGTGACAGTGACACTGAGTTGGCCATTACTCCAAGCCACTCAAGATGTTGGGTTTGAATTTATGGTCCAGTTGTTGATTTCTTGTCGTATGAGACAATATCTCTTGCAAGTCTTGTTATCAAATGGTGTGGGTTATGCAACCGTTTAAGGTATAATGCATCAGGTTTGTGGCTTTAGAGCCATATTGCTGCAAGCTATGCTCTTTGCAAGCTGCTTATACATGTTTCCATGCCATGTATACCCCATAGGTTGGAGGTATTACTAGGCTCCATGGTAAGTCGTGACATCACGCTTCCATTCCTAGGAGACCCTTTTGGCAATTTGGTGTTAATTCGGGCCTTCTGGTACTTTAGGGTATTTCCTGTTAAGTGAAATCCCTTCGGTGTCCTAACCGAATATTCCTTCTGGCTCATGTGCTCTTATCACGACGCTTTGTTCGACTGCTGTTAACTCAAGCACCCTTCAGGGATTGCTCCTGAGTGCTGTTAGTTGTGCTGTTACATCCGGCTAATGTTTGTGATGTGTTATTACCATACCGCCTTGTGGTATTGTATTTGAGTATCTCATTCTGGGTTAGTATGTCTCCCGTTCCTGGTAGACTGTCTGTACTTGCTCCTAGTGCTTGAGACTAGGTTTAAATATCCTCTCCGATGATGGATTATGCTTCGTAGTAATCTTGTGATTGCTCTTGGGAGTTCTGTCCCGTTTGTTGAGCATTGTGGTGTTCACGTTAGGCAACTGCCTTACTGTGTTTGGGCTGGGTATACTTCCCAGCTATCACGTATTTGTTTGGTGTCCTCGAGACATATCCAATGTCTATACTTACCAGTATGTGGTTTTTATTCTTCCCAGTCTTCATTTTCTTATCTTCAGATGGATTCTCTGAGTTCCTTACACTTGTTCCTTAACTGAGTTTCCTCCTCCTTGATTGTCTGTGGTGACCAGCTGTCCTGGTTAAAATTTACTCATGGTCCGTAGAACGGAGTTGACTACTTCCCGTGTGTCGCACACTTCATGTACACATACGTGGGGTACCATGTTGATACGTTACCACTTACCCAACTATATGTCAGGCCCGCAAGCTCCTCCGGAGTGCGGTTGTCCCACATCCCGTAATTGGGTACACTCGTAGTGCTCGTCACACGCCTAGGTGAAGTATTCTATTGTCAACTCCTCTTGTATCATCCTATGATACTCACCGTAATTCTATTGGTTTTGTTTAAAAATCCAAGGTTTTAAAAGAAGGTTTATGGTTTTGAAAGAAATCTTGGTTTGAAAATAATGGTTCGGTGCTAAAAGATGTTCTTCATGGCCTAGCCATGTTTGAGGTCTTGACCAAGTCTAGCTTCTTGCTGACTGGTATGTCCCTAATACAATGGTCAGACCGTTAGGCCCTTCCGAGGCTCCATTCTTCCTGTTCCTTGGATACGTGATCCGGTAGTCGCTTCTTTGCGGTCTCGGTACATTACTATGTACTTTTGGTGTGTTAGTGTTCCTCTACATGTTCCTGCCCTTACTGCACTTGCCGTGGCAAGTGCGTGGTACTGGAGATTTTTGGGTAAACCTATACCGTTCACGGTATGGTTTCCGCTTGTATTTGAGAGTCTGGTCGACTCTTCCCTTGATCATATTGATCTAGGTTTGGGGTACTCGATCCTTTAGGTAGCTTCTAGTTGGTCTAGACATGGCTGTCATAGATCTGGGTACTTCTCCAATCCTGGGAGATTCCCACTCTATTTGGTTTAGTGTCGTTCCTTGTGGCTCGTTCCCACACATTTGTGGTGGTCACTGAGCCTTCCTTTTTTTTTTTTAGGTACTACTCTTGTAGTCCTATTGGATTATATCTCATGGTTGTTCTTGTAGCTGTCTGAGCTATATTGGTTGGGTATTGCAACCTTTTGGTATTGTAATTTCGGAGTTAACCACTCCTGACTATGTCCTTAGTCAGCTAGCATACCGTTGGTGGTATTACTCAGCTATTAACGTTCCGTAGACTTGTGTCTCGGGTCCCATTACTGTTCCCTTTTCCATTTCATTATACGGTTAGTGCTTCTTTTCCTGTTGTTGGTTGTCTAGCCAGGTTTCACGACTGCTAGGCACGTCGCCCCATGCTGTTGTAAGTTGCAGTCTCCTTGTGGTTGGAGTGCTTATTCTACCGCTATTAAGTGCGGGTATGGTTGTTCAACCGTGATCCATCTCCGGGTCTTCCAATTCTTGGAATCTGCCACCTGTCGGTTCCTGTTACTGTGTGATTGCTTCACGACTGCCAGATCGGGTTTTTCCCGAGTATGAGAAGACTTTTCTTCTCTCTGGCGTCCTTTCCCAAGTTATACATTGGGGTTTGCGGCGGGCGGGACTGGTATTGTAGGTATCCGGTACTCACCGGTGGTTCCTAACTAGCATATCTAATGCTAACTCTCAGCCCTTAGCCCTAAGCTTCTAATTCCTAACTCGGTATTCCTAAACTCGGTATTTCCAGTCATCAGAGCGATACTTCGCTCTGATACCACTTTTTGTAACACCCCTACCATTAATACAATGCTTACCGTCCAATCTCCTTACACATCAGATACACGCAGCGGATACATACTTACATACAGTGGGTGATACAATGCCGTTAGTCACCCACGTGACTAACAAGGCTACTACTTCTACATACAGCATCGGTCTGATGGACCGGAATCCCGAGTACTACACATCTATATTACACACTCCATTCATCAATCAAATACAACAATGCTCCATTCAATACTTACTCCTCCATAATCCATACAATACAATATACATAATCGAGTCTACTAGGATCCTTGTACAATTATAATATCTCTCCCAAGTTCATACATACTCACTAAGAGTCTACATCTACCCATTCCTCACAACTACTTACTTTCTAAGTACAAGGGTGTGCCGCCGGTCTCTTACCTTGACCACATCCGCTTCGGTACCTGCACACTAAAAACGTTCCCCCTAGGGGGTCAGCTTTCGCTACGCATGATAACCGCATACCCCGCGTAATAGTGAGGGTACGCCGACCACTTGGTCGAATACATGCAGTTCATTTTCATACAAACATACATGCATACATGCTCTTATACACAATATTACAATACATTACGCAAGACATACACACATACATACACTTCATTACATACAAGAAGTACAACATAAACCATCCAATACATACTTACCTTTTTCTGAATTACACATACACATTACCTACACAATATACAATACTTGTTAGCTTCATTGGTCCACCCGGGTTAATCGGGTGGAGATTACTCTTTTACTCGTTACTCCATACATACGCATACATACTCATACTCATACTCATACTCATACTCATACTCATACATACTTACTTACTCTTACTCTTACTCATGTTAAGTCATCGGGACCTCCGGCCCTGGGGACTACTCCGTCCCACCTCCGGGATTTACTTGACTCACCAATCCGGGATGCTACCCATTTAAGGGATTTGGGCCGCGGACCAGTTTAAGAGTCAGGAATTGCAGCCAACCTCTTGTGACTCCGCATCCTCACGCGTGGCCGAAGCTATATCGGACTTTACTCATTCCAGTTTACTCACTTAAGTTAGGAGTTAGGTAGTTAGGAATTAGCAGAAGTCATTTATACAAGCCACATACACAAATACATTGCTCAATACCCATTCATACGAAATGCAATACAATACTTAAGTACAATACAAGATTCGAATACCATTCATCATCATTCATATATTTCATGAATTATACAAACTAGTGCTCAAGACAATAAATATCAAGAACAACATAAGTCAAGCACAGGTAAGTGCAATATAGCCCGATTCATGCATTTATCTTATTTAGGTGATCAAATAAGCACACAAATCGGGGTAACCAGATTAGGATACAGGGCATGAAGAAATCATACCTTTTTCTGTAATTTATTTTCCCAAGTGCCTTCTTGTTCCTTAGTCCTTACTTGTTTCTCGAGTCTTATGCTTGAACCCCCGGCTACATGCCAAACGGTTCAATCAATACTACGCATTACATTACATACATATTTGCTACTCCCATACTTACCATGTTATCCCGTTATTTCGGTTTGTCTTAGTATTCATATTCTTACAACTTCCTTACTTACTTCTCCAACTTGTTTATACTTTTAATGACCCTTAATCATCATGAATTAAGTACCATTTATCCCATACTAACATCACCATTCATTACCTTCCCTTAAAACCCATTTAATAAGCTTAGGATTCATTTTTGGTGTTGGTCCAGGACCTTGTCCGGGTCCTAAGTCCCGGACCAACACTGGTCTCAAGTCTCGGGTAATTTTCCTAGTATGGTCCGGGACCTTGTCCCCAACTCAAGTCCCGGACCAGGCGCTTGTAACTCTCGGCAGTATTTTTACTTTGGTCCGGGCACTTATACACCCTTTAAGTCCCGGACCCTCACTTGCTTAAATTCTCGGCTGGTTTTGACATTATGGTCCGGGACCTTGTTCCTAATTCAAGTCCCGGACCAGGCTCAGTCTGCTACTCTCGGTGTTTTAATATGCTGGTCCGGGACTTAGTCCTAGACTTAAGTCCCGGACCCTGCTAAAATTCCTACAGATTTTAAGTTTCCAAAATCTGTTACAATCCAAACTTTGCCTACTTAATTTCCCATTGTTCCTACACTTAATCCCACATGTTTAAGCACCTAATTAAGCTCCTAAACATGCTCAAATCCATTACCAACTCATTACTCCTTTTCATACTAATTCACACACCAATTCTCCACATTTTCATTCCAGCACTTACATTATTTCTCCAAGTGGTTTTTGCTACAGATTTTGGGTTCTTATTTCCTTTATACCTATTTCCCTCTCCTAATGCCATTTTACCATCCCAGTCCATTTCCAAGCAGTTACAATATCTATACCCAAGTCCAACACTCTTTTTACCAATTCTTACACACTAATTTTTGCTAACTTCTCCAATGCATCTTTATACACTTTGCTACAGATTTTTCTCTTCTTATTTCTCATACTACTACTACCACTTCATCACTACCAAACATACCTACTAACTCCAATACACACCTTGGTTCTCCCATTCACCAAGTCACCCATAAGTGTACATTTCCTACCAAAATTTTGCCATAGCTCACCTACAATTCTCACTTATCCACACATACCCATTATCACCAAAATCATTCCTATTCTAGCCACACCCATACAAGGGTCCTACCAGCAATACAAAGCAATATTAATACATCAATGCTCCATTACACAACAATACTAATACAAATACACAATACTTGGCTCTAAGGCCTACAATCCAAATACAAGCTCACAATTACTCAAACTTCCACAACTACAATACTAATACAATGTTTTGGGTTCTTTAAATTGGTTACCCATCCCCATTACTCCAATGCATTAAATTTACCATTCAAGAAAGAGCTCTTACCTTAAGCTCTCATTTTCCTCTTTTCTTTTCCACTTCTTCTCTTTTCCCTTCCTTGCCCAAATCGGCCATATGGGGGAATGGAGTTGCCAAACTCCATTCCCATCACCCAATACACATAAAACAAGTGCAATTAACTACTAACCCTTTTCAACCTTTAAAGCTTAATGTAAGTTTTAGGGTTTAGAAATTTCATTACCTTGCAAGGGTGTAGGTAATGCTTGGAGTAGCTCAAGAACAACATTTCTCACCCTCCAAGAGAGCCAAAATTGGCTAGAGTACAAAGGAACCAAACAAGAGTTTAGTCTAAATTTCGTTTTGCCCACAAGGGCTAGAAAAAGGTAAGTTTTCAAGAACATTTTTACCTCAAAATGACAAGGAGAAGAAGGTGGTTCTAGTGGTAGTCTTGAAGCTCCAAATGGGGCATACCCATGAAAACTGAAATGCTCCTTTCCGGATTTTGAAAAGAGGGAAGTGTTCTCCTTGAAGAGAGGAACACAATGGTATACTTTTTATAATTTTTGGAGAAGGTTTGATGGAGTAACAAGAGGAGAGAAGAGGAAGTTTGTGTGTGTTTGCTCAAATCTCCATGGATGTCGCTTGGGAAGAAGAAGAAAGGAAGAAAGAGAGTGAGGGAGGGCTTGTACGTGAGTGGAGAAATGAGAGGGTAGGAGAGAGAGTATGTGAGGTAGTAAAAGTAGTTACTTTTTTTGATTTTTATTTGTTTTGTCTTTTTGCTCATAAGAAGGGAATTAGAGGGGTGTGAATGGGGCTCAAAATCGGACACACTCACACAGCCCATGTGGGTTTTAAATTTTTATTTACAATATTGGACACACTAGTTTCAGTTATTTGTGCTTTTACCCCACAACTTCCCGTTTTTGACAGTTTTTACTAATTCCTCGTTTTATTGATTTTATTGGTTCTAAAGCTTCACTAATATTTATTAATGATTATTTAATTGTCCAAAATTGCTACGAGTCTATTTGACCCGCTTAAAGTCACGTTTTCCCGGTTACCTCGAAAAACGCGCTTTAATGTTCATTAGTGTTTTTAATCCATTTTAAGGATCCGTTTCCTTCAGGATTTGTTCCCTAATATTTATTTAGACTTAATTAAGCCTTTGGGATCCATATAATACTCTAACCGAGGTCTCATACCTCCTATGGTTATTTAACGCTTATTTAGCGTTTTCCGCTTTTTAAGCGTTTATTTATTCTTTTGGATTTATTTTTCCTTACCAGTATTAATTAGGTACCATTAGGCCCTTAAATACGTATTAGATTAATTTTAATCCCTATATTTAAGTTCGGGGCATTTCACATACAATGGAGTGATTAATCTAACTATCATTAACTAGACTCGATTACTCTTACGTTTCCTAACTCATACCTACCACTTCTTTACAATTCTTATACTTACATATGGTTTACTTGCTCTTTATTACTTTTATAACTTGTTTATACTCTTAATGACCTTTAAACATCCTTAATTAAGTCCTAATTATCTTATACTATCATTACCATTCACTTCCTTACCTTAATACCCATTTAATACACTTAATTTTACAAGTTTTGGTTGGTCCGGGACCTTGTCCAGGTCTTATGTCCCGGACCAACACATGGTCAAAACTCTCGGCTGTTTTAATTGCGAGGAACGGGTCCTCATACTGGACTTGAGTCTCGGACCAGAGGCAACTAGAACTCTCGGTGACTTTTCTTACTATGGTCCGGGTCTTCTTACCTAGGGTAAGTCCCGGACCCTTAAATCACCAAACTCACGGCATGTTTATTAGGGGTGGTCCGGGTCCTTGCACTGGATTTATGTCCTGGACCACTCCTTTCTCTAACTCTCGGATACAAATTGCAGCATGGTCCGGGGACTAAGTCCCGGACCTGCTACAGAATTTTGCAACTTTGACATTTTCTTAATCTGTTACAAATCAAACTTTGCCTAATTAATCCCCCATTGTTCCTACACTTAATCCCACATATTTTAGCACCTAATTAAGCTCCTAAACATGTTTAATTCCATTGCTAACCTATTACTCCTTTTATGCTAATTCACCCACTTATTTTCTTAAGTTCTCATTCAGCACTACATTAACCTCCTTTAGTTGCATTATGCTACAGATTTTAACTCTCACTTTCTCCATCTATTGCTCCATCATCTAGTGTCATTTCTAAAGTTTACAATACACTAACTATCTCTCTTAAACTACCCACTAAACAGCTCATATTAAAATCTGTTACAAGGACATACTTTTACCTAGTTTTCTAGTTGTTAAGTGTTCTAGTTCTAGGTAAATTTTGACATAACCTCCCCTAAATTCTTACACTCTCACCACATCAATTATTCACACATTGCTACCCAATTCACTTGTTTTCAATAACATCGACATACAAAGCTCTCACACATATATACTAACACTCTTAAAATTCATGCACACTACATCAAATTCCCAACTATGTTTTGACAAGTTTTCAAATATCTTTTAAGCTTCAAAATATTTTAGTTCTCCTTACACATTCCACTACTACTCATTAACATTTTCAATTACACATTTTACCCTACTAAAATCTGTTACATAAATATTTACAAAGCTACACAAGAGAGCATAATTTACCTTGTTCTTCTTCTAGTTTGTTTTTTTCTTCTTTCTTCTTCCTTCTTCCTTTCTTTTCCTCTTTTCCCAACAGCTATGAAGATTCAAAGCTCTACACTACAACCCATTACACACCACCATTCAATTCTAACTAGCCCTTAAATTATATTAATGCTTTAAGGTAAATTTCTAGGGTTTAGGAAGTCATTACCTTGCAAAGGAGTAGACGAGGCTTGGAACAGCACTAGAGCAATATTTCTACTCCTCCAACAATGCCAAAATCGGCTGGAACAAAAGGGATAGGAGTTCCCAACTTAGAAATTTCTATTTTGAGAATAAAAGCAAGAAAAGGTACTGTTCTTGGATTTCTTTTTACCTTAAACCAAAGAGGTGAAGAAGGGGCTTCTAATGGTGGTCTTGAAGCTCCAAAGCAAGAACGCCCATGGAGATGAAAATGCTTGTTTTCGAATTTTGAAAAGAGGATACTTGGTGAGAGGAACACAATGGTATAATTTTTGTAATTTTTGGTGAAGGTTTGGACACTTAACAAGAGGAGAGAAGGTGAGGTTTTTGTGAGTTCCTCATTTTCTCCATTTTTGTCGCCTGCTTGGGGAAGAAGAAGAGAATAGAGAGGTGTGGGTGTTCTGTACACAGAGAGTGAGGGAATGAGGGGATAAGAGAGAGAGAATGTGAGGTAGAGTAGTAAAGTAATTTACTTTTTTGCTTTTTAATTCTTTTGTCTTTTGCAAATAAGGAGAGTTAGAGAGTGTGTGAGAGAGGGAGGGAAATCGGCTGCCACAGCCCACACCACAAACTTTACATTTTTATTTCAATAGTGGACACACTAGTTTGGGTTATTTATGTTTCTACCCCACACTTCCCGTTTTTTTGACAATTTTTTACTATTTTCCTCATTTTATTGATTTATTGGCTCTAGACCTTCACTAATATTTATTAATGACTGTTTAGTTGACCAAAATTGTTACGAGTCTATTTGACCCGCTTAAAGTCACGTTTTCCCGGTTTCCTCGAAAAACATGCTTTAAGGTTCGTTAGCGTTTTTAATTCATTTTAAAGATCCGTCTTCTTCGGGATTTGTTCCCTCATGATTATTTAAACATAATTAACCTCCTAAATTACTTATTAGCCTAATTAATCATTATTTTCAATTACGGGGTATTTCAATCTACCCCCCTTAAGAAACTTTGCCCTCAAAGTTGCTCAAGGTTTAATAGTTAAATTATTCTTATCATTAGGCAAACCAATTGCCATAATGTGTCTTACTACACCTATGAGGTATTTACTTCCTTTCACATTACAAGCGTACGCAAATCAAGCATCATACGAATTCACATGCACAATCCACATTTCCATACACACTATCACACCATACACAATACACCACTGCAATTCACAATACACATTCACCAATACACCATACATTACCCATAACACATACACATCCATACATTGCACATTACCCATACATACATTCACATACCAAACACACTCCGCACTACATGTGCCGTCAAAATATGTTACCATACCTACACACTATGCAATGCTCACCCCGAAGCAATGCAAAAGCAAAAAGGCTCAACCCCCCTTAAAAGGGGTACGCCCCGTACCTGTATGTACTACATACTAGACTATCTAGTCTATGAATAACTGTGGGTACATTGCCTTCATGGCATCTTCCAACTCCCAAGTCACTTCTTTGACATCGTGGTTTGACCAAGACTTCTTCAACCATTCTTATAGACTTATGCGAGTGTCTCCTGGTCTTCCTATCAAGGATTCTCTCACGGGGTTTCGACATAATCTCATTGTCGGCTCAATGGTAGTCTCCTCGGTCTCTAGAACATGAGAAGTATCAGAAAGGTACTTCTTTAGTTGTGACACATGAAGAACACACATGGACACGCCCAAGTCCTCAGGTAATGCTAACCTATAGGCTACAGATCCAACTCTCTCGGTGATAGTGTAAAGGCCCTACAAACTTTGGGCTTAGCTTGCCCTTCTGACCAAAACGAATACGCCCTTCATAGGTGAAACTCGCAAGAACACTTGGTCACCCACGGCGAACTCAAGGCGCGTCCGTCTCACATCCGTATAGGATTTCTGTCTATCTTGGGCTGCTTTCATATTGGTTCGGATTTGTTGCACTTCCGCTTGGACTTGTTCTAAATACTCCGGTCCTATGATGACCACTTCACTTGACTCATCCCAACATAAAGGTGTACGGCAAGGTCTATACCGTATAGGGCTTGGAAAGGTGACATCTTAATCGAAGCATGATAGCTATTATTGTACGAAAACTCGATAAGATGAAGCTTATCTAACCAACTCCCCTGAAAGTCTAAGGCACATGCCCTAAGCATGTCCTCCAATGTCTGGATGGTCCTTTCTGTCTGACCGTTGGTCTGAGGATGGAAGGCGGTACTCAACTTCCATTCTGTACCCAGCGCTTCCCGTGTAGCTCTCCAGTATCTCGAAATAAATCTGGTGTCGTGGTCAGATACTATTGTTTTCGGGACTCCATGATGTGTGATAATCTCCTTGTCGAATAGCTCTGCGAGCTTCACCACCTTCCAGGTGTCCTTCATTGGTATGAATCTGGCAACCTTGGTGAGGCGATCGACTGCAACCCAGATCATGTTGAGTCCTCCCCTGGCAGGTGGGAGTCCTACAACAAAATCCAGGGAGATATCACGAAATTTCCACTCCGGAACTGGCACCAATTGTACCATTCCGCCCGGTCTACAATGTTCAAACTTTACTTTCTGGCATGTCAAGCATCTCAATACATACTCCGTCACATCTGACTTCATTCCAGACCACCAAAAGTACCTCTTCATGTCTTTGTACATCTTGGAGGCTCCTGGATGGACTGACAATGTAGAACTGTGTGCCTCTCGAAGGATGCGATCCCTTAGCTCAGCATTGCTTCGGGGGACGCATAGCTTGCCATTCAGTAGAATCAAACCATCTTCATGCAACTTAAAATCATACTTTTTCTTCTCGAATGTGCCATTTGTGATCTTCTGTCTGATTTCGGTTAGGTAAGGGTCGCACAACTGAGCATCTCGCACCTCATCAACCAAGCTAGAAGAAGCGAGTAGCGAATGGAGCGAGTGTGCTCGATGGCTCAGGGCGTCGGCTACAAAGTTTGCCTTCCCTTCCTTATACTCTAGGTTGATGTCGTAATCTGAAAGAAACTCCATCCACCTTCTCTGTCTCAAGTTCAATTCTTTCTGTGTGAATACATACTGTAAGCTCTTGTGGTCGGAGTAGATGGTGATGCTTACCCATAGAGATAGTGTCGCCATATCTTCAAGGCGAAGACAATGGCTCCTAACTCTAAGTTGTGTGTCGGGTAATTCTCCTCATGCTTTTTCAGCTGGTGGGAGGCATAAGCTACAACCTTGCCATGCTGCATAAGTACGCATCCCATTCCCTTTCCTGATGTGTCGCAATACACCTCAAATCCCTTTGTGCCCTCTGGAAGAGTAAGGATGGGCGCTGGGGTCAATGAGTCTTTCAGGCTCTGAAATGATACTTCGCACTCGTCTGTCCATACAAACGGTGCATCTTTCTTCATCAGTGTAGTCATGGGCTTAGCGACTTTCAAGAAGTCCTTTACGAATCTCCGGTAGTAACCGGCTAGTCCAAGAAAGCTCCTAATGTCGGTAACAGTCTTGGGTCTAGGCCATGATCGTACAACTTCAATCTTAGAAGGATCAACTGAAATACCTGCGCTCGAGATGACATGACCGAGGAATGATACCTGATCTTGCCAGAACTTGCATTTGGAGAACTTCGCATACAGCTGGTTCTCGCGCAGTGTCTCAAGTACTTTCCTCAAATGAATTTCATGTTCTTCTGCTGATTTTGAGTATACAAGGATGTCGTCGATGAAGACAACAACTGAAGTGTCCAATTGCTCACTAAATAGTTGATTCATTAAATCCATGAATTTTGCTGGTGCATTCGACAAACTGAATGGCATGACTGTGAATTCGTAGTGGCCATATCTGGTACAGAATGATTTTTTCTCATTGTCTTGCTCTCTAATAGCAATCTGATGATACCCAGAATGGAGGTCGATCTTGGAGAAGACTGAGGCTCCTTTCAGCTGGTTGAATAGGTCGTCGATGCGTGGCAATGGGTATTTATTTTTTACTGTAACCACATTCAGCTCGCGGTAGTCAATACAAAGTCGGAGGCTACCATCCTTCTTCTTCACAAAGAGGACCGGTGCTCCCCATGGTGATACACTCGGGCGTATGAACCCTTTGTCGAGAAGGTCTCGTAGCTGTTCTTTCAACTCAGTCATTTCAGCAGGTGCCATGCGGTACGGTGCCCTAGCGATGGGACCAGTACCTGGCAAAAGGTCAATCTCAAATTCTACTGCTCTCTGAGGTGGCATGCCGGGTAGCTCCTTAGGGAATACGTCGGGGAATTCAGATACAACTGGTACTTTAGGATTGAACTCTGGATCTCTCTCCAGATCTTGCACATAACACAAATACACTTCTTTGCCCTTTCTGAGCTCCCGGTACATAGCCATGGCGGAGATGACTGTGGTTGAAGGCTCTCTCGGTCTCTGGCGGTAAGATACAGTAACCCCAGAAGGACTCTTGAGCAGCAATCGATGCTCGGCGCAGAGGATTCTACCCTTGTGCCGCTCCAACCAATTCATTCCGACTATGACATCGAATCCCAATCCATTAAACTCGATGAAGGAGATGGGAAACGTTTCGCCTTTGATTTTGATGGTGGCTGACTGATAATACTTGGTACATCGTATTCGTTCCTTCGTTGGGAGAGTAACCAAGAAGTTTGGTAGCTCATCCGCATCTAGCTTCAACCTCTTCACAAAGGATGGTGATACGTAGGTGTGAGAGGCGCCGGAGTAGAATAACACATTGGCTTCAATGCCGTTCACTGGGAAGGTTCCCGTTAAGATGGTGCCACTTTTACCGGCTTATGCTTCGGTGAGGATACTCAGGTTACCTTCGGTACCGAGTCCACAACCTATTGAAGTCACAATTGATAAGTATTGATGGTGGACACAAGTGGAATTTAAATCAACACTGCTCTTTATTGATAAACCAACCATCATACATATTGTGTCTCTAATACACGTTACTAATAGATTACATGATACTATGAATTTAATACTTCCTAAAGGTAAGGTTCAGGCGTCCTGGTTTCATGTGTGTGGCATTGATTATTACCGGCGATGCTGTATTCAACTTGATCTTGTTGATCCCGTGATACAACATCCTAGATTTTCTACCCATGATTAGGACATCTCCTGATCTCAATACCAGTTTCTGTGCGAGGTCCACACGCTTCTACTCGCTATACATAAATACGGCATCATCACCAATGGACCAAGACACTACGGGCACTCCTCGTTCAAGAGATTCCATTGTCTCATCCTTGTCTTGGTGTAACCCAAGTCGTCCTTCTTTCTCATAGAAGTTGACGATACAAAGGTCCGCTTCAAGTGCGTGGATCAGTTCATATTCACATCATTGTGCAAGTTCTACTGCTTGTGTGACGAGTTTTTGAAATTCAGGGGGTATTGTCGGTGGCGTTGCTCCGTCTTGCTTCCGTGTCTCTTGGTATGTCTTGGTATAAGGATTCTAGTCCTTTCCCAAGCACATCATCTTCAGCTTCATCTTCGCTCCACCGGGGAATTCGGGTGTATAAAATCCTCCTTGACCCGTTCCTAGTTCGTTGCATCGTCGGATGATCGCAATTTGGGCTTCGGGTGTCAAATATTCCTTTAATAGAATCATACCTGGTCGGATAACCTGACACTGCTCATTGGAGTAGTGGTAAGTGGTGATGTCGGTCTCTTCTTGATTCGGTTTTGAAGGTATCGGATAGCAGATACTAAAGCTTCCTATGGTTATAAATTTCATCTACGGTGAGTACTAGTTTCAACTACTTCGTTTCATGCTCAATACACACTTCTTATTCATTTCCTCATGCATTCACTCAAAGAATTACTTCAATACTTAGACATGCTTCTCAAGGATTCAAGGTTTAGATTAATTACCTGGGCCGGATTTAGAACCGGACCCGTCACGGTCAATAACATGCAAGACAGGCTACCTCTGGGGTGCGCCCCTCTGAGGACCTCGGGATCCCTGTCCCTGCGGCGCCGGCTAGGCTGGTGCATCGCCAGATGCAACCTCCTTGTCTTCCCTTTGCTTGTAGCTTTGGAAGTTTCCTCGGGGTTTGGCATTTTCGGGGCAAAAGTTGGCTCGGTGTCCGGGCTTCTGACAGTTGTAGCACCAGATTTCTCTCCCTTGGCAATCTAGGTTGGGATGATCTTGGTTGCACTTCCTACATACATATGCACGGTTGTCGGAGTAATTCTTGGTGAAACCGGAGCCAGAACCTATGGTTTAGAGTGTTAGAACATTTGTGCGGAAATATTAGGT
The DNA here is from genome assembly GCA_023374045.1 of Limonium bicolor. NCBI lineage: Eukaryota > Viridiplantae > Streptophyta > Magnoliopsida > Caryophyllales > Plumbaginaceae > Limonium > Limonium bicolor. The sequence goes on from CM041776.1 coordinate 489,415,535, forward strand.
ATGGTACTTATACAAATACGATTTTAGATTAGAAGTTTACCCTTAGGTGGGTGTGATATCAGTGGCTTCGCAGCCACCGGTGCAGAAGAACCAAGTTGAAGAAGCTCAACTGGTTTGCCCTTCTCCTGGGCACTGCTCTCACTTGGGAAGTTCTTTGGGGTTTGCTGAAAGAATTTCCCTTTCTTCTTTTTCCAGCTCTTACCCTGGTTCTGCTCCTCGGCACTTGTGTTCTTATTGTTGGCCTTGCGCTTAAGCGCGGTTTCTTCATCCCTTAGCTGGCAAGTGATCTCAACGCGAGATGCCGCGTGATAACACTTCTGAAGTTTCAGGTATTAGCCAGGATTCTTAATTAAAAGATAGAGGTAAAGATTTAAGGATTTACAATGGTACTAAGGGTTAACCTATATTTACCTAAAGAGAGGTAAATCTAGTGTAGCCCATGCCGTACCGAAGGCGATGGCTCAGACCGCCATAGAAGCGATCGACCAACACCTGGCCGGTATACCCAAGGTCTGGTAGAAGACATAGAAGAGAGGTGAAGGTGCGGTAGTACTCGTCGACAGACATCTTCTCTGTCATTCTTAAAGCATCCAGCTCAAGTCTTTTTCTTGTTTTGACATGTTCGGGGTAATATTTGGATCGGAGGAGGGCTGTGAAGGATTCCTAGTCAAAGGTGGGATCCGCAGCATGATCGTTCTTGATTAGTTTCCACCAATCCATGGCTGCATCCTTAAGGTAATAGGCGGCTAGTCTCACTCGAACTCTAGCAGGACATTCGAGAGTCTCAAATGCGGTCTCCATTTCGAAGATGTAAGCTTCCAGCTTAGCAGGATCGCTCTCGCCTCTAAAGCATGGAGGTCGGAGATCTGCGATAGCTTTTACCCAGTTTACTTCTCTGGGTGGAGGGGGCGGGATTGGTCCCGTTTGAGCCTGTTGGTTATGTTGGGTCTGCTGCATAGCAGTGATTACTTGCGGTAGCATTTGCGCTACCGTGGCGGTGACGATCTCAGCTATCGTCTGCGCGCCAGGTCCTTCAGAGGCTTCGCCTCTAGCTCGGCCTCGGCCTCGTCCTGACATCTGAACATTTTGCATTTACATTAGGCTTTGCAAGATGTGACCTAAAGGTCTTGTATTTAAGCAAAGATATCGTCCCTAAGAACGTCAAGGGTATCCGTTGTTAACAACGGTAGTTCCTAGTTAGGTTTATAAGTATCCGTCTTAAGACGGTTGAAATCCTAACTCGGTAATCCCTATGCTCGGTAATTTCTAGGTCATCAGAGCGTAGGATACCACTTTTTGTAACACCCCTACCGTTAATCCTATGCTTACCGTCTAATCGTCCTGTTAATCCTACTACGTCGCAGCGGAAATACTACTACTACTACGGCGGGTGATACAACGCCAATAACCGCCCATACGGCTAACAAGACTTACACTACCTACAGTTACAGTCTGATGCCCTAAGTATACCGAGCTACTACATTACATTCCAAATACAAAAGATAATATACTTACATTGCTAGATTACCGAGTAATTAAAGTATTTAAATACATCCCTTTCCAATCTTCCCAAAAGAATGAGTTTCTACAAACTACTCATCTACACCATCTCCGTATTCCTTTCATTTTCCCAAAAAGGGTGTACCCTATGGTACACCGGCTAACAAACCTACATCCGTGTACGACATAGTACACCATACACAATTCACCCATTTACAGACAAAAGAAATCAAAATAAATCTCTTCATGGTCTTCACCCGTCTCGAGCACCTGTGTGTAGTAAAAACATCGCCCCAAGGGGCTCAGTAAAAGCTGCGCATAAACTCCGCATATACCGTGTGCACTAGGGTACGCCGACTATTTAAGGTCGACTGTACATGCGGTTTATTAATTTCATACATACATGCTTTACATACATCATACAATCATGCTCAATACAATACACAATCCAAAGCAACAATACAACAGCATACACAATACTTACCTTCACATGGGTTAGCCAAATTACGCATCCGGGTTAATCGGAATGCAATTTACTCTTTTGCTCATTATACATCACTTGCTCTTACTTTACTTACTTACTTTACCATACTCGTTTACTCATTCTTACTTACTTACTTTACTCATGTTAAGTCGGTATGACCTCCGGCCCGAGGACTACTCCGTCCCACCACCGGGATTTACTTGACTCACCAATCCGGGATGCTACCCATTTAAGGGGTTTAGGCCGCAGACCAGTTAAAGAGTCAGGAATTGGATCCAACCTCATGTGTCTCCGCATCCTCACGCGTGGCCGAAACTATATCGGACTTCTACTCATTCCAATTTAATTACCAATTTAAGTTAGATTGGTTAGCTTGTTGGGAATCAGTTAGAAGTCCAATCACACTCATATTCGGTCACGATACCATATACCATACATACATACACTCATATTCATCCATACATTTCATGAATTATACAAACTATGATTTAAAGAAGATATGCAAACAAGGAACAATCTCATGATATTCACAAGTAAGCATACTATGTCCGATTCGTGCGTTTATCTTATTTGGTGATCAATTAGCACACAACACACAAATCAGAGTAACCAAGGTAGCATACGGGGCATGAGGAGTTCATACCGTTCACCGTTGCACTTGTATCCCAACTTTCCTACGGTGTTCACAATCCAAGTCCTATGACATACATACAATGGAGTGATTAATCTAACTATCATTAACTAGACTCGATTACTCTTACGTTTCCTAACTCATACCTACTACTTCTTTGCAATTCTTATACTTACATATGGTTTACTTGCTCTTTATTACTTTTATAACTTGTTTATACTCTTAATGACCTTTAAACATCCTTAATTAAGTCCTAATTATCTTATACTATCATTACCATTCACTTCCTTACCTTAATACCCATTTAATACACTTAATTTTACAAGTTTTGGTTGATCCGGGACCTTGTCCGGGTCTTATGTCCCGGACCAACACATGGTCAAAACTCTCGGCTGTTTTAATTGCATGGTCCGGGTCCTCATACTGGACTTGAGTCCCGGACCAGAGGCAACTAGAACTCTCGGTGACTTTTCTTACTATGGTCCGGGTCTTCTTACCTAGGGTAAGTCCCGGACCCTTAAATCACCAAACTCACAGCATGTTTATTAGGGGTGGTCCGGGTCCTTGCACTGGACTTAAGTCCCGGACCACTCCTTTCTCTAACTCTTGGATACAAATTGCAGCATGGTCCGGGTCCTTGTCCGGGGACTAAGTCCTGGACCTGCTACAGAATTTTGTAACTTTGACATTTTCTTAATCTGTTACAAATCAAACTTTGCCTAATTAATCCCCCATTGTTCCTACACTTAATCCCACATATTTTAGCACCTAATTAAGCTCCTAAACATGTTTAATTCCATTGCTAACCTATTACTCCTTTTATGCTAATTCACCCACTTATTTTCTTAAGTTCTCATTCAGCACTTACATTAACCTCCTTTAGTTGCATTATGCTACCGATTTTAACTCTCACTTTCTCCATCTATTGCTCCATCATCTAGTGTCATTTATAAAGTTTACAATACACTAACTATCTCTCTTAAACTACCTACTAAACAGCTCATATTAAAATCTGTTACAAGGACATACTTTTACCTAGTTTTCTAGTTGTTAAGTGTTCTAGTTCTAGGTAAATTTTGACATAACCTCCCCTAAATTCTTACACTCTCACCACATAATTTATTCACACATTGCTACCCAATTCACTTGTTTTCAATAACATCGACATACAAAGCTCTCACACATATATACTAACACTCTTAAAATTCCTGCACGCTACATCAAATTCCCAACTATGTTTTGACAAGTTTTCAAATGTCTTTTAAGCTTCAAAATAGTTTACTTCTCCTTACATATTACACTACTACTCATTACCATTTTCAATTACACATTTTACCCTACTAAAATCTGTTACATAAATATTTACAAAGCTACACAAGAGAGCATAATTTACCTTGTTCTTCTTCCAGTTTGTTTTTTTTCTTCTTTCTTCTTCCTTCTTCCTTTCTTTCCTCTTTTCCCAACAGCTATGAAGATTCAAAGCTCTACACTACAACCCATTACACACCACCATTCAATACTAACTAGCCCTTAAATTATATTAATGCTTTAAGGTAAATTTCTAGGGTTTAGGAAGTCACTACCTTGCAAAGGAGTTGATGAGGCTTGGAACAGCACTAGAGCAATATTTTTACTCCTCCAACAATGCCAAAATTGGCTGGAACAAAAGCGATAGGAGTTCCCAACTTAGAAATTTCTATTTTGAGTATAAGAGCAAGAAAAGGTACTGTTCTTGGATTTCTTTTTACCTTAAACCAAAGAGGTGAAGAAGGGGCTTCTAATGGTGGTCTTGAAGCTCCAAAGCAAGAACTCCCATGGAGATGAAAATTCTTGTTTTCGAATTTTGAAAAGAGGATAGTGTTCTCCTTGGTGAGAGGAACACAATGGTATATTTTTTGTAATTTTTGGTGAAGGTTTGGACACTTAACAAGAGGGGAGAAGGTGAGGTTTTTGTGAGTTCCTCATTTTCTCCATTGTTGTCGCCTGCTTGAGGAAGAAGAAGATAATAGAGAGGTGTGGGTGTTCTGTACGCAGAGAGTGAGGGAATGAGGGGATAGGAGAGAGAGAATGTGAGGTAGAGTAGTAAAGTAATGTTACTTTTTGCTTTTTAATTCTTTTGTATTTTGCAAATAAGGAGAGTTAAGAGAGTGTGTGAGAGAGGGAGGGAAATCGGCTGCCACAGCCCACACACACAAACTTTACATTTTTATTTCAATAGTGGACATACTAGTTTGGGTTATTTATGTTTCTACCCCACAACTTCCCGTTTTTGACAGTTTTTACTATTTTCTCGTTTTATTGATTTTATTGGCTCTAGACCTTCACTAATATTTATTAATGACGGTTTAGTTGACCAAAATTGTTACGAGTCTATTTGACCCGCTTAAAGTTACGTTTTCCCGGTTTCCTCGAAAAATGTGCTTTAAGGTTCGTTAGCGTTTTTAATTCATTTTAAAGATCCGTCTTCTTCAGGATTTGTTCCCTCATGATTATTTAAACATAATTAAGCTTATAAATTACTTATTAGCCTAATTAATCATTATTTTTATTTACGGTGTATTTCAAATCTCCACCCGATTAACCCGGGTGGACAAATGGAGCTTACATGTATTGCGTATTGAGTATGTAATGGGTATGTATTGCGTATGTGTATTTCGGAAGAAGGTAAGTATGTATTGGATGGCTTATATTGTATTCCTTGTATGTATTGAAGTGTATGTATGTATTCCTTGCGTAAAGTATTGTAGTATTATGTATGAAAGCATGTATGCATGTATGTATGAATAAAATGAATTGCATGTATTCGACCAAGTGGTCGGCGTACCCTCGCTAGTACGCGGGGTATGCGGAAGTCATATTCAGCGTAAGCTGAGCCCCTAGGGGCAACGTTTTTAGTGTGCATGTACCGGAAGCGGACATGATCACGGTAAGAGACCGGTGACTACACTTGGATAGTTAGGATGAATTGTAGTTAGTAGAGAATCGCAAAAGGCTTGGAGCCTTGTATGTAGTTGTGAGGAATGGGTAGATGTAGACTCTTAGGGAGTATGTATGAACTTGGGAGAGGTATTACATTTGTACAAGGATTTTAGTAAACTCGATGTATTAAATTGTATTAAATTGTATTGGACTTATGGAGTATTGTATTGAATGAGAAGTTGTAGTACTTGGTTGTAATTGTTGTAAGGATTATATTTGCGTAGCACTCAGACATTCCCGTCCATCAGACCGATGTTGTACGTAGTAGTAGTAGCCTTGTTAGTCACGTGGGTGGCTAACGGCATTGTATCACCCACTGTTGTGTAAGTAAGTATCCGCTGCGAAGGTAAGTAAGTACATGGGATTGGACGGTAATAACGGTATTAGCGGTAGGGGTGTTACAACGGCAGGTGATACAACGCCGCTAACCGCCCATACGGCTAGCAAGGCTTACACTACATACTGTAACGGTCTGATGTCAAGAGAATACTGAGCTACTAATATTACATACCAAATACAAAATACCATTTACTTACAATAGTTGATTACCAAGTATCTAAAAGTATATTCAATTACATCCCTTCTCAAGCTTACAAAAATAATGAGTTTCAACAAACTACTCATCTATACCAATTCATAATTCCACAATATCCAAAAGGGTGTACCCCAATGTACACCGGCTAATAAAAAAGGCTTCCAGCCGTGTACAACTTGGTACACCATTCATAATCTATTAATTACACCAAAAAGAAATCATCTTGATCTCATTACCATCTTCACCCTTCACGAGCACCTGTAAAATTAAAAACAGTGCCCCAAGGGGCTCAGCAAAACGCTGCATATAAACTTTGCATATACCGCGTACTAACTAGGGTACGCCCCTAATTGGTCGACTATACATGGAATTCATTTTATACATGCATACATGCTTTTACATAAAACCATACATTCATACAAATACAATACATACAACTGAAGGCTATACACAAGTCAAACAGTAATACAATAACATACACAATACTTGCTCCTTCAATGGTTAGCCAGTTACCCATCCGGGTTAATCGGATGTTCTTTACTCTTTTACTCGGTACACATTACTTACACAATCATACTCATACAGTACTTACTTACTTTTCCATACTTACTTACTTACTTTTACTCATGTTAAGTCGGTGTGACCTCCGGGCAGGGACTACACCATCCCACCACCGGGCTTTAGGGTGGCTCACTAATCCAGGATGCTACCCATTTAAGGGGTTTGGGCCATGGAAAAGGTTAAAGCCAGGATTTGGATCCAACTTCTTGTGCCTCCTCCTTCTCACACGTGGCCGAAACTATATCAGACTTCTACTCATTCTAATTTGCCAAGTTCTCATGTTAGAATGGTTAGCTTGTTAGGAATCAGTTAGAAGTCCTATACTACATTACTTGGTCAATACAATGCACAACAAGCACACACACTTCATTTCCATTCATTCGTTTCATGAATTATACAAACTAGAGTTTAAGATAGCATTCAACAAAGAACAATATCATATAAGCACAAGTAAGCACAATAAATCCGATTCGTGCGTTTTATCTTATTTAGGTGATCAATTAGCACACAAACACACAAATCAGAGTAGCCAAGGTAGCATACAAGGCATGAGAAGTTCATACCGTTCACCGTTGTACTTGAAACCGACTTTCCTTTGGTGTTCACAATTCGAGTCCTATAACACACATGGAGTTGTATGGTTAATGACTTATTATCGATTTAACTCTTTATCCCATTACCTTTCCCTATGTATACTTTCTAGTTCTTGCGAGTCATAAGTGGTTATGAACCCATTTCATACTTTAACATTATTTCCTTACTCATGTGTATGTTCTCTTACTATTCTTACCCACAATGGTGTACTTCTATATATATATGTGTGTGTGTGTGTGTGTGTGTGTGTGTGTGTGTGTGTGTGTGTGGTGTGTGTGTGTGTTGTGTGTGTGTGTGTGTGTGTGTGTGTGTGTGTGTGTGTGTGTGTGTGTTTGTGTGTGTGTGTGTGTGTGTGTGGGGTGTGTGTGTGGTGTGGTGGTGTGTGTGTGTGTGTGTGTGTGTGTGTGTGTGTGTGTGTGTGTGTGGTGTGGTGTGTGTGTGTGTGTGTGTGTGTGTGTGTGTGTGTGTGTGTGTGTGTGTGTTGTGTTTGTGTGTGTGTGTGTGTGTGGGTGTTGGTGTGTGTGTGTGTGTGTGTGTGTGTGTGTTTGGTGTTGTGTGTGTGTGTGTGTGTGTGTGTGTGTTGTGTGGTGTGTGGTGTGTGTGGTGTGTGTGTGTGTGTGTGTGTGTTGTGTGTGTGTGTGTGTGTGGTGTGTGGTGTTGGTGTGTGTGTGTGTGGGTGTTGTGTGTGTGTGTGTGTGTGTGTGTTTTTTGTCTACGTATTTCTAGCTCTTAAGTCCTCTAGTTTCCTAGGTACCCCTCTGGGTCGGTCGAAGTCAGAAAGAAATCGGCCCTGGAATCCAGCTAGACCGACCCATGACCGACCCAACCTCTTGGTTCGGTCGAAGTCAGAAACTTCAACTTGAGGAATTCTTTACCCGAACGACCCACGACCGACTCACCCGTCTGGGTTAGTCGAAGTCAGAACATTTCCATTTCAGTGGTTTTAGTCTGACCGACCCACGACCGACTCAACCCTCTGGGTCGGTCGAGGTCAGACTTGCCCCACTGAATCTGTTTCAACTTCCTTCTTTTAGTTCTCCCCACTACTTAGCTCTTTTTCTAATCTGTTTTTAAAGTGTTTTTCTACTTATTTCTAGCTCTTAAGTCCTCTAGTTTCCTAGGTAAATTTTGAGATAGTCTCCCCTAAATTTTCAACATATCACCACATGTTTTTACCCACACATTACATTTACCAAACCTTTTCAATATACACATTATCAATATACATGCTAAGCACTAATTACCCATTTATTTTCCTGCACATATACATTCATTACCCATAGTTTTTCCCAAGCTTTTAATCATCCTTTAAGGGTTTCAAAACAGATTATTTCCTTTCCTCATTATACTATTACATAGCTACTACTCCAAACCATTTGGTTTCTTCATTTTAGGCATACAAAATCTGTTACACAAAACATACAAAAACTACTAAAGGTAAGAACATTTACCTTGTAGTTTCTAGTTTTCCTTTCCTTTCTTCTTTCCTTCTTCCTTCCTTTCCTTTCCTCTCTTTCTTGACCCACCGGTTATGGAAATTCAACTCCTAATGCTATAGCCCATTATATACCACCATTTCAATACAAACTAACCCTTAAATCATCTTAAAGCTTTAAGGTATGCTTTTAAGGTTTAGGAAATGACATTACCTTGCAAGTGTATAGAAGGAGTGTTGGACAGCAACAAAACAAGATTTCCACCCCACAAGAGAAGCCAAAATCGGCTGGGAAGCAAAGAACAAGAAGCTCAAAACTTGAAATTTCTTATTTTACAAATGAGGGCTAGAAATGCTAGTTTTTCGAATTTCTTCTTACCTTAGACCAACAAATTGAAAGAGGAGCTTCTAATGGTGGTATTCATCTTCAAAAACAAGAACATCCATGGAGATGAAAATGGGTATTTTTGAATTCTGAAAAGAGGGAGGTGTTCTCCTTGATGAGAGGATTTCAATGGTACCAATTTTGTAATTTTTTGTGGAGGTTTGAGTGCTCAACAAGAGGAGAGAAGTAGGTGGCTGGTTTGGCTCTTCAAAATGGCCATTGTAGGCATTTTGGAGAAGAAGAGAAATTAGAGAGGGGGGTGCAGTACGTGAGAATGAGAGGGAGTAGGAGAGAGAGGGTAAAACGTGAGTTTTTACTTTTTGCTTTAGTTTACTTTATTGCCTTGTCATGTAGCATATTAGAAACAATTAAAATGAGTGAGAGGGGGGGGGGGGGGTAGTACCGGCCACACTCACCACCTCCTACAGATTTTTAGTTTTTATTTCCAAAAGTGGACACACTAGTTTAGTTTATTTACACTTTCACCCCACAACTTCCCGTTTTTTACGGTTTTCACTATTTTCTCGTTTAATTGATTTTATTGGTTCTAGACCTTCATTAATGTTTATTAATGACTATTTGGTTGACAAAAATTATTACAAGTCTATTTGACCCACTTAAAGTCGCGTTTTCCCAGTTTCCTCGAAAAACGCGCTTTAAGGTTCGTTTGTGTTTTTAATCCGTTTTAAGGATCTGTTTTCTTCGGGATTTGTTCCCGAATGTTTATTTAGATATAATTAAGCCTTAAAATCATAATTAGCCTAATTAATCATTATTTTTAATTTCGGGGTATTTCAATCTACCCCCTTAAGGAACTTTGCCCTCAAAGTTGCTCAAGGTTAACGGTTTAATATCACTACTCATTTGGCAAACCTATTGCCATAATGTATCTTAATACCACCTACGAGGTGTTCACTTTCTCTACATCACAAGCACTATAGAAATCAAACATCATACATACTTACCATACACAATTGCAATGCACATCATTCCATAATACTCATTACCATGGAGTCAATACTATACAGCACACATACATTACACATTGTACATACACACCAAATACACTTCACACTACATGTGCCATCAAAACATACTACCATACATACACAGTTACACACTATGCAATGCTAACCCGAAGCAATGCAAAAGCAAAATGGCTCTACCCCCTTAAAACGGGGTACGCCCCGTACCCACCAAGTACTAGACTATCTAGTCTATGAACAACTATGGGTACTTTGCCTTCATGGCGTCTTCTAACTCCCATGTCGCTTCTTCGACATCATGATTAGACCATAAGACCTTCACCATTCTCACTCACTTATGGCGAGTGTCTCTGGTCTTTGTATCAAGAATTCTAACAGGAGTCTCGACATATATCATGGTCGGCTCAATGGATAGTCGCTCGGGCTCTAGGACATGAGAAGGATCAGGAATGTACTTCTTGAGTTGTGACACATGAAAAACATCATGGACACGCCCCAACTCCTCAGGTAAAGCTAACCTGTAGGCTACAGATCCAACTCTCTCGGTGATAGTGTACGGCCCTACAAACTTCAGGCTCAGCTTGCCCTTCTGGCCAAATCGGAACATGCCCTTCATAGGTGAAACGCGCATGAACACTTGGTCACCCACGGTGAACTCAAGGTCGCGTCGTCGCACATCCGCATATGATTTCTGTCTATCTTGGGCTGCTTTCATGTTAGCTCGAATTTGTTGCACTTCCGCTTGGACTTGTTCAAGGTACTCCGGTCCTATGATAACCGCTTCACTCGACTCATCCCAACACAAGGGCGTACGGCAAGGTCTACCGTATAGAGCTTGGAAAGGTGACATCTTAGTCGAAGCGTGATAGCTATTATTGTATTAAAACTCGATAAGATGAAGCTTATCTATCCAACTCCCCAGTAAATCTAAGGCACATGCTCTAAGCATGTCCTCCAATGTCTGGATGGTCCTTTCTGTCTGGCCGTCGGTCTGTGGATGGAAGGCAGTACTCAGCTTCAACTCTGTACCCAGCGCTTCTCGTGTAGCTCTCCAGTATCTCAAAAAAAATTTGGTGTCGCGGTCAGATACTATAGTCTTCGGGACTCTGTGGTGTCTGATAATCTCCTTGTCGAATAGCTCCGTGAGCTTCGCCACCTTCCAGGTGTCCTTCATCGGTATGAATCGGGCAACCTTGGTGAGGCGATCGACTACTACCCAGATCATGTTGAGTCCTCCCCTAGCAGGTGGGAGTCCAACAACAAAATCCATGGAGATATCATGGAATTTCCACTCCGGAATTGGCATCGATTGTACCATTCCGCCCGGTCTACGATGTTCAAACTTTACTTTCTGGCACGTTAAGCATCTCAAAACATACTGTGTCACATCGGATTTCATTCCATACCACCAGAAGTACCTCTTCATGTCTTTGTACATCTTGGAGGCTCCTGGATGGACGGATAGTGTAGAACTATGTGACTCTAGCAGGATGCGATCCCTCAGCTCAGCATTGCTTTGGGGGACACATCGCCTGCCATTCTGCCGGATCAGACCATCTTCATGCAACTTGAAGTCATACTTCTTCTTCTCAAATGTACCATCGGTGATTTTTTGTCTGATCTTGGTCATGTAAGGGTCGCTCAACTGAGCGTCTCGCACCTTGTCAACCAAGCTAGAAGAAGCGAGTAGCGAATGGAGCGAGTGTGCTCGACGACTCAGGGCGTCAGCTACAACGTTTGCCTTCCCTTCTTTATACTGTAGATCGATGTCGTAGTCTGAGAGAAACTCCATCCACCTTCTCTGTTCAAATTCAATTCCTTCTGCGTGAATACATACTGTAAGCTCTTGTGGTCAGAGTAGATGGTGATGCTTACCCCATAGAGATAGTGTCACCATATCTTCAAGGCAAAGACAATGGCTCCTAACTCTAAATCGTGAGTCAGGTAATTCTCCTCATGCTTTTTCAGCTGGCGGGAGGCATAGGCTACAACCTTGCCCTGCTGCACGAGTACGCATACCATTCCCTTGCCTGATGCATCACAATATACCTTAAATCCCTCTGTTCCCTCTGGAAGTGTGAGAATTGGCGCTGAGGTCAATGAGTCTTTTAGGCTCTGTTAGGATACCTCGCACTCGTCTGTCCATACAAACGGTGCATCTTTCTTCATCAAGGTCGTCATGGGCTTAGCGACTTTTGAGAAGTCTTTTACAAATCTCCGGTAATAGCCGGCTAGGCCAAAAAAGCTCCGAATGTCGGTAATAGTCTTAGGTCTAGGCCATGATCGTACAGCTTCAATCTTGGATGGATCAACTGAAATACCCACGCTCGAGATGACATGACCGGGGAATGATACCTGATCTAGCCAGAACTCGCATTTGGAGAACTTCGCATAAAGCTGGTTCTCGCACAGTGTCTCAAGCACTTTTCTGAGGTGAATTTCATGTTCTTCTGCTGACTTTGAGTACATAAGGATGTCGTCGGTGAAGACAACAACAAAAGTGTCAAACTACTCACTGAATAACCGGTTCATTAGGTCCATGAACTTAGCTGGTGTGTTTGACAAACCGAATGGCATGACTGTGAATTTGTAGTGGCCATATCTGGTATGGAATGTCGTTTTCTCTATGTCTTGCTCTCTGATAGCAATCTGATGATACCCAGATCGGAGGTCAATCTTGGAGAAGACTGAAGCTCCATTCAGCTGGTCGAGTAGGTCGTCAATGCGTGGCAATGGGTATTTATTCTTGACGGTGACCACATTCAATTCACAGTAATCGATGCAGAGTCGGAGACTACCGTCTTTCTTCTTCACGAAGAGAACTGGTGCTCCCCAGGGTGATACGCTCGGGCGTATAAACCCTTTGTCAAGTAAATCACGCAACTGTTCTTTGAGCTCAGTCATTTCTGCAAGTGCCATACGGTACGGTGCCCTAGCAATGGGACCAGTACCAGGCAGGAGAACAATCTCAAATTCAATAGCTCTCTGAGGTAGCATACCAGGTAGCTCCTTTGGGAATACATCAGGGAATTCAGATACAATCGGTACATTGGTATTGAACTCTGGATCTCTCTTCAGGTCTTGTACATAACACAAATACACATCATTACCCTTTCTGAGCTCCCGGTACATAGCCATGGCAGAGATGACTGTAGTCGAAGGCTCTCTCGGTCTCTGGCGGTAAGATACTATAACCCCAGAAGGACTCTTGAGTAGCAATATATGCTCGGCGCAGAGGATTTGCCCCTTGTGCCACTCTAACCAGTTCATCCCGACTATCAAGTCGAATCCCAATCCATTAAATTCGATGAAGGAGATGGGAAACTCTTCGCCTTTGGTTCGGATCGTGGCTGATTTGTAATGCTTGGTACATCGTACTCGCTCCTTCGACGGGAGGGTAACCAAGAAATTCGGTAGCTCATCCGCATCTAGCCCCAACCTCTTAGCAAAAGATGGAGAAACAAAGGTGTGAGAGGCGCCGGAGTTGAATAATACTGAGGCTTCAATGTCGTTCACTGGGAAGGTTCCCGTTAAGATGGTGCCGCTTTTACTGGCTTGTGCTTCGGTGAGGATACTCAGGTTACCTTCGGTACCGAGTCCATAACCTACTGATCCACAAGTTCGTAAGTATTGATGGTGGACACAAGTGGAATTTAATAATCAACACTGCTCTTTATTGATAAACCAACCATCATACATACCGTGTCTCTAATACACGTTACTAATGCGTTACATGATACTACAAGTTTAATACTTCCTAAAGGTAAGGTCCAGGCGTCCTGGTTTCATGTGTGTGGCATTGATTATTGCCGGTGGTTCCTTATTCAATTTGATCTTGTTGATCTTGTGATACAGCAACCTTGATTTTCCACCCATGATTAGGACATCTCCTGATCTCAATACTAGCTTTTCCGCGAGGTCCACACGCTTCTGCTCGCTATACAAAAATATGGCATCATCACCAATGGACCAAGACACTACGGGTACTCCTTGTTCAAGAGATTCCACTGTCTTGTCCTTATCTTGGTGTAACCCAAGTCGTCCTTCTTTCTCATAGAAGTTGACGATACAAAGGTCCGCTTCAAGTGTGGGGATCGGATCATCTTCACATTGTTGTGCAAGTTCTACTGCTTGTGTAACAAGCGTCTGAAATTCAAGGGGTATTGTTGGTGGCGTTGCTCTGTCTTGCATTCGTGTCTCTTGGTATGTCTTGGTATAAGGATTCCAATCCTTTCCCAAGCACATCATCTTCAGCTTCATCTTCGCTCCACCGGGAAATTCAGGTGTGTAAAATCCTCCTGGACCCGTGTAACGCCCCTATTTAACATAAATGCAGCGGAAAATAAAATACTAAGGCGATTACAGATCATCGGGTTCCAAACACCCGGCACCAAACCTCACCAATTACAACTTATAGAATTATAAATGCTACGGTCTGAACTCGAGAAAACCAACATATACATAATAACAGCAAAATACATCAACGCTCCACAAATCCTAATTCCATCCCAATCACTCATACTCTTCGTGGCCACCTGCATAACAATTTGTACCTGCAAGATGAAACCAAGCAGCCCACCCCGGGAGGGGTGAGTCAGTTCCCTGGAATGGAACTGGTACAACTCTCCAAAACAATAGTTTAAAACATAACTCTTGAAATAAACAATAACTTGAAGTCAAATGCTTAAAACAAAAGCTGAAGAACAAGGCACATCAAAATCACCAAGTCAAAGGTAATAAGTCCAGGATAGAGATAAATAACAAGTAAGTAAAGTTAGCCAATTGATAAAAAAGAAACCACACCATAAGTTAGTGAACATCCATTGCTCGTGTTAGATTCAGTTCCAATTAGGAGTAGAAAGACCCAAGTAGTCACAAGCACTAGAAATGGAAGAAGAGATCCAAGAACCATAACCCAAGAGTAGAATAAAACCAATTGGAAGAGATGGCCCCCACCGCCAGTCAGTTGTCACAAGGACGAGGTAAACAGACCTCCGCTGTCAGTTGTCCATTTGGACGAGGTATAGCAGACCTCCGCTGCCACCGACCCGTTCTCGGTCATCGGTGAAAAGTGTGTGCACCACTTAATAGAAAGAATCCATACCCAATACCAAGATTGACAATTTCTCATATTCCCACTAGATTATTAACCGCACAAGTGCAATACCAAAACATCCAGTCCTACAGAGTGCAGAGGCGTAAACCCTCAACAGTTAATATCTAACGAGACAACCAGATAGGAGGAACCAATAATCATGAAAGTTGTACATTCAAGGCTCAGCTAGTCACATCAAGCTGAGTTAGTCACACAACAGTTTCCCTTTGGAAATTCATTTCAGTTCAGTTAGCGTTTTCCAAAACATTCCATAAAGTCCGTTAGTAAAAGTAGCTGAGTACGAGAAATCGTACCTGGTAGGAGCAGTAGCAGTAACCAACTTGAAAGTGCGAACTTCCACTAACAACCTATAATTAAGGCGTTTCAAGTACTGATTAGCTAAGGAACTCATAAAGCTAAACGTCCTTTATTCTTACTGGTTTATAGTTTCTGATTTACAATCGCTCTCATAAGGATCTGAGCTAGATCTTGTTAATTAAATATTTCATTAGACCCATTTCATTTAAATCAGGAAAGATTTAGAGTTTATCTTGAGAGTGGCCCAAACTCTCTTTCAATTGTTTAAGTGGGCTTTGGAGTTAATGGACTTGGGCCCAGTAGGATAGCCCAAGTTCGCGTTACGCTTTCGTTGATTGATTAAATTTCCTAATAAAAAAAGATTTTGCGAGGTTTCGAACGTGAACCGTCGATTTAGTTCCAGGTTTGACTTGACCATCTACGCCATTGAACTTGTATGTTTTAAGTGCACATTTAATTCTATCCCAATTACTTACTCTTGATCATATGTTTAGCTTAATTAAACTCTTAAGTTACAATTGACTAATTTATATTAATACTGATTGAAGTCCTCAAGTTTAATATATATATATATCCCTCCTAATAGACCACCTAGATGTCACATTAACATTTAATATTTTAATTGCTACATATGAATTTTACTATAATATTTTCCTCTTATTATGTTTTCTATAAGGTATGTTATTTCTTTTATTTATTGTTAACGTATTTATATATATGTATTAGGATTTATTCAAGACATTCTTTGTGTAGTTCTATTGTATTTAATTATCTCTATTAACTTTTACACATATCCACATCCAATATATGGTTTATAAAAAATAGAGTATTTCCCTTAGTTAATTAAGTATATTAACTACCACATTATATAATTAATATAAATGGAGATTAATTCAATTCCTTGATTTAGCCTAAGTTACTATTTTATTTCCTTTATGTATATGTATATATATATATATATAATTTTTACTTCACTTATAAGTTTATACCCAAAAATATTTATTAACATTCTGTATTAAATGATAGTTTAGTCTTATTATATTTCTCCCAACCTATAAAGTTCATTAATCGACTATACTTTAATTTTGGGTTACATTAAAACCATATATTATAAGATAACTTATGAAAAATTCATAAACACAATATTTTGACCCATTTACTCTTGTCTAAAAATTCCCAAATTTAATATATAGTAACTACTCCCTCCGCCCCATTCACTTTGTCCACTTTACTATTTGAGCTTGTCATTTGACTTCAATATTTAACATGTAAAATAATATATTTTTATAAAATTTTTTTATAATGGAATCCTTATGTGAAAAACTATATATTGTAAAAAATATTTTTTAAAAATTATTTTATCTTATATATTTAATATTGAAGTGGAAAAACGTGCCAAAAAGCAAATGAGACACTTATGACGGGACGGAGGTAGTATGATATTTTAGACATTTTATAAAAAAATTATTTCATAAAAATATCTTTTAAATTACCTAAATAATTCCATAATAATCAGAACTTACAAAAATTATAACTTACGTTTAAAAACTCAAAACCCATATTAATTTACATGAAAATAAAAAAAATAGTTTATAAGGAATCTATGGTTAAAATTTCAAGTCAAAATACATTAGGGAAGGTCATTAAATAAATTCAACAAGTAAGAGTTTTATTCTAGGATGTATATCACTTAATCATCTATGTTATAATCTCGGGTTGGTAAATTTAAGTGATTATATTATCATTAACTAACACATTGCCTGTATACAATAAGCCGACTAATCTATTAACCATCCATACTTGAAATGTTATTCGTTTATAAAATATCTTATAATATATGATGCTAACCCAAATTCAACATATGATACCAATATCATTATATATATACAAATACACTAAGCTTATTCAAGTACATTTTTACCAAGGTATTAATATTATTTTATCCCCCATTTCAAACATCTATCTCCTAAAATTATTGAGTTATAATTACTTACTCCCTTCATTATATTCTATTTGTAATTGTATTGTCATGTTACCCAAACTATATTAGACTAAAGTTTATATATATACTTCTCATATCACTTTACCCATTGATCTCCTTTATATTCTAACTCTTATCATATTAACTTTAATTAAACACTCTACGAAAATCATACATTCGTCAATTAGTGAGTTTCAATTTATGACCTCAACTACTAAATTCTTTATTCTCATATTACTAGTTTATTATCGTTTCATCTTATTTTCTTAAGCTTAGTTGTACATATATATTTTTAATCCTAAATTATCAACCTTCCCCGCTACTTAATAATTAATTACCTACACCCTATCCATATATTCCCTTTTTGTTTTACAATCTATTTCACCCTCGAACTTAGGGATTTATGGACCCATTTTTAACTTACTAAAGTTTACTATATAAAATAGAAATCAAATTTATTCACCAATTTAACCACCTAATGTTTTTTTTTTTTGTTTTTAACCACCTAATATTCTACTCCCATATTAATTTGGTTTTTACACAATTCCTTTTATTTCCTTAATCTCAAATGTATAAATGTGTATTTTACATTATAGCGTCACTAATTGTTGATAACTAATTATTAAATACTCCTTTCACCTCTTCCACTACTCACAATACCTTCCTAGAATATTAATTTTCCAACAAAATTAACTACGTAAATATTTTAAATCCCTACTAATATTCCCGTTAAACAGTTAAGATTTCTTTACGTATTACTCTGAAACAAATCTCCCATTTTTACTTATTACCTAATAATTTGTTAAACTAACCAACAACAACTTATTTACTATTTAAACCCTTAAATCCATTGACTCAAATTATCACTATTAACCCTTATTTTTCTTAAGGGTATATATATGTATATATATGTGTGTTTTAAATCCTAAATTATTAACTGTCAACTATTGGCGTTTTCAGCATGCTAACACAGAGAAAGAAGGAGATAAATCTGAGCATATTACCGGTTCAGAAAGGTATTTTTTTTTCAGCGTCTCCTTCAACCAGGTGTGTCAGGGGTAGTTTTTTAATCGCTGAACCGCACCAGCACAAGGAGAGGAATGAAGAGATTGCAGCTCGGTTTAAATCCGGTATGCGATCAGCAGTTCCAGCGACTCATTGCGTACAGACTCAAGAAGAGAATGAAGCAGGGGGCACTTATGTTCCTTATTTGCCTTCAATTAAAGTATGCCGGGTGTATACCCCTTGTAGTACACCGACAGGAAAATGAAAGAGAAAAAAAAAGTGCAGAACGTGTATGCTCTTTGTTTAACGGTTGAGCACAAGAAGAGAATGAAACAGAGGAGGGTATGCGTTCTAGAGGCAGCAGTTTTGGTGATTTTATCTCTGAAAGGTGCAGTGACATGAAGAGAGTGAAGAGGATGAAGATAGGCGCAAGGCCGTATGTTCCAGATTGTCAGTTTCGTAATCGTGAGTGAAGGGAAATGGAGGAGAGACACTATATGCATGCTCCAGTTTGCCAGACAGGTTGCAAAATTATCGTGAATGAAGATTCAGTTTGGGTTGTAAATTACCGTGAAGGTAGTGAAGTGTGGGTTGCAAAAATTGCCGTGAAGAGAAGAGAAAATAAATAGAAGGAGGGGAATGAAGAGAGTTTGTAACTTGCCTGAAAGGAAATGAAAAGGGAGGTGTCTGTATTAAATTCCAACCGTGAATGGCAATGAAGAGATGTGTTATTATTTATGTATTTGTTTGTAACTGAGGGGAAAATGAAAGAGAATTAGAAGGAATTATATTTTCACAATTAAATTAACTTGTCAAAGAACCTCTAAATCTTTCTCATAATAATCTATATTATTATTTTATGTAGTAATATATATTACATGTTACACTGATTTTTATTGTTTAATTTACTCTGTAAATTTCCCTCTTAATTTTCTAATTTCATGTGAGGTTTAACAACCTTGTTTAGACTATATATATATATATTATCAATATATTTGAGGTTCCTTGAACCCTTAATCCATGTAAATATTTATCATGTAAATATTCACTTAATCTATTATTGGAACATGTTAGGCTAAATGAATTATATAATTAGGCCTTAACCACTTTTAGGATTCTTAGGGATATTTCATCTATGATTTTATATTGACTTTTATGATCCAAATCAATGTTCCAAATATTCCTAAAATCTTTTATAATATAATTGGAGTGTCTTGAAAATTTTAAATGATTTATTGACTTATACATCTTACAATTAAATTCATAATACCATATAATAGTTTAATATTTATTAGTATTATTTAGGGTTCAATAAAGGAAATCCCCTAAATTAATTTAGATTAATTTATGGGGTATTTCAACCCGTTCCAAGTTCGTTGCATCGTCGGATGATTGAAATTTGTGCTTCGGGTGTCAGGTATCCCTTTAATGAAATCATACCTGGTCGGATGACCTGACACTACTCGTTGGAGTAGTGGTAAGTGGTGATGTCGGCCTCTTCTTGATTTGGGTTCGAAGGTATCAAGTAGCAGATATTAAATCTACCTATGGTTATAAATTTCATCTACGGTGAGTTCTAGTCTCACTAATTCATTTCGTACTCAATACATACTTCAATTCATTTACTCATGCGTTCATTCAAACAAGTACTTCAATTCTTAGGCATGCTTTTCAAGGATTCAAGGTTATAGTTATTACCTAGGCCAGACTTAGAATCGGTCCCGTCATGATCGATGATATGCAAGGTCGGCTGCCTCTGAGGTGCGCCCTTCTGAGGACCTCGGGATCCCTATCCCTGCGGGCCTGCTGGGCTGGTGCATCGCCAGATGCAACCTCCTTGCCTTCCCTCTGCTTGTAGCTCTGGAAGTTTCCCTTGGGCTTTGCATTCTCTAGGCACACATTAGCTTTGTGTCCCGGTTTTCGACAATTGTAGCATCTGATTTCTCTCCCTTGGCAATCCATGCCGGGATGATCCTGACTACACCTTCTGCAAACGTAGTTGCGGTTGTCGGAGTAGTTTTTGTTGTACCCGGAGCCAGAACCTGAGGCTTAAGCGTTAGCACATTGGTGCGGGAATACTAGTTATGATAACTATACATATACGAGTGTGAATTTAGAAGTTTACCCTTAGGCGGGTGTGATCTCAGTGGCTTCGCAGCCACCGGCGCAGAGTAAGCAAGCTGAAGAGGCTCAGCTGCTTTGCTCTTCTCAGCATGGGCACTACTCTCACTCGGGGTGTTCTTTTGGGATTGCTGAAAGAACTTCCCCTTCTTCTTTTTCCAGCTCTTGCCTTGGTTCTTCTCCTCAGAACTGGTGTTCTTGTTATTAGCCTTGCGCTTAAGCACCTGTTCCTCATCCCTTAGCTGGCATGTGATTTCAACGCGAGATGCCGTGTGATAGCACTCCTGAAGTTTCAGGTATTAGATGGTGCTCTTACTCATAAAGATAATGGTTTAAGAATTGACAATGGTACTAAGGGTTCAAACCGATATTTACCTGAAGTGAGGTAAATCTGGTATACCCCATACCGTACCGAAGGCGATGGCTCAGACCACCATAGAAGGGATCGACCAACACCTGGCCGGTGTACCCAAGGTCGGGTAGAAGACGAAGGATAGAGGTGAAGGTGCGGTAGTACTCGTCCACTGACATTCTGTCTGTCATCTTCAGAGCATCAAGCTCTAGTCGTTTCTTCGTTTTGACGTGCTCTGGGTAGTATTTAGATCGGAGGATGGCGGTGAAAGATTCCCAGTTGAATGTGGGGTCGTTGGCATATTCATGCTTTACTAGCGTCCACCAATCCATGGCAGCATCCTTGAGGTAGTACGCTGCTACTCGAACTCGAACTCCAGCAGGAGTTTCGAGGGTTTCAAATGTCGCCTCCATTTAGGAGATGTAGGCTTCAAGCTTTGCTGGGTCACTCTCGCCTCGAAAGCATGGAGGTTGGAGTTCAGCGATAGATTTTACCCAGTTTACATCTCTGGGTGGAGGGGGAGGGATTGGTCCCGCTTGAGTTTGTTGATTCTGCTGCGTTTGTTGTACATCGGTGATTACTTGTGGTAGCATTTGTGCTACAGTGGCGGCAACGATTGCAGCTATCGTCTACGCGCCCGGTCCATCGGCAGCCCCTCCTCTGGGTCGGCCTGGACCTCGTCCTGACATCTGAACATTTAACATTTATATTAGGCATTGTGACATGTGACCTGTTGGTCTTGAATTTAAGCAAAGGTATCATCCATACGGACGTTAAGGGTATCCGTTGTTATCAACGGTCGTTCCTAGTTAGGTTTCTAAATTTCAATTTTAGAACGGTTGTAATCCTAACTCAGTAATCCCTATGCTCGGTAATCTTTAGCCATCAGAGCGTAACTACACTCTGATACCACTTTTTTTAACACCCATACCATTAATCCTTTACTTACCGTCTAATCATCCCGGTTATCCTACTACTCGCAGCGGAAATACAATTACTACGGTGGGTGATACAACGCCGCTAACCGCCCATATGGTTAGCAAGGCTTACACTACATATTGTAACGGTCTGATGTCAAGAGAATACCGAGCTACTAATATTACATACCAAATACAAA
Source organism: Limonium bicolor (assembly GCA_023374045.1). Taxonomy (NCBI): domain Eukaryota; kingdom Viridiplantae; phylum Streptophyta; class Magnoliopsida; order Caryophyllales; family Plumbaginaceae; genus Limonium; species Limonium bicolor. The sequence goes on from CM041776.1 coordinate 489,437,614, forward strand.
ATACCATTTACTTACAATAGTTGATTACCGAGTATCTAAAAGTATATTCAATTACATCCCTTCTCAAGCTTACAAAAATTATGAGTTTCAACAAACTACTCATCTATACCAATTCATAATTCCACAATATCCAAAAGGGTGTACCCCATGGTACACCGGCTAATAAAAAAGGCTTCCAGCCGTGTACAACTTGGTACACCATTCACAATCTATTAATTACACCCAAAAGAAATCAGCTTGATCTCATTACCATCTTCACCCTTCACGAGCACCTGTAAAATTAAAAACAGTGCCCCAAGGGGCTCTGCAAAACGTTGCATATAAACTTCGCATATACCGTGTGCTAACTAGGGTACGCCGACTAATTGGTCGACTATACATGAAATTCATTTTATACATGTATACATGCTTTTACATAAAACCATGCATTCATACAAATACAATACACACAACTTAAGGCAATACACAAGTCAAACAGTAATACAATAACATACACAATACTTGCTCCTTCAATGGTTAGCCAGTTACCCATCCGGGTTAATCGGATGTTCTTTACTCTTTTACTCGGTACACATTACTTACACAATCATACTATACAATACTTACTTACTTACTCTTACTTACTTACTTTTACTCATGTTAAATTGGTGTGACCTCCGGGCTGGGACTACACCGTCCCACCACCGGGTTTTAGGGTGGCTCACAAATCCATGATGCTACCCATTTAAGGGGTTTGGGCCATGGAAAAGATTAAAGCCAGGATTTGGATCCAACCTCTTGTGTCTCCTCCTCCTCACGTGTGGCCGAAACTATATTGGACTTCTACTCATTCTAATTTTCCAAGTTCTTATGTTAGAATGGTTAGCTTGTTAGGAATCAGTTAGAAGTCCTATACTACATTACTTGGTCAATACAATGCACAACAAGCACACACACTTCATTTCCATTCATTCATTTCATGAATTATACAAACTAGAGTTTAAGATAGCATTCAACAAAGAACAATATCATAAAAGCACAAGTAAGCGCAATAAATCCGATTCGTGTGTTTTATCTTATTTAGGTGATCAATTAGCACACAAACACAAAAATCAGAGTAGCCAAGGTAGCATACAGGACATGAGAAGTTCTTACCGTTCACCGTTGTACTTGAAACCGAATTTCCTTTGGTGTTCACAATTCGAGTCCTATAACATACATGGAGTTGTATGGTTAATGACTTATTATTGATTTAACTCTTTATCCCATTACCTTTCCCTATGTATACTTGCTAGTTCTTGCGAGTCATAAGTGGTTATGAACCCATTTCATACTTTAAGTTTATTTCCTTACTTATGTGTATGTTCTCTTACTATTCTTACCCACAATGGTGTACTTCTATATATATATATGCATATGATTTCTATAATTAACATTTTTTTTGTTTAGACCCGACCGGCCCAAGGATGACCCGACCGACCCATACCCCTCTGGGTCGGTTGAAGTCAGAAAGAAATCGGCCCTGGAATCCAGCTAGACCGACCCACGACCGACCCAACCTCCTGGGTCGGTCGAAGTCAGAAACTTCAACTTGAGGAATTCTTTACCCAACCGACCCATGACCGACTCACCCGTCTGGGTTAGTCAAAGTTAGAACATTTCTGTTCCAGTGGTTTTAGTCTGACCGACCCACGACCAACTCAACCCTATGGGTCGGTTGAGGTCAGACTTGCCCCACTGAATCTGTTTCAACTTCCTTCTTTTACCCGTTACTTCCCCAATCTTCCTACAAGTAACCCAACATGTTTAGGCACCTATTTAACCCTCTAAACATATCTAAATCCATTACTAACTCATTACTTCCCTTCATACTGATTCACACACATTATTTTTCTAAGTTTCATTCCAGCACTTGCATTTATTCTTCCTAGTTTTGTTATGCTACAGATTTTGGTTCTCTCTTCTACCACTCATGGTTCCCTTTCCTAATACCATTTCAAAGGTTTAAAATGCATTATATACCATTTTAGTTCTCCCCACTACTTAGCTCTTTTTCTAATCTGTTTTTAAAGTGTTTTTCTATTTATTTCTAGCTCTTAAGTCCTCTAGTTTCCTAGGTAAATTTTGACATAGTCTCCCCTAAATTTTTAACATATCACCACATGTTTTTACCCACACATTCCATTTACCAAACCTGTTCAATATACACATTATCAATATACATGCTAAGCACTAATTACCCATTTATTTTCCTACACATATACATTCATTACCCATAGTTTTTCCCAAGCTTTTAATCATCCTTTAAGGGTTTCAAAACAGATTATATCCTTTCCTCATTATACTATTACATAGCTACTACTCCAAACCATTTGGTTTCTTCATTTTAGGCATACAAAATCTGTTACACAAAACATACAAAAACTACTAAAGGTAAGAACATTTACCTTGTAGTTTATAGTTTTCCTTTCCTTTCTTCTTTCTTCTTTCCTTCTTCCTTCCTTTCCTTTCCTCTCTTTCTTGACCCACCAGTTATGGAAATTCAACTCCTAATGCTACAGCCCATTATATACCACCATTTCAATACAAACTAACCCTTAAATCATCTTAAAGCTTTAAGGTATGTTTTTACGGTTTAGGAAATGACATTACCTTGCAAGTGTATAGAAGGAGTGTTGGACAGCAACAAAACAAGATTTCCACCCCACAAGAGAAGCCAAAATCGGCTGGGAAGCAAAGAACAAGAAGCTCAAAACTTGAAATTTCTTATTTTACAAATGAGGGCTAGAAATGCTAGTTTTTCGAATTTCTTCTTACCTTAGACCAACAAGGTGAAAGAGGAGCTTCTAATGGTGGTCTTCATCTTCAAAAACAAGAACACCCATGGAGTTGAAAATGGGTATTTTCTAATTCTGAAAAGAGGGAGATGTTCTCCTTGATGAGAGGATTTCAATGGTACCAATTTTGTAATTTTTTGTGGAGGTTTGAGTGCTCAACAAGAGGAGAGAAGTAGGTGGCTGGTTTGGCTCTTCAAAATTGCCATTGTAGGCAGCTTTAAGAAGAAGAGAAATTAGAGAGGGGGTACAGTACGTGAGAATGAGAGGGAGTAGGAGAGAGAGGGTAAAAAAGTGAGTTTTTACTTTTTGCTTTAGTTTACTTTATTGTCTTGTCTTGTAGCATATTAGAAACAATTAAAATGAGTGAGAGAGGGGGAGGTAGTACCGGCCACACTCACCACCTCCTACAGATTTTTAGTTTTTATTTCTAAAAGTGGACACACTAGTTTAGTTTATTTACACTTTCACCCCACAACTTCCCGTTTTTTACAGTTTTCACTATTTTCTCTTTTAATTGATTTTATTGGTTCTAGACCTTCATTAATGTTTATTAATGACTATTTGGTTGATAAAAATTATTACGAGTCTATTTAACCCGCTTAAAGTCGCGTTTTCCCGGTTTCCTCGAAAAACGCGCTTTAAGGTTCGTTTGTGTTTTTAATCCGTTTTAAGGATCTGTTTTCTTCGGGATTTGTTCCCTCATGTTTATTTAGATATAATTAAGCCTTAAAAATATTCATTAGCCTAATTAATCTTTATTTTTAATTTCGGGGTATTTCAACAAGGGTCAAAACGAAAGTAACCTAGCTATGTGGGTTGAAAAGTAGTGGTGTTTATGGTGTTTTGTGAAGGGATTAATGTTTGATTAAAGGATGAGGTAGGTAAGGTAACATGGATGGTTGGTTGTGGTGTGTGGTGGCTTGACGTGAAAGGTGGTATGGGTATGCTTTAAAGTGGGTGTGGAAATGGTTGTTGGCTAGCGATTTGGCCTGTTGAAGAAACGGAAGTTTGGTGAACCCGGCTTGTGGGTATATAAGTGGTGTTTGGGTGAGCGGTAGAAGTTTGGGTTGGCTGAGTAAGTGGTGGTGTAACACCTGGAGGGTATTCATCATCCTCAAAGCACAGGTCATTATTAGTGTTGTGAAAGTAGGGTTGGACCAACGGCTTAGTACATCCTTGTAATAGCTGGGTTAGAGCTTGCAATATTTTCTCATTAGCCTTTGCACGTTCTTCACTAGCCTCCAAAAGCTCTTCAATTGTTTGCATGTATTCTTTCATTTTCATGATGAAATATGAGAAATCAGTAGAGGGTGAGGCATGATTTACGGGATTACTTGGTGCTGATCCTTCATCCATGACTGAAATTTTTACTTTTTGTTGCAACAACCCGTGATGAGGGGGAAGGCTCTTTGCAAAGTCGACCTCCTTGTCTTAACCACAGAATCTTGACTAGTTGCTGGTGAACTTCATGTGATAATGGAATAAAGTTTTTTTAGGAAGTTGGGGGATGACTTTTTTTAACCAAAGATTCACATGTAAAACAAGTAGGAAAATTGAAAAAAAATGTCGGATTGAACAGAACTAAAATAACTAAAAAATTCATAACAAACTTTTTTATTAAACTAAATTATTTCAATAAAAAAAGGAAATAAATAAAAAAAGATGGAAGCTAAAAAGAAAAAAGAGCTCCAAATCTGTTAAAAACAAAGAAAAAAAAATTGAAGAGTGTTTTGGTTATTTGTTTTAAAAAAATAAAAAGAATAAAAGGGGATAAGTCAAAAAGGATTTTTGTTAAAAAATCAATAAAATAAAATCAAAATAAAAACAAAGCAAAATTTGAACTCAAATGGAAATTTGCATCTAGACAGAACATAAAATTATACTTAAACAAGTATACAAATGAATGTGTTATGAATGGGTGTATGCGGGAAAACTAAGCGGGATAGGATATTAGGGACGGATCGCAGAGCGAGGGTAGGAAATGAGAGAAACGGAAGCTGTACGCAGCCACTCATCATTCCAGCCTTTTAGACTCTGAGCGGACATTGAGTGTAAGGTCATCAATCCCCACCACTCAAGTCACAACCCAAGGAATTTTTTTTATGTATGCATATGAAATAATAAAGTGAATCCAATGCATATATATATATATATATATATATATAATTCAATAAAATGTAAAAAAAGCTATAAATAAAAAAAACAATAATCAAATATAATAAAACAAACAAAATCCGATGATAATTTCAAGTTTAGCCCACCCAGCAGAGTCGCCAGTTTGAAGGGAGGATAACCTGTATTTCCTTAATTAAAAAGGCCCCCCCGGGTTTAACAATTATTTGACTGTTATTGAGTCGCCATCTAATTTAACCATCCAATTAGAAAGGAACATCACATAAACATGAAATAGAAATAACAATATGATTCTTCTCATTAATTTCTCTTTCCGAACATATGCAATTACATCCCTAAAACTATGAATAACATAAAAAAAATACATGAGATTATCCAAAATGACATTACAACATTAAACCAGAAATCTAAGTTCGGGGGCTAGGTTAAGAATTGGGGAGGTACTTGGAAGCAGTACCCTCTTCCCCCGAGATAACTCGGCCTTTACTTTTATCATCGGATTTTAAAACATAAATATGAAACTAAATAATAACAATAAAACAATGAAGAAACATAAATAATTAGTCATGCAATATTCAAATATGTGTAAACTCTAAGATTAGGAATATGCAACTTTTCCGCTATAAGAAAATCATTATGAAAGTGGACACTCTCATAATTATGAGTTCGCCATCTCCAACCTTTAAGAGGCAAGTCGGGATCCTCATCTAGTGACAATGCAATTATAAAACAATATAATAAAAAAAAAGTTAGAAGCCTAAAACCGTTCCATTACCTGTGACAAGTAAGGCGTTAGCTATAAGCGTCTGTCATAGATAAAAAGAAAGAAAATTAGTCCACAATATATATATGTATATATATATAAAGAACATAAAAATATATATATAAACATATGTAAATAAAAATTTATAGATACAATGTTGAGGGCTCAGGTTACATCATTGCCTATAAAAGAAATCAATAAGATAATCTCATCATTTCATCAATTTTTTATTTGTCGTGCATAATGACTTGATTGATGTAAATTTATTGCATGACTTCTTCTTTTCTGCTCTCAACATACCGGGCTTAACTACAAGGAGATTACATCCCATTAATGAAACATAGACACTGAAATACCCCGTAATTAAAAATAGTGATTAATTAGGCTAATAAGTAATTTAGAAGCTTAATTATGTGTAAATAATCATGAGGGAACAAATTCCAAAGAAAACGGATCCTTAAAACGGATTAAAAACACTAACGAACCTTAAAGCGCGTTTTTCGAGGAAACCGGGAAAACGTGACTTTAAGCGGGTCAAATAGACTCGTAACAATTTTGGTCAACTAAATAGTCATTAATAAATATTAGTGAAGCTTTAGAACCAATAAAATCAATAAAACGAGAAATTAGTAAAAACTGTCAAAAACGGGAAGTTGTGGGGTAGAAACATAAATAAACCAAACTTATGTGTCCACTTTTAAAATAAAAAGTGGAGTGTGTGTGTGTGGGTTGTGTGGTCCGATTTTGACCCCTCTCTCACACCCTCTCTTAACTCTCTTCTTATGTGCAAAAAGACAAAACAAATAAAAATCAAAAAGTAACTACTTTACTACCTCACTCACCTATTCTCTCTCCTACCCTCACATTCTCTTCTCTCACGTACAGCCCCTAACCCCCTCCTCTCTATTTTCTTCTTCCCCCAACCGAACAACAATGGAGATTTGAGCTCCCTCACAAAAATACTCACTTCTCTCCTCTTGTTAACCCATCAAACCTTCTCCAAAAATTACAAAACTAGTACCATTGGAATCCTCTCATCAAGGAGAGTATTTCCCTCCTTTCAAAATTCGAAAACAACAACTTTCATCTCCATGGGTGTGTAGCATTTGGAGCTTCAAGACCACCATTAGAACCACCACCTTCTCCTTGTTCATTTGAGGTAAAAATATTCTTGAAACCTCACTGTTTTTCTAGCCTTAAGGGCAAAACGAAATTTGAAGCTAAACTCTTTTTGCTCCTTTGTACTCTAGCCGATTTTGGCTTCCTTGGAGAGTGGGAAATATTGATCTTGAGCCATTCCAAGCCTTACTTACACCCTTTCAAGGTAATGGAATTTCTAAACCCTAGAATATGCATTAAGCTTAAAAGAATGGTTAAGGGTTAGTGTATTAAAATGGTGTATATGAATGGGTTGTAGTTTAAGATTGTGAAGTGCTGTAACCGGTGGAGAGAGAGAGAAAAGAAAGGAAGAAGGAAGAAGAAGGAAAGGAAAGAACTAGAGGAGAAACAAGGTAATCATACTCACCTTTGTGTAGTCTTGTATATATGTATGTAACAGATTTTTAGAAGTTAAAATGGGTATTGTAAAGTGGTAGTGTAATGTGTAGGAGGAAACAAAGGTTTTAAACCTTTAAAAGACATGTAAAACTTATTGAAACCTAGTTGGGATTGGGATGTTAAGTGTAGGAAATTTTAAGAGTGTTTTGGTGTTGGTATTTGTGTATGGGAGCTTTGTATATCTATGATTGATAAAAACAGGTGAGATGAATAGAAATGTGTGAATAAACAATGTGGTGAGAGTGTATAAATATAGGGGAGACTATGGCAAAATTTACCTAGAACTAGAACACTTACAAAACTAGAAACTAGGTGAAAAACATATGCTTGTAACAGATTTTGATTTGAGTTAGTTAGAGGGTAGATTGGGAGAGGTAGTTAATGCATTGTAATGCATTAGAAGCTCTAGAAATGACATTAGAAGAGGAAGCTAATGATGGAGAGTGTTAGAGGTAAAATCTGTAGCAAATGCAATTAAGGGAAGGACCAATGTAAGTGTTGAATTGAAACTAGGGAACTTAAGTGTGTAAATTAGTATAGAAGTATGTAAAGAGTTAATGAATGTACTAAGGTGTATTAGGAGGTTTAATTAGTGTTAAAACATGTGGGAGTAAGTATAGGAACAATGGGGAAGTAATGGGTAAGAAGAGGGACTGAAAACAGAAATAAAAATGCAATCACTGGACTGGACCGACCATGGGACTGGACTTGCAAGGTCGGTCGAGCCGAGATTTACAAAGGACGGAAACCTTCTGGAATGGACCAACCTTGGGGACCAAACTTGCAAGGTCAGTCGGCCAGAAAATTTCCGTCACAAAACCTTCTGGAATGGACCGACCTTGGGGACCGGACTTGCAAGGTCGGTCGGCCTAAAATTCGCCTGTAATGAGACTTATTGGAGCGGACCGACCTTGGGACCGGACATGCAAGGTCGGTCGACTCCAGAATTTTGAAACCGAAACTCACTGGAATGGACCGACCTTGGGACCGGACTTGGCAAGGTCGGTCGGCCCTGTAATTTTCCAGCGTATGTACCCTACTGACTTCGACCGACCTTGGGTCCGACCCTGGGTAAGGTCGGTCGGGTCAAACAAAAAAAATATAATAATAATAATTATAATACGGATATATATGTATATATATATATATGTACATATAAATGTAAGTACACCATTGTTAAGTAATGAAAGGTAAATAAATAAAGTGTAAGTGTAAGAATTGTAAAGACTTAGTAAGTATGAATTAGGGAACGTAAGAGTAGTCAAATTAAGTTAATGATAGTTAGATTAATCATTCGATTGTATGTATATCTTAGGGTTTGATTTGTGAACACCGGAGGAACGTTGGGACACAAGTACAACGGTGAATGGTATGAATTTCTCATGCCCCGTATGCTACCTTGGTTACTCAGATTTGTGTGTTGTGTGCTAATTGATCACCAAATAAGATAAATGCATGAATCGGAGTTATCATGTTTACTTGTGAATATGTAGTGTTGTATCTTGATGTATATTATCCTTAAATCATAGTTTGTATAATTCATGAAATGTATGGATGAATATGAGTGTGTGTATGTATGATCTATTGCATTGTGACCGAATATGTTTATGATTGGACTTCTAACTAATTCCTAACAAGCTAACCAATCTAACTTAAATTGGTAATTAAAATGGAATGAGTAGAAGTCTGATATAGTTTCGGCCACGCGTGAGGATGCGGAGACACAAGAGGTTGGATCCAAGTCCTGACTCTTAAACTGATCCGCGGCCCAAATCCCTTAAGTGGGTAGCATCCCGGATTGGTGAGTCAAGTAAATCCCGGTGGTGGGACGGTGTAGTCCCCGGGCCGGAGGTCATACCGACTTAACATGAGTATGAGTAAGTAAGTAAGAATGGGTAAGTAAGTAAATGGAAGTAAGTAAGCAAAGTAAGAGTAAGTAATGCGTAATGAGTAAAAGAGTAATAAGCATTCCGATTAACTCGGATGCGTAACTTGGCTAACATTGCGAAGGTAAGTATTGTGTGCATTATTGTATTGTTGCCTTGAATTGTGTAATGTATTGTATATGCATGTATGTTGTATGCAAAGCATGTTGTATGAAATTAACGAACCGCATGCCTATCTGACCTTAATTAGTCGGCGTGCCCTTGTTAGCACGCGGTATATGCGAAGTTCATGCGCACCTTTTGCTGAGCCCCTTGGGGCGATGTTTTTAATATGAATGCAGGTACACGAGAAGGGTGAGGATGTTGAAGACTTGGTTCTATTTTTTTTTTGTCTTCTTTTTTGGATTGTATTTAAGGAATCATGAATGGTGTACTAAGTACTACACGGCTGTAGCCTTTGGTAGCCGGTGTACCATGGGGTACACCCTTTTGGACAATGGTAGGTTGGTGAAAAGGTATAGATGAGTAGATGGTAGAAACTCATTGATTTTTTGGTAAACTTGAAAAGGTTGTAAATTGAATATACTTTGGCACTCGGTAATCCATTAATGTAAGTATTTGGTATTTGGTAAGTAATGTAGTAGCTCGGTATACTTTGATCATCAGACCATGACTGTAAGTAAGGTAAGCCTAGCTAGCCGTATGGGCGGTTAGCGGCGTTGAACCACCCGCCGTAGTAAGTAGTAGTCTTCCGCTGCGAACTGTTAGAATTTAGGGATGATTGGACGGTAAGCATAGGATTAACGGTAGGGGTGTTACAAAAAGTGGTATCAGAGCGAAGTGTCGCTCTGATGTCCAAAGTTACCGAGCATAGGGATTACCGAGTTAGGATTTCAACCGTCTTAAGACGGATACTTAGAAACCTAACTAGGAACTACCGTTGTTAACAACGGATACCCTTGACGTTCTTAGGAATGATATCTTGCTTAAATTCCATGACCTTTGAGTCATATCTTGCGAAGCCTAATGTAAATGCTAAATGTTCAGATGTCAGGCCGAGGCCGAGGGAGAGGTGAAGCCTCTGAAGGACCTGGCGCGCAGACGATTGTAGAGATCGTCGCCGCCACGGTAGCATAGATGCTACCACAAGTAATCAATGCAATGCAGCAAAATCAACAAAACCAACAGACTCAAACGGGACCAATCCCGCCCCCTCCACCCAGAGAAGCAAACTGGGTAAAAGTTGTAGCGGAACTCCGCCCTCCTTGCTTTAGGGGCGAGAGTGATTCGGCTAAGCTCGAACCTATATCTCCGAGATGGAGACGGCGTTCGAACCCTCGAAGCTCCTGCTGGAGTTCGAGTGTAGAGTTGGCAGCCTACTATCTAAAGACGCAGCCATGGAGTGGTGGAAACTAGTCAAGCATGAGCATTTCAACGGACCCCACCTTCGATTGGGAGTCCTTTGCATCTCTCCTTCGTCTCCAAATCTACCCGACATTGAAAACCAAAACAGGCTAGAGCTGGATGCCTTGAAATGACGGATAAGATGTCCCTGTCGATGAGTACTACAGAACCTTTCACCTCCATCCTCCGTCTCTACCCACCTAGAATACACCGCCAGGTGTTGGTCGATCGCTTCTATGGCGGTCTGAGCCATCGCCTTCGGTACGTTATGGGCTACACACGATTTACCTCCCTTCAGGTAAATATCGGTTAACTCTTAGTACCATTTCAATTCCTTAAATTCCTTGAATTCCTTAAACCACTTCTTTATCCTTTCTTAAATGAGAATCCCGGCTAATACCTGAAACTTCAGGAGTGTTATCACGCGGCTTCTCGCGTTGAGATCACTTGCCAACTACGGGATGAAGAAACCGCACTGAAGCGCAAGGCTAACAGTAAGAACACCAGTTCTGAGGAGCAGAACCAAGGGAAAAGCTGGAAAAAGAAGAAGGGGAATCTCTTTCAGCAATCCCAAAAGAAATTCCCCAGTGAGAGCAGTGCCCATGCTGAGCAGGGCAAACCAGTTGAGCTGCTTCAACTAGGTTCATCTGCACCGGTGTCTGCGAAGCCACTGAGATCACACCCACCTAAGGGTAAACTTCTAATCCAAATTCGTATTCGTATAAGTACCATATCTAGTATACCTCCGCACAAATGTGTTAATCCTCTAAACCTTAGGTTTTGTCTCTGGTTTCACCAAGAACTTCTCTGACGGCCGCGCATACGTGTGCCGAAAGTGCAACCAAGATCATCCCGGCAAGGATTGCCAAGGGAGAGAAATCCGGTGCTACAACTGTCAGAAGCCCGGACACTGAGCCAATGTATGCCCTGAAAATGCTAAACCAAGAGGAAACTTCCAAAGCTACAAGCAGAGGGAAGGCAAGGAGGTTGCATCGGGTGATGCACCGACCCAGCAGGCACCACAGGGACAGGGATCCCGGGGTCCTCCGAGGGGCGCACCCCAGAGGCAGCCTGTCTTGCACGTCATAGACCGTGATGGGTCCGGTTCTAAGTCCGGCCCAAGTAATAATCTTAACCTTGAATCCTGTGAAGCATGACTAAGTATTAGAGTAATCGCATGAGTGAATGCATGAGTAAATGAATTGAAGTATGTATTGAGCATGAAATAACGTAGTTGAAACTAGTACTCACCGTAGATGAAATTTATAACCTTAGGAAGCTTTAGTATTTGTTATCCGATACCGGTAAACCTGAATCAAGATGGGATCGACATCACCAATCACTACTACGCCAACGAGCAGTGTCAGGTCATCCGACCAGGTATGATTTTATTAAAGGAATACCTGACACCCGAAGCCCAAATTGCAATCATCCGACGATGCAACGAACTAGGAACGGGTCAAGGTGGATTTTATACACCCAAATTCCCCGGTGGAGCGAAGATGAAGCTGAGAATGATGTGCTTGGGAAAGGACTGGAATCCTTATACCAAGACATACCAAGAGGCACGAACACAAGATGGAGCAACGCCACCAACAATATCTCCAAAGTTTCAGACACTCGTCACACAAGCAGTAGAACTTGCACAACAATGCGAACATGATCCGATTCCCGCACTTGAAGCGGACCTTTGTATCGTCAACTTCTATGAGAAAGAAGGACGACTTGGGTTACACCAAGACAAGGATGAGACCGCGGGATCTCTTGAACAAGGAGTGCCCGTAGTGTCTTGGTCCATTGGTGATGACGCCGTATTTTTGTATAGCGAGCAGAAGCGTGTGGACCTCGTAGAGAAATTGGTATTGAGATTAGGAGATGTCCTAATCATGGGTGAAAACTCTAGGATGTTGTATCACGGGATCAACAAGATCAAGTTGAATACGGCACCGCCGGCAATAATCAATGCCACACACATGAAACCAGGACGCCTGAACCTTACCTTTAGGAAGTATTAACCTTAAAGTATCATGTAATGTATTAGTAACGTGTATTAGAGACACGGTATGTATGATTGTTGGTTTATCAATAAAGAGCAGTGTTGATTTAAATTCCACTTGTGTCCACCATCAATACTTATCCAATTGTGAATCCAATAGGTTGTGGACTCGGTACTGAAGGTAATCTGAGTATCCTCACCGAAGCACAAGCCGGTAAAAGTGGCACCATCTTAACGGGAGCATTCCTAGTGAATGGCATTGATGCCAATGTGTTGTTCGACTCCGGCGCCTCTCACACCTTCGTATCACCGTCATTTGTGAAGAGGTTAGGCCTAGATGCGGATGAGCTACCGAATTTTTTGGTTACTCTCCCATTGAAGGAGCGAGTACAGTGTACCAAATACTACAAATCAGCCACGATTGAAATCAAAGGAGAATCGTTTCCCATCTCCTTCATCGAGTTTAATGGGTTGGGATTCGATGTAATAATCAGAATGAATTGGTTGGAGCGGCACAAGGGTAGGATCATCTGCGCCGAGCATCGATTGCTGCTCAAGAGTCCTTCTGGGGTTACCGTATCTTACCGCTAGAGACCGAGAGAGCCTTCAACCACACTCATATCCGCCATGGCAATGTACCGGGAGCTCAGAAAGGGCCATGAGGTGTATCTATGTTATGTACAAGACCTGGAGAGAGATCCAGAGTTCAGTGATGAAGTACCCGTTGTATCCGAATTCCCCGATGAATTCCCTAAGGAGCTACCCGGCATGCCACCTCAGAGAGCGGTAGAATTTGAAATTGACCTCTTGCCAGGTACCGGTCCCATTGCTAGGGCACCGTACCGCATGGCACCTGCCGAAATGACAGAACTGAAAGAGCAGCTACGAGACCTACTTGATAAAGGGTTTATACGCCCGAGCGTATCACCCTGGGGAGTACCGGTCCTCTTTGTGAAGAAGAAGGATGGTAGCCTCCAACTTTGTATTGACTACCGCGAGCTGAATGCGGTCACAGTAAAAAATAAATACCCATTGCCACACATCGACGACCTATTTGATCAGCTGAAAGGAGCATCGGTCTTCTCCAAGATCGACCTCTGTTCTGGGTATCATTAAATTGCTATCAAAGAGCAAGATATTGAGAAAACGGCATTCCGAACAAGATATGGCCACTACGAATTCACCGTCATGTCATTCGGTTTGTCAAATGCACCAGCAAAATTCATGGATCTCATGAATCGACTATTCAGTGAGCAGTTGGACACTTCGGTTGTTGTCTTCATCGATGACATCCTTGTATACTCCAAATCAGTAGAAGAACACGAAATTCATTTGAGGAAAGTGCTTGAGACACTGCGCGAAAACCAGTTGTATGCGAAGTTCTCCAAATGCGAGTTCTGGCTAGATCAGGTATCATTCCTCGGTCATGTCATCTCAAGCGCTGGTATCTCAGTTGACCCTTCTAAGATTGAAGCTGTGCGATCATGGCCTAGGCCCAAGACTGTTACTGACATTTGGAGCTTTCTTGGTGTAGCCGGTTACTACCGGAGATTTGTAAAGGACTTCTCGAAAGTCGCTAAGCCCATGACTACACTGATGAAGAAAAATGCACCGTTTGTATGGACAGACGAGTGTGAAGTATCGTTTTAGAGCCTAAAGGACTCATTGACCTCAGCGCCCATCCTTACTCTTCCAGAGGGCACAGAGGGATTTGAGGTATATTGTGATGCATCAGGCAAAGGAATGGGATGCGTACTCATGCAGCATGGCAAGGTTGTAGCTTATGCCTCCCGCTAGCTGAAAAAGCATGAGGAGAATTACCCGACACACGACTTAGAGTTAGGAGCCATTGTCTTCGCCTTGAAGATATGGCGACACTATCTCTATGGGGTAAGCATCACCATCTACTCCGATCATAAGAGCTTATAGTATGTATTCACGCAGAAAGAATTGAACTTAAGACAGAGAAGGTGGATGGAGTTTCTCTCAGACTACAACATCGACCTACAGTATAAGGAAGGGAAGGCAAACATTGTAGCCGACGCCCTGAGCCGTCGAGCACACTCGCTCCATTCGCTACTCGCTTCTTCTAGCTTGGTTGACGAGGTGCGAGACGCTCAGTTGAGCGACCCTTACCTAACCGAAATCAGACAAAAGATCAAAAATGGTACATTTGAGAAGAAGAAGTATGACTTCAAGCTGCATGAAGATGGTTTGATTCGGTTGAATGGCAGGCTATGCGTCCCCCGAAGCAATGCAGAGCTAAGGGATCGCATCCTGCGAGAGTCACACAGTTCCACATTGTCAGTCCATCCAGGAGCCTCCAAAATGTACAAAGACATGAAGAGGTACTTCTGGTGGTCTGGAATGAAATCGAACATGACAGAATTTGTATTGAGATGCTTAACATGCCAAAAAGTGAAATTTGAACATCGTAGACCGGGCGGAATGGTACAATCGATGCCAATTCCGGAGTGGAAATTTCATGATATCCCCATGAATTTTGTTGTAGGACTCCCACCAGCGAGGGGAGGACTCAACATGATCTGGGTTGTAGTCGATCGCCTTACCAAGGTTGCCAGATTCATACCGATGAAGGACACCTGGAAGGTAGTGAAGCTCGCAGAGCTATTCGACAAGGAGATTATCAGACATCACGGAGTCCCGAAGACTATAGTATCTGACCGCGACACCAGATTTCTTTCGAGATACTGGAGAGCTACACGGGAAGCGCTGGGTACAGAATTGAAGCTGAGTACCGCCTTCCATCCTCAGACCGACGGTCAGACAGAAAGAACCATCCAGACACTGGAGGACATGCTTCGGGCATGCGCCTTAGACTTTCAAGGGAGTTGGTTAGATAAGCTTCATCTTATCGAGTTTTCATACAACAATAGCTATCATGCTTCGATTAAGATGTCGCCTTTCCAAGCCCTATACGGTAGACCTTGCCGTACACCTTTGTGTTGGGATGAGTCAAGCGAAGCGGTCATCATAGGACCAGAGTATCTTGAACAAGTCCAAGCGGAAGTGCAACAAATCTGAGCCAATATGAAGGTAGCCCAAGATAGACAGAAATCCTATGCGGATGTGCGACGACGCGACCTTGAGTTCGCTGTGGGTGACCAAGTGTTCTTGCGTTTCACCTATGAAGGGCGTATTCCGTTTTGGTCAGAAGGGCAAGCTAAGCCCAAAGTTTGTAGGGCCGTACACTATCACCGAAAGAGTTGGATCTATAGCCTATAGGTTAGCATTGCCTGAGGACTTGGGGCGTGTCCATGATGTATTTCATGTGTCACAACTCAAGAAGTACATTGCCGATCCTTTTCATGTGCTAGAGCCCGAGAGACTATCCATTGAGCCGACCATGAGATATGTCGAGACCCCCGTGAGAATCCTAGATAGGAAGACCAGAGACACTCGCCATAAGTCTATACGAATGTTGAAGGTCCTATGGTCAAACCATGATGTCGAAGAAGCGACATGAGAGTTGGAAGATGCCATGAAGGCTAAGTACCCACAGTTATTCATAGACTAGATAGTCTAGCATTTAGTAATACGGGTACGGGGTGTACCCCTTTTAAGGGGGGTAGAGCCTTTTTGCTTTTGCATTGCTTCGGGGTAAGCGTTGCATAGTGTGTAGGTATTGTAATAGATTTTTGTATGGCACATGTAGTGCAAGTGAATTTGGTATGCGTATGTATGTGTAATGTGTAGTGTATGTGTAACGTGTAATGTATCTGTGTAATGTGTATTGTGATTTGCATTGGTGTATTGTGTAATGTGGATGTGATGGTATGTATGGAAATGATGTATGGTGTATGTGAATTCGTATTGTGCTTGAATTGGGTATGCTTGTAATGTAGAAGAAGTAAACACCTCATAGGTGGTAGTAAGACACATTATGGCAATTGGTTTGCCTAATGAGTAGAATTATTACACTATTAACCTTGAGCAACTTTTAGGGCAAAGTTTCTTAAGGGGGGTAGATTGAAATACCCCGTAATTAAAAATAGTGATTAATTAGGCTAATAAGTAATTTAGAAGCTTAATTATGTGTAAATAATCAAGAGGGAACAAATCCCGAAGAAAAAGGATCCTTAAAACGGATTAAAAACACTAACAAACCTTAAAGCGTGTTTTTCGAGGAAACCGGGAAAACGTGACTTTAAGTGGGTCAAATAGACTCGTAACAATTTTGGTCAACTAAATAGTCATTAAAAAATATTAGTGAAGCTTTAGAACCAATAAAATCAATAAAACGAGAAATTAGTAAAAGCTGTCAAAAACGGGAAGTTGTGGGGTAGAAACATAAATAGACCAAACTTATGTGTCCACTTTTAAAATAAAAAGTAGAGTGTGTGTGTGTGGGTTGTGTGGTCCGATTTTGACCCCTCTCTCACACCCTCTCTTAACTCTCTTCTTATGTGCAAAAAGACAAAACAAATAAAAATCAAAAAGTAACTACTTTACTACCTCACTCACCTATTCTCTCTCCTACCCTCACATTCTCTTCTCTCACGTACAGCCCCTAACTCCCTCCTCTCTATTTTCTTCTTCCCCCAACCGGACAACAATGGAGATTTGAGCTCCCTCACAAAAATACTCACTTCTCTCCTCTTGTTAACCCATCAAACCTTCTCCAAAAATTACAAAACTAGTACCATTGGAATCCTCTCATCAAGGAGAGTATTTCCCTCCTTTCAAAATTCGAAAAAAACAACTTTCATCTCCATGGGTGTGTAGCATTTGGAGTTTCAAGACCACCATTAGAACCACCTCCTTCTCCTTGTTCATTTAAGGTAAAAATATTCTTGAAACCTCACTGTTTTTCTTGCCTTAAGGGCAAAACGAAATTTGAAGCTAAACTCTTGTTTGCTCCTTTGTACTCTAGCCGATTTTGGCTTCCTTGGAGAGTGGGAAATGTTGTTCTTGAGCCATTCCAAGCCTTACTTACACCCTTGCAATGTAATGGAATTTCTAAACCCTAGAATATGCATTAAGCTTAAAAGAATGGTTAAGGGTTAGTGTATTAAAATGGTGTATATGAATGGGTTGTAGTTTAAGATTGTGAAGTGCTGTAACCGATGGAGAGAGAGAGAAAAGAAAGGAAGAAGGAAGAATAAGGAAAGGAAATAACTAGAGGAGAGACAAGGTAATCATACTCACCTTTGTGTAGTCTTGTATATATGTATGTAACAGATTTTTAGAAGTTAAAATGGGTATTGTAAAGTGGTAGTGTAATGTGTAGGAGGAAACAAAGGTTTTAAACCTTTAAAAGACATGTAAAACTTATTGAAACCTAGTTGGGATTGGGATGTTAGGTGTAGGAAATTTTAAGAGTGTTTTGGTGTTGGTATTTGTGTATGGGAGCTTTGTATATCTATGATTGATAAAAACAGGTGAGATGAATAGAAATGTGTGAATAAACAATGTGGTGAGAGTGTATAAATATAGGGGAGACTTTGGCAAAATTTACCTAGAATTAGAACACTTACGAAACTAGAAACTAGGTGAAAAACATATGCTTGTAACAGATTTTGATTTGAGTTAGTTAGAGGGTAGATTGGGAGAGGTAGTTAATGCATTGTAATGCATTAGAAGCTCTAGAAGCTCTAGAAATGACATTAGAAGAGGAAGCTAATGATGGAGAGTATTAGAGGTAAAATCTGTAGCAAATGCAATTAAGGGAAGGACCAATGTAAGTGTTGAATTGAAACTAGGGAACTTAAGTGTGTAAATTAGTATAGAAGTATGTAAAGAGTTAATGAATGAACTAAGGTGTATTAGGAGGTTTAATTAGTGTTAAAACATGTGGGAGTAAGTATAGGAACAATGGGGAAGTAACGGGTAAGAAGAGGGACTGAAAACAGAAATAAAAATGCAATCACTGGACTGGACCGACCTTGGGACCGGACTTGCAAGGTGGTCGAGCCCAGATTTACAAAGGAGGGAAACCTTCTGGAATGGACCGACCTTGGGGACCGAACTTGCAAGGTCGGTCGGCCAGAAAATTTCCGTCACAAAACCTTCTGGAATGGACCGACCTTGGGGACCGGACTTGCAAGGTCGGTTGGCCTAAAATTCGCCTGTAATGAGACTTACTGGAACGGACCGCCTTGGGACTGGACATGCACCTGCAAGGTCAGTCGACTCCAGAATTTCGAAACCAAAACTCACTGGAATGGACCGACCTTGGGACCGGACATGGCAAGGTCGGTCGGCCCTGTAATTTTCCAGCGTATGTACCCTACTGACTTTGACCGACCTTGGTTCCGACCCTAGGTAAGGTCGGTCGGGTCAAACAAAAAAAAATATATATAATAAAATTATAATAAGGATATTATATAGATATATATATATATAGGTATACCCACTTATACATATGTACATATAAATGTAAGTACACCATTGTTAAGTAATGATAGGTAAATAAATAAAGTGTAAGTGTAAGAATTGTAAAGACTTTAGTAAGTATGAATTAGGGAACGTAAGAGTAGTCGAATTAAGTTAATGATAGTTAGATTAATCATTCAATTGTATGTATATCTTAGGGTTTGATTTGTGAACACGGAGGAACGTTGGGACACAAGTACAACGGTGAACGGTATGAATTTCTCATGCCCCGTATGCTACCCTTGTACTCTGATTTGTGTTGTGTGCTAATTGATCACCAAATAAGATAAATGCCACGAATCGAAGTTATCATGTTTACTTGTGAATATGTAGTGTTGTATCTTGATGTATATTATCCTTAAATCATAGTTTGTATAATTCATGAAATGTATGGATGAATATGAGTGTGTGTATGTATGATATATTGCATTGTGACCGAATATGTTTATGATTGGACTTCTAACTAATTCCTAACAAGCTAACCAATCTAACTTAAATTGGTAATTAAATTGGAATGAGTAGAAGTCTGATAAGTTTCGGCCACGCGTGAGGATGCGGAGACACAAGAGGTTGGATCCAAGTCCTGACTCTTAAACTGATCCGCGGCCCAAATCCCTTAAGTGGGTAGCATCCCGGATTGGTGAGTCAAGTAAATCCCGGTGGTGGGACGGTGTAGTCCCCGGGCCGGAGGTCATACCGACTTAACATGAGTTTGAGTAAGTAAGTAAGAATGGGTAAGTAAGTAAATGGAAGTAAGTAAGCAAAGTAAGAGTAAGTAATGCGTAATGAGTAAAAGAGTAATAAGCATTCCGATTAACCTGGATGCGTAACTTGGCTAACATTGAGAAGGTAAGTATTGTGTGCATTATTGTATTATTTCCTTGAATTGTGTAATGTATTGTATTTGCATGTATGTTGTATGCAAAGCATGTTGTATGAAATTAACGAACCGCATGCCTATCTGACCTTAATTAGTCGGTGTGCCCTTGTTAGCACGCGGTATATCTGTAGTTCATGCGCAGCTTTTGCTGAGCCCCTTGGGGTGATGTTTTTAATATGAAAGCAGGTACACGAGAAGGGTGAGGATGTTGAAGACTTGGTTCTATTTTTTTTGTCTTCTTTTTTGGATTGTATTTAAGGAATCATGAATGGTGTACTAAGTAGTACACGACTATAGCCTTTGGTAGCCGGTGTACCATGGGGTACACCCTTTTGGACAATGGTAGGTTGGTGAAAAGGTATAGATGAGTAGATGGTAGAAACGCATTGATTTTTTGGTAAACTTGAAAAGGTTGTAAATTGAATATACTTTGGCACTCGGTAATCCATTAATGTAAGTATTTGGTATTTGGTATTTGGTAAGTAATGTAGTAGCTCGGTATACTTTGATCATCAGACTGTGACTGTAAGTAAGGTAAGCCTAGCTAGCCGTATGGGCGGTTAGCGGTGTTGTACCACCCGCCGTAGTAAGTAGTAGTCTTCCGCTGCGAACTGATAGAATTTAGGGATGATTGGACGGTAAGCATAGGATTAACGGTAGGGGTGTTACAGACACGATCAAGACCCAGAATCCGCACCGATCAGCTCAAAGTGCCCAGAGATTCACCAAACTACCATAATCTCATTACTCATTGCAAAGGTGAACAATAAATAAAGTGAAATGACAATCCTTCCAAGAAATTCCTCTAATTTCTACAGACAATAAGCTATATAATAAAAAAGAAACAATCCATTGCAACATAAAACTGAATCGTATTCCCAAGCTATGATCAATAATCAAATTAGTTTGACAATTCAGTAGTATATTAGAAATAGCAGTATGTGATTAAACAAGATAATCGGTATGATTTATTCAATGTCTACCTGTGGACTACTCTTCCGATGTTGTAAATGAATAAAATTGCTCCTGGTTGAACTTGTCAATATCAGTGTAGTGTGACTTCAAATCCACGATTGCTCTTGATTAAAAAGGATTTTTACTTTTAATCTCTGCTCTCGCACCCTCCCCCGTTTTCTCATGTATCTTCTTCGCATCGCATGCTTTGTCTCCCTCTTCAGTTTTCCTTTTTTCATTTATAGACACACGATTGAGTGGGTGAAACGTGAATTCTAACGTATTGAGGAGATAGCGGTTGTAGTGGTTGAGAATATGAGGGATATGAGGGAGGGATGTTAGTCTTTTCTTCAGTAATGGGCAATAATAAAAAAAAAAACATAATAATAGCAAATTAAATAGACAAACAAAAACTAAGATAGAAGTTGTTACCGGATGATTGGAAAGAGTAATATGAACATTAGATTATTATTGTCTTTTTTAAGATCCACTAATTGCTAGTGGATAAAAGATGAGACAAAATTAAAAGAGAAATAAGTAAAATAAACATGATAAAATCAGTTACTAACTCACGAGTGTTGAACATAGTTTTTTTTTTTTACAAACATGAAGATGATCATAACAAGAAGGAAATAATGGATAAAAAGAAAATAAAATGAAAATTAAACCAAAATAACTAATGCTACAATCTAATGAGAATACACAAAATAATTATAAATAAAATGCAAAAAGTGTATTTTTTGTGCCTTAAACTTGTGACCTCTAGTCTAAAATTAATTACCCATACCATCTAACTACAAGAGCTTGTGTGCACAAAAAATGAAAATGTGGTAAAATATTAGGTGTCTATAGGAGCAACAAGAGCAATTAAGACTTATGCATCATAATCTTGAAGATGAAATTAGTCAAAGACATTTCTTTACACTTGTGTTACAAGTTGAAGAATATAATCCTTGAAACAAACTAAATATGAAATTAAGGTTGTAAATTGTTCAAAACGAGAATAATAACTAAATTAAAGAGTGGAGAACATCTCGTAGAACCTTGCTCTACACATTGGATTTCATAATCATTAATATCATTTGAATTGTATACCAACTCTGGCGAAGAACCAATTAAAACCAAATTCTAGAGTAGCGATTCACAAGTTAGCATGAATAAGATTAAGTCGACACTAAATTTGGTGTCAGGAAGAAGTTGGTGTCAAAATCTGAAACATGATGATAAAGTAAGAGAAGAATCAAGTTGAGTGTATTAAACCCAAAAAATACAAAAGATGAAAAGAGAGAAAAATCATAGAAAAATAAAAGTGATATAGTGATTTGTTTAGTTAATATGACACTGCTTTATTTAATTATGAGTACATTTGTTAATTTAAACCTATCTATTTAATTAGTTTATAATAATAAAGGATAAATTCATGAAATTAAACATATATAAGTGGAATGTTATAATATAATATTGTAATTATTTTATTTTTCAATAAGTTTTCATAATACTTCAATAGGAAGTGTTATTTAAGAATCTTGTAAAATTAAAATTCTATATTATTTAAAATAGTATAAAATTTAAAGTATTTTTGAATTCTAAAAATAAAGACATTTATAACTATAAATAAATCATATTGTGTTAAAATATCAAATATTTTTATTTTAAAATGAACTAATATTATATACACGGATAAGAAAATAAAAAAAAGGTAACCCAATTACATAAGAAAGTAAAACAAGAATATATAGGCTCTGTTCGGCATGTCTTTTTTACGGTTGTTATGGTCTGGCTATTTTGTAGTTGTTTTATATGTGACAGTATATTATTGGAGTAGAACGTAGGACCCACACTGTAACACCCCTACTTACAAGTCGCTTAATCATCGTCTAATCATCGTACTTTACTAAATAAAATCGCAGCGGTAGATAAACATTATCGAGCTACGGCGTTAGTGTTACCGTCTCATCACCCATGTGAGTGATAACGTATCCAACTTAATCGATCACAATACAAAACATTTTCTCACAGTGACAACAAGAGATAGATCTAACTTTCCACTTCAATCCAAATACAATAACTAGTGAGCATTCTTAGTATTCAAGTCCTTACTCCCCCTTTGATCGATTCTAGCCAAGTTGCCAACTTTGTGAACACCTTCACTTGCCAACATGCACCTTGCGCCTATGACAAAGGAGAGAGACTTGAATGCATAACTGCCCACAGTTTGACTTGCTAACCTTCAAGCTGTGTACCTCTTCAACCACCAAATCCCGTTGGTATGTTTGGAGCTGGACAACAAGATGAATTTAGCGTGGTTAACTTCTTTGGCACTTCTACCTTTCGCCAATCCAAGAACAAGGAGGGTAATAGAACTTCTTGCTTTGTTCTTGGACTCTAGCTAAGGTTGAGCCTTAAGCCTTGTATTAACAAACACTCTTGGGGGGATTCAGATTAAGAACTCCAAGTTCTCTCTCTACTCTCTTGCGGTTTTGATTTAGAGAAGAAGGTCCAACCTTTCTTTCTTAATCTCTTTTGGTGTTGGCGTGAGTATTTGGATCTCTCTAGCTTTTTAATCTCAGTTTGTGTGCATAAGCATGACTGATTTTGAGAGTCTCTTCGCCTTGTATTTATAAGGGAGAGAACAAATTCCAATCTCAACAAACTCTCCTAGATAAATGGCATTTTATCTTCTTCAGATAAATCGTTTTTATCTATTTAATAAGCTAGAAAGGTGGTGCCTTCCTCCAAGGAAGATCACAACCGAATCCAATATTTATCTCCTACAATTGAGACACCCTCATATGTGTTTAAATAAAATGAGCCAGCCACAATTATCTCCAACAACAAGATAAATATAATAACCGCAAAGATAAATAATTAAGTTGTTAAGAATCACCCTTAACAAACTTGCGCAAGGAGGGAGAGAATATCTCAACCTCTTCCTTTTATTTATCTTTTCCCACTTGATAAATCCAGCTAGCTTTTATCTTCAAGTGGCCAATTTTTTTAGAAGTTAGAAGTGTCTAGATTCACTCCAACAACTTCCTAAATTTGGGGAAAGGCCTATAACCTCTTCCCATAAAAATCGCAACCACTTTAAAAGACAACCAGCAGCTAAGACTTCTCCCATAATGTTCGATTTTGACTTATTCCACTTAGGTGAAAATCTCAAGGCACTTCCAAAGTTTACTGCAGTAATTTTCACATACGATAACAACCCTAGTAAAAATCCAATTTTTTCTGAAGGCTTTAACCAACCTTGCAACCGCCAATATAACTAGCAAAGAACATTCCTGAAGCCGTGGAGAAATTTGTGGAGAAGATCTCAACCAAATTTAGCACAAAAATAGCAACTAACACACATAACTCATGTTGTTCACAAAGCACATAATAGTGGAATGTAAGCATACTAAACACCAAGGCAAAATAAACGAGAGTTATGAACGTGTATTTATTCTGTACTCGTCTTTTAAGCCTAAGTGATATAGCCAGTCATTCGAGCTATCTAGATTTATATTTTTTAGTCTGAGGACACCTCATGCCTATGAACGTCTCGTTAAGCCGACATGTCTCTACATTATACCCCCATATAAGGCGGGTTACCCACGGAAGAGCCACTCAAACAGTAGAGTCTCTGACCGATGAACTATCTTAGCTCGTTGGAATTTTGTTGAGCGTAAGGAGCCGTACGCGGACATCCTCGCATCATCCTTAGCGATTACTTGTCCCATACATATGATATTGATAGATCAAGGTCACTTAATCTAAATCTAAAATATCATTTAGGTCTCGGTAATTACAATTCAACGTTGCCATCAAGGTCTTATATCTAGTGTCTAAGTGATTCATACATTTGAAAGTATATAATACAAAAGAGGATCTAAATTGGGTCATTGCTCTGTATCTAAGTAGATTCTTAGATATCTCGGATAATATATCTAATTATTCGACGTTATGATGTTTTATCATTCCGTCTCTTATAATAATATAAGATAGTGTTATTGTCGTTAGTTTGTTATATATATACAAATAATATTGTTATCGCGTAAATAGCAATAGTAAGGCAATAGCATAATCTACAGCTCATGCATATTAATTCACACAATCAGACAGATAATCTTAACACAGATTTTCACACAAGTCTGAACTGAGAAAATCCTCAGAGACAATCAAGCCACATAACAATATACCTTTCACCGTAATATATGCTAGCGTGAAGTTTCACGCACACCCGCTAGTCCTCGAAGCTCGTACTCTAACGCATAACCTCTAATGCATCCAACTCTGGAATATGAGGCTGCAAATTAGCTCTCGATATGCGGACTAATTCGGTACCCCAACTAGTTACTAATTACCCCGGTAATTACCCCATGACTATCCATTCGTCATTACGCGGGTTCTTGGGTGAGTTCGGGATTAGTTATGTTCGCCAGTTTGTTACGTTATGCATAACTAGTAGTGTTAATTTACTACTTAGGATTAAATCCTTATAACCCATGTAATATACAATCTTAGGTTATTGTACTTGATTGATTATATTTATACTTGTATATGTATATATGTGTATACATATATGTATAACAGTATAATTTATTACTATATGTTATTATTAATCTTATGACATTGTTACTCTCAAATTCTCATTTAATTTGTGAGTTAGTCAATTTGACCTTCCTTGGTCAATTGGGTTGACTTGGTCAATGAGTCCAAGTCAACAAGTTTATATAATTCATTTAATAGTA
The DNA here is from genome assembly GCA_023374045.1 of Limonium bicolor. Classification (NCBI taxonomy): domain Eukaryota; kingdom Viridiplantae; phylum Streptophyta; class Magnoliopsida; order Caryophyllales; family Plumbaginaceae; genus Limonium; species Limonium bicolor. The sequence continues at coordinate 489,463,132 of CM041776.1, forward strand.
CTTGAATTATATAGTGCATTTTCTTATACATTCTTTTATACATAACATTAGTTATTAAACCTAATGTTGTACAATCCACCCTTCCACTTTATATTATATTCCACCATACTCTTTATGATTTCCCCAATCAGATTATATATAACTCTTATCACATTTATATTCCTCTTTGGAATTATAAATACATTATATAAGGTTAAACCTTATTATTCCATGTAATTCCTTACACTTGTACTAGTTCCACTTTAATGACATTAATACTTTATGATTAATGTAACACCTATAATATTCTTCACCATAACATTTCATCCTTAGTATTATATGGTTATCCAACCATATTATATAAATTCATCACACTTCATATATTCATATATTTATATGAATTATAAACTCCTTTATTAAATGGTATTGTTCATAACATATTCATCTCTTCCTTAATGAATATTAATACCTTATAATTGTTATAGCCTTTATAACATTATAACCATAGTCTAAACTTTTATTCCTAACCTTCATAATTCCGCAACAGCTCCCACAACTTTCATTTATTACCATCTTACCACATTAATTATATAATGTTACCATTATACCCATATATCTTATACTATGATATTTACACTCTTATATCATGTATAACCTATGGTTGTAACATATGTTTAAAAAATCCCAACAGACCCCCTTGTTTGTCTAGAATTATTTCTCAACTCCCACAAGTTTTCTTTAATTACCAAATCACCACAAAGGTTATCATATTGTTACAATTTAATCTTTTAACTATATATTATACACGATAGCATATATAGCTCCAATTAAATCTCCATAAATTCCTAAAATTTCCCAACAGACCCTAGTCTTTTCTAAGTATCATTTTAGCCTAGAATTTTTGGAAATTACATTTCCACCCCATATGTTATGTAACTTTTACATTTAACTCCAAAATTTAATATAAAGTGATAATTAAATTATTTAATCATCTAATTTGGTCAAGGCCTCTTATATGGTCAATGTTGACCTCCCAAACGCTGCCTAAGTTCGATAATTACAAACTTACCCCAAATATTCCTATTATTTACATTTTAGCCCAAACTTTGTAAAATCTTACAATTTTCATTTAAACTCATTTTAATTCCTAAATTTTGGCTACATTCATCTACATCCCTTATAATATTGTTTATTTACGGTTTTCCCCATACTCTATAATAATGTCATAAATTACTTTAAATGTAATTTAAACTTTAAATAACATAATGAAATGGCCTAATGACATGGCCTTATTACAACTTTGATTTTGTAACATAAAATTACACTTAAATAGTCTTTAAAATTTTAATAAACTCAAGGCCTTGCCCAAATATTTTTGTACCAATTTACCACATAATGTCTTAAATTTGACAATTATCCTATTTAATCCCTTAAATGATTAGCCAAAGTTGCCTATAACATTCCTTAGTCATTTTAAGGTCAAACTTGACTATTTTAAAGCATTCACTCTCGGCAATAGTATGCACATAAGATTAAGAACACTTTAATATATTAAAATGACATTAAGGTTTATACCTTGTAATTTTGATGTCAAACCCTTTGGTTCTGGTCACGGAAGCCTAGAAGGGTTTGTTCAACTTCTTGAAATGTACTTGATAGCAAGAACAAGTCTAAGTAAAAGCTCTAAACATGGACTAGCCATAGGAAGGAATTACAAATCATAAAACATGAATTTTCAAGGTGAATTTACCTTAGAATCTCAAGGCTTTCCAAGGATCAATTCGATCCTATATTAAGAGGACATGAAGGGATTTAATCCTCTGCTAAATTCATGCCGAAATGGCTGATCAAAACACAAGAACACGACCTAGAACACTTACCCTTTGAAAACTCCTTACATGAAGATTTAAGGATGAAATCGGCCACCACCAAGGAGTTCAAGAACAACCAAGGTTCTAGCATGTAAAGAGGAAGAATATGAGTGGCTTAATCCATAGGGATCAGCCATAACACAAGTAGAAAGAAAGGTAGAAGCTTAAGGAACTTTTTACCTTAAGGAATGATTTTTGCACTTCTTTGCTCCAAGGACTTGTTTCAGCCAAAAATGAGTGTGTTTTGCAAGAGGAACTCGTGCTGATTGAGAGGTGGGAGTGGGTTGGAAGTTAGTTCATTGGATAGACAATGGAAAGATGAAGAGAATGGTATATCATGTGACTTAAGAGCTTACCTTATGCTCTTGGAGTTGGATTTCTTCTCTATTAGCTCAAGAACTCAACAATGGCTGGAAGGGAGGTTTTGAGAGTGCTGGCTCACGTTTGGAGTAGGAGGGAACGAAAGAGAAAATCAAAATTTCCTTTTAAGTTAAGAAAAGTCATGACATGAATAGTATATGGATGACTCACTCCTTTAATGAGATATTTTGTATCAAGGTATCATCCACCCTTATCTTAACCGTCCATGATGGGTCTTTTAAGGTTTGGTGTTGACCATTGACCATGCTAGGTCATTAAGACTTAATTTGGCACTATTTGGGTACTATTCACATTTTGGTGCTAAACTTTGGATTTTTTTGTAAATCCTTTGATTTAGGGTTACTAATGTGACACTACTAAGTAGTACACATGTTGATTAGGGTGTATACAAGGCTAATTTGTAACACCCCTAATCATAGACCTGTAATAATGTCGCAAGTCGTAGCATAATAAATAATAATTCGCAGCGGATAATAAACTATCTATCCTTGGTGTTACACGCCGTTACTCACCCTTGTGAGTAACAAGGCATCCTTACTCCATCCAACAATCTCAACTCCTCACGCTGTGATGAACAGATACTGAGCACCCTTAATATTACAAACCAAATCCAAACTAAATGAGCAACTAACTGAATACAACAAACTCCTATATACAGTACATAATAAAACTACAAAATGTTTATTAAAACACATCAGCTACCCTGTTTCCCCGCACTCCGGCTTGTGTCTTCAATCAATAACCTGAAATGTTTTGCCCATTGAAGGGCTCAGCAATCGAAATGCTGGTATGCTAAATGTAGTCCTAAGTCATCTAGATTCCTTAAGTCGTTTTAGCCATCTTGATATTAGATTCTTTACATGAAATACCGGTTTACAATAATAATAGTAATAACTGTAAATGCTAAACAAACACATAACTGTTCACCTGCAAATCACATCACATAATAGTAAACATCAACCAGGTAATCAAACACCAATAATCCATAACAATAACCAAACAAGATACGCGTATTGATTAGCTGTACTTGTTAGTTGGCCACTTGGCCCTTATCCTTTAAACCAATCACTTAAACTTTTCCAATTAAATTCTACCTCAGGTGTCATGTTAAGACAAACCTTAATAACCGTATCAAGGACAGTAGTCCCCTGGGTTCCAAAGGAACCGTTACCAGCTGACCTTATGGCCCTGGATAATTATTTTGACCGATTCGGTCGAACCTGTGCACCAACGGTAGTGGCCTCCGCCATCGTTGAATGTGGACAATGGATTCCCTTGAGTGACTCCCCATTGAAGTCCCTCGTAGTGATCACGATGCGCAACCAGAAAGTCGAAACAGTCTGGATTCCTCTCTTTATAAGTTATCCCTTAGTGAGTGGTACAATATCCAATCCTTGAGTTAAGACTATAATAGTTGACCATCAGTTAGGTTCAATAATACCTAAAGGTCAGTTAGTCTTGTTCCAGTTTAGATGTATAAACTTCCAGTCATAAGACGTTCGCGTAAAATAAAACGCAGTGGTGTCGAGCAATACAGTATACAATATCATATACATAAATCACAGATATCGCTCTTAACAATTTAAACACACAACGTCTGGACCTCAGGAAAATCCTTAGGACATTCAGACCACACAATTAACATACCGTTCATCGTGTAACTGCTAGCTTGACAAATTCACATTCAGTAATTCCTTCCCGTACGCTATTATATATACATGCAATACCGGGTAACATTAATATAACTATTCACTAAGTATTACAGTACTGTCACTGTAGAGTTTATACTCGTAGTATACTAACTCGGTATGTTCTTTATTTCCCCCTGTTATTTAACAGTGGTTCTAGGTAGTGCATCAGTTCGTTATTTTATGTGGTAACCACATGTGATAATGAATTTCCAATTTAAGATATATCTTATCTCATTAATTATATAGAGGGTCACTAAGCTCAGTCGGGTTTTCACTTCGCTCAGTCAGAAAAAGACTATTTTGCCCCTACTATAAAAATTTTCAAATATTACTATATTTACCCACAATTTATGATATATTACAAGGTGACCCCAAATTTCATTATATAAAGGAATTGAATATGATATGAAATCATATTCAAATTTAGAAATCCTAAAGTTAGAGAGATAAAGTTAGAGAGATAAAGAGAGGAAATGGTTTCTTTCGGAAGTTTGAAGAAAAAACTGTTCGGTAAGAGTAAAAAAGATGGAGGAAATGCTGAAGGTGGTGTTCCAGAAATGCAAGACGAGTATGCAGATGATGTTAGGAGCGAGGAGTACTCACGAGGAGCTCATTCTGAGGTACTTTCTGTTGTTATTTAGCAATTTATGTACAAATGTAGCTAGAATAATACAAAACTGAACGAAAAAAGCAAAAAAAAAACGTCGGGAATAGCAGACTACTGGGCGCCCGCGCCCACCTCTTTAAACACGCGCCAGCGCCGTCCCAGGCTATTGGGCGCCCGCCAACCCCTTCAGACGCGCGCCTGCACGCCTCCCTTGCTGCGGACGCCGGCGCCGGCGTCTTTATGTCGGCGCCTACGCCGGTGCCCGTTTTTCAAATCGTTGTATCTTCGTTATTGCTCCGTTTTTCGATCTGTTTGCGCCGTTGCGTTTGTCTTTTCGTGTACTTTATGATGATATACTTTGTTAATTTTTCATGCCTTATGTGTGATTTATTCTAAAGTACGTAGTATTAGGGTTTACGAGTAGCACTTCGTGAATAACGACGTTTTTCTGCTTAGGGTGATAACGATGATGAATTCGAGGATGCGAACGTAGACACAGGTCATGTATTTAATACTAGCCTAATCTTTGGCGATAAAGAGGATGCGGTTAGTTATGCGTTTCGCACCGGAGAGGCTAATAATATTTATCTAATCAAACAGACTAAGCGAGACGACGACGGTGAAGTAATACTAACGTGTGAGAGGTACGGCAAGCATAGGCCACGGGTTAGCACAGGAGAATCGTAATCGTCGAGTCAAAGGCCACGGCTTGCCATGAAGAAATGCAACTGCCCCTTCCGCCTAAGCATCAGGGGTGGGGGACAGACGGGCTGGTCTATCTTGGTGATGGTCCCGACGCACAACCATGCGTTAGCTAGTAACCCGCAATCTCACTTCGTCCGGCCTTGCTTTAGTGTCGACGAAAGGGCAAGCATGAAAAGTTTGTACAGGAGTGGTGTTGCGCCTAGGCAGATGTGGGCCCATTTGCATGACAAGAACCCTGAAAGTACTGCAGACAAGACATCGATTCATAACCTAGTTGCGAAATTCAGAAGAGAAGATCGTGGCGGATGTACAGATGTAGCGTCCTTCATGCACTCGCTAGATGAACGTAATTATAGTTGGTGGTCCGAGAAAGATGCAAGTAAGTGTCAGCACATCTGTTTAGTGTCGGTTTATTTGTATGTTAATCACTTTAAATGTTTGTTCTAATTAAATTTCCATTTTACAGGGAATGCATCTAGGCTGGGTCTTGTCTTGTTTGCGCACCCTTTTTCGCTGACACTCGTTAAGATGTTTCCTTATGTAGTGCTCATTGATAGCACTTACAAGACGAACATGTACAAGCTGCCTCTATTGGAGTTCATCGGAGTCACGTCGTGCGGCAAGAACTTCTGTATAGCGTTCTGTTTTGCGGTCAGAGAGGATGAGTCTGCATACACATGGATACTTAATCAGCTGAAGAAGGTGTTGATCTATCCTCCAAATGTGTTTGTCACTGACAATGAAAAGGCGCTAGTGAAAGCACTTTCAGTGGTATATCCTTCTGTACCACATCTTCTATGTCGTTGGCATATATGCAAGAACGTGGCTGCCAATGCGCTCAAGATAATGCATGTTGAGCGTGAGAGAGTCGATGTAATAGTGTATCGGTGGAAGCGACTAGTTTACGTCTCAACTATTGCGAAGTACGATGAACAACACGAAAAATTAGTACACTCTTACGGAGCCAATAATCCTTTCGTTGTGTACTTGAACAACACATGGCTATGTCAGCGTGAGAAATTTTATGAGGTATGGGTTAAGAGATTCATGCATTTCGGCAACACATCTACCAATAGGTTAGCTTAACTTCAATTGTCAACATGTTCTGTTGTTTGTATTGGTATGTTTCCCATTTATCTACTACTAATTGACTTCCAATCTATAGGGCGGAGAGCGCCCACTCAGCTCTAAAGTGTTGGCTTCATACATCCACTGGATCTCTAGACACATGCTTCGACAGCATACATAGATTCATCGAAGGGCAACATTTCCACATTAAACAAGACTTCGAGTTCTCCATTGACAGAAGGGTTTCGAAAGACCAGCAAGTCCCATTTTTGTTTCTGGTCAATCAAGTGAGCCTCAAATGTTTGGAAATACTCCAGGATCAGCTGAGAAGCGGTCGTTGCGATATTGACCACACAACATCGTACGAAGATGTTTGTGCGTTTACTTTGACCATGGGATTACCGTGCGTGTTTCGTATGTTTCAGTACATTCAAGCCGGTCTGAATATACCAGTTGAAGAAGTGCATATCTTCTGGCGAACACTCAGATATGACGCTCAACAAGAATTTGAAGCACAACGCCAAACATACGATGAGTCGTATAGCACAGAGGAACAACTCTCATGTGTAGGTTTATGGTATGATGATCTGTATCAGCGGTATGATCCTACGATGATCGAACAAGCGTTCAACGCGTGGAAGCCAATATGGGAGCCCGAGGATGATCACACTGGTTTACAGCCACCAGAGGTGAAGGTGCCTAAGGGTAGGCCCACTACCAAAAAAAGAAGAGGCCAAACACTAGGGACAAGTCCGAGCACGAGCATTTAGGTCTTGGAAACCGTGGCCCGGCCCTACGACGTTCGCAGTCTCAGCGACGCCCGACAGCACCCGAAAGTACAAGTGATCGTGGGCCGTCAATGCAACACAGTCAATCACAGCGTTGGCCATCTGAGCGAATGAGTCAAACTGGAGAAGGACCGACAATGCAACACAATCCACCTTAACAACATGCACCATATCCGACATACTGGAGCCCCTGGAAATTCTCGCCGTATTGGAGTGACCTCGATCCGCAATTAGCTAATTATATTATAGGTTACAAGGAGATAGTGGGTGATGGAAACTGTAGGTTTCGAGCTATTGCTGATGTCGTGTACAACAATGAAGGCCTATGCAAACAGGTTAGACGTGCATGCTTGGATGAGCTGGAGGATAGAAGAGATTGGTGGTTAAATAAATGTGACCGAGTTTGGTACGATAGACAGTACTATCGACTGAATTGGTTTGAAGACTATTTCGCACCAACGCCACACTGGATTGAAATTCTAGATCTTGGTGTCATCTTGTGCACTGTATACCACATTGCGCTTATTAGTTTTTCAAAAGCATACAATGGTAAGGCTAGTGGGATGGTCGCACGGCCGCTACGTGATGATCGGGGGTTAGGTCGTCCAACAGCAGAGGTCAGTATTGCATGTATCGCTGAGCAGTCTCATTTCATTAGACTCCAAAGAGTTGAAAATTGTCCAGTCCCAATCATGAATCCGATGTGGCGACGTTGGCATGAACCCTCAATTACAGCTTATATTGAGCCGTACTTACCGCGCAATGCAGAGTGGTACAGATTGTTTCCCCCAACTAGTGGATCAGGACAATTGATTATAGAAGATTAGAGTTTGTAAAATTTTGTTGAATTCTTGTATGCCATTAATATATTCAAGAAGTCTTGTAATGTTTTGCAAGATGAATGTATTGAAAAAGGACACTTAAATTTTTGAATATTGTAGTGTCTCATGTTGATATAGTGGATTATACTTTATCTAATAAAAGCAAATTCATCGTAGATACAATGTGTTCTAATACTACTGCTGTTAGCGACTCAACGGCCAACAAAGAATTTAGACCACCCAGATTGGCATTGATCTTAAGAAGCACATTTGACACCTAATTTACCAAAAAAAAAGTTGTAAAATATTTCATCCATCACTAATGATCGAATTTTGGCCCATATGTGTTTCTATCCACTGGACAAGATGCTGATCCTTACTTGGTCGACCAAGAGTAAATTTTCAAGTATACCTTCGTTCACAACATCAGGAAGGTTACTGATTCTATCCGTAAGCACGAGACGAACAGATTTCGCGTCATATACAAATTATCAATCATTTCCACCTAATTTACCAAAAAAAAAGTTGTAGAATATTTCATCCATCACTAATGATCGAATTTTGGCCCATCTGTGTTTCTAACCACTGAACAAGAAGTTGATCCTTACTTGGTCGACCAAGGGTAACTTTTCAAGTATACCTTCGTTCACAACCTCAGGAAGGTTACTGATTCTATCCGTAAGCACGAGACGAACAGATTTCACGTCATATACAAATTATCAATCATTTCCACCTAATTTGCCAAAAAAAAGTTGTAGAATATTTCCACCTTGCTAATGATCGAATTTTGGCCCATCTGTGTTTCTAACCACTGGACAAGATGCTGATCCTTACTTGGTGAAATACCCCAAACCTAAGTATGCTAAGTGAACATCAAATTATGATGTAGTAAGGCTAGAATATGCCTTAGAAAGATTGGTAGACAATTTAAACCAAGGAAAACACAAGAAAGTGCCTTAAGAGCAATCAGGGCAAAAACGTGCTCTAAGCTTGGAGAGACTTGGGTGAGTACCCAAATATCATGATAAGACCTTAGTATATTCTAATGGTCATTTTAAAATCAATTAGCAAAGAAAACCAAGCTTGAAAACAAGTTAAAACACAAAATGTGCTTTAAGAAGTCTTAAAGCACATTTTTGAGAAATTGTCTTAGAATTGAGTTTTGAGTGGCTAAATGTCCATCATTACTCTTTAATCAACATGTGTACTAATTAGTATCACATTAGGAAGTCAAAATCAATGGGAAATCAAAATTTTCAGAAATATGTGCACTGATTAGTGAATAGTGCCAAATAGTGACTAGTTTAAGTTTTAATCAACCTAATTCAATTAGTTGGTCAACAAAGACCAAAAGTATCTTATTATTAAAGGGGGGAACGTTTTTGAAGTGGTGACTCACCACATGTGCTAGTAAGTAAGGAAAGAGGTGGGAAAGTGAGTAAATTCACTATTTGCTTTTAAATGACAAATATCTTCTTATACCTTCTCTCTCTCCTCTCTTCTTCATTTCCCACCTTCACCATCGGTTTTACTACCTATTCCCTTCTCCAAAACCGTGAGAGCTCCATCCATGGTGCTTCCACCTTCAATTGCTCACCAAATGTTCATCTTTGCTCCAAATCGAAAAGTAAGCATAGATTTCTCTTAGTTAGATCAAGGCCTTCATTCCTATCTTTTCAAATCCTTCAAAGCTCAAGTTTGGTGCCATGAGAAAACTCCATTGATGGAGGAAAATCAATTTTGAAGAGCTCATTAGCTTCTCCATTCTCTTAAGGTAAAGAAAATGTAAGAAAAACCATGTTTCCATCTCTTGTACATGGCCGAAAATTTCTACTCATGGGGCCTTGTTTTTATGCCTTTGTTCTAGCTTGATTTATTCACCAAGGACTAGTGGAGGTCCTATTTCATTCAATGCCAAAGTCTACCTTGAGACTTCAAAGGTAATCATCCACTTTTATGCCTTAGAACACATTTCTAACCTAGGTTTTATTCCTTGAGGTTAGTGTATTGTTTAGTACTCATATGAGTCATTGAATATTGATTAGAACATTGGCAAGGGGAATTTAAGTGGTGGCCGAGATTCATGCAAGAAGAAGGTCTAAGGAGGAAGTTAAGATAAGCTTGAGAAAACAAGGTAAAATGCTTACCTAATGGTGGTTTAAGTTTTAAGGGATGAGTTTAAGTGGATACCAATGTGGCTTAGAGCTTACATTGTGTATTGGGTTATATAACCTAAGAAAAAGAACTTAAATAAGCTTGAGAACTTGTGACTAAGGAGCCAATGGGAATGAGTTAGTAATATAAGTTTAAGAAGGATTTTAAGAACATTATAACTACTATGAGATTGATGGGTGTATTTACAGGTTGAAAGCTTTTATATGTGGGAAATTCAGTGTTTAAGTATAAGTCATTTAAGGGCCTAAGAGCCATGTCATTTAAGAGCCTTAGTGCTATGCAATTTAAGATTATTGCAATATATTGAGTTTGTTGTGAATGAGATGGTTGAGTGAGGAAAATAATGCATTTGGGCATGATAAGATACTAGGGAAGCTATGGCGAAATTTGAGTAGAAAACAAAGTGTTTAAGTGGTAGTGGTGAGTTAATATGCCCTAGGGTTTACTAGGGAGCATGAAAAGAAAATTGGGTGGAAATGAGTTAACAAAGGAGTTCTTGAGGTTTAGAGTGACCTAGAGATGTCTAGGAGGAATTAGAGGATTGGCGAGTGTACTAAACACACCAAAATCATGATATGAGGAATGTAAGACTTGTGCATAAGTTTAAGGAAAGGTGTATAATGCCTTAAGGAAATTTAGGTATGAACTAGAGAGTAAGAGAATGAGAGTTTTGAGAACCTTGTGTAAGTGTGATGATGTTAGTGGTGGACTAGTAAGGTTTAGTTGAATGGTAATGTGAGGACTTGGGTGATGGAAGTGAAAATGGAAGGAGGATGTTGTAAGTCATCAAGGAAAATGACTAGAAATGTATAAGAGGGTATGATCATGAGAATGGTGAGTAAGTTGCATAAGAGAAGTGGAAATGTCTAAGGAGGGTGTTGCATGGTTAAGGTAAATGAAGAACAATGTCAAGGTATTAAGATAATGGAAAGAAATGTATAAGCAAGCTTAAGAGTTTAAGAGTGATGAGTAACAAGTGAAAAGAAGAGAAATTGTGCATGGACATGCAAGATAACCTTGGAAGGTTTAACAAGCAATGATGTTAAGGAGGAGTTATATGGGTAGAAAAGAAACACTTTGGTTAGTTGAAGTTTTAAACAAAATGTACATGTTAGAAATATAAGGAATTAATTGACAAGTGTTAGGAATTTCTTACAAGAATTGAGCTAAAGGTTGGAATGATCTTTGGAGGTGATTTTAATGAGTTTGGTGGAGGTTATAAGGTAGGTTTGATGTGCCAAATGATGTTAGAACACATTAGGAGGCTTGAGGAAAATTTGGAGAAAGTTTGACAATATATGGGAAGTTTCTGCAGCCGACCTACCCAGGGGACCGACCCCAGTCTGGGTCGGTCGGGCTGAAACTGTGAATTTGGATGTTCTCTGCAGCCGACCTACCCAGGGGGTGGGTCGGTCGGTGGGTCGGTCGGACCATAAAAAAAAAAAAAAGAAACCCTAAGAGAGTTTAGTGGTATTAATGGTACCCCATTAAGGGGGCAATGATGATTAGAGGTATAAAGACTTAAGGGATTAAGTTAAGAATAAACTTAAAAGTTTAAGATTAAGTTTGTAAGATTAAGTGGTAAGACTTAAGAGGTGTTAGGTTGGAGTCATTAAGGGTTAAGTAAGTTAAGTAAGATAAGTAAGTTGAATTGAGTTAAGTGATTAACAACCTAAAACTGAATGAATGTTTTAGGACTTGGAAATTGGACTCCGGAAGAGATTAAGCAACTGAACGGCCAACGGTGAACGGTACAGTTCTCTTGTGACCTGCTTGCTAACGAGGTGTCCCTCGGCTTGTGTGCTATTTGTTTTTGTGTGCTCACTAAACAAGATAAAGCATGCAACCGGAATATATTATATTATTGTATGGTTGGTGATGTTTGAAAACTAACACAACATACCGTGAGAACTTACTAACCAATGTTTAGTAAGGAATTGAGTGAGACTAAGGAACGCCCCCTAATGAGGGACGATATGAACCGAAAGAGGTTAACCAACAAACATGGTATTGAGACTATTACTAACTGGAACTTGAGTGAGGAAACCCGGGACCGATCTCCGGTCATGCATGCTAAGGAAAAAGGGGGACGGTATCTGAATCAGATCCGCCCTCCGCTTAAGGACTTGTCTTCGGACTTGTAGCCTAGGGCCGGTTGCCGGCTCAGCTACGCTGGATTCCCGTCCAGGGTAGGTGGCATTAAGATGGTGCGGGGGATCACCTAAATCCTAGGTTTGGACTTAGGCTACAACCATTCCCTCCAGGAACGGTTTGTATTCTGAGAATAAGTTAAGATTAAGATAAGTTACAATCATTCCTTTTTAAAGGATGATTTGTATTGTTAAGATTAAGATTAAGTTAAGATTAAGATAAGTTACAATCATTCCTTTTTAAAGGATGATTTGTATTGTTAAGATTAAGATTAAGTTAAGATTAAGATAAGTTACAATCATTCCTTTTTAAAGGATGATTTGTATTGTAAGATTAAGATTAAGTTAAGATTAAGATTAAGTTAAGATTAAGATAAGTTGCAACCATTCCTCTTTAAAGGATGGTTTGTATAATTAAGATTAAGATAAGCGACATCCACTCCTTATCAAAGGATGGTTGTTTCTAAGGTTAAGATAAGACTAAGATTAAGGTGAGATAAGGATGGACTAAGGTTAAGAGGGAACATTACTAAGGAGTTAAATAACTAACTCTCAATTAAGGGAACGCATTTAAGTCGTTCATTGTGTGTGAACTTTGATTGTTCATCTCTGAGTTGTTGTTTACTGCACTTTCTATTATGTTGTGCATCTAATCAACCTCCATGCTATCGACAATTAGTCGTCGTAGCCACGTTAGCTTGGGGGCCATGAGAGGATCGTACCAGCATTCGTGCTGACCCCCTTTGGGGGCTGTTTTTACTACACAGGTACATCAGGGAGCGGCCGTCGCAGAGAGTAAGTAAGAAGGGGTACAAGTGTTACGGGTTAAGTGTGGCCTACGAGTTGTGCATGTACACTCGTATGGCAATTTGAGTTAGTAAGATGTATAGGAAGTGAGGGGGTTGTAAGAAGGATATGTAAATGGTTAAGATTGTAGTACTAATGTTCGGTATATTCTGTAGTCAGACCGTGGCAAGGTCCTGGATTGTAAGGAATTCCGCTGTGACATGTTTATATATATACTGTTAAGTTGCGAGACCACATCTGGATTGAGTTGGGGTGTTACAAAAAGTGGTATCAGAGCGTAGTTACGCTCTGAAGACAAGAAATACCGAACTTAGGAGAATGATGAGGTTGAGATTGAGTTATGGGTTAAGGGTTGAGAGATAGAGTGAGAGGTGCGTTAGCCAGGACTTCCCGGTGTTTACCGGATACCCATAGTACCTAGGCCCGCCCTCCACATCCCTAACCCTAAATATGTGGAACAAACGCCAGAGAGAAGAAAGCCTTCTCTTACTCGGGAAACCCGATCTGGCAGTTAGCTAACAATAAGCAGTACGAGGAACAACTTGTTGTGCAACAGTTATGGAGAACTTGGAGGTTTTTAACGGAGCGCAACAGAAAAACAGGCGCTACCTATGGAATTCTATCAATAAGGGAACGGTAATTACCGGCAACATGGGTCGACATGCTATGCAGTCGAAATAACCCGCAATACCAATGATAAGGAAAGCACTACGGGTGCAATAGAAAGGAAAAGGGAAGCGACATGAGTACCGGACAGTGGTCCGAAGGAGCATAACAGTAGGATAATACAGAGCATGCGGATTGAGATTACTGGAAGGTCCAGTTAAGAACCGGGAACTCCAAACCCCATACAATGAGGAAGGTTACAAAACCTGGCCAACATAATGCGGACGACGATAGGAACTCATACAAGTTGTATACCGGAATAGGACTACAATGTAGTGCCTAAAGGAAAAACTGTTGCCTAGTAACCACAACAAAACGTGTGGAGACAGGAGGGAGGATTAAGACATAAGGAAATATTAAGGGGTTCCCTCAGAAAGAGGAACGCCCTGATAAACGACAGTACTGTCAAACAACAAGGAAACTGCCGGATGGTCAGATATCCAAAATAAGATATTATCGAAGGAGTCCCGAGGACTACCAATTACATGGAAATTAGAAGGGAGTATCACTACCGATGTACCTTGTACCAATAACCCATCCTGCATGGCGCACTTGCCATAGCAAGTGCTACCATGATTAAGCTACATGAAAAGCCATCAAGGCGAGATAGGAGAACGCTACAGTTGTAACACATATTAATACCGGATTGTAAATCCATAAGAACAGGAAAAGTAGGACCTTGGAAAGGCCCGACGGCCTGACCATGATGAGATGAGGTGACACACCAGTCAGCCGGGAGCGGAACTCAGACAAAGTACTAAATATAAATATTAGCAACGGTATAAACCCACTACAACGATAACCGACAGTACGGTAAGAACATCAATCCCGAACTCCAAGGGGAAAACCTAAGAGATTGCTCGGTATCGCGAGCAAAAAACACTACATAAGCAATGATATACAAGGGATGTTATAAGATACTATAGAGACTGTTGAAGCATCGACTTACAACGAAAACGGGATAAGACTCCCAGAGTGACCGTTAAGGATACCAATAACAACATTCTTCAATGAAGATGACGGAAACCCAGAAAACAAGGATAAAGAAATAAACGTAAGCTATAACCTACTAAGGATTAAAGTAATACAACCCTGGGAAAGGAAAGCTCAGAAGAACTACCCCCACAGAACGGGCATAGTCGAGCCGAGCAAACTGATGAAGACAGTTAGTGCTGTTCGTCTAACTCATTAACACCAAGTATGATTGATCATCAACGGGGGCATAGCAGGAAGTTGAACGAAGCGTTGAGATGGGAGTGTAAGATAATAGAATGATATCCAACTTCGACACCTTAAGGCGAACGCCTAATACGAACCTAACCTTGACTAAAAAGACAAGTCTAGTAAAATGACAGCTTGTCAAAGACATCAAGTAACCCAGATCACCTGAACAACTTCCCTAGCAGGAAGCAGGATTGCAGCAACTTATCAGAAATCCGATACTACATTAGGATGTAAACCTAACAGTGGATAGTGCTCAAAGAACCAGAATCTTATAGATGACCTGCATATAAGTAAGAGTACAAATAAGAACTGATGACATTAAGCATTAAGAGCCTACGAGCCAAGGATGTTAACACATCAGAGCCCGAGGCGCAGTAAGTTATAAGAGAGCTTGTTTAAGCCACGAAGGGACTACAATTTGTAGATATGAACGGTTACCAAACTATAACTTAGATTTGGAAGAACATTACCAAGAGAGGGTACCAATGAGAATATGAGATAATGCTGAGGACAGGAGCGGGAGAACGAACCATGCCTTTTAGGGTGGGGATACCTCTCCTTGTTGTGAGGCCATGAGTGGGAATGAAACCCCTCGATAGGGCTTTCACTTATTAGAGATACAATATGCTTTCGGTAGAGAAGAAAACTGTAAAACCTTGAGATTTCCTTGAAATATATCAGATACACATGAGTAATAAGGAAGGTTGCACAGATAGACCCCCTATCAACACCCAGGATGTAAGAATATGGGGGAAGAGTAAACATTGTGATGCACATATGGCACGTCTAATCAATGCTCAGAAGAGCTGTGATTCAGTGGATGACTTCTTCAGTAATCAGTTAACCATGGTAGATAACATCACTAAGGATAAAAGAAGCGAAAGAGATTAGCCTACTTACGAATCTGAGATTGGAGCATAACATCTTCATATCAAGATCAACTATTTTACAACACGGTACGACAACCGCCAATACCGGAATGAGAGAACTCCCAGTGTGTTACAACCAAGAAGGATTGAGTATAAGGTAAGACATTAGAATAAGTGAGTAAGAGGTGCACCATTAATGGGAACATGGTAAAGGCCCAACTACCACGGTGGTAGTGGTCGTGAGTACAATAGTTAGATAAGTGGATTAAGTCATGGTGCGCGGTAAGGCGACCATTAGGTATGAGCCGTCAAATATTGACACTGAGGCAATTAGATTTATGAGTTAAGACCAACATAAGTAAGAAAATAAGATGGTAGACGAACTGAGCGTTGATGCCAGTAGTCTGGACCTGGTTAGGTAAGATTTCGCAGGAAGCACACTACCCATTCTTTAAGGAACTGGAAGTGCTTTCCTAATAGAATGAATATGAGAAAGAAGATAAGAGGCTCTATGGAAAGAGACCTAAGCTACTAAGAAATAGAATCAATACGGAATACAGAAAGGAGCTGGAGCATACCATACCCAAGAACGCAGTAAATGGATTTCCCTTGATTAACTTCAAGAAGAACAATAAATGTTATTATGGAACGATGAAAGAGGAGATCGACAACAGAATACTTCATAATTAGCAATAGCTAAACGTGTGACGGACACTATGAGTTTACTAAAACGAGACGTGGGACGACTGCACCCCACAGGGGCTTGCAGGCCTAACATGCTCATTTATGAGTTAGTTGGGTAAGTAGTAATGTACCAGTAAGGTACCCCATGCACGTGACGAGTGGTGTAAGGAACACGGGAGGTAGTCGACTCCGTACACGGACAACGACGCAAGATCAGACAAGAGCATCTACCACCAAACAGTGAAGAAAGAATTCAGTTAAACCAGCAACACAGAGAACCAGAGAACAGATAATTAAGGACTATGAAGTGCGAAGAGCACGGATTGTTAAGTACAGACATTGGACATGTCTTAAGATGTAAGGATTAAGACTGTAAAGCGCGATATGCACTAAACAGTAGTTTCAGACTAAGAATCATCCTCAGACCAAAGGTCAGTTGGGGAGAACAATTTAGACATTCGAGAAAATACTAAGAGTATGAGCATAAGATCTTCAAGGAGAATAGATAGACGAGTACAACTCATTAAGGCCGTGTATATATGAAGACAACACGTGTCCATTGAGACAATTAAGCCTAAGATTACCAGAGTGCGCAGCGGAAGCTAGCAGATCACTACTTTGAGATTAGACCAAACTAAGTTAAGGAAACGGTATAAGTACCGTTAAGAATCCTCGATACAGAGACTAAGTCATTTCTGATCGAGTTATAACTAAGATAGATGACGTGGAAGTTAGAATGCTTGGTAAGAATTAGACATCTTGAACTTATGTTCAAAGATCATGTAATGTTGATTACGTGGGCGTAATCCATTTTAAGGGGGGTAGAGCGAAAACCGCTTAGCGTATGTTTGTGTACTGAGTACATAAACTACGGTGTGCATAGCACAAAATAATTTGAGAATATGTTTTACATAAACATTTTAAGATAAATCATGGTTATTGCACACAGAAGATGTGAATACCATACATATTAAGTACCTATCTTGTTAACTCCGGTGCGAGTACAAGTTAAGAGAATTAAGGAAGAGGTTTAAGGAGACTTAAGAATAAGGAATATATGAGGTAAGTCGATATGAGACTATGTGTGAGATAAGAATAAGATAACATTATGAGATACAATTTGATATGAATATGAGGAAGGAAATTGTAATGCTATGAGATATAAGATGGTGAGAATTGGTATGGGACAGTTATAGAACTTAGTAGGAATTTAAGTCTGAGGTAATTACTAAGAGATGAATTGGGAATGTTTGATGGACTGAGTCCACACTTTGGAGATGTATTGATTATGATTAGAAGAACTAAAAAGATAGAAAATTGGACATGAGTGAATTATTTGATGTTTGAAAATGACGTGGGAGGTGGAACTTGATTTTCTAGGGATCAAGGGAAACCGAACACAAATTGGAGTGGAAGGATGGTTCTACACTGATGCTGATCACATCAGGGTAGGATTATTCCTGAAACTCCCTACCAGTGGTCACAATTAAATCACACTAAGGATAGAGGCCTTAGGATAAAATGAAATTGGAGTTGATTTATTTTTAATTAGAGGAATTATTCCTCACATGACCTCGTGAAAAGGATTACCTTTTTACTGAGTCTCGCCCATGAAGTCGAGGACGCACGAGCCTTTGTCTTCGGACCGGTGACATGGGGAGAGCAGCGTGTTTTGTATTCTGGCCCATGGTGACGAGGACGAATGAGCCATTGTCTACGGACCGGTGACATGGGAGAATACGTTGGAAGTTATGTGAATGTTTTAATCATCAAAAGGAACAAAAGGAATTTAGAGTGCTATACATGCTTAAGCATGTTGTGTGATATTTAAGTATAAGGATATGGCGGATCTAATGATCAATGAGATTAAGTATACATAAGTATGATCTATATGATCTAAGGAATGAGGTAAGACATGTATTCTAATGAGATAAGATGCATGGGAACTTTGGACAAAGTTCTTTTAAGGGGGGTAGATTGAAATACCCCAAACCTAAGTATGCTAAGTGAACATCAAATATGATGTAGTAAGGCTAAATATGCCTTAGAAAGATTGGTAGACAATTTAAACCAAGGAAAACACAGAAAGTGCCTTAAGGCAATCAGGGCAAAAACGTGCTCTAAGCTTGGAGAGACTTGGGTGAGTACCCAAATATCATGATAAGACCTTAGTAATATTCTAATGGTCATTTTAAATCAATTAGCAAAGAAAACCAAGCTTGAAAACAAGTTAAAACACAAAATGTGCTTTAAGAAGTCTTAAAGCACATTTTTGAGAAATTGTCTTAGAATTGAGTTTTGAGTGGCTAAATGTCCATCATTACTCTTTAATCAACATGTGTACTAATTAGTATCACATTAGGAAGTCTAAATCAATGGGAAATCAAAAATTTCAGAAATATGTGCACTGATTAGTGAATAGTGCCAAATAGTGACTAGTTTAAGTTTTAATCAACTTAATTCAATTAGTTGGTCAACAAAGACCAAAAGTATCTTATTATTAAAGGGGGGAACGTTTTTGAAGTGGTGACTCACCACATGTGCTAGTAAGTAAGGAAAGAGGTGGGAAAGTGAGTAAATTCACTATTTGCTTTTAAATGACAAATATCTTCTTATACTTCTCTCTCCTCTCTTCTTCATTTCCCACCTTCACCATCGGTTTTACTACCTATTCCCTTCTCCAAAACCGTGAGAGCTCCATCCATGGTGCCTCCACCTTCAATTGCTCACCAAATGTTCATCTTTGCTCCAAATCGAAAAGTAAGCATAGATTTCTCTTAGTTAGATCAAGGCCTTCATTCCTATCTTTTCAAATCCTTCAAAGCTCAAGTTTGGTGCCATGAGAAAACTCCATTGATGGAGGAAAATCAAGTTTGAAGAGCTCATTAGCTTCTCCATTCTCTTAAGGTAAAGAAAATGTAAGAAAAACCATGTTTCCATCATCTCTTGTACATGGCCGAAAATTTCTACTCATGGGGCCTTGTTTTTATGCCTTGTTCTAGCTTGATTTATTCACCAAGGACTAGTGGAGGTCCTATTTCATTCAATGCCAAAGTCTACCTTGAGACTTCAAAGGTAATCATCCACTTTTATGCCTTAGAACACATTTCTAACCTAGGTTTTTATTCCTTGAGGTTAGTGTATTGTTTAGTACTCATATGAGTCATTGAATATTGATTAGAACATTGGCAAGGGGAATTTAAGTGGTGGCCGAGATTCATGCAAGAAGAAGGTCTAAGGAGGAAGTTAAGATAAGCTTGAGAAAACAAGGTAAAATGCTTACCTAATGGTGGTTTAAGTTTTAAGGGATGAGTTTAAGTGGATACCAATGTGGCTTAGAGCTTACATTGTGTATTGGGTTATATAACCTAAGAAAAAGAACTTAAATAAGCTTGTGAACTTGTGACTAAGGAGCCAATGGGAATGAGTTAGTAATATAAGTTTAAGAAGTATTTTAAGAACATTATAACTACTATGAGATTGATGGGTGTAATTGCAGGTTGAAAGCTTTTATATGTGGGAAATTCAGTGTTTAAGTTTAAGTCATTTAAGGGCCTAAGAGCCATGTCATTTAAGAGCCTTAGTGCTATGCAATTTAAGATTATTGCAAATATTGAGTTTGTTGTGAATGAGATGGTTGAGTGAGGAAAATAATGCATTTGGGCATGATAAGATACTAGGGAAGCTATGGCGAAATTTGAGTAGAAAACAAAGTGTTTAAGTGGTAGTGGTGAGTTAATATGCCCTAGGGTTTACTAGGGAGCATGAAAAGAAAATTGGGTGGAAATGAGTTAACAAAGGAGTTCTTGAGGTTTAGAGTGACCTAGAGATGTCTAGGAGGAATTAGAGGATTGGCGAGTGTACTAAACACACCAAAATCATGATATGAGGAATGTAAGACTTGTGCATAAGTTTTAAGGAAAGGTGTATAATGCCTTAAGGAATTTAGGTATGAACTAGAGAGTAAGAGAATGAGAGTTTTGAGAACCTTGTGTAAGTGTGATGATGTTAGTGGTGGACTAGTAAGGTTTAGTTGAATGGTAATGTGAGGACTTGGGTGATGGAAGTGAAAATGGAAGGAGGATGTTGTAAGTCATCAAGGAAAATGACTAGAAATGTATAAGAGGGTATGATCATGAGAATGGTGAGTAAGTTGCATAAGAGAAGTGGAAATGTCTAAGGAGGGTGTTGCATGGTTAAGGTAAATGAAGAACAATGTCAAGGTATTAAGATAATGGAAAGAAATGTATAAGCAAGCTTAATTTTAAGAGTAGGTGATGAGTAACAAGTGAAAAGAAGAGAAATTGTGCATGGACATGCAAGATAACCTTGGAAGGTTTAACAAGCAATGATGTTAAGGAGGAGTTTATGGGTAGAAAAGAAACACTTTGGTTAGTTGAAGTTTTAGACAAAATGTACATGTTAGAAATATAAGGAATTAATTGACAAGTGTTAGGAATTTCTTACAAGAATTGAGCTAAAGGTTGGAATGATCTTTGGAGGTGATTTAATGAGTTGGTGGAGGTTATAAGGTAGGTTTGATGTGCCAAATGATGTTAGAACACATTAGGAGGCTTGAGGAAAAATTTGGAGAAAGTTTGACAATATATGGGAAGTTTCTGCAGCCGACCTACCCAGGGGACCGACCCAGTCTGGGTCGGTCGGGCTGAAACTGTGAATTTGGATGTTCTCTGCAGCCGACCTACCCAGGGGGTGGGTCGGTCGGTGGGTCGGTCGACCATAAAAAAAAAAAAAAAGAAACCTAAGAGAGTTTAGTGGTATTAATGGTACCCCATTAAGGGGCAATGATGATTAGAGGTATAAAGACTTAAGGGATTAAGTTAAGAATAAACTTAAAAGTTTAAGATTAAGTTTGTAAGATTAAGTGGTAAGACTTAAGAGGTGTTAGGTTGGAGTCATTAAGGGTTAAGTAAGTTAAGTAAGATAAGTAAGTTGAATTGAGTAAGCGATTAACAACCTAAAACTGAATGAATGTTTTAGGACTTGGAAATTGGACTCCGGAAGAGATTAAGCAACTGAACGGCCAACGGTGAACGGTACAGTTCTCTTGTGACCTGCTTGCTAACGAGGTGTCCCTCGGCTTGTGTGCTATTTGTTTTTGTGTGCTCACTAAACAAGATAAAGCATGCAACCAGAATATATTATATTTATTGTATGGTTGTGTGATGTTTGAAAACTAACACAACATACCGTGAGAACTTACTAACCAATGTTTAGTAAGGAATTGAGTGAGACTAAGGAACGCCCCTAATGAGGGACGATATGAACCGAAAGAGGTTAACCAACAAACATGGTCTTGAGACTATTACTAACTGGAACTTGAGTGAGGAAACCCGGGACCGATCTCCGGTCATGCATGCTAAGGAAAAAGGGGGACGGTATCTGAATCAGATCCGCCCTCCGCTTAAGGACTTGTCTTCGGACTTGTAGCCTAGGGCCGGTTGCCGGCTCAGCTACGCTGGATTCCCGTCCAGGGTAGGTGGCATTAAGATGGTGCGGTGGGATCACCTAAATCCCAGGTTTGGACTTAGGCTACAACCATTCCCCTCCAGGAACGGTTTGTATTCTGAGAATAAGTTAAGATTAAGATAAGTTACAATCATTCCTTTTAAAGGATGATTTGTATTGTTAAGATTAAGATTAAGTTAAGATTAAGATAAGTTACAATCATTCCTTTTTAAAGGATGATTTATATTGTTAAGATTAAGATTAAGTTAAGATTAAGATAAGTTACAATCATTCCTTTTTAAAGGATGATTTGTGTTATGATTAAGATTAAGTTAAGATTAAGATTAAGTTAAGATTAAGATAAGTTGCAACCATTCCTCTTTAAAGGATGGTTTGTATAATAAAGATTAAGATAAGCGACATCCACTCCTTATTAAAGGATGGTTGTTTCTAAGGTTAAGATAAGACTAAGATTAAGGTGAGATAAGGATGGACTAAGGTTAAGAGGGAACATTACTTAAGGAGTTAAATAACTAACTCTCTAATTAAGGGAACGCATTTAAGTCGTTCATTGTGTGTGAACTTTGATTGTTCATCTTTGAGTTGTTGTTTACTGCACTTTCTATTATGTTGTGCATCTAATCAACCTCCATGCTATCGACAATTAGTCGTCGTAGCCACGTTAGCTTGGGGGCCATGAGAGGATCATACCAGCATTCGTGCTGACCCCCTTTGGGGGCTGTTTTTACTACACAGGTACATCAGGAAGCGGCCGTCGCGAGAGTAAGAAGGGGTACAAGCGTTACGGGTTAAGTGTGGCCTACGAGTTGTGCATGTACACTCGTATGGCAATTTGAGTTAGTAAGATGTATAGGAAGTGAGGGGGTTGTAAGAAGGATATGTAAATGGTTAAGATTGTAGTACTAATGTTCGGTATATTCTGTAGTCAGACCGTGGCAAGGTCCTGGATTGTAAGGAATTCCGCTGTGACATGTTTATATATATACTGTTAAGTTGCGAGACCACATCTGGATTGAGTTGGGGTGTTACACTTGGTCAACCAAGGGTAACTTTTCAAGTATACCTTCGATCACAACATCAGGAAGGTTACTGATAATGAATGCATTTTGGCCATCAGTAATCGTAGGTTGAATACCATACTGATAGTGAATACGTATAGTGACTTCATGTTGAGTGGATGCTTTTATCCCATTAGTGAACAACTAAAGTTAAGGAATTAAGATTGGTTTCTTGTCACACAGCTAATACTAGAATTTTGGAGTTCGTTAACACCTTGTCAAAGAAAGGACTTTTAGCAGCCAAAATCAATGAGATTACGTTTAGACTATTTACTCTAGATTCTACTAGACTGCAACAGTGATGAGGAAATCATGGAAGGTGAGAGGAAAAGAAAAATAAGCAGTATTGCTATGAAGGAAATATCACGACCATTCTCGACGTTAGAGATCTTGGTTCATCCTAAGGTAGACAATGGAAAAGACGTTGAGTTGCTGATTATCAAAATGTGATCTGACAATTTGATTTAATGAAGCTGTTAGGTGGTTAACTCTTCTCGGAGTTCTAATTTCTGTATTGATCACTGCCCATCCCGGAGCACGTTGGAACCGTGCCCCGTATTCATTGAGTGCGGTGTAATGGTTCACGTGAATTGCAAAGGGAATTGACATCCTAATGACGTAAACAAGAATGAATTATTTAAAAACCAAATAAACATAAATTAAAATTACAATAACCACACCAGTTTAAGCATCAGTACAGAATGTTTAAAAACAACATAAACTAATAAGTCTACTAATATCCAAACCCACCACCACTATACCCACCCCTACCATACCCACCACCACCATACCCACCCCCACCATACTCACCCGCCCCAGCCCCAGAACCACCACCAGCATGTCCTCCCCCGTCATCACCACGCCCTCCTCTTCCATCACCATGTCCTCCCCTCCCATCACCCGGTCCCCTCGCATCATCACCGCGCCCACCATCAGCCCCATGACGACGCGCCTGCTCCATGAGCCTACGGTACAAACCCTCCCCTCTAGGCCTAAGGCCTCTGGTGCGATGCCCCGCGATGTACCACTCCATGCCAGCACGAGGCTGGTTAGGGTTCCTGTGACGTGTGGGCGAATCAGGGGTGGTCGGGACATTAAGCCGGCAGTACTCAAAGGCCATCTCCAGCGTATCAGCCGCCCAGGCGGGGAAGCCGGTGGGCCAGCCCGGGTTGTTCTCCGGTGCGAGTCTCATGATAAGCGGCGCTGTCTCATCCCAATACTGCAATAAGGTATAAATGTGAAGTTAGTATTTAAAAACAATTACAAACAACAAAAAAATTTAACAAGAGAAAGTATTTACCTGGAGCTGATCCTCTCGTCGTGTACTGGGGCCACCGTCCGCTCCTAGGGGACACACCTGAACATGAGAAAGGCGCTAGAACCACCGGATGTAATCCGGGGCCACGGCCCATGCCATATGCGCATGCGTCAGAGGAAACCTCCACCTGCTGGGCCCTGCCGTGTTGTCCCACACGGCTGTCCCATAGTCGTATGCAACAAGGTACGTCTTCCCATGTCTGGGACGATAATGGATGTCGGGTCTAATAGGCTGAGGGGGGATAGTCTGCACGTATCCAAACTGGCGCAGACACCGCTCGGGCATATACGGCTCAGCAATATCCAAGAACTGTATGGTGTCATAATACCGGGCACGCCTGTGATACGAGGGCACCCTCTACTTCAAATGGCAGCCAAGCAACCTACGTTTCATTTAATGGAAAATAATTAACAACTTAAATGAGAAACAGTGTTTGACGATACGTTAAACGTCAACTTTTTATTACTACAATCGCATAGCAACTCGTACCTCAGTAGAGGACATCGTGTCCAGCCGTCCCCTCACGAAACGTAGCCTGTCATCATCCATCAAATTCCTCGTGTAACGAGGCCACCTCGCCGCCGTCGGGGAGCAACCATCCCAGTCTGAAAGGGGCTCCGGTCTGAACATGGGGAAGTACTCGTAGATCCAGTACTGCGGTGATCATCCGAAAACATTAGCCAAGATAGTCAAACAATAAGTTTACAATACTTAAGTCGTGAGCTCGCAATCAAGTTCTCACCTGAAACAACGTCAGGCAACTAGCCAGCTGACGTGTATCCGCCCGGGAAGCGATGCCGAGCTGTCGGTACAGGTATGCCAGTGTCCCAGACCCTCACGCATACAAGTGGACCCTACTAGGGTCACGGATGGGCCAGTAGGACGAGGGCATAACACGATCCCCGCCCTTATCGATGATCAATGAGTGGGACACCAGCCACCAGAGGAACACCGTCGTCTCCTGAAGTGGGGTACAGTATGGACCGCCACAAGTATCATGAAGAGCTCAGTAACGTACCTGGCTCTTCTCCAGGAACCTACAGTTTATCAGCTCCTGCTGGTCCGCCGTGCCAAACAGCCGTAGGAAGTGGGGGATGAGAACATGTAACGGTAGGGCCGCTATACCGACCCGGGCGCCATCCTCGGGCTGGTACGAAATTGCCATGCTAGTGATGGGGATACCCAAAATGTGGTAGACGTCGTGGAGAGTAATAGTCATCTCTCCAAATGGCATGTGAAAGGAGTTCGTGTCAGGCTGCCATCTCTCCACGAACACTGAGAGGAGCGCGAGGTCAAAACAACCATGCGCTATGTCGACAAGATGCGCAAGTCCGCTATCCTCAACCGCTGCTCGAGACTCTGGGTGCCTCAATGTACTCGGAGTCCACGCCTCCAAATACTTCATCTTAGGCTTGAAGCTAAGACATCCCTTCTCCTGTTGAATATTTATAATTGAGTTCACACTATATTAACCATTTCCTAAACAATCTAAAATTTTATGGAATCTATTACCAGACGGGAAACATACCACTCCTCACCACACGTCAAGCGCGACGTGACCACCGAAACTCGGGATCAAACTCGTATCCTGAGGGCCTCCGGGCACTGGAGTCTGCCCAAGCACCCAAGCATCAGCAGCCGGCATCTGCGCCACCCCCTCTGTCGGACCATGTACTGGGGACCGGCGACGACGGCGCACCCATGTGCCCTCATGCTCAGCACCCGGCTCATCTATATCCTCGTCATCAGCGTCAGCCTCGCCATGACGTGCGTCTCCGGTCCCCCTCTGTGGAGGAGTAGGCCAAGCAGGACTATCAGACCTCACGACCAGCGTCCCATCGCCGATCAATGAGTCCAGATCCACACCATGCAGCTGGTCCACCTCCTGCTCCTCCTCCTCCGCATACTCCTCCTCCTCCCCCTCCCCCTGCTCCAGCTCATACTCCACCCGCAACCTCTCCTCACGGGCTCGTAGAAACTCAAGCTCCCTACGCTTCCTCGACGAAGCTGTAGCGTACTGTGTACGCCTCCTCTTTGCAGCAGCAGCATCAGGCCCGGTCACACGAGGGTGTGATGAGCTCTCGCCTCGGTCGGAAATTGTCTTACCCTTACCCAGACCGAACCTACCAAGCAAACCCTTGTCTTTTCCTCCCGTCATCTGTTGTTTACCGTAGAATTTAGTCATACTATTTTTACAGTTAGTCAAGACCGGTCGAGGTTAGTCAATACCGGTCATACATGCATATCAGTAGTTCAACGTCAAAAACAAATTCATACAAATCCAGGAACTGATTAAAACACGCATAATAGAGGTATACAATGTACAAAACGACCAATTATATAACAAAACAGCAAAAAACGAGACCCGAGCCTCCCCGACAGCGCCGCCTTCGGCAAGCCCGCACCCGCGCCCTCTTTTCCTCCCTGGCGCCTGCGTCCTCTCTTTCTCCCGCGTGCCTGCACGCCGTCTTCATCCCGCGCGCCCGCGCGCCCGCCGTGGTCCCGGCGCCCGCGCGCCCTACTTCATCCAGGCGCCAGCGCGCGCTCTCCCTCCCCCGTTTCCGATTTCGTCTTGTTTTTTTGCTAAATTTGCTACTTTTACTAATATTCTACGCTAAAAAACTGTAAATTATGACAAAAAAGAACCTGGTTTTGTAGATCGAACTAGCAGAAATGATGACTTCAGCACCGGCTATCCTCCCACTCCCGTTCCCGCTCCCGCTCTGGTTACCGCTTCTAGAGAGAAGTCAGAGAGAATTCTAGAGAGATAGAGAGTTTGAGAGTTTGAAATTTTGTGGAGAGATAATAGAGGGTAAAGGTGTATATATAAAGGAGAGTTTAAGGGTAAGGGCAAAATCGTAAAGTTTTTAAAATTTCCGACTGTGCGAAGTGAAAACCCGACTGAGCGAACGAGTTCAGATTATATATCCATAATTATTTCCACTTATTCCATATATCAATATGATTTGGTTATTTTTAGTATAACCACAATTATTTTATAAACTTTATATTATATTCCATAATATATCATATTACTTAACTTTATTTCCTTTCTTTATTAAATTACAAAACCAACCTTATAAAATTCGGTAATTACATAATGAACACATTAACTTTTATAAATTACCAAATGACCACATATATTTTAGGTCTTTACAAGTTTAATATACCAACTTTTATAAATTACCAAACAATCCCTTAAACTTTCGGTTTCAACATATATTTTTCCTATATTTACAATTTAACCCCAAAACTTTATATAAGTTACATATTAACTTATAAACTATAGTTTTAATATTTAATTTTATTAAATAACCGAAATGGCCCTTATAATTTTATTATTTATGAATTCGCCCCATGTACAATTCAGATTTTCAAATAAACTTTCATAAATTACATTTTCACCCCAAAACTTTTATAAACTTAATATTTTATGTCATAAATCATTTTAATCCAAAGTCTTTGGTCAACACTTTGACCAAGACTTAATTTCATAATTAATACTTTAATATACCCATAAAATCAATTGTAATCCGGTTATACTTCTAAACTTTCCAATAATTACAAAATAGCCCCAAAACTTTATAAAATGTTATTTTAACACTTGAACACTTATTTAAATCCACCAAAATTCATAATATTAATTCCTACCTTATATTATATCATAATTATACAAAATTAACCCTTATGTTCTGGGCAATTATTTTTAGAACTCCAAACCTTTCAAAATTTACATTTTAACCACATAACTTATTAAACTAGCCATTTAAATACTTGTAACTATTTTTAATGTTCCCAAAATTTATAATATAAGCTAATATACTTATATACTTCAAAAGTCACCAAATAATTCTTTTTGCTCTCGGCTTTGATATATATTTGCCATATGGTTTTAAAACTTGATTTAAACTTTATAATATGTATATATAAATGTATATAATCCATATAACACTTCTAAAAATTATGCTAATGACTTAGAATGATTATAAACTCAAAATAGAACATTTAATCCTTAGATATTTCGGCCTATATTTATATGTATCATAATTTAATTTTTGTGACACAAATTTGTACCTTAAGGTAATAATCTTACCTTATATGTTATAAATTATTTTCTTGACATTTTAACCCAATATTTTTGGCCTTAATATTACTAAGGCTTATACATAATTTTTTTTATACCAAAGTTTGAAGCTTAAATCAAACTTAAACTTATTAAACCTTAATTATAGAAACTTACTCCTTAAATCAAGATAATTCTTGTACTTGATTTCTCCTTGAATTCCAAGCTCTCCAAATGCTATCTTGATGAAGCACTTTTGGCCTCCTTGAATATATTTAGGAGATCCATTTGTTAGACTTCTAACAAGGATTTATAAGAAGGATTTTGAGTAGTTTTACAATAGTTTACCTTAGGTATTTTTCAAGGATTTTTCGGTACACCTTGGGATCATTGTAGATCTAAATTTCCTTCATGAAATGATGAAGAGAATATAGGTTTAGAAGCTTGTAATTTTCGGTAATGACTTAAGGAACTTACTTAGGATTTTCAACATGAAAATATATCTTAACTTGATCTTGTTGTTACTTGTGTTGTTGTTGAATCTAGGTACCTCCTTGGAACACTTAAGCTTGATGAAAATAGCAAGGGTTGCTAGGATGATTTCATGCTTCAAGACTTAGTAGATTTAACTCGGAATTTGCATAGAAATGATGTTAGTGCTTAAAACACCATTAATGAAGCTTTGAAGCTCTAAGGAATTAACTAGCAAATGAAGAAGAAAGAGAGGATAAGGGAATGCTTACTAATCGGTTGAAGTGGGCAAGGAAAGAATGAAGCCTACGTATGGCTTAAAGAATGGAAATTGGAGGGTTTCTCTTTTGGTAAAACAAATGTCAAATTTGACTAATCTTTTCCTTTGTTTATCCATTGATTGTTTGGCTCAAGAAAATGCCCTCATTATTGTGAAATTTGGCTGAGACAAGGAGGTAAGGAAGTCTTTGTTTGACAACTTGTAACTAGATGACAAAGGCAAGGTTGGTCAATGATTCTTTTGATTTTTCTAAGCTAATTTGTCCTTGTTTTTCCTTGTATTTTACGGTGGTATTAGTGTAGATTGGCTACTGATTTCTTTGTCTTTTGAAACATGAGAATATGCCTAATTTAGTAGGTGTTTTAGTTTAATTTTTGTACAGCAACTAGACCTCTTCTTCCTTGCTTAAAATCGGCCACTAGGTGCTGTATGGGCACACTTGATTTTTGTTTGTATTGAACATAGGCATGTGTATTGTTAGGTGGCTTTTTTATTTGACTAACCTTTAGCAATCAACCTCTCCTTTTCCCACACAAAATCGGCAGCATAGACTAGCACATGGGCTGCTTGATTTATTTAGTTACTATCTTTACATTAAACAAGTCTAGATCTACTTTCGTGTATTTAATTTCATTGTTATTCAAAAGCTAATCTCTTCTTGTTTTTCTCTTGTAGGTATACGGTAATGGAGCTTCATTGGACTGTAATTACTTAATACATTATCATATGGTATGTGATGAGATGAGTCATTATCCATAAGGCAATTTTTAAACTAAAACTAGTCAAAATATACCTAAAATGGCGCCCAATATAGAGGTCATATGGGACTGATTTTTAATTTGATTCCTGTCACACTATATTGTATTAAGACCATATTATAACACGTAATAGGTTCCAGCTTTTATTTGGTACATTTATACTAAGGTTAAAGGTGAAAGTTCTAAGGTAAAAATGCTGATTTTAGGTACCTTTTTGACCCAAAAATCGGCCCTACTTGTGCTATTAGTTTAGAACTGGCATTAATTTATTTAGATGTTAAATTTATTCCCTTTTAATATTATCAACTCGTGGCTCCTCAAAATCTTCAAGGCAATTGCGTAAAACGCGTTTGTATGACACCCGAAGGTGCGTTTTTGTGCTTTAAGGATATTCTGAAAAATAAGTAGTCGCTATGAGTTCCAAGTGTTTATGAACATTTTTTATAGTCAATAATAATATGTTAAGGTGTTACATTGAGTTATATTGGGTTATATCAACTCAGGACACAATTTCCGGACTACCGGGACACTCCCGGGGAAAAAAGAAGCGTTAAGAATTTCCCCCGAGCACTTTGTGTATTTTTGAAAAAGTAGCTTGAGCATTCTCTTTAGAATGATGAATATTAATGATATGAACTCTAAGAATGATTTATATTGGGGTTTGTGCCACTTCGGTACCTCTCCGGGGCATTCCCGGGGGTTTATGGGGCCCTCAACGGGAACCTCCGAGCACTTTGTCTTTAACTGAGAATTTATCATGAGGGATTCATCGTATATGTTTAATAAAGTGTTATGGTGCATTTGGAATGAAGTGTAATGCTCTATTTCATCTTATAAAGTATTTCCGGACTTTTGGGCCTTAAGGGCCTTTAAGGGAACTCCCGGGCATTTTGTACTTTTACTCCGTTTTAGATGAGGTCTTGTGTTCCAAGTCATATAATGATCCTTGGTTAACTTCATATGATTTTCATAGCTTATATAACTTGATTTGCTTAAGGTCCGGCTTAACGCTCGTTTATGACCTTAAGGAGTTTAGGTGCGTTTTTAACGCCTAACTGTTTATATACTTTTCTCAGGGTTTAATAATCCCCCAAATAATATATATTTCCCTTTATTTAATTATTTAAAGGTTAGGGGTATTTCAGTCTACCCCCCCCCCCCCCTTAAAAGGACTTCGTCCCGAAGTTATAACTTCTACTTATATATCCTATGGAATCAAGTTCCTCGTATCTATTCACTGTATGTTTATCATTCATGGGTGTCAATACTATATTGACACCTCTACATTCCATTAGTAATCTGAGTGTATGCAATTCGTACATACACATAACCTTGCTCATGGCAAACAATGTAATCATAGCTTAAGTAACTTGATAGATGTTGTAAAGTAAATAAGTGTCCCAACTTCCTAGCTATCCCACTAGGTCATCACTGCACAAGTGCAATACCAAAACACTCAGTCCTACAGAGTGCAGAGGCGTAAACCCTTGGTAGTAAATCTCTTGTGTGATTGCAATAGGAATGAATATACTGTAAAGTAAATAAGTGTACTTTTATTAACCATCCAAGTGTTACATAGAACACATCAATACCAAGTGTTACATAGAACACAACCATAATCATTCAAGTGTCACATAGGACACAACAATAACCGTCCAAGTGTCACATAGGACATATCAATAACCAAGTGTTACATAGAACACAACCATAACCATTCAAGTGTCACATAGGACACAACAATAACCATCCAAGTGTCACATAGGACATATCAATAACCAAGTGTTACATAGAACACATCCATAACCATTTAACCAATTGCACACATGCGCAACAATCAAACACAATCAACCAAGTACAAAACCAGTACAGACTGCAAATATGCAAGATATGCAAGTCGCATGTGGTGCTCTACCCCCCTTAAAAAGAGGTTACGCCCACGTACCCTAGACTAGTATAACTAGTCGGTTAATAGTGAATGAATCTTCACTCTAATCATTTTTTTTACTTATGATTAGTTTTAAAGATAGCCTCCCGGATGTAAGACTTTAGGTGGATAGGGGACATATTTTTGGATAAGATACGTGAAATACGTTGTGCATTCCTCTTGAGCTCAGTAGATAACTCTAACTTATGGGACCACCACGCTTCCGTTACGCTACTTTGATTGAGTAATGTCCAATCATTCTGGAATAGTCTTAAATGTGCTTCATTGGTTGTCATTGTTGATCTTGTCGGGACTTCTGTCCGTTTACGAGGTATAGCCCCAAGAATCTATGCATTCTCTGACATCCATAGTGCGTTAGTATGCTTTTATATTTGAATCCGTATGTATGGGTGAAGTGATCTACCATCTTGTACGTTGCCAATATTATCTCATGGCTTGTTTAAACTATCATGTGTAACACACTTCCATTAATCGCTTCTTGTAGTTGTAATCGTCGACGCTCGGGTCTTGTATTAATATTGGAGCATACTTAAAATCCCTCTCTTTGATCTTCAGGTCATCATCTTGTGATTCTGGTATTTGAGTTTACTGTCACCATATTCGGTATTCATTTTCAATGTAAAGTATGAGCTATGGTCGAGCCGTGCATCTTATGTATAATATAGAAAGATTTCTTGATATTATTGATTCACCAATTATCGGTAGTACATACACGATTACTATCGTCTGTTCATCAGGTATACCACAGTAGGGTTCCCGCTAAGGTTTCCAACAAGGTACAGTTTCCTCTCAATTGAACATGTTTTTACGGTTGTGAATCAACTCATGTGAGTATCAGTATAATGTTTCTACTCTTTATATTCTACCATGCTTATAGGTAGGTTCCCATTTAATATATTGGGTTTGAATTCATAAAGAAAGACATGAAAGTCGATCTTTCCCTCCAGATGGCAATACGGCCATAACTTAGAAGGTAGCTTGAGAATGCTCTTATTATAGGTAAATGTCTCTTAATCTCATTTTTAACTTATTAACATGGCTCACGTATAATAACAGTTATTATTCCCTCACAGTTGACTATTTTTACGACATATGCGGAGTCGTTTTAGCTATTTAATCTCTTCAGGATAACCTGGACAGCTTAATTCTTAACTTACACTTTCTACAACTCATATACTTCATTAATCAAATTTTATATTAAAATTAAGAATAAATATTTACTTATCACAGAGATATTTGTGACCACTTGTAGTGTAACACCCCAACTCAATCCAATTGTGGTCTCGCAACTTAACAGCATATATATATACATGTCACAGCGGAATTCTTTACAATCCAGGACCTTGCCACGGTCTGACTACAGAATATACCGAACATTAGTACATAACAACCTTAACCAATTACATATTCTTCTTACAATCCTCTCACAACCTATACATCTTACTAACTCAATTGCCATACGAGTGTACATGCACAACTCGTAGGTCACACATAATCCTTAATACTTGTACCCCTTCTTACTCTCGCGACGGCCGCCTTCTGATGTACCTGTGTAGTAAAAACAGCCCCCAAAGGGGGTCAGCACGAATGCTGGTACGATCCCCTCATGGCCCCCAAGCTAACGTGGCTACGACGACTAATTGTCGATAGCATGGAGGTTGATTAGATGCACAACATAATAGAAAGTGCAGTAAACAACAACTCATATGAACAATCAAAGTTCACACACAATGAACGACTTAAATGCGTTCCCTTAATTAGAGAGTTAGTTATTTAACTCCTTAAGTAATGTTCTCTCTTAATCTTAGTCCATCCTTATCTCACCTCAATCTTAGTCTTATCTTAATCTTAGGAACAACCATCCTTTAATAAGGAGTGGATGTAACTTACCTTAATCTTAATAATACAAACCATCCTTTAAAAAGGAATGGTTGCAACTTATCTTAACCTTACCTTAGCCTTAATCTTAACTTAATCTCAATATACAAACCGTTCCTGGAAGGGAATGGTTGTAGCTTAATTCGAACCTGGGATTTAGGTGATCCCACCGCACCATCTTAATGCCACCTACTCTGGACGGGAGTCCAGCGCAGCTGAGCCGGCGACCGGCCCTAGGCTACAAGTCCGAAGACAAGTCCTTAATTGGAGGGCGGATCTGATTCAGATACCGTCCCCCTTTTTCCTTAGCATGCATGACCGGAGATCGGTCCCGGGTTTCCTCACTCAAGTTCCAGTTAGTAATAGTCTCAAGACCATGTTTGTTGGTTAACCTCTTTCGGTTCATATCGTCCCTTATTAGGGAGCGTTCCTTAGTCTCACTCAATTCCTTACTAAATATTGGTTAGTAAGTTCTCACGGTATGCTGTGTTAGTTTTCAAACATCACACAACAATACTAGAAATATAATATATTCCGGTTGCATGCTTTATCTTGTTTAGTGAGAACACAAAAACAAATAGCATACAAGCCGAGGGACACCTCGTTAGCAAGCAGGTCACAAGAGAACTGTACCGTTCACCGCTGGTCGTTCGGTTGCTTACTCTCCTCTGGAGTCCAAATCCTCAAGTCCTAAAACATTCATTCAGTTTTAGTTTGTTAATCACTTAACTTAATCCAACTTACTTAACTTGTTTAACTTACTTAATTCCTTAATGATCCCCACCTAACACCTCTTAAGTCTTACAACTTAATCTTAAACTTTCAAGTTTACACTTAACTTAACTTAATCCCTTAAGTTCTTAGGGTCCTAATCATTACCACCCTACCAAAGGTATACCTTATTACCTATTACCATTCTTAGAATCTAAAATTTCTCTTTTTTTTTTAGGCCCGACCGAACTTCCGACCGACCTTACCTAAGGTCGGTCCATTCCAGAACACTTCTCCGTTTGAAAATTCTACCCCGACCGACCTTGCAAGTCCGGTCCCAAGGTCGGTCCATTCCCGAGAGTTTCCCCCGTGGGAAATTTAAGCTCGACCGAACTTGCCAAGTCCGGTCCTATGTTCGGTCGATTCCAGTGACTTAACTCCTTCACAAAATACAAGCCCGACCGAACTTGTAAGTCCGGTCCCCAAGTTCGGTCGGTTCCAGAAACATTTTCTGGTAGTGTAAACTGAGTCCGACCGACCTTGCAAGTCCGGTCCCTAAGGTCGGTCGGCTCCAGAACCTTGTTTCTAAATTCCCATTCAACTCCAAACTTCTCCTCATATATCCTAATATGTTATAACCTCATTTGGGCACCTCAAATACACCTTAAGCCCTCCTTTAAACACATTAAATCATTCACCAAGATCCACCTTAGTCATTATGCATTTTCCTTGTAATAATGCTAACACTTGTAATGTTTTCCTCTAGGTTTCTAGGTGGTGGTTCATACCTAATGTAACCACTATGCCAAATGTTTTCCTCACCACTATAACATCATCTCCCAAGCATCTTTCACCATCGAAAATCCTTTTATGCATTTACTTAAAGTTCCTTCACAAGCTTAAGCTTCCATCCATCAACACCTTATTTCCTTCCTAGTTGCTTACCAACATTTGCCTACGTCCTAAATACTCAATTACATTCTCTTGATTCCTAAATCCTCCAAGGTAATGCCTAAGTCATTATAACTCATTACCACACTTTATCTCACCCCTTTTTCATCAAGACAACCTCTAAAACTTCCTAGTACTTCCTTAGTCATTAAATTCCCTCAGAACATATTTAAATCACCTTACTCATTACACCCTCTCCTTAAACTTATGCACAAGTCTTATATTCCTCATCTCATGATTTTGGCGTGTTCAAAAACACTCACCATTCCTCTAATTCCTCCTAGACATCTCTAGGTCATTCTAAACCTCAAGAACTCCTTAGTTAACTAATCTCCACTCAAATTCCTCATAATGACTCCTAGAAATTCCTAGGTCATATTAATTCACCACCATCGCCTAAACACTTATTTTCTACTCAAATTTTGCCATGGCACCTCTAGCATCATAGCATGCCCAAACGCATTATTTTTCCTCATTTAACCATCTCACACACCTCAAGTTCTTTCTCATCATATCTCATCACCCAAACCAACTCATTCACAACAAACTCAATATATTGCAATAATCTTAAATTGCGTAGCACTAAGGCTCTTAAATGACATGGCTCTTAGGCCCTTAAATGACTTAAACTTAAACACTGAATTTCCACATATAAAAGCTTTCAAGCTGCAAATACACCCACCAATCTCATAGTAGTTATAATGTTCTTAAAACTCATCTTAAACTTATATTACTAACTCATTTCCTTTGGCTCCTTAGTCACAAGTTCTCAAGCTTATTTAAGTTCTTTTTCTTAGGTTATACAACCCATTACCTAATGTAAGCTTTAAGCTACATTAGTACTCATCTAAAACTCATTCCTTAAACTTAAACCACCATTAGGTAAGCATTTTACCTTGTTTTCTCAAGCTTATCTTAATCTCCTCCTTAGACCTTCTTCTTGCATAGATCTCGGCCACCACTTAAATTCCCCTTGCCAATGTTCTAATCAATATTCAATGACTCATATGAGTACTAAGCAATATACTAACCTCAAGGAATAAAAACCTAGGTTAGAAATGTGTTATAAGGCATAAAAGTGGATGATTACCTTTGAAGTCTCAAAATAGACTTGGGCATTGAATGAAATAGGACCTCCACTAGTCCTTGGTGAATAAATCAAGCTAGAACAAGGCATAAAAACATAGCCCCATGAGAAGGAATTTTCGGCCATGTACAAGAAATGATGGAAACATGGTTTTTCTTACATTTTTTTTACCTTAAGAGAATGGAGAAGCTAATGAGCTCTTCAAACTTGATTTTCCTCCATCAATGAAGTTTTCTCATGGCACCAAAATGGAGCTTTGAAAGATTTGAAAAGATAGAAAGATAGGTCTTGACCTAACTAAGAATATATGTGTTTAGTTTTTGATTTGGAGCTAAAATGAGTAAGTTGTTGCCAAAGCAAGGTGAAGCAACAATGGAGGCTGCTTGGGACGGTTTGGAACAGAGGAAAAGAAGAGAAGAACCGTGGAAGAAGAAGAGAAATGAAGAGAGAGAAGAAGAAAGGTGGCTAATATAAGATATTTGCTTTAATAAAGCAAATAGTACTCTTTTACTTATCTCTTCTTTTCTTCCTTATTTGACTACTTATGGTGACTCATCCACCCTTAGAAAAACCGGCCCCCTCATTATAAACAAGATATTTATGGTCTTGTTTGACCAACTAATTGACTTAAGTTGATTAAAACTTAAACTAGTCACTATTTGGCACTATTCACTAATCAGTGCACATATTCGGGAAATTTTTGGTTTCCCATTGATTTAGACTTCCTAATGTGATACTAATTAGTACACATGTTGATTAAAGAGTAATGATGGACATCTAGCCACTCAAAACTCAATTCTAAGACAATTTCTCAAAAATGTGCTTTAAGACTTCTTAAAGCACATTTTGTGTTTTAGCTTGTTTTCAAGCTTGGTTTTCTTTGCTAATTGATTTAAAATGACCATTAGAATATTACTAAGGTCTTATCATGATATTTGGGTACTCACCCAAGTCTCTCCAAGCTTAGAGCACATTTTTGCCCTAATTGCCCTTAAGGCATTTTCTTGTGTTTTCCTTGGTTTAAATTGTCTACCAATCTTTCTAAGGCATATTCTAGCCTTACTACATCATAATTTGATGTTTACTTAGCATACTTAGGTTTGGGGTATTTCAATCTACCCCCCTTAAAAGAACTTTGTCCCCAAAGTTCCCATGCATCTTATCTTATTAGAATACATGTCTTACCTCATTCCTTAGATCATATAGATCATACTTATGTATACTTAATCTCATTTGATCATTAGGTCCATCATATTCTTATACTTAAATATCACACAACATGCTTAAGCATGTGTAGCACTCAAAATTCCTTTTGTTCCTTTTTGATGATTAAAACATTCACATAACTTCCAACGTATTCTCCCATGTCACCGGTCCGTAGACAATGGCTCATTCGTCCTCGTCACCATGGGCCAGAATACAAAACACTCTGCTCTCCCCATGTCACCGGTCCGAAGACAAAGGCTCGTGCGTCCTCGACTTCATGGGCGAGACTCAGTAAAAAGGTAATCCTTTTTACGAGGTCATATGAGGAATAATTCCTCTAATTAAAAATACAATCAACTCCAATTTCATTTTTATCCTAAGGCCTCTATCCATAGTGTGATTTAATTGTGACCACTGGTAGGGAGTTTCAGGAATCATCCAACCCTGACGTGATCAGCATCAGCGTCGAACTATCCTTCCACTCCAATTTGTGTTCGGTTTCCCTTGATCCCTAGAAAATCAAGTTCCACCTCCCACGTCATTTTCAAACATCCAAATAATTCACTCATGTCCAATTTTCTATCTTTTTGGTTCTTCTACTCATAATCAATACATCTCCAAAGTGTGGACTCAATCCATCAAACATTCCCAATTTATCCCTTAGTAATTACCTCAAGATCTAAATTCCTACTAAGTTCTATAACTGTCTCAGACCAATTCTCACCATCTTATATCTCATAAAATTACTATCTTCTTCCTCATACTCATATCAAATTTTATCTCATTATATTATCTTATTCTTATCTCACACATAGTCTCATATCGACTCATACCTCATATATTCTTATTTCTTAAGTCTCCTTAATCCTCTTCCTTAATTCTCTTAACTTGTACTCACACTGGAGTTAACAAGATAGGTACTTAATATGTATGGTATTCACATCTTCTGTGTGCAATAACCATGATTTATCTCAAAATGTTTATGTAAAACATATTCTCAAGTTATTTTGTGTTATGCACACCGTAGTTTATGTACTCAGTACATAAACATACGCTAAGCGGTTTTCGCTCTACCCCCCTTAAAATGGATTACGCCCACGTAATCGGCGTCACATCATCTTTGAACATAAGTTCAAGATATCTAATTCTTACCAAGCATTCTAGCTTCCATGTCATCTATCTTACTTATAATTCGATCAGAAATGACTTAGTCTCTGCATCGAGGATTCTTAACGGTACTTATACCATATTCTTAACTTAGTTTGGTCTAATCTCAAAGTAGTGGTCTGCTAGCTTCCGCTGCGCGACTCTGATAATCTTAGGCTTAATTGTCTCAATGGACACGTGTTATCTTTATATATACACGGCCTTAATGAGTTGTAACTCGTCTATCCATTCTCCTTGAAGATCTTACGCTCATACTCTTAGTATTTTCTCGAATGTCTAAATTGTTCTCCCCAACTGACCTTTGGTCTGAGGATGATTCTTAGTCTGAAACTACTGTTTAGTGCATATCGCGCTTACAGTCTTAATTCCTTACATCTTAAGACATATCCAATGTCTGTACTTAACAATCCGTGCTTTTCGCACTTCATAGTCCTTAATTATTTGTTCTCTGGTTCCTCTGTGTTGCTGGTTCGACTGAATTCTTCTCTTCGACTGTTTGTGGTAGTAGCTGCTCTTGTCTGATCTTGCGTCGTTGTCGGTGGTACGGAGTCGACTACTTCCCGTGTTCCTTACACCACTCGTTCACATGCATGGGGTACCTTATTGGTACATTACTACTTACCCAACTCACTCATAAATGAGCGTGTCAGGCCTGCAAGCCCCTGTGGGGTGCAGTCGTCCCACGTCTCATTTTAGTAAACTCATAGTGTCCGTCACACGTTTAGCTATTGCTAATTATGAAGTATTCTGTTGTCGATCTCCTCTTTCATCGTTCCATAATAACATTTATTGTTCTTCTTGAAGTTAATCAAGGGAAGTCTATTTACTGTGTCCTTGGTTATGGTATGCTCCAGCTCCTTTCTGTATTCCGTACTGATTTGGTCTCTTAAAAATTGAGGTTTCTTTCCGTAGAGCCTCTTATCTTGTTTCTCATATTTATGCTACTAGGAATGCACTTCCAATTCCTTAAGGAATGGGTAGTGTGCTTCCTACGAAATCTTACCTAACCAGGTCCAGACTACTGGCATCAATGCACAGTCCGTCTACCATCTTATTTTCTTACTTATGCTGGTCTTAACTCATAAATCTAATTGCCTCAGTGTCAATATTTGACGGCTCATACATAATGGTCGTCTTACCGCGCACCATGACTTAATCCACTTATCTAACTATTGTACTCACGACCACTACTACCGTGGTAGTTGGCCTTTACCATGTTGCCCATTAATGGTGCAACCTCTTACTCACTTATTCTAATGTCTTACCTTATACTCAATCCCTTCTTGGTGTAAACACACTGGGAGTCCTCTCATTCCGGTATTGGCGGTTGTCGTACCGTGTTGTAAAATAGTCGACTCTTGATATGAAGATGTTCTGCTCCAATCTCAGATTCGTAAGTAGGCTAATCTCTTTCGCTTTATTTCATCCTTAGTGATGTTATCTACCATGTAGTTTAACTGATTACTGAAGAAGTCATCCACTGAATCACAAGCTCTTCTGAGCGTTGATTAATTGACGTGCCACAATGTGCAGTCATAATGTTTATCTCTGACCATTACTAATTCTTACATCCTGGGTGTTGGATATGGGGTCTATCTGTGCCACCTTCCTTATTACTCAAGTGTATCTGGTATGTTCTAAGGTAATCTCTAGGTTCATAGTTTCCATTTTCTAAATAAAGTGTATTTTATCTCTAATATGTGAAAGCCCTTTTGAGGGGTTCATTCCCACTCATGGCCTCACAACAAGGAGAGGTATCCCCACCCTAAAAGGCATGGTTCGTTCCCCGCTCCTGTCCTTAGCATTATCTCAATATTCTCATTAGTACCCTTTCTTGGTAATGTTCTTCCCAATCTAAGTTGTAGGTTTGGTAACCGTTCATATCTACAAATTGTAGTCCCTTCGTGGCTTAAACAAGCTCTCTTATAGCTTACTGCGCCTTGGGCTCTGATGTGGTTAACATCCTTGGCTCGTAGGCTCTTAATGCTTAATGTCTCAGTTAATTATTTGTACTCTTACTCATCTGCAGGTCTTCCCTATAAGCTTCTGGTTCTTTGAGCACTATCCACCGTTAGGTTACATACTAAATGTAGTATCGGGTTTCATGATAAGTTGCTGCATCCTGCTTCCTGCTATGGAAGTTGTTCAGGTGCTCTGAGGTTACTTAATGTCTTTGACAATGCTGTCATTCTACTAGACTTATGTCCTTTAATAGTCAAGGTTAGGTTCGTATTAGGCGTTTGCCTTACGGTGTCCAAGTTGGATATCATCCTGTCGTCTTATACCTCCATCTCAACACTTCGTTCAACTTCTGTTGATTACGCCACCCTTTGATGATCAATCATACTTGGGTGTTAATGATTTAATGACGTTAGACAAGTACTAGCTGTCATTCATCAGTTTGTTCGGCTCGACTATGCCCGCTCTGGGGGTAGTCTCTGAGCTTTCCTCCGTGGAATTCGTATGTCCTAACTCTTGTAGGTTATATCTTAAGTCTACTCTCTCTGTCCTTGTTTCCGGGATTTACTAACAATTCATCGAAGTTTGTTGTTATCGGCAGGTTTTAACGGTCATCTCGGGAGTTTATCCGCTCCTTTTAGAGAACGTTATGTCAAAGTCTCAATGGTATCTTATTATACATTCCTCGTATGTTATTGCATATTGTTTTGCTCGGATCACCGAGCGTCTCTTAGGTTTTCCTCGTGGAGTTGAGATTAGTGTTCTTACCGCACTGTCGGTTGTTGTTGTAGTGGGTTTATACCGTTGCTAACATTTATATGGTTTAGTATTTCGTCTAAGCTCAGCTCCCTGCTGACTGATGTGTCGGTTCATCTCATCATGGTCAGGCCGTCAGGCCCTTCAAGGTCCTCCTATTCTTCTGTTCTTATGATTTACAATCCGGTATTAATATATGCTACAACTGTAGTGTTCTCCTATTCGCCTTGATGGCTTTTCGTGTGGCTTAACCGTGGTAGCACTTGCCTATGGCAAGTGCGCCATGCAGGATGGGTTATTGGAACAAGGTACATCGTAGGACACTTCCTCTATTTTCCATGTAATTGGTAGTCCTCGGGACTCCTTCGATAATCTCTTATTTTGGATAACCGTCCATCCGGCAGTTTCCTTGTGTTGACAGTACTGTCATACATCAGGGCGTTCCTCTTCTGAGGGAATCCCTTAATATTTCCTTATGTCTTAATCCTCGCTCTAGTCTCCACACTCTTGTTGTGGGTTACTAAGTAATGATTCTGTTTAGGCACTATATCGTAGTCCTATTCCGGTATTACAATTTGTATAAGTTTCCTACTGTCGTCCGCGTTATGTTGGCCAGGTTTTGTAACCTTCCTCATTGTATGGGGTTTGGAGTTCCCGTTACTAACTGGGCTTTCCAGTAGTCTCAGTCCTCATGCTTGTATTATCCCACTGTTATGCTCCTTCGGACCACTGTCCGGTACTCATGTCACCTCCCCTTTTCCTTTCTATTGCACCCGTAGTGCTTTCCTTATCAGTGGTATTGTGGGTTACTTCGACTGCGTAGCATGTCGACCCATGTTGCCGGTAATTACCATTCCCTTATTAACAGAATTCCATAGGTAGCGCCTGTTTCTCAGCTGCGCTCCATTAAAACCTCCAAGTTCTCCATAACTGTTGTGCAACAAGATGTTTCTCGTATTGCTCACTGTTAGCTAACTGCCAGATCGGGTTTCCCCGAGTAAGAGAAGGCTTTCTTCTCTCTAGCGTTTGTTCCACATATTCAGGGTTAGGGATGTGGAGGGCGGGCCTAGGTACTATGGATATCCGGTAAACACCGGGAAGCCCTGACTAACGCACCTCTCACTCTATCTCTCAACCCTTAACCCATATCTCAATCTCAACCTCAATATTCTCCTAAGTTCGGTATTTCTTGTCTTCAGAGCATAACTACGCTCTGATACCACTTTTGTAACACCCCAACTCAATCCAATTGTGGTCTCGCAACTTAACAGCATATATATATACAAGTCACAGCAGAATTCTTTACAATCCAGGACCTTGCCACGGTCTGACTACAGAATATACCGAACATTAGTACATAACAACCTTAACCAATTACATATTCTTCTTACAATCCTCTCACAACCTATACATCTTACTAACTCAATTGCCATACGAGTGTACATGCACAACTCGTAGGTCACACATAATCCTTAATACTTGTACCCCTTCTTACTCTCGCGACGGCCGCCTTCTGATGTACCTGTGTAGTAAAAACAGCCCCCAAAGGGGGTCAGCACGAATGCCGGTACGATCCCCTCATGGCCCCCAAGCTAACGTGGCTACGACGACTAATTGTCGATAGCATGGAGGTTGATTAGATGCACAACATAATAGAAAGTGCAGTAAACAACAACTCAGATATGAACAATCAAAGTTCACACACAATGAACGACTTAAATGCGTTCCCTTAATTAGAGAGTTAGTTATTTAACTCCTTAAGTAATGTTCTCTCTTAATCTTAGTCCATCCTTATCTCACCTCAATCTTAGTCTTATCTTAATCTTAGGAACAACCATCCTTTAATAAGGAGTGGATGTAACTTACCTTAATCTTAATAATACAAACCATCCTTTAAAAAGGAATGGTTGCAACTTATCTTAACCTTACCTTAGCCTTAATCTTAACTTAATCTCAATATACAAACCGTTCCTGGAAGGGAATGGTTGTAGCTTAATTCGAACCTGGGATTTAGGTGATCCCACCGCACCATCTTAATGCCACCTACTCTGGACGGGAGTCCAGCGCAGCTGAGCCGGCGACCGGCCCTAGGCTACAAGTCCGAAGACAAGTCCTTAATTGGAGGCGGATCTGATTCAGATACCGTCCCCCTTTTTCCTTAGCATGCATGACCGGAGATCGGTCCCGGGTTTCCTCACTCAAGTTCCAGTTAGTAATAGTCTCAAGACCATGTTTGTTGGTTAACCTCTTTCGGTTCATATCGTCCCTTATTAGGGAGCGTTCCTTAGTCTCACTCAATTCCTTACTAATATTGGTTAGTAAGTTCTCACGGTATGCTGTGTTAGTTTTCAACATCACACAACAATACTAGAAATATATATTCCGGTTGCATGCTTTATCTTGTTTAGTGAGAACACAAAACAAATAGCATACAAGCCGAGGGACACCTCGTTAGCAAGCAGGTCACAAGAGAACTGTACCGTTCACCGCTGGTCGTTCGGTTGCTTACTCTCCTCTGGAGTCCAAATCCCAAGTCCTAAAACATTCATTCAGTTTTAGTTTGTTAATCACTTAACTTAATCCAACTTACTTAACTTGTTTAACTTACTTAATTCCTTAATGATCCCCACCTAACACCTCTTAAGTCTTACAACTTAATCTTAAACTTTCAAGTTTACACTTAACTTAACTTAATCCCTTAAGTTCTTAGGGTCCTAATCATTACCACCCTACCAAAGGTATACCTTATTACCTATTACCATTCTTAGAATCTAAAATTTCTCTTTTTTTTTTTAGGCCCGACCGAACTTCCGACCGACCTTACCTAAGGTCGGTCCATTCCAGAACACTTCTCCGTTTGAAAATTCTACCCCGACCGACCTTGCAAGTCCGGTCCCAAGGTCGGTCCATTCCCGAGAGTTTCCCCCGTGGGAAATTTAAGCTCGACCGAACTTGCCAAGTCCGGTCCTATGTTCGGTCGATTCCAGTGACTTAACTCCTTCACAAAATACAAGCCCGACCGAACTTGTAAGTCCGGTCCCCAAGTTCGGTCGGTTCCAGAAACATTTTCCGGTAGTGTAAACTGAGTCCGACCGACCTTGCAAGTCCGG
Source organism: Limonium bicolor (assembly GCA_023374045.1). Classification (NCBI taxonomy): domain Eukaryota; kingdom Viridiplantae; phylum Streptophyta; class Magnoliopsida; order Caryophyllales; family Plumbaginaceae; genus Limonium; species Limonium bicolor. The sequence goes on from CM041776.1 coordinate 489,507,826, forward strand.
TCCCTAAGGTCGGTCGGCTCCAGAACCTTGTTTCTAAATTCCCATTCAACTCCAAACTTCTCCTCATATATCCTAATATGTTATAACCTCATTTGGGCACCTCAAATACACCTTAAGCCCTCCTTTAAACACATTAAATCATTCACCAAGATCCACCTTAGTCATTATGCATTTTCCTTGTAATAATGCTAACACTTGTAATGTTTTCCTCTAGGTTTCTAGGTGGTGGTTCATACCTAATGTAACCACTATGCCAAATGTTTTCCTCACCACTATAACATCATCTCCCAAGCATCTTTCACCATCGAAAATCCTTTTATGCATTTACTTAAAGTTCCTTCACAAGCTTAAGCTTCCATCCATCAACACCTTATTTCCTTCCTAGTTGCTTACCAACATTTGCCTACGTCCTAAATACTCAATTACATTCTCTTGATTCCTAAATCCTCCAAGGTAATGCCTAAGTCATTATAACTCATTACCACACTTTATCTCACCCCTTTTTCATCAAGACAACCTCTAAACTTCCTAGTACTTCCTTAGTCATTAAATTCCCTCAGAACATATTTAAATCACCTTACTCATTACACCATCTCCTTAAACTTATGCACAAGTCTTATATTCCTCATCTCATGATTTTGGCGTGTTCAAAACACTCACCATTCCTCTAATTCCTCCTAGACATCTCTAGGTCATTCTAAACCTCAAGAACTCCTTAGTTAACTAATCTCCACTCAAATTCCTCATAATGACTCCTAGAAATTCCTAGGTCATATTAATTCACCACCATCGCCTAAACACTTATTTTCTACTCAAATTTTGCCATGGCACCTCTAGCATCATAGCATGCCCAAACGCATTATTTTTCCTCATTTAACCATCTCACACACCTCAAGTTCTTTCTCATCATATCTCATCACCCAAACCAACTCATTCACAACAAACTCAATATATTGCAATAATCTTAAATTGCGTAGCACTAAGGCTCTTAAATGACATGGCTCTTAGGCCCTTAAATGACTTAAACTTAAACACTGAATTTCCACATATAAAAGCTTTCAAGCTGCAAATACACCCACCAATCTCACAGTAGTTATAATGTTCTTAAAACTCATCTTAAACTTATATTACTAACTCATTTCCTTTGGCTCCTTAGTCACAAGTTCTCAAGCTTATTTAAGTTCTTTTTCTTAGGTTATACAACCCATTACCTAATGTAAGCTTTAAGCTACATTAGTACTCATCTAAAACTCATTCCTTAAACTTAAACCACCATTAGGTAAGCATTTTACCTTGTTTTCTCAAGCTTATCTTAATCTCCTCCTTAGACCTTCTTCTTGCATAGATCTCGGCCACCACTTAAATTCCCCTTGACAATGTTCTAATCAATATTCAATGACTCATATGAGTACTAAGCAATATACTAACCTCAAGGAATAAAAACCTAGGTTAGAAATGTGTTAAGGCATAAAAGTGGATGATTACCTTTGAAGTCTCAAAATAGACTTGGGCATTGAATGAAATAGGACCTCCACTAGTCCTTGGTGAATAAATCAAGCTAGAACAAGGCATAAAAACATAGCCCCATGAGAAGGAATTTTCGGCCATGTACAAGAAATGATGGAAACATGGTTTTTCTTACATTTTCTTTACCTTAAGAGAATGGAGAAGCTAATGAGCTCTTCAAACTTGATTTTCCTCCATCAATGAAGTTTTCTCATGGCACCAAAATGGAGCTTTGAAAGATTTGAAAAGATAGAAAGATAGGTCTTGACCTAACTAAGAATAATATGTGTTTTTTTTTGATTTGGAGCTAAAATGAGTAAGTTGTTGCCAAAGCAAGGTGAAGCAACAATGGAGGCTGCTTGGGACGGTTTGGAACAGAGGAAAAGAAGAGAAGAACCGTGGAAGAAGAAGAGAAATGAAGAGAGAGAAGAAGAAAGGTGGCTAATATAAGATATTTGCTTTAATAAAGCAAATAGTACTCTTTTACTTATCTCTTCTTTTCTTCCTTATTTGACTACTTATGGTGACTCATCCACCCTTAGAAAAACCGGCCCCCTCATTATAAACAAGATATTTATGGTCTTGTTTGACCAACTAATTGACCTAAGTTGATTAAAACTTAAACTAGTCACTATTTGGCACTATTCACTAATCAGTGCACATATTCGGGAAATTTTTGGTTTCCCATTGATTTAGACTTCCTAATGTGATACTAATTAGTACACATGTTGATTAAAGAGTAATGATGGACATCTAGCCACTCAAAACTCAATTCTAAGACAATTTCTCAAAAATGTGCTTTAAGACTTCTTAAAGCACATTTTGTGTTTTAGCTTGTTTTCAAGCTTGGTTTTCTTTGCTAATTGATTTAAAATGACCATTAGAATATTACTAAGGTCTTATCATGATATTTGGGTACTCACCCAAGTCTCTCCAAGCTTAGAGCACATTTTTGCCCTAATTGCCCTTAAGGCATTTTCTTGTGTTTTCCTTGGTTTAAATTGTCTACCAATCTTTCTAAGGCATATTCTAGCCTTACTACATCATAATTTGATGTTTACTTAGCATACTTAGGTTTGGGGTATTTCATGTAGGGAGTCTCAGGAATCATTGAACCCTGACAGGGTCAGCGTCAATGTTGAACTATCCTTCCACTCCATTTTGTGTTTGGTTTTCCCTGATCTGACCAGGATCAAGTTCGACCTCCCACGTCAAATATCAAACAATCACATAATTGTCATTTTCCAAATTTTGTCTTATCAAACTTTGTGACGTGGTGAGTACTACATTTTCTCTTGACCACTATACAACTAATCCAATATCTGTTATAACCTATACTCGAATCTAGTGTATAACCTAATCCCCGGAACCATATTCCTTTGATCAAATCATCAAGCGGGGAAGCCAGTTTTTCCTCTTGGCAGAAAAGGTAAATTCTTATTAAAACATCTAGTCACATACTATCTAATAATTATATCCATTAATCATTTTAACTCTTAAATCAATCATACAAGTAATAGATTCAGTTATGGACTTGGATACCATACTATACCCTCTTCTCTTTAAAAGGCTCATCTAGTATTTAACTCACCAGGGCTTGATTTCTGCCTACACTTTGGTTATCATTACATGGAATAAAGACAGTCACAGTTAGACTCCAAGGAAAAGTTTTCATAACTCGATCAACAATTACAGTTCCATAAAGTATTATTTCCTCCGCCTTAAAGCTTGGCTTTTTCATATTCCATTTAAACTCCATGAATCAGGTGAACCATATGTTCAGCCTAGGTTAAGTATCTCTTAATATTAGTACCATCTCAAACTAAGGGTTTCCAGTTTGAATCCTACGGTTTGGTAACAGGACAATCAAAGCTTATTGTTTGTTTCTATCTCTTAGAAACGTGGTTAATCCACAAACTCAATGGCTTCCAAAAATAGGTCGATTAGGTGTATCAAATAGAGGATTTAGTATCACAGGGATTAGTATATAACGTTAGGAAGGTTTACATGTAAAACAATTGTTACAAGCCTAGGGGTATGTTCTCCTACTTTTAAATTTAACTTCCACTCACTTTTAGTGTATAAATTAATTCAAACTCTTAATATAAATTATACTACCTTCATTGCAAGTGTCAAGGAGAGTTATTTGTTACCATGTTTATATTAAAATTTATATTACATAGGGGGTTAACCTTATTTGATTTCTTACGCTCTTTATTCGCATTCATAACTTGAGCTGTCATACAAGACATATGCTCGTATAGAACCATAAGGATAGTGTAGGACGTGAGCCTCAAAATAGGGTAGGTATATTTAATGATACTTAGCCCTCTGAAATGTATCAATACTCCTCAACGTTTTAGGTTTACAACCTCTAAATCATATGTATATATGTAGCATTTGGTATTGCTAATTAGGTAGTTCTCCTGACTTCAGAAAATATAGATTCAAAGTTTGTTCTCTCCCCTTTATTAATTAGGAGTTCAGCACTATCATTATATTGATACTAGCTGAGACCCTTGGTATTTGCTCAGGTATTTAAAACCCGTGCTTATCCATGATGGATGTTTAGTTATATATTTTGAGATTCTGTTTCTCTATTGTCATATTTCAAGGTTTCGCACTATCTTCTAGCGAAGTTAATGAGGGATTGTAAGATTTTCCATTCCCGCACTAGGCGGTAAGCTCGGTGGCTGGGTATCCCATAAAATTCAGTGTTTGCTCTTCACGTGCAGGTTTTCATTCACCTATATTTGGTTTACTGGAGCAGCACTTGTTGTAGCAGGTGCGCCATGCAGGTTGGATCATCATGCAGTGTATGTCCATTGAGGTATACATTTACTTCATCATCACTGTATACTTGGCGGTATTGTCAGCCTTTCTGGTTATCATTGGTATGGCGTCACTGTTATTCGTCGTTAGCCTCCCATGTGGATGACAGTTGGCGTCATACGGTCTTCAACAAACCCTTTTGACAATTCATGTAGTCTTAAGTATTTCATATTAATTAATGTATTCCTTTTTGTGACATCTGCTCGTCATTTAGGCAGGTTATAATTTGTAGTTACGGTAAGTTTGGACAGTTGATAACGCCCTTCGACGGTCCAAGCAAAAACTAACTTACTATTCCTCACTGTACTATCTCACACCCTGTATCCCAAGGCTAATCTCGGTTGGTATTCGGTTTAATACTCTTAATCCCATGGTACACGAATCTGGATTCTCCACCAAATATCAACGCGTCTCCTGACTTCAAAATAATCTTGTTCGCCTTATCCATCCTCTTCTGATCACCGTATAAAAACTCAGCATCATCTCCTATGGAGAATGATACAACTGGTATCCCTTTGGTAATTGACTCAGATGTCTCGTCTCGGTCCTGGTGTAATCCAAGCTTCCCTCCTTCCTCACAGAAGTTCACAATACAAACGTCGGCTTCAATGTCTGGTATGTGGTTGGTTTCTAATTGTTGTGCAATTTGACCGCTTCTGTTACCAAAGTTTGGAAACTATCGAGTTTCCTAGGAACTCGTGCTCCATCTACCTTTCTTACTTCACTATATAACCTAGCCTGTGGATCCCAATCCTTACCCATACACATCATATATAATTTAAGTTTTGATCCACTCCCATATCCTGGAATATAAAATCCTCCAAGGCCTATCCCCAAAGTTCTACATTCATTTATAATGGTTATTTGTTCATCTATAGTTAAGTATTTCTTGAGTAGGATCATGCCGGGTCGAAGTACCTAGCATTCTGCCTCTGGATATTCCCGACCTTCGCTCATAGGCTCAGGTGACCTCGGTCTTATAGGTAAGGGAAAACAAATGTCAAAGTATCCTATTAGGTGAGAGGTTACCTAAGTTAGGTCTCTCTAAATTTTTGATACTTACTAACACATACAAGTCTCATCAACTGATAATTATAAACACACATTCATGCATCATGCATTTGGTTTAAGTTCTAGGCTTACCGGTTTCGCGCTGAGCGCCAGCCTCAGCGCCTGAAGTTCCCACTGAGTATAGGGTGTTTCTTCTTGGAACTATCTTCTTTCCCTTCTGACTCCCGGATGAGGATGGTTGTCCTGCCGGTCCTCCAGTATAGGTGTTGTTCTACGGCGCCTGACCTCCTCTTGGTCCGCCCACCTCAATAGCTAGTGTTCTCTGTGCACCTCTAGATCCCTTGTACACTCGGCTCCCTGGATTGGAAAAGCACTCATACTCCCTGGGACCTTCTTTCTTGCAATAACGGCATTCCACCTTCCTACCTGAGCAATCTACTCCTAGGTGATCATTCCCACAGCGTTTACAGTAGTAGTGACGCTGGGGTGGCTTATTGCTTGCCTTAGGTGGTGCCGATCTAAGTGGTTGTGCATCAATGGCTGGGCCGGTCAGAAGAGGGACCTGCTCCTTCGTCTTCTGACCATGGAAGTCCTTCCGCCCTTTCTTCTTATCAAAGTATTTCTTCCCCTCCTTGTAGTAACCGCCAGAGGTTGCTCCCCTATCTTCTCCTTCAGTATTCTTCTTTTTCTTCCCTTGGGCCTCTTCCCTGGATTGAAGCATTAACTCGGTTGCTGATGCGGCGTCGTAGCATTCTTGGATTGTAGTGAAACGTATCGCTCCCATGGCGCCCTGGATGCGAAATTGTAGACCTCCCCTAAATTTCTGAATCTTGACGGTGTCGGAGTAGTCGACCCCTGGGATGTAGTCTAGCAGGCTGATAAATCGTGTGTAGTACTGGTCAACTGTTTGACTCCTCTGGATTAAGGTCTCAAATTCTTGCCTCTTCCTCTGCTTCAGGTGTTCTGGGTAGTACTTCTCCCGCAAAACTTCCACAAACGCCATCCATCCAAAGTCCGGTGTAGCCCTGTGATGGCCCTCGACAGACCGCCACCAAATGTCAGCTGCGTCCTTCAGGTTGTACGCTGCTATGTCGACCTTCTGGTCTTCTGGAACTCGAATAGCTTTGAAGGCCTTCTGGTGCTCCACTATGAATTTCTCCAGTGCGGCGGGGTCTGGTTCCCCTGAGTAAGTCGGTACTCTCGCGTCTGCAACGCTCTTCAACCAATTGGTTTCTCTGTGCTGCGGCGGGTGGGGTATGGCTCCCGCAAGTTGAGCTCCTAGCTGCTGCGCGAAGGCTGCCATGGTCGCTGCTAGGCCTGGTACTTCTGGAACATCCGCCGGTGTCTCGCCACCGCGTCCACTGCTACCTCCACGTGGTCGTCCTCTTGTCGACATCTATAGGGTAGTATACTATTATTTCTACTCGGTTGCTACACCGTATTACATACACAATCACAAATATGTAAGAGAGTTAACTAATAGTAGTAAAAATATCCCTAGGGTTTTTCTTTCTAAGTAACGAATCCTCACAGACGTTTCCCGTTTCCCATATGTCCTATGCTCATTGTTCTTGACTCAGTATCTCTTCATCAGAGCGTAACTACGCTCTGATACCACTTTTTGTAACACCCCTAATCCTAAACCTGTAATAACGTCACAAGTCGTAGCATAATAAATAATAATTCGCAGCGGATAATAAACTATCTATCCTTGGTGTTACACGTCGTTACTCACCCTTGTGAGTACCAAGGCATCCTTACTCCATCCAACAACCTCAACTCCTCACGCTGTGATGAACAGATACTGAGCACCCTTAATATTACAAACCAAATCCAAACTAAATGAGAAACTAACTGAATACAACAAACTCCAAAATATAGTACATAATAAAACTACAAAGTGTTTATTAAAACACATCATCTACCCTGTTTCCCCGCACTTCGGCTTGTGTCTTCAATCAATAACCTGAAATGTTTTGCCCATTGAAGGGCTCAGCAATCGAAATGCTGGTATGCTAAATGTAGTCCTAAGTCATCTAGATTCCTTAAGTCGTTTTAGCCATCTTGATATTAGATTCTTTACATGAAATACCGGTTTACAATAATAAAAGTAATAACTGTAAATGCTAAACAAACACATAACTGTTCACCTGCAAATCATATCACATAATAGTAACCATCAACCAGGTAATCAAACACCAATAATCCATAACAATAACCAAACAAGATACGTGTATTGATTAACTGTACTTGTTAGTTGGCCACCTGACCATTATCCTTTAAACCAACCACTTAAACTTTTCCAATTATATTCCACCTCAGGCATCATGTTAAGACAACCTTTAACAACTTATCATTGGACAGTAGTCCCCTGGGTTCCAAAGGAACCGTTACCAGCTGACCTTATGGCCCTGGATAATTATTTTGACCGATCCGGTCGAACCTGTGCACCAACAGTATTGCCCTCCGTCATCGTCGAATGTGGACAATGGATTCCCTTGAGTGACTCCCCATTGAAGTCCCTCATAGTGATCACGATGCGCAACCAGAAAGTCGAAACAGTCTGGATTCCTCTCTTTATAAGTTAGTCCTTAGTCAGTGGTGCAATATCCAATCCTTGTGTTAAGACTATAACAGTTGACCATCAGATAGGTTCAATAATACCTAAAGGTCAGTTAGACTTGTTCCAGTTTAGATGTGTAAACTTCCAGTCATAAGACAATCGTGTAAAATAAAACGCAGTGGTGTCGAGCAATACAGTATACAATATCATATACGTAAATCACAGATATCGCTCTTAATAGTTTAAACACATAACGTCTGGACCTTAGGAAAATCCTGAGGACATTCAGACCACACAATTAACATACAATTCACCGTGTAACTGCTAGCTTGACAAATTCACGTTCAGTAATTCCTTCCCGTACGCTGTTATATATACATGCGATACCGGGTAACATTAATACAACTATTCACTAAGTATTACAGTACTATCACTGTAGAGTTTATACTCGTAGTATACTAACTCTGTATGTTCTTTATTTCCCCCTGTTATTTAACAGTGGTTATAGGTAGTGCATCAGTTCGTTATTTTATGTGGTAACCACATGTGATAATGAATTTCCAATTTAAGATATATCTTATCTCATTAATTATATATCCATAATTATTTCCACTTATTCCATATATCAATATGATTTGGTTATTTTTAGTATAACCACAATTATTTTATAAACTTTATATTATATTCCATAATATATCATATTACTTAACTTTAATTCCTTTCTTTATTAAATTACAAAACCAACCTTATAAAATTCGGTAATTACATAATGAACACATTAACTTTTATAAATTACCAAATGACCACATATATTTTCGGTCTTTACAAGTTTAATATACCAACTTTTATAAATTACCAAACAATCCCTTAAACTTTCGGTTTCAACATATATTTTTCCTATATTTACAATTTAACCCCAAAACTTTATATAAGTTACATATTAACTTATAAACTATAGTTTTAATAATTAATTTTCTTAAATAACTGAAATGGCCCTTATAATTTTATTATTTTTAAATTCGCCCCATGTACAATTCGGTTTTTCAAATAAACTTTCATAAATTACATTTTCACCCCATAACTTTTATAAACTTAATATTTTATGTCATAAATCATTTTAATCCAAAGTTTTTGGTCAACACTTTGACCAAGACTTAATTTCATAATTAATACTTTAATATACCCATAAAATCAATTGTAATCCGGTTATACTTCTAAACTTTCCAATAATTACAAAATAGCCCCAAAACTTTATAAAATGTTATTTTAACAATTGAACACTTATTTAAATCCACCAAAATTCATAATATTAATTCCTACCTTATATTATATCATAATTATACCAAATTAACCCTTATGTTCTGGGCAATTATTTTTAGAACTCCAAACCTTTCAAAATTTATATTTTAACCACATAACTTATTAAACTAGCCATTTAAATACTTGTAACTATTTTTAATGTTCCCAAAATTTATAATATAAGATAATATACTTATATACTTCAAAAGTCACCAAATAATTCTTTTTGCTCTCGGCTTTGATATATATTTGCCATATGGTTTTAAAACTTGATTTAAACTTTATAATATGTATATATAAATGTATATAATCCATATTACACTTCTAAAAATTATGCTAATGACTTAGAATGATTATAAACTCAAAATAGAACATTTAATCCTTAGATATTTCGGCCTATATTTATATGTATCATAATTTAATTGTTGTGACACAAATTTGTACCTTAAGGTAATAATCTTACCTTATATGTTATAAATTATTTTCTTGACATTTTAACCCAATATTTTCAGCCTTAATATTACTAAGGCTTATACATAATTTTTTTATACCAAAGTTTGAAGCTTAAATCAAACTTAAACTTATTAAACCTTAATTGTAGCAACTTACTCCTTAAATCAAGATAATTCTTGTACTTGATTTCTCCTTGAATTCCAAGCTCTCCAAATGCTATCTTGATGAAGCACTTTCGGCCTCCTTGAATATATTTAGGAGATCTATTTGTTAGACTTCTAACAAGGATTTATAAGTAGGATTTTGAGTAGTTTTACAAGAGTTTACCTTAGGTATTTTTCAAGGAATTTTCAGTACACCTTCGGATCATTGTAGATCTAAATTTCCTTCATGAAATGATGAAGAGAATATAGGTTTAGAAGCTTGTAATTTATGGTAATGACTTAAGGAACTTACTTAGGATTTTCAACATGAAAATATACCTTAACTTGATCTTGTCGTTACTTGTGTTTTTGTTGAATCTAGGTACCTCCTTGGAACATTTAAGCTTGGTGAAAATAGCAAGGGTTGCTAGGATGATTTCATGCTTCAAGACTTAGTAGATTTAACTAGGAATTTACAAAGAAATGATGTTAGAGCTTAAAACACCATTAATGAAGCTTTGAAGCTCTAAGCAATTAACTTGCAAATGAAGAAGAAAAGAGAGGATAAGGGAATGCTTACCAATCGGTTGAAGTGGGCAAGGAAAGAATGAAGCCTACATATGGCTTAAAGAATGGAAATTGAAGGGTTTCTCTTTTGGTAAAACAAATGTCAAATTTGACTAATCTTTTCCTTTGTTTATTCATTGATTGTTTGGCTCAAGAAAATGCCCTCATTATTGTGAACTTTCGGCTGAGACAAGGAGGTAAGGAAGTCTTTGTTTGACAACTTGTAACTAGATGACAAAGGCAAGGTTGGTGCATGATTCTTTTAATTTTTCTAAGCTAATTTGTCCTTGTTTTTCCTTGTATTTTACGGTGGTATTAGTGTAGATTGGCTACTGATTTATTTGTCTTTTGAAACATGAGAACATGCCTAATTTAGTAGGTGTTTTAGTTTAATTTTTGTACAGCAACTAGACCTCTTCTTCCTTGCTTAAAATCGGCCACTAGGTGCTGTATGGGCACACTTGATTTTTGTTTGTATTGAACATAGGCATGTGTATTGTTAGGTGGCTGTTTTATTTGACTAACCTTTAGCAATCAACCTCTCCTTTTCCCACACAAAATTGGCAGCATAGACTAGCACATGGGCTGCTTGATTTATTTACTTACAACCTTTACATTAAACAAGTCTAGATCTACTTTTGTGTATTTAATTTCATTGCTTTTCAAAAGCTAATCTCTTCTTGTTTTTCTCTTGTAGGTATACGGTAATGGAGCTTCATTGGACTGTAATTACTTAATACATTATCATATGGTATGTGATGAGATGAGTCATTATCCATAAGGCAATTGTTAAACTAAAACTAGTCAAAATATACCTAAAATGGCGCCCAATATAGAGGTCATATGGGATTGATTTTTAATTTGATTCCTGTCACACTATATTGTATTAAAACCATATTATAACATGTAATAGGTTCCAGCATTTATTTGGTAAATTTATACTAAGGTAAAAGGTGAAAGTTCTAAGGTAAAAATGTTGATTTTAGGTACCTTTTTGACCCAAAAATCGGCCCTACTTGTGCTATTAGTTTAGCACTGGCCTTAATTTATTTAGATGTTCAATTTATCCCCTTTTAATATTATCAACTCTTGGCTCCTCAAAAGCTTCAAGGCAATTGCGTAAAACGCGTTTTTATGACACCCGAAGGTGCGTTTTTGTGCTTTAAGGATATTCTGAAAAATAAGTAGTCGCTATGAGTTCCAAGTGTTTATAAACATTGTTTATAGTCAATAATAATATGTTAAGGTGTTACATTGAGTTATATGGGGGCTTTGTGTATTTTTGAAAAAGTAGCTCGATTATTCTCTTTAGAATGATGAATATTAATGATAGGAACTCTAAGAATGATTTATATTGGGGTTTGTGCCACTTCGGTACCTCTCCGGGGCATTCCCGGGGGTTTATGGGGCCCTCAACGGGAACCTCCGAGCACTTTGTCTTTAACTGAGAATTTATCATGATTACTTCATCTTATATGTTTAATAAAGTGTTATGGTGCATTTGGAATGAAGTGTAATGCTCTATTTCATCTTATAAAGTATTTCCGGGACTTTCGGGCCTTAAGGGCCTTTAAGGGAACTCCTGGGCATTTTGTACTTTTACTCCGTTTTAGATGAGGTCCTGTGTTCCAAGGGTCATATAATGATCCTTGGTTAACTTCATATGATGTTCATAGCTTATATAACTTGATTTGCTTAAGGTCCGGCTTAACGCTTGTTTATGACCTTAAGGAGTTTAGGTGCGTTTTTAACGCCTAACTGTTTATATACTTTTCTCAGGGTTTAATAATCCCCAAAATAATATATATTTCCCTTTATTTAATTATTTAAAGGTTAGGGGTATTTCATAATTAGCCACCCAAAGTCAATTTTTGGACACTTTCATAAAAACGTGTCTTAAGGAGCTTTAGAGCTCCTTTTTGTGTTATAACTCCTTCTAGAATTTGGTTTGCTTTGGTAATGGTTTTTATCATGTCCATATCTTAGTTATAAGGCTTAGGAATCCACTTTGGATCCTAGTTGAGGTTATACCACCTTTCAAGTTCATTAGGGCACATGTTTACCCTAAATGGTCACTAAGCACAATTTTGCTTATTAATGACTTTTGTTATTTTCAAATAATTGTTAAGGCATGTTTAAACCTTAATATATATATTTATATATATATATAATTAGATGTTTTAAATCATGTTTTAGTAGTTGGGGGTATTTCACACACGGAGTCTACCCATTTATACCACAAATATGTCACAAATATACTATCCAATATGTCAAGGCGAACAAAACCTTTGGGTTTGATAAAAACAACAAATGTCTTATTGCAGCAGTGCTGCGTATCTTTGATGCATCATAGAAACCGCTCCCATCAACAAAATTTTACCACCAATCAACATTCACTTAACTCCAATCAACAGCCACTAGACATCAATCAATAGTTATACGTCACTAACAAAACAGTATGGATAAGGGATCTCATTCTCTAGTAAAAGATGAGAAATCAAGTAAGAAAGACTCAAGGGAATGAATTTCTAATTCCACTTCATGACTTACAAAGCAAACACCTTTAAAAGTGTAACACCCCAACCGCTAATCCTTCCATTATCCTCTAATCATTCCCATAATTACCTTACTTACAGCGGAATACTTACTTACTCCCGGCGGGTGACACAACGCCGTTAGCCATCCAAGACTAACAAGGCTACTACTATTTACAGTATCGGTCTGACAATTAGAATATACCGAATACATATTACTTACTTTACCATACCAAATACTTACTTACATTTGATTACCGAGTATCCAAAATATACGAATTACATTCCAAGGCTATTTCCCAAAAATTAGAGTTTATACATTTACTCATTTCTATCCATTCACAATTCAATACCCAAAAAGGTGTACCACATGGTACACCGGCTACTCAAAAAGGCCTTAGCCGTGTACAACTCGGTACACCATCCAAATCTACTAACTATACCAAAAAGAATCTAATCCGGTCCTTACTCGACCATCACGCCTCGCGGGTACCTGTAGAATAAAAACATTCCCCCTAGGGGGTCAGCTTACGCTGAATATGATAACCGTATACCCCGCGTACTAGCGAGGGTATGCCAACTATTTGGTCGAATACATGCGGTTCGTTTCATTCATATATACCTACATGCTTTACACAATACAATTCAATACGTTCGTTTCACAAGACATACATTCATTCAATACATGCAGGGAAGACATTACAAGTCAACCATTCATACTTACCGAATACTCACCGCATTACGGAGATACACTTCTCCAATTCATACAGAAGTCATGTTAGCTTCATTACACTCCCGGGTTAATCGGGTGTTCAATACTCCTTACTCAAGGTCAATGACTTACAATAGTCAATACCGATACACATACAATACTTACTTCTTACTTACTTTACTCAAGTCAAGTCGGTATGACCTCCGGGCAGGGATTACTACATCCCACCACCGGGCTTTAGGGTGGCCCACTAATCCAGGATGCTACCCATTCAAGGGATTTGGTCCATGGAAAAGATTATAGCCAGGATTCGGATCCAACCTCTTGTGTTTCCTTATCCTCACGCGTGGCCGAAACTATATCGGACTTCTACTCATTCCATTTACTCATTACTCATGTTAGGAGTTAGATTGTTAGGAATTAGTAGAAGTCAATACTTCATTTCCATACATCCATACAATACACAAGTACACATTACTTACACATACTCTTCATTCCCATTCTGCATTTCATGAATTATACAAACTAAATGTTCAAGAAGATACAACAAGAACAATATAGTTCAAACACAATTAAGTGCAATAAAAGTCCGATTCGTGCATATATCTTATTGGTGATCACATAAGCACACAAATCGGGGTAACCAAGTTAGGATACAGGGCATGAAGAAATCATACCGTTCACCGTCGTATTTGTACTACCGGTCCTTTGGAGCTCAACTATTTGATTCCTATACATACATGAAGTTGTATGATCAATGATCTAGTATTGATCCAACTTATTCCTTCATTAATACTCTTAATGTATACTTACTATTCCTTTATATTCATACTTGATGATAAGACCATTCTTTTCTCATTACCTCTTATTCTTGTTTTCTTACTCATTTACTTACTTTATTGCCTTTACTACTTCATTTATAGTGTACTACTACACACATATGCATATATGTGTATAGGCATGTATATACATACATATGACTACCATAGTCATATAATAAAACATTTTTTTTGTTTTGACTCGACCGACCTTACCCAGGGTCGGACCAAAGGTCGGTCGAAGTCAATAAGATTCGATCAGGCAAAATTCCAGGCTCGACCGACCTTGCAAGTCCGGTCCCAAGGTCGGTCCATTCCAGTGGGTTACTTACATGAAAATTTCAGGCCTGACCGACCTTGCAAGTCCGGTCCCAAGGTCGGTCCGTTCCAGTGTGTTCTGGGTTCGAGTTTCTACACTCGACCGACCTTGCCCAAGTTCGGTCCCAAGGTCGGTCCATTCCAGTGGACTTCTGGCCTTCGCAAATTACGACTCGACCGACCTTGCAAGTTCGGTCCCCAAGGTCGATCGAAGTCAGAAGACTTCCCGTCTGTGTATTTTAAGGCGCGACCGACCTTGCGGGTTCGGTCCCAAGGTCGGTCCGGCCCAGTAATTCAGTTTTAAAATCTGTTTCTTAGTGTTTTACTTTCCCATTGCTTCTCCAATCTTTACCAATACTTCCCTACATGTTTACCACTCATTAAACCCTCTAAATCACCTTAGTTCATCCACCAAACTTACTACTCAATTCCTACATTCACTTACACATTTTTCCTCATTTCAATCCAACACTTATACTAGTTTTCATTTCACTAATGCTACAGATTTTGTTCTCCCCTCTTGTGCTACAGATTTTCAAACTCTCTTCTACCTCCCAACACTTTCTCAACCAATGCTATTCCTAGCATCCAAAATACATTACTTTACATCCTATTCTTCACATTACCTAAACCCTTTCCAAATCTGTTTTCAAAGTGGTTGAACACTCTCTTTAAACTCTCCAAATACACCTAGTTATTGTCTAGGTCATTACCCCTCCTTACACACACACTAAGTCCTCAATTCCTAGACAAATTTGGGCATAGTCTCCCCTATAATTCTTACTCTGCTCACACACAATTTCAGCTCACAATTGTTCATTCTCACACCCTGTTTATACAATGCATTATACTCACATTTCAACTTCTCTACAACACGATAAATTCCTGCACATACACATATACTACCCATGGTTTTTCCCAAGCTTTTAAACATCATTTAAAAACTTCAAAACTGTTAAAATATCATTCCTCCTTATACTACAACATACTTACTACTCACTCAATACATTACTCATTTTTACTACTCAAAAACTGTTACACTACAACACACAAACTAACTCAAGGTAAGAGTATTTACCTTGTCTTGCTAGTTTTTTCTTTCTTTCCTTTCCTTCTCTTCCTTTCCTCTTTCCTTCTTCTCTTGTTCTCGGTTTTTGTTCAAGAAATGGCAATGCTACAGCAAGCCATACATACCCATACTAGTTTAGCACCTTAATCTTAACTAACCCTAGAATTTAGATGTTTTAGGGTTTAGAAAAGAGTATTACCTTCCAATCAATGAATGAAGTTCTTGACTAGCAAGAGAGTAGGATTCCTAGCCCAATGGAGAAGCCAAAATCGGCTGGAGCATGAAGAACAAGGCATTCAAAAACTGAAAATTCTTATAATGCTAATGAGGGCTAGAAACGAAGGATTTTCGAATTTCTTTTACCTCATAATAACAAGGAGGTGAAGGTGCTTCTAATGGTGGACTCCGATCTTCAAATGGCCACCACCCATAAAAATGAAACTTGAGCTTTTAGATTTTTGAAAGGAGGAAAGTGTTCTCCTTTGCAAGGGGATTCCAATGGTACTAATTTTGTAATTTTTGGAGAAGGATTAATGGGTTAGCAAGAGGAGAGAAGGTGGGAGTTGAGTGGGTTCTTTCATTTCTCCATGGCTGTCGCAGGAGAAGAAGAAAATTCAGAGAAGGAGGGAGATGGGTGCGTGAGAGAGAAGTAGGATAGGAGAGAGAGTGAGTTTTGCTTTTACTTATTTTTCTTGTCTTTTAGTAAATAAGAGAGTGTTAGGTGAGTGTGAGAGAGAGAGGGAAAATCGGCCAGCCCATACACACACACAGATTTTTACTTTTTATTTGCAATGTGGACACTTTAACTTTGTTTATTTGCACTCTCACCCCACAACTTCTCAGTTTTGACAGTTTTACTAACCGGAACCCGTTTTCCGGAATTTTCTCGTTTAATTAATTTTAGTGGTCCTCAACCTTTATTAATGTTTATTAATGACTATTTGGTTGACCAAAGTTGTTACGAGTCTATTTGACTCGCTTAAGGTCGCGTTTTCCCGGTTTCCTCGAAAAACGCGCTTTAAGGTTCATTTACGCTTTTAACCCATTTTAAAGGTCCGTTTTCTTCGGGGTTTATTCCCTCATGTTTATTTAAGAGTAATTAAGCCTTAAAAATTATAATTAGCCTAATTATTCACTGTTTTTATTTATGGGGTATTTCAATCTACCCCCCTTAAGGAACTTTGCCCTCAAAGTTGCTCAAGGTTTACGGTTTACTATTTTACTCATTTGGCAAGCCAATTGCCATAATGCATTCTAATACCACCTTACAAGGTGTTCACAGTTCTTACACTACAAATACACAATTCAAATACCATACATCATACTCAATTCAGATACCATATACAATACTCAATTCGAATACCATACACAATACACCATCCAATTCACACATTCCACAATACATTTCACAATACCATTCACATACCATATAGCACAAATGCAATACTCATTACGCACATACCATACACATACCGTACTCATTGTGCTACTTACCGGCTACTACTAGCACTACTTTGTGCCAATAAAATACAATTAGCACTCATGTGCCAACAAAGTACAATTACCATACATACATACTATGCATTGCCAACCCGACGCAATGCAAAAGCAAAAAGGCTCTACCCCCCTTAAAAGCGGTACACCCCGTACCCTCCGTACTATACGGATACTAGACATCTAGTCTACAATTAGATTCGGGTACTTCGCCTTCATGGCGTCCTCTAATTCCCAAGTCGCTTCCTCGACATCGTGGTTAGACCACAAGACCGTCACCATTCGTACAGATTTATGGCGAGTGTCTCTAGTCTTTGTATCAAGGATTCGCAATGGAGTCTCGACATATCTCATCGTCGGCTCTAGGGATAAGTGTTCGGGTTCTAATACATGAGAGGGATCGGCTATGTATTTCTTGAGTTGTGATACATGAAAGACATCATGAACACGTCCCAATTCTTCAGGCAATGCTAGCCTATAAGCTACAGCTCCAATCCTCTCGGTAATGGTATACGGGCCTACAAATTTCGGGCTCAGCTTGCCCTTCTGGCCAAATCAAAAGACGCCCTTCATAGGTGAGACACACAAGAACACTTGGTCACCCACGGCGAACTCAAGGTCGCGTCATCGCACATCCGCATAGGATTTCTGTCTATCTTGGGCTGCTTTCATATTTGCTCGGATTTGTTGTACCTCAGTTTGTACTTGTTCCAGATACTCCGGTCCTATGATGACCGCTTCACTTGACTCATCCCAACACAACGGGGTACGGCAGGGTCTACCATACAAAGCTTGGAATGGCGACATCTTAATCGAAGCATGATAGCTATTGTTATACGAAAACTCGATAAGATGAAGCTTATCAATCCAGCTCCCCTGGAAGTCTAAGGCACATGCCCTAAACATATCCTCTAGTGTCTGGATGGTCCTTTCTGTCTGACCGTCGTCTGTGGATGGAAGGCGGTGCTAAGCTTCAACTCAGTACCAAGCGCTTCCCGTGTTGCTCTCTAGTATCTCGAAAGAAATCTGCTGTCGTGGTCAGATACTATGGTTTTCGGGACTCCATGGTGTCGGATGATCTCCTTGTCGAATAGCTCCGCGAGCTTCGCCACCTTCTAGGTGTCCCTCATCGGTATGAAGCGGGCAACCTTGGTGAGACGATCGACTACTACCCAGATCATGTTGAGTCCTCCCCTAGCAGGTGGGAGTCCAACAACAAAATCCATAGAGATATCGTGGAATTTCCACTCCAGAATGGGCATGGATTACACCATTCCTCCCGGTCTTCGGTGCTCGAACTTCAGTTTCTGGCAAGTGAGACACTTCAGAACATACTCAGTCACGTCGGATTTCATTCCTGACCACCAGAAGTATCTCTTCATATCTGTGTACATTTTAGAGGCTCCCGGATGGACATGCAATGTCGAACAATGTGACTCTCGCAGAATGCGATCCCTTAGCTCAGCATTGCTTCGGGGGACGCATAATCTGCCATTCAATCGGATCAGATCATCTTCATGCAATTTGAAGTCGTACTTTCGGCTCTCGAAGGTACCATCTATGATTTTCTGTCTGATCTCTATGAAGTAAGGGTCGCTCAACTAAGCGTCTCGCACCTCGTCAACCAAGCTAGAAGAAGCGAGTAGCGAATGGAGGGAGTGTGCTCGACGACTTAGGGTGTCAGCTACGACATTTGCCTTCCCTTCTTTATACTGGAGGTTGATGTCGTAATCTGATAGGAACTCCATCCACCTCCTTTGTCTTAAGTTCAGTTCTTTCTAGGTGAATACATACTGCAAACTTTTGTGGTCGGAGTAGATGGTGATGCTTACCCCATAGAGATAGTGTCGCCATATCTTCAAGGCGAAGACAATGGCCCCTAACTCTAGATCGTGTGTCGGGTAATTCTCCTCATGCTTTTTCAGCTGGCGAGAAGCATAGGCTACTACCTTGCCATGCTGCATGAGTACGCATCCTATGCCCTTACCCGATGCATCACAATACACTTCAAATCCCTCTGTGCCCTCTGGAAGTGTGAGAATTGGCGCTGAGGTCAATGAGTCTTTTAGGCTCTGGAAGGATACCTCGCACTCGTTTGTCCATACAAACGGTGCATTTTTCTTCATCAATGACGTCATGGGCTTAGCGACTTTTGAGAAGTCCTTTGCAAACCTCCGGTAATAACCGGCTAAACCAAGAAAGCTCCGGATGTCGGTAACAGTCTTAGGTCTAGGCCATGATCGCACTGCTTCGATTTTGGATGGATCTACTGAAATACCCGCGCTCGAGATGACATGACCGAGGAAAGATACCTGATCTAGCCAAAACTCGCATTTGGAGAACTTCGCATACAGCTGGTTCTCGCGCAGTGTCTCAAGTACTCTTCTCAAGTGGTTTTCATGTTCTTCTGCTGACTTCGAATATACAAGAATGTCATCGATGAATACTACTACTGAAGTGTCCAACTGATCACTGAATAACCGATTCATTAGGTCCATGAATTTGGCTGGTGCGTTGGACAAACCGAATGGCATCACTGTGAACTCGTAGTGGCCATATCTTGTTCGGAATGCTGTTTTCTCAATATCTTGCTCTTTAATAGCAATTTGGTGATATCCGGATCGGAGATCAATCTTAGAAAAGACCGAAGCTCCCTTCAACTGATCAAACAGGTCGTCGATGCGTGGCAATGGATATTTGTTCTTTACAGTGACCGCATTCAATTCGCGGTAGTCGATGCAGAGGCGGAGACTACCGTCCTTCTTCTTAACAAAGAGGACTGGTGCTCCCCAGGGTGATACGCTCGGGCGTATAAACCCTTTGTCGAGTATATCACGTAGTTGCTCTTTAAGCTCTGTCATTTCGGCTGGTGCCATGCGGTATGGTGCCCTAGAAATGGGACCAGTACCAGGTATAAGGTCGATTTCGAACTCTACTGTTCTCTGTGGTGGCATACCAGGTAGCTCCTTCGGAAATACATCTGAGAATTCTGAGACTACTGCTACATCATTACTGAATTTTGGATCTCTCTCCAGATCTTGCACATGGCATAGATACACTTTGTGTCCTTTTCTAAGCTCCCGGTACATTTCCATAGCGAAGATAACTGTAGTTGAAGGCTCTCTCGGCCTCTGGCGGTATGAAACAGTGACCCCAGATGGACTCTTGAGCAGCAATCGGTGCTCGGCGCATAGGATCCGTCCCTTGTGCCGCTCCAACCAGTTCATTCCAATTATCAAGTCGAATCCCAACCCGTTGAATTCGATGAAGGAGATGGGAAACGCTTCGCCTTTGATTTGAATTGTGGTGGTGTGGTAATACTTAGTACACTTTACTCGCTCCTTCGACGGGAGAGTAACCAAGAAATTTGGTAGCTCATCTGCGTCTAGCCCCAACCTTGTAGCGAATGATGGCGATACAAAGGTGTGAGAGGCGCCGGAGTCGAATAGTACTGAGGCTTCGATGTCGTTTACTGGGAATGTTCCCGTTAGAATGGTGCCGCTTTTGCCGGCTTGCTCTTCGGTGAGGATACTCAGGTTACCTTCGGTACCGAGTCCACAACCTATTGATTCATAAGATTATAAGTAACGATGGTGGAACGCAAGTGGAATTTAATAATCAACACTACTTTTACTGAATAACCAACCATCATACATACTGTGTCTCTAATACATGTTACTACTGGATTACATGCTACTACAAGATTAATACTTTCTAAAGGTAAGGTTCAGGCGTCCTGGTTTCATGTGTGTGGCATTGATTATTGCCGGTGGTGCCGTATTCAGCTTGATCTTCTGGATCCCGTGATACAGCAACCTTGATTTTCCACCCATGATTAGGACATCTCCTGATCTCAATACCAATTTCTTTGCGAGGTCCACACGCTTCTGCTCGCTATACAAAAATACGGCGTCATCACCAATGGACCAAGACACTACGGGCGCTCCTTGTTCAAGGGATTCCGTTGTCTCATCCTTGTCTTGGTGTAAGCCAAGTCATCCTTCTTTCTCATAGAAGTTGACGATACATAAATCTGCTTCAAGTGCAGGGATTGGTTCATCTTCATATTGTTGTGCAAGTTCTACAGCTTGAGTGACAAGCGTTTGATATTCCGGGGGTATTGCTGGAGGTGTGGCTCCGTCTCCTGCTCGCGTTGTTTGGTATGTCTTGGTATAAGGGTTCAATCCTTTCCCAAGCACATCATTTTCAGCTTCATTGTTGCTCCACCGGGGAATTCTGGTGTATAAAATCCTCCTGGACCCATTCCTAACTCGTTGCATCGTCGGATGATTGAAACTTTTGCTTCGGATGTCAGGTATCCTTTTAATAAAATCATACCTGGGCGGATGACCTGACACTGTTCGCTGTTAAAGTGGTGAGTGGCGATGTCGGTCTCGTCATGAGGTGAGTTCGAAGGTATTGGGTAACAGATAAGGAATTTCCCTAAGGTGGTAGATTATATTTAGTGTGAGTTCTAGGCTTACTAATTCATTTCATGCTCAATACATGCTTCCATGTTACTTACTCATGCTCAATTTCATACTTCAAGTACTTACGCATTCATGCTCCCATTCATACAATTACTTGACACTTAGACATGCTCTTCAAGGATTAATGGTTACGGTACTTACCTAGGCCGGACTTAGTCCCGGTCCCGTCACGATCGATGATGTGTAAGGCCGGCTGCCTCTGCGGTGCGCCCTTCTGCGGACCTCGGGACCCCTGTCCCTGTGAGGTATGTTGGGCATGAGCATCGCCAGATGCAACCTCCTTGCCCTCACGCTGCTTGTAGCCCTGATAGTTGCCCTTGGGCTTAGAGTTCTCTGGGCATGCATTAGCACGGTGCCCTGGCTTCTGGCAAGTGTAGCAGCGGATCTCCCTTCCTTGGCAATCAGTGTTGGGATGATCCTTATTGCAGTTTCGGTATATGTAGCTGCGGTCATCAGTTTGGTTCTTGCCATGGCCAAATCCAGAACCTATAGCTTCCAAGTTAGCAAGGTTCGGTATACTTACAATACTCCATATACATACTATTTCACAAGTGTACTAATCCGGTTTCGGGTTCTTACCCTTGTAGGGCTGAGACCTCAGTGGCTTCGCTGCCACCGGTGCGGTGTAGGCAATCTGTAACGGTTCAGCTGCCTTGTCCTTCTCAACATGGGCACCGCCGTCTCCAGAGGTGTTCTTCTGGTGGAAATGCTTCCCCTTCTTCTTCTTCCAAGGTTTGGCTTGGTTTTGGTCGTCGGAGGTGTTACCCTTGCTACTTACCTTGCGTTTCAGCGCTTGCTCTTCATCTCTTAGTTGGCAGGTGATCTCAACTCGAAACGTAGCATGGTAACACTCCTGGATTACTTAGGCATTAGGTTACACTTACATACGGGAGTACTAATTCACATTACTCATGGCTTTTAAGGGTTCATCGTTGTTTACCTGGAGGGAGGTAAACCGTGTGAATCCCATGTCATACCGGAGTCGATGGCTCAATCCGCCGTAGAAGCGGTCGACCAAGACTTGGCCGGTATACCCAAGGTCGGGTAGAAGTCTGAGAAGAGAGGTGAAGGTGCGGTAATATTCATCAACCGTCATCTTCTCTGTCATTTTTAGGGCATCGAGCTCAAGCCGTTTCTTGGTGTTGACGTGCTCGGGATAGTA
The DNA here is from genome assembly GCA_023374045.1 of Limonium bicolor. NCBI lineage: Eukaryota > Viridiplantae > Streptophyta > Magnoliopsida > Caryophyllales > Plumbaginaceae > Limonium > Limonium bicolor. The sequence continues at coordinate 489,530,797 of CM041776.1, forward strand.
CTTAGATATGAGGAGAGAGGTGAATGCTTCCCAACCGAATGCAGGGTCGGCTACGTGCTCGGCCTTAATGAGCTTCCACCAGTCCATAGCCGCGTCCTTGAGGTAATACGCAGCTATCCTCACTCGAACTCCAGCGGGAGTCTCAAGTGTCTCGAATGTCGTCTCCATCTCGGAGAGATAGGCCTCGAGCTTGGCGGGGTCGCTCTCGCCTCTAAAATACATTACTTTACATCCTATTATTCACATTACCTAAACCCTTTCCAAATCTATTTTCAAAGTGGTTTAACACTCTCTTTAAACTCTCCAAATACACCTAGTTATTGTCTAGGTCATTACCCCTCCTTACACACACACTAAGTCCTCAATTCCTAGACAAATTTGGGCATAGTCTCCCCTATAATTCTTACTCTGCTCACACACAATTTCAGCTCACAATTGTTCATCTCACACCCTGTTTATACAATGCATTATACTCACATTTCAACTTCTCTACAACACGATAAATTCCTGCACATACACATATACTACCCATGGTTTTTCCCAAGCTTTTAAACATCATTTAAAAACTTCAAAACTATTAAAATATCATTCCTCCTTATACTACAACATACTTACTACTCATTACTCAATACATTACTCATTTTTACTACTCAAAAACTGTTACACTACAACACACAAACTAACTCAAGGTAAGAGTATTTACCTTGTCTTGCTAGTTTTTTCTTTCTTTCCTTTCCTCCTCTTCCTTTCCTCTTTCCTTCTTCTCTTGTTCTCGGTTTTTGTTCAAGAAATGGCAATGCTACAGCAAGCCATACATACCCATACTAGTTTAGCACCTTAATCTTAACTAACCCTAGAATTTAGATTTTTTAGGGTTTAGAAAAGAGTATTACCATCCAACCAATGAATGAAGTTCTTGACTAGCAAGAGAGTAGGATTCCTAGCCCAATGGAGAAGCCAAAATCGGCTGGAGCATGAAGAACAAGGCATTCAAAAACTGAAAATTCTTATAATGCTAATGAGGGCTAGAAACGAAGGATTTTCGAATTTCTTTTACCTCATAATAACAAGGAGGTGAAGGTGCTTCAAATGGTGGACTCCGATCTTCAAATGGCCACCACCCATAAAAACGAAACTTGAGCTTTTAGATTTTTGAAAGGATGAAAGTGTTCTCCTTTGCAAGGGGATTCCAATGGTACTAATTTTGTAATTTTTGGAGAAGGATTAATGGGTTAGCAAGAGGAGAGAAGGTGGGAGTTGAGTGGGTTCTTTCATTTCTCCATGGCTGTCGCAGGAGAAGAAGAAAATTCAGAGAAGGAGGGAGATGGGTGCGTGAGAGAGAGGTAGGATAGGAGAGAGAGTGAGTTTTGTTTTTACTTATTTTTCTTGTCTTTTAGTAAATAAGAGAGTGTTAGGTGAGTGTGAGAGAGAGGGCAAATCGGCCAGCCCATACACACACACAGATTTTTACTTTTTATTTGCAATGTGGACACATTAACTTTGTTTATTTGCACTCTCACCCCACAACTTCTCGGTTTTGACTGTTTTACTAACCGGAACCCGTTTTCCAGAATTTTCTCGTTCAATTAATTTTAGTGGTCATCAACCTTTATTAATGTTTATTAATGACTATTTGGTTGACCAAAGTTGTTACGAGTCTATTTGACTCGCTTAAGGTCGCGTTTTCCCGGTTTCCTCGAAAAACGCGCTTTAAGGTTCGTTTACGCTTTTAACCCATTTTAAAGGTCTATTTTCTTCAGGGTTTGTTCCCTCATGTTTATTTAAGTGTAATTAAGCCTTAAAAATTATAATTAGCCTAATTATTCACTGTTTTTAATTACGGGGTATTTCAAAAAGACTTTAAACTTTTCACATAATGTTTAACCTAGAGATGATCACTCAAAACGGGTGAGATGAGCCAGAGTTGGGCCAAACCTCAAACAATTTTCAGGCCTGTTTGGCCTGCAAACACTGTCCGAAACCCGCTTTCATACTTTTTAGATCATTCTAAGCCCAATTCTGCTTATAGCACTACCAATATCCCGTATGATTTTCAAAATTTCCTATAAATTAAAATAATTTAATTCAATCTATATAGCATAACTAGCTTAACTAATATTTATATCATTTATATTATTTTGTATAAAAATTAAAGTAATTTAAAACCAAACTTGCCGCCTGCCAGAATCTTTTCAGGTCTATTTTTACAGACCCGCTCGAAAATATATTCAAGCCCGAACCCATCATGTTTTTCCTGGGCCCGCTTCAAGATATACTCAAGCCCGAACCCATCACGTTTTTGCAGGCCAGGCTGTCGGGCAGATCATTAACCAGAAAATGAAGCTAGCAAGCAAGAGGGCAAAGATTATCACCGGTTTGTCCATTTGCTCCGAGTGAAACCCCAAAAAACTTTGACAAGTACAAAATCAATCAACTTCTTACTGCTCTTCCACGCTAACGGCAGACAAAATTGAAACCAGGGTACGACCCATACTTGCACTGATGCATAACGACATGACATCTAAATCTTTGAGTTCTCCTTTATCAATCGTTAACAAAATGCAGTCGGCACATCCCAAGATATTCCCTTTATCAATCCCATAACATTCTCATCTCTAGGACACCCATCAAACCTATGTAGACCTGTAAGCTGAAAAGAAAGAGTTGGACTTTTAGCGGACATGACAAAGAATGAATTCTCGAAACTCGGATGGCCAATGGAAGAAGATTTTAACCGTATCAAATAACAAGTTACATCACTTGACTCTAAACAATTGGGATTAGAAACATCATTTATCTATTTATTACTTATATTGGTCAGAAATGATTATAGTTTTACTGATGATCAACCCGAGAAACAAACACCCTCATAGATCATCAAGAACAGCCTTAACTAAGCCTGAAAAAAAAAACAGAGAACTGCTCATCTAAGCTAATGCCAATAAGACGAGATGCCTTCCAACATAAATCATGAGAAACACACACCATGTGGCAAAAAATGACAAAGGCACTACAGCTGTGAATCTCCTTCACAGATATATGCAAACTGCCACTCAAAAGCCCTTCCAGCAGTACTACTTTAGAATATGGACCAATTTATGGTTCCACAAGCCTAGCCAGTTACAAGCATGACTTATAACCCCATTCAACCAGACATAACTTCAGTCTGCATCAAGAAAAGATAAGCCGGATCTAATAATTTTACATGGATCTAGAAACAAGGTCGTATTTGTTTGTTTTGTAGCTTTTGCACTCAATATACAACAAACAGCAACATTCCTCCAAGAAAAAAAATCAATAGAAGACATTTTGATCCACCAGATCTGCATGATCCAAGGCTTAAACATGTTACTAGAATAGACGAGCATGCAACGTTTTGCACACTGAAGATAGATACACCACTATCACAGTGATAAGCACTAAGATCCTTTGGTATGGACATTTTGTATACCGAGCAAGCTATCACTGAAACAAAACCTTGCCATTCACCAGAGAAGCATGTACGAGAACAAATAGGATTGATAAAGCACCGAGAATAGTACACAACACTCACAGGCCACAAGATACAGGGAAGCTGAGTATTCAACATGACAAGAAGCTGTTGCGATAATAGACAAGGTTGAAGGAGGCTACATCAAATTTACATTCATTACAGTACCCAAGGTGTGAAGGGGATGGTGGTCACATAATCATACAACAAACACCTCACCTGTGCTTATAAGTTTACAATCTGATCATCAACAACAAACAAACAGGCAAAACTATCCATCCGAACTTGACTTGCTAGAATACAACGAACCACCAAAACCAGACCTTCAGTTTCAAATAGAGAAAAGAAATTTACCTAAACAAATAACAACAAGACACATCTGATCTGACTTTTTCTATGTACCCTTGCGCCTCACATGATGAAGAATATTCGGTACCCCTTCAAACAGATCTGCCAAGTAACCTTCCAAATCCTCAGCACTGTACTTAATATACTTCCCAGCATGCTTCCCGCCCTCTATTTGGCTCCCAAACCTCCCCAAGAAGGCACGGTACGCAGGTATAACCTTCTCAGATATTGATATCCGAAGCTCAGTTCTGAGTTGAGGATCAGTGACCTTCCAAGCAGTTTGGGTCCTGTAAACTTCTTCAAAACTGATGTTGAAGTTCTTAAACCTCTCCTTCAAAAGAAGTTTAAACGTACTGCTTGAGCTACTGCCACTGAGGCCTTCATCTCTTAGATGGGCCAGCACTTTGGTCCATGAAGCTCTGAGATAATTCATGGCATATTTTCGGACAAGTCCCCGTCTTCTCCTCACCCAATCATCACCCAAGAGCTTGGCGAGTTCAGAATCCTTCACTTTCTGCAGTATATAGAGCTTGTTGTTCATCAAGAAGATACACTGCATAGCACCATCTTCGTAAAGCTTAGCCTTCTCGTCAAGATTTAATTCTAAACAAGTTATCAATGACAGCAATCTTTGTCCGAGTGGAGACATCTCCTTTGGGTTATCATCACCTCCACTGGCGGTTCTTGGCAGATGTTCCTCCTCTTTCTCACCTTTATCCTCATCAGATTGCAAGAGCATGTTTAAGGACTCACTATAATCAACCAGAAGCTTAACATAATTCATCACATACCGTGCCAAAGGATGAATATCACCCCCATGGATTCGCTTCTTTGAGGCTTCACCCTTGACTGCCCTCTCAAACTCAGAAAAAGTCGCCTTTGAAGCCTCACCTAGTCCTTTCAGAACTCCCTCAGCTTCGCTGTTAACAGAGCCACCGCAAGATGATTCGGCGAAGAAGCCCTGGAGCAGGGGAAGAGAACTTGCCAGGGCATCATACATGTCTAGTATACGAAATAGCTTCTCGGAAGACCACTTACCAATGGCCACAGCCTCCCCGAAATTCATTAATTGCAAAACACACCCTTTTGAGGTCTCCACAAAGCAGATTTCCTTGATAGTCTCAAACCCATCAAAGATCTGCTCGCAAAGTCGCTTCTCGGCGTCAAGAAGAACCTTAACCACAATCTTCAGAGCTTGGACCCACTTCTTCATCATCTCATCCAAATCTCTCCACTCCATCCTCTGTACATCCTCGATGCTCAGTTTCTCCACACCAAGCACACCCAGAAACTCATCGAAAATAACCCTTCTCAGACAGCTGTAAGCCTGACAACACTCTTTCTCATACCCAGCTCTAATCATCCTCTCAGCAATATCCCTCAATTCCGTGACAACAGCAGGGTTAATCAAATCCAAATTAACATCACCCATCACACTCCCTCCTCTCTCATGAAAACATCTCTTAGCACTATCGGGATCATCAACTTCCACTAATTTATCCAGATCGTCAATAATCCCACCTCCTTCCTCTTTCTCAAGCTCAGCAGCTATGAAAGAGAGAGAAACCCTATGCATCGAGCCATGGAGCTTCTCAACATCCAACGGAACAGTATTCCTCTCCATAACGCTACGGAACTCATCTTCCAGCTTCGTCATAGCCATCTGAACAGCACACTCAGCGCGATCCATCGCGTCTTCATTCTCTTGAAACTTGAGATCCTCCATTAAAACTAGCAACTCGTCGATTGCGGCCAAGTACTCGCACGACTCATCAGGTGAGTCCTCCCATGGTAGGGAGTTGGCTGAGCCGGACTCACGGTGGAGGATTACACACTCTGCCGCGTCGAAGCGGGTGAGCTCCCGATCGAGCTCGAGTTGACCCAATTCGCTGAGACCACCGCCGCGGCCGGCCATGAGGTCGGAGATGTTAGAGAGGCGGTTATCGTAGCTGGAGAGGATTAATAGCATGTCGTCCGTGACATCTTGGGTTGTCCGAAGGCTATTGACGATGTGTTGGGCTGTTGCTAAGAGCCTGTCGTCTCCTTCTACCGTCGTCGTCGCCATACGTTTGTAGAGTTCAATTAGTTTTCTAGGGTTTGAAGTAGGGAGTAATTAACTAGTACTAATAACTTGAGCGGCGAGAGGCAGGTAGTGGTGGTAAGTGGGGAATTGATGCCGGAGAAATAAACAAAGATAGAAGGGAGAGATGAATAGGGACGGAATAGACAGAGACGAAAAACGACAAAGATGACGACGATTACTACAAGAAGAAGTTGAAGGAGGAAGAGGGGTAGGGGCTAGATTAGAGGAAGTAAGAAAGGAAGAAAAGGAGTTGGCGGGTCTGAGGCGGGTAACCAATGGGCCACTTGTATTTTCATTTTTTTTTAATCAGAATATTTTCAGTTTATTTTGTAGTTCTTCTACATGGCTAATAATCTAACTGATGTGATGTCAGCGAAAGTTAGAAAAAATAGAGGAGAAAAATAGTTAATATGACAATTGATATATGTAACATACAGAGACAATAAACTAGTTGATCAAATAAACCCGGTGCAAAAGTATAGGGCTTATTTCTTTTTTTTTTTAAACCAGTTGTTTACTTTATTTCTTTTCTGCTTTTCATGTGAATTTCTATCCCCTGTTTTTTTAAAAGCAATTTTGTGTCTTTTTTTTTATTTAACCAATATTTCAATTTTGTGTCGAGATCTGGTAATCAGATGGCCTTGGGTTCAAGTGGGGGGCCAATTGGATGTATATATACTCTTCGGTTTTGGAGGGTACTTCTTTTCTCTTTCTTCTCAATTGTTTTTACTCTCCAATTACTTATCTATTATCTGTTTCATGATGATAGACAGATTACGACACGAAAGGGACTACCCAATTAAATACAGAATTGAACAAAAGTGAGTTTTCATTTGACAAGGTGAATGAAGAAATGTTCGCAAATGTGCATAATGATGTAGGTTGGGGACACCTTTTCTTCTGCATCCATGTTTATGTGATGGATATAGTTGAGTGTTTGATATTTTAGTGTTTCATCCTACTTTTAAAAAAGGTAGTATCTTGGTTGTTTTTGTTGGGTCTCTTCTTTAATTATCGACTCTTAAATTTTGTTCTACTCATCATCTTCTTCTTGAGTCTTTATGTTATTTCTACTTATGTGGGTGTCACCTGAAGTTAAAAATAAAAAGTTCAAAGTATTTCACATTTTAAGAATTATTTTATACAATTTCTCCTCTTGGAAACCCATGAGATGCTATCCATAAACAGGTCCATCAAAGTGGATGTTTCCCTATAGTTAAACTGAATCGGTGAAAGTTTGTTGAAAGTTTGCTTATATATAGGGCATATTGTGAATTACGAAAGAAAACAGGGGTATCTCGTGAATTTTCCCTAAATTTATTCCCCCCCCCCCCCCCCCTCTTATTTTTGGCAATAGTGTGCATATTAGGTTTATTTGGTGGGTTGACTTGAAATTATGTCAAATAAAATTTGGAATATCTACTTAACTAGGAAATTCATTATCCATGATCCCCACATCCCTTAGTATTGTTTTGGGGCTACAAGAAGCCTTCATTAATGCCTATAACTTTATGATCCTCGATTGTGGTGAACAAGTTCCTTCTTTTAGTTGCCCTTGTTGTTCTGGATCCATTTGGGTCATTCATGTTCTTATAAGAATGAGGTGGCATGGCTATGGCTATGGTGGTGTTGCTAGAGACCACAAGGGCCATCAAATGGATGAGTTCCCATTCATTTACACAAAGTACTCCAAAAGCAAGAAAACTGTTTATTAGGTGATTAAAAGGGATTCAATTGGTTAGACACAATTTGTAACACCCCCCATTTTCAAATTACTAAAACACCTTATTAACTATTTGACCAATGCAGCGAAATTTTCAAACATTGGGTGTTACCAAAACATTCCACCACCAATGCTAAGACTAACCACACCATTAACAACCTACCATTTCAAGGAAGACTATATATACCAATCAGGAATCCCCACCCTTGGTCGATCTGTAATTAAAATCACAGCAAAAGTAGCCACACATGGGCTGGTGTATAAGTATACACCAAATAAAAAAAACAAAAATTGAACATAGGGAGTTACATACTCTCATAGGCCATGATTCCAACATCATTAAATCTACAACATTAATCCAAGAGCGATAAGGGAATTACATCTTATGAAAAATTTTAAACAAAAGTTCAACCAAAACTCCAAGTTTAAAATTTCTTTTAGACGCATGACTTTCTCCTTTGTCTTCAAGTGCCTATAGTCATTTGCACACAAAAAATAAAAGGCACTACAACAAAATGTCAAATAAATGAGTCAACACTAACCTACACCATAAAAGGGCGTTTTGAAAATTTTTGTCGTGATTAAAGCCAATCTTAATGTCATAAATTGTACTTGATTCAGTACAATGCACCGTGTATGTAAATATATACACAAGTCCACAAGTTCCCCTCTTGTGAGATTCATCTTTCCAAGTAAGGCTCGTTTTATCAATTTATACATTAAACATTCACCCATAATTAGTCTAATTCATTATATATTCTCAATCTCATATCCAGCTCAACATCACATAGTGTAGTATATGAAATTTCCAGTCATGGACAAATCCTCTCATTTTCCACTCATTGCAACTCATCAACAATGGTGGTCATAAATCACATAGAGATTTCCCAAGATGATAAGCACAATTCCATACCACTTCACATTCAAGAAGGTCAATATAGACAACAATCATACACCAAAGGATATAGGAGAGATCAACTCTCACTATTCAATTCCACTATACATCTTTTCACCAGGAGCTTGAGGTCAAATCAAGTAGATTAGTAAATGCTAGAGCTTAACCGGACCTCAAGGGTAATTGATACGTTAAACCATCACGGTCATATCAAGTAAAGTCTTAGATATACACAATACTGACACACCTCACTCTAGACCCTTAAGGGTACTAGAACTTAACTGAACCTTGAGGGTAACCAATGTATGTGATTATTAAGGTTGTATCAAAATTTTCTCATTCTACAAGAGTTTTACCAGACTCCAAAGCATAACTAGCACGTTAAGCCAGTAAGGTCATAGTTTATTCACATCTAAATTGTATTCTAAGGATAAAAAAATCTCAAATCATTCATATTATAAAGGTTATAAAGATCATAACTCATTCAACTTCTCCATATTCCAAATATCATAATGATCACAATTGTAATACCGTCATCCGACATCAAGATATGAGTAGTAATGTGTACGGTTTATAAGGATACATTTGGGTTAACTACAACAACAAGGTCTTCCACTTTTAGGCCTAAGTGATGACAATGGGCTTAAGGTGGCTAGTTTTCAAGCCCGAATAGTTTGAAAACTAGGTAGTTGGAAAGTTGCTCATATGGGATGTTACAAATAGTATTAGAGCGAACTCGGGACCGTGTCATGATGGGCTACCCGACATCTACCGTGGAGGTCCATGGGACTTGAATGTTAGGTTTGCGACGAGGACATCACATTCTTTGAGTTGGGGAGTATGTAATACCCTCTGTCCCACATCAAGATATGAATAGTAATGTGTGTGGGTTTTAAAGATAATTATGGGTTGACTACAACAACAAGGCATTCCACTTTTAGACCAAAGTGAGGACAAAAGGCTTAAGGTGGCTAGTTTTTCAAGCCCGAACGACTTAAGAGCTAAGTTGTTGAATTGTTGCCCATATGGGATGTTGTAACAACTCTTTCATATTCTTTCCATATTATAAAATATCAAAGATCATAACTCAAAAATTTCCCAGACTCACACTGAGATCATCAAGATCTTAATCATTTACATTCAAGTCCCTGTACAAAAATCTTCTAGATGTTCCCATTCAGTTCAATATACATACTTTCATCAAGGGCTCGAGGTCTAATCAAGTAGAGTGAATGCTATAGCTTAACCGGACCTCAAGGGTAATCGATGTATTGAATCATCACGATCATATCAAGTGAAGTTCTAGATATACACAATACTGATACACTTCAATCTAGACCCTTAAGAGTACTAGAATTTAACTGGACCTAGAGGGTAATCGATGCATGTGACCATCAAGATTGTATAGAATTTCTCTCATTTTAGACCCTCAAAGTACAAGAGTTTAACCAAACACCAAAGTGCAACTAGTGAATTGAACCGACAAGGTCATAGTTTACTCACATCTAAATGATATTCCAAGGATCATCATGATCACAATCATTCATATTCTAAAAGTCAGAAAGATAGCACACTCAGAAAGATTCAATCCAGATTTCACAATCGATTATTATCGAGCAGATTCTAAAAGTCTTAAAGATCGAAACTCATACATTTCCTAAACTCATATGTTATGACCATCAATACATCATCATTTACTGTAACACCCCTACCGGTAATCACACAATTATCTCCTAACCCGTATCTATTGCCAATACACAAGCAGCGGAATTCCAATACAACCGGGGGTGATACAATGCCGTTAGTCACCCACGTGGCTAACAAGGCCAATCCAAACTCAAATACAACAAACAAATTACAGTATCGATCTGATGTCGAACATACCGAGTATACTATCCAACAATGCATTCCAATTCCTTAACAAATCTCAATTCTAATACCAACCTCCAATCCATATTATATAATTACAACATCCATTCATTACTATACCGAGTTTCTACAATCATCAAATTGACGGTAACAATTCGGCTTACAAGTCAACATTTCAAATAATTACAACCATCACTAATCACTACCCATGCTTACATAGCAATCACATCCTACTCTCGAACGGTGATCGGCTTCGTTGTACCTGGAAACTAAAAACGGTGCCCCTAGGGGCTCAGCAAAATTGTTGCATATGAAATTCGCATACCCTTTGTACTAGCGAGGGTATGCCGACTATTTGGTCGAGAGCATGCGATTCATTTTATTTCAATCAACATGCATACAACATACATTATATATGTACATTGACACAAATACTCCACATTCAATCAAGGAATACAATCACACTAACACAATGAGTTTGTTAGTTAGTATTACTTAATCTTAGGCCTTGAGGGTTTCTACCTCACTATGCCTTAGTCATTTTTCTTACTTTCAATCTCACCCAAGGTCTACAATACTCAATCTCAAGCTCAATTCTCAATTACCAAATCAACTCTCAACTCTCTCTCAAGTTACAACTCAATACTCAATGCTCAAATTCTCAAGTCAATTCTCAAACCAATACTCAATACTCAAAGGCATCTTTTAAGTCTTTGCCACGACCTCCGGGCAGGGTCATACACAAGACCCACCACCGGGCTTACAAATACAAAAGGGCTATACAATTAGCTCCACAAATTCTCATATGTCCAGTTCTCTACCGGACTACTCAAATTCTCAAAACTCCAATCTCGGAGTCATTTCACAATCTCAAGGATCAGCCTAGAGGTATCTCTCGCGATAACATCTATTAGCTTAGGGAATTCTCAATGTCTAGTATTCTAAGATTTAGGGCTTTACCCAACCTATCGAATACTCTCACGTTTGGGACATTGTCCATTTTAGTCGGTTCCTCTCATTGGGGTTCGACTATCTTTCTAAGGGGTTTCGTGATCCCTTACCATACTTTATTTCTCTCAAGGTTCAAGTTTGAACACTCATCAATCCTCTAAATAGAGGTTACTTAATACTTCCACCATTATTAGTTTTGTGGATTAAGTCAATTCGGTTCTCTAACCGTTATCGGGAGTTTACTAATTCCCGTTCAGTTCTCTCACGTTCTAGTTAGTTCATAGTTTGTGTATCGTTTCTTGGTTAGATAGTTTTAGTGGGTTTCCCCGTTTTCGTTAATTCACAACTTGACTCTTTCTTTGAGTCTCTAATCAAACAAGACTCAACTATGAGTCGAACTACAATACACAGTCGCATGCAAGCAACTCATCGCAATTCACCCATTTCATGAATTATACAAACTTTAGTTCAAAATACAATCCAACAACAACAATGCAATTCAAGCACTACAAGGTGCAAACAATCCGATTCGTGCATTTATCTTGTTAGGTGATCACACAATCAAACAAGCACACAAATCAGAGTAACCAAGTTAGGATACAAGACATGAGAAAATCATACCTTTCACCGGGGTTAACTTTACCGGGTGTTCTCACATTCCTCGGTTCACACTTGTTCCTCGAGTCTTACTCTTGAACCACTTATTACATATCAAATGGTTCTATTAATATTAAGGCGTTACGGTAGGTACATAATTGCTACTCCCGTACTTACCCCGTTATCCCGTTATTTCGGTTTAACTTAGTGTGCTTAGTTCCTCAACTTACTCAATCACTTCTCAAACTTGTTTACACTTCTTAGGACCTTTAAAGGTCACCAAACAACTCCTAAACATCATCTAAAACCAATACCATTCAAACCCCAACATTTAAACCCTTAAAAACACTTACGGTTGAATTCTGGGGGTGGTCCGGGACTTGGTCTGGACCCAAAGTCCCGGACCAATGCAGAAACTCACTCTCGGCCTATTTTTACTAGTGGTCCGGGACTTGGTCCTGGACCTAGGTCCCGGACCAATGTCAATTTTCAGTCTCGGCTTGTTTTCTGATGCGGTCCGGGACTTTGTTCCTATCCTAAGTCCCGGACCCTGCTAAAAACTACTAATAAGGTATATTTTCAGCCCCAAATCCACCCTTAATCCACACTCAAACTTTCCCTAATCTTTCCACAAGTTTTCTACTTAATTAATCACCCTAAAACATGCTCCAAACCTCTCCGAATCATTGATTTAATCCACCACCCAAATCTTGCTCAAATTCATCAAATTCAATTTTCACATTCTTGTATTTTGCACACTTGTGCATTTCTACTTCCTTTTGATGGTTCTTACCTCCTACCAAACTTACCAAATCACTTAATGACCATTCCCAATCATTCCTAGACAATGCATCTCTAAAGCTCAAGTCCATCTCTCATTTTCCTAAGTCTTGCACACTAACTCATTTCTAGAATTTATAAGTTACCAAACCTCATTATGCTACATATTTTTATCTCCCTCTTTCTAGTTCTCCAAATATCATTTCAAGGTTATTACTCAACTCTAAACAACCCAACTAAACACCTAAGTTCTCCCACTTACCAAGTCACCTAAAAGCACTTATTTTCTACCGAAATTTCATCATAACTTCCCCATAAATCTAACATATCCCAAACCATCAACTCTCATCAATTTGCACTTAAATCAGTCCTAAACTAACCACACCCTTTTAAGGGTCCTACTAGCACAAAATTACTACACCAAACTCATCCAACAACAATATAAACACAAGCCTCAAATCATTTGGCTCCAAGGCCCTCAATTCACAATTAACTTCACAAATTCCTCCTAATCCCAACCAAACACATTTCTAGCATTATTTTGGTTCGTAAAATTTATTATCCCATCCTAAATTCTATAAACAACAAGTATAGTCATTAAGGTAGTTTCTTACCTTAAATTCTTATGAGCTCTCATTTCAAGTCTTCTCCTCTCCTCTTCCTCAATTTTGGTCAAGTGGGAATGGAGTTGCCAAACTCCATCCCAACACCCAAGAAACACAAAATTTAACATAATTAAAATCTTAAACCTTGGAATACACTAATTCAATGGAAGGCTTAGAACATCATGAGTTAGGGTTTACCTTTGGAGCTTTTAAGAGGGGTTTTACCCCTTGAGTCAAGAAGAGGATTACTCCACCATTGTAGGGTTGAAACAAGGCTCCAAAACAAGAAGAAAACAAGGCATGAGAATGGGCAAAAATCAGCAAACACAAGAGGAGGAAAAACGACTTTTTCATGAATCTTTTTACCTTAGGAGAGAGAGGAGACTCCAAGCTACAAGATGGTGCCATGTTCTCTTCAAATGGGATATACCCATGGAGATGAAGTTCATCCCTTTGGGATTTTGAAAAGAGAGGAAGATAGATAATGATGAGAGGAAGAAGAATATGTGGTTATGTTTGTGTTTTGAGCTTTAATGAAGCTTGGGCATGAGGTTGAATGTGGAGTAGCCATGGAAGCCCTTAAAAAACGTCAAACCAGCAGAGAGGAAAGGGGGATCCGGCTGGAGGAAGGAGAAAAGGAAGAAAGAGAGGAAAGAGAGAAATGAGGGAGGAGAGAGAAGAAAAGTTACTTATGTAACTTTTCCTCTTTTTGTTGTTTCCTTCTTCTTTATGTAATTAGCTAGCTAGTGTTGTGAGAGGGCTGATTACTCTTTAAAAATCGGCCCCATATATGTACATGAGCTGGAGCATTTTTTTCGTCTTTTACAGAAAACGCTCGTTAATTTACCCGGTTTGAGCACTATTCACTAACCGGGCCCGTTTTTCAGAATTTTCTCATTTCTTTAATTTTAATGGTTATTAAGCTCCCATTAATGTTTAATTATATTTATTTGATGAAATATAATATTTAAGGGTTCATTTGACCACTTAAAGTCACGTTTTCGGGTTTTCTTGAAAAACGTGCGCTAAAGCTTTATTAGTGTTTAATTCGTTTTATGGATCCGTTTTCTTCGGTAATTGTTCCCATATATTATTTAGGCCTTATTAAGCCTTTAAAATCCATCCAATACCCTTTTCAAGGTTGTATTCCTCCTAGGGTCACTTAATGCTCAATTTAGCGTTTTTCGCTTTTTAAGCGTTTTTCTTGTTTCTTTTGGATTTATTCTTTTTACCAAAATTCATTAGGCACTAATAGGCCCTAAATATTGTATTAGAGTAATTTAATCACCCTAATTAAGTTTAGGGTATTTCAACCTACCCCCCTTAAAGAACTTTGCCCACAAAGTTAGTGAGTCTAAGATTGTTAGTCACCCAAGTACTCAATACGAAGGTTATAATGTCTCTATAACCTATCAGACTCCAAAAGCCTAACTCAATGCATACCACAGATCCAAACAACATGTCAAGCATGCATAGCAACCAAAAATATCATTGTCCAATCTCTCAATGGGGGTCCATCCGTAGATAATTAGGCACTAAGTCCTCCCCCATATCGAGTGATCCCTCAGGTACCGGTCATGTTTGAACACTTACGCTTTCTGGTTCACGACCGTCATGACATTAAGCACTTACTCTTTCTGGCTTTACAGTCCTTTGGTTCTGATCAAATTCATTTGCACCTCTAGAGAATCCTCAAGCTCCAAAGTGGGTACTCTTCCCTGATCGGACTACTCATATCCGGTGGCCGTTGGACAAATACAAAACACACACTACAAACGTCCTACCGGTCACTTAGTACCGTTGCTCGTCTGTTGTAATGGTTTCAAAACTATTCATCACTTTCACCGACTGACAACTAGCTTCACCTCCATGGTTTTGACCCGATACCGGTGCCTAGCCATGAAGGATCCACTAGCACCCGTGGGAGCGGTTTCAAAACCGATCCTCATTCTCAAGTTTGAAGAAAATCATTTGTGCCATAACCAGTTTGGAAATTCATTTTGAAAACTCAATACATCTCCAAGTTCCAATTTATGTTAGTTTCACCTATTACTAGTGTGATTACTTGTGGCCACTTATAAGGAGCTTCAAGAGTCATTTAACCCCAATGTGATCAGCTTTGGTGTTGAACTATCCATCCACCCCACTTTGGTGTTCGGTTTCCCTTGATCACTAGCAAACCAAGTTCCACCTCCCACCCCAATTCACCCAATCAAATAGTCAATCATTAACTTCATTTTCTATCTTCTTAATCTTTCTAGTCATAATCACCCATCAATACATTTACCAATTTCTAACATTCTTTACTCATTTACTAATCATCTTATCAATTACTACTCAATTTATCCCAAAATACTAACCTAAGAAATTCAAAGTTAATCTCCAATTAGTTTTTCTGAAACACCCCTAATAATTAAAACGCATGAAATCATGAATACGTGTGGTATGTTTAATTAACCAGTCACGGTAAGATAAAATTGTACTACAACTTATACCCTGAGATATCAAGGGACATACATATACCCGTGAATGAAATAACAAGTTATAGTATAACACAAGCTTGGGTACTCATCGGTTTGACTTTATCAAAACGATTGAGCAAATTAAATTATACCATGTTAGGATATTACATTGTTTATGTAGTGGACCGTGGGATATAATACACGGAGAGTCATCCCGACACTTAACAATTTTACTAAATAATATACTTTACGGGTTATAAGGTACGAACCATGTTATAGGATAAAAACAAGTACAAGTGACATTTTTTTTCATCCATAGGCTTGTACTCACCGATTTATATTCCAAGGTATAGGTAATAAATTAACTACCTATGTACTACTAAATTCCTTTATAAAGCTAGCAGCCCCACTCTAGTGACATCTGTGAGTGTTGCAATTCCACTAACCCACGGTCACTTAATCACGCATTGAATATTACCCAAAGTACTGAACCGATTTTGAATACCAAAATCTCTGTAGCCTTTCTATTCTTCCATGCAACTGCTGTGCCAGATGAACAAACCCACTCGACTTATTCCAGAGAACCATTTCCAAGTTCCCGTAACTTCTGAGCCTGGCAAGTTTCCCTTCACCCAATGCGCTCCCGATTCCCTTGCTGTTCTGGGTTGAAGATGCATGGCTAAATCCCTTCACATCTCCCTCGTAACTCAAGCCGTAATGCTCCTTGCATGCCCGAAAAAAAAACCTTTAGCCTCTGACTCCCTTTCCTCCAAATCGATCAAGCATGCAACCCTCTGGAATACCCATACATATGTGTCGAGAACCCCCAAGGAAAACCACACCAACCTTCTGAAATTCTGGCCCAAGGTAAACGCTCCTGGCTGTTGTTTTGCTTCGCGGTTCTGGCACTTGCTCAGTGATGTCCGACCCCTGCCTAATCCCCCTAACCTTCTGCTTTTGCTAAGCGTGAACCATGCATGCAATTCTCCGGTGGTACTACTGGAAAATCCCAGGGAGGAAGACACCTCCAAGATCCTGAAGGTAAGGGCAACAAGCGAAATTTGTATCAACCTTCTCCCTCCCTCTGTTCTTGTCCGAAAAAAAAATGCTAGCATCTGACTCCTCCTTTCACTACTCAGTGCGCATGCATGAGCACCTTGGGAAAATATCCACCGGTTTACACCAAACTCCGCAAGAACACTAGCCCAAGTCCGATTGGAAAGCATCCCAAGGTAAGATCTTAAACCGTTTCTGCCATCTTCTGGTTTTCTCCTGTTTTACCATCCACGATCTCACACCTTACTTGGTACTAATGTAATCAGTAGACTCACAACTTTCCTTGTGTTTTGGTGGCTACGAAGCCAAGGTTCTGAATCAAAAATCGCAGCCCAACTGAAAGCATACCCAGAGAAAAGTTAATCCCTAAACCAAGGTAAATTCAGCCGAGGTTGTCTGAGTACTAAACATCGATTTAGCCTGAAAATATATATCCATATATATGCACATTTCTTCACAGAAAACTGACCCTTGATCCCTTCCTAACTAGGACCGAAAGTTGTTTCAAGGGAGACTAAGGAAATCGGCAAAGAAATCCAGTTGAAAATCCCTAAGGTTGTTGACTAAACTCATGGTCATTATCTGATTGAGAATCTGTCGTATCATGTCACCTTTGGGTCTGAAAACTTCTGATAAAATTGTCATCTGTGTGTCCGAATGATTCTGAATAAAAAGGGGTTAATTAAGTGCTAGGAAGAGCTGGTGGTTATACCTTGATGATTGGCAAGATAGAGTGAGGAACTAAGAAGCTAAAAACATGTTCAAGAATTACTGAAAACCAAGTGAGAGTTTCTGTTAGTAATGAACTGGTAACTACCGAAATAAAAATCTGGTTATAATCTGCTTTGGTGAGACAGCAGAGAAGCTAATGTACTTGAACTGAAACTGTGTGTTTTCCTGTTGTCTATCATGTATCGTACTCACCTAGGGTAAGAGTTAGGCTCTGATGCATTGGGAAATTAATATGCCAATGACTTCAGTGGTAACCAATCAGTTAATTGGTGCAACACAATCCTGTATACTTCAGTTAACAACAAATCAGTGCAGAAACGAGTAAAAAAATTCTGCAACTCTCCTCCTCTGTAAAACCGAATTCAGAAACCTGTTAAAGGTTGTATTGGTTCAGTAATAAACTTAGAAGCTTACTAATACTCTAGACAGATTGTTAATAAACTGGGAATGCTAGAAAAGATAATTAACTTGTTTAAAGAGAGGTTACCAACCAAAGTGAGCAGGATTAGTTTTCAGTTTCTATAAATTCTCGTTTCAGTATAAGCAATGTTCAGTGGTATTAACAATGTTGTTTTAGGATTTGTTTGGAATTAAATTCTAATAAAACACCTGACTACAGGAGTGAGTAAGGTGGGCATATACACTTGGAAGATTATAATTTAGTTGAACACACTGAAAGAAGAAAAAAGAAGAAACATACAGACTTTGCATTTCAGATTTCCGTTTCTTTTCTTTTTCCTGAAATCGTGAGTTCTGTATAACTAAGTTAAGAGGATTTACAAGGGTTGCATTGAGTGGTTAGTGAACCTGAAACTCACCTAAATGCACTCAGGTAGGGTATGAACACCTTAGGGGAAAATTAGAAGTCGGTTAATTTATATAAGAAAAGAGAGGAAGCAGTGATGCACAGAACCGGTATTTATGAAACTCTTGTCTCTGTATATTTTAGGGTCTGTAAGATTGATGAGTACTTTGGGGTTTAGTTTGAGGTGAAGATTAAATCAAACACTTAACTAAGAAGTAAAATAATGTAGGGTAGTAATAAGTTGGATTATTGACAAAGAAAAGAGGTATAAGAGGAAACATCAGTTTCATGTCTTGGCTTTGACAGTTTTAGCTCAGCTCTGTATGGCCTTACTGCAACAGATTCGTGAGGGGGTAAATTGAGTGGTTACTGAACCTGGAACATACCTGACACACGTAGTTGAAGTTATAAACACCTTGGGGATTAAATTCAGAGTTAATTCAATCAATTAACAGCAAGGATCAGGAATGGGGCAAGTAGATTCTGTCGCAGTTTTTTTTTATATAACAGAAGCTTTGATGTAACTGAAATATAAGGGGTATGTGAGTACTGTGTGGGCTTGCTAAATAGCTTAAAGTCTAACTGACACACTCTAGGGAGATTACAAACAACTTGAGTAGAATAGAGAGTGAAGTAATCAGAGAAGGGGGAGGAATGAAGAGGAGAACTGCACAGATTTTTTTTTCAACTTTTTCTTTCCGAAAAGAATGGCTTCTGTGGACTGATTTTCAAAGAAATACTAGGAGTGATAGGGTGGCTTAAGAAAAGGAACTCAGAACAGTTTTAAAGAGGTGAATGAAGTGGTATATGCATTTAGGGAAGGTAGGAGTCAGTCAACAGAACAAAAAAAAAGGCTAGAAACGGGAGTTTTAATCCTGCACTTTATATTCTCCTCACAATCTGTTTTTAGAAGTAACAGCAAGGTTGCATAGGCTTAATGATCAACTTAAACACATTCTACATATTAGACTAAGTGCAAATAAACCTGGGATGTTACAGAAACCAGGTAACTGATTAAAAATAGGAGGAAGAAGAAGTAGAGTGCAGAAACTTAGTCCAGTTTCTGCAGTCCCTTTTCGGTTCTGTATAAAGGAGTTTCATGAGTGTTAACAGCAGTTTCCTGTTGCTGTTTGTTTCAGTTAGTATTTGAGTGCCTCAGTAGTTTGTCTGCTTGCCTTAGATCTGTTTTGAAGATTTAAAATCATACCAAGACGTTTAACTAAGTAGTTAGACAATAGAGGGGAAGTTGAAAACCAGGACTATGAACCTACAGAAAACAACAAAGAGAGGTCATCAGGTGCGAGTTTCCAATTCTGAAATTTTGTGTGTTTTCTGTTTACAAACTGCACAGAGGGTTTAAGAGTGTTGAATTAGTTAATAAAGAAACCAAATCGTATCCAATACAATTAGCTAAGTTGGTACAACACTTGGGAGAGTTAGACATCAGTTTGGTGCAATAAAAGCGACGTTGGATAAAAGTATACACAGGAATTGTGTGCAGATTCTGTAACTTGTAGCCTCTGTATAAACCAGTTTCAGAGGTGTTTAAAAGGGTTGTATTGTTTTGACAAGGGGTTTAAAACTTGCTAACATACTTAGGTAGAGAGGGGAAAACCACTTGGGGAAAATTAAAGGCCAGTTTTAGTAACCTAAACATGGAGTTGAATGGAGTTATATACAGGTTTGGTATTTTCGGTTTCTGTAATGTTGGTTGCTGTGTAAATAAGTTTCAAGAGGTTTGTAAAGGTTTTAGTGGTATAAAGATGAGCCTAAAACCTTGTTAAGACACCTAATTAAGTTTCCACGCATTTTGGAGAGGTTAACAATAAGCTCGACAATGGAAAAGAAAGGCTAGGAGAAGAGTGGTACGAATTAGGAGCTGTCGGTTGTTATGTAGGTCCGGTAAAAGTAAATTATAGCATGGGTAGAGGAATTATAATAGCTCATAATAGACCTCAAATGATGCTAAGGTATTAGACTACGTTGATATAAATTCTAGGGAGGTTAGTAGTGAATTATAACAAGTTAAATGAGTGAATGCGTGGGGTTGTAAAACCTGGAAAATTATGGGTAAGTACTTGTGTGAACATTGAAGATTATGTAAACAAAAGGAGATAATGAATTTGTGATCGTTAATGCACGACCACATTAAGCTAATACGCTCACGTTACGAATTCAGGGACTTAGCGAGCGGTTGTGCGGGAGAAATCTAGAACAGGGGAGATAACCTCTACAGTATTAAGGTATGGACATGTGTGGTTCGTATGTTGCCGTGTTACACGGCTTGTGTGCTGTGTGCTCTGTGTGAAAAGACTAAGATTAAAGCATGAAAATGGATTGTTTGTTTATCTTGCTTATTCGCTTGCGGTGTGTTTGTGTGAATTATGATAACGGGTTGCTCATTTAAATTGCGGTATTGTTTGCTCTATACCTGTTATACCTTACTTGCGTGCACACAGTAACTTAGTCACTCCCCGTTTATGTAAACTACGGGACGGAACTTAACGAATAATACAAACGAATAAGGGAACTACTTATATAAAGGAAAACTCCTCTCTAACCATGGAGGACTCTCAAGGACGCCCACTATGGTGTCAAACTATTTACGATAAGTGAATGCCCTATTGAGGACTGTTATCGACACCCACAATGGTGTCAAGATGAACAAAAAGAAAAGACACATAATAAGTAATTATCAACTGGTAGAACATGAGAATAACCCGGGAAGACAACATCTCGGGCCGCGCGATATGGATGATCGGGAGGGTATCTGCATCAGATCCTTCGACCGACTATTGTGGAATGCATCTTGGGGTCTAAAGACGATCCCTCTTTCTCGACGAACGACGCCGGGATTGGAAGATTGGCAATTTGGGAAGCATGACCTGGGGTCAAGAGATGACCCCTCTTTCTCGACCTGACGTCGGGATTGGAGGATCAGCTAATTGGAGAGCATAACCTGGGGTCTAAAGACGACCCCTCTTTCTCGTCGTACGACGCCGAGGAATGGAGGTATGAACTAAGGAGGAGACGTCCTCCTACGTGCGGTAACAGAAGAATACACCGTTAATCTATGAGAAACAGGGAAAGATGAGCACCCATACTATATGGTCACGGGATCTAAACTATATCCCTAGACCGGGTGCAAGGAAAGAGAATGAAAATACACATTATGAAAACAAGGAAAGAGAATGAGAATACACATTATGGAAACAAGGGAAGAGAATGAGAATACACATTATGAAAACAAGGAAAGAGAACGAAAATACACATTATGGAAACAAGGAAAGAGAATGAGAATACACATTATGGAAACAAGGAAAAGAAATGAAAACACACAACGCTTATATGACCCCGTTGTGAGGATCGTCATCACTTGTATTCTATGACACACTCTATTTGTGATTGTGATGATGTGCTTGTGGCTGTCTCTGTGCTCAGCGTGTTGTGAATTGGTGTGTTGCCATTTCATGTTGTGTGTTACTGCTTATTCATGGCATGTAAATTGGACTTAATAATATTCGACCAAGTAGTCGTGTAGCCCGGTAACATGCGGGCTTCACACGTTCATACTCGGCATAGTTTTGCTGAGTCCTTTATTTTTACAGGTGATCATCTGGATCGCGACGGAGCGTAGGCAGGGTGACTACCATGGGGGTAGTCCACCGGGGCACGACCTTTAAGTTTGTAGTAGCACATGTAATATATGGGTTGATACTAAACCCGAGATGTAATTCTTAGTTTATGATTTGGTAATCTTGTTGTAGAGACTCGGTATTCAGATTTGTATCTTATATTGTATAAAAGTTTTGGTTGAGGGATGTTCCAGTCATGCAGACCGTGACTTAGTATTGGTAGTGTGGTCTGTCAACCACGTGGGTGGTTGGCAACTGTAGCACCCGGATGATATCGAAAATCCGCTGCTTAGTTATCATGCAATATGACCGGAGTTGGTTCTGTACTGTTGAATGTTTATTCGGGGGTGTTACATTTTCTATCCTCAAATCGTTCACAAGTCAAATCGATTTCTATCCTCAAATTATTCACAAATACAATCAATGAAGTTACCTAGGGGACTCACTTCCCATTAGGTTCAACATCGGTTTCATACCGATTTATACTCATCAAACTCTTCAACATACTCATTTCCCAAATTATTACCAATCGGGGTTCTCATTCCCCTGGAGTTTCTCTACTCCTTTCCACTTCCAGTCTCACAATCCATACTTCTGTCCACTTCAAATCTCACAATCCACCATAATTACACTATGAATGGATACATATGTTTATGTAACATAAGTACCAATCATCAAAAAAAAAATCTTTTACGCTATGCGCATTGTAGTTTACGCACTTTCACGTAAAACATACATTTTGCGGTTTTCGCCCTACCCCCCTTAAAAAGGGATTACACCCACGTAATCTACCATGTGTCAACATTGGACATAGGTTGAAGGCATTCAGCCGTCATGGAGTGGTTCAACTTCCATGCGGTCTATTATACAATGGTCTTTGGTCAAAGGGTCTTAACCATATTATTGGTTAGTCCCTGCACCAGAATTCTCATCGGAGTTTGTTTAACTCTTAACCGGGTTTGGTTCTAGCCTTAGAGGCTTTAAGGCGTTGATAACTAGCCATTAATTCACTAGGTATGTTAGACCTTAGAACTCTGGGCCCACTAGCTTCTACTGCGCGACCCTGATAACTTGGGTTTATTGCTTCTCGTTATCCTTAATACGTTATACAATATCCTTTTATCTCTTTTTATCTTGGGAATAAGGTTTATTAATCCAGCGTGGTATTCTTTTATCGTACGCGAACTCAATGAGTTATAGGTTTTCTATCCAGCTCTCTGGAATCAATGTACATACTGTTCGTACTCCCATGATTATTCACTGGATTCCTCCGACTTATTATCGGTTGAGGTTAAGTCACTACTTAGTTGTAGTGCTTCCTCTGTTGTCAGTAGCTTCTGAATTATGCCAGTTCATTTGGTTCTATACCAGTGTTCTTTACTTGTATGACCTTGCATTTTTTTATGCATCAGTCGTTTTGACTTCGTAAGTTTCCTTCTACTTTTACCACAATTGACATTTCCCAAATTCCTAGCTATCCCACTAGATCATTACTGCACAAGTGCAATACCAAAACACTCAGTCCTACAGAGTGCAGAGGCATAAACCCTTGGCAGTAAATCTGTTATGCGATTGCAATAGGAATGAATATTGTTTCCTTGTTGCTCGGTTTGTCTACCATCTTAATCATCAACTCCATATCATTGTGTGATTTATTCACATGTATCGGTCGCTTGCTGCGCACCATGTTCGTATTTATTTACGACATTGGTTTCCATGGCATCCGCTATACCTTAGCTTCTGCTCATGTATCTCTACCATTTATACAATGGTTTGCCATTTATTTGGCTGGTTATAGAATATGATATTCTTTTATATCCCTGAGCTCCTTGAGCTTTATTGGTTTTACACTTCGGGTTTCATTTGTTACCATTTTCGCTTGGCAATGACTTGATGCTCAAGCTCCACTACTTTAGTAGTTCTGAAAGAGACGTATTATTAGATATTCGCTGATGGTATTCCCTTCTTTGAAATTTATGTGTTCACCGCTCTCGCGGACTCACATTAACAAGGGGTATCTTTGCTCGTTAGTTATTAAACCATCTTACTGGTGCCGTTCTTGGCAACTCTTTCTATGATTCATAATGGTTTTGCAACCGTTGAATTTGTATTGTAATGGGTTCCTAGCTCACTGGCCACGTTGCCTAGAGCTTTGCTCATCTTAGGCTGATCACAAGCATTGCTTCTCCGTATACCATAAAATGGCTTGGAGCTATTATTGAGCTCCTTGATAGGATCAGTGCATCACCCTTCCGTCCGTTGGATGCCCTTCAATTGTCTTGGTATTGATTGGTACCTTGCAATAATTCAGGGTATCCCCTGGGTAAGTGGGATCCCTTCGGTGTTCTAACCGAGTGTTCGTTATAGATCTGGTGCTCTTATTACAACACTTCGTTCAACTATGTTGACTTTGATACCCATTATGGATTGCTCCTAGGTGTTGTTGATTACGCCGTTACATCCGGCTAGTATTTGTGTGTGTTCAGTTTACTCCGCATTGCGGTTCGGATTTCAAATTGTCCTGTTTGGGGTTATACATCTCCCGTTCTCAGGGTAGACTATGGATACTTCTCTTATGGTTTTAACTGATTTGGTATTTCCTTCAGTGGTGAACGGTATCCTCCGGTACCTTAGGTGACCACTCTGGGTGTCTTACTTGTCCATTGGACATTGTCGTGTTCACGTTAGGCTTTGTCTTTTTGTGTCTAGGCTAGGTTTCCATTCCAGCTAATACGCTTTACTTCAATATCCTCGAGACATATCTGATGTCTTTGCTCAATTACTAGTGCTTTTCGCACTTCCTAACTCTTAATTTTCCTCCTAGAGTAAGTTCTTGACTCCTTTAGCTTGTAAGCTTATCTGAGTTCCTTCGTTCGTTCGAGGTATTCAATTGTTTCTGTTTTACTTACCTTATGGTCCGTAGAACGGAGTCGACTACTTCCCGTGTTTCGTACACTACATGTATACATACGTGGGGTACCTTATTGGTACGTTACCACTTACCTGACTAACTCGCAATGGTCTGTCAGGCCCGCAAGCTCCTTCAGAGTGCGGTCATCCCACATCCCGTATTTGGGTACACTCGTAGTGCTCGTCACATGCCTAGGTGAAATATTCTATCGACAGCTCATCTTGTATCATTCTATGATACTCATCGTGATTCTTCTGGTTTGGTTTTAAAAATCTGAGGTTTAAAAAGAAAAGTTTGTGGTTTGAAAGTAAAGGGTTGTGACTGAAAGAAAAATATTGGGTTTGAAAGAAAAATTACATGGTGTTGCCATGTCTGAAGTATTGACCAGTCTAGCTTCTCGCTGACTGGTATGTTTGTTAATAAAATGGTCAGGCCGTTAGGCCTTTCCAAGGCTTGGTTCTTCAATTTCTTAGGATTGACGATCCTATGATTTCTTCCATCTCCATGATGGTACTTTTAGTAAGTAATTGTTAGCCGTCAAAAGTCTTCCAATTTGCCTTGTTGTTGCTGCACTTGCCTTGGCAAGTGCGTGGGTACGTCGGTTTTCAGGTTAACCTGTACCGATTACGGTATTGTTTCCATCCATATTTAGTGGTTTTGTTGAATCTTCCTTTGATCCTTTGATCTTAGTGATCAATTCCTGAGTAGCTTCTCAGTGTTCTAGACATGATCGTCGATAATTCAGGTGCCTTCCCGCTCCTTGAGGTACTCTGGGTACCCTGGTTGTTGCTCGTTCCCCCGCCCTTACGGTGGTTACCGAGGTTTGACTAACCTTTAGGAGCTACATCGTAGTCCTGTGGGTGTATGTTTTCTGAATATTTTCATAATTGTCTGAACTATGTTGTTCGGGTATTACTGCCCTTTTTGGCATTGTAGGTTTGGATTCATCCAACCTTGACTATTTCCATAGTCGGCTTATATACCGTTGTTGGTATTATAAAGCATTGCAGTCCGCCGACTCTCTTGTCTCGGGTTTTGTTACTCCACCTTTTTGCTTCATTGCATAGATATGCTTCCCTTCTTGTCGGCTGCGCATGGTTCTCGCGACTGCGAAGCACGTCGCCCCATGGTGCCGTAAATTTCATTATCCTATAGTTAGGATCTTTAATCTTCTACCGTTCAGTACGATTATTGTCGTTCAAACGGGAACCGTCTTCGGGATTTCTTGTTCTTGGAATCTACCGAATGACAGGTTCTTTCCCTTTACAAAGTTTATTCTACAACTGCCAGATCGGGTTAACCCGAGTATGAGAGGTCTTTCCATCTCTCTGGCGTTCTTTCCCCCACTCAATACCGGGGGTTGCGGAGGGCGGGATTGGTTATGTAGGTATCCAGATCACACTGGAAGTTCCTAACTAGCGTACCTCTCACGCTAACCCTCAACCCTTAGCCCTAAGTCTCTAATTCCTAACTCGGTATTTTCCTAAACTGGGTATTTAGGCCATCAGAGCGATACTTCGCTCTGATACAACTTTTTGTAACACCCCTACCGGTAATCACACAATTATCTCCTAACCCGTCTCTATTACCAGTACACAAGTAGCAGAATTCCAATAGAACCGGGGGTGATACAATGCCGTTAGTCACCCACGTGACTAACAAGGCCAATCCAAACTCAAATACAACAAACAAGTTACAGTATCGGTCTGATGTCGAACATACTGAGTATACTATCCAACAATACATTCCAATTCCTTAACAATTTTCAATTCCAATACCAACCTCCAATCCATATTATACAATTACAACATCCATTCATTACTATACCGAGTTTCTACAATCATCAAATTGCCGGTAACAATTCGGCTTACAAGTCAACAATTCAAATAATTACAACCTTCACTAATCACTATTCATTCTTACATAGCAACCCCGTCCAACTCTCAAACGGTGATCGGCTTTGTTGTACCTGGAAAATAAAAATGGTGCCCCTAGGGGCTCAGTAAAATTGCTGCATATGAAATTTGCATACCCCGCGTACTAGCGAGGGTACGCCGACTATTTGGTCGAGAGCATGCGATTCATTTTATTTCAATCAACATGCATACAACATACATTATATATGTACATTCACACAAATACTACACATTCAATCAAGGAATACCATGACACTAACACAATGAGTTTGTTAGTTAGTATTACTTAATCTTAGGCCTTGAGGGTTTCTACCTCACTATGCCTTAGTCATTTCTCTTACTTTCAATCTCACCCAAGGTCTACAATACTCAATTCTCAATTACCAAATCAACTCTCAACTCTCTCTCAAGTTACAACTCAATACTCAATGCTCAAATTCTCAAGTCAATTCTCAAACCAATACTCAATACTCAAAGGCATCTTTTAAGTCTTTGCCTTGACCTCCGGGCAGGGTCATACACAAGACCCACCACCGGGCTTACAAATACAAAAGGGCTATACAATTAGCTCCTCAAATTCTCAAATGTCCAATTCTCTACCGAACTACTCAAATTCCCAAAACTCCACTCTCGGAGTCATTTCACAATCTCAAGGATCAGCCTAGAGGTATCTCTCGCGATAACATCTATTGGCTTAGGGAATTCTCAATGTCTAGTTCTCTAAGATTTAGGGCTTTACCCAACCTATCGAATACTCTCATGTTCGGGACATTGTCCATTTTAGTCGGTTCCTCTCATTGGGGTTCGACTATCTTTATAAGGGGTTTGGTGATCCCTTACCATACTTTATTTCTCTCAAGGTTCAAGTTTGAACACTCATCAATCCTCTAAATAGAGGTTACTTAATACTTCCACCATTATTAATTTTGTGGATTAAGTCAATTCGGTTCTCTAACCGTTATTGGGAGTTTACTAATTCCCGTTCAATTCTCTCACGTTCTAGTGAGTTCATAGTTTGTGTTATCGTTTCTTGGTTCGATAGTTTTAGTGGGTTTCCCCGTTTTCGTTAATTCACAACTTGACTCTTTCTTCGAGTCTCTAATCAAACAAGACTCAACTATGAGTCGAACTACAATACACAATCACATGCAAGCAACTCATTCGCAATTCACCCATTTCATGAATGATACAAACTTTAGTTCAAAATACAATCCAACAACAACAATGCAATACAAGCACTGTAAGGTGCAAACAATCCGATTCATGCATTTATCTTGTTAGGTGATCACACAATCAAACAAGCACACAAATTAGAGTAACCAAGTTAGGATACAGGGCATGAGAAAATCATACCTTTCACCGGGGTTAACTTTACCGGATGTTCTCACGTTCCTCGGTTCATACTTGTTCCTCGAGTCTTACTCTTGAACCACTGATTAAATGTAAATGGTTCTATTAATATTAAGGCGTTACGGTAGGTACATAATTGCTACTCCCATACTTACCCCGTTATCCCGTTATTTCGGTTTAACTTTGTGTGCTTAGTTCCTCAACTTACTCAATCACTTCTCAAACTTGTTTACACTTCTTAGGACCTTTAAAGGTCACCAAACAACTCCTAAACATCATCTAAAACCAATACCATTCAAAACCCCATCATTTAAACCCTTAAAAACACTCACGGTTGAATTCTGGGGGTGGTCCGGGACTTGGTCTGGACCCAAAGTCCCGGACCAATGCAGAAACTCACTCTCGGCCTATTTTTACTAGTGGTCCGGGACTTGGTCCTGGACCTAGGTCCCGGACCAATGTCAATTTTCAGTCTCGGTTTGTTTTCTGATGCGGTCTGGGACTTGGTCCCTATCCTAAGTCCCGGACCCTGCTAAAAACTGCTAATAAGGTATATTTTCAGCCCCAAATCCACCCTTAATCCACACTCAAACTTTCCCTAATCTTTCCACAAGTTTTCTACTTAATTAATCATCCTAAAACATGCTCCAAACCTCTCCGAATCATTGATTTAATCCACCACTCAATTCTTACTCAAATTCATCAAATTCAATTTTCACATTCTTGTATTTTGCACACTTGTGCATTTCTACTTCCTTTTGATGGTTCTTACCTCCTACCAAACTTACCAAATCACTTAATGACCATTCCCAATCATTCCTAGACAATGCATCTCTAAAGCTCAAGTCCATATTTCATTTTCCTAAGTCTTGCACACTAACTCATTTCTAGAATTTCTAAGTTACCAAACATCATTATGCTACAGATTTTTATCTCCCTCTTTCTAGTTCTCCAAATATCATTTCAAGGTTATTACTCAACTCTAAACAACACAACTAAACACCTAAGTTCTCCCACTTACCAAGTCACCTAAAAGCACTTATTTTCTACCGAAATTTCATCATAACTTCCCCATAAATCTAACATATCCCAAACCATCAACTCTCATCAATTTGCACTTAAATCAGTCCTAAACTAGCCACACCCTTATAAGGGTCCTACCAGTACAAAATTACTACACCAAACTCATCCAACAACAATATAAACACAAGCCTCAAATCATTTGGCTTCAAGGCCCTCAATTCACAATTAACTTCACAAATTCCTCCTAATCCCAACCAAACACATTTCTAGCATTATTTTGGTTCGTAAAATTTATTATCCCATCCTAAATTTTATAAACAACAAGTATAGTCATTAAGGTAGTTTCTTACCTTAAATTCTTATGAGCTCCCATTTCAAGTCTTCTCCTCTCCTCTTCCTCAATTTCGGTCAAGTGGGAATGGAGTTGCCAAACTCCATCCCAACACCCAAGAAACACAAAATTTAACATAATTAAAATCCTAAACCTTGGAATACACTAATTCAATGGAAGGCTTAGAACATCATGAGTTAGGGTTTACCTTTGGAGCTTTTAAGAGGGGTTTTACCCCTTGAGTCAAGAAGAGGATTACTCCACCATTAGAGGGTTGAAACAAGGCTCTAAAACAAGAAGAAAACAAGGCATGAGAATGGGCAAAAATCAGCAAACACAAGAGAAGGAGGAAAAACGACTTTGTCATGAATCTTTTTACCTTGGGAGAGAGATGAGACTCCAAGCTACAATATGGTGCCATTTTCTCTTCAAATGGGATATACCCATGGAGATGAAGTTCATCCTTTTGGGATTTTGAAAAGAGAGGAAGATAGAGAATGATGAGAGGAAGAAGAATATGTGGTTATTTTTGTGTTTTGAGCTTTAATGAAGCTTGGGCATGAGGTTGAATGTGGAGTAGCCATGTAAGCCCCTCAAAAACATTCAAACCAGTAGAAAGGAAAGGGGTAGCCGGCTGGAGGAAGGAGAAAAGGAAGAAAGAGAGGAAAGAGAGAAATGAGGGAGGAGAGAGAAGAAAAGTTACTTTCGTAACTTTTCCTCTTTTTGTTGTTTCCTTCTTCTTTATGTAATTAGCTATCTAGTGTTGTGAGAGGGCTGATTACTCTTTAAAAACCAGCCCCATATATGTACATGAGCGGGAGCGTTTTTTCGTCTTTTACAGAAAACGCTCTTTAATTTACCCGGTTTGAGCACTATTCACTAACCGGGCCCGTTTTTCAGAATTTTCTCGTTTCTTTAATTTTAATGGTTATTAAGCTCCCATTAATGTTTAATTATATTTATTTGATGAAATATAATATTTAAGGGTTCATTTGACCACTTAAAGTCACGTTTTCGGGTTTTCTTGAAAAACATGCGCTAAAGCTTCATTAGTGTTTTTAATTCGTTTTATGGATCCGTTTTCTTCGGGAATTGTTCCCATATATTATTTAGGCCTTATTAAGCCTTTAAAATCCATCCAATACCATTTTCAAGGTTGTATTCCTCCTAGGGTCACTTAACGCTCAATTTAGTGTTTTTCGCTTTTTAAGCATTTTTCTTGTTTCTTTTTACCAAAATTCATTAGGCACTAATAGGCCCTCAATATCATATTAGAGTAATTTAATCACCCTAATTAAGTTCGGGGTATTTCATTTACGTTCAAGTTCATATACCAAAAATCTTCAAGAGGTTGTACAGCATATACACATATACTTAAGAATTTTATTAATGTATGCCTCCTTTTAGGCCACATATGGATAGACGTAGGTTTACATTAGCTAGCAGCTTTATCCCTTGGTCCTAGCTCCAAGTTCCATAGTCCTTAATGCTCGCAACTTTCAATGGCGTCTAAAGTAACACCCACAAATACAATAAACACAAGAATCAACAATATGCAAAGCCAAATAAATCATCATTTCTTAAAAAAACCCTATATTCCACTAAGGTTTACAAATTCTATTCTCAAGTTCCAAAGAACAAAATCTTAATTTCAATAGCATTGACAAGATGTTAGGAAGTTGGAAAGCCAAACCCTCTCAAAGCTTAAAAACTAAAATCCACATTGAAATAAATTATGACCAGACTCCTCAAACTCCCATTATTCTTGGTTTAAAGTGTGAGAATAAAGAATCTATAAACTTTTATAAAGAACTTGAGCCAATATCAAAGTGGTACTGTAATACCTCTATCCCCCATTAGGATATGGATAGTAATGTGAATGATTTATATGGATACATATGAGTTAACTACAACAACAAGGTCTTCCACTTTTAAGCCCATGTGAGGATTGAGGGCCTAAAGTGACTAGTTTTCAAGCTTGAATGGTTTGAGAGCTAGGTTTTTGGACAGTTACCCATATGGGACTTGGATGTTAGATTTGCGACGAGGGCATCACTTTCTTTTAGTGGGGGGGGGGGTGTATGTAATACCCCCATCCCGCATTGGGATATGGATAGTATTGTGAATAGTTTATATTGATACATATGGGTTAACTACAACAATAAGGTCTTCCATTTTTAAGTCTAAGTGAGGATTGAGGGCCTAAAGTGGCTAGTTTTCAAGCTTGAATGGTTTAAGAGCTAGGTTGTTAGACAGCTACCCATATAGGGTGCTACAGGTACAAAGATAGATACACAAATGAGTTGTCTACCTTGATAGTAACAATGAAGGTATGAAATGAAATACCCCTACTTAATTAAATATGGATTGGACATATAACCAACTAAATTATGGCCTAAATAATTAAGCATATAAAACCCTATGGAGTAAGGTTTAAATTAAGGGGAATGTGTACATTATTATGAGCATGTAACGACTTGTGAGCGAACGAACAATTAAATTTTGTACGAGCATAAACACGTCCGAAAACGGGACGACGTTACATATTAATACGGTCAGGTACATACATATGTACATATACACAACGTTACAATATTATAACGTTGTACAGATAACTAAAAACGCGACATGACAATATAGTCGCATGGGTACATATAGCTAAAATACGACAAATAAAATAGTCATATTCATATACAGGTATAATTAATAACGTGACATAACAAAACAACCGCTTATATATATGTATATACAACTAAAAACGCGACATATTAATACAGTCGCACATATACAGGGAATAAGTATAGATAAGGCTGAAACAAAAAAAAGAGCAAACATGCTCTAGACGAGATTCGAACCCGAGACCTTTCGTACCATTCCCGTAGCCTTAACCGATCGAGTTGTGCTCGAATTCGGTAATAAACTGCAATGAATTATTACAAGTAGCAAAGCTACTCACGTATTCCATACTGAACTAATACCTTACCTTTTCCCGCTTTGACCATTACCGCCTGTTTGGTTATGTCATTCTCATCGGTTATGTGCTGAACGTCTACAAAAAAAATACATATGAGCTCAATGATATATATATATATATATACATGTAATATACAGTATGAGCTATCAACCTACTTACCTACATCTACCCTTGACCTTGGTTATTAACTTCCGCCGGTCTAAGGAATATACCCAGCACCTTACGCTACCAAACACAAGTATATATATACAACATTTCATTTCTACATTGATAAGTAACAAGTATACGTTCATATTATATTGAACAGAGCCACCTACCCACTTGTACACCTAGCCGCCGCTATCTGTTCGCACACCCTACCACTTGCACAACCTGCTACCACCGAATTCAAACATCAAATATGAACACCCCATGACATACATGAACATATGATAAATATATTTGTAAATCAAAGCCTATGTGCCGAACTACTACTACTTACTTACCGACCAGCAGGGACGTGTTCTACATGGTGTGTGGCCGGTTACCTAATAGAGAAAAGTGGAGCAGCATCTCAATGTATTAACATGAGCAAAGGTATACTTTGATTATAATATGCCAATGAGCCCATCTCTTATTGTCTCATCCGACAGAAGCATAATCGACTATTTCGATTTGAGGAAATTCTCGTTTGACATTCTAGCTATACTAACACCCACTACTACTACCTACCCTACCGACTCCACCTGTAGCTGGTTCTTTCTTTTTCATTTCCGACACCAAATCTCTTTCTTCGCACGCGAGCTCCAGTTCCTCTTTCTTTTCTTAGTCCAAACCGAGAGTCACCATCTTCCATGGCTGCTGCTACTGGCGGTGGGTAAGTATCCTTTCTCGACTCAAAAGAAAATGCCATTTTCTTCCTCTTACTCTCCTCTCTTCAAAGAACTAAACATCTCCACTTTTACTCCAGCAAACCAAGGCTGAGTTGGGCATGAAGTCGAGCAGATTCACGCCTGAAACCAGAAGGAAAAAAAAGTTAGTACCTATAGCTTCTTAAGGTAATAACATGCTAGGAGACTAGCCATTCTATCTTCCTTATTACCGGTAACATACTTCAGCATACCTAGCTCTATCTAAGCCTTGCTCTCTGATTTCTTCACGTTCAAAACCAGAGGAAACCTACACATCTTTGTGAAGGAGAGGATCCAAGCTTGAAGCCTTCTTTCTTGACCACGCTGGTGAGCTCCATCCACTCTTTTCTTCCATGTCTTACCGGTAACGTACCTAGCTCCTCATGAGCTCATTCTTCTGCTTTCTTTACGTAAAAACAGAGGGGAATAACAAGCTTTGGGAAGGAACATAACCCATGCAAATTACCCTACTGCAACAAGCTCTCGGTAAGTTTTTTTCTTCATGTATACTCCTTGCTCTTCTACCGATAATGTACCCCAGTTTCCAAGCTTAAACCTTGCTCTTTTCCTACAAAAAAACAGAGGTCAATACCCAGATTTATGTAGCAACAATGAGCCAAACAAACCACTCTATTTGAGCATGCTCTCGGTAGGAAAACCATGTCCATTTCCTCCTTGTCTTACCACTTATGTGCGCTGGTATGAGTAGTACCTTGACGCTTTCTTTTGCCCATTTAAAACAGGCGTACCTAGCCTTGTGACCAGCATCAAAGGTAAGGTATAAACCAAGCATTAAACTAACACATCATCTTCCTCCTTAGTTTCGACTTGTTCCTTATTCCTTCAGCTTACCCGCTTCATGTTCACGTGCTTATTCAGCTAATATAATCACACCTTGAAGTGCTAGCAAGATGCAAGCAAAATCTCCAATTTTTAGTGGCTCTCGGTAAAGGAACTTACCACATTTCCTTACTGATTTCTACCAGTTTTATTCTATGCCTTGGATGGTGTTTAACACTTTTACTTGCCTCTGGAAAAACAAGCGTGAACCACTCCCTAAATACACCAACCCAGCAAGGTAAAAATCTGGGCTAATGAGATGATTGTACCCCTTAAGGTGTAGGTTATATATTAAGACTAATGCACATTCTTTTCTTCTTCCATGCATATATTACCGGCGCAAGTATATGTCTAGCTTGGGAAGGTTCTGCACAAAGGTGGGAATCAACTTAAGAATGAACCTAGCAACCGTGAGTATTGAAGTGTGTTTGCCTGGGTTAAATTGCTTAGAAAACCAAGTAAGCATGTTAACCATACATAATGTGAAGTTTTTCATATGGTTCTGTTATTTTATGATGCAGTCGTGGGTTACTTGGGTGGTATAAGACCCAACCATGTAATGGAATAATAATTAACACTTTTGGCTAGGTTGCTATATTTTAAGATGGCTTATAATGCCATGGAGATGACAAAGAGGGGTTAGTATATAGTTTATAGAATTTATTGAGTGTCAATGGAATAAACCGAGAGGGAATGAGAGATTTTATGATCAAACTAAGCATTAAAATGCTTTACAACATTTTGGGAAATTAACCTAATGTTTATGTGACATATAATGTCATAGGAATTAATTAAGAGTTAAAACACAATTTATAAAATATTATACAAGTATATAAATCAAAACCGTGAGCAGATATGTAGTTTATGACATTTATAGGTAAATTAAATTATATATTAAGGTTTATACTAAAGCCATATAATTTAGGCCATTTAATTTAATTATTATATTAAGTTAAAAATGAATTTTAAGCAAAAATGAATATTACCGTAAGGAGTTGGGGCTGAATTGCAATTTAGATAAAATTTAGAGGCTGAACATTAATAAGCCGAAAACTATATATTAAGAGAGTTTTTATGAATTATATAAAATTTGATAAAGTTTGAGACAAAAATAATTTATGAAGATCATAGGGGTCAAATTGTAATTTTTGAGAAAGTGTGGTCAAAAACCGCAAAGACATGAACCTATGGTCAAACTATGTATAATGGGTCAACATTGACCAAAATAAAAGCCTTGACCAAATTTAATGCCATAAATAATTAATTTAGGAGCTTATAGTAACATAAAGGTGGGATGTTGAATTTATAAACTCTTGGGGTTAAAATGCAAATACCGAAAAGTAAGGGATAGTTTGGTTAATATAGTGATTTATATCCTAAGTATAAAATTTGGGAATTTTTGGAGTTATATAAGAGGGTATATTGATAAAAGTATAATATATGATTTTTGTGACATATAATAGTATATAATATATTTGGGGTTTTATGGAAATAAGGAAAGTGTTGTGGCTAGAAAATAAATATACCAAACAGCTATGGGTTGTTCGGTAGTAGGTGAGAAAATAACATATAAAAACTATATGTTATAATTATTGAAATGTTGGATGATATAACAAATGTAGGTAAAAATATTGAGGTTTGTGATAAAGAATAGATATGAAGAGTTAAAAGGGTACAACAGAAACAAACAGAACCTAAGGGACTGTTTGGTATTTTCAGAAATTTCAAACCATATAATATATTTACACTATACGATTTAAATGATATAGCATATGGTAAGTTAAGTATGCCATAAGAATTGTGGTGAAAAGGTGATACTTGGAAAGTATAGGTTTGAAAGGAATAGAATTAAAAAGATATGCATTTCTGGTAATTATAACAAAGTGCTATCAAACCTTGGAGTATATATTGATTACAATGTTTTGATGCTATAAAACAAAGAATTTATAACATGGTATAATAATGTGTGGTTAAGTTGTAATTATGAAAACTAGGGGAATGAAGAATTAATAAATTGTATCATGTATGCCTTACGGCAAACATAAATATATATGGTTTAAAAACGATACACTGTAATGTTGAATGAAATATAAAGTATCATGTTATACAATATAAGGTATGAGTGTAACATCGTATAGATGTATGTGGTTAAAACATAGTTTATAAAACTATATATTGTTACCGATGAATATCATGCAAGAATGAAATTGTACACTATAGAATACAATGACATAAATACTATGGCTAGAATATGATGTTATAATGGTTAAACAAACCTTGCATAAGGAATAACATATACATAATATAAGTTTCTGATTTCATTAAGAATCAATGTACCTATATACATATATGCAAACTGGCACCAATTACATGCACATATATTATGGTTTACGAACCATATAATAATAATGATGAATATTGACTTGTTGGTATAAATAGATACTACAAAGTCATAAGGTTTTAAATAAATGCAATTGGATACATAATTTGGAAGTTGTATAATAAAAGGAATATTAAAGAATGGTAATATACTATGTCATCTAAACTAACGTTGCATGGAATGCATACAACTATAGGTTATAAATTATAACCGTGCATGCAACTATAGGTTATAACATATACCTATGCATGCGTTATGACATTTGAATTAATTATACGAGAACGAACGAATTCGTATTAAGTATAACGCTTATAAATATGACGGGATGGGAAAGTACAATCCTTGAAACCGTTAACCACGACGTTCGAATAAAAACCGACGTCTATGTTAAACCGAATATTAATACTTACTACGAGTAAGGAATTTTAAGATAACTATACGTTAACTAGTAACAGTTGAAAATCTGGGGGCGTAGTACCGGGATTACAGACATTATTCGGAAATACCGAATCATACTGTCATGTGGATTGACATATAGCGTCCTTCGCATTGTTTGATCGCATGTTAGACGTGCGCGCTCGAGAAAGCTTAGTGGTCTACACTGCGCGACCTCGACACGGTGTACGGTATGTAAAGGGGTTTGATCCGAGTTGTCCTGAGGAATTCCTCGGGCTCGGATTTGTTTGATAAATAACTTGTGTGAATGTATGTATGTGATTTATGTGTGTGATGTGTAGCTATGTTTACTGCATTATTATTTATGCACGAACGCCCTACGGGACTAATACTACGTCGACTATAGATCGACTTATACAAAACTACATATGCGAAATGTGTGATTGTGACCACCGTTGTCTGACCTAATACGCTAAGTTTTACAAGTATGTAGTTAAAACCTAAGTAAACACTTAGGAACGTGGGGTCGACATGGTCGGTCTCTAGAGCTTTGACTCGAACGTGAATACTACCTAGAATAATTCTAGGCATGCGTAAGACCCATAGGGCAGCCAACAAATTAAGTGATGTACTCCATGACTAAAACTGTAACTGACTATCTAACTAACGAAGTTAACAGTGGAGTGTGAATGAATGTGATGATGTACCTTAATCCAGACAGTTACTGGCTGCTGGTCGCGCGTAGAGATCTCTTGGGTTATCCCGTATCGGGTTTACCCTAGTTAATCCTGAACGAGCCTACATAGATCGTTAGGCGGAGTGTGCTACCGTTGGCACCAGGCCCTTGGCCACCTAAATGGACGCCTTTACAAAGGCAAAGTGAAATAGTCCCAGAGTCTTCGGATGATCAGGGCAGTGAGCACCTTGTGTGTACGTGGGAATACTGTCCAAGTGAATATATTTCGGGTTGTCCTAATTGACGCTCGACAGTGCTAACTAAAACAACTGATATGTGAGGGCCCGGGGGGCCGAATGTTGTAATACATGATGATAAAATACGACGTACGATTTACTAATACTGCCGTATTGTATGATGTGTGATTGTGCTGTGAATATTTGTACATGACTGTTTGGATTGGATGAATGGTTATAATCATGCATGTTGTTACAGTATTTATTATATCTGTAATATGATAAAGCATGAAATCAATCTAATATCAAGACGGTTAAAAAAAGACAAGTGACCAATAGGGTCCAGATCTGGCATACTCAGCGTCTATCGCTGAGACTACACTTATTGTGCAGGTTGTTGATCTTCGTTGAAGCCGAAGTGCGAGAACAGGGTAGATAGGATTACTTCAATTATTGCGTAAGGAATTTATTGTATAACGATACCAGGTTGTAGACGTATGATGGTAATGTTGCATTTATCTGGGATTTGAAATAGATGCTCACTTGTCTACTGTTATGGATGTGGACTTAGTACGATGTATAGGGATATCTCGTTGTCACAGCGGTTTAGTAGTGATGTGTATTCTAGCTGTTGGTGAAATACCCCATAAATTAATTTAAATTAATTTAGGGGATTTCTTTTAGTAAACCGTAAATGATACTATTAAATATTAATTTATTATATGGTATTATGAATTTAATAATGAGATTTATGAGTCAAAAAAATATTGGGAAAATTTCAAGACACTCCAATTATATTATAAAGATTTTAGAAATATTTCTAACATTGATTTAAGGCTTCAAAGTCAAAATAAAATCATGGAAACCTTAAAGCTTCGAAAGCCTTGCTAGGATTGACTTTTTGAGAATGGTCAAATCAGGCCATGAAAAGTATACCAATAAAAAGGTTATGGAAAACCAAGAAGATCGATAAAAAGAACGTTAAAAACGGATCATCCTAGCCAAAGTTATGATAAATTGAAGTTTAGAGCCAAAATTTTGGAGGTTGCTGACGTGTCCAGGGCCAGCTGACTCAGCCGCGCGCCTGGGGACACGTGTCGCGTCCAGTCAGCACCCGAGTTACTCAATCGGTTGATTTTCCAGCGGTTTTGGCATGTCATGGGGCGATCTTTAGACACCTATATCTTTTTCCCTACTCCACCATTTGGTATGCCGTTTGTTTCATTCGATTCTCCTATCTTTCCTCTTTCCAACCATTACTCACACACCATCTAACTCCTTCTACAATGATCGGAACGTTGATCCAAAGTTACCTCCTCGCGAGTTCATAACCCAGAATTCCAGTTTTTCCTGAAATCGGGTAAACTTTGTCATGCCATAACTTCTTCATTTCTCATCCATATTTCGTGTTCTTTAGCTTGTTTTGAAGATCTCTAATCCCTCTATAACTTTCATGTTGATAGCCAAGGCTGATTCGCATTGGTTTGGGAGATAAATCTGTCTAAAGTTGCCTACTCGATCACGGTGGTAATTCTGCCCAGTTCATCCCGAAACCAACTAGGTAAACACGGATCTTGTGAGATCTGTAACTTTCTCCCTAGTTCATCAAATTCAATGATTCTTCCACTAACATCTAGAGTTACATGTCTAGTTTGGATTGTGATAGGTTCCATGAATCAAATCTCTCTCAGTTGGTGCGAGTTGATTCGAGAAGAGGCATACCTGAACCGCACATAAAATACCGATTTCCAGAATTCCCGATTTGGTTTCACCCCGTTAATGCAATTCCGGTAAGTTTTTGATCAAATTGCTCCGTTGATGCCAATCGTGACTTCATTACCGGTCAAACCCACATGCCAATTTAGTCTATTATGCATTACAATAGGAGAATTTGTCAAAATCGGATTCGAACTACACTAAGAACCCTAACTTCGAACTCAGATTCGAAACTACTCAATTCTGCATGATAATTGGGGAAATCGGTACCATTATAACCGGAATTTGATTTCGAATCGATAGGAACAAGAATCACCGAATTTCGTTCTGTAGATTGTGAGATATCGAGTGATTAGTACTCGGGTGCGAATTCGGAAATCCTGAAGAACTCGCGAGTTCTGGGCCGTCCGATCTCGGTTAATAAAGATGAATGGCCGAGATTAGATCGTGGGGGTAAGTTGTAATAAGTTAATATGTTTTCCAGAATAAAGTCCTAACTTGCTAGATTTATTTAATGGCCTTCCCGAATGTATTTTGATTTGAAATTTTAACCATAGATTCCTTATAAAATCTAGTTTATTTTGATGTAAATTAATATGGGTTTTGAGTTTTTAAGCATAAGTTATGATTTTTGCAAGTTACGAGTAGTATGGAATTATTTGGGTAATTTAAAAAGATATTTTTATGAAGTAAAAATTTTATAATATGTCTAAAATGTTATAGTTACTATATATTAAATTTGGGAATTTTTGGACAAGGGAAAATGGGTTTAAAAATTATGTTTATGGAATCTTCATAAGAATAACTTATAATATATGGTTTTTAATGTAACAAAAAATTAAAGTATGGATTGTTAATAAGCTTCATGGGTTGGGGAAAATAATTAAACCTAAATTAACACTTTATACCAGTATGTTTATAAATATTTTGGGTATTATCTTTTAAGTGAAGTAAAAGTTGTTTACATATATATATACTTATGAGAGAAAATAAAATAGGAACTTATATTGAAACAAGGTAGTAAGCTAAACTACATATTATTATTATGGAGGTTAATATGCTTAATTAAAACTAGGGGACACACTTTATTTTAGGGGGTAAGAAATTATTTTTTAAAAAAACAAAAGTTACAACACGACATCATTACATGTGTACAACGTCAGTATGAATTAAAAAAATGTTGTACTGCAGTGATTAGTAATTTTGTACTACGAATAGTAACCCATGGGGGTTGCTATTCGCAGTACAAAATTACTAATCACCGCAGTACAAAATTTTTTTAATTCATATTGACGTTGTACACATGTAATGATGTGTCGCTGTGTTTTTTTTTCCAAAAATGATATCTGTAAGTAAATTTACCGAAGTAGTTTGTAGTTGATTAGTAGCGAATTTTACTAGTTACTTTTTTGTTGGAATCAATATAGGAACCTTTTTTTTGTAAAAAAAAGTGTTGGATTACATTTTTATGTGTTTATATTCTTAATTTGACTTAAAATTAATTTGTACTGCGAATAGCAAATACTTTACTATTCGCAGTACAAATTTTTTTTTTTCACCAAACTTAGTTGAATAAGTTTGAATGTTACGGGGAGACACTTTTTTTCAAATAATAGATGTTTGAATAACCAAATTTAAGTCAATATG
This sequence comes from Limonium bicolor, assembly GCA_023374045.1. Lineage (NCBI taxonomy): Eukaryota > Viridiplantae > Streptophyta > Magnoliopsida > Caryophyllales > Plumbaginaceae > Limonium > Limonium bicolor. The sequence continues at coordinate 489,572,114 of CM041776.1, forward strand.
AGTAAAACAACAACTAAGTTAAAGAGAAACTAAGTTACAACAACTAATTTATAGAAAAACTAAGTTACAACAACTAAGTTACAACCACTAAGTTAAAGAAAGACTAAGTTATAACAACTAAGTTAAAGAAAAACTAAGGTACAACGTTGATCCAACTATCTAACCTAGATTGTAATTGATGAATCCAAGGTCCGACAGTGTTTGGATCTCTATAAGCGAACCACTGCGGATAGACAGGGGGGAGTGGGGAGTCATGAACCATGCTGAACCTTATGAAATGACCCTGGGGGAAAATTCCTATGTGGATCTCTCCTCTTGGCCTATTACGATCGGTATAATTATCGAGCGGAAGGTATGTGGCACTTGCCGCACCCCCATAGAAAGTAGAGTAGAAAACTACTATCGAAGTGTACCTTGTCGCGATCGCCAACCCCATTTCCGTGTGCATCCATTTCTGTGGAGGTGCTGGCTCTCCTGAATTCCAATGAAGCGCTCTTAACATGCCGTTGTACGGTCCTTCGTTAAAAATGGCCTTGTATAGTCCATTCGCCGGTGCTTGATTCTTCATGTGATTGTACAATGCTACACGGACATCTTTCCACCTCTCTTCGTTTGAATATAGGTAGTCAGCAATGACCCTGAAACCACAATTCCCATCTCCACGAACATCAATATACCCAGTCATATATTGATATAGGTTGGGGTTGAAATCCTGGTAGTATGGGAAGTTGTCAAGGGGCTGGAATCGACTCGGATTTGATGATCCTCTATTACGTGATCTTCTATTTGATGGTGCTCCTTCTGACTAGCCTGCCCTTGGTCGGTTACGCTCCCAAGACGAAGGTTCCCGTCGGTTTGGTCTTGAGGGCCCGGTAGGTCTGCCAATCCCAACCTGTTCCAATGGCTCTCCTAATTGGCACACCATATCTGGGTGAAGGAAGTTTTGGATTTGACTGTAACATTTCGCCATCAGAGTAGGATCATCTGACTGTGCTACCTCAGAAGCTATGTCTCGCCATCTATTCTGTTCTTCCTCCATGTAGGATACCATATCAATTGTCGATTCATGTTTCTCCCAGCTTAGGGTATACCAGAAACGATGTATATCCCTCTTCGAGCATAGTATACCACTATCCAGTATATAGTTTAATTTACAAGCGCAAGGTAATCCATGAGAGGTTACCTTGTCACATCCACAGATTGAGCTGTCCATTTGCACATAATTCGCCCTTCCAAGCTCCTTGACTAGCTCATCTAAGCAAAGGGTACTAACCTTCCCGATCAGGTCAGCGATTGGAACCCTCATGTGCTCTCTTCTGTTTTGTCCTGGCTGCCTCAAAATCCTTTTTTAACTCCCGGATGCTTGTATTCACATGATCGTTAATCTTTGGAAAGATTACATCCAAAGTGTGTCTAGCACTCCTTAATCTCGCCTTTAGAGAAGAATGTGCGCTCTCCACCCTATCACATGTTTAAGTAAGTTTTATAGATCTATAACAATCACTGTATTATCTTAAACATTACAAGATTAACAATTTTACCTATTTGTCGATGTGTTGCCGAAGTGCAACACATTCTTGACCCAAGCCTCCACAAATTTTTCCTTGTATTTCTCCCAGACTGATGCAACATACGTAATGAAACGTGGGTAGCTTTGGTATGTATTCTTGAAATATGCGTACCTCTCGTTGTAGTCCTGCTCTGTGCTCGAGTAGACAACCGAAGTCCACATTCGGACTGCAGCCGCCGCCCTTCCTCTATCACCCATATAAGTCTCGGCTTTCCCCTGAACGTTCCTACTTATGTGCCACCGACATAGTAGATGATGAGATTCAGGAAATACCTCTTCTAAGGCATTCATCAGGGCCAGACATCTGTCGGTGATAAATGTAGAGGTTGTAGTCCGCCCGAGGAGGTCCCTTAATTGTTGAAGTGCCCACACATACATGTCTGTAGATTCTGATACAAGAAAGGCGAAGGCAATGCTGAAGTTTTTGCCTATACTCGTCATCCCGATGAACTGAACCAAAGGCATTTTTGCTATGTTTGTTTTATAGGTAGCATCAATGCCTATGACATACGGGAATGCATGGAGCAGTAATCTAGATGTAGGGTGTGCAAAGAAGATGGACCCAAGTCGTGTTTGATCCCCTAAATTGTGAAATATAATCATGTTATCTATCACAGTTATATGAAACCTAAATGATTGAAGTTATTTGAGACATACTGAGTTGACTTACTTGGATCTGTAGTGTAATCGTAGTAGTAGTTGTTTTTGTCTAGCTCACTCAGCAGAGTCTGCACCATAGATCGACCATCTCGATTTACTAGTTTTGTTTTTTGTATCCGGTTGTATATGTCTTTCCTTGTTGCTGACGTTTCTGGGTTGATTGTTGTGAGCTCGGAATAAATTGCACAGGGGGGCACACCGACTCTGGTTCTCTGGTCGATCATAATCTCCTCCGCCTCAGTCAGGCGTTTTTCCACAAAATGACCCTTTGCCCACTCTGCGAGATCATGGTTATGCCATCCGTTACCCACTTGCAAGAAACACCCGTAGTTTGTGTAATACCCCTTAATTTTAAAAGGACAACCACATTTCTTGGAACCAGATGATCTGCGCCAGTTGATGACACCAGGTCGTGACGTCCTTCGTGGTTTCCAATACCTCTCGCATGTTATGTGGAAATCTTGGCCCGACCGAGAACTTTGAATTATGGTGTAGATATGGTTGGGATGGCCAACACTAGCTACCTAAGCTTTCGCTTCTTCTTTACCCCTAAAGGCCTGGTTTGTTTGAAATAAGTAACCTGTGTCCACCACCGGAGCTCGATTATACATCTCTTGCATGTAGTCATCCATCTGTGCATTATGATCTGGAACCTTCATCAAATTCATCCCAATCTGAATCAGTGGTTGAGTCACTTTCCTGCAATAAGGGTCGAGAGAATGTTAGATGAATATTGAAATATGGAATATTAGTGCGAATATGATTAACAAAGACAATGAACTAAATACTTACAGGGCTTGATATTGGAATATACTCATGATCGGACTCTACAGATTGACTCATGTTTAGAGAGAGAGCTTGCACAGTTTTACGAAATTATTTTTGGAAGAGAGTAAGGAAATAGAGAGCTTCGAGAATATGGAGAGAGAGTGTGTGAAGATGAAATGGAGGAGGCATCCCTTATATAGAGGTTGGTCATGAACTAGCCATAAGGTTACAAGTTAAAAAAACGGTAACCTGGTACGTGTACAGTGACCTAGTACGTGTACCTTTCCTGACAAAAGTAATTACCTATGGTAACTTTGAATTCACTTTGTACTGCAAACGGTAACCTGGTACGTGTACAGTGACCTGGTACGTGTACCTTTCCTGACAAAAGTAATTACTTATGGTAAATTTGAATTCACTTTGTACTGCAAACGGTAACCTGGTACGTGTACAGCGACCTGGTACGTGTACCTTACCTGACAAAAGTAATTACCTAAGGTAACTTTGAATTCACTTTGTACTGCAAACGGTAACCTGGTACGTGTACCTTACCTGACAAAAGTAATTACCTAAGGTAACTTTGAATTCACTTTGTACTGCAAATGGTAACCTGGTACGTGTACCTTTCCTGACAAAAGTAATTACCTATGGTAACTTTGAATTCACTTTGTACTGCAAATGGTAACCTGGTACGTGTACAGTGACCTGGTACGTGTACCTTTCCTGACAAAAGTAATTACTTATGGTAAATTTGAATTCATTTTGTACTTCAAACGGTAACCTGGTACGTGTACAGCGACCTGGTACGTGTACCTTACCTGACAAAAGTAATTACCTAAGGTAACTTTGAATTCACTTTGTACTACAAACGGTAACCTGGTACGTGTACCTTTCCTCACAAAAGTAATTACCTATGGTAACTTTGAATTCACTTTGTACTGCACATGGTGTGTTTGGTACGATTCCTTTCAGTAGTCGTTGAACTAGCCGTTGAACTAGCCATTGGACATGTCAGTGTTACTCAAATATTATAAAAGTGGGTATTAGTGTCCCAACATACTCATTCCTTACCCCGTGCTCTCAGAATCTGTCTAATTACATCTTGCTTGAACTCTTCACACCTTAATTCCCATTTCGCTCTCAAAATCAAATGGAGTTTCCTTTCTGTTTGCACGTTAATTATGTAGCTACTTTTGGTCGTCATGGAGCACAATTTGATAGAAGAATGGGGCACAGACGCGTAGAAGTTATTATGCCATATCCTAGTAATCTCCGGGATCTACAACGACGAGTAATACGAGCACTACAGTCCCTCCTCGGCAGAATAAATATAACAACAATGGTGTATTTGGGGCTGGAGGGCGACTACGAGTGGACTTTTATTCATGTACGAAATGATACATCAGTTCGCCGGATGATGGAGAATTACATGAGATGTAATGTAATAGCACGGGGAATAGAGAGACAAAGGTTAGGAAATAATTAGGTTATTGGTTATTGCGTAATTGATCTTGTAAGTTCTCGCGTTGTTATAATTTTCGGGATTTATAATCTTTAGTAGATGTTTGGACGTGGAATAACTTGTTGTTATAGTTATTGACTTTTAATTATGTGCTTCATCAGATTTGAATTCATGGGCTTTTCTTTCTTAGGAATTTCTACATTTTGATATATTTCATTTCTCGTGACACACCGTATTATCAATAACAGTACCGGGAGGGACATTATCAGGGCATCCACCACAAACTTTGGGTTCCAGCTTTCATTCAGAAATTTGCAAGCCTCAATTATTTGGTCAAGCTTGATGTTTAGAACATGGCTGAACTGAGATTCACTCACACCATTGCTAAATATAATAATCTGCTCAGGCTTCCTTTTCTACCAAATTCTTCTTCTCTCATGTTAGATATTTCATTTTGACACTATCCTTCCTGAGAACACTCAACGACCAACAAAGAATTTAGACCACCCAGATTGGCATTGATCTTTTCAACACCAAGTAAATTCCTGAGAACACTCAACGACCAACAAAGAATATAGACCACCCAGATTGGCATTGCAGAAACGATGCATTTCCAGAAAATTTTTGGCATAGTCTCCCCTGTTTTTCTTATATCCACCGGTTCTAAGAACCTCCACAAAATCAACCAACAGATCATCAACAAGGTCACCAGCATTGTCAGCAATAATTCCACCATCACCAAGTCCACCAGAAAAAAACTACATCCAAACAAATTGTACTAGCGTCTAACACACCAAGTAAAAATGAAAGAACAAATAGTTCCAAGATGATACTAAAGTTTATTACATCCAAATCCAAGATGACAAGCACTAGGGTGCACCATGCTGGCGCTGGTAACTATCCCATATGTATAAAGAGCTGAACACATCCACAAGACCATCAGTTGCAGCCCTTTGTTCTTCTTCTGGCATCCCCTGACAATAGTATGACCAGTCCCATGCATTGTTCTCTTGGTAGTACGGGCGTGCAAGCTCACTTGCCTCAGACAGTAGCTGTAACACACTTGGTCAGGTAAGTACACATAAAAAATAAAAGTGATATGTAATGAAGTACTATGAAAATATGACTTACTAGACAGGGATCTGGACGATGAACCAGGGTGGTCTGATAAGTCTCAGGGTTTAGGATCTTCGGGTGTGTGTGCTTGGTGTACCAATCTAGGTATAGTGGGTCACAAGCATGCAACCGTGCATTTGTGCGCGTATACCCTGGAACCAGCAATTTAGGAGTGTTTTCCCACAAACAATACATGGGGGAGTATACACAGGTGTAGGGTTGGGTTTTTCCTCTTTTTTCAGACCTTGGGTTGGGTCTAATAGGAGGTTCAGGGATATCCTGAATGTAACCAAACTGGCGTAGACAGCGACCAGGCATGTATGGCTCATTCAACCCTAAAACCTGTATGTTACCTCTATACCATGTACGCCCTCCATGAACATTAACATTATCTCGACCATAGGGAAACCAATCAATCTACAATGAACATTAATAGTAAAATGTAACCAACAACGAAAGACAAAAATAATAATGGTTCAATGTGTTAGCAACTACAAACACTTACATTTAGAGCAGTCAAAGCATCTAGATGCTCACGATATCCTTGCAGTGAACGATGATCCTGCACTTGAGAGGTAGATCTCACCCATCTTAGAGCCCAAGGTCTATCATCATTAGTGCGCCAGTCCGGGCTAATCGCTGGTCTTAATGTAGGGAAGTACGCATAAATCCAGCACTGTGCATATAAAACACTAGAATGATTAAGCAGTACCAATTATTAATACTGAGTGAGTTATCATATACTAGATGCACATTAGGACACATACCTCAAGTAACGTCATAGAACCACCTATCCCACTGGAGCCGGCACGAGATGTTATCCCTAGCTGGCGATATAACCATGCAAGAGTACCAGCTCCCCATGCATATTTACGAAGCTTGGTACCTTTCTTCACAGGAGCTACTAAACTGAACAGCTGTGGACTCTGACGACCATTTGATTTTCCAGCTAATATGGTGGTACCAATCAGATGATACAACCAACCACAGGCCTGCTTCATTGCCTCTTCATTTTCATCCCTACATTGCTGCAACAAGCTCGAAATTGATACAGCACCGGTATTCCACAGTGCCTCTATCATACTCTCAACATCTACCCCAAAATTAAGACAATCAGCCATTACCTCCTTCAAATCAGTGGTGGATGAATCCCCTATCAATGGACGACCGACGATGGGGATTTGCAGTATCATCCACACATCATGCAGGGTAATCGTCATCTCACCAAACGGCATATGGAATGAGTTTGTATCAGGCTGTCACCTCTCCATAAAAGCACTGATGAGGGACATATTGATGTATGGCATCGTAATATCCTGTAGGTGCTCTATACCAGAATACTCAAGCATCTTCCTTGTTCTTGGTTTGGAAATTTGATCTTTTGGCCAGCAGGTAAGCATCACCCTACGGGATTTGAAACTCAAAACCCCACGATCCTACATAATGACCAATATTTAACACTTACAAAACGTAGTATGATATTAAATGATCAAATACAGGAGAAGATAGAGAACATACCTTAGTCGAGGTCCATAAGTCAAGCGCTACATGACCCCCGAAGCTAGTGATAACACTAGTGAGTAGTGGACCGCCAGGAACTGGCACCTCTGTCAACTTCCAAGAGGTAGGAATGACTGGAACCATCGCTAGCGCTGCTTCCTCGTCAGTGTCATCCTCCTTATCCATGACTACATCATCTTCCTTATCCTGCTCCTCATCCACGTCGGGTGAGTCCTCATCATCAGCACCACGGCCATCGTCATCAGCATGTGGCGAACGCTCAGTCATCACATGGTCCTCAACAGCACGGGCAGGTGATGGGCGTGGTGGACGTGATGAACTACCACCGCCTGACGGAGCAGTCTGGTGGCTTGATTCCCCGAGATATTATAGCTAGAGCTGTGCAGTGATCTGTCAGAAAAAGCACTACTGGATGATGACAACACTGGCATGCGTCTCCTCGGTATATTGAACACCGCCGAGTCATCCTCCGCTACCATTGGTGGTGCTGGTACTTGAAACGCCGGGTCGTTGGAAGATTAACCCGAATGGAAAGATGAATGGCGTGCTGCTTCCATGCGGGGGGCAGGATTACTCGGCCCTTCACCAGGAGCATGTGCACGACGACGATACGAGGCCGTCATAGGCTGCTCCGCACCCCGGTCTTTCTTCCTCTTCGTGACATGTCTCACTGCTTTTTTCAGACGATCCATCTCTGCATACGAATATCACACAATTATATTCCTCATTCATAACATAAAATTTTTTCAAACATTTATAATCATATCATTCACAATATTACAAATAAAAAAAATTCAAACATTTATAAATCATTCACAATATTAGTTAGAATTCAAAAAAATAACAAATTAAAACATTTAAAAATCATTCACAATATTATAATACAAAAATAAACAAATTAAAACATTTAAAAATCATTCACAATATTATAATACAAAAATAAACAAATTAAAACATTTAAAAATCATTCACAATATTATAATACAAAAATAAACAAATTAAAACATTTAAAAAAGCATTCAAAATAGTAGAATTCAAAAAAAAAAAAATAAACTGGGTCGAGTAGCACTACTACTCGCCCGTCTCCAAGTAGAGGACCGCGACTCCTCTACTTCACCGGCGGCGAGTAGTGCAGGTGCTCGCCTGTCTCCGCGCCGAGAAGCTGTACTCCTCGCACCAACCGTCTGGCGCCCGCGCACATAGGCCGAGTAGCAGCGCTCCTCGCCTGGATCCGGTGCGAGCCCCTCCAGTCCTCGCGCTCCTCCAATCCGAGCAGCTGGCCTCCTCGCGTGGCTCCGGGTAGAGCAGAGGCGCTGCTCGCCCGCCAAGAAACCGAGCAGCCACAGTACTCGACCCAGTCTTCCCTTTTTTTTATTTTTTTTGAATTTTTTCGAATTTTTCATGCTAGATCTAGCTCAAATGATGTTGAATTTCAAAAAACTAACACCAAATTCATACTCAGGACACCCAAATCTATAAGTTGCAAAAAAAAAAATCGAAAAACTCACCGGAAAATTTTTTCGGCGGTGGTCCGGCGGTGGTTGGTGGCGGCGGGTGGCGGCTCCGGCGGCGGCTCTGGCAGTCAGAAGAGAGCTTCTTCCTTAAGAGAGATAGAGGAGAAGAGTGAGGAAGTGAGAAATGAATAATCCAAGGAAGGTTAGGCTATATATACGAGCGTTTTTTACCCGAAATTGACGTTTTCAACTGCGATTTCAATACAACGTTCTGAAAGTGTAACAATGTTTGTAATTTAGTCAAACACAACATAAAATGTCATTAACTTATGTGGAGTCACAATTATAACGTTTAAATGCGATTAAAAAGGGTTTAACGTCTTTTATTACAATTAGAGCATTTTTCACCCGAAATTGGCGTTTTTAACTATGAATTGAGTACGGCATTCTGAATATGTACCAATGTTTGTAATTTAGTCAAACATAACATAAAATGTCGTCCAAAATTACGTGGATTCACAATTAAAATCATATTGACGCAATTAATACGGGTTTATAATGTTTTGTAACAATCAGAGTGTTTTTTACTGTTTACGCTAAAGAAATTATTTTTTAAAAAAACAAAAGTTACAACACGACATCATTACATGTGTACAACGTCAGTATGAATTAAAAAAATTTGTACTGCAGTGATTAGTAATTTTGTACTGCGAATAGCAACCTAGTTTATTTTATAAACCATATATCAGTTGTGGATATGTCTAAAAGATATTAGATATAATTAAATACAATAAGGATTTCTTAAAGATTGTTTTGGATAAATCCTAAGGAAAATATAAGTGTATATATAAATACATTAGAAGTAAATAAAAGAAGTAACATTCCTTACGGGAAACATATTAAGAGGGAAAAATTGGGATAAACCTAACTCCTACGTGACAATTAAAAATATTAAATGTTAATGTGACATCTAGGTGGACTATTAGGGGGAAATACACATCCTAAACCTTAAATAGGTGTCAAAGTAAGTTAGCCAATCGTAACCAAAGGGTTTAATTAAATTAAACCTATAATCAGGAGTGGGTAAATGGAATAAGTTAAGTTTACATTAAAGATTTAATTACGAGATCTAGCCAGATCCTTAGGAGGGAGTAACTGTAAAACAAAACTATAGACTAATAAGAATGGGGGATGTGTAGCATTATAGTGCCTTAACTAATCAGTGCTTGGAATACTTTAATTATAGGTGATTAGTGGAAGTAGTTCGCATTTTCAAGTTTGGTTACTGCTTCTACATATACCAGGTACGATTTCTCGTACTCAGATACTTTTGGTGACGAACTTTATGGAATGTTTTGAGAAACGCTAATTGAGCTTGAATGAATTTCGAAAGGAAACTGTTTGTGTGGCTAACTCAGCTTGATGTGACTAACTGAGCCTTGAATGTTCAACTCACGTGATCATTGGTTCCTCTTATCTGGTTGTCTCACTAGATATTAATTGCTGAGGGTTTACGCCTCTGCACTCTGTAGGACTGAGTGTTTTGGTATTGCACTTGTGCAGTTAATAATCTAGTGGGAATATGGGAATGTCAATCTTGGTAAATTCTTCTTTTGACTCTGGATATCGTTTCAACCATGAGCTGAGTCTTTGTTGTGATGTGCGCACATCTTCACCGGTAAACAGCGAGGGGCTGTATATCCCCTGTCCAATCGGACGTGGTAAACAGCGAGGGGCTGTATATCCCCTGTCCAGTCGGACGTTGAAAACAGCGAGGGGCTGTATATCCCCTGTCCTATCGGACGTAGTCAACAGCGAGCCATCTCTTCCAATTGGTTTCATTCCACCCTTGAGTTGTTGGTTCTTGGGTTTCTTCTTTCCTTTCCTGGTCCTTGTGACTACTTGGGTCTTTCTACTCTTACTGGAACTTAATCTAACTTAAGCATGGGATGTTCACTAACTCCTGGTGTGGTTTTAACTGACTAACTTTATCCTTTCTGTTGACTATCTCTATTTCTTGCTTGTTGCTTTGACTTGGTGATTTTGAAGTGCATTGTCCCTCTGTTTGGTTTTTAAGAGTTTCTTTCCAAGTTTCTATATTGTTTAAAGATTATGTTTTAATTTCTGTTATGAGGATTGTACCAGTTCCATTCCAGGGAACTGACTCACCCCTCCTGGGGTGGGCTGCTTGGTTTTATCTTGCAGGTATGAGTTGTTATACAGGTGGCCACGAAGAGTCTGAGTGATTGGGGTGGGAATTAGGATTTGTGGAGCGTTGGCGTATTTTTCTAATGTTAGGTTTATGTTATGTTTTCTCGAGTTCAGACCGTAGCGGGTATAATTTTATAAGTTGTAATTGGTGAGGTTTGGTGCCGGGTGCTTGGAACCCGATGATCTGTAATCGCCTTAGTATTTTACTTTCCGCTGCATTTATGTTAAATAGGGGCGTTACAGTTGGATTCAGTTCTGCTTCGTTACGCGCATGGGCGAGTAACGGCAGGTGACACCCGAGTGAGTTTAATGCCGTTGTTCATTTTCCGTTGTAAGACGCTTTATTTATCTGTTGACGTGAGTGACTATTACATGTTAATTTGAGAGGGGTGTTACATGAAATCTTAAAAATTTTCTCAAACTTTGCTCCAATAACTGACATCACTCAAAACCTTAAGGATCATCCTTTATATGACTCACCAAACATGTAGATTTGAGGAAGAAGTAAGCCAAAATCTCCAAGTGAAGGGACAAATTTTGTCCAAAAAGAGAAAAGATATAAAAATGGGTTGTTCAAAGAAAAAAGAAGAGTCAGTAAGTGATGACAAAGAACTATCTACTTATTTTTCCTCTCACTTAAAGCCATCTTACTAAAATGCCCTTTCAACTTTTTTTTAAATATACTCTATTTAAATACCAGATAAACTTCATTAAGAACTAATATAATTTCATTCAACTGTATGAATTTGGTTCACGATAGAGATGGTATCATGGTGGAACTCTATTACAAGGGTATGTTGTATGGTTTTAAGAACTTGTTTAAATGTTAGTCTAGTCACTTTTTATAAGGGTTTACGGTTAGATATTAGTCACTAGAATAATATAAAAAATAAAAAATAAAAAATAAAATAATTGTTTAAAACTTATCTGATAAATGATCCAAGAAACAGTTTGGGACTCATATTAAAAACTACTCAAATTTTAGAAACTTTTAGTGATTTCTTTTTCAATTAGTATAGTCATACCAGTTTGTGCTACATTGAAATGAAGCAAATCAGATACATATTGTAATTTCAACTATTTAATTCTTAGTGTATGGTGTTTTGTGAAATTTCAGCTTACTTCATTAATATAAAACTACTAAAATACTAGTCTCTCTTGCTTTTAATACTTGACTTTTTTAGCTTTAGAGAGAAGAATTAAGGAGGAAAATTTTAGATTATTTTATCCTTACTTTTTGTTTTGAGAATTGAAATAATATGAAAAGTAGAATTAAGAAATAAAGTATGAGGGGTAGAATTGGAAAGTGCATAACAAAAATACTAAAATATCTCATATTTTCAAAATAAAAAGAACTCAAAAGATCATAGAATGTTATAAATGGTGAATGTCTATATTGTCCCTATTAAGTTATCTCTCTTATTTCTCTATAAATAGAGATCATTGTACTCACTTATGAGTAGAGCTGATCAACTGGGCGGACGGGCCGGGTTCGGACCGGGCTAGATATAAATTTTCAGCCCAATCGGACCAAGTGTTTAGTCCAAACCCGCCCTATCGGGCCAATCACCTGAACCCAACCCGCCCACCTAAAAAAAATTTCATGCCATACGCGGCCCGCCCAACCCGCTTTTATGAAACACCCCTGAACATTTAAACGCATAAAATCATAACGCGTTTTATAATTCGGACATAAAATAATGTACGAACAATTAAATTTAGTATATATTCATGTCCGAACGCGTGACGACATTATATATCAATATAGTCACGTACTTGTATGAAAATACATGTACGTAACGTTACGATATTGTAACGTTGTAAATAAGTAACAATACCGTCGCATAACTTCGTTAAAAAAAATAATAACACGATATAATATATAGTCGTACATATATAAAAATGAACATGTGCATAGCTTATAAAAAAAGGGAGCAGATACACTCCCGCTGAGGTTTGAACCCTGTACCTCTTGTATGCCTAGTGAACATCTTAACTGGATGAGCTGTGCTCAAATTCAGTAACTTATATCAACAACTTAAAACTAGTATTAATCCTACTAACCTAACTACAAGCTAGAAAAAAGAGAATCAACGCGCATCTGAGGCACGATTCTTCTTCTTCCTCACTACAATCAGATCGAACAAAAAAAAATGAAACCAGAGGAAACAACCGCACTAGAGACAGTTTCTAATTTTTATTCAAAGGCCCATGACCTCCCTTGTAACTTGGAGTCACTCAGGCCTTACTCCCTGCCACTCCTTGACCTATGACTACCTAAAGTACTCCCTGCATCATCGAGCAATTCAAACACAAGGCAAAGAAAACAATAACCATAATGTTTTTGAATGCCCGACAATCAGAAACCTACCATCCACCAGGGACATCAAATTTTGTGTTCCTTCTCAAACTCCTACGCACCAGTGTACCCACTTCCCTGACTTCCACAAATTCCTCCATTGACCTCTGTAACAGCAGCTTCACGTCATCACACACATACTCTGTGTTCAACCTCTAGTGATGGGAAACCTCTAATTACTACACTGCCCAGTTTTTCTCCTCTCCTCCCTTGCCTGCCGTGCCACAACAACTGAAATACCCCAAACCTTAGTATGTTGTGTAAATGTTAAACTATGGTATTTAAAGGCTAAAAAGTGCCTTAGAAACATAAATGAAATCATTTAAACCATGGTAAAACAATAAAACACTAGGACAACGCTTTGAGCAAAAACATGCTCTAAGCTTGGAGTGAACTTGGTTAGGACCAAAGAGCCTACCAAGACTTGATAATGTGAAATTTTTCCTTGACTTTATAAGGCTATTAAGTCCTTAGGAACTTTGGTAGACAATGAAACCAAACAAAACACAATAAATACCTTAAGGTCATATGGGAATGTGCTCTAGCATGGCAAAATGTGTATAGGACCTAATGGTCATACCTATGCCATATTTATATGTTAATGAACATATTAAATCAATTACCAAAGAAAACCAAGCTTGGAAACAAGTTAAAACACAAAATGTGCTTTAAGAAGTCTTAAAGCACGTTTTTGAAAAATTGTCTTGTAAATGAGTTTTGAATGGCTAAATGTCCATCATTACTCTTTAATTAACATGTGTACTATATAGTATCACATTTGGGTGGCTATATCAATGGGAAATCAAAAATTTCACTTCTATGTGCCTTGATTTGATGAATAGTGATTTTTATAAGCTAGTTTGTAACATATAATGTTATAAGTGATTAAGTTGGTCAACAAAGACCAAAACACCCATCTAACTAAATGGTGGCCGGTTTTTATGAAGGTGAGTCACCACCATGTAAAAAACAATTAAGGAAAGGAAGGGTAGGAAGGTAAAAAGGAGAAAGTTACCTTTTAATACAAATATCTTGTTAAAGCAAGTTCTATCTTCATTTCTCCTTTCCTCCTTCATTTCACACGACCCCAGCCTCCCTTCTTGCTCTCTTTTACGAGCTGATACAGCAACAACCCACCATCCATTGTTTTCCATCTTTGAATGCTTGTAACTCCTAGCTCCATGGTCCAAATTCAATTCCAAGACCACCATTCTTCTAGTTGGAGCAAGCTCTACACTTCTACCTTTTCAAATCCTCAAGAACTCAGTTCTGGTGCCAAGGAGATTCACCATTGATGGAGCTTGAGCTCACCTTTTCACATATTATTGTTCTCCTTTGCTTCTAGGTAAGGAATCTCAAAGAAAATCAAGTTTCCTCTCCTTTTAGTACATGGCCGAAAATTAACCTCACCATGGTGTCATTACCTTGCTTGTTTTAGCTTCATTTGAATCTTCCAAGGGCTTGGTGGAGTCCTCTCTTGATATATATTCAAGCTCTCTTTCCATTCCAAGGTAAAACAATCATTTTAATACCTTAAGATAATATATGTAACTAGGGTTTATAATGAGATGAAGCATAATGCTTGAATACTCATTCTATTATTTGTACATTGTATAGAAGTTGGCAAACAACTAAACACCCCACCGGTTTTACAAGGAAACAAGAAAGAAGTTTGTGAGGAAAAAGAGGTAAACCAACTATCTCAATGTAGTTTAAATGCCTTAGGAAAATGAGCTTTTTGCTTAATAAAATACCTAAGGAGCCAATGGCAAATGAGCTAGTAAAATGCTCTCAAGGAGTTTATTAAGGGCATATGTATTGTTGGGTGTATTCGCAGGTCAAAGGCATTACTTATGTGGGAAATTCAGTGTTTAAGGTTTATGCAATTTAAGGGCCTAAGAGCCATGTTATTTAAGGGCCTAAGTGCCAAGCAATTTAAGTTATGCACTATATTGTGATGTAGTGCTTAATATGTGAAGTTTGTGTGTAAAAAATGTTCTTGATGGATCTTAGGTGTTCTTGAATGAATTAAGGTAAAAACCTAAGTGTTTGGATGTGGGTATATACTAGAGAAGCTATGGCCAAATTTGGGAAGATTGTGAGAAGTTCTAAGTGTTTTAAGGAAGTTTTGGTGAACTAGGGAGTGTTAAAGGTGAATGAATGTTTACTTGAGAAGAAAGCATGTATTAAGGTGATTTAGAGGGATGCAAGGATTTAGGCATTGTCTTGGAAATTTTAGTAATTCAATATGTGTTTTGAGAATGTATTAAGTCTTGGAGGAGTTTGATTAAGGTTTAGATAATGTTGATATTCAAGGAATAAGTGATGTTTAGGTGGGATGTGAAAAAGGGGTTTAGTTAGTAAGAAAAGGTTTGAGAGATGATGTTAAGTGTAGAGGAAACACCTTGGTATAGGGTCAATATTGGTGAAATCCCACTTGGAAAATTAAGGAGGAAGTGCTCTGGGAAATGCCTTGTAAGAGCCTAAGGCGTTTTGATATGTAAGGGATGTTTCCTGATGCTGTTGTGTGGGAAATGTCTTGGTATAATGGTTAGAATTGGCATGATCATCACTAAGGGACTTAAGGAGTATACTATAAGTTTGGAGCTTTGGAGAAAGCTATCTAAGTTTTAAAGGCTTGAGAACTGAGAATTATGCCTTGTCCGAACTTCCGTCCGGACATGGAAGTTCGGACAGGCTCTGTTGGGCAAGGAAAATTCCACTCTCGAACTGTGTCCGAACTTGGTAAGTCCGGACACAAGTCGGACGTCACTATTTCAATCTAGGTATTTCTCTCGAACTGTGTCCGAACTTGGTAAGTCCGGACACAAGTTCGGACGTGGTGTATGGGTTGCAGTCTAAGGCCACGGCTTGCGTCCGAACTTGGAGGTTCGGACACAAGTCGGACAGGCACTATATGGACCAAAAATGTTTTTTAAATTGGGAAATGATGCCTAAAAATGGTAATTACCTAGTAAAATGGAATGAGGTTGATTAAGGCAAGTTAGGTGTGTTTAATGGCAATTAAAAGGATGGAAGGTAATAACAAGTGTAAAAATAAAATAAGTTAAAATGCGGAGTTATGTCACTAAGTTAACGGGGAAAGGTTATAAGCATTAGACTTTAAAAACAATGTTACCCCGATGTTAATAAAAGTACATGCAATGTTATCAGTTGTTCGAGAATTGCTCGAGGAACATAAGTGGACGTGGTAAAGTGGACTCCGGTGACAGGTATGGTTTTCTTGCAACCTGTGTCCTACCGGATTACACCGGCTTGTATGCCAATAGTTTTCTTGAGTGTTTGCCACCTTGTAAGATTAAAACATGTAATGAGTTTATAGTAATTCATTTATGTGGCGAATTTGACCTCCGATACCATTTAACCTCAAGTATGTGTTAAACCTTAGCTAACCAAAAATTAGGAACACATGAGTGATCGGTATACGGAGTTGACGGCCCAAACCTTGGGAACGTGCTAACCACGGCTATGTGTGAGTTAGTTGGACATTGTTGTTGTATGCAAGTGTGTGAACCTCCCTTGTGTGCTTAACTCGGTTTATGATACCGTATGGTGTGTGGATGTGGTAGGCTCCAAATGGATCCCTAACTACTTATTATTAAGTGTATGTGTACTATGGGGGGGGTGAGGAGTCCGGTTGTTCCGGCCACGCGTGTGATGGACGGGAGTCGATATCATATCCGGTTCGGCTCTCTTGGTGTATGTATAGGTGGTATTCCAATTTGGTTTCTACCTCCCCTTAGCTTATCCAAAGCTAGTTACTGACTCACGTCGGGCCACAGGGGCATACGAATGTTATTTCGGTGTGCTTGGGATCACTATATCCGACACACCTTGGGTATAAGTTAACCGTTCTATATAACTGGACGGTAACGAGGTTGGTAACGAGCTTAACATGGGATTGGCAAAAATCCCTAGGCTCAATGGTATACTAACTATGATGGAAGGTTCCTTGTGAGAACCGATTTTATGGGTGTTATGTAATGTTATGGTGCTATGCAAATTCCCTTGCTATGCCATGGTATATATATATTCGATGTTTTAAATGAATGCGATGTCATCGTATGTACGTTGAAACAAGAAAGGTGTTGTTATGTTTTTTGTGAGAAATGAGATATGTTGTATGATATGGAATGTGTGGATCATGGAAATGAATCCCAGTTTGTGACAAGAGGCGTTTAAGGATAACCCGATTGATGGGTACACGTCGTTCGTTAAGGAAGTAGCTCCGTTTAGAGGAGAGCCACTCTAGGGTTTAAGGAATCATTGGATGGTTGGTTAAGTGTGGATGTTTGGTGATAGGTTGAGCCCATTGAGGCGAAATGTTATATGTTGTATGGTTATGGCTTGTATGCATGATTTAAATAATCAACTTGCATGCTAAGACGACAATTAGTTGTGCGTGGCCCGGTAGCATGTGGGCTGCGGGATTACCATACCAGCAAAGGTGCTGAGCCCCTTGGGGGCCACCCTTTCTCCTTTTCTATTTCAGGTACAAGGAGCTGGAAGCCGTTCGAGAGTAGGACGGGGTAGATGTTTATACATGGGTAGCCATTTAAATGGCATAAGCATTGTAGGCGTAGTAAGACCGAAATTGTTATCGGCATTAGTTTGTAAATACTCGGTACGGGTGGATTGTAATAAGTATATGGGTTGTTGTTAAGGGAATCAAATGTAACGTGTAGTTGCTCGGGAGTCTAGTCCATCAGACCGATACAAAGTACATGTATTAGCCTTGTTAGCCACGTGGGTGGTTAACGGCGTGTAACACCATTGGAATAAGTAATGTGATGAGTTGAATTTCCGCTGCAATGTGTTGTTAAGTGTACGGTGGTGGTTGGGGTGTTACAACAACTCAGGTAAGCTTCTGTTGTTGCTCATGCGGGAAGGTAAACCCAAGCCTTCATGGCACTCTTGAATTCCTTCTATTTTGCTGTTTTAGTTCGAAGAGGAAAAAAAACTGACTCGATTCTCTTGCACCTTCTCTTGTTAATCAGTGAACTCTGAAACTCTTGAGCTCTTTCCTGTCTGTCTGATCGAGCTGGTGCCTAAGTTCTTGGAAAACTGGAACAATACACTCAGAGGACTCGCGAGGTAAAGAGACTACAGCAAGTCCCCTTTCTCTTCTCTGTTTGGTTTTGTCTGAGTTCCCATGCACCAGTCCCCTTAAACTTCCACTCTTGTCATGCAAGAACACTGCATGCCGCCTACTGCTAGAGTTCTGGGGAAAACTTGAAGCTAAAACCTCTCCAGGAACTACCGAGGTAAGATCATGAAACAAAAAAAAAACTCTGGTAGTCTAGTTCTCTCTATCTCTGATTTATGTTTCAAACACAACCTCTGTAACTCAAGTTCCTTGCCTTCTTGCTCCAGCATCGCAGGCTGCCCTCCTCCCAAAGATAATCAGACAAGGAGTCCCTCCTTATATAACAGCACCTTGGTCTGAATTCTAGTTCAAGGTACTCTTCACCCTGATAACTCTTCCAGATTCTTCAACCTTGTTTCTCTGCATACTATACTCCCAGAAGTAACATGAGGGTTTAGTGGACTTGATAAAGATTTTAAAACAATGCCTAAACCCTGTACTAACCTGGTATTTATATGTGAGGAAAGTAAAGACATATCTGTAAATGGAATAAAACAACAGAGGAAGAAGAGGGTAACAGTTTCAGTGTTTCAGTAAGATTGTGTTCCTGTAACTGTAACTTATAACCCTGGGTTGTCTTGGAGTTAGTGAGTTATTAAAATGTATAAAAGAGGAACTAAGCAGGTTAGGGAAAATTAAGCAGTGGTCGAGGTAACAGAAAACCAAACAAAACAGAAATGAGTGATACCAGGTGGTAATATCAGTTTTCTTTCATTTTATGTTTTTCTACAGCAAAGTAGTCTCTGTATAATGGTTTTCAATAGCTTTAACCTAGTGTCTTGAGTTGAGTGAGAGTTGAGACTGTTTCGAGACTTTAACTAAGCAGCTAAGCTTTCAGAGGGAAAGTTGTAGTCAGATTCATGGATAAAGAAAAGAGAAGGAATGAATTATATCAGTTTTTGTGTATTTTTGGTTTTCTGCAACAGTACAGATTCTGCATGATGGATTTTCAGTGGTTTTAACAGAGCTGTCTTAGGTTGCTTTGAGTTGATATAAGGCTAGAACACCTAACTAAATAAATGAACATCGTGGAACAAGTTGGAAGACAAATTATTAGCTAAACAGGAAGGCTAAACAGAAAGAAAAGAAAGACAAAACAGAACCAAATTAGACTTCAGTTTTTATCAGTTATGAAGTAACTTCAGGTTTCAGTTTTCGTGTGTCTGTATAATAAAACTTCAGAGGTTTTCAAATGGGGATAGATGGAACTGGCTTTAGTTGGTGACCGGCCTAGTACACTCAAGTGGGGAGACAAATTGTTAGCTAGACAGAAAAGGAATGTAACAGTCCATGATTTCAGTTTCTAAATTTTCATCCCTTTCCCTTTCAGTTCTGGTGTGAAACTTCTGTTTAAGAGGCATTGTCCATATGCTCCTGAGGTATTGAGGGTTAAAATAGCAAGTAAACACTAGACTAAGCTAATAAATGCTCACATGTAAAATGGAAGACAGATTCATAGCAATAGAGAATAAAGCCACCAGTTTCTGATTCTCTGAGTTCTAGCTTTTCAGTTTTTCAGATTTCTGTGTGTGGGTGTGCCCTTGCTCCTTGGGTTTTTTTGGGTTTAGGAGCTTAATTGAAATACTTAATTAAATGAGTGGGCAAGTGGAGGAAACAGAAAACAAGCTTGAAACACAGACAGTGAACAAACAGAAAGAAATAAGGGCAAGGATATTAGAATGTGAAAGTTTCAGTTTTAAAGGTTCTGAAAAATCTGGTTTCGGTATAACTCTGTGCAGAGTGGTTGGAGGGGGTTGTAATGGTTGGGCAATGAGTTTGAATTCTAGCCAATACTCTTACGTGAGGTTGTGAACCATTGGGACAGGATAGGAATTGAATAACTAATGACAAAAGGAATAAAAGAAATGATAGCAGAACTCAATACTTCAGTTTTTATGTCTTGTTTCTGGAAGGTTGTTTCTGTTCTGTACAGAGGAGCAGGTGAATGTGTATTGGTGAAATTTTCGAGTTTAAAATATAGATGAAACACTTAACTGGGTAAGGAGTACATAGGGGAGAGATTTGAAGGAAAGAATTGCACCTAAACAGAAAAGAATCAAGGAGAAGGCATCGGTTTCATGGTTTTCAGTTTTAGTTTTCTGATTGCTTTTTTTTTGTATCTGTTTCTGTGTGATTAATTACAGATGTTATAGGGGAGCTTTATAAGTATAGTCTTGAGTTTAAACCAAGCTTCACACCCATAATTAGTGGGTAAGCATGGCAGGAAAGAAACTAACCTAAACTGAACTAACTAACAACAATAACCAAGAGGGAATGTGTAGTTTGTGTTTCAGTTTCATTGAGGTTATAGTTTCTGTATAACTGGGATTCAAGGGCGTACTGAGTGTGATCCTAGTTTTATAAAGAGCCCAAAAAAATAGCCAATAAATGTAGCTAAATGAGCAAACATGCTGGGAAGGTTAAGCATCACTTTACTACACTAGAAACGAAGTTAGATAAGATGGTGCAAGTAGATCGTGTCTCAGATTTGGAAGCCTTCGGGTTCTGCGTAAGCAAACTTTATGGGGTATTTTAAGGATTATGGTATTAGGATAATAAAGTTAAAACACTTCTAACCTATATAGTTAAAAAGAAATATATATGATATATATATATATATATATATATATATATATGTATACACCTTATACAAGTTAAATCTATTTTATATAAACTTGTTACATAATTAACGCTTAAAATGCTCTAAAACATTAGCTAGGAAAAAGGACTTAATTAACGTGTCAGTTGATTATGTGAACGTCCTAGGAGTAAGATAAGCCTAGAATTAATACATGGGAAGTTCTAAGGGTTAATATAAACTAAGCCCTTAACAACACACCTATGGAATAACACCCGATATAAAGTGTCACCACATGAAATGATAAACTGACACGTTGTTTTTAATTAACGCTAGGGCCGTAGCGAACTCCGACCGGGAACTCCGAGTGTGAGACAACTCGTACTTCCGAATAAGGTATGGACATGTGTGGTTCGTATGTTGCCGTGTTACACGGCTTGTTTGTTGTGTGCTCTGTGTGAAAAAAGACCATAAGATTAAAGCATGAAATTGGATTGCTTGCTTATCGTGTTATATGCTTGCTATATCACTGTTGCAGATTATTTGCGCGCACACAGTAGTTTAGTCCCTTCTCGTTTATGGAATTTGCGATGAAACATTGTGTACTATGAGAACAAAGAAAATTCTATAAAGAGGAACTCCTCCCTAACCATGGAGGACGTACCATGACACCCACTATGGTGTCTATTCATGAATAAGAATGAAGAGCAAATCTCAATTGGTGGAACATGAGAATAACCCGGGAAGACGACATCTCGGGCCGCGCGGTATGGAATACTCGGGAGTTGGTATCTGCATCAGATCCTTCGCCCTTCTATGTGGAGCACATCCTGGAGTCTAGAGGTGACTCCGCTTTCTCGACCCTGGGTGTCGGGAATGGGGGAGTGACAAATTGGTGGAGCTTATCCTGGAGTCTAGAGGCGACTCCGCTTTCTCGGCACACGACGTCGGGAATGGGGGACTAGCTATGGAGGAGACGTCTTCCAACGTGCGGTGACAAGAGAACTCACAATTAATCCATAAAGAAGCAAAAAAAGATGGGCACCTATACTATATGGTCACGGGAACTAACCTACATCCCCAGACCTGGTGCAAAGAAAAAGAAAGAGAAGTACACATGATGGAAACAAAGAAAAAGAGATGAAAACACCCAACGTTGAATGATCCCACTGTGAGGATCATCATTATTCAAATTCTTCGTAAGCTCTACTTGTTTTACATGCTTGAGGTGTTTGATGTTATCTCTATGCCCAACATGTTGTGAGTTGCTTTGTTGTTGTTGTATGTTGTGTGTTACTGTTTTAGTATAGCATGCAAATTGAACTTAATCATATTCGACCAAGTAGTCGTGTGGCCCGGCAACATGCGGGCTACACACGTTCATACTCAGCATAGTTTGTTGAGTCCTTTATTTTTACAGGTATGAAACTGGAAGCAGGCGGAGAGTAGGCAGGGTGACTACCATAGGGGTAGTCCATATGGGCAAGACTTTTGTGTAGTATGTTTTGATGTATGGGTTGTGACGATGTAACACTAAACCCTAGTTGTACGTTTCGGTTTATGTTGTTTAATTAAGAACTTATGTTGTAGACTCTCGGTACTCGATTTGTATCTCCTGTTTTGTACTTGGATTAGTTATGGTTTTAATTCCAGTCATTCAGACCGTGGCGTGTTGTTGATAGTGTTGTTGTGTCAACCACGTGGGTGGTTGACGTCTGTGACACCCGAATGGAACTGTGAATCCGCTGCTTAGACTTTTGGTAATATCGTTTAGTGCAACGTTCAGACTACTGTTGGGTTTTATCGGGGGTGTTACATTTTAACTCAAATTTCTCTATTTAGTAACATAGTTTTTAAAGTATAGATACATAGTTTAGATTTTGAAGAGTGTGCACGACACAAAACAAATTTATAAGACGAAGAGTATGCGGTCCATTCAGTTGAATAATTACTACTATATTATCGTAAGTATTTTATTACTTTTGTTTACATATTTACAATAACATATACTAATGTAAGATGTACTATGACATTCGGGTCGGGTCGGGCCATCAACTGGGTAGAATATTTAGCCATAACCCGGCCCGAAAAAAAAATTCGGGCTGCTTTTTTTGTCCAAACCTGTCCAGTTATTTTTTCTACCTATACCCATAGGTCAAAAATACGGGCCGGGCTGGGCGGTTGGGCTATCTAGATTATGATCGGTTCTACTTAGGAGGTAATAAGAGTCTTATCAGCGCTCTACCTTTCTTTGTTCTCTCTCATTTATAACACATTATTAGCACGCTCTAAATTTATGAAGTAACACCACAAGTTAAACCACCTCACATCTCTACACTATTCTCTCATCACAAAACCCTAGCTAGAAAACAAAGAAACCTGCACCCCTTTTCACTACTTCATACTATATCTCTCAAAATCCCAAACTAGCGAACATGAACTTATGGATATCATTCTACCGTTAATCCAATTCACAAAATCTACCATCATCATCATCACCAAAAGCCACCATCATCATACTATCGGAGCGTTCGACCATCGGTTTAATATTTTGACTAGATTAATTCACCTTAAAGTGGACACTTGTCATTACTGTATTGGGGTTTTTCTCTTCTTTTTTTTCAGTGGGACCCACCCTTACTCTCACAGACAGATTAATTTTGAAACGCAGGGATTGGTAGCTTTAGAAAACTTATACATTAATTCTCTTATGTGTTTACGCGTCCGAGATAAATCTATCATTATGTTTTTTTTCTTCTTCCGCGCCTCTGAATTGATATCCCAGTCTCGCAAACCAAAATTTGTTTTGTCTGCGCCTAATTGAAAAATCACACTCTCGCACACCAAATCTCCTTTCATGTGCCTCTTAATTGACCAGTGGAGAGACACATTTCTCTCTCTCATTATGAACTTGTCATTTTAATTTATTTTTTTGCTAATAGCAATAATAATAATTATTGTTATTATTTTATTTACTCTAAATTGCTTGAACTATCTTGTTTTTTATATATTTATTATATCATATTGGGCAACATGCCAAATATTACATTCACGTAAGGTATTATGTCAACAGTTAATTTCACATGAGGGATTATGCCTGAAATTTATATCACGTGAGGCATTGTGATAGAAATACTTATCATACGAGGCATCACACCATATTTTACTTACCGGTAATTATTTAATTTACTTTGCGATGGTTTATTTATATAGTTTTGATTTTCTTTATTTATTCATTTATTTATTTCTTTATTTATTTTATATTAACTGCTTATCACATAAGGCAATGTGTCAGAATTTAGTATTGCATAAGGCATTATGCCAGTTATAAATGTTATGTGCGGCATCGTGCCAGGAATTCTTATCACGTGAGGTAACATGCCAGATTTACTTATCACATGAGGTATCGTGCCCAATTTTGTTGTTATTTAATATTTCCATTTTATTCTGCATTATTTATTTTATTTCTATATACGGTTTAATTTTATTTATTTGTTATTATTTATAATGCTTACGCCACTACATACGCCATTGCACCTGTTAAATTTTAATTTGTAAACATTGAGGTATTACACCGGAACGTTTTATAATTCTGTATACAAGTGATGTCATGAAAACAATACATGTATGATCGTTTTCAATATCTGCCTATTTTATGACAGATAGTTTAAGAATGGCGTACAATGCCAAACTCGCTAATATCGAGTTTATAGCTTTGGACATCACCGGAAAGAACTAATTATCGTGGGTATTAGATGCTGACGTTTAACTCGCTGCAAATGGTCTCCAAGATGCCATTAAGGATGGAAATGCAAGTTCCCCTTAAAATAAGACAAAGGCTTTGATCTTTCTTCGCCAACACTTAGACGAAGGTTTGAAATGTGAATATTTAACAGAGAAAGACCACTGTTTCTGTGAAAATCTTTGGAAGAAAGATATAGCCACCAAAAAACAGTTCTACTTCCCTTAGCTAGATAAAACTGGACGCACTTAAGGCTGCAAGATTTTAAAACTATTGTAGAGTACAATTTGCATTATTCAGAATTACCTCCAAGTTAAAATTATGTGGAGAGGAAGTACAAAATATGGACATACTCGAGAAAGCATTCTTCAAATTTCATGCCTCAAATGTG
Source organism: Limonium bicolor (assembly GCA_023374045.1). Classification (NCBI taxonomy): domain Eukaryota; kingdom Viridiplantae; phylum Streptophyta; class Magnoliopsida; order Caryophyllales; family Plumbaginaceae; genus Limonium; species Limonium bicolor. Next base: position 489,597,113 of record CM041776.1, read on the forward strand.
CTATGACAACAACAATACCGAGAGAAAGATTTTAAAAAGTGCTCTAAAGTAATTACATGTCTGCAAATATCCGAACAAAGCAACGATCTATTAATGAAAAATCATCAAGTCCACCTAACTGATCCTATAACACTGTCTAAAGTGAATATAATAAATCGCTCAAGTCATGGTCGCGGTCGTAGTCATATAGGTGGATATGGACGTGGGTGAGGTTGTGCTCATGGACGTGGGAAAAGTAACATACATTATCGTGATGGCTATGTCTGAAATGTGTCTCCGTATCAAAGAGTGAATACAAAAGGTGGGCACTATAAGAAGAAAGTATATGCCACCGATGTCGAGCCAAAGGTCATTGGGCTAAAAACGGTCGTATAAGTACACACCTTGTTGCTCTTTACCAAGCCTATTCAAATAAATAGAGACGAGGGGAACATGTGGAGACATATTTTGCATAAGATATCTCTAATCCTAATTTCACACACCTTGAAGTGGTTGATTTCTTAACCCCTGGTGCGAGTCTTGGTAACTTGATTGAAGACCCACCAAAGTCTTGGAATGAAGAGCATCATGCTTAGAGTTATTTTATCTCTTTAGAACATTTATGAACAATTTGTTTAATTTCATTGTTTTGTTGGTTTTTCACGAGTTTAGATCATACTTCCGCTTGTTCTATTTAATTGAGCTTTATAAATTTGTTATTATCTCGTAATGTTTATGGATTAATTTTCTATTCATCTTTCTGGTGAATTTTTTCATGAAGAATAATTCTCATTGAAAAATGTCATTGATGGATGGTGAAGACATATATCTTATGCGGCAATTAAAGGTTACTCCCATATCGGGTAGTACGAATATTGTTGGAGGGTCTGGAAAAGGAACTATTATTTTACCAAAGGGAACAAAAATATGCATTGAAAATGCATTGTTTTCCAACACGTCTCAAAGTAACCTGTTGAGTTTCATTGATATACGCCAAAATGGGTATCACACTGAGACGGGGAATGATGAAAATGTTGAATATATTAGCATCACAAAGTGATATCTAGAAAAAGAAAAAAATTGGAAAAGCTAGTTAATATTTCCTCTGGGTTGTACCCTATGTATATCAATACAATTGAAATACATGCTGAAAAATTGAAATATTTTGATGATTTTAAAACTTGACATGACCGTTTAGGCCATCCCAGTTCAATCATGATGCGAAGGATTATGAAAAGTTCATGTGGTCACATGTTGAAAAACAAAAGGTTTTTTCAACTAAATAGTTTTTCATGTATTGCTTGTTCTCAAGGAAAACTAATTATAAGACCATCACCAGTTAAACTTGAGATTGCTTTTCTCAAAAGAATTCAAGGTGATATATGTGGACCTATCCATCCACCATGTGGACCATTTAGATATTTTCTAGTTTTTAGAAATGTATTAACCAGATGGTCACATGTTGGCTTATTATCAATCTGTAATATGACATTTGTGAGATTATTGGCTCAGCTGATTTGATTACGAGCCAATTTTCCTGATAATCAAATCAAGTCCATTCGCATGGATAATGCTGGTGAATTTACCTCTAAGGCCTTCAATGACTATTGTATGTCCATTGGGATATTTATTGAACATCCAGTAGCTCATGTTCATACCCAGAATGGTTTGGCAGAATCCTTGATCAAACATTTGTAATTAATTGCAAGACCGTTACTAATGAGACCAAAACTCCAGTATCTGCTTGGGGACATGCTATATTACATGCAGCTACCTTGATTCGCATTAGGCCAACAAGCCATAATAAGTTGTCGCCATTACAAATGGTTACAGGTCAAGAACCCAATATATTCCATCTAAGGATTTTAGGTTGTGCGGTATATGTTCTTATACCTCCACCGCAAAAAACCGAAATGGGGCCTCAAATAAGAATGGGAATATATGTTGGGTTTGAATCTGACACCATTATTAGATATCCCGAGCCAACAACTGGGGACTTGTTTACAACATGATTTGCTAACTGTCATTTTGATGTGTTATATTTTCGACCTTTAAGGGGAGAAAATAAGTAATTGGTATAGGAGATTACATGGAATGAACCATCATTATTACATTATGATCCTCGCACTAAGAAATGAGAAATAGACATTCAAAATATTATTAATCTTCAAAAGGTGGCAAACCAATTGCCTGATGCATTTACTGACCTAAATTAGGTGACAAGGTCATATGTGCCAGCTGCAAATACTCCCGCTGGAATTGATGTCCTTGAAGGACAGGTTGCAAATGAGTCTAACACATGTATCAAGGGTGGTAGACTAATCAGTTTCAAAGATAAAAACCCTTAAAAATAAAATGGAGCATGCATTAAAGATGGTCCAAGTGAGAAGGGTGAGACTCTTGAAGAGTCTATAGACATGACAGTTGCTGAAATATAGAAAAATCAAGTACCTCAAACGAATATTACTAATGAGGAGATCTCTATCAACTATGTCATGACTGGAATACGATGGAATCGACATGAAATTGATGTTGATGAAACTTTTACATATAATGTAGAGCTGCAAGTTATGAATGGTGAAGAGGATCATGAACTAAAATCTGTTGAAGAAATACAGACAAAGAAATGATTGCCAAATGGAAAGATGCTATTGAACTAGAATTAAAATCACTTAAAAAACATGAGGTTTTTGGACCAATGGTCCATATACCCAGTAATATAAAACTAGTTGGTTATAAATTGGTGTTTGTGCGAAAATGAAACAAGCAAAATGAAATTGTTAGATACAAAGCTCATCTAGTTTCACAAGGTTTTAGTCAAAGACTTGGTATTAACTATGAAGAAACTTATTCCCCTGTTATGGATGTCACAATTTTAGATACTTGTTAGTTTGGCAAACCAAGAAATCTCGAGTTTTGTTTAGTGGTTATGGTTATAGCCTATCTATATGGATCGTTTGATAGCGACATTTATATGAGACTACTAGAGGGATTTAAGTTGCTCGAAGCTCTCAAATCAAGCTCTAGAGAAAAGTTCTCCATTAAATTGAATAAATTTCTCTATGGACTAATGTAGTCGGGCCGTATGTGGTATCGCCTTAGAAAATTCTTGCTTAAGAAAGGCTATAAAAATGACTCAATTTTTCCCTATATTTTCATAAAGAAAAGTGGATCTAGGATTGTCATAATTGCAGTCTATGTTGATGACCTCAACATAATTGGAACATCTACAGAACTTTAACAAACTGTTAAATGTTTAAAGTCAGAATTTGAAATGAAAGATCTTGGTAAGACAACATTCTGTCTTGGACTGCAACTCAAGCATTCATCAAATGGAGTATTCCTACATCAGACTCAATATATTACAAAGGTGTTGAAAAGATTTTTTATGGATCATGCTCATCCATTAAGCACCCTAATGGTTGTTAAATCCCTAGATGTAAACAAGGACCCATTTAGACCCCGTGAAAGCGATGAAGAGTTACTTGGTCCAGAAGTCCCATATCTAAGTGCTATTGGAGCATTGACGTACTTGGCGAGTTATACTTGACCTGATATATAATCTCTGTAAATCTATTAGCAAGATATATCAATGCTCCTACAAAAAGGCATTGGAATGGTGTTCAGCATATACTTTGTTATCTTCAAGGTACAATGGATATGGGTTTATCTTTTCTAAAGACACCTAAGTCTGATTTAGTAGGTTATGCTGATGCTAGCTACCTATTTGATCCCCACAATGCAAGGTCACAAACAGGCTATGTATTTACTCATGGAGGTATAGCTATATCATGGAAGTCTATAAAGCAAATGAGCGTCGCCACCTCCTCTAATCATGCAGAAATTGAAGCATTGCACGAAGCCAGCTGAGAATGTGTTTGGTTGAGGATCATGATCCAGCATGTACAAAAGACATGCGGCTTACCTTTTGATTAGAAAATTCTCATGACATTATATGAAGACAATGCTGCTTGTATATCAGATGAGAGACTGATACATCAAAGGAGGTAGAACAAAACACATATCTCCCAAGTTTTTCTATACCCATGAGCTTCAGAACAATGAAGAAATTGATATACTACAAATGTGTTCAATCGAGAATTCGGTAGATATATTCACCAAGTTACTTCCAACTTCAACTTTTGAAAAGTTAATGCGCAAGATATTTAGAGATTTGAAGTGACATTCAGTTCAGAGGAGATCTTAGAATTGCACTCTTTTTACCTTAGTCTTCGTTTTTATCCAACTGGGTTGTTCCAAACAAAGTTTTTAACGAGACAATCAATATTGGACATTCCAAGGGAGTGTTATAAATGATGAATGTCTATATTACCCCTGTTAAATTATCTCTCTTATTTCTCTATAAATAGAGATTATAATACTCACTTATAATCTTATCACCACTCTACCGTTATGTATTCTCTCTTATTTATAACTTTGAAGACATTATTTGTTTTCCTCGTCTATAATGTATTCCCCTGAGAAATTAAAAAAAAAAAAGGAGGCGGGAGAGCGACTGGATAGCTTGTGACATAATCACGTGGAGCATTAATAAAAATGAAATGAGTTTGCCAACCATGCTACCGGCCCACCAACTCCGACTTGACCGGGTCTGCAAGGAAAACACACCAGTAGCCAGTAGGATGTTTTGTTACTCTGTTCCCTTGCTAATATGCTACAGACAATACCCAATGGCACAACAACTAAAATTAGATGAGAATTGGTTTTTTTTTTTGTAAATAGATGAGACTTTTTAGGCGGAGCGTGACCATTTGGGGGTGTGCAAGGACACGTGTGGGATCATATTCGTACACTTCACGTTTGTTCTATTTTTATTATGTTAATATTGTAAACAAACACGCTACATCTATAGTTATCTTTGGTACATTAATTTTTAATTAATTGATATGAATAAAAATGCATATAAAAATTATACTTTTAGTAAATAATTAATTATACAGTTTTTTATATTTTATACATATTTATATTGTTAGATGTGCAGTAAATATACATCTTTAACTAGTAAATAAGAATTTAAATATTGTAAATATTCGCGACCAATGTTTTGTCACGCCTCACGTTATAACCGAATTTAATAATAATATCAGTTTTAACCAATAATCATTTTATAGATTACATTGATAATCATTAACTGTTCGATAACCGATGTTATTAAAATAATCAAAATAATCTAACATCTTAAAATAACCAAACTTTCAAAAATAACCGAAATAACCAAAATTCTTGAAATAATCAAACTTCAATAAATAACTTATAAAAATGAATATTGAAGTATTAGATAAAATTATTGGGTCAAAATAAAATAAAATCTATAAAAATATATTATAAAAGTTTGGTTATTGAATTTCAATATCCGATAATTGACCGTAATAAAATACGGATAATCTTTTAAACAAAATAACCAAATTTTTATAAAATAGTTAAAAAATACGGCAATCGAATAAAAAAAATAATGTTGTGGATAACTGAAATAACCGCCTCATTTAATCACTCTAAATGAGATTAAATATAAAAACATTTTTTAATTAGCAGCTGAGAAAATGATAAACCTATTGGCTCTTATTACTACAACACATCGGCAATGTAATAGAATGTAACAATGGGCACATAATATTTTTCTCAAAAAAATTTATAATAATCTAGTGTTTATATACCACGTACGTACTGTAGTCCATATTTATCAATTAGTTTTACATAATTCAGTAAAGATTTGACTAAATATATGTATACTTATTTTCATGAAACATATATCTCACCAATGCCCAACAATGGGCTGAGTTTGTTTTTTTTAATCATCAATATGTCCATCATTTAGTTAATAAGATGATTGAATTGAAGAAATGTGCTTATATCAGTATGTAGAGAGCTTATGTAGCTTTTAGCTATACTATTAGTTAGATTATAAGTTCATATATATATATATATATTAAAGGGACATTATTTAATAAATTATCAAAGAACACTTATTCCACTAGAAAAGTTATCTTAATTTACTTTATTTAATCTCTAATTGTTGTTTTACATAGTAATTAAAATCACACTGTAACACCTCTCTCCTTAAACACGTAATAATCTATCTCGTGGCAATAAATAAAACGTCTTACAGCGGAAGAAACAATAATAACAATAATACCCACTCGGGTGTCACCGGCCATTACTCGCCCATGCGAGTAACGAAGCCAAACTATATCCAACAAAAACAAACTGCTAACCGCTGTGATAACGAGATAACTCCTATACATCATACTAAGTCCATAAACCATAAATGTTGACAAGTGAGCATCTACCCAATCCCGAATATACATAACCGTACCATAATACAATTCCCAGTCTGACATCTTTATACAAATAAACTCCATGTGCGGTAATTAAAATAAACTCTAACTACCCTGTTTCCGCACTTCGGCTTCGGCGATAATCAACAACCTGCACAATGAGTGTAGTCTCAGCGATAAACGCTGAGTATGCCGGGCCTGGACCCTAATGGTCACTTAGTCATTTTAACCATCTTATTATTAGATTGGTTTCATGTTTTTTCATTTTACAGTTATAATCAATACTGTAATATACATGCACAAATATACATACTCATCCATCCAAACATTCATTTAATATCACAAACAAAAATTGTATATTGAACATATCGAATAATAGTACTGAATAAACGCCGTAGCGAACACCATCCTTTGTTAATTTAATTTGGCCTTCAAGGCCCCATCCATCCAAACCATGTTAATTAAATACCAGTTGGGTGTCATGTTAGGACAACCCGATAACCTCACCATGGACAGTAGTCCTCCCGTACACACAAAGGTGCTCATTTCGCCAGAGGTCCGGAGGCCCCTGACTATTCTCTTTGCCTCGTAAGGCGTCCATATAAAGGTCGTAGCCACCTGACCCACGATCCAAATAGGGCTCGTTGGGTATAAACCTGGAGCGGAACCCGATCGGGAACACCTCAGTGATCACAAATGCGCAACCAGGTAGTTCGTAAACTACACTAGGTTCCTCACCTCAACTCACACCATCTCTCTCTCATAATGCTTAAGATATGCTCTTAGTCTTATGGAGAATACAATTATTAATTAGCTGCCCAATGGGTCTCACGCATACCTAGAAGTAATCTAGGTTATATTCATGTTCGAGATCCATGCTCTAGAGACCGACAATGTTGTGACTCGTTCCTAAGTGTTTTACTTAGGTTACCATATACTTAATATTAATACTATGGTATTATATCAAGTAACCGTCATGTCATCACAATAAACGCATATGTATGTTTATATAAGTCGATCCATAGTCGACGTAGTGTTAGTCCCGTAGGACGCTCGTGCATAAATAATTAATGTAGTAACACACATAATCACATACACGTATTCAAAACACATAACACACAAGTGATATCAACCAAACCGAGCCCAAGGAATTCCTTAGGACAACCCGGATCAAACCCCTTTACATACCGTACACCTTAGACCAAGGATGCGCAGTGTAGACCACTAGCTCGTCAAGCGCCTTCGTCTGAAGTATGATCTAAACGGTAATAAACTATAAGTCAGTCTCCATGACTAACTACATCCGGTATTTCCGAATAACAAGTAACTGTTGGGAAAAACAGTGGTTAAACTATCTTGCTAACTATGGGCAGTGAACCCAATCATTGTAGTACAACAAGGTCGTATCCACAGGGACTTCGTAACTATCTAGCTAATTATAAGCTTAGTAAATGTGCAAGAGGATATATACAAAAGTGCATAATTGTAAATTAGGGATTTTGGGTTTTTGGGTTGTAATTGGATAAATAAAGGAAAGCAATAAACACTAAACTATCTAATCTAGGATAGGTGTAGCTCGGGATAGGATATTCGCACCCGTCATCCCCTTTCTACCAATGGCTGAACCTCGAACTCATAGCTAAACAACAGGAATTTAATTAATAACCAAATCCCGGTCTATTAATCCTAACCAATTTAACGGGGACTGAATACTCGTTCAAATCCCCAATTCAATCAGAAGCATTAAGCACAAATCTACCCTAAGTTGCAATGAGAACCTCATCTCAAAATCAGTGAAAATCGGCTAACATTGATTTAGTCCCCAACGGTTTAGGTTTCTATCTCAGAATATCATTTTGATAGAATCCCACAATAATGCTCAACTAATCGGTAGGCCAAACCAACCAATTTAACAAATAGAAGACAAATTGAGCAAAACCCTTAACAAATCCCCAAATCATGAGCAACGAGTTTAGAAGTCATAAACACTCAATAATCATCTTCATTAAGCTCAAAGACTAAAATAAAGCACAAACACAAGTTCAAGATTCAACAATGGAGTTTAGGGATTTTGGGACAAAATCCCCAATCCCTAGCTACAAATGATTCTACACAGCCATAGAGAAAAGAAAAGCATAAAAGGGAGAAGAAGAAGCCATTAATGAAGCTTGGAAGCTTTGGAGAAGGTGAGCTCTTTCTTCTCTTCTTTCTCCTCTTCTTTCCCTTCTTTTTCGCCTTCTTTCTCTGTGTTTTCGACTGGTGGAGTCGTGGTTGAAGAATGGGGAGAAGTGTCCCCAAAATCCCCGTTTTAAAACTCAAATCTGGGCAAAAATACGCGTCGGACCGCCCCACAGGGGCGGTCCAAAGGGGCGGTCCACACCAGAGGCGATTTTCCGTGTTCCGAAATTGACTGGACCGCCCCACAGGGGCGGTCCACAGGGGAGGTCCGGACCAGAAGCAAAGAAAATGCTTTATCTTCTTCGTTTCAGCTCCGATTTTGGATCCGTTTGTGCCCACACGTTCCTCTCTTCATCTACTTTACTCCTATCTATGTTATTCCTCCTGTTTAAACAATAAATGTGTAAGACACCAATGAAACATAAAACTAGAGGAAAACAAGCCAGAGTGGAGAAATGAGCATGAAAAGTGTTGATTAAACATATGAAATACTCCCCTAAAACATGCTCATTTAGACACTCATCACACCCCCACACTTACCTTTTTGCTTGTCCTCAAGCAAAACCAAGCCCCTAAGCAAGTAAGGAATGCTCAAGACTAACAAATACTAACATGAATTGTAGGATAAGAGAAGAAGCAAAAAGTGATTAAAACCTTTGAGGAGTGTGAACCATCTCTTAGTGGTGGCATGGGTGAACTTAGGGGAAAAACAAAAACTAGAGTTTCGGGGTATGATCCGGAGTGCTTCAAAGTTCTAAAGATTAGGTAACTTGGAGAGCTTTTACCGTGGCCAACTTCTCTCAAGAATGGGCATTGAGAAGAAAACAAAAGGAAAAATAGATTTATGCATTTGTTTCACTTTTGCATAAGAGATGAGAGGATAACATTTTGGCATCAAGCCTTTGCATTTAAGAACACTCAACTCTCATTGTTGGTTACCAATGGCGTCTCACAAGTCCCTTAAAGGATTTTCACGAAGAAGCACCCCTTAGCAATCCCTAAGAAAGAAGACAGAAGGAACCCCAAAGCAAAAAAATCCAACCATATAAGATCACTTGGCCACACCGCATGTAAAATGCTCCTCAAAAGCAATCAAAAAGAAAAATTTAAGCATTTATCCCACAACTCATAATAGTATTTGTTCTTAATGAGAACAACTCACAACACATGGGTACAAGTTTTTCATTTTGGACAATCGCAGATAAGCATGAAGTATTAAGCATTTAAGCACACAATTCACCGAAAAGGTCACTCCCCCACACTTAAATTGAACAATGTCCCCATTGTTCACCAATCAAAACCGGGGAAGGTTCCAGAAGACCTTTGCGGGAAGCAGACAAAAGGAAAAGCACACGGGACACAAACAAACAGTATAGCACAGAAGCTATCCCCAGATTTGCAGATTCAAAATTTAGAGAAGAGAGAACGAAAACTAAAAGGAACTAGTACTCCCCTGAGATTGCTATTGCTATCAGTTTGTAGAACTCCCCCACACTTGAGCTTCAGCCTCAAGTAGCGTAGCTTAGTTGCGGTGTGGAATTAAATTGCACCTGCATAAAACACTAGAAGCAACCAAACTACAACTGGAGTTAAGGGTTAGCAAAAACAAAACCAAAGGAGAACGAAAACAAAAACAAGAAATAAAAATAGTGGAGTCATTGTGTGCAAGTAATAAAGGATAGGTGAAATGAGTACTCCCCGATAAGATGTGGATAGAGGATAGGGTGCCCGCACACTTGCTAGTGGGAGGGGTCGTTGAGGTGCTACCTTCAATCGTTGGAGATGAAGGTCCTCTAGGAAAATTTCGCCAGAGGTTCCTTTGTAATTGTGCCTAATTCCATCCCTTTTTCAGAGGGGCTTACCTGTTTCCAAAATATTCACAACACAGACGCCACCAATTGGGCGCAAAAGGGCAAGTCCAAAGAATGCCAAAATAGCCCATTATTGAAAACAATGCAAAATCTAAACTAACGAAATTTAAAGACAAGACACGAAATGAAATCGGGTTGCCTCCCGGTAAGCGGCCCTTCTTTAAGGTCTTTGGCTAGACCATACCACCGTGAAGTCGTCCAGGATCGAATATGAACGTTGAAGTCGGCTTCAACAGGTGGATTGGGCGGGCATCATCTAGCAATGAAGAACGACCCGGATCAAAAGGAAATGTGGCCTCAACACTTAGGATGTGAAAGTGTAAACTCCACCGATCGTTCTTCAGGTGGAAGTGTTGAGGTGGGTGATCCTTGGTACGAGGATCAAATTTTGGTGGAGCCTCCTCTTCAAATTTAAGGATGAAGATATCCTTTACTTCATTTAGCGGTGCAGGGAGAACTCCGTGGCGGACTTTGTCTTCTATCTCTGGTCCCGGATCAAATGGGAAGGTGGCCTCCACACTTAGCGGGTGTACGTTGAGCTTCCACCCAACTTCATTAGTGCACGGGTGTGGGCCTTGATCCTTCAAATGAAGATCAAAGTTTGATGGCTCCTCCTCCTCCTCAAATTCGAGGATGTAAATGTCCTCAACTTCTTGGTGAGGCTCATGGGAAGAGCCTTGATGAAAATCAACTTCAGAGGGAGGTGGCTCCTTGAAGTTGATTATAGCACTCTCCTCTGATGGCTCGGAGGGAGGCGGCATCTCCTCCTCCTCAAGGTTGAGGATGTGTCCATCCTCATCTTCTGGGTAGAGCACAGAGAAGGAGGGGAAATAACGGTAGTTGACTTCAGAGGGAGGAGACTCCATGAAGTCAAGGTGGAAGCGGTCCTCTGATGGTTTGTCTTCGAACTCAGGCAGATGGTTGAATGACGTTTGCTCAGGTTCGAACGGGGGAGGTGATAGAGAGCAACTCAAGTCCTCAGTAAGGTGATCCACTTTATGAACCATTTCGCTCTCCGGTTGCTGCGATGCAAGGTTTAGTAGACCTTCCATCATCGCGTTCATCTCTACTAATTTGGCATAGAGCTTTAGTTGGTTCATGTCGAGGTCTTTTTCCTTAGTCCGCTGCTCCACTTCATGGACCATTTCACTCTCTGGTTGTTGCTCCCTTTGAGCTAGTGTAATGAGCTGGTTCATGTCGATGGTGTTCATTCTAGCACTAAGATCCTCCAGAGTGGGTGAATCTACCCTTGCCGTGATCTCAGAACAATAAGCACTCTTTGGTCTCCTCCACTCTCTTGGCACCTGATCCATCGACTGATGTCTTGTTCAGTGGGGTTTGGATTGACAGATAAGAACCGGTTCTCCATGAGAGTCTCCGATCTTGAGATTAGATCCTCACAAGGAGGGCACATATGAAAGGATCCACACCCTTGACAATCAATGTATTGGTCGTAGGTTGCTCCAGAGGTGTAGTCGTAACAATCTTCTGCTTGATCATCAAGACCATCCATCAGAGATAGGTTCCTAAAAAAAAAGTAACACAAATTTATACACAAAAGGGGGAAATAAAGGAAATGAAAATTATGCACAGAAACTAAACAGGTAATAAACCAGATAGTTGGACCGAAGTCCCCGGCAACGGCGCCAAAAACTTGTTGGGCAAAACAGTGGTTAAACTATCTTGCTAACTATGGGCAGTGAACCCAATCATTGTAGTACAACAAGGTCGTATCCACAGGGACTTCGTAACTATCTAGCTAATTATAAGCTTAGTAAATGTGCAAGAGGATATATACAAAAGTGCATAATTGTAAATTAGGGTTTTTGGGTTGTAATTGGAGAAATAAAGGAAAGCAATAAACACTAAACTATCTAATCTAGGATAGGTGTAGCTCGGGATAGGATATTCGCACCCGTCATCCCCTTTCTACCAATGGCTGAACCTCGAACTCATAGCTAAACAACAGGAATTTAATTAATAACCAAATCCCGGTCTATTAATCCTAACCAATTTAACGGGGACTGAATGCTCGTTCAAATCCCCAATTCAATCAGAAGCATTAAGCACAATCTACCCTAAGTTGCAATGAGAACCTCATCTCAAAATCAGTGAAAATCGGCTAACATTGATTTAGTCCCCAACGGTTTAGGTTTCTATCTCAGAATATCATTTTGATAGAATCCCACAATAATGCTCAACTAATCGGTAGGCCAAACCAACCAATTTAACAAATAGAAGACAAATTGAGCAAAACCCTTAACAAATCCCCAAATCATGAGCAACGAGTTTAGAAGTCATAAACACTCAATAATCATCTTCATTAAGCTCAAAGACTAAAATAAAGCACAAACACAAGTTCAAGATTCAACAATGGAGTTTAGGGATTTTGGGACAAAATCCCCAATCCCTAGCTACAAATGATTCTACACAGCCATAGAGGAAAAGCATAAAAGGGAGAAGAAGAAGCCATTAATGAAGCTTGGAAGCTTTGGAGAAGGTGAGCTCTTTCTTCTCTTCTTTCTCCTCTTCTTTCCCTTCTTTTTCGCCTTCTTTCTCTGTGTTTTCGACTGGTGGAGTCGTGGTTGAAGAATGGGGAGAAGTGTCCCCAAAATCCCCGTTTTAAAACTCAAATCTGGGCAAAAATACGCGTCGGACCGCCCCAGGGGCGGTCCAAAGGGGCGGTCCACACCAGAGGCGATTTTCCGTGTTCCGAAATTGACTGGACCGCCCCACAGGGGCGGTCCACAGGGGAGGTCCGGACCAGAAGCAAAGAAAATGCTTTATCTTCTTCGTTTCAGCTCCGATTTTGGATCCGTTTGCGCCCACGCGTTCCTCTCTTCATCTACTTTACTCCTATCTATGTTATTCCTCCTGTTTAAACAATAAATGTGTAAGACACCAATGAAACATAAAACTAGAGGAAAACAAGCCAGAGTGGAGAAATGAGCATGAAAAGTGTTGATTAAACATATGAAATACTCCCCTAAAACATGCTCATTTAGACACTCATCAGTAACCCCGACAGTTCATCCCCGGATTTCTACAGTTATTTGTTACGGGTTTCTCTAAACCGGTCGGCTTTGTTACCAAAACTCGTATGTTGAAATGTTTCGACTGTTAAGTTTAATTCGTTATATTTCTTTAATCTTATCCATCATTTAATTTAGGTGTATAACCTATAGCTGCATGTATGCATGCCTCATTTATTATATTGTTTTTCCACCATCCTTATAGTACATTGTATTATATAATCCATTATCTTTAGCAAACTTTATTTCCATTCAAAACTTATAACATATAGTTTATAACTATTTTTTTGTAATAACTACCACCATTATATTATATGGTTTCCAACTATAATATATATCCATCCTTATATACATTATTCTTGTATATATATATATTTACCATATAAGTAAGTTCCATGAGTTGTAAAACTCTTATATTATATGTTACATTTTATCATCTTATATTAGATGATTATTCCCATTAGTTGTATTATATTATACAACTTATATTAAGATTATTATCCTAATATTATGTAACAATTTATGTTGTATAATTACAACTCCTAAGGTTTATTCAATATTTACCTTAGTTTATAAATCTTATTTATTTATAGTGTGTCACATTATTTAATGTGAATATCCTTACTTATATTAATTCCACTAAAACCACATTAATACCATATAATTGTTATAACATTTATAACATTGTAGACCTTAGTCTAAAATTCATATTCCCATCTCTTATAATTCGGTACAGCCCTTTTCTTCATTTTAATTTCATTTTGACCACATAACATTATGTAATGTTATACCATATACTAATATCATATAATATGATATTTTCATTTCCTTTAATATATAACCTATAGTTTTTATACAAAACTATTTATATTGCCGCATAGGCATATACATTTATACCTTATTCTTTTCCATAATCCATAGTTTTCTTTATTTACAAAATCACCCCATTATTTATACCATGTTATATATATATATATATCATATAATATAACATTTTTAACTTATAAAATGGTATAACCTATGGTTTATATTTTGTAAAATTTCCGAACAGACCATGATTCTGTTCTTAATTAATTTCTAACCCCTTTAACTTTCCAAATTTATAAAGTGACCACATATATAATGTTATGTAATATATACCATATATTATAACATTTTAAACCTTAATATAAATATAACGCATGGTTATATTATATTCTAATTTCCAAACAGACCTCAATATATATTCTATATTATTTTTCAACCCACCAAGTTTCTATAATTGCCATTTGGCCCAATTTATAACATATAGTTTTATAATATCATTAAAACTATATATTATACATATATCTTATATAATACTCTTATATTATTCTAAAAATCACCAAATTTCACCTAAGGGTTATAATTACCCTTACTAACCATATACTTTCGGTATTTTACATTTCCACCCCATCTTTTATTCCAAAGTGTCATAATGACATAATAACTATATATTATACATATATAGTTTAGTTTAATTCCAAAATCAACTAAATAAATTCCTAAAAATTCCTAATAGCCCATGGGTGTTTATAATACCATTATACACCCTTTATTTTCGGTAATAACATATTTACCACATATGTTATAAAATTGTTACAATTAAATACTTATCTTATTATAAAACCTTTAATAAGTTATTTAACTTATCTAATTTGGTCAAAACCTACCATATGATCAAGGTTGACCTCCTTAATATTGTCTTGACCATTAATTTCCATACATTACGGTTTGTACCCAGATTTTTCAGAAATTACCATTTAACCCCAAAACTTTATAAAATCTTATAATTTTTATCTTAAATGCTTTTAACCTCTAATTTCCAGCTTTATCATTATATAGCCCCCAAATTTAATTTAATTATGGTTTAGACCCCAATTCATTGCGGTAATATATTTTTATCACCTAAACTTAATTAAAACCTTATAAATACATAAATAAAATGGCCTAAAGTACATGGCCTTATTACAACCATTAGCTTATAAAATAAATTACACATAAATGCCCAAAAAGTTTTAAACTCTCGGCCTTACCACATAGTTTTCCATATTTACCAATTTTCCACATAATGTCTTAAATTTGACAATTATGTTAATTAATTAGTTATAAAATTTACTAAACCATTCCTTAATCACCTAAGGTCAAAATAAGACCTTAATAACCTTGTTCACTCACGACAATATTATACACATATGTATAAACACATATTAATATACCAAGTGAAGGTTTAAGTGATTTATACCTTATTTTTGCCAAGTTTAGGCCTTGTTTGGCCACGGCTGTTTGGAGATAAATTTTCCACAGCATTATTTACATGTGTTTCAAGCAGCAATTAAGGCATGATTAGTCTCCAAACAAGAGCTAACCATAAGAAGTGTTTAATGTATATTTTCAAGGTAAATTTTACCTTAGAATACCAAAGCAAGCAAAGGTTGTCTTCGGCCTATTTTTACAGAACATAAAGAGTATCAAAAGAGCTACTAAACCAAGCTTTAAAACTGGTATAACTCAGATTAGAAGATGGCTAGTTTTTACCTTGATTAAAATGCCAAAAATGGTGTTTTTGGCATGGATTTGGCTAATCCTTGAAGCTCTTGATATACCAACTGGATAAGTATGTTAATATGAAGATTATAAGCCTAAGAAAACAAGCTTTCAAACCGGAATTGAAGAGAATCAAGAGATAAGTGCTTAAAGCACATTTTTATACCTTAAGAACAAGATTAGAATTCTCCACCTCCTTCCCTTGTTACAGCCGAGAATTGCCCTCCTTTTAACCTCTAAAACAAGCTAGAAACATGGATGGAAATGGTTGATGCTTAGCTCCATGGAAAGAGGAAAGAAATGTGAAGAGAATGAACATAAAATGGCTTAATAAGCTTACCTATGTCACTTGTTGTTCTCTTCTGAGTTTAGACAGTAGCAGGCGTCAATGGAGGAAGAAAAGAGAGGATGAATGAGCTTGGTGTCGGCTGGGAAGCAAGGCAAATGAGAAAGAAAACTAGTTTTGCCTTTTAAGTTAATTAATGTTACTTTATGAAATAGTAAATGATGATTCATTAGATTGGCTAGATATTTATGTTGCTTAATGGGTGGGTATGACAGCTAATATAAGGCGGCAATGGTAGCTTGGTCAATGGATGGCATTTGACCATGGTTAAAACTAAGTAATTAAATGTTATTTTGGGTACTATTCATCCAAAATCACCCATTTTGATTTTATTTTTAAACTTTGATTTAGACTTTATAATATAGTCTATCATGTCACATAAATTATATAAAGAATGTAATCTAGTCTTTAAAGTGACAAAAAGTCATTATCTTAGAGCTCATACACAAAAACGTGCTTTAAGGTGTTTTAGCGCACATTTTGTGTCACAAGGTGTTTCTAAGCTTAGTTTTCTTTGAGAACAGTTTTTTTGTGTTCCTTACATGATTATTGATCATAGGAATCCAATCTTATATCAAATAGAGGTCATAAGACCTTTAAGATTTCTTAGAGCACATTTTTGCCCTACTTGACCTTGAAGCATATAAATGCTTGTTCTTTGTGTTGGAGTGTTGTCCAATGATTGTAGTATGTTTAGTTATGTGTTAATATGCTTAGGAAAAAAATTTAGGTCCTAAGAAGTTCATTTGGGTATGTATTTACCCTAAACAGTCAAAGGGGGCAATATCTTGCTTTGTGTTGACCATCGTTGTTCTCAATTGACTTTTAAGGCATGTTTAGGCCTTAATTAATGTGATTAGATGTTTAATCCATGTTTAATTAGTTTGGGGTATTTCACACACCTTTTAACTTTTATTTTACTTAATAGATCTTCTTATCTAATATGAAAATACTTACTTAAAATCAAATAGAATCATCCAACTTTATTAACAAATTAAATGAATTCAGCAGCTTAATATTAGTTTAACTAACACCATATTAAAAGTAGGCGTGTTCATTGAAAACCGAAATCGCCAAACCGGAACCGGAACCGGTGAAACCGAAACCGGAAACCCGTTAACCGAAGTCGTTTGTCGGTTCGGTTAACCGAACCATTTAGTTTGCCGGTTCCGGTTACGGTTATTGATTTTGACGAATCCGGTTAACTAAAAAAACCATTTAAGCATTTAATTTTTTAATTTTTGAGTACAAGTATAAAACTATATGGTTAATTATTAGAATTACCAAAAATAAATATACAATTATATAGTTAATGGTTACCAAAACCAATAAAATCTTATTGAAATTGACGGTTAACCGGTTTAATGTCGCACCAAAACCGGAAAAAAAACCGTACATTGTTTACTAAGTATAAGAAAAAACACATAAATCTACATCATATCGGTTAACCGTTAAACCAGTAAAACCGCACCGAAAAACCGGTTCCGGTTAACCGCTTCTAAATGAACCGGTTACGGTTATCAAAATTGACTAACCGACAATCCGGTTAACTGGTTATGAACACCCCTAATTAAAAGTATCCAAAAATAATTAGTTGCAGCTAAAATGTAGCCCTAACTATTTAAGGATTTAGTGTTATACTTCATTGGTCCTAGTTTAACCATCATTTTGAAATATCTTGTAAAATGTAATTTTATATATATTATTTTATCTTATACTCCCTCCGTTCAACAATAACAGTCATTTTAGAAACTTGCACACTTATTAAGAAAAGTAGGACAATGACGCATGTGCCCCTACTTTTTACTTTTCCATTTAGATAATAATTACTTTTATATTGAATAGTAGGGGTAAAAGTGAAAAGAAGTGTGTCAAAAAGTTAGAATGACAGATATTTGAACAAGAATCACATCCTAAAACGACAGATATTAATGAACGGAGGGAGTATTAGATTAGAAAAACATAATTAGAAATATAAGGATCACAATCAAATTAGGACCATTTATATTCCTTTCGTTCTGAATTATCTTGTTTATTTTATGACGTGTTTTTTTTTTCAATATTAAACATATAAGATAAAAATATATAGAAAATATTTATAAAACTTAATGTTTTTGAAAATAGTTTATATTATATATTAAAAATTGAAATTAAACAACATGTCTAAATAATGAATAAGACCAGAAATATTCAAAATAATTTTCTATTTATATTATTTGATAACTATTATTAAACCTATTCTAAGTTCTAAGAGCCGTTTTGATCGGAACAATTCATATTCCACGAGGGAAGACAAAGACACCCCATAAGTCGGAATCTAACCTGCCGCCTCAAGGCCCTCAACTGAAGAAAGACCTTTTTCTTGTTTTTATTCCCAAACAGAAAAGAATTAAATTCCCAACAAGAGAATAACCTCAAAAGAGTAAGTTACTATCTTTTACGATCACTAAGAATTTTATATTCTAGTACCTTCTGTCGATTAAACTACTACGTTATCTTGTTTTCAAAAAAAAAAAAAAAACTACGACGTTATCTTCTTCTTTTTAAATAATGGAAACTGAAAAAACTGAAATTAAAATGATGAAATAAAAGATAAAAATACTCCCTCCGTTCTTCATTGACATTTTGATTTACTATTTGAATATGTCGTTTGAGTTCAATGATATAATTTTACAAATCTAATTTTTGTAATAGAATCATTATGTCAAAAACTATATGTTGTAAAAATTTATTTTATAAAATTATTTTATCTATATATTTAATATTGAAATGGAAAAACATGTCAAAAAGTAAAAATGGGTTGGAGTTAGTAGAATTTAAAAATAGATGATTAATATTTATATTTTCGAAATAATAAAAATATCTAAAAAAAGTTTGAATAGGATATCTATCTTTTCTTCAGTACTTTTATGTTCATTTTTTTTTGTGTGGTAATCTTTATGCCTTGTTCGTTTAGTATGAAGCTGACGACGATAATAGTCGAAGTGATGAATTCATCAATGCGAGAACGATATTTGAGGAAATGAAATAGTATATGTTTTATTTGTTTAGTAGAGTGCCAGCCCAATTTTGACCATATCTGAGATGCTCTCACATGAAAAGAGAGATTGGAACAAATGGATCTCAACGTCATCTGTTGATTTTTTTGAAAGTCGTCGTTTCTCAGCCGTAGGATTGAATAAATACGGTAGATCACTGTTCTGGGTCAACATCATCTTCTTGGTATGCGGATCTCATTCATGATCAGTCTCTTTGATATTCGGTCGTATATCTTAAATGACGTCTGATCTGAATGGGCATCGCCTTCTGCTTTCATACCTACCCAGCCGACATAACAACAGTCTCTTAAGTTTGGTTTCAGGATGTCTGGTATTATAAAGGAAATAGTAATGGTGAAAAATTACTCCCTCCCTCCCATCACATCTACTACTAGTATTTTAAGAATATAATATTACACCACACATTATATATATGTAGAAAAGATAGTATAGTACTCATATTATAAAGATAAAAAACCACATTATACCCTACTTTAAGACATCAGTAATTGTCGACAACTACAATCATATTATAAAGTCAATTGAACCTCACATAAAACATACTTATGATTAGACTAAGGGACATATAATTTTATCGACTATATATATTGTAAAATGCCATGTTTAAGATTTAGGAACATATGACTGTACCATCCACAAATGAATGAACATATAACTTTTGGAGCTATAAAAAGTTTTGAAAGGTTGGTTTGTGGTCGGTTTTTTAATGTAGCTGTTAGAATAAAATAGAGGAGAAATTGGAAGTGACACTGAAATTGATGTTAGTTGTCAAAACAGTTTTAACAATAACTGTTTGAATAAAGTTGATGAGAAATTATGGAATCAGCACACAAATTAATGACAAAAACTATCAAAAGCTGTCAAAAGCCATAAACATCCACAAATGGACCCAATAGCAAAGGCTTTCATGAGCAATTACAAGAGCTTAGGAGCTGTTGATTTGTTCTTATCTGTCTTTTGTTGTCATTGCAATTTGCAACTTCTCCTTTTATAGACTGGTCCTAGAAGAGAAATCATTCTAGAGTATAAAATTTTTTTATCCTAAAAGATAAGATAAAATGTTAAAACACAAAAAAGGAAGGTGGGTCTTGGCTCATAAATCTTATTTTGTTTTATTCCGTGAGAAAGATGAAAAAAAATCTACACAATTTTAGAGACATAAAATAATGTAAGAGAATGGTGTTGAGGAGGGGGTGATAAAAATCCAACTTTGTTCTTAGGAAAAGACATTGACAATGTATAAACCTAATTTCTGCCTTAAAAAGATCAGTGAAAGTCTTAAAATAATTGTGGGGAGAAAGGAGAGTGCTTTGGCTAGGAAAGTGTGAGCAAATAATAGAGAATCTTTAAAAAAAATGGAAATTTATACCATGCAACAAAAAAAGAATTGTTTATAAATGAAAAATGAATTCAAAAGTGATAAATAAGATGAAATATAAAAGGTCTAGGAAGTGTTATCACGTGAAAATAGTCTTTTTGAAAGAGAGGGAATACACATTAAGTGGAAAAAGAATTATGAAAATTGATTTTCACTACAACATTGTTTACCAATTGAGGCAACTTGTCTAGATCAACAGAGGCAACCTACGACTTGCCTCACTTCATCTAGTCAAAGGAGACGAGATATATTGTGGCCTCTGATGGTCTAATCAATGGAGGCGAGCTACATTGTGGCCTCCGTATGTACAATCAATGGAGGCAATATTAAATAAATGCCTCGTTTGGTAACTTGTGGTGTGTGATCATACAAGATCATTGGAGGCGACTATATAGTTGCCTCTATAGACAAGACTAACAGAGGCAAGATTTTCTTTGTGCCTCCATTGTGTACACTTAGGTACGATTAATTGAGTCGACTTATATTAGTTGCCTCCATTCATTCGATATAACAGAGGCAAGCTTTTCTTTTGCCTCCATTGTGCATGTTTAGGTATGATTAACAGAGGTGACTTTTATCAGCTGCCTCCATTGATTCGTTATAACAGAGGCGACTTATATTAGCTCCCCTCTCTTGACCTTGTACAACAGAGGCGTGTTCTCCTTCTCGCCTCTTTGCCTATGTTTTATTTTTTTTAACTATCGTAATATACTTCACAACTTCTTTCTTCCGCTCTTCTAATCTCATTTGTCATACCCTTTTTCCTCTTTGATCGAACCCTAGATACAGCCCCAACAACTTATCATCTCCGAAAGGGGTAGAGAAAAATGTCGAAGGAAACAAGCACGAGTATTCGGGATACACCAGGAGGCTGCTACAAAAAGTTTCGGTCGAATTCAAGGCAATTGAAGATGTTCGTTCTTCAAAGGAACCCTAAACTATGTAGAAGCGTCTATGATTGAAGTGATATCGACACCAAGGGAGCTTCGGCATTAGGTAATGAACGAGATTAATGGCTTGATGAGGGGTAAGGGTTGGACACTGAAGGGTTAATTAAGTGGTCAGAGGCAGTGGATGCTTCTCTCTCAGACGCGGTGGATGAACGTCAGTACACCCAGCATAGGTTGACAAGGGATTTTGGGGGAGAAAAGGATGCAACGAAGAAGATAAAGAGCTTCGAGAAGCAAATTAATGGCAGAACACAGGGATTTTGCAGGTTCACCCGCTCCTTTGCTTCTCTGAAATATATCATGGAGAGTTACTCTTTCTTTCCGTGCCTCCTTTGTTTCTAAAACGCAACTGGTGACCTGAACAAATACTGCTGAAGGGGGAATTTCTTGACATCATCTTGCTAATTTCTAATATCTTGTATAGTACAGTACACTAATTGAATGATTAATTTGGACTAGGTATACAGTACTTGAATTAATTTAATAATTCACGCGGTTGTGTGTGTTTTGGTTGGTTAATTAAAATAGTTGTTCGAGTTTACGGACAAGTATAGAGGGAAATACGATGAAAGTATCCGAGTAGTGAAGAAATACTATGCGTCGGTGAGCAGGTGTGGTGATGAGGTACTGATAAGTGGTGAAATAGTGCTCTCTCAAGGTCTTTATTCGTCGTCATTTTATTTGGCGCATGACTTATTTCACCACTTTATGGAGTATTTGTGTGTTTATTAGTGATCTTATACTTTTGGCTTGTTCAAATAGGTAAATACTCATTGGAGTACATTTTGAGAGCTTTATATGAGAAATCATCAATGTTCGAGCACCTCGGGAAGGATGCCTAGCCAACGGGAAGCATGGGGAGAATTCCGGCACAGAAAAAATGACATTCTGGGGCCGACCGACCTTGCAAGGTCGGTCCGGCTCTGTTCAATCTGTCCCAGAACTCACTGGAATCGACCGACCTTGCGACCGGACTTGCAAGGTCGGTCGAGCTTAAAACCTGTCACGTGCTCCCGTCTGAAAGGGTCCGACCGACCTTGCAAGGTCGGTCGGACAGAATTTTTGCCCAGAATTTTCTGTTTAAAGGCTGCATTTTGGGGCTCCCTTCCCCATTATCAAATTCACCCGACTCCAACCCTAAACAGACGTGAAAGAGGCGAAAATAGAGGAGAAAAGAGAAGGAGAAGAGAAGAGAAGAAAGGAGGAAGAAGAAAGTGAAGATTTCTACCTCCATTGAAGCTTGGGAGCTCCTCTAATGGCTAATTCTTCCTTCTCCTTGCTCTTTCCTTTAGCTATGTCTGAGTAGTTCCATTTGTATCCTAGGATGATGGTTTGAACCCATTTTGCTCATTGAATGCTAGAAACCTAACTCATTAAGTACTCTCGTTTTATTCTCTTCAATATCAATTAATGCACTAAACTGATCTCTTATTGCATTTATGGTGGTTTCATTCAATATTTGAGCTTGAGTTTGGAACTAGACCAAGAAGGGAGTAAACCCTAACCTTTGCTTTCTTGATTTTGGAAGTAAATGCTTGGGGCTATTGTTTAAGAGTGCTTGCTTAATGCTATTTGATGACTTGAACCTCCTTTAATTAAGGGGTTTGATTATTTAGGTAAGAATTGGATTTCCCATGATTTGGGATTCATGAGCTAAACTCTAATAGGCACTGAGATGATGAGTTATGGTTTTGAAGTTCTTTGAGTGAATTGGGTGATTCCCACTATCCTAGGGTACTCTCCCCATCCATTCCATTCACAAACATTTTACTGTTTTTATTGCACTTCAGTTAACAAAACAAACAACCAAGCTTGCCTCTGGCTAAACCCCCATTTTACTGTTATCGTGCACTTAACTATTATACCGAAGCTCGGGATTTAGAAACCAATTTCCTTGTGGATACGACACTTGTTTTACTGCAACGAATTGGGTGCACTTGCCCATTTTAGCTAGGTTTAATTACTATGTTTGTAATTTTCCCAACAAGTTTATGGTGCTGTTGCCGGGGAAATTGATTATTCAATTTCCCTTGGTTCGGTACTTTAGTTTTTGTGCATTTAGTACTGTTATCTATTTTACTTAATTTGTTGTATTTATGTTTTTAGTTGTTGTTTATATTTCTACATATCCATCTACTTAAGAGCATTTGGTGTTGGTGCAGTTTAGGTACTTTCTGTTTTTCTCGGTGTATGCCAAACACTCGAGCCAAAGGATCTCCACTTGTTAGTCCGAGACCCGAGCTCGAGTGTTCATTGTTGAGGGCCATCCGAACTGTAAAAAATTCAATCATGAATGAACCTGACCCACCGGTGGTTGAAAACAACGGGAACCAACAACAAATGGCTCTCAAAGACTACAAGCAGCCGGACACCAAAGGGAGACCTTCAGCCATAGTCCTACCGGAATTGACGCCTCAAGAGACCGGACAATGGGTATTCAAGACCCATTACATCACTGCTGTCCGGGATTTAGGGAAATTCAGTGGAGCAAATCTCGATGAGGCTCCCAACCACCTAAGTCAATTCCTCGACTTTTGCAACTCATTTGGTAGAACTGGAAATGTTGACCAGAGGATACGCCTGCAGCTTTTCCCTCACTCACTGTCCGACTCTGCATCAAGATGGTATAGGAGCTTACCGTCAAAATCAATCCATACTTGGGCACAAATGGCTCAACAATTTCTTGCCAAGTATTACCCCACTAGTAGAACAAGGCAATTAATTGGAGAGATCAATACCTTTTGCCAAGAACTGGGAGAGACGTTATACGATGCATGGGATAGATTCAAAAACATGTTGATGAATTGTTCTCACCACGGTTTGGATGAACAATCACTATGTCTATCATTTTTCAACGGTCTCGATGACCAGAATAGACTACTTGTGAACTCCTCATCTGGAGGAAGCTTTATGACTAAGTCACCTCAAGAGGGGATGGCACTCCTAGAGGAGATGACTAGTAACATAAGGCAATGGTCTAGGCAAAAGGGGAGAGCACCAAGAGCAGCTGGTCTCTTACATGTTGAACCCACCGACCACCTTTCCGCTCAACTATCTTCACTCACCAAGATGGTGGAGAAGCTAGCTATAGCTCAAAAAGAAACAACAAAGTTTATAGCTTCTTCATCATCACCCTCTCCATCTACTTCTACTCCAATCCAAGAGGGGTGTGCAATTTGCGCGGGTCCTCACGAGACCCACTTTTGCGAAGGCAGGGTTTATGCCGATCCACGTGAGGATGTAAACTTTGTAGGCAACCGCCCCGGATACAACTACAACCAACAAAACGCCCCATGGAGGAACCATCCAAACTTCTCATGGAGAAGTAATGACCAAACCCAAGGGGGAGCTAGCAGTGCTTCCAACAATCCCACGGGCTACCGGTCACAAGGGTCGACTCAAATGTCCAACCCACAAATGGGTTACCGACCACAAGGAGCACCTCCGGGCTTTCAACAACAACAACACCAACCACATCAACAACATCCTCCTCCATCCACGGATGCCAATGCCGAGCTAAGAGACATGATGAAAAATCTTGTCTCGGCTGTGCACTCTAAAGCGGCTGATTTGGATGCTTTTAAAGCAAGCCAAGACGCCACCAACAAAAGGGTTGAGGCCCAACTTGAAAGCATCTCTCAACAACTTGCTCAAAGACAACCGGGTGTTCTTCCAAGTCAAACACAGCCCAATCCAAGAGAGCAAGCAAAAGCGGTAACACTAAGGAGTGGGAGACTCCTTGATCCGTCATCATGCTCACATGAGGACATGGAGCCCCAAGAAGATGAAGCTCAAGAAGAAGAGCAAGAGATTGTTGAGGAACCACCACCTCCACCTAAGGAAGTTCCCAAGGAGAAGGGGTCTCCTGAACCTCCTACTCCTACTACTCTTGCAAAACACCTTCCCCCTCTTCCTTTTCCCAATAGACTCAAAAAGAAAAATTTGGATGAACAATTTGGGAAGTTTCTAAGCATTTTCAAGAAATTAACAATTAATATTCCTTTTTCTGATGCTTTGAAACAGATGCCGATCTACGCTAAGTTCATGAAGGACATCATAGCGAACAAGAGATCACTGGAGGAAGCGGAAACCATTCACCTCACCGAAGAGGTTTCAGCGGTTCTTCAAAGAAGCCTACCTCCAAAGCTTGGAGATCCCGGTTTACCTATTGTACCTTGCTTTATTGGTGAAATTGACTGTGGGAGTGGGTTATGTGATTTAGGTGCTAGTATCAATCTTATGCCTCTCTCAACTTTTAATAAGCTTGGAATTGGTAAATGCACTCCCACTCCCATTCAATTGCAACTAGCGGATAGATCTTTGGTTGTCCCTAAAGGGAAGGTAGAAGACTTGGTAGTGACTGTTGGTTCATTTGTTTTCCCAGCTGATTTCATTGTAATAGACATGGAAGAGGACCAGAGAGTGCCACTAATTTTGGGCAGACCTTTCATGAGAACTGCTAGGGCCCTTATAGATGTGGAGAAAGGCAAAATAATTCTGCGACTTCATGATGAAAAATTAGAATTTGACATGTCTAAGGTAGTGAAGAGACCCTCACAGGCTGAGGCTGTTTTTGCTGTAGATGTCATAGATTCAATTGTGCAGGATCACTCTCTCTCTCTTGTTAAAACTGACGCTCTTGAATTAGCTTTGTTTGAGGCTTGTTGTGAACAGGAATTCCACCCAGATATGATTGAAATGGTGGCTGAGTTGAACAGCAGATTTTCTGGCTATAGACCACGCTATCCACCACCCGAACCATTGGAACGAGCTGCTCAGAAGCCGTTGCCCTCGGTTGAAAAGCCTCCCACTGTGGAGATGAAACCTCTACCCTCTCATCTTAAATATGCTTATTTAACTGATCCGTGCGTTCTACCTGTTATTATTTCTTCTTCCTTGACAGGTGCGCAAGAGGAAAGTCTGATGAGGGTGCTCCGGAACCATAAACGGGCTATCGGGTGGACTATAGCCGACATCAAAGGGATCAGCCCTCATTTCTGCACCCACCGGATATTCATGGAAGATGACTACAAGCCGTTGGTCCAACCTCAGAGGAGGTTAAATCCCAATATGAAGGAGGTTGTAAAGAAGGAAGTTCTTAAACTGTTAGATGCGGGGATTATCTATGCCATCTCCGACAGCAAATGGGTAAGCCCCGTGCAAGTGGTCCCAAAGAAAGGAGGTGTTACCGTCGTCCCCAATGAAAAAGGTGAGCTGGTGTCTCAGAGGACTACCACTGGTTGGAGGGTCTGCATCGATTACCGGAAGCTGAACACCGCCACCAGAAAAGACCACTTCCCCTCCCGTTCATTGATCAAATGCTCGAGAGGTTGGCGGGACAAGACTATTACTGCTTTCTGGATGGATATTCGGGGTATCTCCAAATCCCCATAGCTCCTGAGGACCAGGAGAAGACGACATTTACATGCCCATATGGGACGTTTGCCTACACCCGGATGCCTTTCGGGCTTTGCAACGCCCCGGCCACATTTCAGAGATGCATGATGGCGATCTTCTCCGACTTCCTAGAAAAAAGTATTGAAGTCTTTATGGATGACTTCTCCGTCTTCGGTACCTCCTTCGACATTGCTTGGATAACCTCGAGGCTATTTGATCCGGTGTGAGGAGACCAATCTTGTGCTCAATTGGGAAAAATGCCATTTTATGGTAAAAGAAGGAATTGTCTTGGGGCAAGATCTCTTCAGAAGGTATTGAGGTAGAAAGCTAAAATTGAAGTAATTGAAAAGCTACCTCCTCCAACATCAGTGAAAGACATTCGAAGCTTCTTGGGTCATGCCGGTTTCTACAGAGGTTCATAAAAGACTTCTCCAAAATCTCAAACCCCTCTGCGACCTCTTGGCCAAGGATGTTAAATTTGAATTCACTGAGAGTGCTTAGTGCCTTCAACACCCTCAAACAGTGCCTTATCTCTGCACCTATCGTGGTTTCCCCCGATTGGAATTTGCCGTTTGAGATCATGTGCGACGCCAGCGACTATGCGGTGGGGGCGGTCCTTTGTCAGAAGAAGGAAAAGATATTGAGGAGTATCTACTACGCTAGTAGAACCCTCAATGATGCTCAAAAGAATTACGCCACCACTGAGAAGGAGCTGTTGGCTGTGGTTTTCGCCCTCGACAAATTCCGATCCTATCTCTTGGGCAGCAAGGTTGTGGTGCATACAGACCACTCGGCACTGAAATACTTGTTCAACAAAGGTGATGCAAAACCTAGACTTCTCCGATGGATTTTGCTCCTGCAAGAATTTGAGATAGAGATCCGGGATAAACCGGGTGTACAAAATGTAGTAGCTGATCATCTGTCACGAATGGAGGTCCCTGATGATGGTGTGCCCATCAATGAATTTTTCCCAGACGAGAGCATCTACATGATTGCAGAGACCGGGGACCCTTGGTATGCGGACTTTGCAAATTATTTGGCAAGGGGAGTGGTCCCACCGGAGATGACCTACCAACAAAGAAAGAAATTCTTTTCTGACGTCAAGAGGTATTTCTGGGAGGACCCTTTTCTTTTCAAAGTTTGTGCTGATGGGGTGATCCGGAGATGTGTGCCCATGAGCGAAGTGCAGGAAATTCTGATTCACTGTCACTCGGGTGAAGCCGGAGGACACCACGGTCCGGCACGAACAGCAGCCAAGATTCTTCAAGCCGGGTTTTTCTGGAAAACCCTTCATAAGGACTGCCACTCGTTCGTTGCCTCCTGTGACCAATGTCAGAGGCTTGGGAACACTCTCGAAAGCATGAGATGCCGCTCAACATAATGATAGAGGTTGAGCCGTTTGATTTGTGGGGTATCGATTTCATGGGCCCCTTCCCATCTTCTTGTTCCAACTTGTTTATTCTTGTGGCGGTCGACTATGTGACCAAGTGGGTTGAAGCAATTGCAACCCCGACTAATGACGCCAAAGCTGTGATCAAATTTCTGAAGAAAAATATTTTCACCCGGTTCGGGTCGGGTAGAGCCATATTGAGTGATGGCGGGTCTCATTTTTGCAACAAACAATTTGAAGCGCTGTTGAGTAAATATGGAGTGAGACACAAGGTTGCCCTTCCTTATCACCCTCAATGTAATGGCCAAGCTGAGGTCACCAACAGAGAGCTTAAATGGATCCTCCAAAAGACAGTCAACTCCTCAAGGAAAGATTGGTCCATGAAGCTCGATGATGCATTGTGGGCATATCGGACTGCCTATAAAACTCCAATCGGTATGTCCCCGTACCGGCTTGTCTATGGGAAGGCTTGTCACTTGCCGGTTGAACTAGCGCATAAGTCATATTGGGCGGTGAAGGCCCTCAACTATGATCTCAAGAGCGCCGGTGACAAAAGACGATTCCAATTGACCGAGTTAGAAGAGATTCGGGAGGAAGCCTACGAGAATAACCGCATCTATAAAGAAAAGGCCAAGAAATGGCATGATAAGATGATTATGAAGCGGGAGTTTCACGAAGGTGACCGGGTTCTCCTCTACAACTCAAGGTTGAAGTTATTCCCCGGGAAGTTAAAGTCTCATTGGGCTGGCCCTTTTACTGTCACGAAGGTCACCCCCTATGGAGCTTATGAGCTGAAGAATGTCAAAGGGGAGACTTTCATGGTCAACGGTTCCCGGCTAAAGCATTATCATGGAGGTGACATCCAAAAAGTTGAAGCTCGGGCTCTTTACTTAAGAGACCCTCCAGGTTCCCTCTAACCCTCACTATGGTCTAGCCAAAGACCTTAAAAAGACGGGCAGCTTTCCGGGAGACAACCCGGACTATTGTCACTTTTACCTCGCATTATTTTCTCATTCGAGTTATGTTAGTTGTTTGCTTATTCTATGCTTTATTTATTGTGTGTTCTGGGTGTTTTTGCATGTTGAATCTGTTTGTGATTGTTGATAAGTGTTGTGGGCAAGAAAACAAACATTTTGGTGAAATTCTGGTCCCGACCGACCTTAGGACCGAACTTGCAAGGTCGGTCGAATCCCAGATTTCAAACCCACCAAGCTACTGACTTCGACCGACCTTGCGACCGGACTTGCAAGGTCGGTCGGGCTAAAAAAATTCAAACCCGAAACATTCTGGAATGGACCGACCTTGCGACCGGACTTGCAAGGTCGGTCGGACTGAAAAATTTCGAAATCAAACCCTTCTGGAATGGACTGACCTTGAGACCGGACATGCAAGGTCGGTCCGGCGAAAAATTTTGAAAAAAAAAAAGGGAAAAACGCTGCATTTCATTATTTTTTTTTCTTTCCCTCTTCTTCCTTCCTTCCTCGCCCGATTTCTCTTTCCCCGACTCCATCGCCTTCCTCCTTCTCCCTCTCTCTCGCGCTACCAGTTCACCACCACCCAACCTCCACCACCTCATTCGCCCCCCTTCGACGACCTCCGTCACGCCGCCGCTAGTCGCGCGCGCCGCCAACCAGCCCTGCACCCACCCGCGACCACCCGAAGCACCCCCAACCGAAACCCTAAATTGCCCACAACCCCCAAATCGAATTCCTTTTCGATTTAGTCCCCAAATCTGTCATATTTTGCTCCCTACCCTCCTACAATACATCCAGGTATATTATTCTAACAATACATTGTCCATTCTTGCACTTTTTGACAAAGTTACAATTTGGGGATATTACAGTCGAACCAAACCAAGCTTTAGGTTACAATTTTTTTTTTTTTACAAGTGTGGTGCTTTAGAATGTTCCAATGTTCAATAGAGGATTGGTGTGCACCAGTTTAATGTATAACTTGGGACAGTGGTGGTTTTGGCATAATTCTTGCATGTACCAACTTCACTTGCATTGTGCTTTGTTTAGCATTAATTAATGGTATTGCTATTCTGCTACTACTTGCTGGAATTGTTGGGCACTTTTGGTTGCAATAAATTGTTTGATTGGGAAGGGTAGTGTGCCTTTATAGTTGGGCCATGGAATAACTCGTACTGGGCTCAATTTGAATATCATATTGAATTGTTTAATACATTTTGTGCTCTGTGGGGGCATTGTGCGATTGGGATGCCTAAGTACTTGATTGAAAACCTGCGGGCTAATTTTGTGGAGGTTCTTCGAACCGAGGAATGCTAGAAAAACAGGGGGGACTCTGGCAAAATTTTCCAACACACTGTCGTTTCTTTTCCCCCTTTCTGCGTTTCATGCTTCATATTGTGCTATTTCCTTATTGTCATCCTAGTTGCTTTCTAACTTTTTACTGGTTGTTATTTGTGTTGTTTTTCTTTTGTATTTTCTTTTCTTTTCCTTGTTTTGCAGCAACATGGCCCACCGACAACGCCGTGATAGGAGGAACCAGGCTGCTCTGAACCTAGAGCTTGGCCACCCCATTGGCCTACTCGATGGCGTCTTCATCAATGAAGAGGCCCGACGTTGGTTCACCTCCCCCAAGAGACGGGAGATTGTTCGGGAGCGACCGGTGGATCCGGCTCTGATTGCAGACCTCGAGCTCCAGCCACACTTCGACTTTCTGGGCTGGGGCTGCGTGCTCACCATGGGTGGCCAATACCACCCCCGCCTGATTAAGGAGTTTTATGCGAATGCGGCGGTCAGCAGGCAGCCAAAGGAGATCTCCTCTGTGGTCAGTGGCCGTGCCATAGCCATCAGTGGCATGTGCACCAGTTCTTTCAGCTCCCAGATCATGACCTCGACCACACCTCTGTCATCCACCCGGGCGACCTCATCGCCAGCCACCACCGCTACCTTGCAGACCTCCCGGTCCAGACACGTAGAAAAAACCAGGCCGGGACGGATGTTAGGGTCACTATGACCCTCAACCTGGTGAACAGCCCGCTGAAGAGGGCCATCCTTGCGATCCTCCATCAATGTCATACCTCGCGACAGCAAGGATCTCACCTCCAGGGACTGCTATCTCATGGACTATTTGGTAGCCCCGGACCCGGAGAAGCCGCTCTCCCTATCCAATCTCCTCTTCAACCACCTCTGCCACATCATCGTGAAGAAGGAGTCCCATCACCTGGGTTTTCCTTACTTTTTGGAGATGCAGTTGATTCGCTATGGAGTGCGACCCGGAGCAGATGAGGCAGCTAGCCTACATGTGGACCCGATCTACGACACTACTATGCTGAAGATGGGCTTCTATCGTGATGAGGACGGGTGGCACAAGACGACCGCCGAGCATCGACAGCGTAGGGGTGCATCCTCGTCTTCTGGTGCCTCCACTTCCGGTGCCTCCGCTTACCCTGCTGCCCCCGGGCCGTTCCTCGCCCTGCCACCTCCACTCCCGACCGGAGCGGTGACCCCGGAGCAGCTAGAGGTATTCGAGCGGCAGATGGCTGAGCACCGCCGTCTCATGGAGGAGCATCAGCACCAGATGGACGCACAGATGCAGTACGTTCGCGAGCAGGCGGCGCGTGGTGGTGCTCCTCCCCAGTAGCCATCTTCGGATCCCGGGATGCCCTGGCGTTGTTTCTCTGTTATTTCATCTATCTTCGCTTTCTCTCCTTGGGCTGTTAGACTATGTTAAGATATTTCTGATGTTTGTACTTTAAACTCCCTTTCCTTTCTCGTACTCGTACTGATATTGTGCGCTTTGGTGCTTTCGCACCTTTTTGACTATTCTGATCTGGGACTCATTTTCTGAGTCCCCTTTTGATTATCTAACTACGACATCAACACGAATTCACTGGAATCCATGTTGCGCCTATTTTCTTTGTGGTTTTGCATTGTAGATATATCAACTGCACTTGAGAACACCCCAGAGTGAGTTAGGCGAAATACAAGAGAACCTCTTGCCAATTTTTCCTAGACCATTCGACTCCTCCTGTCGGAGCTAGCGCGTACCTGAATATGCACACTGGCAAGTGTGGGGGAATACCACCAACTCATCTTTCTCAGGGGAGTATTAGTTCTCTACACTTATCCACTTTATATAATGCAAAACTCTTTCGGATTACTCCATGCCTAGTGCTACCAAAAAGGTCTTCTGTTGTTTTTCCATAAGCTATTCTTTGAACAATGCGGACATTGTCCCATTCAAGTGTGGGGGAGATGACCTTTTATAGATGATGCACTAAGTCAATTTCCTCATAATGATCTATAGCTTCAGTTGGGAGTTATGTTTATAGTAAGCAAGTTTTTCTTTGAATTCTTGGAATTTTCCACTGAACTT
Organism: Limonium bicolor; assembly: GCA_023374045.1. Classification (NCBI taxonomy): domain Eukaryota; kingdom Viridiplantae; phylum Streptophyta; class Magnoliopsida; order Caryophyllales; family Plumbaginaceae; genus Limonium; species Limonium bicolor. Next base: position 489,629,898 of record CM041776.1, read on the forward strand.
TTTTTTCAAAGGTTCTCTCTTGAGGAGCACTTAGGTGCGGTGCAATCATAAATCCATTTCGTGATGAACTTTTATTGCTTAGGGGTTCCTTCTACCTTCTTATCTAGGGATTGCTAAGGGGTGCTTCCTTGTGAAAAAAAAAGAAAGAGATAAAGGGGACCTTGAGAGACACCATAGGTAACCAACAAATGAGAGATGAGTGTTCATTGAAGCAAGGCAAAATGCCAATTTACCTCTCTCATCTCTTGTTGCGAAAGTGAATCAACTGCAAATCTCTATTTTTCCTTTTGTTTTCCCTCAATGCCCATTCTTGAGAGAAGTTGGCCATGGTAAAAGTTCTCCAAGTTCCATAATCTGTAAGAACTCGGAAGCACTCTAGATCATACCCGAAACTCTATATTTTCATTTGCCCTAAGTACACCCATGTCATCATGAGAAGGTTGGTTGCACTCCTCTTGAGGTTTTTCACAAATTTTGCTCACTTAAATTCAAGAACTCATCTAAACACTTGCTTGCTTTAAATGTTCCTTCTTGTCGTGGGTCCTTAGCTAATTTTGCTTGAGGACAAGCAAATGGATAAGTGTGGGGGAGTTGATAAGTGGTGAAATAGTGCTCTCTCAAGGTCTTTATTCATCGTCATTTTATTTGGTGCATGACTTATTTCACCACTTTATGGAGTATTTGTGTGTTTATTAGTGATCTTATACTTTTGGCTTGTTCAAATAGGTAAATACTCATTGGAGTACATTTTGAGAGCTTTATATGAGAAATCATCAATGTTCGAGCACCTCGGGAAGGATGCCTAGCCAACGGGAAGCATCAGGAAAATTCCGGCACAGAAAAAATGACATTCTGGGGCCGAACCTTGGGACCGACTTGCAAGGTCGGTCCGGCTCTGTTCAATCCGTCCCAGAACTCACTGGAATCGACCGACCTTGCGACCGGACTTGCAAGGTCGGTCGAGCTTAAAACCTGTCACGTGCTCCCGTCTGAAAGGGTCCGACCGACCTTGGGACCGACCTTGCAAGGTCGGTCGGACGGAATTTTTGCCCAGAATTTTCTGTTTAAAGGCTGCATTTTGGGGCTCCCTTCCCCATTATCAAATTCACCGACTCCAACCCTAAACAGAGAAGAGGCGAAAATAGAGGAGAAAAGAGAAGGAGAAGAGAAGAGAAGAAAGGTGGAAGAAGAAAGTGAAGATTTCTACCTCCATTGAAGCTTGGGAGCTCCTCTAATGGCTAATTCTTCCTTCTCCTTGCTCTTTCCTTTAGCTATGTCTGAGTAGTTCCATTTGTATCCTAGGATGGGTTTGAACCCATTTTGCTCATTGAATGCTAGAAACCTAACTCATTAAGTACTCTCGTTTTATTCTCTTCAATATCAATTAATGCACTAAACTGATCTCTTATTGCATTTATGGTGGTTTCATTCAATATTTGAGCTTGAGTTTGGAACTAGACCAAGAAGGGAGTAAACCCTAACCTTTGCTTTCTTGATTTTGGAAGTAAATGCTTGGGGCTATTGTTTAAGAGTGCTTGCTTAATGCTATTTGATGACTTGAACCTCCTTTAATTAAGGGGTTTGATTATTTAGGTAAGAATTGGATTTCCCATGATTTGGGGATTCATGAGCTAAACTCTAATAGGCACTGAGATGATGAGTTATGGTTTTGAAGTTTTTTGAGTGAATTGGGTGATTCCTACTATCCTAGGGTACTCTCCCCATCCATTCCATTCACAAACATTTTACTGTTTTTATTGCATTTCAGTTAACAAAACAAACAACCAAGCTTGCCTCTGGCTAAACCCCCATTTTACTGTTATCGTGCACTTAACTATTATACCGAAGCTCGGGATTTAGAAACCAATTTCCTTGTGGATACGACACTTGTTTTATTGCAACGAATTGGGTGCACTTGCCCATTTTAGCTAGGTTTAATTACTATGTTTGTAATTTTCCCAACAGGTACTATGGGCGGCACTGTGGTTGTATAAGGCCACCAATAAGAAGGAATACCTGAATTATGTGGTGGACAGAGTCAGTCTTGGTGGGGTTAGTTGGTCTATTACTGAATTCAACTGAGATGTTAAGTTTGCGGGTGTTCAAATCCTCGCTTCTCAGGTTAGTACTACTACCACTATACTACTACTATTGAGATTTAGAATTCACTAGAGACTTGACAGAAGCATCATTGTCAGGTGCAGGATTGTCTATCGTAGCTGCCTTGTTGATGATTTTTTTATTTGGAATGGTAAGTGGCTTGCGCCTTCACTCAACAGATATCTTAAAGATATAATGGCATGTGAACCAAGGCTTTTAGTGACTCATATTATTATTATGTATACTGGATCTTAATAAACTAAGTATCATGCTGCACATTTTCTTTCTTGAAACAATCCATTTAATTTCTGCATGCACTGTGTTAATCTGTCTCTCATACTTAGTTGCTGAGATAATATTGAGTTGGCTAATGTTTTTTTATTCCTTGATGATACTTTAATATTTTTTTGTAGGAATTAAGTAGCTACCTAAAAGTAGACACCACTACATCTGTAGTAGTTGATAGGAGTCTGGATGGGGAATTCTTACGCGTGGAGTTTAATATCAGGTAAATTCTACTTTTTGAACTCTGTCAGCTACTGTTGCAAAGTTGCTTTGACTATTCATATTCTTTCACCTAGCTCGTTAGACTCATAATCATTCTTCTTATCAAGCTTGATGTGTTTAGAATGTTTGAATCCTCATTTTTCTATATATTTACGGGGGTTGACATATTCTGATTCATGCTTTATCATTGACATTTATATTGTAGCTTTCCTGCACTGTCATGTGAATTTGCATCAGTGGATGTGAATGATGTCTTGGGGACGGTAAGTACTATGATGACTTGTGGATTCCTTTTAAATCATGCTTGTTTCATTTACTGATCTAACTTAAAAGTGAATGTAGACAAGGCTGCGCATTTGTTCATCATGTATGTGCTGGAGATAAATAGAAGTACTTGCTACCAATGATTGCATCAACTAAGTTCATTCTTTCAGAATGTGTTATATTCCAAACAAGTGTCCTGTATCTGTAGGAGACCTATATTTATCTTGTTGGATTTAATTGGATTTAGCCAGTTAGGTCATGCTACCTTGTCAGAGATTTCTCGGTGGATCATTATTTTTAGACTGTGATATATTTGTATATGTTTCTACCTCAAGTTTGTTTTCCATCATCGTAAACAGAAGAAATTAGTCTGGAAATTATAGATGTGTCCTCTGACAAGATTATGGTCTCATAACATGGAACTATTTGTTCCAACAGTATTTTTCTTAGCCCTGTCCCTTTGTTTCACGGCTAGATTAAACTGCACCTTAGAAGTTTCAAACTGAATGCTGTATGTCAGCTCATCCCTGCAATAGTTTCCCTCGAAAATCTTGATACCTATGCAAAGATTTATTGATTACTAATGCGCTAATAATCGTAATTATGGTTCTATTCTGTTTCTTGTTCCATGTAAGGTCACAATTTGTCTATAGGTTGGATGATATTAATAAAATATGTCCCGTTCTCATTGAACTATGCAGCGCATGTAGTATTTGTGTGTGCTAAAGCTAAATGTGTTATTGTGTCTTGGTATATTTGTGTGCTATTGTTTTTGAAACTACTATACTAAAGAAGAAGCTATGGGAGTAAATGCCCCGTTTGAATTTAATAATTTTTTTAAAAATAAAAGATCAATGGGGGCGACTTTTCAATTGCCTCGTTTGTGAACATCAACGGAGGCGAGGTGACAAAGGTCGCCTCTGTTGTTTATTCTCTACACAAGCAATGGAGGCGAATTTCAAATCTTCCCTCGGTAGTGGGACATCAATGGAGGCGAGTAGAATAGGTCGCCTCTATTGCTTATTCTCTACAAGACCAATGGAGGCGAGATTTAGCCCTTGCCTCGTTTGTGGTATATCAACAAAGGTGAGTAAAAATTATTGCCTCGCTTGTCTATGGTAGTACATTCCCCACAAAGCTCAACGGAGGCGAGATAATCTAGTTGCCTCAGTAGTTTAAGAGCAACGGAGGCGAGTTGTTGCTTGCCTCGATTGTTTAAGATCAACGGGGGTAAGTAAAGTTGCCTCTGTAGGTGAAATTAACAGAGGCAAAATTTTTAGTTGCCTCCATAATCAACTTTTAGAGGCAACCGTTTTGTCGCCTCTAAGTATTACAGAGGCAATTTTTTACAGAGGCAACAAAAGTTGCTTCCATAGACCTTATATGTTGTAGTGTTTGTTTTTAAGGGTCAGTGAAGATGTTTTAAATAATTTTGGGTTCCCTCACTGATTTTGTTTTGTTTAACGAGAGAAAAATGTAGGATAAAATCTAAAAAAAAAAAAAACTAGATTCTTTAGTTTACCAAAGTATATAAAATAAGGAAAGAAAAAGGAAACGAGAAATGACGAAATTTTATTTTAAAGCTTAAAATGATAATATTGAAGAGCTTGTTAGAACGAGTTCTAATAACATTAAATTAATTTGAAAAGATTGCAAGGAAAAATGAATTATTTTTCATTAACAGAGAACAAATGAAAAACAATTATTGGCTAGCCTTTAATTTGAACTCTTGACTTTAGCAACCTTCCGAAAAAATTTCTTTTGTTTTTTTTTCCTCTTTGTTTGTGCAGGGAAAAAAGAAAGGAATAACCGGTTAATTATTACTCCCTCCTATTTTAATTATAAGTCGTTTTAGACTTTTTCACAATATTTAAGAAAGAGTTTAAAAAGACTGGTATACCTTGCTTTTTGTATTGGAAGAATAAAAAAGTAAGTACATTTTATTGGTAAGATAAAAAGTAGAGTGCAATGACAATAATTAAAAAAGTAGAAAGGGTAAAAGTAGAAAGATGGATATAAAATGTCTACAACTGACTTATAATTTGAACATAATGCTAAAGCCTAAAACGACTTATATTTAGAATAGGAGGGAGTAGTCAACATTCAGGGTCATCGGTTAATGATTGTTAGTCATCGTTTGATGGTCTTATGTCATCGACTATTGGGAAAATGAAATCTCATATCCTAATAAGAGGTGAGGAATTAAGTTAAAAAATTTGAAATAATTTGAGATAATCATTCTCTTTTTCTTTCATAAAAATAAGAAATTTTGGTATTTGCGATAACCGTTAGTATTCTAACTTTGTTGCTATACGTTTGTTTCATGCTTCATAATGACACTATGGTGATGGAAGTAACGATTTTCGGGATTATAGGCCTTTAGTTGTAAAGATCAGGATGACAATGAATTTGTTGTATACGATTCATTTTATTTTGAACCATTTACTTAACTTGCTCTTGAGGGTAAGGATGATGATTTGGTTATTTTAGCTAACTGATAAACAAATAAAATCGGTTTTTGTTAAATATTTTAGGATGAAAATCAAAATTACCATAATTAAATTAATTGAATTAATAAAAAAATTAACCAGAAATTGAACTGAAGACTAAAATTTTGTTATTCGGTTTTGGGTAAACCAAAATAACCAAATTTTTATATGTATGTAATCAAATGAACCAAATTTATAATTTGATTTTTTGGTTAACCGATCTGAGTTAAACAAACAATCTCAAACCTTTTGATTGAAAACTTCAGTGCTGCTGCTGTTTACAAATCAATTAAGCAATCATCTATATAACCAAGGGCTTCATACATCATCATAATCTAAAAAACACAAAATTCTCACTTTCTCAATCAAACAAAAAAGGCAAACTTAATAGAATGCTAGAGTATAGGTATGACAGTCATGTTGAAGCATGTAATCCAATAAATTAACCTAACAAATGTTCCAAAGTAATAGCATCAACATGATAACGAGTTTGGATGGTGACGTTGCTTGGAACGAGAAATCGGTTAATCTACCTTAATGAAGTGGATTTTTTGAATCTGTTGTACTTCTTGGTTGGATTTCTTCCTATTCATGAAACTGGAAGCGTTCTCACCTCTAGGACATATTGGAATTGCCTTACAAGCATGCAAAAACAATTTGATAATAGCTAGTGGTAAAGTTTTTTTTTTTTTTTACAATTTTATTTTAGACACATGTTTTCATCCCCAGTGCTTGACACTTTCTATATTTTCGTTGTTTTGTATTTTCTTTCTTTTTATTTATGGTTTTGCTCAACTTTGTAGATTGATTCATGTTAGCTAAGTTTTGGAAATAAACATCTCTAAAAGATTTTAAAGTTGATTAAGTTGATTGTCAAATCTTACAAGAATGCATTTTTTAATTGTATTATTGAATAAGATTATACTTTTCTAATATGTTAAACTTTTACCTTATAAAAAATTAACATAATATTTACTAATTTAAAAAATTCTAGGTGGAAGTGCCCTTCTCCCCTCCCATACGCCACTGCTTACAAACGACAATCCATTGATCGTTGTTGAAACTCCCAATCATTCCGCTGATGGTTGTAAATGCATACTTTTCGTGACCGCATAGCACAGCTATGAGAGAAAATGTCTCGCAATGTGGATAATGTTCAGGATTTGGGTTAGGAAGTGGACACTTAGTTCCATGATTTGTCTGGATTCAATTTAGTCTTTTAGATCTAAGAGGTAAGTAATCTAATGGACAAGGTTTAAGTAATTACCTTTCTGATATCTTAATTTTTTTAAAATGAAAAAACATCATTAATTAATATACAATAGACCTATTTTATAAACTATAATAACACCTATACTATAGTCTATAATAATTACTAAACTTTTAGAACTCTCAGTTCAATTACCAAAATTATCAAAATGAATTCTTTAAATATTAACTTAATTCTACTTGAATTACCATGTAAACCTATACTCAACTACTACAACACACCTATTCTAATTGATACTTGAAATACTAAATCAGTAGTAGATCAAATACTCATAATGATATATTGAAGCACTAACATGTCCTAGACTCATATACCAGATATTGTGTGACCATTAACCTACCCCATAATTATTACTCTACAATATTGAAAAACTTTAAAAGATGTAAATATATTATACAATTTATAACACAAATATTTTTTTTAGTTTCCCAAAACGTACACACAAAAATACTAAATCAGTAATAAATCAAGTACTTGGAACAATATCTTGAAGCACTAACATATTTCACGCTCATATACCAGATATCACGTTACTATTAAACTAGCTCATCATTATTATTGAAAAATATGAAGAAAAAAATTAAATATAATAAATTTTTTATGTCAGAAATGTCTTTTAAGTTTTCCAAAACATACATACTGAAATACTTAATCAGTAGTAGTTCAAGTACTCATAACAATATCTTTAAGCACTAATATGTTATACACTTATATACCAGATATCAAGTGACTATTAATCTATCTGATAATTATTACTTATGTGATATTGGAAAATATGAAAAAAATTAAATATAATAATTTTTTATGTTAGAAATACCTTTTTAGTTTCCAAAAAAGTACACGTTGAAATACTAAGTTGACGTATATGGAGTACTTATAACAACATGTTGTAGCACTAAGGGCATCCACAATAAGGGAAGTGGATTCCACCCTCTAAAAAAATACTACTATTTTAATTTATTCTCTCACATACTCTCTCCATATGTTAGTAAGAACCTTCTTTCTCCAGGTTCTTAATTAAGCAACCCTCCCACATCTTCTCCCCTCCGTCTCATCATCTTTTTTCTTTTTTACTACCATGAGTGGAATCCACACCATTGTGGATGCCCTAACATCTTCTACGCTCATATACTAGATATTCCGTAACTATTAAGGTACTTGTAATTATTAGTTCCGTACTATTGGAAAATGTAAACAAATTTAAATATAGTAAAAAAAATTATGACAAAAATTCCTTTTAATTTTCCAATACACTGATCAATAACAATTAATTAAAACAAAAAATCATTTATATAATAAAATAATAATTCAACAAATTTATGAGACGAACACATATGTTCACTTAATATTCGCTGGAAGACCCTCTAACCAGAGCAGCGTTGGTTTACTTGGAATGTTCACTCACGGGAACCCAACCGAACACATAAGTTTACGAGGCATCTTTCATCCAGTTAAAGCCAATCTTCTGTGGCATTTCATCAAACAATAAAACTGGGCGTCATCTAGACGACCACTAGTGCTTCACATTTATCAATGCATAGGAAACATTAATATTGTCAACCTTCACCTAGTTTAGACATTAATATTGTCAGCTTCACCTAGTTTAACAGCACAAAGATGAAGCAGCATTACCGCCTGACAATGCACAAGCACGCATCATAGATAGTGGATAGTTTGCACGCATCAGCACCAAAGGATTATAAAAAAAAAAAACAAAATTAAATGCTTCCAATGCCGAAAACATCATACCGCATTCGATATTCAACTCTGTATTCTTCTCTCAAAAAATTAAGCTTTAAGTCGTTGGCTTAAAGAGTATATGAGTCATACGGGCGGGGGATTTTTAAGGACCTTAGGTGTTCTGAGAGCGATCAAAACCATAAACCGCGGAGAGAAGCTCCACCAAGATTAGAGCAACAGTAAAATTTGGTTGCGTCGCTCTGGATCCATAACAAGGGCAGCCCTGGAGCTCACTGCAGAGCTTCCGACCACCGATAAACTGTAACATAGTCAAATAATTTGTTCTTTTCAAATTCTTCTAAAAAATAAGGTTATCAACAATGGACAAAAGATGGTTTCTCATTTCCTAATTGATCTGCTGCTGCTAACTCCTATGTTGAATTCACTAACTATGCTAATTGTAGCAAAAAAAAAAAAAAAACTCAAAATCCTCATTATTCCCTAGCTAATGTTGCCCTAATTAAACAGACATTCTTATCACGCTGCTAGAGTGGTTGGTTCACAACCATCATGTACACAAGCCAAAACATCCCGATAATCTCTCGAAACAGTAAACGAATCATGCACACTGCCATCCCTGCTCCTCTTGTACTCAAACAGAAGAGACGAATGGTTAAATGCAGTCAACTTGACGAACCCAAAATCATAATCCTTAACCAAACTCCACCTCGTTTTCAGACTGCTAAACGGTGACAAATGGGCTCCTCCGCCTCCAACCACAACATGGATCGTCCCATTCACTGTTCCCGAGTAATGATCCATTCCAGACTTAACACACTGGTTCTGCATCCACATCAGAACAGATAGTAACCACAACAGATTTTAAAACCAAGTACTTTAGTTAGTTTTACTCTGATATTGAAGGATACTATACTAGAACAGACATCTCAATTACCTGGTATACTGGACAACTTCGCTCGTAATTATGAACATGTCCGTAGAAAGCTAAATCAACTTTGTACTTTTGCCACAACTTCTCAAGGCTGACTCTTCCCATTGGTTCCTCAAATGAACCCTCCGAGGCGTACCAAGCATTTGATGAGTATCCGAGAACACGATGAGCGGAGAATATCAACCAAGGCTGCTTTTGTCGGTCTACTGACGCAAGACAGTGTTCTATGAATTTGTACTGCTCAGACCCTTCTCTCCAGTCATATTCTGAATCTGCTATACAGAATCTGAACATCCCATAATCTGCCTTGTACCTAATTATAAACATCATGTTGTCTACTGTCATAATTTATTTGCAGCCCCTAGACATGACATAACAAACTAATTGTATAGTCACAAGAAAGATCAGTGGATTATGACGAGATCCTAACCAGAGTTTGGCTCTGTTTTCAGCAGGTACATAATACATGGTCTGAGCTACCACACCGCACTCACCACCTGAATCATCATGGTCATAAAATGATCCTGAATCTGGCCAATCACGTTCGTGATTGCCACTATATACCAAAGAACAAAAAAAAAAAAAAAAAGTAACCGAATCAGCACACATCTATCAAGTGAATTCAATGACCCATAACTATGACAAAATGCATACCCCAAGAAAAAAACACCAACAGACCTGCTAATCATGTATGGGACAGTAGATGAGATCTGCTGCACTTGAGCAGTAAACTGGTCCCACTGTGAGATGTATCCATTAGCATAACAGATATCTCCAATGTGAAATACAATATCATAATTCTCAAGATCCTTTGTGAGTTGGTCAGTTGTGTTCAATGATCCTGGCTGGTAGTCGTTGTACTCATTCGATCCATCTCGCTCCGCCTGGATAAATGTTGAATGCAAAGGTAAAGACGGTGACCAATGAAAATACATGTTGCTGATTCGTAGTTTAACTGTTTAAGCTACCAATTATCACGTTAAAAGGTTCATGGGAACATAACATCTTACCTTTCCCATGTCACCGAAGATTATGACTCGTTGTAGTGAGCTCTGTCCAGGGAATGGAGGTGATTTGAACTTGTACAATTTGGTCCAAGTGTAAGCACCATTAGAAAATTGATGACCAATTCTATAATAATATCTGAATATCAAAGATATCATGATTTAAGTTAGACCTGAACCAATCCAATGCTTGAATTCATAAATAAAAAAAGTCTAGATTCAGTCTTATGCTAAATTAAAGAAAGCTGAAATTTGTAGCTAGGTTGATTACATTCTGTTTGGCCACAATTCCTTGAGGAAACCAGTGTGAATAAAACCAGGATCACGCCATCCCACTGTTCTACCTGGTGCACCTGTAAAAACCAGAAAACACAGACCAACAGGGATTAGTGATAGAGAAACTAGATTAATTGTTGGAGGCTGCATGATTTAGTTTACTCAGTTTCAAGCTCAAGTTCAGCTAATAACAAACAGATAGAAGTATACAAGTAAAAGTGAGTATTGCTGTTGCTGAAGAGCAAGATTAGGTAGGAGTAAAAAGACAATACCACACATGCTCTGACGAGAAAATGTCAATGTTCCAGCTGGTGATTGTTTCATCCTGGTGCCTGCTGCTCCCCACTCCACCACAGGCATGGCTTCCTCAATGCTGTAGCCACTTGTCCAGGTTACTGTCATCTGTGTGATAATGAAGATAGCCAAGGCGAAGAAAAAAATTCAGATATCAATGTTAGTCTGATTTTGATACTCACAAACACAGGGAGTGACAAGATCAAATTTGTACCTCATCCCAGGATTTACCAAGAGCAAGACGAGGATAGAGTGGTGCTTTAGGGTATGCAAAAGATATTGAATTTGAAACTGCTACCAACTTCGGCTGCAATAATAATATACATACAATGTTATTACATTATAGATGAAAGCAAATAGGAACATACTGGAGTGATGAAGAGAACTAATCAAATCTTAAGAAAATTGAATGCAATAGTCAGTAGAGAAGATGCGAAGATATAGACTTACATTAGATAGACCTCCAGAAAATAAAGCAAAGGAGAAGTCAGCCCGTTGATTAATCAGTTGTAATCTCAGCGTAGCCTTGCCAGTCTTTTCATAGTCTGGGTTGCTAGTTTTGACAAATGTGTACTGAAACATTGACATTTTTCTTTTTAAATTTCAAGCTATACCATAATCAACATCATGATTATAATGAGTTCACAAAGTTTTTGCACTGACCTTGATTGGTGCTGAGCAGATATAGGGCTGTTTGTCCTTTGTATCAATTTTTGAATAGCAGTCTGAATCACTGCAGCCAAGCATGCAGTCGGTTTAATGCTCGAGGAAAGTGATCAGAAAGGTAACTTTTTATCTTGAATCAAAGATCAGAAAGGTAACTTGATGTCTGTATTTAAACACAACATTTTCCTATGAAATTTTACAAACTCTTCGGCTTCTTTCAAATATAGAATTTTGCTTCCCAACTAGACGTCTAAGGCGAGTTAGAATCCAAGTTAACGCGAAAAAAAGATGAACACGCAGATTAAAGTGAAAAGCAAAATGACACATTACTTGAACTTAGCAGGAGAAAACACTCCAACCCAATCATCCGAGGCCGGCTTAGGAGACTGCAAATTCACGGTCACCCATTCGGTATCCTCGCCCTGAAGATTGTCCAAGTGATCAACAAGTCATAAATTTTGTCGATGAACTAGACGATAGCAATATAGCATCCTCAAAATATAGCGAAACGACAAAATTAGCATTGGGGTATATTGATTTGGGCATCACCTGACGGCCGAGGAGAACTGGCTGAGCGCAGAGAAATGCATCCTCATGAAGAGCAAGGGAAGCGCTAAGAATATTGATTTTGGATAGGGGTTGCTCTCCAATGCCACCATGACCATGTGCTTGCCTGAGATTTAGCAAAAGAAGCCATGGAAGGAGCTTGAAGAAAGTGGAGACGATACAGAGAGAGGTCTTCATTGGCGATGCCGTGCCGCCGTTGGAATTGTGTTCTTTCTATCAATTTCTATTCGTTGACTGACGGGCGAGAATAAATAGACTGTTCTACAATTCTGGACTTTCTACTGCCATTGATATGGTGATTTTTTTAACTTTTGTTAAGGTATATTTTTCAGTTTTGAATATTTTTTTTTTTTGAAAACCATTTTTCAGTTTTGAATATATTCCAAGCAACTTTCAAAAAAAAAAAAAAAGAGAATATATTCCAAGCAGATTCTTCGGTTCACGCTTTGTTGGGCGGGTCTGCGGCAAATAATCTTTATAATTAATCACTTTTTTTTCCGTAAAATAAAATGTTGATAAAAGGATACTTTATAGTTTTAATTACTACTCCCTCCGTCCTGAATTGACCGTCCTGTTTACTATTTGGACGTGTCATTTAACTTCAATTTTTAACATATAAGATCAATTAATTTTGAAATTTTAAGTTTTGCATATGATTCCTTACATGATAAACTATATGTTACAAAATTTAGTTTTAAAAAATTATTTTATCTTATATGCTTAATATTGAAGTGGAAAAACGTGCCATAAAGTAAACAGGACGGTCAATTCAGGACGGAGGGAGTACGATTCTTGCTTATTGAATCCATATTTTTCATTGCACCCAAAATCAAATGTTAATAATTATTTTTATCTCTTATCAGTAGGTATAATTTATTTCAGAAATATAAGACGAGTTCATGGTTAATAGCATAGAAAACAAAAGTATTGAATTATTCATGCTAAAAAAGTTTAAAGGATATAATATTATTTTTACTTGAAACTTATGGATAGTTAGTTTGCTCAAAACTTGTGATCTTCTATTACTCATTTTTAAGCAAATGTAAGAAAAAAGAATTCCTAATTTGTAATTGTCAAGCATCAATTGATTTAGTTCCGCAATTAAATATTATATTGTATTTATATATTTTTTGTTTTACTAACAGCTCAATATCTATTAATTGAATCACGGTTTTTTTAATGAATAAACTACTTTTGTTCTAATAAGTATACTTTTAAGTTTGTATATATTATTTTAGTTTATTTTTGTCACAAGTTTAATTTCCTTTTAATTGAAAATTAATCTTTTGTCAAACGCTTATATTTAAAACATTGTAAATCATTTTATTGAGAATATATGTTAAATCGTTCGGTTGCGAGTATTTAAAATTGATACAATTAAAAATGAAAGTGTGAAGTTGTTAGATAAAGATACTATCTATGGATTGAGCTGCAAGCGAGTCATGACTAACTAAATAAGGGACTCCACACTCATTATAGCGGACATCAAATTCGTCACCAAATCTACTATTTGGATGAAGATGGGCTACTCCAACAAAGATTCTTATTGGCTGGACAATGTGCTTAGCTCCTAGAACCTTTCTTAGTGCGGGATATTTTTGATCTCCCCCTTATGTGCTCTTTTGCATGGCTACTCAATTGTATATTTAGAGCCCAGAATACTTAGAAACTCTTCATTGTAGTACTCATTTGGTAAATCGGGAAAGTGAACTAACACTTCAAGATTCGCCAGGGTTTCAGAATTCGGATTAAAATTATGCCTTCATCTGCGGATTGTGAGATAGTGATCCATGATAGGCCATGGACCTTCATTGAGGACGAACTGAAGGTCGTCATGATTCGCGAAGTTAATCTTGTAAAATCCATTCGTAAGGTCGTCCATTGTGAAGTCTCCATGAAGATTCCATCTTCTTTTCAGTCTATTTCAAAGAATGTTCATAGGTAGGTTCTTGCTCAATAGCTTGACAATAATACCGTTGCGCAATGGAAATCTGTAACGCATTTTCTGTTCTTTCGAGATGTGGATAGGGGCATTTGGGATCATCTACTTCAATATCTTCGCCTTCATCGTCAAAAATTGACTCCAAGGAAGCACTATCGCCTTCCCAGTTCATGTCCTGTTTCTGATGACAACCTTCTTGAAAGATTCGTGCAATTCTTGCGCTAAACTGGGGACCTTTGTTGGATCAACTGATAGTCGTCAACATTCATGTCAAAATTCTTTGATTTACAAGGTTTTTTAGGAGGTTTATGGACCAGCTCTGGATCCTCCATAAAAAAAGAACACCAAACAGAACAAGGGATGAGACGATAAACAAAGAGGAAGAAATGGCGGTTGCAAAAAGCGGTCACCGGAGAAGTAAAGACTCAGATTGAGACGCCGGAGATTTTAGGGAGGGAAGCTTCGACTCTCATTTTTCCGCTAAAACAAGCAACTATTCAAATCTAAACAAGTGACATTAATCACAGCCATTGCATGAATATTTTTTTATTTCATATGAGAACAAACATCCAATGTGAATCTTATTCAGTGTTAAAGAAAAAAAATCTGCTAAAGAAATATGTATCTTATCTAATTGTAATATTTATCGTAAGAAACTTTAAAAATTAATCTTAAAATTAGATGAGACAAAACATTTTTAGGACGTAACAAGGTACATTATAAACTTATATAAAAGAAATGATTAATACTTACTTTTGACAAGCGCAAAGTAAATAAACACAAGAAAAGTAAGTATTAGATTTACTATGTGTAGATATTGGATCTTATATTGAAAAAATTATAGCAAGCTACAACACAATTTTATGTTTTATATGGTATACCCATCTTATAAAATGAAACTTGTTTCTTTAAGTAGAAGTAAATTAAATGGACATTTATTAAAAGAGGAAATCAACTTAAACCGAGATCATTCTCATATATCATTGAGATTTAAAAAAAAAGGCAAACCGGAAAGGAAATATAATATATAATATATGAAAAGAAATTAAATTTGCTTCTTTCACGGATATCCATTCCACAAATATTTTTAGACAAAACCCTCTGTCGACTCGAGTAACATTACGCTTAACCCCAAACATAAAACAAAACCAAAACCAAAACCTACATGATATGATATACTAGAGTATAGACTGTAAACTCTCAAGACCAAGAACTAAAATCAAAAGGGAATAATAGTCTCGAAGCAATGAATGCCGTCCAACTCCACAGCGATCCTCGGAAACCGGTGATAACTCATCTGAGAAACCTGTTTCTCCACCACCTTATCATTAATCGCCGTTACATTCTTCTTCTCCTCTTCCGCCAGCGTCCTCGTCTTCTCTGCCACGCTCTTCATGACTCCACTATTGAAGTATCCAAACAACGGCACTTCCGAGGTGTGGCAGGCAGTTGTCTGACCTACTCCTACATGTGATTGTTGGTTCTGGGTCAAAAAACTGGGGAGGCCAACAGACTCATTGAAGACGGCATCAAAGGGGCTGAAGATCGACTTCTTCATTGTGTTTCGTTTTAGACCGGAGATCACCTAACGGAGAACGAGAGGGTTGATTATTAGGAAGGAAAGATTAGTTAGGGACGACAAGATCGACTGAGAGGAGAAATATCCTTTGCGATGTTTCGTGCTTTGAGGGAAGACTTTAGAGTTCGTGCTATATACCTATGCAGGGGCGGCAACGCGGCAAATTCTTTTTGGAAAAATCTATCTTTTAGAAGTACTGATAAATAAATTTGAATTTTAGGGATTAATAATTATATTTTTTTCCTGAGAAATAAACGATACATACTGATCAAGTGAGGATGCCTCGAGTTATCTTTTCTTTTTTAAAAAAAAGAGTTGCTAGTTTTAATTTGATACGTCAATCGGTTAAGAGTTCAATTCTTACATATGTATTTCTAATTATATTTGAATTCCATTCCGAATGTTGAACCATGTTGTTACACTTGAAACAGGAAACTTCAATTTTTTGTGGAAGACTTTGATGTGACACGAAGTCCAGAAGGTTGCCTACATGAAGTTTTGCCAACGTGTATCGCGCTTATATATATTTGTTCCTAGACAACAATAGTGGCTCATTGTGGATTTCCCAAAAATATTTCTTTTGGTCAATTGAGAGAAGCTGGCTAGAAAGGTTGAATACATATTTGTGTTGTATAAAGATCCAAAAGAATAGTATGAGACATAATTCGAAGAAAATTAACTTTAGTTTCTTGATGAATCAGGGCTATCGAGTTTTTTAGTGGAGCAGACTGAAACCTCTGAGAAGCTTGAGATGCGTCGTAAAGAACAAGGTTCAAAAGACAAAGGTATTTTTCTTCTGGAAAAAGGGTCAGTGACTTATTTGGAAATCTGGTATAAAATTTACATTGGATTTTTTGCATATACATGATCTTCTTTGATCTTATTTGATCGATTATTGTGCAGCTATGTAGACCTAGTTTTAGCCAGTCAGTCTACAGAGTCTGTCCATCTGTGTAGCTATTGAAAATAAGGCTAAAGATTATCCCATCAAAGATGATCCCAATGGCTCGTGAAGTCCTCTGAGCTCAAAATGTTGTGGCCCATGATATCTCCACCCTAATCAAAGTGTTCCTTGTCCTAACTTGCAGGTATGTCCCTCCACTGTGTCCTTGTGTATGTGTTTGTGTGTAGAAACCATTGGTATTCATTATAATGTCTTAAATGACAGAAGTTACATATGGCCTGAGCTAATCTCAGTAATGTAGTATTCTAATAGTTCTTGATGCATCGTGATGTTTGTTCTGAAATGAGGTTAGCTTAGTGCAAATGGAAAAAGAGTGTTCATCTTTCAGTTTGGCAAATTGTTCTAAGCTCTATCCTAGTGTCTGAATTCAATTTGTTGTTCTCTCTTTTATTTTTTTGAGCATCATATAAAATGTATATGTCTGCTACCATTGTAACTTTTTATCCGAAATATAATTAGTTGTTATTTCTGGAATGCTTCTTGTTGTCTGGTATTTATTGGTCAAAGAGGAATTTGTCTGATATTATTGGTGCTTTTAAGCAGAAATATAGTTATTCCACTTTAAGCTAGGCAATATGTCAAAATATCACTTTTACTTTATATCGCTGCCTAAAATCATATAGACCCAAATCAAATATTGAAACTGTAAATCGAAAAAATAAAACGATTAGTTAAGACATCATATGACAGTTGATATTGAGGATTAGAGTTACTCCCATAAGAATGAGAAACCATCTTTCTTGTCTCTTGATCAGTGTCTAAGGTAACAAAAAAATCCATATGAGATGTTGTTTTCTTGATCTATTTAAAACATAACCACTGCCAGTACCAAACAAGCTTCATAATTAATTTGTGTTGATAGACCTCCTATCATCCATTCTTTTCTGATATTGTCGCTACCTGTTTCCTTAATCGTTTTTCTTGAATATTGCATTTTTGTATTTATTTCTTTCTGTTCTATATTCTATCATGGTAGTATATGATGTTCAATCGAGCCACCATATTTCTGCCAGGTTCTGTCCAGAAGTATTTATTGAGGAGCCGGGTCATTCAACTAGAACCTGCTATGGATATAAGCGGCTTATGAAGAATCGGTTTCATGAGTGGGTTGAAGGCAGCCGTAATGACATTCTTATTCCTGTAGAAACATTCCACCTGAAGAACATGTTTCAAGGAGTTATTAAACATGATGAAATATTTGTTCGGTTAAATCAGAACCTGACCTGTATTCACTGTGGGTTGTATTTGTTCAATCCAAGGTAAGAAGAAGCTGACTCAAAGTATGTTTTTTCTTGATACCCTATATGTAATGATCTACTTTAATTTACTAAACTCAGCCCATTTATCTGAAGACTTTAATTAGTGGGTGTGGTGTGGTCATTCATAACTAGGTCTTGGAGAAGATTTCACGTAATCAACCAGTCGCTTGCTTGCAGTCCGGTACAATAATGGCAGTTCATAGATATGTAGATTTCTTGTCAACTTCTATGCTGGTATGTTATATTAGTGATACTTCTTTTCTCCTCTTAGAAAACCGTGTACTTTTTACTTAACCGTCACCAATTTTATTACTTCTTTTCTTTTTCAAGCTGTATGATGTGTTTAACTTTTTTTTTTTCCTTTTTTTTTTCATTGTGTCTATCTGTTTGAACAGAGAACTGCAATATCAACTGTCCTTAATATATATGCAAGGGGCTTCCTTCCGATTCCCTTGCTCATATCATACAACCCGTTCCTAGATTTTGTGATCTTCTTCAATATGATGATCGACAGCTGGTGGAAAGTGTAGCTACTTGCTTGATTATTATAGCAGATAAACTGAAGGACTCTCCTGATATGTTCAATGAGTTGTGTAAGCGTGAGCTTATTCATCGAATTACTCATATAATAGCCTTCAAAAGTCAAACCACACTAAGTCAGCCTACTTATACTGTAAGGATATAATATATTGTTATCCATTTAACTCTCTTATTTTGAATATATGTTATTTGCTTGATTTTTATATGCTATTGTACATATTCTCCAGGGTTTGATTTTTAATCTTGATATTGGGAATGAAAGAATATTCTAGCGAACAATGAGCTTCAACAAGGAACTTCTCATTCTTTCAAGAATAATTGCAATGAGGTTTATTGCTGTCAATTTTTTGTTCATCTCTGTGGTTGTGTATTTATTATAGATACTGTGTATGCTCTTCATTAAGAATACGGGTTTAACTTAGTAGTTTATTGTCAATCTGTAGGTGCATGAAATTCTGTGTTTATTAAATTAGATGCTTCCGCCTACAGTAAGGGATCAAGGGGATCCATTGTCACAAGCTAAGGAATCAGTTTTAACAGATCTACACCAGGATTAGGTTGTACGGAAACGACTGGCATTGTACGTTTCGCGTTTCTGAAACGTTCCCGAAACGTGAAACGGCAGCGAAACGTCCCAATGGCTGTATTACCGTGATCCGAAACGTTTCGGAAAACCTAAAACGTTTCCATCTTATTTATAGGCATATTCTCACGTTTCGGTTGGTTTGTTTTTCTTTTTTCGTGAAAGAGGAGCAAAATACTACAACCCAGAATCAAACTCAAGACCTCGACCATCATTGCTTTGTTGTTATATTATAGTATGTATCTATATTAGTTCAGTTTAATGCGTTTTTATGTTTAATTTTAATATAATAGACAATATAATTTTAAAATTATATTTATTTTGCCGTTTCCGTTTTGAGGTACTTTTTTTACATTGCCGTTTCCCCGTTTTGAAAACGTCCCCGTTTCGGAAACCTGAACCGTTTCGGTGCAACATAGCCCCAGGATGTGCACAAATTAGGGATGAGTATTATCGTTGCCTTAGTCCAGGTAGGAGTTTTCTTTGTAGCGTCCGCAAATTTAAATGTTTCTTATGGATGCATTCTAGTTATCAGTAAGTTAGTGCATTTCAGCAAGCCAGAGATCCTCCTGGAAATGGTTACTATTTCCAAGCTTCCTAGGAGATTCATTTGTTAGCTATTTAAAAAGTAATTCATGTTTCCTTAAATCTTTTAAGTATAAGGAGATTAAGTATGTCTTTTTGGTGGTTTAACAGCTTCTTAATGGGAGTTTTTATCCGAAAGGACAAGCACATGCTTATATTAGTACTAAAGATCACTGAAACACTCCTGCAAAAGCTTTCAGATAGCTTGATAACATCTTTGGCTAAAGAAGGTGTTTTGCCATCTTCTGTATATTAGACAGAGTTCTTGTCATGTACTCATATGTCATTCATAACTAGGTCTTGATTTATGCCTGATATTATCATCAGAATGGACAAAAAGTGATTTGAATGGTTTGACCATGAACATGTATATTGATCTTCTTCTATTATGTACTGCAATAGGGCAGCTTGTTGGTATAAGTAGGTTGGGCAGCGTCGGTGACTGCTGCATCATGCTTTGTATATGATGCAGTATGATTTTATTTTTTTTTAAATAAAAGAACAATGGAGACAACATATATTGCCCCGGTGGATTGTATCAACTGAAGCAAGCCATAGCAGTCGCCTCTGTTACGTGACTTACGTCGTTGCTACACAGATGAATGGGGCAAGTTTAAGAGGTTGCCTCATTTGATTATTGCAACGGAGGCGAGGGAGTCTGGTCGCCTCTATTGCTCATAGAAAAATTTGGCCATTAGAGGCGACTTATAACTAGTTGTCTAATTTGTTTATAATCATTGGAGGCGAGTAAATGCAGTCGCCTCTATTGCTTGTAGTAGTTCACGTTGCTGAAACGAATCAAGGGAGGCGAGTTTTAAACTTTGCCTCAGTAGTTTAGGTGCTACGGAGGTAAGCGAAAGCTAGCCTCAGTTGTTTTAGTTCAATGGAGGCAAGTGAAGTTGTCTCTGTAGGTAAAATCAGAAGAGGCACACGTTTCTGTCGCCTCCATAATCAACAGAGACAACTTTTTGGAGGCAAGCTGGAGGTAACACTTTTCTCGCCTCTATAAGTCTACAGAGGCAATTTTCAGGTTTACAGAGGCAATAAAAGTTGCCTATGTAGATCTTATATGTAGTAGTGTACATTTACAAAAGTAATGAACAATAAAGATTTTATAAAATGTCATTAGCAATTGAATAGATGCTACCAACAATTATAATAGTCTTACAAAAGTTTTTTTGATACCCAACCAACCATTTTAGTATTTGTAGATAACAGGATACATAATTACACGTTTGAGATTCCTAAGAAGTACGAATTTCATTAGAAGCCAGTTGGCAAGGAAGCCAGTAAAACCAACCTATACCTAAATCGCATCTCCTAGTAAGAATGACATTCATAATGACTAACACTACATAGAGCATCCCCAGCTCAGGAACCTACCGATCAAAACAACACTCACTACAAGAAAAACATGTTTTAGCTACCGATAAATTGCTACTATGCATATATTGGTATATAAATTGGAAAATTGCTACTGATTTTTGATGTTATTAACAAAGTGGTTACTTTTGTGCTACCACAACAACAATGGTAGCTAAATTTTTAGCCAGTAGCTAAATGTCTACCGCCTTACAAGATTGCTACCATCAATAGTAGCTATTTTATCTTTCATTCCGATAGTTTTAGTAAAAGTAATTTTGCTACTACTTGGTAAATGCTAATTCAATCAATGGTAGCTATTATGCTACTATTTGAGCAACGGTAGCAAAAAGATTCTAATCAATAGCTAACTAGCTACTATCTTAAAAGTTGTTACGACCATGTAGATAAGTGAAATTATGAAATTGCTACTAACACTTGATTAAGGTTGCTATAGTGCTACTATTTTGGCTATGATAGCAAATAACAAGTAGCTAAATTGCTACTATCTTAAGTTTCAAAATTGCTACGTACCGACTAATAATGCTGATGAAATTTAAGTTGATATTGTGCTAAAATATAAGAAATGATAGCTAATATTCGTAATAATTAATAAAATTATTATTGTCTTATAACTTAAACGTGTGTGGGCGTTGTTAAGTATTGAGCTTAAGGCTTCAAGGTTTGATGCAGTTAGGACAACTAAACCGAAATTATAAAATTAAAGCTTAATTATTTTAACTGGCCCACACAAACCTAAATAGAGTCGCCACCTAAGTTTTAACCCTCCAAACTTGGAAAGGAAATACTACTACGCTTTTTAGAGCTATGGGTCCGGGGGCTTGGTATGAAATTTACAAGGGTTCAAATTCTTTCATTACCCCCATAAATAACTTTTCCTTTACTATTATAAACTACAAGACGAAATGTTTCATGAAATTATCCTTTATATTAATGTAACCATGATTAGCCAGAATATTCTAACAATTACCAAATAATACTATCTATGAATGATTAAACAATTTCAAGATTACCAATTTAAAGAAAAAAAATATCCTAATATAACCCAAAAGAATATCAATAGAAAAAAGAGAACTCTCCGAACCCGCTAATGAACCTGATTTTATCTTATAAAGAGGCTATAAAAAACGATTAAACAATCTAATTAATTAACTAAAAGTAAACACTTAGACAAATTAAAACAGAAAGACAACTAACATTAAATCCATAAAAGAAAATAAAGAAATCCACCTACTACGTTTTTGGTTTGACAATATACATGAACGTGATTAACGTATGTAATTAACCGATCAAAACAATAAAATAGGAAAAGAAAGAAAAAAAATGACGATTGTACAAAGGAAAGAAAAAAAACTAAAACATACCTCTGCTTTCTCTTTTCTTCCTCCCAGTTTTTGTACGATTCGTTGGCACAACGTACATTACAAGAAAAATCAGATTTAGCTACCACTGTATATCAGTAGCTAAATCGTCAGTTTTGGTAGCTAAACACAACGGGCTACCGCATTTTATGATTTAGCTACTGATATACAGTGGTAGCAAAGGTGCTAGTGGCTAAATTAAAAATAGCTACCGTTTTGGAATGCGGTAGCTATTTCGCTTTGGCCTCGCTACTACTTTTCCTATAGCTAGATATTGCTACCGTTTTAGAATGTAGTAGCCAAATGGCTACTAGTGTAACAGTAGCAAAATAGCTTCGAGTATAACAGTTGCGAAATCGTTACTAGTACATCAGTAACAAAATCGATACTAGTGTAGCAGTAACAAAATCACTACTAAAATATTGGTAGCAAAATGGCTACTAGCAAAGCAGTATCAAATTGCTACTAGTATATCAATAACAAAATCGATACTAGAATGGTATATGCTAGCTCTATAGCAATATGCAGGCGGGAGTGACAAACTCCACTGTTTCCTCTCCTTGATTCTCCTTCTACCGTACGCAGAGAAATGACCCGAACGACATACACACCACGACGTGAGATAAATACCTCCACACGAACTTGATCTAGCCGATTCTCTTTCTGAGCCAACATTTCCCTCATACGACTCAAGTCAATTGAGGAAGGCCGTAGAAAACAACGCAATGGAAAGGAGACCTTCTAGCAATAGTGGTGAGCGTGACAGTTTGTTTAGCGATGGTTGATGATGAATCTGCGTGTGATGACAGCGTGTGGGTTATAATAGCATTGGTGGCTGATGATTGAGTTCGCCGGTGGATCTTCTATTATGTTGCCGACGATCAGGATGGCAATCTTGCAGCCCCTCTTGGATGACGAGGAGCCTAGCAACGCGGGACTAGGAATGGTGCGATGACCGTGAGGCAGGAGACTGGTTGTAGCAGAACGTTGCTTGACGACGACCGGTGCTCTCAAGCTGATGAAGAACGATGACGATGATAGGGCTGATTGCACTCGTACAAAGCCTAGCGGCGGATTGGCAATGCGCTAGCCAAATGCTAGTTGAAGAAGTGGTGCTGACCGGTGGAGTTTATGCTGTGTCGGACTGGTGGTGCTTGCTGTGGCATTTTTTAGTGTGCTTGGCATCCGTATATGCATATTATGTGTGCTATGTGTATGAATGCCCGTCCCTTGTAACAGCAGTATGGAGTATGGAGTTTAGAGCCGCATTGCTTTTCCTTTTTCGGTATGATTGATGTGGTTGTGTCTTGAACGTAGGACTATGTGTGTGAAATGAGGACTGTGTATGAACGTTATCAGTGACTGAGCCCGTGAGAGTGTGTATCCGGTGTCCCTCCGTAACAAGTGTATGTAGTGATTATATAGTGGAAAGAGTGGAAAGGTAGATCAATAACGGAGGCTCCAGAATCTTAACAACTTAACAAATTTTCGAATTTAAAAATAAACAAGCTAGTTAATAGGAAGCGAGAGATAAGATAGTAAAGAAAGTAAAAACTTATCTAAAAGAAAACGTTAAATAACTAAACTACAAATGACTTAACAAAAGATGAAGGAATTTCGAAAAACATTGTTTTATGGGAAATTTCACCAAATACCACTGAGTTTTTGCTTAATTCATGATATACCACTGTGTTTCTAAAATTACATAGGATAACACCGAGTTTTTACTTATTTCACTAGATAACATCATGTCCCATATTTCATTAACTGCTCTGCTAATATCCCTAGAAAAAAGACTAAACTATCCCTGTTATTAGCTAAACTAAGGTGGTATCTTATGGAATTTGTCAATATGACAATTCATTGTCAGGTAATTAATTAATAACATGAGTATTTTTGTCATTTTCTAAGAAAATTTACACAAAAGTTAACGAAATATGAGACAGAGTGTTATCTGGTGAAATACATAAAAACTCGGTGTCATCTTGTGTAATTTTAAGAACACGGTGGTATATCGTGAATTAAGCAAAAACTCAGTGGTATTTGGTGAAAATTCCCTTGTTTTATTAATAAAATAAACTACTAGTAAAATAGAAAAGATTTTTGTTTTGTTTTTTTTTGTATTTGAATTGAGAGAATAAAAAGGGATAAGGATGAAAAATAGAAATTTATATATAAAAAAAATGAATAATAAAAAAAATGGAAGATAACCAATGAAAATAATATGAGTTTTTTTTTTAAATCACGTTTCTAAGGTTTTCTTGTTTTCTTAATTTTGAAAATAACAACAAGTAGTTAAGAGAAATAAAAGGGATAAGGATGAAAAATAACGATAAGAATTCTCTAGAAAAAAGGAATGGATAATCAATAATATGAGAATACAATTTTTGTTTGTTTTTTATTAAATCACGTTTCAAAAGATTTTTTATTGTGTTTTTGGATTTTTTTGGAAAACTAATAAACATTTTTTTGGCGTTTTACCTAATAAAAAAAATCTGATTTTGAAACTTACCTATAAAAAAAAAAGGAAAGTGAATGAAAGAAGAACTAAATAAAAAATGAAAACTACAAAAATTGTTGTCATTAGACTCAAACCATTAACCTCTTGTATCTCCCCCATACTCTTCACCACTATACCAATATGCTTTCATGTCAAACATACCACCTGTCTCAGTTTTCACGTTATCACCATTCATCCCATACCACCTTGAAGCTCGTATTTCCTCCAAAACAGGAGAAATATCCATTAGGTGAAGAAATGACAATTTTTCCCTTAGCCATACACCGACCCTAGAAAAAGCTTGTTCACATATAAAAGAGGGTAAAGATTTTGGGGATAACAACGTGTGAATACTACATAATTCAGAATACTAACCTATATTGCTGCTTCCATAGTGGATATATTATCTTCTTATATAAATTTTTTGTTTTTTATAGTTTTTTCAATATAGTACTTTAGTATATTTTACTTCTTACCTTTAAACTATCGAAATTTAAATATAACTTTAAGTAAACAAAAAATTTCTAATTCATGAAAACTAATTAAAACTATATACCACTACAAGAATTTATTTATCATATAAGATATATGTAACATAATATAATTTTGATACTTATAATATTTTTAATTTTCAAAGTATCGCACGTATTAATAAATTATAAAATAGAGTACATGTAATAATAATAATTTAAACTAGTACATATGTTGGTTAAAAAATACAAAATTAATATAAATTAGTTGTCAAAATAATTTAAATTAGTAAATGATATATTTGTATATAAATTTTAAAATTTGTGCAGTTTTTATACATTTTACTATATAATTCTTTTAGTTTACAAAAATCACATAAATTCGTAAAATATAAAAATACAATAAATGATAACAATTTAAATTAGTTGACGTGGTGGTTAAAATTTGCAAAACAAATACAAACTATAAATATAATTTATAAATGTTTAAAGATTTTGTAAATGTATATATATGTTTAGTTTTTAATTTTATTCAATTTTAAGCCAACATACACTTTTATTTTTATTATTTTGATTGTACAAAATAAATGTTGTAATATTATGTAAACTAAAATATCAACATCTATTTTATTAATTTTTACATATCCAAGGTTTGATCATATCTCGATTAAAATTTTGATTAATATTTAGAGTATCAAACATTCAATATATACATGTAGTATGTATATATGTTGTGAATAACTATCATGGCTCAATGGCTAAGGTAATAGCTATCCTGCCCACACGTCGCAGGATCGATTCCTGATGTGTGCACATTTTAAGCGCACTAGTCTGAATAAATTATACCATTGTCTGTTTACCCATACGTTCGATCAAGGTGGTCAGAGATGATATATTCAATACGTCGCGGGTCGGGTTCGATCCTTGATGTGTGCCCCAAGAATCGTCAGGCTGCACACACATGGCTTTAGTAGAGAACCAACACATGTGTGAATATAATACTGCCACACTATTGGTGGCAAATTTTTTTAATGCAACCACTAAAGTTGGTATCTAAAAAGAATTTATGCTACTGAATTTATTGGTAGCAAACAAAGTAAAGCTACCACACATAATCAGTAGTAAAATTGCTACCATAAGAAAGATCAGTGACAAAATTGCTACCATAAGAAAGAGCAGTGGCAGTGTGGCAGCAAAATTACTACCAACCAGAAAACGGTAGCGAAAATCAATTTCACCACCAAGGGTTTACCCACCACCAAACTCCGGTAGCAAATGAACCAAAGCGGTAGCCCGTTCTATTTGGCTACCAATTTCACTATTATTGCTACCAATTGCGTCGGTAGCAAACTAGCCTTTTTCTTGTAGTGACTATCAGTAATCTAGTATTCACGTTATAACAAACCATTTAAACTAAGCATGTTCCTAGTGTCACCATGATACATAACTAAAGCATAAGATAAGAGACGATGAACAAACCAACCTGCAAAAATCAAAAGGTATATATGTACATAACCTATCACAAACATTTCCTACTATTATTAGAATCAAACGACACTTCCATGGTGGTGTAACAAATGACCAAATAAGTACATAGTTACACAGGAACTACACCAAACCTTGCAATCTTGAACATCAGGGCTCATTTTTCTAGGCAACCCCCGTATATATCAGGGGGTTGCTAGGACATTGGATGATTTATCAGCTGAGTGAGGATTTTACCTATGATGAACCAGAATTATTACCAAGTAAGGTTCTTTCATAGCCTGAATAATTTTTCCCTTCTTAACATGGGGACGATATTTGTACAAATACCTTACTTCTTCAAGCGTACATTCATTCATAATTAGATCAAAATTACTTAGTCTTACAAAAGTTTGTTCTTTACAACTAAATATAAAATTAGTCAGAATAATAATACATTGAACACGTCAAGTGATTGACATCCGAGCGGTGGAGGACTGAAGTGTCGTGAAGGATGGTGGTGGGGAAAGGAGTTTACTCTCCGATTACCCAGCCTGGAAGAGGAATGGAGTGGCGTGTAGGCTGGTCCCAAGACGAACATGTCCGCCATATCGTCAGAGATGCAAGGGAAAAGGTAAGGTGCGCCGTGAAGGACGGTGGTGGGGGAAAGGAGTTTACTCTCCGATTACCCAGCCTGGAAGAGGAATGGATGGCGTGTAGGACGGTCCCAAGACGAGCATGTCCGCCATATCGTCAGAGATGCAAGAGAAAAGTTGTAAGAAGAGGTCAAGGAAGGTCCCTAGAACAAGATCTCTAGACTTTAGTAAGATGTCCCGTGTAATGTCTGTGTAAGGTAGGACTAGAAAGGTTATGTAAAGGGTTGAGTCGGTGTTGTTTGATTTGCCCTTGTGGCACTCTAGGCCATGTGCCTATATTTATCAAAAAAAAAGTAATACATTGAACACACAAACACATCTAATAGTTGTGAACTGCATAACTGGAAAGTTTGGAATAGATTTTTTTTTTCAAGCACAAAGTTGACCGATATAGCATTTGTAATCAGGTCACGAAACAACAATCACGCGTATGACTCATTCATCAGGGTTGTCATTGTCCTGAAAGACCTCTTCATGTGGATCATCTACATTTGTTGCTACGATTTCCACAGTTGATTATCTCTTATGCAGTAGAAAAAAATTGGGCAACGAAGCATACACTAATGATTTCACTCTAATCATTAACATCATACGGCGTCATGATATGTATTTTACACTTAATTTGATTACAAGTCCATGTAACTTTAATAATGCTCCTTTATAATAAGTGTAGGGGTGAGCATTTGGTACCGGTTATTCAGTTATAACTGACAACTGAAATTATTTCGGTTTTTTTAACCAAAATTCTTAACTGTTTTTTTTAATTGGTTATTCGGTTAGTCGGGTAAAACCAAGATATTATTCAGCGGTTTTCGGTTCCAAGGTTGGGTAATTCGGTTTACCCGAATAACCGAATTACATATATGGAAAATATTGGCTAATTCGGTTTTTTTATAGTTCGGTTCTTTTTTTATAGTTCGGTTACTTTTTATAATTAAGTTAATTTTTAAAATTTGGTTCTTTGTTATAATTTGGTCTTTTTATAATTCAGTTCTTTTTTTTATAATTCAGTTTTAACTGAAAACCGAATTAAAATTTTCGGTTTTTAGTTTGATTCTCGATTCCAACCTTAAAAAATTTCGGTTATGCAGTTCTCGGTTATTTCGATTCTCAGACTGAAATTCAATTATTCGGTGAAACCGAATTAATAAGTGTGCTCAATTAAAATAATTATTTCTGCTAACAATTATGCTTCTTAACACTACTAGAAGACAAGAATGGTTTTGCGAGCTCCCTCCAGCGGCGGGGGAGTCTCTTCGGTTCCTGCCACCTGGATTCTCTCTTTGTCATGTCCACACGCTTCTTCCCTTGTCACGAAAACAAGCCCCTCTTTGAACTTGTCGTGTCAATGATTTAGGTAATGATAGCTTAGGTTTTTCTCGCCTCTCATTTAAACACCACTATGTCTTTCCTCCTTCCGTGCACATGGAAATCTCTCGTGTAACACCCATTCAACATTAACGCACTTAACAACAAACTGCAGCGGAAAACAAACTTCAACACATTACTTAACTTCTTGGTGTTACACGCTGTCAACCACCCACGTGGCTAACAAGGCTAATACATATACATTGTACCGGTCTGATGGGCTAAATTCCCGAGCGACTACACATTACTATCCCTTTCCATTAACAACAACAACAACATACACCCTTCAACTGTACCGAGTATTCACAAGCTGATGCCGATAACAATCTCGGTCTTACTACACCTACTGTACATGTACAACTTAAAAGATTACCCATGTACAACGATTACCCCGTCCTACTCTCGAACGGCTTCCTGCTCTTTGTACCTGAAATAGGAAAAGAAGAGAAAGGGTGGCCCCCAAGGGGCTCAGCACCTTTGCTGGTATGGTAATCCCGCAGCCCACATGCTACCGGGCCACGCACAACTATTTGTCGTCTTAACATGCGGTTGATTATATTTAAATCTTGCATGTAACTATAAACACACCACACATAACATTTCGCCTCAATGGGCTCAACAAACGGATAATACATCCTTACTTGATAAGTCACTCGTGGTATTCATTATCCCTAGAGTGTTCATCCTCTAATGGAGCTACTTCCTTAATAGACGACACTTACCCTTAAATCGGGTTATCCTTAAACGCCTCTTATCGCAAACTGGGATTCATTTCCATGATCCACACACTCCATATCTTACAACACATAACATTCCTCACATAACAAAACATAACAACACTTTTCACGTTTCGACGTGCACATGATAACATCGCAATAGGAATTGCATCATAACAACAATACATAACATAACGGGTACGGTTCCCCTTATGAACCGGCCCAAACATTGTCAGTTCACTTGTAGCCTAGAGAATGTTGCCAGTCTCATGATAAGCTCATTACATAACTCGTTACCGTCTCGTTAAATGAACGGATAACTTAACATAAGGTGTCTCGGATATAGTGATCCAAGCACACCAAACAAACATAACATAGTATGCCCCTGTGGCCCGACGTGAGTCAGTAATAGCCTTGGTTAAGCTAAAGGGAAGGTTGGAAACCAAATTGGAAAACAACCATAACATACGGAGAGGATCGAACCTGATATGACAACGACCCCCATACTCACACGCGTGGCCGGAACAGACCGGACTCCTCACTTCCCCCGTTAGCACTTGTTAGAAGTTCAACATTGAACTTAATTAAACAATCACAACATTGGGTTAAGTCTTGTTAGACACACACAAGGGAAGGGAGAGTCATACATTCACACACAAACATCACACACAAACATCACATAACTAACTCACGCATAGCCGTGGGTAGAACGTTCCTTAGGTCGGAAACGTTATCACCGGATACCGTTCTCTTACGTTTACCTAATAGTGGTTAACTAGCCCTTCAAGCGCATTCGAGGTTACCGGCATCGGCACGTAACATACAACAACAATAACGACTGTAAACTCGTTTCATGATTTATCTTATAACGTGGCAAACACACAGAAAAACACATTGGCATACAAGCCGGTGTAATCCGGTAGGACACAGGTTGCAAGAAAACCATACCTGTCACCGGAGTCCACTCTATCACGTCCACTTATGTTCCTCGAGCAATTCTCGAACAACTGATAACATTACATGTATTTTTATTAGCATCGGGGTATCATGAGTGTATAAAGTCTAATGCTTATAACTTTTCCCCGTTAACTTAGTTACATAACTTCACATTTTAACTTGTTTTACTTTTACATTTTAATACAACCTTTCCCCCACTAAATTGTCATTATAACTCACTTAACATGTCCTTAACATTCTTATAACATCATTACTTAGTAATCACCATTTTTAGGCAACTTTTCCCACCTTAAAACAAAGTTTTTGGTCCATACAGTGGCCTGTCCGAACTTGTGTCCAGACTTCCCAAGTTCGGACACAAGTCGAGACTCAAAACTGAATACAGACGCCTGTCCGAACTTGTGTCCGGACTTTGGAAGTTCGGACATGGGTCGAGGAAAATTAAATGAAGAAGCAGGTACGTCCGAACTTGTGTCCGGACTTCCAAAGGTCGGACACAAGTCGAGACTCTGAAAATTTTTTACGCAACAGGCCTGTCCGAACGTCCATGTCCGGACGGATGTTCGGACAAGGCAAAACACTCACTTTCTAAGCCTTTAAATACTTAACCAATTCCCCCCCTCAAACCTCTAACACTTATAATATTTCCTAACATCATTTGCTACACTTACATCCACATACAACATCCATGAAACTCATTATCTATCACCTTAAACACTTACTCATTTCATACCGAAATTCCTAACACCTATGTTGTTTCCTCCTTAGTTTTTCAAGTGGTGTTTCATACCTATGATAGCTACTATCCCAAAATGCTCTCTCCTCATTTCAACATCATCTCCCAAGCATCATTTCTTACCATCTAAACCCTAGTTGATGTCTAAGTCCCTTTGTTTACCTAGAACACCTTAAGACATTATTTCTCCTCTTGTAAAATACTTAAGCATTTCCAACATTTCTAGTTCACCAAGCCTTATATAAACACTTAGAATTTCTTGCTTCTTACCTAAATTTTGACATGGATTCTCCTAGAACATTACTAAGCCAAAACACATTGTTTTCTCCATCAAGTACACAAGAACACCTTAATTCACCAAGAACACTCTCACACACAAAGTTTCACCAAAACTTGTTTAAATCACTTAGAACTTCTTACACATTCTCCAAATTTTGCCATAGCTTCTCTTGTATATACTCACATCCAAACACTTAGGTTTTTACCTTATTTCATTCAAGAACACCCTAAATCCATCAAGAGTATTCTCACACACATAACTTCACCCAATTTACACTACATCACAATATAGTGCATAAACTTAATTGCTTGGCACTTAGGCCCTTAAATAAAATGGCTCTTAGGCCCTTAAATGCATAAATCATAAACACTGAATTTCCCACATTGTATTTGCCTTTGACCTGCAAATACACTCAACAATACATATGCCTTTTACTAAGCCCTTGAGAGCATTCTTCTAAGTCATTTTCCCTTGGCTCCTTAAATCATTTTCATAAGCAATATAAGCTCATTTCTCCTAAGACTTTAAACTACATTGAGATAGCTTGTTTACCTCTTTTTCCTCACAAACTTCTTTCTTGTTTCCTTGTAAAACCGGTAGGGTGTTTGGTTGTTTGTCAACTTCTAAACATTGTGCAAATAATAGAATGAGTATTCAAGCATTATGCTTCATCTCATTGCAAACCCTAGTTACATATATTATCTTAACATATTAAGGTAATTGTTTTACCTTTGAATGGAAAGAGAGCTTGAATGAGTATCAAGAGAGGACTCCTCCTAGCCCTTGGAAGATTCAAATGAAGCTAAAACAAGCAAGGTAAAAACACCATTGTGAGGTGAATTTTCGGACAACACAAAACATGAAGGAAACATCATTTTTCTTTGAGTTTCCTTACCTTGAAGCAAAGGAGAACAATAATATGTGGAAAGGTGAGCTCAAGCTCCTTCAATGGTGAATCCCCTTGGCACCGAAATGAGGCTTTTGAAGATTTGAAAAGATAGAAGTGTAGAGCTTGCTCCAACTAGAAGAATGGTGGTCTTAAAATTGAATTTGGACCATGGAGCTAGAAGTTACAAGAGATCAAAGCTTGAAGATGGTGCTTGAGCTGTAGCATCACCGAAGGAAAGGGAGAAGAGAGGTTGGAGACCGTGTGAAATGAAGGGAGGAATGAGAGATTGAGTTCTAAGTTGCTTTTGGAAGATATTTATGCTATAAAGTGACTTTCTTCTTTTACTTACTTTTCCTTCCTTTCTTAAATTGATTTCTTTTACATGTTGGTGACTCACCATGATAGAAACCGGCCCCCATCTAATAAGAAGGGTGTTTTGGTCTTTGTTGACCAATTAACTTACTTATAATAACATATGTTACAAACTAGCTTATAAAAGTTACTATTCATAAAAACAAGGCACATAGAAGTGAAATTTTTGATTTCCCATTGATATAGACTTCTAAATGTGATACTATATAGTACACATGTTAATTAAAGAGTAATTATGGACATTTAGCCATTCAAAACTCATTTACAAGACAATTTTCCAAAAACGTGCTTTAAGACTCCTTAAAGCACTTTTTGTGTTTTAACTTGTTTTCAAGCTTGGTTTTCTTTGGTAATTGATTTAATATGTTCATTAACATATTTATAAGGTATAGGTATGACCATTAGGTCTTATAAAATTTATCCCAAGCTTAGAGCACATTTTTGCTCATATTGACTTTAAGGTATTTTCTTGCGTTCTGTTTGGTTTAATTGTCTACCAAGGTTTCCTAAGGACTTAATTTGCCTTATTAAATCATAATTGAATATCGTTAAGTCTTGGTAGGCTCTTTGGGTCCTAACCAAGTTCACTCCAAACTTAGAGCATGTTTTTGCTCAAACTGTATCTTAGTGCTTTATTGCATTTTACTATGGTTTAAATTGTTCACTGATGTTTCTAAGGCACTTTTTAGCCTTTACATACCATAGTTTAATATTTAAACCACATATCAAGGTTTGGGGTATTTCAATCTACCCCCCTTAAAAGAACTTCGTCCTCGAAGTTCACACTTCCCACACATCATTAGATTAGAATACGGGGATTACTTATAGCAATAAAACTTCCATAACCAAACACACTTTACATCACAACCTCGGACTTAATGGTCCGGGCAACATATTCACATCCATACATAACATAACATACTCACATGATAACCTCGGACTCAATGCTCCGGGTATCTTAACAACATTGGCACATACATAACAACCCTTGGACTCTCTGGTCTTGGGTAACATAACAACATTTAGACACATAGGTATTGATAACATAACAGCCTTTAGACACATAGGTCTATGTAACACAACACATTTAGACTCATAGGTCTTAATAGCATACACTTTAGGAACTCAAGGTCAAAATAATATTTATTACACATACCACACAACATGTCATAGCATGTATAGCAATCAAAAATATCTTTGACATACACTGTGATCCCGCAGAACCCGGTCGCGATGGACACCTTCCGTCCCCGTGCCTTTGGAAGATCAAAACAATCACTCAAATTTGAAATTTTTCCCTTGTGAGGTTAAGTAAGAAAACTTTAATTATGTAAAGTATCTATCGACATTTTATAAATACCAATTCAAAATCCTTTTTGAAAACACACACAACTCCAAGTCCAACTTATGCTCTTTGCTTCCTTTCTTAGCGTGGTTAATTGTGACCACTTATAGGGAGCTTCAAGAATCATCCAACCCTAATGTGATCAGCATCAGTGTCGAACTATCCTTCCACCCCAATTTGTGTCGGCTTCCCTTGATCGCATGCAAACCAAGTTCCACTTCCCACTTCATTTTCAAGCATCAACTAAATCACTCATTTCCAATTTTCTATCTTTTTAATCATTCTAATCATGATCATAACATCTCCAAGGAATAGAACTCCGCCTATCAGTTACCTCCATTCACTTAATCTTGTTACCTAGGGAACCTTATCCTCATTAGGTTTTATATCGGTCTTATACCCTTCCATGAGTCACTATATAGTATATATATACACATATATTTTATCAAAATACAACACACGGTTTCACATTTATACACTGTCGGGGTTTTGTTCCCCGGGAGTTTCTCTACTCCCCACACTTGTATTATCACACAACACTGTTAACAAATAAACACACTTATCACAATGGTATTCGCATCTTCTGTGCGCAATTACCACAATTAAACCCTGAATGAACGCGTATGTTTACATAACACACACACACCAATCATCAAAACAAATTATTTTGTGCTATGCACAACATAAATCACGTACACTTGTACGGTAATACACACTAAGTGGTTTTGCGCTCTACCCCCCTTAAAATGGATTACGCCCACGTAATCAATCACTAAACATTGGCTTAAAATGTTCTGTCGTCGTGAAGTGTTTTAACTTCCATGCGGTCTATTACACAATGGATTCTGATTAGAGGATCTTAACCATACTGGCGGTTTAGTTCCTAAACCAAGAATTCTCATTGGAGTTTGTTCAACTCTTAGTTGGTTTCGATTCTGGCCTGTTAGGCTTCTAGGCGTTAATAATTAGCCATTTACTCATATTCACTATGCACATTGTACACTTGACTCACTGGTTCACTAACGTCTGCTGCGCAATTCTGACAACTGTAGGGCTTAGTTTGTCCCATTCATTATTCTCAATGTATTGTACACCTCCCATATATCACCTTTATCTTGGTAATAATGGTTTCTCAACCGACGCGTGGTATCTCTTACCGTGAGCGAATTCGGTGAGTTATAAACTTTCTATCCACTTCCATAATAATTGACTGTATATACTGTTACGTATTTCACAATGATTGACTTGTTTCCTTCCAACTTACTGTCGGTTGAGATTGAGCTACTACCTAGTGTGTAGTGCTCTCTCAGCTATTTACAACATTTGGGGTATATTCCATACCGATATTGGCAGTTAGTGCTACTGTAGTCACTTATTATTAATCATGTCTCCACATTTGGTTTTGTACAAGTACTCTTTTATTGGTGCGGCCTTGCATTTCCTATGCATCGGCCATTATAACATTATTCCTCTACAATTAACATGTTTCCAATTCCTAGCTATCCCACTCGATCATCACTGCGCAAGTGCAATACCAAAACACTCAGTCATACAGAGTGCAGAGGCGTAAACTCTTGACAGTAAATCCCTTATGCGATTCGCCATGGAATTCACACTGAGTTCCTCATCACACAGTACCTACCACTGGCTTATTGCCCAGTCTGTTTAACATCGCTTACCTTGCATCTCCACTGAGTTTAACTCATAACTGGTCTTATCTGCCACATTATTACTCAATAACATTGATACAACGGTCGCCGGCCGCGAACCGTGCTCTTACTCATTGCATAACAATAACTTACATGGTATTTACTGTCACATTAACTTCCACATCTATACTTACATCATTCACATTATGGTTCGTCATTCATTTGGATGACTACCGAATGCTCCTTGAGCATTGCTCACTCGAGTCTCAAACCGACGTTATTTAGCTCGGTGCTTCACTTTATACACACATATTACTAAACTAACTGCTCTCAAATAATAATAATATTGTCCATCCTTAACATATTTCTTGAGCTTGGTTCACATAACTACCGCTCCAGCGGTTTCACAGCCGAGAGGTATCCCCACTCTTAGTGCAGTGGTTCGTTCTCCACTCTATTCACTTTTATAACATAAACTTCTGCAATCAATCTAATTTACATAACACATTTTATTTGTGGCCTATAAGCCTTATTTGCCTTGAGCTGCGCTCATTGTAGGCTGTCCACACACATGTACTTCTCTGTACAACATTACATGGTTTGGATGTTATATTGAGCTCCATGACAAGGTCGTTACATTCCGTTTCCTTTCATGGGATGCCCTTTAGGATTGTCGGTCCGTCTCCTGACAAGTTATATCTAAACTGGGTGTTAGTTTCAACCCTTGTGTTTCTGTCACACCATTTCGTGCAACACTTGTTGATGCGAACACCCTTCAAGGATTGCTCCTGGGTGTTACTAAGTTATGCCATTACGCCTGGTTCACACTTATTGGTATATTCAGTTAGCCACGCCGTTTGCGTTTTAACTGGCTTATTATCCTCTTCTGTGAAGATCAACATTTCCTGGTAGTGTAGGTACTCATTCTGGGAGTTTCATCCCGTTCATTGCACATTAATGTGTCCACATCAGGCATCTGCTTAGCCATGGACAGGCTGGGTCACCGTTCCAGCTAACATGTTTATCCCTCGGAACTCTTAAGACATGTGTGATGTCTTTACATAACTGTTTGTGCACTTCGCACTTCCTAACTCTTAAACATTTCCTTGAAAGGAATTCACTAATCCTTTTAGTCTCGTTAACTTAACTGAGTTCCTTAACTTCAACCATTCCTTGTAATCCTTAGCTCTTGTTTGACTTATACTGCTGACCGTAGCACGGAGTCGACTACTTCCCGTGTTTCGGATTCTACTCGTATACATATGTGGGGTACCATACTGATACATTACTACTTACCCAACTAACCCATAAGTAGGTCTGTCAGGCCCACAAGCTCCTATCGGAGTGCGGTCGTCCCACCTTACAGTTGGTACACTCGTAGTGTCCGTCACACGCCTAGGTGAAGTATTCTGTTGTCAACTCCCTTATATTGTCCCATGACAATTGAAATACCCCAAACTTATTAAACATGGATTAAATATTTAATTACATTAATTAAGGCCTAAACATGCCTTAAAAGTCAACTGAGAAACAGTGGAACACAAAACGAGATGTTGCACCCTTTGACTGTTAAGGGTAAATAAATACCCAAATGAACTTCTTAGGACCTAAAATTTGTCCTAGTATATTAACACTTACTAAACATATTATAATTGTTGGGCAACACTCCAACACAAAGAAAAAGCACTTTCATGCTTCAAGGTCAAAAAGGGCAAAAATGTGCTCTAAGAAACCTTAAAGGTCTAATGACCTCTAAATGATGTAAATTGGATACCATGATCAATATCATGTAAGGAACACAACAAAACCTTGTCAAAGAAAACAGAGCTCAGAAACACCTTGCGACACAAAATGTGCACTAAACTCCTTAAGCACGTTTTTGGGTAATTGCCTTCTAAATTGGTTTTAAATGAGCTAAAAGGTTATAATACCTTTAAATATGATAAATATCATATTATATGATATTAGGAATTTAATTCCAGAAATTTATGAATTTTACAAAGCTAATATTAAAATATTAATAAAACCCTAAAGTGGGGCCCGTTTGGGTCAACATTGACTAAGTTGGTCAATGTTGACCATTGACCACGAAATGGACCTTATAAATCAGATTAATGAGGCTCCTAGACAAACCATGTGACAATACCCATGTGCAATTAAATATACACCTTACTTTTACTAAAATAACAAAAAAAACAAACTTTACCTTATAAAACAAAAAGGTGGGCTCCACTTACCTTTCCCATGTGAGCCAGCCGATTTGGAGCCTCCATTTGCTCCTCTTTTCCCTTGTATTTCGGTGCTCCAAGCAAGAAGAAGACAAGGGAGATGAGTCACCTTACAATAATGAACTAAAGTAACATTATTTATCTCATTTTTTTTATTCAAATTGGCTCCAATCATAACCTACCTTTGTCAATCAAGGACGGCTGCCCCTCTTCTTGTCTCACGAATTCCCTTCAATATCAGCATCAATCAAGCATTGATGAGTCATCAAAAACAATAATGACCTAAAAATTAAAAAAACGACTTTAAGGCAATATTAGGTCATTCTCCTTCATCCTCTCCTCTTAGCCGAGGTTGCTCTGTCTTGAGCTCCCTTTGGCTCCTCTCCCACCGTAGGTAAGAGTTCCAAGCCCATGGAGAGAGTTCATGCTCTAGGTAAGCTCGAAGGCATAAAAATCCCATTTTCTTCATCTATTTCCTTTTTCGACTTGATCTACTCAAAATTTCTATAATCTATCGATAGAGGGTTTTGGAGGTTAAATGAAGAATCATTTCGGCCATAACAAGATCTAAGGAGAAAATTTCAAGTCTGACCATTTCAGGTAAAAATGTGCTTTAAGTCATATCTTTTGATTCCCTTCAAGTTCGGCTGTGTGAAACTTGTTCCTAGCCTTATTTTCTTCTCCTTACATGTTCAATCAGTGGTTGCATTTGGAGCAGGGTGGCCGAGATCCAAAGGCAATACCCTCTTTTAAGGCAATTTCCAAGGTAAAACCTAATAACAAGGTAGATTGTTGTGATCTAGCATTCCATGTCAATATGGTAGATTAACCCTTGTGGTGTGTTTGATTCAGGCCGAAACCATCTTGAACTCTCTGCATTTTTAAGGTGATTTTTGCCTTAAATCTTACATTAAATTACTTCTTATGGTTAGATCTTTCTTGGAGACTAACTAGGCCTTGTTTGCTGTTTGAAAACATGCAAGAGAAGCTTTGGAAATTTTATCTAAGGCTGGCCGAATTCAAACAAGGAATTATTCAAGCTAAATCAAGGTATAAATCACTTAAACATTAACTTTGCTAAGTTAAAATGTTCTAAGCTAATTCTATATTAATTGCCATGAGAGAACATGGTAATAAGGTCATTTTTGACCTTAAAATGTTTAAAGAAATGGCTTAGTAAATTTATCTAAGTGATTAAGTAACATAAATGTCAAATTTAAGACATTATGTGGAAGTTTGGTAATTAAATGGAAAGTGTGTGGTGAGGCCGAGAATTATAAGTATTTTTGGGACATTTATGTGTAATTTATTTTGCAAGCCAATGTTTGTAATAAGGCCATGTATTTTAGGCCATTTTATTTATGCATTTACAAGCTTTTAATTAAGTTTAAGTAGTATAAATGCATTACCGAAAATAAATGGGGTATTAGGTGTAATTAAATTAAATTTGGGGGCTTTAGAATAATAAGGCCGAAAATTAGAGGTAAAAAGAGAGTTAAAATAAAGTTTATAAGATTTTTATAAAGTTTTGGGGTTAAATGGTGATTTCTAGAAAGTTTGGGTGCAAACCGTAATTATTAGGAATTAATGGTCAAGGAAATATTAAGGAGGTCAACATTGACCATATGCTAGGTTTTGACCAAAATAAATAAGTTAGATAACTTATTTAAGGTTTTATAATAAGTTATGTATTTAATGGTAATATTTTTATAACATATGTGGTAAATATGTTATTACCAAAAATAAAAGGTGTACAATGGTATTTTAAACACCCATGGGCTATTAGGAATTTTTAGGAATTTATTGGGTTGTTTTTGGAATTAAAATGAACTATATATGTAATATATAGTTATTATGTCATTATGACACTTTGGAGAAATATAGATGGTGGAATGGTAAATACCAAGAGTATATGGGTTTATAAGGATATTTATAACCCTTTGGTGAAATTTGGAGATTT
This sequence comes from Limonium bicolor, assembly GCA_023374045.1. Lineage (NCBI taxonomy): Eukaryota > Viridiplantae > Streptophyta > Magnoliopsida > Caryophyllales > Plumbaginaceae > Limonium > Limonium bicolor. The sequence continues at coordinate 489,669,753 of CM041776.1, forward strand.
TTAGAATAATATAAGAGTACTTATTAAGATATGTGTATAATATATGGTTTTTATGATATGGTAAAACTATATGTTATAAATAGGGCCAAATGGCAATTATAGAATAGCACAAGGGCTGTTCGGAATTTACAAAAAATAACCATAGGTTATACTCTTTTATAAGTTAGAAATGTTATATTAAATGGTATATATACATGGTAAAAAGAAAGGGGTGATTTCGTAAATAAAGGAAATTATGGTTTAAGGAAAAGTATAAGGTTTAATATATGCCTATGAGGCAATATAAAATAGTTTCGTATAAAAACTATAGGTTATAAGTTAAAGGAAATAAAAATATCATATCAAATGATATTAGTGTTTTGGTATAACATTACATAATGTTATGTGGTCAAAACGGAATTTAAATAAATTCAAGGGCTATACCGAGTTAATAAGAGTTGGAAAATGAATTTTAGACTAAGATCTATAATGTTATAAATGTTATAACAATTATATGGTTGAGATGGAATTAATATAAGGAAGGGTACTCACATAAAATAATGTGACAAACTCTAAATAAATGGGATTTATAAACTAAGGTGCTTATGGAATAAACCTTAGGAGTTGTAATTATACAACATAAAATGTTATATAATATTAGGATAATAATCTTAATATAAGTTGTATAATATAATACAACTAATGGGAATAATCATCTAATAAAAGATGATAAAAATGCAACATAAAATGCAAGAGTTTATTAAACTCATGGGAATTACCTACGTGGTAAATATATACATACACAAGGATAATGTATATGAGGTGGATATATATTTTGGTTGGAAACCATATGACTTAAAGGTGGTGGTTATTTAAAAAAAATATATATATAGTTATGAACTATAAGATATGAGTTCTGGATACAATACAAAAAATAATAATATAATACAATCATGCATGGAATGCATGCAACTATAGGTTACGTACCTAAACTAGATGTGGATAAGATTAAAAGAAATATAAGGAATTAAACTTAACAGTTGAATGTTTGACATACGCATTTTAAGTAACAAAGCCGACTATTTTAGAGGAACCTGTAACAAACAACTGTAGAAAACAGGGGTGAACTGTCGGGGTTACTTATTATTCGGAAATACCGGATGTAGTTAGTCATGGAGACTGACTTATAGTTTTAATACCGTTTAGATTATACTTCTGACAAGGACGCTTGACAAGCTAGCAGACTACACGGAGCATAGGATCTTGCTGATTCATACTCCACCGTAATACGACCAGGGTGAACGGTATGTAAAGGGGTTTGATCCGAGTTGTCCTAAGGTTGCTCCTTGGGCTCGGATTTGGTTGATATAACTTGTATGTTGTTATGTGTCTCTGGTTGTCTCTGAGGGCTTCCTCAGTTCAGACTTTTGTGTGATCTGTGATAAGATTGTTTGTCTGAATGTGATAATTAATATGCATGAACTGTATATTTATAGCTGCTTATTATTTACTGTTGTTGAGTTAACAGTATTGGTTCGTATATATGAACCTATATATAAAACGAACTAGCGGCTATGGTGCTATCTTATATGAAATATAAGGAACATAAATAAAACGTTGTAGCACTATGATAATAACATATACATATTATCTGAGACTTTTATACAGAGCATTGACCTTTCTATACGCCGCTCTTGTATCTAACACTGGGTCCCGAGTTTACAAACTCCGGATTGGACTAATGACCTTAGTATGCTGTGTTAGAAAATTTGGTAATGCGGTGCGATGGTATAATTAATTAATTAATGGAATGGAAGTAAAGCCAAGAGGCTGTGGCTCTTGGTGCGCGTGTGATCACAAAAACGATACCAGGATGTCCGCGTACGGGTCCGTAAGTATCAAGAAAATTTCCCGTGAGCTAGAATGGCTCGTTGGTCGGAGACTCTACCGTTGGAGTGGCTACTGCCGTGGGTGACCCGCCATAATATATGGGTAACTAGAGACATGTCGTTTTAACGAGACATTGTCACTAGGTATAACTGAACAACTAAAACAATTGAGACTTATACAGTGGCGAACAATACCATGGACGAGACTTAATACTTGTTTATTATTCTCGTTGTTTCGCTTTGTTGTTCATTGGTTATACTTGTGGTTAATTTATTGTGTGTTGATGGATGGATGGAGCCTACAAGGCTAAGGTAAACTAAATATGAAAACTGTACGCTACGGCGAATGTACATTGTACATTATATTGTTATTACTCGATACGTTCGATATATAAATGTTGTATGGAATATTAAATGAATATTTGGATTGGATGGATGGTTAAATGTGATTTATGGATGGATTGATTATGTATATTATACATTTATGCTTCAGTTTTGATTATAACTGTAAAAAGGAAAAGCATGAAACCAATATAATAATAAGATGGTTAAAATGACAAGTGACCATTAGGGTCCAGGCCCGGCATACTCAGCGTCTATCGCTGATACTACACCATTACAGGTTGTTGATCATTGTCGGAGCTGAAGAGCAGGAACAGGGTAATTGGAGTGTTACTTTTGTCACCACACTTGGAGATGTTGTATAGCAATGAAGATGGTGAATTGTATGATGGTAAGGTTGTGTATTCAGGATTGGGTAGACGCTCACTTGTCGATGTTTATGGTTTATGGACTTAGTGTGATGTATAGGAGTTTCTCGTTATCACTGCGGTTAGCAGTTTATTTGTATTGGAAGTTGGATGTAGTTTGGCTGCGTTGCTCGCATGGGCGAGTAACGGCCGGTGACACCCGAGTGAGTTTGTAATGGTTATTTGTTTTTCCGCTGCGAGACGTTTTTTTATTGCTACGTGAGAGATTATATCGTGATTATTGAGAGGGGTGTTACAAAAGTGGTATCAGAGCGGAGTACCGCTCTGATGACGAGATAATAGGTTAAGACAGTGAGCTTAGGACTTGGGAAATTATGGGAAACATTTGGGAGTTACGAGACGATTCGTCTTAGGAAGATATTGTGTCTAGAAACGCAAAATTGCGTGACAGATTAGCCTTTAAGGCAACTTAATATCTATTGGTTGTGTACGGTAATTTACCGAATATTTATGTGACATACTGTACTACAGATGTCTGGTGGAACTAGAGGGCGTGGTACTGGTAGAGGTGGAGGCGGTGACCCCGGCATTCCAGGAGTTGCTGAGACGGTTGCAGCCGTTCTTGCACAGCTGGGTACTCAGATAGGAGGAGCACCAGCCCACCCGCCACAGCCCAGGGAAACGAACTGGCTGAAGTCAGATACAGAGACCCGACCACCTACATATTCTAGGGAACCAGACCCCGTAGCTCTGGAGCGTTACATTGTTGAACATGAGAAAACATTTGAAGCTTTACAGGTACTAGACGACAAGAAGGTCGCCATTGCTGCTTTCCATCTGAAGGATGCAGCCAGCACTTGGTGGAGGTTGGTCAAGGACCATCACCTGGCTACGCCCGACTTTTCGTGGGCTGCCTTTGTCGAGTTGCTGAGAGGGAAGTACTACCCAGCACATCTCAAACAGAAGAAGCGCCAGGAGTCCGAGACACTGACCCAAGGAGGTCTGACCGTGGATGAGTATTACGCTCGATTCATTGGTCAGCTGGACTTCATTCCCGGTGTGGATTACTCAGAGACCGTGAAGGTCGAGAAGTTCCGGAGAGGACTATTATTTCGCATTCAGATGGCGATGGGTGCTACCCTCTACACTACCATCCAGGTACCAACATGAAAGCCATAAGATTCTTTACTTACTACATTACCAATTAACTTTGTGAGAACTTACCAAGGAGATTCCAGGAGTGTTATGAGGTTGCCTCGAGGACAGAGCTAATGCTCCAGACTCGGGAAGAGACTCTAGGGGCAAAGAAAAGGAAGAACCCTGAGGAAGAGTCTGAGGGTGGAGGAGCGTCTTCAGGCGATAGCCAGAAAAAGGGAAAGTAAGGACTTATCCCACTCTAAATTGTTTACCATACTAAATATCTTATAAATACTGACCCGAAACATTTAAACAGGAAGTTTTTCCAAAAGAAAGGGCAACAAGGTCACAAGGGAAAGAAAGGGAAAGAGCCCGTCTGCAGTTGACCGGCCCAGCTATTGATGCTAAGCCTCTGAGATCTGCACTCCTAAGGGTGAGAACACCTACCTCATAAAGTCAAATGCAATCTTAACCTTTATACCACCAGATTTTAACTTAAACTTTAATACAATCATCAGGCACCGGACAGCCCCAGCGCCATTTTTACTGTAAGCGTTGTGGGAAGGACCCAGGGGTCGACTGCGAAGGCCGCAAAGTCGAATGTCGGTGCTGCCACAAAGAAGGCCATAGGGAATTTGAATGCTGGATGAACCCAGAGAGCCGTAATTACAGGCCACCAAAGAATACTCAGAAGACCTCAGCTGGAGGATCTGGAGTACCACGAGGCGGTCAGGATGGCCAGACATCTATGATGCTGGAGCCCAGAAGGGCAAGGGAGTAGATAGGGCATGAGTACCCTAACTCCATGAGACCGCTGGTGGAAGACTTTTACTTACTTGTGTGTGCTTACTTTGAATGTTAGAAGGAGCTATGTTATAAGTATGTGGGAGTGTGTCATTGACCACTCGCCTTTTGTGTAAGACTTTGGGATTAGTTGTGTGTACTCAGTACCAATAAGCTTTGAACCTTGAAGGATAATATATATGAACAGGATGTTAAGGCTTACATTATCATGTAGCCCATACTCGATGACACAGAGTCAATGAGACCGGGAATTACTGAACCAGAATTTCCACCTGCATGGCGCACTTGCTATTGCAAGCGCTATAACAGTAAACCACTAAAATTTCCATCTGCCTTGCGCACTTGCTACAGCAAGTGCAGCGACAGTGACAGCAACAGTAACAGCTACTGCAAATGCAAATGCAACTGCAACAACTACTACTTTTTTTTAACCTTTTATAAAAAAAAAACTGGTTTTTTTTCAAACTTTTTCATTCAAACCTGGAGATTAGAAACCTATGCAATTTGGAAGGACCGATAGTCCAACCACTGCAACTGGACACATTATACAGCCACTATGACTGTAAAAAAAAAACACACACCAGTTTAAACGTTTGAGGAAGTTTCAGACAGAGCTACTAGCCAAATACCATCGGAGTATACTTGCATTTAATGCTAATCACTATTAGTGACACATGTTTAGTCCTTATGGACAAGCATACCCTTTGTAGATGCACCACCGTCAGTGAGGATGGTTGGGAAGTGAAGAGCCAAGTTGCTCAAGCTATTATGTAATCTGCAATACATCCAATTACATGGATGAGGGGACGAATATGAACTATGGATGAGATATGAAAAAAAAAACAAGGAGAAAAGGAATATGTGTTGTACTCAAGAGATAAAAAAAAGGGAGAAACGAGTTTGCTACATATAGCACAGATCTTACTTACACCGAGCTGAATAACGCCGATTTATGACCCGAATTACCACTGATGCCACCGGGGCAATAACATGAACTGTTAGACAAAAAAAAAAGCAAGCAAAAAAAAAGACAAAAAAAGAGACGAAGAAGAAGAAGAAGAGAGAAAAGGAAAAAAAAAAGAAAAGAGGATATCCATCAAGGGGAGATTGACAAAAGAATACTTCACCACAACCGTGTGACAGAATTACCGTTTACTAAACGAGGACATGGGACGAAATCCGAGAGAGAATGTGGGCATGACAGACTTATTTAAAGTTAGTCGGGTAAGTAGTAATGTATCAGTACGGTACCCCATGCAAGTAGACAAGTAGTGTTAGGAACACGAGAAGTAGTCAACTCCATTCTACGGACAGTAAGACGGATTACCTCGAAGATGGACGAGAAGCCGTAGTTAAACCAACGGGCTAAAGAAATCAAGAATTTTCAACAGAGAACAGTGGACGGTATACAGAGAAGACAAGGAAACAGTTCAAGGACAGGAACCCAAAAAAAAAGAAACAGGAAAACCCATTATGGACATAATATGTAGAAGCCTCATAAGGATCAAGCAAATGCTTGCAATCCAGAGGAAATCTACCAGATGATATGGACATAAACGCGTGATTACGCAAAGAGAAAAGATAAAGCTATATGATAGCAGATACCTTAAGCAAGGAACAGTGGATTTGGAATGTACCACTCACAGGATAATTCGCACATCTTTTCTGCTTGACTCATTGGATATTAGCTGTTGAGCGTTTATGCCTCTGCACTCTGTATGACTGAGTGTTTTGGTATTGCACTCGTGCAGTTATTAATCTAGTGGGAATGCAGAAAGATAAAGTGGATATCAACACGAGTGTGTATTAAAAAAAAAGAAGAGGAACTACAACAGTGTGTCACTCCGGAACAAATACCAGGAGACATGGATGACAAACATCATCTTTGTGGACATTTAGGCTGGTACGTCTTAGTATTACAAAGACAAGTGCAAAGAGCACTAAGTACTAACAATAGCCAATGTCATATTACATCTCAAACTGAATGTCAATGAGAGAAGACACACACATGTATGCGAGTTATCCAAACAAGTGGATTCACAGCAATGGAAAAAAAAAGAGGCAAATTGAGCCTGTGTTCATGGGTCTGCATGTAACACCCCAACTACTAACAACACACTTAATATCATATCGCAGCGGAATTCATAACTCACAACACAACTTAACTCCTTGGTGTTACACGCCGTTAGCCACCCACGTGGCTAACAAGGCTAACATACATACATCGTACCGGTCTGATGGACTAAATTCCCGAGCATCTAAACATAAATCCCGTTCCATGTCCAACATTCATCAAACACTTACATTACAACTGTACCGAGTATTTTCAAACTAATGCCGATAACAAATTCGGTCTTACTACTCCTACAATACACTCACAATCTGAATGACCACCCAGGTGCAACAACTACCCGTCCTACTCTCGAACGGCTTGCAGCTCCTTCGTACCTGTAGAGTAATGGGGGCCCCCAAAGGGGGTCAGCACCTTTGCTGGTATGGTAATCCCGCAGCCCGCATGCTACCGGGCCACGCACAAACTATTTGTCATCTTAGCATGCGGTTGATTTATTTCAAACATGCACAAACTCATACACACATCATGCTTATAAGCAACATACATTAATGAATACATACACAAGGTTAGCACACCCAACATAACAACACACACTTCACTTTATAGCATACACAACTTAATTTCACTCTTCTTAGAGTACATGAACTTCATTTAGGGAGTGCCAGGGTGATATAAGCCCGAGCATAACATACATACATTGTCTTACTTGAGTGGCGGCCTCATATAGGACCGTACACAACATATATAATTTCCCCCTAACTCCAATAGTGATGAGGTAGGTAAGCCTTGGTTAAGCTTGTGGGTGGTTGTAATTCCAGGAAGAAAACAACCATAACATAACAGAGAGGGAGTCGAAGCAACATAGGCGTCAACACCCTAACAACATTACACATAATTTCCCTCCTAGCCCGATATGGAGGTCGGGTAGGTAAGCTTGGCTAAGCTAATGGGAGGTCGAAATCCAATGAAGGAAATCAACCCTTAACATAAGGATGGGAGTTAATTTACATACATAATTAACTCCCAAACAATACGCGCGACCGGAACAACCGGATTCCTCTCCATTCATAACATATACTTATTAGTTAGAGGTTCCCTTATGGAACTTATCACATACATACATCACGTAGTGTTACTAACTCAGTTAGACATATAAGGGAGTAATATCCCTCTTTAACTAACATGGATGTCTGTATCCGATAACGACAACGACATACCAAACAACTCACATCACACATAATCACAACATATACTAACACACTGATAGCCGTGGTTAGAACGTTCCCATGGGTCGGGACGTTTATTCCGCATACCGAACTCTTATGTGAACCTAAGGTCGGTTATCCATTATTTAACACATAACTAAGGTTAAGCGGTATCGGAATTAATTACGCCACAATAATGAATTACTGTAAACTCATTTCATGCTTTATCTTGCAAGGTGGCAAACACACAGAAAAACATGTTGGCATACAAGCCGGTGTAATCCGTTAGGACACAGGTTGCAAGAAAACCATACCTGTCACCGAAGGTGCACTCTAGTGTGCCATCACATGTTCCTTGAAAATCTTTGAACAACTGGTAACATTATAACTATCTCCATTAATATCGGGGTAATATAATTTTTAACGTCTAATGCGCCCCTGTTTAACCCCGTTCGGTAGTTTTATAACTTTACATTTTTAACTTGTTTACTTTCACAATTTTATTACAACTCTTCACCACTTAATTACCATTACAACTTACTTAACATTCCTTAACAACCTTATAACATCATCACATATTAATCCCCATCATTGGATAACATTTGCCTTTAAACAAAATTTTTGCTCAAAATTACACTATGTCCGAACTTGTGTCCGAGCTTCTGAAGTTCGGACGCAAGTCGAGACTCAATGGGTGAAAACTGGTGAATGTCCGAACTTGTGTCCGAGCTTTGAAGTTCGGACACAAGCCGAGACAAAACCAAAGAAAATTTTAACCTGTCCGAACTTGTGTCCGGACTTTGAAGTTCGGACACAAGCCGAGGCAAAAACTGAAGAACACTTACAGACGTCCGAACTTGTGTCCGGACATCTAAGGTCGGACACAAGTCGAGACTAAATAACCTGGGAAATTTTTCGAGTGTCCGAACTTCCAAGTTCGGACGGAAGTTCGGACACCACTGAAACTCGGAAATTTTACAAAACAACGGGGCATGTCCGAACTTCCATGTCCGGACGGAAGTTCGGACACACCTAAAAACTGAGTTAAAAGAGGTGTTTTCATTCTAGAATTGCCCCTCTAACAAACCTACTCTTACTCCATGTTTCACAAGTCATAAACCACCATTCTTTTCTACACTTAACATCCCAAATCAATACCTAAATCTCTCAAACACTACACCATCATCAACACTCCCTTTTCCATCCAAATTTGCCATAATTTCCCCATAATCTCTACACATTCATCCTCATCAATTATCATCAAAACACAACCTCTTCATTCCTAATCTAGCCACACCCTTACAAGGGTCCTAACAGCACATACAAATCCTCAACTCATCAACATCAACAATATCACCATAACTCCATAAACACTATACCAATCTCCACCTTAAAACATTTGGCTCTTAAGGCCTTCAATTCAACTATTAATTCACAAATCTCTCCACACCAACTAAACACATTTTCAACACACATTTCATTCCACAATCTGGGTTCGTTAAATTGTTTACCCAATCCCAAACACTAAAACAATTATAGCAAGGTTTAAGGTGGATTCCTTACCTTAATTTCGCAAGTCTCTCACATTCTCCTCTTGCTCCTCATTTCTTCCAAAAATCAATTTAGAGGGTATGGAGTTCCCAACTCCATCCCAACATCCATGAACACAAAACATACACAATTAATTATCTAAACCCTTAGAAACTCAATTTAATCAAAGGGCTAGAATTAGGGTTTACCTTTTGAAGCTTTTAAGAGGGATTTTCTCCCTTGAATCAAGAAGGAAACTACTCCACCATTGAAGGATAAATTTGGAGCTCAAGAACAAGGAGAAAACAAGGTATCAAAATGGTGAAAAATCAATTACACCAAGAGATGAAGAGGGAATGACTTGTTCTTGGAAATTTTTACCTTAGAAGAAAGAGGAGACTCCAAGCTTCTCATTGGTGCCATTTTCTCCTCAAATGGTGAAAACCCATGGAGATGAAACCCATCCTTTTGAAATTACGAAAAGAGGGAAAGGTAGAGGAGGATGAGGAGAGTTCAAATATGTGATTTGTTTTTGATTTGGAGCTCAAATGGAGCTTGGGGATGAGATTGAAGTGGAGGAGCCATTGGAGGCTTGGTTTGGAGCTTTCCATCGGCAGAGAGAGGAGGGAGAACCGGTGGAGGAGAAAGAGAGGAAAGAGAGGAAGAGAGAGAGGGGAAAAAGAAAAATAAGGAAAGAGAGAGAGAGTGTGGGGATATATTTGCCCCTTTGTTATTTTAGCTCTCTTGACTTAAATCACTTTGTTAACTAGTCTTGTGTGAGTGGGCTGTCTACATAAATAAAACCGGCCCACCAATATAAACATGCTGGAGCATTTTTCGTCTTTTGACAGAAAACGCTCGTTTAATTGCCCGGTTTAGTACCATTCACTAACCGGGACTGTTTACCGGAATTTTCCTCATTCCTTTAATTTTAATGGTTATTAAACTCCCATTAATGTTTAATTATTGTTATAAATCAACTATTATTTTTACGGGGTCGTTTAACTGTTTAAAGTCACATCTTCGGGTTTCCTCGAAAGACGCGCCTTAGACTCCGTTAGCGTTTTAACACATTATTTGAATCCGTTTTCTTCCAGAATTTTTCCCACATGTTCTTAATGTGTAATTAAGGTATAAAAATATATTTATAACCCTAATAAAGGTTATGTACCTCCTAAAATGATTACATACACGTTTTCACGTTTTGTGACTTTTACGCATTTTCTTTTTCTTTTTGGTTTTCATTTCTTCACCAATGATCTTAAGGACTTAATTAGCCTTAGAAAATTATAATTACACAATTAATTAGCACATTAAGGTTTGGGGTATTTCACTGCACCTCATACGGAGCGAGTGGGCCCATTAGAATGAATTTGGGAGAGAGCACAAATTGTTTAGTGCCACATCCCTTACGAATTGTAAAGCCCAGAAGGGCTAGAGTCATACCCGTCTCTCTGATATGAGGATAATCCACGAGTTGGAGAACTCTTTGAGAGCCAAGTATCCAGCGCTCCTTGTTGAGCGGCTGTTGTATACTTGTGGGGTACGGGGGCGTAACCCTTTTTAAGGGGGGTAGAGCCTCTTGGCTGTGCACATATGTGCACAAAGTTTTGGCTGTTTGATATGCATTGCATACAAAAAAAAAAGAGAATTGGTGGTGTGCGGGGCATACGAGGTTGTTTGTTTAGTATGCATGGCATACAGTGAATTGCTTTGTATGCATGGCATACAGTGAATTGGTTTTGTTGGTTATGGTTGGTACGCGGGGCGTGCGTTGAGTGGTTTGTTTGTGTATAATGTACACTTGTATGTATGTATCTTACGAGATACTTGTATGAATGTTGTGTTTACACCATGAGTGTGACACTTTTCGTATGATATTTGTGATATGCATTCATATTGCTTTATAGAATGATTACATATGGTATCGCCTAGATACGAAATGATCATAGATATGGAATTTGGAACAATGGAATATTATGGACACCTCAGGGAGGTTGTCAGGGTTGGTAGAACTGATAGGAAATGATGGTGCTGATGGAACCTATATCCATATATGATTGAACTAACGCCACAAAGTGATGGCTATGTGCTGTATAGGCACAACACGATGTGTGTAAATGATATATCACATAGATATACATTATGGGAATAATGGGTAGTTATACATTAATATACTTACCTATTTGATTAAGAGACTTCGGGACGAACTCTTTTTAAGGGGGGTAGATTGAAATACCCCAAACTTATTAAACATGGATTAAATATTTAATTACATTAATTAAGGCCTAAACATGCCTTAAAAGTCAACTGAGAACAATAGTGGTCAACACAAAATGAGATGTTGCACCCTTTGACTGTTAAGGGTAAATAAATACCCAAATGAACTTCTTAGGACCTAAAATTTGTCCTAATTATATTAACACATTACTAAACATATTATAATTGTTGGGCAACACTCCAACACAAAGAAAAAGCACTTTCATGCTTCAAGGTCAAAAAGGGCAAAAATGTGCTCTAAGAAACCTTAAAGGTCTAATGACCTCTAAATGATGTAAAATTGGATACCATGATCAAATATAATGTAAGGAACACAACAAAACCGTTGTCAAAGAAAACAGAGCTCAGAAACACCTTGCGACACAAAATGTGCACTAAAACTCCTTAAAGCACGTTTTTGGGTAATTGCCTTCTAAATTGGTTTTAAATGAGCTAAAAGGTTATAAATACCTTTAAATATGATAATATCATATTATATGATATTAGAAATTTAATTCCAGAAATTTACGAATTTTTACAAAGTTAATATTAAAATATTAGTAAAACCCTAAAGTGGGGCCCGTTTGGGTCAACATTGACTAAGTTGGTCAATGTTGACCATTGACCACGAAATGGACCTTATAAATCAGATTAATAAGGATCCTAGACAAACCATGTGACAATACCCATGTGACAATTAAATATACACCTTACTTTTACATAAAATAATAAAAAAAACAAACTTTACCTTATAAAACAAAAAGGTGGGCTCCACTTACCTTTCCCATGTGAGCCAGCCGATTTGGAGCCTCCATTTTCTCCTCTTTTCCCTTGTATTTCGGTGCTCCAAGCAAGAAGAAGACAAGGGAGATGAGTACCTTACAATAAATGACTAAAGTAACATTATTTATCTCATTTTTTTTATTCAAATTGGCTCCAATCATACCCTACCTTTGTCAATCAAGGACGGCTGCCCCCTCTTCTTGTCTCCACCGAATTCCCCTTCAATTATCAGCATCAATCAAGCATTGATGAGTCATCAAAACAATAATGACCTAAAATATTCAAAAAATGACTTTAAGGCAATATTAGGTCATTCTCCTTCATCCTCTTCAGCCGAGGTTGCTCTGTCCTTGAGCTCCCTTTGGCTCCTTCCACCGTAGGTAAGAGTTCCAGCTCCATTGGAGAGAGTTCATGCTCTAGGTAAGCTCTTAAGGCATAAAAATGCCCATTTTATTCATCATTTCTTCCTTTTTCGATTTGATCTACACTCCAACCTTTTCTATACATCTATGTAGAGTGTTTTGGAGGTTAAATGAAGAATCATTCTCCGGCCATAACAAGATCTAAGGAGAAAATTTCAAGTCTTGACCATTTAAGGTAAAAATGTGCTTTAAGCTCATATTTTGATTCCCTTCAAGTTCGGCTGTGAAACTTTGTTCCTAGCCTTATTTTCTTCTCCTTTACATGTTCAATCAGTTGGTTAGCCATTTGGAGCAAGGGTGGCCGAGAGATCCAAGGAAATACCCTCTTTTAAGGCATTTTTCCAAGGTAAAACCTAATAACAAGGTAGCTTGTTGTGATCTAGCTATTTCCTATGTCAATATGGTAGATCTAACACCTTGGTGGGTGTTGATTCAGGCCGAAACCATCTTGAACTCTCCTTGCATTTTTAAGGTGATTTTTGCCTTAAATTTACATTAAATTATTATTATGGTTAGATCTTTCTTGGAGACTAACTAGGCTTGTTTGCTGTTGTATAACATGCAAGAGAGCTTGGAAATTTTATCTAGGCTGGCCGAATTCAAAAAGGAATTATTCAAGCTAAATCAAGGTATAAATCACTTTAAACTTAACTTTGCTAAGTTAAAATGTTCAACCTAATTCTATATGAATTGCCGTGAGAGAAACATGGTAATAGGTCATTTTTGACCTTAAATGTTTTAAAGAAATGGCTTAGTAAATTTATCTAAGTGATTAAGTAACATAAATGTCAAATTTAAGACATTATGTGGAAGTTTGGTAATTAAATGGAAAGTGTGTGGTGAGGCCGAGAATTATAAGTATTTTTGGGACATTTATGTGTAATTTTTTGCAAGCCAATGTTTGTAATAAGGCCATGTATTTTAGGCCATTTTATTTATGCATTTACAAGCTTTTAATTAAGTTTAAGTAGTATAAATGCATTACCGAAAATAAATGGGGTATTAGGTGTAATTAAATTAAATTTGGGGGCTTTAGAATAATAAGGCCGAAAATTAGAGGTAAAAAGGAGTTAAAATAAAGTTTATAAGATTTTTATAAAGTTTTGGGGTTAAATGGTGATTTCTAGAAAGTTTGGGTGCAAACCGTAATTATTAGGAATTAATGGTCAAGGAAATATTAAGGAGGTCAACATTGACCATATGCTAGGTTTTGACCAAAATAAATAAGTTAGATAACTTATTTAAGGTTTTATAATAAGTTATGTATTAATGGTAATATTTTTATAACATATGTGGTAAATATGTTATTACCAAAAATAAAAGGTGTACAATGGTATTTTAAACACCCATGGGCTATTAGGAATTTTTAGGAATTTATTGGGTTGTTTTTGGAATTAAAATGAACTATATATGTATAATATATAGTTATTATGTCATTATGACACTTTGGAGAAATATAGATGGTGGAATGGTAAATACCAAGAGTATATGGGTTTATAAGGATATTTATAACCCTTTGGTGAAATTTGGAGATTTTTAGAATAATATAAGAGTACTTATTAAGATATGTGTATAATATATGGTTTTTATGATATGGTAAAACTATATGTTATAAATAGGGCCAAATGGCAATTATAGAATAGCACAAGGGCTGTTCGGAATTTACAAAAAATAACCATAGGTTATACTCTTTTATAAGTTAGAAATGTTATATTAAATGGTATATAACATGGTAAAAAGAAAGGGGTGATTTCGTAAATAAAGGAAATTATGGTTTAAGGAAAAGTATAAGGTTTAATATATGCCTATGAGGCAATATAAAATAGTTTTGTATAAAAACTATAGGTTATAAGTTAAAGGAAATAAAAATATCATATCAAATGATATTAGTGTTTTGGTATAACATTACATAATGTTATGTGGTCAAAACGGAATTTAAATAAATTCAAGGGCTATACCGAGTTAATAAGAGTTGGAAAATGAATTTTAGACTAAGGTCTATAATGTTATAAATGTTATAACAATTATATGGTTGAGATGGAATTTATATAAGGAAGGGTACTCACATAAAATAATGTGACAAACTCTAAATAAATGGGATTTATAAACTAAGGTGCTTATGGAATAAACCTTAGGAGTTGTAATTATACAACATAAAATGTTATATAATATTAGGATAATAATCTTAATATAAGTTGTATTATATAATACAACTAATGGGAATAATCATCTAATAAAAGATGATAAAAATGCAACATAAAATGCAAGAGTTTATTAAACTTATGGGAATTACCTACGTGGTAAATATATACATACACAAGGATAATGTATATGAGGTGGATATATATTTTGGTTGGAAACCATATGACTTAAAGGTGGTGGTTATTTAAAAAAAATATATATAGTTATGAACTATAAGATATGAGTTCTGGATACAATACAAAAAATAATAATATAATACAATCATGCATGGAATGCATGCAACTATAGGTTACGTACCTAAACTAGATGTGGATAAGATTAAAAGAAATATAAGGAATTAAACTTAACAGTTGAATGTTTGACGTACACATTTTAAGTAACAAAGCCGACTATTTTAGAGGAACCTGTAACAAACAACTGTAGAAAACAGGGGTGAACTGTCGGGGTTACTTATTATTCGGAAATACCGGATGTAGTTAGTCATGGAGACTGACTTATAGTTTTAATACCGTTTAGATTATACTTCTGACAAGGACGCTTGACAAGCTAGCGGACTACACGGAGCATAGGATCTTGCTGATTCATACTCCAGCGTAATACGATCAGGGTGAACGGTATGTAAAGGGGTTTGAGCCGAGTTGTCCTAAGGTTGCTCCTTGGGCTCGGATTTGGTTGATATAACTTGTATGTTGTTATGTGTCTCTGGTTGTCTCTGAGGGCTTCCTCAGTTCAGACTTTTGTGTGATCTGTGATAAGATTGTTTGTCTGAATGTGATAATTAATATGCATGAACTGTATATTTATAGCTGCTTATTATTTACTGTTGTTGAGTTAACAGTATTGGTTCGTATATATGAACCTATATATATAAAACGAACTAGCGGCTATGGTGCTATCTTATATGAAATATAAGGAACGTAAATAAAACGTTGTAGCACTATGATAATAACATATACATATTATCTGAGACTTTTATACAGAGCATTGGCCTTTCTATACGCCGCTCTTGTATCTAACACTGGGTCCCGAGTTTACAAACTCCGGATTGGACTAATGACCTTAGTCTGCTGTGTTAGAAAATTTGGTAATGCGATGCGATGGTATAATTAATTAATTAATGGAATGGAAGTAAAGCCAAGAGGATGTGGCTCTTGGTGCGCACTGTGATCACAAAAACGATACCAGGATGTCCGCGTACGGGTCCGTAAGTATCAAGAAAATTTCCCGTGAGCTAGAATGGCTCGTTGGTCGGAGACTCTACAATTGGAGTGGCTACTGCCGTGGGTGACCCGCCATAATATATGGGTAACTAGAGACATGCCGTTTTAACGAGACATTGTCACTAGGTATAACTGAACAACTAAAACAATTGAGACTTATACAGTGGCGAACAATACCATGGACGAGACTTAATACTTGTTTATTATTCTCGTTGTTTCGCTTTGTTGTTCATTGGTTATACTTGTGGTTATTTTATTGTGTGTTGATGGATGGATGGAGCCTACAAGGCTAAGGTAAACTAAATATGAAAACTGTACGCTACGACGAATGTACATTGTACATTATATTGTTATTACTCGATACGTTCGATATATAAATGTTGTATGGAATATTAAATGAATGTTTGGATTGGATGGATGGTTAAATGTTTATGGATATCTGGATGGTTGATTATGTATATTATACATTTATGCTTCAGTTTTGATTATAACTGTAAAAAGGAAAAGCATGAAACCAATCTAATAATAAGATGGTTAAAATGACAAGTGACTATTAGGGTCCAGGCCCGGCATACTCAGCGTCTATCGCTGATACTACACCATTACAGGTTGTTGATCATTGTCGGAGCTGAAGAGCAGGAACAGGGTAATTGAAGTGTTACTTTTGTCACCACACTTGGAGATGTTGTATAGCAATGAAGATGGTGAATTGTATGATGGTAAGGTTGTGTATTCAGGATTGGGTAGACGCTCACTTGTCGATGTTTATGGTTTATGGACTTAGTGTGATGTATAGGAGTTTCTCGTTATCACTGCGGTTAGCAGTTTATTTGTATTGGAAGTTGGATGTAGTTTGGCTGCGTTGCTCGCATGGGCGAGTAACGGCCGGTGACACCCGAGTGAGTTTTGTAATGGTTATTTGTTTTTCCGATGCGAGACGTTTTATTTATTGCTACGTGAGAGATTATATCGTGATTATTGAGAGGGGTGTTACAACAATATTCATTCCATGCTTCCCGAATTTAATCGAGGGAAAGTTTATCCACTGTTGTAGCTTTATCAACTGCCCTTGGTTTTACTGGTTTGGTTTAGAAGAAGGTTAGAAAGAAGTGTTGGTTTGAAAGGAAATCTGGTTTTGAAAGAAAAGAGTTTGAATAAATCTGGGTTTAAAGAAAAATTCTCATGGTTTTACAATGCCTTCTTATCTTAACCAAGTCTAGCTTCTTGCTGACTGGTGTATTTACAATTACAGAGGTTAGGCTAACAGGCCCTTCCACTGTTATGACGATCACATTTAACTTTATGGTACTTTACCAAGTACTTTGTAGTGGTTATAAATTTCCCGAACAGCCCTGTTATAGCAGCACTTGCTATGGCAAGTGCGCCGTGCTAACTGGCTATCGGTTCAACACATACCGGTTGTGGTATTGTTTTTACCCGCACTGTCATCAGTGGCCTTGTTGGCCCTCACTGATCTTACTGTCTTGATAATAACTCCTCTAGGTGACTTCTCACTGTCTTCACATGATAATCATTAACTAGGGTGTTTCCCATTCTGGGAGACCCCTTTTTTTTTGTATTGTTTCCTCTTCGTAGCCCGTTCCACGCATTGTCGTGGTTGCTGAGACTTGTCTCTTGTTTGGGCACTACGTTGTAGTTCCGTTGTCGGTTGGTATACCGTTGGTGTATTATTTATCAACTGTGGTCTCGTAGACTCTCGTCCCGGGTTCCACTACTTCACTTCTTGCCTGATGCACGATTGGTGCGTTGCAAGCTGGTTGTTCTCGACTGCTCGGCATGTCGACCCAGGTTGCCGGAAATTCTATTCTTCTATACACTGATTCTTCACTCTTCGCTATGAAATGCGGTTAACACTGTTTAGATGGGAACCGTCTCCGGGATTCCCTGTTTTCGGGATCTACCGTATGACAGGTTCTCCGTACCTTAAAAGGTATTTAATAACAGCCAGATCGGGTATTCCCGAGTAAGAGAGGACTTTCGTCTCTCTAGCGTTCCTTCCCAAGTTACAAAACAGGGTTTGTGGAGGGCGGGAAGGATATTGTAGATTTCCAGTACACACTGGTAATACCTAACTAGCGTATCTCTCACGCTATCACTCAACCCTTAACCCAAGGTACTAAAATCCTAACTCGGTACTTCCTAAGCTCGGTAATTCAGTCATCAGAGCGATACTTCGCTCTGATACCACTTTTTGTAACACCCCATCCAACATTAACGCACTTAACAACAAACTGCAGTGGAAAACAAACTTCAACACATTACTTAACTTCTTGGTGTTACACGCCGTCAACCACCCACGTGGCTAACAAGGCTAATACATATACATTGTACCGGTCTGATGGGCTAAATTCCCGAGCGACTACACATTACTACCCCTTTCTATTAACAACAACAACAACATACACCCTTCAACTGTACCGAGTATTCACAAGCTGATGCCGATAACAATCTCGGTCTTACTACACCTACTGTACATGTACAACTTAAAAGATTACCCATGTACAACGACTACCCCGTCCTACTCTCGAACGGCTTCCTGCTCTTTGTACCTGAAATAGGAAAAGAAGAGAAAGGGTGGCCCCCAAGGGGCTCAGCACCTTTGCTGGTATGGTAATCCCGCAGCCCACATGCTACCGGGCCACGCACAACTATTTGTCGTCTTAACATGCGGTTGATTATATTTAAATCTTGCATGTAACTATAAACACACCACACATAACATTTCGCCTCAATGGGCTCAACAAACGGATAATACATCCTTACTTGATAAGTCACTCGTGGTATTCATTATCCCTAGAGTGTTCCTCCTCTAATGGAGCTACTTCCTTAATAGACGACACTTACCCTTAAATCGGGTTATCCTTAAACGCCTCTTATCGCAAACTGGGATTCATTTCCATGATCCACACACTCCATATCTTACAACACATAACATTCCTCACATAACAAAACATAACAACACTTTTCACGTTTCGACGTGCACATGATAACATCGCAATAGGAATTGCATCATAACAACAATACATAACATAACGGGTACGGTTCCCCTTATGAACCGGCCCAAACATTGTCAGTTCACTTGTAGCCTAGAGAATGTTGCCAGTCTCATGATAAGCTCATTACATAACTCGTTACCGTCTCATTAAATGAACGGATAACTTAACATAAGGTGTCTCGGATATAGTGATCCAAGCACACCGAACAAACATAACATAGTATGCCCCTGTGGCCCGACGTGAGTCAGTAATAGCCTTGGTTAAGCTAAAGGGAAGGTTGGAAACCAAATTGGAAAACAACCATAACATACGGAGAGGATCGAACCTGATATGACAACGACCCCCATACTCACACGCGTGGCCGGAACAGACCGGACTCCTCACTTCCCCCGTTAGCACTTGTTAGAAGTTCAACATTGAACTTAATTAAACAATCACAACATTGGGTTAAGTCTTGTTAGACACACACAAGGGAAGGGAGAGTCATACATTCACACACAAACATCACATAACTAACTCACGCATAGCCGTGGGTAGAACGTTCCTTAGGTCGGAAACGTTATCACCGGATACCGTTCTCTTACGTTTACCTAATAGTGGTTAACTAGCCCTTCAAGCGCATTCGAGGTTACCGGCATCGGCACGTAACATACAACAACAATAACGACTGTAAACTCGTTTCATGATTTATCTTATAACGTGGCAAACACACAGAAAAACACATTGGCATACAAGCCGGTGTAATCCGGTAGGACACAGGTTGCAAGAAAACCATACCTGTCACCGGAGTCCACTCTATCACGTCCACTTATGTTCCTCGAGCAATTCTCGAACAACTGATAACATTACATGTATTTTTATTAGCATCGGGGTATTATGAGTGTTTAAAGTCTAATGCTTATAACTTTTCCCCGTTAACTTAGTTACATAACTTCACATTTTAACTTGTTTTACTTTTACATTTTAATACAACCTTTCCCCCACTAAATTGTCATTATAACTCACTTAACATGTCCTTAACATTCTTATAACATCATTACTTAGTAATCACCATTTTTAGGCAACTTTTCCCACCTTAAAACAAAGTTTTTGGTCCATACAGTGGCCTGTTCGAACTTGTGTCCGGACTTCCCAAGTTCGGACACAAGTCGAGACTCAAAACTGAATACAGACGCCTGTCCGAACTTGTGTCCGGACTTCGGAAGGTCGGACATGGGTCGAGGAAAATTAAATGAAGAAGCAGGTACGTCCGAACTTGTGTCCGGACTTCCAAAGGTCGGACACAAGTCGAGACTCTGAAAATGTTTTACGCAACAGGCCTGTCCGAACGTCCATGTCCGGACGGATGTTCGGACAAGGCAAAACACTCACTTTCTAAGCCTTTAAATACTTAACCAATTCCCCCCCTCAAACCTCTAACACTTATAATATTTCCTAACATCATTTGCTACACTTACATCCACATACAACATCCATGAAACTCATTATCTATCACCTTAAACGCTTACTCATTTCATACCGAAATTCCTAACACCTATGTTGTTTCCTCCTTAGTTTTTCAAGTGGTGTTTCATACCTATGATAGCTACTATCCCAAAATGCTTTCTCCTCATTTCAACATCATCTCCCAAGCATCATTTCTTACCATCTAAACCCTAGTTGATGTCTAAGTCCCTTTGTTTACCTAGAACACCTTAAGACATTATTTCTCCTCTTGTAAAATACTTAAGCATTTCCAACATTTCTAGTTCACCAAGCCTTATATAAACACTTAGAATTTCTTGCTTCTTACCTAAATTTTGACATGGATTCTCCTAGAACATTACTAAGCCAAAACACATTGTTTTCTCCATCAAGTACACAAGAACACCTTAATTCACCAAGAACACTCTCACACACAAAGTTTCACCAAAACTTGTTTAAATCACTTAGAACTTCATACACATTCTCCAAATTTTGCCATAGCTTCTCTTGTATATACTCACATCCAAACACTTAGGTTTTTACCTTATTTCATTCAAGAACACCCTAAATCCATCAAGAGTATTCTCACACACATAACTTCACCCAATACACTACATCACAATATAGTGCATAAACTTAATTGCTTGGCACTTAGGCCCTTAAATAAAATGGCTCTTAGGCCCTTAAATGCATAAATCATAAACACTGAATTTCCCACATTGTATTTGCCTTTGACCTGCAAATACACTCAACAATACATATGCCTTTTACTAAGCCCTTGAGAGCATTCTTCTAAGTCATTTTCCCTTGGCTCCTTAAATCATTTTCATAAGCAATATAAGCTCATTTCTCCTAAGACTTTAAACTACATTGAGATAGCTTGTTTACCTCTTTTTCCTCACAAACTTCTTTCTTGTTTCCTTGTAAAACCGGTAGGGTGTTTGGTTGTTTGTCAACTTCTAAACATTGTACAAATAATAGAATGAGTATTCAAGCATTATGCTTCATCTCATTGCAAACCCTAGTTACATATATTATCTTAACATATTAAGGTAATTGTTTTACCTTTGAATGGAAAGAGAGCTTGAATGAGTATCAAGAGAGGACTCCTCCTAGCCCTTGGAAGATTCAAATGAAGCTAAAACAAGCAAGGTAAAAACACCATTGTGAGGTGAATTTTCGGACAACACAAAACATGAAGGAAACATCATTTTTCTTTGAGTTTCCTTACCTTGAAGCAAAGGAGAACAATAATATGTGGAAAGGTGAGCTCAAGCTCCTTCAATGGTGAATCTCCTTGGCACCGAAATGAGGCTTTTGAAGATTTGAAAAGATAGAAGTGTAGAGCTTGCTCCAACTAGAAGAATGGTGGTCTTGAAATTGAATTTGGACCATGGAGCTAGAAGTTACAAGAGATCAAAGCTTGAAGATGGTGCTTGAGCTGTAGCATCACCGAAGGAAAGGGAGAAGAGAGGTTGGAGACCGTGTGAAATGAAGGGAGGAATGAGAGAATGAGTTCTAAGTTGCTTTTGGAAGATATTTATGCTATAAAGTGACTTTCTTCTTTTACTTACTTTTCCTTCCTTTCTTAAATTGATTTCTTTTACATGTTGGTGACTCACCATGATAGAAACCGGCCCCCATCTAATAAGAAGGGTGTTTTGGTCTTTGTTGACCAATTAACTTACTTATAATAATATATGTTACAAACTAGCTTATAAAAGTTACTATTCATAAAAACAAGGCACATAGAAGTGAAATTTTTGATTTCCCATTGATATAGACTTCTAAATGTGATACTATGTAGTACACATGTTAATTAAAGAGTAATGATGGACATTTAGCCATTCAAAACTCATTTACAAGACAATTTTCCAAAAACGTGCTTTAAGACTCCTTAAAGCACTTTTTGTGTTTTAACTTGTTTTCAAGCTTGGTTTTCTTTGGTAATTGATTTAATATGTTCATTAACATATTTATAAGGTATAGGTATGACCATTAGGTCTTATACTGTAATATTCCGTATTTTACGTTTTCAGATTTCATGACATAACAATGTTATTAATTTAAGTTATGTTATGTGTGCTTTGTTTGGTAGAGAGGACACCGGAGTCTTTAAGTTAAAAGGTGGGGTAAGGAGGTCATTCCCCTCCCTTTTATTTGGTAAGACTTATTAAGAGGGATGAGTCATTATTTTATTTTACATTCTCAATCCACGATCAATTTTCAAATCGTGCGTTCTTCCTCGCGACAGTTTCTGCGCTCTCCCTCTCTTCTTCTCCATTGCTGTGCTTCTGAGTTCGTGTGGATCTTTGCTGCGTTTGTGATCGGTTCTGCTGCTACTTCTGTTCAGATTCTTCCCCTCTGCTAATCAGGTAGGTTCGTTGGTGATTTCGGTAGCCTCTCTGCTGTTTTGGAGGAGCAGTTTTCTGATTTTACATTCTGTTTTTGGGGGCTGTTCTCTGCAAATTCAGTGGCTGATTACGCTGTTCGGGGCTGCAGTGTGTCGGGTCTTCGCTCTGCTTCAGATTGGTGCAACCTTCTCTGCAATTCGATGTAAGTGGGGGATGGAATCGGGGTAGTTTGCTCACCCTCGGGGATTGATTTTAATATCTGCTCCGTATCTGATTTCGTGTGTTGCTTGTGCGTTTCTCATCGGTTTTGTGTTGTTGATCGTTTGGCTAAACCCCCGAGGGTACTGATTTACCATTCTGTGGATTTGGGTGAGTTTGGTATTGATTTTGGTTGGATTTCTGCGCGTTGTTCGTTTTCTTTTCGACAGTTTCGCTCTGTCCGAACGTCTGTCCGAACTTGTAAGTTCGGACAGGTCATCGGGCGCGTTTTGTTTTTGAAGGTTTTGAAGTGTCCGAACATCGGTCCGAACTTCGATGTTCGGACCGAACGCGAGGATGAATTCTTTGTACAAGTTTCGACTGGTGTCCGAACTTGCAAGGTCGGACGCAAGTTCGGACACGAGGATGGTTCTGGATTTTAACTCTCGACTTACGTCCGAACTTCGACGTTCGGACGCAAGTTCGGACATCTGTATCTCCGCGACTTCTGACTCTCGACCTCTGTCCGAACTTGCAAGGTCGGACGCAAGTTCGGACATGCCACTGTTTTTGAGCATAACTTCTCTGTTTTAGCTCCGTTTTGAGTTCCGTTTGCGGGGATAGATTCCCCTATCTGTGTACAAGCTTCTTATGCTATTTATATGCATTTTATGCACTTGAGATCTGTTTTGTGAGCTTTTGGTTTTGGGACCTAGTCACTTTGCTTCTGAGCCTTGGATAGTCGGGTCGGGCTGTCCCGTAGCATGCTACGCAGGAATTCCTTCTGTTTATACTCCTTAGGGTCGCCCTTAGGATGTTATTTGACCGACGGGTCTGTTAGCTGTCTCTACGGCTTCTGTTGTGGGATCCTCGGATCCATAGGACCTTATGTGAGTCCTTCTGTTGTGTTAGCTTGTTACTAGTGTCCCACTCTTCTGCATCTGTTTCTGAAAGTCCGACTATGATTTGAAGTGATATTCCGTTCTGCTCTGCCTCTGTTTTGTGGTTTCATTTTGCCTATTTACATTGACTCCGCTATCCTCTCTGTTTATAAGAATTCTTCTGCTTCTGTTTTGAGTGGGCTTCCTTGAGGAAGTCTTCTGCTTGCTGGGCTGTTTAGCTCACCCCTTTACTTTGTTGCAGATTGAGCTCGTGGGATCTTCTCTTCTCGTCCCCTTCTGGAGCTTCGTTATTTTTATGTGTCTTTAGACTTTAGTTGCTTGCGCTTTGGACGCTTTAGTACTTTGTGTAGCCCTCGGGCCTCTCTCTTTGTATTTGACTTATAAGCATTTGGATCTTGTAAACTCTTTTGGTATTTGTACAAGTTTGTTATTCGGTTCTGGGTTTCGTTGTGTTTAGAGCCTTGCGACGTTAGGTAGTAGACTCGCGGCGTGTAACGGCCCTAACTCCTAGGCCGGTTTTGGGGTCGTTACATTTAGTGGTATCAGAGCCAGGTTGCTCGTTCTTTGGTGTCTGTGGGGTTTTGACTGCATGTGTGGGTGTCAGAAAGGTCTGCTGTATGATGCTTGATGGTTTATGATAAATTTTGATGTTGTATCTTCAGTATGCCTCCCCGACGTTCAGGACGTGGTGTAGCTGCAGGCGATGCTCCCCAGGGGGACATTGCAGAGATTGTGCAGCAGGTGGTGACCCAGGTGCTGCAGACTGTAGGGGCCACTACTGGTCAGGCGGCAGGAGCCGGTAACGCGGGGGGCAACAACGTGAAGGCGCTTCAGGAGTTTCTGAAGCTGAAGCCACCTTCTTTTGATGCTAGTGGCGACCCACAGGAGGCGAGCCACTGGATCACTGCCATTGAGGACCTTCTGCGGGTCATGGGATGTGAGGAGGATCAGAAAGTCGGATTCGCTACCTTCATGTTTCAGAGTGAGGCGAAGGAGTGGTGGAAGTCGGTTGAAGGGAAGTACCCCCATCCATGGACATGGGAGCAGTTCAGGGGCTGCTTCAATCAGCAGTTCTATCCCGACGTCTTTCGTGATCAGAAGATTGTGGAGTATGGGAGACTTCGCCAGACGAAGGAGATGTCGGTGGATGAGTACGTGCGTAAGTTTATTTCTCTCTCTAAGTTTGTGCCTGAGCCGGATGATAACCGGAAGGCTAGGAAGTTTGAGGCTGGGTTGAGGGGTGACATTCGAGCTGCTGTGGCACCTTTTCGCCACAAGACCTTCAGGGATGTGGCCGATGTGGCGTTGGTGGTGGAGTCTGAGCTGCAGGCTAGGCAGCGGTATGAGAAGAGGGACCAGAGGCCCGATAAGGGCAAGGACCAGAAGAGGAAGGGTCGTGAGGAGGAGCCCGAGAGGCGTGAGCAGACTTCTTCTCAGAAGAAGAAGTATAGAGGAGACCGGGGTTCTTCTTCATCAGCATCCCCTGCTGTGGAGAAGTGTGCGGAGTGTGACCGTTTCCATCCTGGGCGGGAGTGCTACAGGAAGTCCGGGGCGTGCTTCAAGTGTGGTTCGCTAGACCATCGCATTGCCCAGTGCCACAGGCTAGAGGTGGAGGTAGCAGTGGCGGTTCTGAGGGCCGAGGAGCTGGTTCAGGGTCCGGGCAGAAGACTGATCAGAAGAAGCCCCAGACCCAGGCTCGTGTGTACGCTCTAGCTGGTGAGCGAGACCGGGACTCAGGCCGAGTGGTGTCAGGTATTCTTCAGATCTCTTCTCAGCCAGTTTTCTGCTTGTTTGATTCAGGAGCTACCCACTCCTTTGTGTCTGCTGATTTAGTGGGTAGTCTCGGGTTGTCTGCTGTGCCTTGTGATGTGGATTTGTGTATTTCTAGCCCGCTGAGTGGCGTACCTACTTGTGTACTTGATTCTGTGTGTAAGTCGGTTCCGGTAGTGATTATGGATAGGAACTTGTCTGCTGATTTGATCCCTATGCGTATGTCTTGCTTCGATGTGATTTTGGGCATGGACTGGCTAGCAGAGCACCATGCCCATATAGATTGTGCAGCTAGGAGAGTTGTGTTTGATAGACCGGGTGAGACCCGTTTCGCCTTTGTGGGGAACTCCATTCCTTGTGCTCCTATGTTGGTGTCTGCTATGCAGGCAGTCCGTTCCTTGAGGAAGGGCTGCCAGGGTTTTCTCTGCTTTGTACCTGAGGTTAAGGAGGGATCCCGGTTGGAGGATATACCCATTGTGTGTGAGTTTCCTGAGGTGTTCCAGGACGATGTGCCAGGACTACCACCTGATCGTGAGGTGGAGTTTTCTATTGAGTTAGCGCCAGGGACTCAGCCTATCTCTAAGGCTCCCTATCGCATGAGTCCGGCAGAGCTTAAGGAGCTGAAGGTGCAGCTGCAGGATCTTCTGGATAAGGGCTTCATTCGCCCTAGTGTGTCTCCATGGGGAGCACCTGTGTTTTCGTGAAGAAGAAGGATGGCTCCTTCAGATTGTGCATTGACTATAGGGAATTGAATAAGGTTACCATCAAGAACCGGTATCCTCTTCCCCGCATTGATGATCTCTTCGACCAGTTAGCAGGGGCGACAGTCTTCTCGAAGATCGACTTGCGTTCTAGATATCATCAGCTGAAGATTAAGGCCGAGGATGTGTCTAAGTCTGCATTTAGGACCCGATATGGGCATTATGAGTTCTTGGTCATGCCTTTTGGTTTGACCAATGCCCCGTCGTTCTTCATGGATATGATGAACAGAGTCTTCAAACCTTTCTTGGATTCTTTTGTAGTTGTGTTTATTGACGACATCTTGGTGTACTCCAAGAGTGCTGAGGAGCATGAGGGGCATCTGAGGATGGTTCTACAGACGTTGAAGGAGAAGGAGTTGTATGCTAAATTGAAGAAGTGCGAGTTCTGGTTGGATAGAGTGGTGTTTCTTGGCCACGTGGTTTCGAAGGATGGTATTTCTGTGGACCCGGAGAAGATTAAGGCGGTTATGGAGTGGGCGAAGCCCACTAGTGTGTCTGAGGTGCGCAGTTTTCTGGGATTGGCTGGGTATTATAGGAAGTTCGTGGAGGGCTTTTCTAAGATTGTATCCCCCTTGACTCATCTTCTTAGGAAGGATGTCAAGTTTGATTGGAGTGAGGCGTGCCAGGAGAGCTTCCAGGAGTTGAAGAAGAGGTTGACTTCAGCACCGATTTTGACGTTGCCTTCTGGGACAGAGGGCTTTGAGGTGTTCTGTGACGCTTCCCATAGAGGGTTGGGGTGTGTTTTGATGCAGCAGGGAAAGGTGGTAGCATATGGGTCACGACAGTTGAAGCCGTATGAGAGAATTATCCTACCCATGACTTGGAGCTAGCTGCTGTGGTCTTCGCCTTGAAGATCTGGCGGCACTATTTGTATGGGGTGACGTGTAAGGTCTACACGGATCACAAGAGTCTCAAATATCTGTTCACGCAGAAGGAATTGAATTTGAGACAGCGGCGCTGGTTGGAGCTGTTACATGACTACGATCTGGAGATCCTCTACCATCCGGGTAGAGCGAATGTAGTGGCGGATGCCTTGAGCCGTAGGGGTGCTCCTGGACTTGCTTGTTCGTTGTCAGGGGTTCAGAGGTCTGCTATTGAGCTTCAGCGTATGGGGATTTGGGTTGTTCGGTCTGACCGTGCTGGGATGATTGCTTCGATTCAGGTCCAGTCTACTTTGATTGAGCGGATCAGAGAGGGTCAGAAGGCTGATGCTGAGTTGTGTAAGATCAGAAGAAGTTGGCAGATGAGCAGGAGTCAGAGTTTTCTGTGTCCAGCGATGATTGTCTGCGCTTCAGGGGCAGAGTTTGTGTGCCTAGTGGAGGCGACCTTCGGCGGGAGATTATGCAGGAGGCTCATGGAGCTCCTTATTCTGTGCACCCAGGAGGGGTGAAGATGTACCGGGATCTCCGGGAATCCTTTTGGTGGGCGAATATGAAGAGGGAGATTTCTGATTTTGTGGCTCGTTGCCAAACCTGTCAGCAGGTGAAGGCTGAGCATCAGCGACCTGCGGGTCTTCTGCAGCCTCTTCCCGTTCCTGAGTGGAAATGGGAGAGCGTTGGCATGGATTTCATTGTGGGGTTGCCTAGGACATCTTCTGGGTACGATGCGCTATGGGTGATTGTGGACCGGTTGACGAAGTCAGCTCATTTCTTGCCTGTGAGGAAGACCTCAGCCTTGAGCGCCTGGCTCGGCTGTATATTGATGAGATTGTGAGGTTGCACGGTGTGCCGGCGACGATCGTTTCGGACAGAGATCCGAGATTTGTATCTCGCTTCTGGCGGAGCCTGCATAAGGCGTTAGGGACGAATTTGGCTTTCAGTTCGGCTTATCATCCTCAGACAGATGGGCAGACGGAGAGGACGAATCAGATTTTGGAGGACATGTTGAGGGCTTGGTGCTCGACTTCGGGGGCAGCTGGGATCAGCATGTGACATTGATTGAGTTCGCCTACAACAATAGTTTCCAATCGAGCATTGGGATGGCTCCATATGAGGCGTTGTATGGTAGGCGCTGTAGATCTCCTATTTGTTGGGATGACCTGCGAGAGAGGGCGATAGTAGGTCCTGAGTTGGTGCAGGGAGCTGTGGACAAAGTCAAGACTATCAGGGAGCGTTTGTTGGTTGCCCAGAGCCGGCAGAAGAGTTATGCAGATCAGAGACGCCGTCCGCTTGAGTTTCAGGTGGGAGACCACGTGTACCTGAAGATCTCTCCAGTTCGGGGTGTGGTTCGTTTTGGGAAGCGAGGCAAGCTGAGTCCTCGGTTCGTAGGGCCTTTTGAGGTGCTTGGGAAGGTTGGGCCGGTGGCCTACAGATTGGCATTGCCACCAGCTCTAGCAGGGGTGCATGACGTGTTCCACGTGTCGATGCTCAGGAAGTATCTACATGATCCTTCGCATGTGATTGACTATGGTCAGCTTCGACTCCGAGATGATTTCACTTATGAGGCAGTTCCGGTCCGTATTTTAGCACGGGATGTTCGTCGGCTTCGTAGCAAGACACTGCCTATGGTTAAGGTGCAGTGGTCGGATCAGTCCGAGCGTGAGGCGACGTGGGAACTCGAGGAGGAGTTGCGTGCCAAGTTCCCTTCCCTCTTCGAGCAGTAAGGTATGTTGAATTTCGAGGACGAAATTCCTTTTAAGGGGGGAGTGATGTAATACTCCGTATTTTACGTTTTCAGATTTCATGACATAACAATGTTATTAATTTAAGTTATGTTATGTGTGCTTTGTTTGGTAGAGAGGACGCCGGAGTCTTTAAGTTAAAAGGCGGGGGCAAGGAGGTCATTCCCCTCCCTTTTATTTGGTAAGACTTATTAAGAGGGATGAGTCATTATTTTATTTTACATTCTCAATCCACGATCAATTTTCAAATCGTGCGTTCTTCCTCGCGACAGTTTCTGCGCTCTCCCTCTCTTCTTCTCCATTGCTGTGCTTCTGAGTTCGTGTGGATCTTTGCTGCGTTTGTGATCGGTTCTGCTGCTACTTCTGTTCAGATTCTTCCCCTCTGCTAATCAGGTAGGTTCGTTGGTGATTTCGGTAGCCTCTCTGCTGTTTTGAGCAGTTTTCTGATTTTACATTCTGTTTTTGGGGGCTGTTCTCTGCAAATTCAGTGGCTGATTACGCTGTTCGGGGCTGCAGTGTGTCGGGTCTTCGCTCTGCAGATTGGTGCAACCTTCTCTGCAATTCGATGTAAGTGGGGGATGGAATCGGGGTAGTTTGCTCACCCTCGGGGATTGATTTTAATATCTGCTCCGTATCTGATTTCGTGTGTTGCTTGTGCGTTTCTCATCGGTTTTGTGTTGTTGATCGTTTGGCTAAACCCCCGAGGGTACTGATTTACCATTCTGGATTTGGGTGAGTTTGGTATTGATTTTGGTTGGATTTCTGCGCGTTTGTTCGTTCTGTATTTCGACAGTTTCGCTCTGTCCGAACGTCTGTCCGAACTTGTAAGTTCGGACAGGTCATCGGGCGCGTTTTGTTTTTGAAGGTTTTGAAGTGTCCGAACATCGGTCCGAACTTCGATGTTCGGACCGAACGCGAGGATGAATTCTTGGTACAAGTTTCGACTGGTGTCCGAACTTGCAAGGTCGGACGCAAGTTCGGACACGAGGATGGTTCTGGATTTTAACTCTCGACTTACGTCCGAACTTCGACGTTCGGACGCAAGTTCGGACATCTGTATCTCCGCGACTTCTGACTCTCGACCTCTGTCCGAACTTGCAAGGTCGGACGCAAGTTCGGACATGCCACTGTTTTGAGCATAACTTCTCTGTTTTAGCTCCGTTTTGAGTTCCGTTTGCGGGGTAGATTCCCCTATCTGTGTACAAGCTTCTTATGCTATTTATATGCATTTTATGCACTTGAGATCTGTTTTGTGAGCTTTTGGTTTTGGGACCTAGTCACTTTGCTTCTGAGCCTTGGATAGTCGGGTCGGGCTGTCCCGTAGCATGCTGCGCAGGAATTCCTTCTGTTTATACTCCTTAGGGTCGCCCTTAGGATGTTATTTGACCGACGGGTCTGTTAGCTGTCTCTACGGCTTCTGTTGTGGGATCCTCGGATCCATAGGACCTTATGTGAGTCCTTCTGTTGTGTTAGCTTGTTACTAGTGTCCCACTCTTCTGTCTGTTTCTGAAAGTCCGACTATGTTTGAAGTGATATTCCGTTCTGCTCTGCCTCTGTTTTGTGGTTTCATTTGCTATTTATTGACTCCGCTATCCTCTCTGTTTATAAGATTCTTCTGCTTCTGTTTTGAGTGGGCTTCCTTGAGGAAGTCTTCTGCTTGCTGGGCTGTTTAGCTCACCCCTTTACTTTGTTGCAGATTGAGCTCGTGGGATCTTCTCTTCTCGTCCCCTTCTGGAGCTTCGTTATTTTTATGTGTCTTTAGACTTTGTTGCTTGCGCTTTGGACGCTTTAGTACTTTGTGTAGCCTCGGGCCTCTCTCTTTGTATTTGACTTATAAGCATTTGGATCTTGTAAACTCTTTTGGTATTTACAAGTTTGTTATTCGGTTTGGGTTCGTTGTGCTTAGAGCCTTGCGACGTTAGGTAGTAGACTCGCGGCGTGTAACGGCCCTAACTCCTAGGCCGGTTTTGGGGTCGTTACATTTAGTGGTATCAGAGCCAGGTTGCTCGTTCTTTGGTGTCTGTGGGGTTTTGACTGCATGTGTGGGTGTCTGAAAGGTCTGCTGTTTGATGCTTGATGGTTTCTGATAAATTTTGATGTTGTATCTTCAGTATGCCTCCCCGACGTTCAGGACGTGGTGTAGCTGCAGGCGATGCTCCCCAGGGGGACATTGCAGAGATTGTGCAGCAGGTGGTGACCCAGGTGCTGCAGACTGTAGGGGCCACTGCTGGTCAGGCGGCAGGAGCCGGTAACGCGGGGGGCAACAACGTGAAGGCGCTTCAGGAGTTTCTGAAGCTGAAGCCACCTTCTTTTGATGCTAGTGGCGACCCACAGGAGGCGAGCCACTGGATCACTGATCACTGCCATTGAGGACCTTCTGCGGGTCATGGGATGTGAGGAGGATCAGAAAGTCGGATTCGCTACCTTCATGTTTCAGAGTGAGGCGAAGGAGTGGTGGAAGTCGGTCGAAGGGAAGTACCCCCACCATGGACATGGGAGCAGTTCAGGGGCTGCTTCAATCAGCAGTTCTATCCCGACGTCTTTCGTGATCAGAAGATTGTGAGTATGGGAGACTTCGCCAGACGAAGGAGATGTCGTGGATGAGTAGTGCGTAAGTTTATTTCTCTCTCTAAGTTTGTGCCTGAGCCGGATGATAACCGGAAGGCTAGGAAGTTTGAGGCTGGGTTGAGGGGTGACATTCGAGCTGCTGTGGCACCTTTTCGCCACAAGACCTTCAGGGATGTGGCCGATGTGGCGTTGGTGGTGGAGTCTGAGCTGCAGGCTAGGCAGCGGTATGAGAAGAGGGACCAGAGGCCCGATAAGGGCAAGGACCAGAAGAGGAAGGGTCGTGGGAGGAGCCCGAGAGGCGTGAGCAGACTTCTTCTCAGAAGAAGAAGTATAGAGGAGACCGGGGTTCTTCTTCATCAGCATCCCCTGCTGTGGAGAAGTGTGCGGAGTGTGACCGTTTCCATCCTGGGCGGGAGTGCTACAGGAAGTCCGGGGCGTGCTTCAAGTGTGGTTCGCTAGACCATCGCATTGCCCAGTGCCCACAGGCTAGAGGTGGAGGTAGCAGTGGCGGTTCTGAGGGCCGAGGAGCTGGTTCAGGGTCCGGGCAGAAGACTGATCAGAAGAAGCCCCAGACCCAGGCTCGTGTGTACGCTCTAGCTGGTGAGCGAGACCGGGACTCAGGCCGAGTGGTGTCAGGTATTCTTCAGATCTCTTCTCAGCCAGTTTTCTGCTTGTTTGATTCAGGAGCTACCCACTCCTTTGTGTCTGCTGATTTAGTGGGTAGTCTCGGGTTGTCTGCTGTGCCTTGTGATGTGGATTTGTGTATTTCTAGCCCGCTGAGTGGCGTACCTGCTTGTGTACTTGATTCTGTGTGTAAGTCGGTTCCGGTAGTGATTATGGATAGGAACTTGTCTGCTGATTTGATCCCTATGCGTATGTCTTGCTTCGATGTGATTTTGGGCATGGACTGGCTAGCAGAGCACCATGCCCATATAGATTGTGCAGCTAGGAGAGTTGTGTTTGATAGACCGGGTGAGACCCGTTTGCCTTTGTGGGGAACTCCATTCCTTGTGCTCCTATGTTGGTGTCTGCTATGCAGGCAGTCCGTTCCTTGAGGAAGGGCTGCCAGGGTTTTCTCTGCTTTGTACCTGAGGTTAAGGAGGGATCCCGGTTGGAGGATATACCCATTGTGTGTGAGTTTCCTGAGGTGTTCCAGGACGATGTGCCAGGACTACCACCTGATCGTGAGGTGGAGTTTTCTATTGAGTTAGCGCCAGGGACTCAGCCTATCTCTAAGGCTCCCTATCGCATGAGTCCGGCAGAGCTTAAGGAGCTGAAGGTGCAGCTGCAGGATCTTCTGGATAAGGGCTTCATTCGCCCTAGTGTGTCTCCATGGGGAGCACCTGTGTTTTCGTGAAGAAGAAGGATGGCTCCTTCAGATTGTGCATTGACTATAGGGAATTGAATAAGGTTACCATCAAGAACCGGTATCCTCTTCCCCGCATTGATGATCTCTTCGACCAGTTAGCAGGGGCGACAGTCTTCTCGAAGATCGACTTGCGTTCTGATATCATCAGCTGAAGATTAAGGCCGAGGATGTGTCTAAGTCTGCATTTAGGACCCGATATGGGCATTATGAGTTCTTGGTCATGCCTTTTGGTTTGACCAATGCCCCGTCGTTCTTCATGGATATGATGAACAGAGTCTTCAAACCTTTCTTGGATTCTTTTGTAGTTGTGTTTATTGACGACATCTTGGTGTACTCCAAGAGTGCTGAGGAGCATGAGGGCATCTGAGGATGGTTCTACAGACGTTGAAGGAGAAGGAGTTGTATGCTAAATTGAAGAAGTGCGAGTTCTGGTTGGATAGAGTGGTGTTTCTTGGCCACGTGGTTTCGAAGGATGGTATTTCTGTGGACCCGAGAAGATTAAGGCGGTTATGGAGTGGGCGAAGCCCACTAGTGTGTCTGAGGTGCGCAGTTTTCTGGGATTGGCTGGGTATTATAGGAAGTTCGTGGAGGGCTTTTCTAAGATTGTATCCCCCTTGACTCATCTTCTTAGGAAGGATGTCAAGTTTGATTGGAGTGAGGCGTGCCAGGAGAGCTTCCAGGAGTTGAAGAAGAGGTTGACTTCAGCACCGATTTTGACGTTGCCTTCTGGGACAGAGGGCTTTGAGGTGTTCTGTGACGCTTCCCATAGAGGGTTGGGGTGTGTTTTGATGCAGCAGGGAAAGGTGGTAGCATATGGGTCACGACAGTTGAAGCCGTATGAGAGGAATTATCCTACCCATGACTTGGAGCTAGCTGCTGTGGTCTTCGCCTTGAAGATCTGGCGGCACTATTTGTATGGGGTGACGTGTAAGGTCTACACGGATCACAAGAGTCTCAAATATCTGTTCACGCAGAAGGAATTGAATTTGAGACAGCGGCGCTGGTTGGAGCTGTTACATGACTACGATCTGGAGATCCTCTACCATCCGGGTAGAGCGAATGTAGTGGCGGATGCCTTGAGCCGTAGGGGTGCTCCTGGACTTGCTTGTTCGTTGTCAGGGGTTCAGAGGTCTGCTATTGAGCTTCAGCGTATGGGGATTTGGGTTGTTCGGTCTGACCGTGCTGGGATGATTGCTTCGATTCAGGTCCAGTCTACTTTGATTGAGCGGATCAGAGAGGGTCAGAAGGCTGATGCTGAGTTGTGTAAGATCAGAGAGAAGTTGGCAGATGAGCAGGAGTCAGAGTTTTCTGTGTCCAGCGATGATTGTCTTCGCTTCAGGGGCAGAGTTTGTGTGCCTAGTGGAGGCGACCTTCGGCGGGAGATTATGCAGGAGGCTCATGGAGCTCCTTATTCTGTGCACCCAGGAGGGGTGAAGATGTACCGGGATCTCCGGGAATCCTTTTGGTGGGCGAATATGAAGAGGGAGATTTCTGATTTTGTGGCTCGTTGCCAAACCTGTCAGCAGGTGAAGGCTGAGCATCAGCGACCTGCGGGTCTTCTGCAGCCTCTTCCCGTTCCTGAGTGGAAATGGGAGAGCGTTGGCATGGATTTCATTGTGGGGTTGCCTAGGACATCTTCTGGGTACGATGCGCTATGGGTGATTGTGGACCGGTTGACGAAGTCAGCTCATTTCTTGCCTGTGAGGAAGACCCTCAGCCTTGAGCGCCTGGCTCGGCTGTATATTGATGAGATTGTGAGGTTGCACGGTGTGCCGACGACGATCGTTTCGGACAGAGATCCGAGATTTGTATCTCGCTTCTGGCGGAGCCTACATAAGGCGTTAGGGACGAATTTGGCTTTCAGTTCGGCTTATCATCCTCAGACAGATGGGCAGACCGAGAGGACGAATCAGATTTTGGAGGACATGTTGAGGGCTTGGGTGCTCGACTTCGGGGGCAGCTGGGATCAGCATGTGACATTGATTGAGTTCGCCTACAATAATAGTTTCCAATCGAGCATTGGGATGGCTCCATATGAGGCGTTGTATGGTAGGCGCTGTAGATCTCCTATTTGTTGGGACGACCTGCGAGAGAGGGCGATAGTAGGTCCTGAGTTGGTGCAGGGAGCTGTGGACAAAGTCAAGACTATCAGGGAGCGTTTGTTGGTTGCCCAGAGCCGGCAGAAGAGTTATCCAGATCAAAGACGCCGTCCGCTTGAGTTTCAGGTGGGAGACCACGTGTACCTGAAGATCTCTCCAGTTCGGGGTGTGGTTCGTTTTGGGAAGCGAGGCAAGCTGAGTCCTCGGTTCGTAGGGCCTTTTGAGGTGCTTGGGAAGGTTGGGCCGGTGGCCTACAGATTGGCATTGCCACCAGCTCTAGCAGGGGTGCATGACGTGTTCCACGTGTCGATGCTCAGGAAGTATCTACATGATCCTTCGCATTTGATTGACTATGGTCAGCTTCGACTCCGAGATGATTTCACTTATGAGGCAGTTCCGGTCGTATTTTAGCACGGGATGTTCGTCGGCTTCGTAGCAAGACACTGCCTATGGTTAAGGTGCAGTGGTCGGATCAGTCCGAGCGTGAGGCGACGTGGGAACTCGAGGAGGAGTTGCGTGCCAAGTTCCCTTCCCTCTTCGAGCAGTAAGGTATGTTGAATTTCGAGGACGAAATTCCTTTTAAGGGGGGAGTGATGTAATACTCCGTATTTTACGTTTTCAGATTTCATGACATAACAATGTTATTAATTTAAGTTATGTTATGTGTGCTTTGTTTGGTAGAGAGGACGCCGGAGTCTTTAAGTTAAAAGGCGGGGGCAAGGAGGTCATTCCCCTCCCTTTTATTTGGTAAGACTTATTAAGAGGGATGAGTCATTATTTTATTTTACATTCTCAATCCACGATCAATTTTCAAATCGTGCGTTCTTCCTCGCGACAGTTTCTGCGCTCTCCCTCTCTTCTTCTCCATTGCTGTGCTTCTGAGTTCGTGTGGATCTTTGCTGCGTTTGTGATCGGTTCTGCTGCTACTTCTGTTCAGATTCTTCCCCTCTGCTAATCAGGTAGGTTCGTTGGTGATTTCGGTAGCCTCTCTGCTGTTTTGGAGGAGCAGTTTTCTGATTTTACATTCTGTTTTTGGGGGCTGTTCTCTGCAAATTCAGTGGCTGATTACGCTGTTCGGGGCTGCAGTGTGTCGGGTCTTCGCTCTGCTTCAGATTGGTGCAACCTTCTCTGCAATTCGATGTAAGTGGGGGATGGAATCGGGGTAGTTTGCTCACCCTCGGGGATTGATTTTAATATCTGCTCCGTATCTGATTTCGTGTGTTGCTTGTGCGTTTCTCATCGGTTTTGTGTTGTTGATCGTTTGGCTAAACCCCCGAGGGTACTGATTTACCATTCTGTGGATTTGGGTGAGTTTGGTATTGATTTTGGTTGGATTTCTGCGCGTTTGTTCGTTCTGTATTTCGACAGTTTCGCTCTGTCCGAACGTCTGTCCGAACTTGTAAGTTCGGACAGGTCATCGGGTGCGTTTTGTTTTTGAAGGTTTTGAAGTGTCCGAACATCGGTCCGAACTTCGATGTTCGGACCGAACGCGAGGATGAATTCTTGGTACAAGTTTCGACTGGTGTCCGAACTTGCAAGGTCGGACGCAAGTTCGGACACGAGGATGGTTCTGGCTTTTAACTCTCGACTTACGTCCGAACTTCGATGTTCGGACGCAAGTTCGGACATCTGTATCTCCGCGACTTCTGACTCTCGACCTCTGTCCGAACTTGCAAGGTCGGACGCAAGTTCGGACATGCCACTGTTTTTGAGCATAACTTCTCTGTTTTAGCTCCGTTTTGAGTTCCGTTTGCGGGGATAGATTCCCCTATCTGTGTACAAGCTTCTTATGCTATTTATATGCATTTTTATGCACTTGAGATCTGTTTTGTGAGCTTTTGGTTTTGGGACCTAGTCACTTTGCTTCTGAGCCTTGGATAGTCGGGTCGGGCTGTCCCGTAGCATGCTACGCAGGAATTCCTTCTGTTTATACTCCTTAGGGTCGCCCTTAGGATGTTATTTGACCGACGGGTCTGTTAGCTGTCTCTACGGCTTCTGTTGTGGGATCCTCGGATCCATAGGACCTTATGTGAGTCCTTCTGTTGTGTTAGCTTGTTACTAGTGTCCCACTCTTCTGCATCTGTTTCTGAAAGTCCGACTATGATTTGAAGTGATATTCCGTTCTGCTCTGCCTCTGTTTTGTGGTTTCATTTTGCCTATTTACATTGACTCCGCTATCCTCTCTGTTTATAAGAATTCTTCTGCTTCTGTTTTGAGTGGGCTTCCTTGAGGAAGTCTTCTGCTTGCTGGGCTGTTTAGCTCACCCCTTTACTTTGTTGCAGATTGAGCTCGTGGGATCTTCTCTTCTCGTCCCCTTCTGGAGCTTCGTTATTTTTATGTGTCTTTAGACTTTAGTTGCTTGCGCTTTGGACGCTTTAGTACTTTGTGTAGCCCTCGGGCCTCTCTCTTTGTATTTGACTTATAAGCATTTGGATCTTGTAAACTCTTTTGGTATTTGTACAAGTTTGTTATTCGGTTCTGGGTTTCGTTGTGTTTAGAGCCTTGCGACGTTAGGTAGTAGACTCGCGGCGTGTAACGGCCCTAACTCCTAGGCCGGTTTTGGAGTCATTACATATACAATTTATCCCAAGCTTAGAGCACATTTTTGCTCATATTGACTTTAAGGTATTTTCTTGCGTTCTGTTTGGTATAATTGTCTACCAAGGTTTCCTAAGGACTTAATTTGCCTTATTAAATCATAATTGAATATCGTTAAGTCTTGGTAGGCTCTTTGGGTCCTAACCAAGTTCACTCCAAACTTAGAGCATGTTTTTGCTCAAACTGTATCTTAGTGCTTTATTGCATTTTACTATGGTTTAAATTGTTCACTGATGTTTCTAAGGCACTTTTTAGCCTTTACATACCATAGTTTAATATTTAAACCACATATCAAGGTTTGGGGTATTTCATCTCGTATCTACCCCTCTCTCTGCATGCTTGCAATCCTACCATTGAGCCTTCTCAAGTTTATCAGCTTAAGACCTCTTCCTCTTCTCACTCCTTGTTCTCTTTTCCCGGCCTCAAAATATTTCACATCAACTCTTTATTCTTCTAGTTTTCATCGGTTTTAGGTTCACACTCCCTTGTATCCTTGCAAGCCAAGCTCTGAAGTTCATCATGCATTCTTTTGACAATCGTGGAATCTCTCTCGTTCCTGATCGTTGCCTTGTTGGGTAGTTTTTTTCCATCTTCTATGGTCTCACGGTTGCGTTGGCGCCACACTTCTCCACCTCTAGTCCGGGTTTGGCAACTTCAAAACTTGGTTGAGTTTCATCTGACCTATATATTATTGAATTTGACTCTTTCGTGGCTATCAATGTTGTGCTGGTTAGAGGGTCTTGGTTTATCAATGACCGCCTTTCGCACTTCAACAACTGGATGCTAGTCTGGCCATTGAAGACCATGTCTTCAAATGGGTGCCTTTTTGGGTCCGAATCTTTGAAGTTTCTCGATCCTATTGCAATATCTCCTTCCCAAAGATGACTGCTACCAAGATTGGAAGATGCAGTCATCGTCGGACTCAGCTTCCTCCTCCTCAAGGTCCTTCTCAATATCCATCTCCCGATCTTACGATCTCTGCTGATCAACTACGATGGTATAGACTTCGTCTTCACCATCACATATGACGATATGCCAGATGTTTGTATGAGTTGTGGTCATTTTCTGCATGCCTCAGAAGTTTGCCCTTTCAACCGAGTTTCTGGCTATGGTGAGCTCTCTTATGGTATGTGGCTGATCTCGGACATCTACTTGGCTCACTTCCATGAAAGAGCCACTCTTTTAGGCCATATGTGCATGGCTATTACTCGCATGTTGGTCTCTAACCTGTTGTGGTCACCCCCATCGAAGCTCTAGGGCAAGGAATGAGTTGTAGGGCAACGACCTTTGCCACCATGATGGTTCTGGTCCCCGACTTGGACTTCCTCTCGTTTCACGCAAACAAGCCATTGATCAGGTCTACACCACTTCTCCCTAGAGAAATATCCATGATTCATGTTTCTATGAAGCAATTAGAGAAAACAAGAGACCTATGATCTCTTTGGCCCCTGAAACTTCCGAGATGAGCGTTCCTGACTACCTCTAAGCTTGCCTCAGAGCCGTCGGGATGGATGAAGTATATTTTGCAACGTTGCATGGGATTAGACTCGGCCCTTGCAACTATTTATGATTATAGAAATCTTTGTCTTTCCTGGTCCTTTAATTTTCCTAGTTATGTCCAGACTTTCGTAACTCATAAACTTGATCCCCCTATGTTTTGGATTTGCTTTGCTTTCGATCAGAATGTTGCTTCGGGTTAGAAGTGCTCTCGGTTACGTAATAATTTAGGTTTAGCTAGTTTGGCTCAGGTTGCTCTTCGCCTAGGTTTTAAGATCTTTAGATCTTATGTATTGTGATCTGTCCAGGTGTTGTGCGCATCTTTGTACATGATGCAATCCTTTGGCTGTTGTAACACCCCACTCGGTAATCTAGTCATAATCACTCACGTAGCATAATTAAACACATCTCACAGCGGTAGTTAAAACATTAATATTCCTCACATGGGTGTCACATGTCATTACTCGCCCATGCGAGTAAAGAAGCAGAAATAAGTAATAACGAAACAACCTTGCCAATATATACATTACCGCAGTGATAACGAGATACTAACCTATACATCATTCTAAATCCATAATCAATCTCAGTGACAAGTGAGCGTCTAAGTTATCCCAATTGTATACAACGTCTACAACATTGTAAACTAATAACCGTCCTAATACAATATGAACTTTTGTGCAGTAAAATGAAACCCTAACTACCCGGTTCCGCTCTTTGGCTTCAACGGTAATCATCACCTGCACATATACCGTGAAAGGCTCAGCGATAAACGCTAAGTATGCCAGGTTTGGACCCTATTGGTCACTTAATAGTCACGGTCACCATTATTCGGTTCATTACATGCTTTTACCGGTTTACAGGTATATTAAAGCAGTAGACACATGAATGGCGGTAATGTGAAACAGATAAGACAAGCACTACAGTTCACAAACAACAGCACAAGAATAATCATTTAAACATAACAACAACTCACATATAGCCGTTAAGTAACGGTCTTATAATTAAATTATCACAAACGACCCCTCGGGTCCTCATTACATCACATCACATCATAGGTGGGTGTCAAGTTAGGACAAACCGTATTTGTATTTAATTATGGACAGTCGTCCTGGTGGCACCAACAGTAGTGCACTCTGCCAGAGATATAAGATCTCAGGAGTTCCTCTATGCCTAAAAGGCGTCATTTAGTTTGTGGCAAAAGCCGAGTACCAGCAGCGGTACAATCTGGCCAACGATCTATGTAGGCTCGTGTGGGCTTAACTTGAGTAGAAACCCGATTCGGGAAAAACACTCAAGAGATCTTCATGTGCAGCCAGTTAGTATGAGACTACACTGGTCTGGTCTTATTATTCTCACACCAAACTTCCATTATATGATTAATTAGTTAGTCGAATACCTAAAGTATAATTTTAGGTTATAGAGAATTCATTTATCACTTAGCCGTCCTAAGGGTCTTATGCATGCCTAGAAGTAATCTAGGTCATATACATGTTTGAGAGCCGTGCTCTAGAGACCGACAATGTCGTCTCGTACCTAAGTATTTTACTTAGGTTATTACATACATAATTATAATAGTAGTTGTGTTATATTAAGTAACACCAATCACATCACATTGATTGTCTATGTATATTTATATAAGTCGATCTATAGTCGACGTAGTATTAGTCCCGAAGGACGTTCGCACATAATTAAATAATACGTGGAATATAAACAACACATCACATTTTCACGCATACACACATACATACATACATCACACACGTTATGCAACAAACATATCTGAGCTCGAGGAAGCCCTCAGGACATCTCAGATCAAACCCCTTTACATACCGTTCACCAAAGACCTAGGTTGCGCAGTAGACCACTAAGCTCGTCGAGCGCCTTCGTCGATGATACGATCTAAATATCAAACATACTATAAGTCAATCCACATGACTTACCTAAACTCGGTAAGTCCGAATAACACAAGTAATCCCGACATTACATCCCCAGATTTCAACAGTTAGTTGTTAAAGTCTCGTCATACAGAACCCGTTATTCGTAGTATGCGTTATTATGCGACCTTAACAAGAATGTCGGTTCTCGTAAAACGTTTTCGTTAGCGTTTTCGAGCGTTGGAGTTTTTTATTATTCCAACGTATTTTATTTTACAAGTATAACATTTATACTTATGTTCTTACTCTTTAGTATATATTTAAATCGAATCGGTCACATGTGTATCCACATGTTTATAACCTATGATTGCATGTGTGCATGCAACATTGAATTATATTATTTATTATCTCACTATCTCTTATGGTACCTTATATTATACATCTCATTGCTCATCTTAGCAAGCTATGCTTTAACTTGTAACTTTATGACTTGTAGTATGTAATTATACTAATGTCATA
Source organism: Limonium bicolor (assembly GCA_023374045.1). Taxonomy (NCBI): domain Eukaryota; kingdom Viridiplantae; phylum Streptophyta; class Magnoliopsida; order Caryophyllales; family Plumbaginaceae; genus Limonium; species Limonium bicolor. Next base: position 489,711,577 of record CM041776.1, read on the forward strand.
ATACTGGTCATTTATTATTTCATGACATTTAAAACCATATTGTATTCACTTTGGTATATGATCTCGGTTTATAATGTATATATATGTTGCTCTCGTATATATATATACATATAAATATATATATTGTTATTATTTGATCTTAGTCATATAATATAGGGGGTTGCTATTCGCAGTACAAAATTACTAATCACCGCAGTACAAAATTTTTTTAATTCATATTGACGTTGTACACATGTAATGATGTGTCGCTGTGCTTTTTTTTTCAAAAAATGATATCAGAAAGTAAATTTACCGAAGTAGTTTGTAGTTGATTAGTAGCGAATTTTACTAGTTACTTTTTTGTTGGAATCAATACAGGAACCTTTTTTTTGTAAAAAAAAGTGTTGGATTACATTTTTATGTGTTTATATTATTAATTTGACTTAAAATTAATTTGTACTGCGAATAGCAAATACTTTACTATTCGCAGTACAAATTTTTTTTTCACCAAACTTAGTTGAATAAGTTTGAATGTTACAGGGAGACACTTTTTTTTGAAATAATAGATGTTTGAATAACCAAATTTAAGTCAATATGAGTAAAACAACAACTAAGTTAAAGAGCAACTAATTTATAGAAAAACTAATTTATAGAAAAACTAAGTTACAACAACTAAGTTACAACCACTAAGTTAAAGAAAGAAAGACTAAGTTACAACAACTAAGTTAAAGAAAAACTAAGGTACAACGTTGATCCAACTATTTAACCTAGATTGTAATTGATGAATCCAAGGTCCGACAGTGTTTGGATCTCTATAAGTGAACCACTGCGGATAGACAGGGGGAGTGGGGAGTCATGAACCATGCCGAACCTTATGAAATGACCCTCGGGGCAAATTCCTATGTGGATCTCTCCTCTTGGGCTATCACGATCGGTATAATTATCGAGCGGAAGGTATGTGGCACTTGCCGCACCCCCATAGACAGTAGAGTAGAAAACTACTATCGAAGTGTACCTTGTCGCGATTGCCAACCCCATTTCCGTGTGCATCCATTTCTGTGGAGGTGCTGGCTCTCCTGAATTCCAATGAAGCGCTCTTAACATGCTGTTGTACGGTCCTTCGTTAAAAATGGCCTTGTATAGTCCATTCGCCGGTGCTTGATTCTTCATGTGATTGTACAATGCTACACGGACATCTCTCCACCTCTCTTCGTTTGAATATAGGTAGTCAGCAATGACCCTGAAACCACAATTCCCATCTCCACGAACATCAATATACCCAGTCATATATTGATATAGGTTGGGGTTGAAATTCTGGTAGTATGGGAAGTTGTCAAGGGGCTGGAATCGACTCGGATTTGATGATCTTCTATTACGAGATCTTCTATTTGATGGCGCTCCTTCTGACTGGCCTGCCCTTGGTCGGTTACGCTCCCAAGACGAAGGTTCCCGTCGGTTTTGGTCTTGAGGGCCCGGTAGGTCTGCCAATCCCAACCTGTTCCAACGGCTCTCCTAATGGCACACCATATCTGGGTGAAGGAAGTTTTGGAGTTGACTGTAACATCTCGCAATCAGAGTAGGATCATCTGATGTCTACCGCAAGCTAATATCGAAGCTAGTCGCCATCTATTTTGTTCTTCCTCCATGTAGGATACCATATCAATTGTCGATTCATGCTTCTCCCAGCTTAGGGTATACCAGAAACGATGTATATCCCTCTTCGAGCATAGTATACCACTATCCAGCATGTAGTTTAATTTACAACGCATGGTAATCCATGAGAGGTTACCTGTCACATCCACAGATTGAGCTGTCCATTTTGCACATAATTCGTCCTTCAAGCTCATTGACTAGCTCATCTAAGCAAAGGGTACTAACCTTCCGATCAGTCAGCGATTGGAACCCTCATGTGCTCTCTTCTGTGTTTTGTCCTGGCTGCCTCAAAATCCTTTTTAACTCCCGGATGCTTGTATTCACATGATCGTTAATCTTTGGAAAGATTACATCCAAAGTGTGTCTAGCACTCCTTAATCTCGCCTTTAGAGAAGAATGTGCGGCCTCCACCCTATCAAATGTTTAAGTAAGTTTTATAGATCTATAACATCACTGTATTATATAAACATTACAAGATTAACAATTTTACCCATTTGTCGTTGTGTTGCCGAAGTGCAACACATTCTGAACCCAAGCCTCCACAAATTTTTCCTTTTATTCTCCAGACTGATGCAACATACGTAATGAAACGTGGGTAGCTTTGGATGTATCTTGAAATGTGCGTAACCTCTCGTTTTAGTCCTCTCTGTGCTCGAGTAACACCGAATCCACATTCGGACTGCAGCCGCCCCTTCCTCTATCACCCATATAAGTCTCGGCTTTCCCCTGAACGTCCTACTTAGTGCCACTGCCACCGACATAGTAGATGATGAGATTCAGGAAAACCTCATCTAAGGCATTCATCAGGGCCATCTGTCGGTGATAAAATGTAGAGGTTGTAGTCCGCCCGAGGAGGTCCCTTAATTGTTAAGTGCCCACATACATGTCTTTTATTCTGATACAAGGAGGCGAAGGCAATGCTGAAGTTTTTGCCTATACTCGTCATCCGATGAACAGAACAAAGGCATTTTTGCTATTTTGTTTTATAGGTAGCATCAAGCCTATGACATACGGGAACGCATGGAGCAGTAATCTAGATGTAGGGTGTGCAAAGAAGATGGACCCAAGTCGTGTTTGATCAACTATACATGTGAAATATAATCATGTTATCTATCAAATTAATATGAAACCTAAATGATTAAAGTTATTTGAGACATACTGAGTTGACTTACTTGGATCTGTAGTGTAATCGTAGTAGTAGTTGTTTTTGTCTAGCTCACTCAGCAGAGTCTGCACCATAGATCGACCATCTCTATTTACTAGTTTTGTTTTTTGTATCCGGTTGTATATGTCTTTCCTTGTTGCTGACGTTTCTGGGTTGATTGTTGTGAGCTCGGAATAAATTGCACAGGGTGGCACACCGACTCTGGTTCTCTGATCGATCATAATCTCCTCCGCCTCAGTCAGGCGTTTTCCCACAAAATGACCCTCTGCCCACTCTGCGAGATCATGGTTATGCCATCCGTTACCCACTCGCAAGAAACACCCGTAGCTTGTGTAATACCCCTTAATTTTAAAAGGACAACCACATTTCTTTGAACCAGATGATCTGCGCCGGTTGATGACACCAGGTCGTGACGTCCTTCGTGGTTTCCAATACCTCTCGCATGTTATGTGGAAATCTTGGCCTGACCGAGAACTTTGAATTATGGTGTAGATATGGTTGGGATGGCCAACACTATCTACCCAAGCTTTCGCTTCTTCTTTACCCCTAAAGGCCTGGTTTGTTTCAAATAAGTAACCTGTGTCCACCACCGGAGCTCGATTATACATCTTTTGCATGTAGTCATCCATCTGTGCATTATGATCTGGAACACCTTCATCAAATTCATCCCAATCTGAATCAGTGGTTGAATCACTATCCTGCAATAAGGGTCGAGAGAATGTTAGATGAATATTGAAATATGAAATGTTAGTGCGAATATGATTAACAAAGACAATAAACTAAATACTTACTGGGCTTGATATTGGAACATACTCATGATCGGAATCTGAAGATTGACTCATGTTTAGAGAGAGAGCTTGCACAGTTTTACAAAATAATTTTTGGACGAGAGTAAGGAGATAGAGAGCTTCGAGAATATGGAGAGTGAGTGTGTGAAGATGAAATGGAGGAGGCATCCCTTATATAGAGGTTGGTCATGAACTAGCCACAAGGTTACAAGTTAACAAAACGGTAACCTGGTACGTGTACAGTGACCTAGTACGTGTACCTTTCCTGACAAAAGTAATTACCTATGGTAAATTTGAATTCACTTTGTACTGCAAACGGTAACCTGGTACGTGCACAGTGACCTGGTACGTGTACCTTTCCTGACAAAAGTAATTACCTATGGTAACTTTGAATTCACTTTGTACTGCAAACGGTAACCTGGTACGTGTACAGTGACCTGGTACGTGTACCTTTCCTGACAAAAGTAATTACCTATGGTAACTTTGAATTCACTTTGTACTGCAAACGGTAACCTGGTACGTGTACCTTTCCTGACAAAAGTAATTACCTATGGTAACTTTGAATTCACTTTGTACTGCAAACGGTAACCTGGTACGTGTACAGTGTCCTGGTACGTGTACCTTTCCTGACAAAAGTAATTACCTATGGTAACTTTGAATTCACTTTGTACTGCAAACGGTAACCTGGTACGTGCACAGTGACCTGGTACGTGTACCTTTCCTGACAAAAGTAATTACCTATGGTAACTTTGAATTCACTTTGTACTGCAAACGGTAACCTGGTACGTGCACAGTGACCTGGTACGTGTACCTTTCCTGACAAAAGTAATTACCTATGGTAACTTTGAATTCACTTTGTACTGCAAACGGTAACCTGGTACGTGTACAGTGACCTGGTACGTGTACCTTTCCTGACAAAAGTAATTACCTATGGTAACTTTGAATTCACTTTGTACTGCAAACGGTAACCTGGTACGTGTACATGACCTGGTACGTGTACCTTTCCTGACAAAAGTAATTACCTATGGTAACTTTGAATTCACTTTGTACTGCAAACGGTAACCTGGTACGTGTACCTTTCCTGAAAAGTAATTACCTATGGTAACTTTGAATTCACTTTGTACTGCAAACGGTAACCTGGTACGTGTACCTTTCCTGACAAAAGTAATTACCTATGGTAACTTTGAATTCACTTTGTACTGCAAACGGTAACCTGGTACGTGTACAGTGTCCTGGTACGTGTACCTTTCCTGACAAAAGTAATTACCTATGGTAACTTTGAATTCACTTTGTATTGCAAACGGTAACCTGGTACGTGTACCTTTACTGACAAAAGTAATTACCTATGGTAACTTTGAATTCACTTTGTACTGCAAACGGTAACCTGGTACGTGTACCTTTACTGACAATAGTAATTACCTATGGTAACTTTGAATTCACTTTGTACTGCGCATGGTGTGTTTGGTACGCTTGATTTCAGTAGTCGTTGAACTAGCCGTTGGACATGTTAGTGTTACTCAAATATTATAAAAGTGGGTATTAGTGTCCCAACATACTCATTCCTTACCCCGTGCTCTCTGAATCTGTCTAATTACATCTTGCTTGAACTCTTCACACCTTAATTCCCATTTCGCTCCCAAAATCAAATGGAGTTTCCTTTCTGTTTGCACGTTAATTATGTAGCTACTTTTGGTCGTCATGGAGCACAATTTGATAGAAGAATGGGGCACAGACGCATAGAAGTTACTATGCCATATCCTAGTAATCTCTGGGATCTACAACGACGAGTAATTCGAGCACTACAGTCCCTCCTCGGTAGAATAAACATAACAACAATGGTGTATTTGGGGCTGGAGGGCGACTACGAGTGGACTTTTATTCATGTACGAAATGATACATCAGTTCGCCGGATGATGGAGAATTACATGGAGTATAATGATTTCATCGCTCATATTCCATTACTTGTTATTTATGATCCTATTGAGCCCGATGATGATGATTTTCAACACCAAGAACCAATTTATGAGATGAGACGTAATGTAATAGCACGGGGAATAGAGAGACAAAGGTTAGGAAATAATTAGGTTATTGGTTATTGCGTATTTGATCTTGTTAGTTCTCGTGTTGTTATAATTTTCGGGATTTATAATCTTAGTAGATGTTTGGACGTGGAATAAACGTGTTGTTATAGTTATTGACTTTTAATTATGTGATTCATCGTATTATCAATAACAGTAACGGGAGGGACATTATCAGGGCATCCACCACAAACTTGCGGTTGCAGCTTTCATTTATGTGATTCATACGATTTGGATTCAGGGACTTTTCTTTCTTAGGAATTTCTACATTTTGATATATTTCATTTCTCGTGACATATACAATCTTTGGTACATGTTAGATATTTCATTTCGACACTATCATTGCTGGAGAACATTCAACGACCAACAAAGAATTTAGACCACCCATCTTGGCATTGATCTTAAGAAGCACATTTGTCAAATACTGATCGTTAACTTTGAAAGGAGCCATGAATGCAGAAACGATGCATTTCTAGAAAATTTTTGGCATAGTCTCCCCTGTTTTTCTTATCTCCACCGGTTCTAAGAACCTCCACAAAATCAACCAACAGATCATCAACAAGGTCACCAGCATTGTCAGCAATAATTCCACCATCACCAAGTCCACCAGAAAAAAAACTACATCCAAACAAATTGTACTAGCGTCTAACACACCAAGTCAAAATGAAAGACAACAAATAGTTCCAAGATGATACTAAAGTTTATTACATCCAAATCCAAGATGACAAGCACTAGGGTGCACCATGCTGGCGCTGGTAACTATCCCATATGTATAAAGAGCTGAACACATCCACAAGACCATCAGTTGCAGCCCTTTGTTCTTCTTCTGGCATCCCCTGACGATAGTATGACCAGTCCCATGCATTGTTCTCTTGGTAGTACGGGCGTGCAAGCTCACTTGCCTCAGACAGTAGCTGTAACACACTTGGTCAGGTAAGTACACATAAAAAATAAAAGTGATATTTAATGAAGTACTATGACAAAAAGAACTTACTAGACAGGGATCTGGACGATGAACCAGGGTGGTCTGATAAGTCTCAGGGTTTAGGATCTTCGGGTGTGTGTGCTTGGTGTACCAATCTAGGTAGAGTGGGTCACAAGCATGCAACCGCGCATTTGTGCGCGTATACCCTGGAACCAGCAATTTAGGAGTGTTTTCCCAAAAATTATACATGGGGGGTATACACAGGTGTAGGGTAGGGTTTTTCCTCTTTTTTCAGACCTTGGGTTGGGTCTAATAGGAGGTTCAGGGATATCCTGAATGTAACCAAACTGGCGTAGACAGCGACCAGGCATGTATGGCTCATTCAACCCCAAAACCGGTATGTTACCTCTATACCATGTACGCCCTCCATGAACATTAACATTATCTCGACCGTAGGGCAACCAATCAATCTACAATGAACATTAATAGTAAAATGTAACCAACAACGAAAGACAAAAATAATAATGGTTCAATGTGTTAGCAACTACAAACACTTACATTTAGAGCAGTCAAAGCATCTAGATGCTCACGATATCCTTGCAGTGAACGATGATCCTGCACTTGAGAGGTAGATCTCACCCATCTTAGAGCCCAAGGTCTATCATCATTAGCGCGCCAGTCCGGGCTAATCGCTGGTCTTAATGTAGGGAAGTACGCATAAATCCAGCACTGTGCATATAAAACACTAGAATGATTAAGCAGTACCAATTATTAATACTCAGTGAGTTATCATATACTAGATGCACATTAGGACACATACCTCAAGTAACGTCATAGAACCACCTATCCCACTGGAGTCGGCACAGAGATGCTATCCCTAGCTGGCGATATAACCATGCAAGAGTACCAGCTCCCCATGCATATTTACGAAGCTTGGTACCTTTCTTCACAGGAGCTACTAAACTGAACAGCTGTGGACTCAGACGACCATTGATTTTCCAGCTAATATGGTGGGTACCAATCAGATGATCAACCAACCACATGCCTGCTTCATTGCCTCTTCATTTTCATCCCTACATTGCTGCAACATGCTCGAAATTGATACAGCACCGGTATTCCACAGTGCCTCTGTCATACTCTCAACATCTGCCCAAAAATTAAGACAATCAGCCATTACATCCTTCAACTCAGGGGTGGATGAATTCGCTGTCAATGAACGACGAGATGGGGATTTGCAGTATCTCCACACATTCATGCAGGGTAATCGTCATCTCACCAAACGGCATATGGAATGAGTTTGTATCAGGCTGCCACCTCTCCACAAAAGCACTGATCAGGGACATATTGTTGTATGGCATCGTAATATCCTATAGGTGCTCTATACCAGAATACTCAAGCATCTTCCTTGTTCTTGGGTTAGAAATTTGATCTTTTGGCCAGCAGGTAAGCATCACCCTACGGGATTTGAAACTCAAAACCCCACGATCCTACATAATGACCAATATTTAACACTTACAAAACGTAGTATGAAATTAAATGATCAAATACAGGAGAAGATAGAGAACATACCTTAGCCGAGGTCCATAAGTCAAGCGCCACATGACCCCCGAAGCTAGTGATAACACTAGTGAGTAGTGGACCGCCAGGAACTGGCACCTCTATCAACTTCCAAGAGGTAGGAATGACTGGAACCATCGCTAGCGCTGCTTCCTCGTCAGTGTCATCCTCCTTATCCATGACTTCATCATCTTCCTTATCCTGCTCCTCATCCACGTCGGGTGAGTCCTCATCATCAGCACCACAACCATCGTCATCAGCATGTGGCGAACGCTCAGTCATCACATGGTCCTCAACAGCACGGGCAGGTGATGGGCGTGGTTGACGTGATGAACTACCACCGCCTGACGGAGCAGTCTGGTGGCTTGATTGCCCTGAGATATTGAAGCTAGAGCTGTACAGTGATCTGTCAGAAAAAGCACTACTGGATGATGACAACTCTGACATGCGTCTCCTCGGTATATTGAACACCGCCGAGTCATCCTCCGCTACCATTGGTGGTGCTGGTACTTGAAACGCCGGGTCCCTGGAAGATTGACCCGGATGGAAAGATGAATGGCGTGCTGCTTCCATGGGGGGGCAGGATTACTCGGCCCTTCACCAGGAGCATGTGCACGACGACGGTACGAGGCCGTCATAGCCTGCTGCACACCCCGGTCTTTATTCTTCCTCTTCGTGACATGTCTCACTTCTTTTTTCAAACGATCCATCACTGCATACGAATATCACACAGTTATATCCCTCATTCATAACATAAAAATTCGAACATTTATAATCATATCATTCACAATATTACAATTCAAAATTCAAATATTTATAAATCATTCACAATATTAGTTAGAATTCAAAAAAATAACAAATTAAAACATTTAAAAATCATTCACAATATTATAATACAAAAATAAACAAAATAAAACATTTAAAAATCATTCACAATATTATAATACATTAATAAACAAATTAAAACATTTTAAAAAGCATTAAAAATATTAGAATTCAAAAAAAAAAATTAAACTGGGTCGAGTAGCACTGCTACTCGCCCGTCTCCAACTCGAGGACCGCGGCTCCTCTACATCTCCGGCAGCGAGTAGTGCAGATGCTCGCACGTCTCCGAACCGAGAAGCGGTGCTCCTCGCACCAGCCGTCGGGCGCCCGCGCACAGAGGCAGAGCAGCAGCGATCCTCGTGCATTCGGTACGAGCCGCTCCACTCCTCGATCTCCTATAACCTGAGCAGCAGCCCTCCTCGCGTGGCTCCCGCTAGAGCAGAGGCGCTGCTCGCCCGCCAAGAATCCGAGCAGCCACAGTACTCGACCCACCCTTCCGTTTTTTTTTATTTTTTTTGAATTTTTTCGAATTTTTCATGCTAGATCTAGCTCAAATGATGTTGAATTTCAAAAAACTAACACCAAATTCATACTCAGGACACCCAAATCTATAAGTTGCAAAAAAAAAATCAAAAAACTCACCGGAAAATTTTTCCGGCGGTGGTCCGGCGGTGGTTGGCGGCGGCGGGTGGCGGCTCCGGAAGTCAGAAGAGAGCTTCTTCCTTAAGAGAGATAGAGGAGAGAGAGTGAGGAAGTGAGAAATGAATAATCCAAGGAAGGTTAGGCTATATATAGTACGAGCGTTTTTTACCCGAAATTGACGTTTTCAACAGCGATTTCAATACAACGTTCTGAAAGTGTAACAATGTTTGTAATTTAGTCAAACACAACATAAAATGTCATTAACTTATGTGGAGTCACAATTATAACGTTTAAATGCGATTAAAAAGGGTTTAACGTCTTTTATTACAATTAGAGCATTTTTCACCCGAAATTGGTGTTTTTAACTATGAATTGAGTACGGCATTCTGAATATGTACCAATGTTTGTAATTTAGTCAAACATAACGTAAAATGTCGTCCAAATTACGTGGATTCACAATTAAAATCATATTGACGCAAGTAATACGGGTTTATAATGTTTTGTAACAATCAGAGTGTTTTTTACTGTTTACGCTAAAGAAATTATTTTTTAAAAAACAAAAGTTACAACACGACATCATTACATGTGTACAACGTCAGTATGCATTAAAAAAATTTTGTACTGTGGTGATTAGTAATTTTGTACTGCGAATAGCAACCCAGTATAATATATAGTTGTATGTATACATGCACTATATTGTATAGTTTCCAACTATACCATATACTTATTATGTATATGTTTTTACATATGCTTGTGCAACACACACATATATATACTTATACACTCATATTTCATGAGTTATTCTCTTAGATTATATGTCACATTTTTATCATCTTAATGTAAGATGATTATTTCCATTTGTTGCATTATTTTATGCAATTTATATTAAGAACTTATCTTAATATTATGTAGCATTCCATGATATGTATTATAATTTCCTAAGGTTTATTTTAATACTAACCTTAGTTTATAAATTCCATTTTCCCATTAATTGTCACATTATTTCATGTGAATATTATCAATGATAATTGTTTCATTTAATCACATCAATACTATATAATATCTATAGTATTTATATCATTGTAAACCATAGCTTAAAATTTGATTTCCAAGACTTATTATTTGCGCCAAGGCCCTTAAGTCTTGTTAATTATGTTTTGACCACATTATATTATACAATGTTATATTCATGTCATTATACAATATAATATGACACTTATATTTCACTAAACATTATATTATATAGTTTTAGAAAACTATACATATTACCGCAAGGGCACATATATAATATACTTATTATTTCCTCATTCCTTATAGTTTTTGATTATTACAAAATAGCCACACATTTTATACCATGTTATAAACATCATATTTTATAACATTCCAACCTTATAATCAATTATAACCTATAGTTTTATAAGTTACACTTATGGCCGAGAGGCCCTTAGGTTATACTTTTATTCTTTTCCAACTCCCACACGTTATATTTATTACAATTACACCACATATTTCATAACATGTTATTTTTATCATACATTATATAATTTAAACATTATAATAGTTATATCATATAGTTTTATAAACTCAAAAATTCGAACAGACCTATGGTCTGTTTTAATTTTCATTTCTAGCACACCTACACTCTCATAATTACAATCTTGCCATATATATTATATAGTGTTATACATACTATATATTATAACATTTTATTTCATTAACCATTATAATCTATGGTTATTTATTTCCCATTATTTCCAAACAGACCTATGGTCTGTTTTGGGATTTATTTTCTAACAACATAAGTTTCTATATTTGCACATTTACCCCATATATTATATAATGTTACATATACTATATATTATAACATTTTATTTTATAAACCATTATAACCTATGGTTATTTATGGTATTTAATTGCGAACAGACCCATGGTTTGTTGCAATTTATTTTCTAGCCCTTAAACTTCAGAATTTACGTTCTTGGCCCAGTTTTATAACATATGTATTTAATTTCATTAAAACTATATGTTATACACTTTTCTTTATAAAAAATCATTTATATTACTCCAAAAATTCCCAAACTTTATAATTATGATATAAACTATTATATTAACAATCTTAACCCCTTACTTTCGGTAATTACCATTTCTACCCCAATAATTTTATAACTTTCATTTATAACTTATGATAACATTATATAACCATAGTTTAACTACTTATATCATTAAATTTGGTCAAGGCACCTAACATGGTCCTTGTTGACCCATTGACTACTAGTTTGACCCCAAGTTTAATTATTTACAGTTTTTACCTCAATCTTCTCAAAATTACATTTTGACCCCAAACTTTGTAAAACTTTATAAAATTCATAAAATAAGCTTTTAATATACAGTTTTTGGCTATATTTAATAGTTAGCCTCTAAATTTATTTTAATTGCAAACTAACCCCCAAAGGTTTCTGGTAATGTTTTATTTTTACCTTAAATTCATTTTAAACATAATATACATAAAATTAAATGGCCTAAAATGCATGGCCTTATTACAACATTTAGCATAGAATAAAATTACATATAAATGTCTCAAATGACATAATTATGTCTCAGATTTTATCATAAATACCAAGATATTTTTATAAATTATGTTTTAGCCATTTAAAATATTTCCTTGACCTTATAGGTCATTTAAACACTAAATCAACTAACCAAAATGTTATAAAACATTTTAATACATAGTTAGGTCTTATAAAACCCAAATGACCCACGGCTTATATATATATATATATATATATATATATATATGTAACAAAATTTCATAAAAACTATATTGTAACACAAGGTAAGGTTTCCTTACCTAGTTTTAAGTCACAAACTTCACCAAACTGCTCCTACACTCTTGGCCTAATTTAAACACAAGGTTTAGTTAGTTTTTGAAATGTTAAATCACATAAGCTTAGTATATGTATATTATTAAGGAGTAAAATACTCACTTTGTTATGATTGGTACTTGGATCTGATTTCCACATTTTTGTGCAGAATATTTTCATGGTTCCAAGGTATTTCGCCAGCATTTCATGCAAGGAAAGGAGCTTATATTAGCCATATGACATAAGGGTCATTAAGGGTTATTTTAAGCTTAATAAAAGCATGATTCTTACCTTGGTTTCTTAAGGTTTGTAAGGGCTGTTTCCGCCTGATTTTTGAAAACAAGGGAAGGTGTTAACAACACCATTTAACCCAGCATATATAACCGGTAGAAACAAGGAGAAATAATGGTAAGATTTCCTTACCGAAAGTGGTCAAAATAGAGTTCCTTGCTTGGATCTTGCTACCTCTTAAAGCTTGGATGTTCTCCACTGATTTTTCATGAGGAGAACAAAGAAATAAGCTAAGGAAAACTAGAAGACACAATCGGAAATGGAGAAGAAAAGAAAGAAGCTAGGTAAAGCATGGTTTTTACCTTAACTTAGCTAGTTTAGGACTTCCCCTTCTCTTCAGATTTTTGCAACCGTAAACCCCTCTTCTTCTAGCCCCAACTCGGTCACAATGGCTGGATGGAAATGAAGATGAATCACACCATTGGAAAGAGGAGAAAGAGATGAAGATTTTGATCATATGGATGATCTAAGTGCTTACCTACAACTCAAGAAGATGACCTTGGAAGCTGGGTGCTGCTCTCGGTTCGGAAGAACAAAAGAGAGGGTTTGAGAGTATGCTTACGGTTGAAGAAAGAGTAATGAGCTGAAATGAAGAAAAATAAGCTTATAAGGAGATGATGTCTTATTTTATGAAATAGTCAAAGGGTGAGTCATCCTTAGATATTTAAGAGGGTTTCCTAAGGCTGAAGGAAAACTCTAAGGCTGGTGGAAAGATAAGGCAAGGTGGAAAGATGAAAGAATTTGATTAATTAAGTTAATAATGGTACTTATCTTTACTTTATTAAAGTTACTTTTGGAGTCATCTTTTATTTATTTGTGGCCAGCTCAAAGCTTAGGGAACAACCCTAATTAAACGGAAATGTATGGTCAAGGTCAAAGGAGAAGTGTTGACCATTGATTAGATTAGGAGATTAAGTATTTGGTTACTATTCATAAACCAATGCACATATTTCTGATTATTTTGAAAAACTTTGAATTAGGCATTATAATGTGGTAAATTATGTCACATTAGTATATTTAAGGGTATTCAAGGCCCTAAAATCAAACAAAACTCATTTTGAAGACAATCTCACAAAAATGTGCTTTAAGGAAGCTTAGAGCACATTTTGAGTTCTAAGGTGTTTATGAGCTTGGTTTCCTTAGATAACGGTTTCATTGTGTTAATTTATGGATTATAATTCTTAGGACAAAATTTTAGGTCCTAAGGAATTCATTTGGGTATATATTTACCCTAGATGGTCAAAGGGTGCAATATTTGCTTTATGTTGACCATTGTTGTTTTTAAATTGGTTTTAAGGCATGTTCAGACCTTAATTTAATTGATTAAATGTTTAATTAGTTAGGGGTATTTCAGCTGTTGTCTAAACAACATGCCTTAGGGTTTGGGTTGTCTTTATGCAGCTTTGGCTCCATAGACTCGTGGCTCCCGGTGTGTTTGCTCTTAATCAATTAATTGTATGTTTGTTTCAGAAAAAAACATTACCAGAATATAGGTTTTGGTTACAACAACAGGTCACTACCAAAAATCAAAATTGTTACTAATCCAATGTATTATAACAATATAATTCGTTACACAAGATGGCCTAACCAAAGATCAATATTTGTTATAACAACTTGTATTCGTTATTAAAAGTTATATCGTTACTAAAAATATGATTTTGTAACAGTAATATTGTTACTGTAGTCTCAATTTTTTTAAGTCTTTAATACTATCTTTGGTAACGCAATACACTAATAACAAGATATGATAATGATATTTAAGTCATTATTATCAAAACTTGTTACAAAAACTCTAGTTTTTAAAGTGTAATTGGGTTGGGTGGTGAGTATAGAGGTGATCAAATGGGCGGGCGGGCAGGGTACGGGTGTAACACCCCAACCGCTAAACCTGAGCCATCACGCAACAAACCTGCAACAATATTACAACACAGCGGAAGAAAGTACTAAAAGTTGGTGTTACCGCCGTTAGTCACCCACATGACTGACTAGGCCTATCCCAGTCTCAAGCTACGGTCTGATGGACCCGAGTGTACCGAACATAAGTGCGTACAAGTCTTAAAACAAATACAATACCGAGTCTGAAGTATCTCTCCTATTATTACAACTTACTACCACCGTTTATAAAGCGAGTGTACATGCACACTCGTAATGTAAATTAAACCTATAGTGCTCTACCCACTCCTACTCTCAGGCTGGGTCCTTGCCTAGCACCTACCTGCAAAGTTTAAATCACAGACCCCGAGGGGCTCAGCATATTGCTGGTACAAAAAACGTGCAGCCCACAAGCTATCAAGGCTACACACGACTACTTGTCGTATACATGCAGTTGATTATTCATACAACAATAATAAGAAGTACAATAACAATAATACATTTATGTGAAACATTCACAGCTCAAATAAATCATACGTCGTAATGGACGTCCATTAATGAGTAAGTTAGATTCCTAAATCCTGAGGCCTGAGAATTGTTTAGTTCTCGTGTTTGACCATTCCTTAGAAGTGTCAACCATTCTCCTATTAGAATTGGTTGTTCTCTAACTGAATTGTTTTTTTTGTCGGGTCCAAGTAACCCTAGCCAATGAGTTATTAGCTCCATTGGTTTAATAAACAATAATTCTTAAGTTATGAGGGGTGTAGGCTTGACCCTCCTGCGCCTCCTGAAGTTGCCTCCCATCTCGAACTGCTCACTCGAGATGGCCGGGTCAGTTTGTCGACCCTAGGCGGAAGACAGATCTGATGCAGATGCCGACTTCCTAAACCTGAACATGCATGATCGGAGTCAGTCCTGGATTCCTCTCCTCACAAGTTCCAGTTAGCTGAAGTCTCTTTGACAATTGGTTAGTTAAACCTCTCTCGGCATTAACCAACTAACAGTAAGGGTACTTATAACTTTATACAATTGTTTATTAAACAAAGTTAATGAACAAGCTCTGAATCAAGTAATGTTAGTGTACAATTGTAACACCCCTACCGTTAATCCTTTGCTTACCGTCTAATCGTCCTGTTAATCCTATCAGTTCGCAGGGGAAATACTACTACTTACTACGGCGGGTGATACAACGCCGCTAACCGCCCATACGGCTAGCTAGGCTTACCCTACTTACAGTAACGGTCTGATGATCATAGTATACCGAGCTACTACAATTACTTACCGATTATAAAAGGTATCACACTTACATTCCTGGATCACCGAGTATTTAAAGTGTATTCTATTACAACTTTTCAAGTTTACCAAAAGAATGAGTTTCTACCGACTACTCATCTATACCCAACCTCTAATGCTTTCACTGGTGTACCCCATGGTACACCGGCTATCAAAAAGCTACAGCCGTGTACTACTCAGTACACCGTTCATAATTCATTGTTTACAATCAAAAAGAAGACAAAAGAAACAAGCTATATCCTCTTCCTCATCTTCACCCTTCTCGAGTACCTGCGTGTAGTAAAAACATCGCCCCAAGGGGCTCAGCAAAAGCTGCGCATGAACTCCGCATATACCGCGTGCTAGCTAGGGCACGCCGACTATTTGACGTCCACTAAACATGCGATTCATTAATTTCATACATACATGCTTTGCATACAACATACATGCTTATACAATACATTATACAATTCAAGATAGCAATACAGTAGCACACACACTTACTTACCTTCACCGTGGTAGCCAAATTACGCATCCGGGTTAATCAGACTGCTTATTACTCTTTTACTCATTACATGTAACTTACTCTCACTTTACTTACTTACTACCATTTACTTTACTTACTCATTCTTACTTACTTACTCATACTCAAGTTAAGTCGGTATGACCTCCAGCCCGGGGACTACACCGTCCCACCACCGGGATTTACTTGACTCACCAATCCGGGATGCTACCCACTTAAGGGATTTGGGCCACGGACCAGTTTAAGAGTCAGGAATTGGAGCCAACCTCTCGTGACTCCGCATCCTCACGCGTGGCCAAAACTATATCGGACTTCTACTCATTCCAATATAATTACCAATTTAAGTTAGATTGGTTAGCTTGTTAGGAATAAGTTAGAAGTCCAAGCACAATCACAATCGGTCACAGTACAATACAACATACATACACACATTCATATTCATCCATACATTTCATGAATTATACAAACTAAGATTTAAGAAAAATATTTACAACATACAACACTACATGTTCACAAGTATGCATAGTAACTCCGATTCGTGCATTTATCTTATTTGGTGATCAATTAGCACACAACACACAAATCAGAGTAACCAAGATAGCATACGGGGCATGAGGAATTCATACCGTTCACCGTTGTACTTGTATCCCAACGTTCCTCCGGTGTTCACAAATCAAATCCTATTATATACATACAATTGAATGATTAATCTAACTATCATTAACTTAATTCAATTACTCTTACGTTTCTTAAGTCTTACTTACTAAGTCCTTACACTTCTTATACTTACCCACTATTTATTTACTCTTCATTACTTTAAGTTTCTTTCCTTACTTAACATTGGTACATTGATATATGTACATTTACATATGTGGGTATACATATACATATATATATATATGTATGTTATTATTAAATAATTTTTTTTTTGTATGACTCGGCCGACCTTACCCAAGGTCGGTCCCAAGGTCGGTCGAAGTCAGTAGGAAAATACGCTGGAGAATTACAGGGCCGACCGACCTTGCAAGTCCGGTCCCAAGGTCGGTCCATTCCAGTGATTTACCTGACGAAAATTTTTGCCCGACCGACCTTGCAAGTCCGGTCGCAAGGTCGGTCCATTCCAGTAGCTTAGAAGACGGAAAAATTTTGAGTCGACCGACCTTGCAAGTCCGGTCGCAAGGTCGGTCCATTCCAGTAGGTTGCATTACGGGAAATTCTTCTGGCCGACCGACCTTGCATGTCCGGTCCCAAGGTCGGTCCATTCCAGAAGGTTTCCGTCCTTTGTAAATCTGGGCTCGACCGACCTTGCAAGTCCGGTCCCAAGGTCGGTCCGGCCCAGTATTTGCATTTTCATTTCTGTTTTTAGTTCTCTCTTTTACCCATTACTTCCCCATTGTTCCTACACTTATTCCCACATGTTTTAATACTAATTAAACCTCCTAATACACCCTAGTTCATCCTTTAATTCACCACTCATTCCTACACCAATTTACACACTTGTTTCTAAATTCATTTCGGCACTTACACTTGGTCCTTCCTAGTTGCATTTGCTACAGATTTAAACTCTAACTCTCTCCATCTATATCTCCTTCTTCTATTGTCATTTCTAGAGTTTCTAACACCTCACAATACATTAACTATCTCTCCCAACCTACCCACCAATTACCTCAATCAAAATCTGTTACAACATAAATTTTCCACCTAGTTTCTAGTTCACTAAGTGTTCTAATCCTATGTAAATTTTGCCATAGTCTCCCCTATATACACTCTCACCACATTGTTTCACACCCATTATCACATATTCCACCTGTTTATACACAACAATAATATACCAACTCTCATACACCAAAACCAAACACAAAACACTCTTAACAATTCCTGCACATTACATTCCAATCCCAACTAGGTTTCAACAAGCCTTTTCATGTCTTTTAAAGGTTTTAAGCATTTGAATTCTCTTACACATTACACTACTACCTAATGCCATTTTCATTACTCATTTCAAACTTCTAAAATCTGTTACATACACATATACATAAGGCTACGCAAAGGTGAGTATCATTACCTTGTTTCTCTTCTAGTTTTCTCTTTCTTCCTCTTGCTTCTTCCTCCTTCCTTCTCTCTCTCTTTCTCTCTACCGGTTATAGTACTTCAATAAATCTAACATAACAACCCAGTACAAACCATTTCAATGCTAAAAACTAACCCTAAACATTATTTGAGTTTTTAATGTAAGTTTTAGGGTTTAGAGATATATTACCTTCCAAGGGTTTATGTAATGCTTGGAACAGCTCAAGAATAATCTTTCCACTCTTTCAAGAATGCCAAAATCGGCTGGGTACAAAAGGAGCAAGCAAGAGTTTTAGCTCAAATTTCGGTTTGCCCTTAAGGCTAGAAAAACAATGGAGTTTCAAGAGATTTTTACCTCAAAAGAACAAGGAGAGGAGGGTGGTTCTAGTGGTGGTCTTGAAGCTCCAAATGCTCCATACCCATGGAGATGAAAGTTGTCCTTTTCGAATTTTGGAAAGATAGAAGTGTTCCCCTTGATGAGAGGATTACAATGGTGTAATTTTTACAATTTTTGGAGAAGGTTTGATGGAGTAACAAGAGGAGAGAAGGTGGTATTTTTGTGGAGCTCTTCAATTCTCCATGGTTGCCGGTTGGAGAAGGAAAGAAATCAGAGAGGAGGGAGATGGGTGGTGTGTATACGTGAGAGAAGAGAATGGGTAGAGGAGAGAGAGTGTGAGAGTGTGAGGTAGAATAAAGTAGGTGAATGTTTTACTTTATTATTTTTGTTGTTTTGTAAATGAGTAAGTGAGTGTGTGAGAGAGAGGAGAGGGATCGGCTGGCACCACACACACACACAAACTTTGCTTCTTATTTTAAAAGTGGACACATAAGTTTTGGTTATTTATGTTTCTACCCCGTAACTTCCCGTTTTTGACAGTTTTTACTGTTTTCTCGTTTTATTGGTTTTTATTGGTCCTAAAGCTTCACTAATATTTATTAATGATTATTTAGTTGAACAAAATTGTTACGAGTCTATTTGACCCGCTTAAAGACACGTTTTCCCGGTTATCTCGAAAAACGTGCTTTAAGGTTCGTTAGTGTTTTTAATCCGTTTCAAGGGTCCGTTTTCTTCGGGATTTGCTCCCTCACGATTATTTAGACTTAATTAAGCTTCTAAATTACTTATTAGCCTAATTAATCACTATTTTTAATTACGGGGTATTTCAATCTACCCCCCTTAAGAAACTTTGCCCTCAAAGTTGCTCAAGGTTAATAGTTTAAGTAATTCCACTCATTAGGAAACCAATTGCCATAATGCATCTTACTACCACCTAGGAGGTGTTTACTTCATTCCACATTGCAAGCATACACTATTCAAGCACAATACACATTCACACACAATACGAATTCACATGCACCATGCACCATTTCCATACATACCATCACACAATACATCGGTGCAATTCACATTACACATACATACATTCACATACCAAATTCACTTGCACTACATGTGCCATAAAAAATTCTATTACAACACCTACAAACTATGCAATGCTCACCCCGAAGCAATGCAAAAGCAAAATGGCTCTACCCCCCTTAAAAGGGGTACGACCCGTACCCGTATTACTAAATACTAGACTCTCTAGTCTAGGAACAACTGTGGGTACTTAGCCTTCATGGCATCTTCCAACTCCCATGTCGCTTCTTCGACATCATGGTTTGACCACAGGACCTTCACCATTCGTATAGACTTATGGCGAGTGTCTCTGATCTTCCTATCAAGAATTCTCACGGGGGTTTCAACATATCTCATGGTCGGCTCAATGGATAGTCTCTCGGGCTCTAGCACATGAGAAGGATCAGCAATGTACTTCTTGAGTTGTGACACATGAAATACATCATGGACACACCCCAAGTCCTCTGGTAGTGCTAACCTATAGGCTACGGCTCCAACTCTTTCGGTAATAGTGTACGGCCCTACAAATTTTGGGCTTAGCTTGCCCTTCTGACCAAAACGGAAGACACCCTTCATAGGTGAAACTCACAAGAACACTTTGTCGCCTACGGCGAACTCAAGGTCGCGTCATCTCACAGCCGTATAGGATTTCTGTCTATCGTGGGCTGCCTTCATATTGGCTCGAATCTGCTGAACTTCAGCTTGTACTTGCTCAAGGTACTCCGGTCCTATGATGACCGCTTCACTCGACTCATCCCAACACAAGGGTGTACGGCAAGGTCTACCGTATAGAGCTTGGAATGGCGACATCTTAATCGAGGCGTGGTAGCTATTATTGTATGAAAATTCGATAAGATGAAGCTTGTCTAACCAACTCCCCTGAAAGTCTAAGGCACATGCCCGAAGCATGTCCTCCAGTGTTTGGATGGTTCTTTCTGTCTGACCGTCGGTCTGAGGATGGAAGGCGGTACTCAACTTCAATTCTGTACCCAACGCTTCCCGTGTGGCTCTCCAGTATCTCAAAAGAAATCTGGTGTCGCGATCAGATACTATGGTTTTTGGGACTCCATGATGCCTGATAATCTCCTTGTCGAATAGCTCAGCTAGCTTTACTACCTTCCAGGTGTCCTTCATTGGTATGAATCTGGCAACCTTGGTAAGGCGATCGACTACGACCCAGATCATGTTGAGTCCTCCCCTGGCAGGTGGGAGTCCTACAACAAAATCCATGGAGATATCATGAAATTTCCACTCCGGAACTGGCATCGATTGTACCATTCCGCCCGGTCTACGATGTTCAAATTTTACTTTTTGGCATGTCAAGCATCTCAATACAAATTCTGTCACGTCCGATTTCATTCCAGACCACCAGAAGTACCTCTTCATGTCTTTGTACATCTTGGAGGCTCCTGGATGGACTGATAATGTGGAACTGTGTGACTCTCGTAGGATGCGATCCCTTAGCTCAGCATTGCTTCGGGGGACGCATAGCCTGCCATTCAACCGAATCAAACCATCTTCATGTAGCTTGAAGTCGTACTTCTTCTTCTCAAATGTACCATTCTCGATCTTTTGTCTGATTTCGGTTAGGTAAGGGTCGCTCAACTGAGCGTCTCGCACCTCGTCAACCAAGCTAGAAGAAGCGAGTAGCGAATGGAGCGAGTGTGCTCGACGGCTCAGGGCGTCGGCTACAACGTTTGCCTTCCCTTCCTTATACTGTAGGTCGATGTCGTAGTATGAGATAAACTCCATCCACCTTCTCTGTCTTAAGTTCAATTCTTTCTGTGTGAATGCATACTGTAAGCTCTTGTGGTCGGAGTAGATGGTGATGCTTACCCCATAGAGATAGTGTCGCCATATCTTCAAGGCGAAGACAATGGCTCCTAACTCTAAGTCATGTGTCAGGTAATTCTCCTCATGCTTTTTCAGCTGGCGGGAGGCATAAGCTACAACCTTGCCATGCTGCATGAGTACGCATCCCATTCCTTTGCCTGATGCGTCACAATATACCTCAAATCCCTCTGTGCCCTCTGGAAGAGTAAGGATGGGCGCTGAGGTCAATGAGTCTTTAAGGGTTTGAAATGATACTTCGCACTCGTCTGTCCATACAAACGGTGCATCTTTCTTCATCAGTGTAGTCATGGGCTTAGCGACTTTTGAGAAGTCCTTTACAAATCTCCGGTAGTAACCGGCTAGACCAAGAAAGCTCCGAATGTCGGTAACAGTCTTAGGTCTAGGCCATGATCGTACAGCTTCTATCTTTGAAGGGTCAACCGAGATACCTGCGCTCGAGATGACATGACCGAGGAATGATACCGGATCTAGCCAGAACTCGCATTTGGAGAACTTCGCATACAGCTGGTTCTCGCGCAGTGTCTTTAGCACTTTCCTCAAGTGAGTTTCATGTTCCTCTGCTGATTTGGAGTATACAAGTATGTCGTCGATGAAGACAACCACTGAAGTGTCCAACTGCTCACTGAATAGACGATTCATGAGGTCCATGAATTTAGCTGGTGCGTTTGACAAACCGAATGGCATCACCATGAATTCGTAGTGGCCATATCTGGTACGGAATGCCGTTTTCTCGATGTCTTGCTCTTTAATAGCAATTTGATGATACCCAGAACGGAGGTCAATCTTGGAGAAGACCGATGCTCCTTTCAGCTGATCAAATAGGTCATCGATGCGTGGCAATGGGTATTTATTTTTGACTGTGACCGCATTCAGCTCGCGGTAGTCATTGCAAAGTCAGAGGCTACCGTCCTTCTTCTTCACAAAGAGGACCGGTGCTCCCCAGGGTGATACACTCGGGCGTATAAACCCTTTGTCGAGAAGGTCTAGTAATTGCTCTTTCAGTTCAGTCATTTCAGCAGGTGCCATGCGGTACTGAAATACCCCAAACTTAGATATGGTGTTTAAATGATAAAATAAGATATAAGGAGGCTAAATAATGCCTTAGAAACATTAAGAAACATTTCTAATCAAAGAAAATATAAGGAAACACCAAAAGAACAGTTTAAGCAAAAACGTGCTCTAAGCTTGGAGAGACTTGGGAGAGTACCCAAATATTGTTCTAAGACCTTAGTAATATCCTAATGGTCATTTTAAATCAATTACCAAAGAAAAACAAGCTTGAAAACAAGTTAAAACACAAAATGTGCTTTAAGGAGTCTTAAAGCACATTTTTGAAAAATTGTCTTGTAAATGAGTTTTGAATGGCTAAATGTCCATCATTACTCTTTAATTAACATGTGTACTATATAGTATCACATTTGGAAGTCTACATCAACGGGAAATAAAAAATTTCACAACAATGTGCCTTGTTTTGTGAATAGTAACTTAATTAAGCTAGTTTATAACATAAGTCAATATAAGTGAGATATTTGGTCAACAAAGACTTAAGTACCCTTATTATTAAATGGGGGCAGGTTTCTTATAAGGTGAGTCACCACCTTTTTGAGTCATTAAGCAAATAAGAAAGCAAATAAAGAGTTATAAAGCAAAAGTACTATTCACCTTTTAACATAAATATCTCATTTACTCACCTCTCTCCTCACATCTTCATTCTCTCTTGTTTCCCACGATTTTCTCAAGCTCTCTCCCTTCTCCATTAACGTGAAGAGCAACTCCATGCTAGCTCCATCTAGCTTTGCACACATCTTGCTCATTTTAGCTCCAAAACCAAAACAAATCACATATTCTCCTTAGTTAGCTCAAGCTCTTCCTTTCTATCTTTTCAAAACTTCAATAGCTTCATTTTGGTGCCAAGTCAAACCACCATTAGAGGAGGAAATTCAAGTTTGGAGACTCCATTGGCTTCTCCATTCTCTTAAGGTAAAGAAAGTGTAAGAAAATCTAGGTTTCCATCATTTCTTTCCTTGTCCGAAAATTTACACTCATGGGACTCCATGTTTATGCCTTGTTCTAGCTTGTTTTCTACTCTTCAAAGGATTGAGGAGGTCCTTCTTGCTTCATATCCAAGCTTGTCTTGAGAAACCAAGGTAAAACAATCACCTTAATACCTTAAAGCACATTTTTAACCTAGGGTTTGTTCCTTAGGGTTGATGTATTATCTAGTACTCATTGGATATTGGTTAGAACATTGGCAAGGAGATATATATTGGTGACCGAGATTGAGCAAGGAAAAATCTAAGGAGAAAAGCTTGTGAAGCTAGTGAGAGAACAAGGTAAATTACTTACCTTAAGGTGTTTTATTGTTTAAGGGAATGAGATTAAGATATGTGATGAGTTTAGTAGAGGGTTTACATTAGAAAAGGGTTATATATAACCTAGGAGAAACAATGACTATACTTGTGAACTTGTGACTAAGGAGCAAATGAGAAAAGGAGATAGTTTAAGAACATCAAGGTGAATTACAAGAAGCATTTTATTTCAATGGGAGCCATGTTGTGTGTATTCGCAGGTTGAAGGCAAATATATGAGGAAATTCAGTGGTTAAGATTATTGTCATTTAAGGGCCTAGGTGCCAAGCATTTAAGTTTATGCACCATAAGATGATGTGGTGTAGTTTTGGTGTAAATTGTGTGTTAAGGTGTTGTGATGAGAATTTGAGTGATGTTGGTTGTTTGATGGAGAAACACCAAGTGTTAGGATGTATTATATACTAGAGAAACCATGGCAAAATTTGAAGGAGAACTTAAGTGTTTGAGATGTTCTAAGTGAATTTAATGACTAAGGAAGCACTAGGAAGTTTAGAGGTTGTCTTGATGAAAAAGGGGTGAGATAAGGTGTTTTAATGACTTATAATGACTTAGGTATCACCATGAAGGATTTAGGAATCAAAAGTATGTACTTGGGTATTTAGGACTTAGGTAAATGTTGATAAAGGAAGCTAGGAAACTTTAGTAAGTTTGAAGTAAAAGAGCATAAAACTTTTAGGTGGTTTAGGTAGGAACTAGAGCTTAGAATTTAAGGAAAATCTTGGGAAGTGCAAGAAGAGATGCCTTGGAGATGATGTTGTAGTAGTGAGGGAACATTATTGGCATAGTGGTTATCATAGGTATGAAACACCACTTAGAAAACCAAGGAGAAAATATTATAAGTGTAGGAATTTTGGTATGAAGTGAGTAAGAGTTTAAGGAGATAGAAAATGAGTTTTGTGGATGTTGTATGAGGGTGTAAGTGTACCAAATGATGTTAGAAGACATTATGAGGGTTTAGGAGAAGTTTGGTGAAAATTGGTTAAGTGTTTAAAGGCTTAGAAAATGAGTGTTTTGCCTTGTCCGAACATCCGTCCGGACATGGACGTTCGGACAGGCCCTGTTGCGTAAAGGTTTTCAGAGTCTCGACCTGTGTCCAACCTTGGAAAGTCCGGACACAAGTTCGGACGTTCCTGTTTCTACTTTGAGATTTTCTCGACCCATGTCTGAACTTCCGAAGTCCGGACACAAGTTCGGACATGCGTCTGTTTTCAGTTTTGAGTCTCGACTTGTGTCCGAACTTGGGAAGTCCGGATACAAGTTCGGACATGCCACTGTATGGACCAAAAACCTTGTTTAAGGTTAGGAAATGATGAGGATAATTAGGTATTGATGTTATAAGGTTATTAAGGGCATGTTTGGTGGGTGTAATGGTCATTAAGTGGGAGAGTAAGTGTAATAAATAATGAGGAAATGATGCACTTAGGAGTTAAGTTAAAAACCATAAGGCTTAGTGAAAAACAATGGGTAAAGGTTGATGTCTAGGAAGGTTAAGTAATTCTATTGAGTTGGATTGAATAATAACCTAAAACTGAATGAATGTTTTAGGCTTTGTGAATTGGGACTTGGAAGGAGATAAACCAAACGATCGTCGATGGTGAACGGTACAATCCTTCTTGTGACCTACTTGCTAACGAGGTGTCCCTCGGCTTGTGTACTATCTGTTTAATTGCTATGACTAAAACAAGATAAAGCATGCAACCGGTTATATTTGTTCTCGTTGTGTTTGTGTTATCTTTACACTAACCCGCGAGACTTGAGATTGTTACTAACCAAGTTTAGTACTTACTGAGTTAAGAATAAGAGTTAAGTTTGGTGGTTGGTGGTTAATGCCCGTTAAGGCTTAGCTAGCACATGGTGATTAAGATTTCTACTAACTGGAACTTGAGTGAGGAAACCCGGGACCGATCTCCGGTCATGCATGCTAAGGAAAAAGGGGGACGGTATCTGAATCAGATCCGCCCTCCGCTTAAGGACTTGTCTTCGGACTTGTAGCCTAGGGCCGGTTGCCGGCTCAGCTACGCTGGACTCCCGTCCAGAGTAGGTGGCATTAAGATGGTGCGGTGGGATCACCTAAATCCCAGGTTCGAATTAAGCTACAACCAATCCCTTCCAGGAACGGTTTGTAAACTGAGAATAAGTTGAGATTAAGATTGAGATAAGGTAAGGAACTAAGTTTAAGGAAATGAGGACTAAGGAGGGGGTTACTAACCCACTTGATAAGGGAACGCTTGAGTCGTTCATTGTTTGTGAACTATACATGTTCATCTGTGGTTATTGTTATTGCACTTCATATTATGCTTGTGTATGTAATCAATTTCCATGCTATCGACAATTAGTCGTCGTAGCCCCATTAGCTTGGGGGCCATGAGAGGGTGTACCAGCATTCGTGCTGACCCCCTTTGGGGGCTGTTTTTACACTTGCAGGTAAGAGACCCATGAGGACGCACTACGAGAGTAGGAGCGGTTAGACTTAGGATGGGATATTTATTTTGAGTTCGGGTTGCGCCTGTGCACCTGTCTGTTTATATTTAAACTGATGTAAGGTTGTGATTATATCTTAGCTATTTGTACTCGGTTGGTTGTGGTATTGTGGATGGTGATGTTTTGGGTTGGTTAAGTATTTTGGATAAGTGTTGTAAACGTTAAGGCCGGTATATTCTAACGAACAGACCGTGGCAAGGTCCAGGTGTTTATTATTTCCGCTGTGACGTATTCGATTAAGGGTTCAGTTTGGCGATAACCACGATTGGCTTTGGATGGGGTGTTACAAAAAGTGGTATCAGAGCGTAGTTACGCTCTGATCAAGAAATACCGGACATGAGTAACCACCGAGTTAGGATATAAGTTAAGGAATAAGTGATGGGTTAAGGGTGTGAGAAGTTAGAGTGAGTAGAGTCAGATGACCACTAATAAGTGTGGATCGCCTTTACCGTCTACGGACGTTATAAATTCGTTAACCGGAACCGTGGTGAATACGAATCTAATGTAAGTTATGCTTGTTCAGATGGCAGGACGTCCTAGGGGAAGCCGAGGTCGCGGCCAGGGTGATGATGCTTAAGGAATACCTGGAGGGCAGACGATCGCAGAGATCGTAGCTGCCGCATTAGGGCATATGGGCTATCAGCCTGGTGTGGGTGCACCACCTCCACTACCACAACCCAGGGAACCAAATTGGGTGAAGAGTCTTGCAGACCTTCGACCCGCACACTTTAAGGGGGAGACCGATCCCGCCAAGCTTGAGGCGTACATCTCCGAGCTGGAGACCGCCTTCGAGACCCTTGATGTCCCTGCTGGGATCAAGGTGCGTCCAGCTGCTTTCTATCTGAAGGGGGCGGCAGGCGATTGGTGGAAGCTGGTGAGGGCCGAGCATGTGGCCAATCCAGAGTTCGGCTGGAAGCAGTACACCGCCTTGCTACGAGCAAAGTACTACCCCGCCCATGTTCAGACGAAGAAGCGCTTACAGTTGGATGCGCTTAAGCAGACAGACAAGATGACGGTGGACGAGTATTACTCAGAGTTCACCGCCTTGCTCCGTCTTCTGCCAGGTCTTGGATATTCTGACCAGATCCTGGTGGACCGCTTCTATGGCGGGCTTAGCCATCGACTCCGCTACGGCATGGGGCTGACGAGTTACACTACCTTGCAGGTAATAAGAATGATTGAGATTTGAGTAAGTAATGAGTAAGATTTAGATTATGAGAAATAAGAGTGACTAATACTATGGAAAAGCAGGAGTGCTATCACGCCGCTGCTAAGGTTGAGATAACCGTCCAGCTGAGGGACGAGGAGAATGCTAAGAGGAAGAGTGCTGGTAAGAGCTCGGAGAGTCAAGGGCAAGGAGGGTACAAGAAACAAAAGTACCAGCCTCAGGCCCAGAAAAATCAAAACCCAAAAGGGAAGGAGGAAAAGGAGAAGGCTCCGGAAGAGCCATTGAAGTTGACGTATGCTTATGCAGCTACACCCCTGCGCTCTAGGGCGCCAAAGGGTAAGGAATTGATATTGAATGAGTTAAGAAACAAATTAGTAACCGTTTGAGATATGAGAATTGACATTAGGAATCATCAGGATCTGAGACTGAGAAGGGAGCCGGTGGTGGCTACCAGCGACGCTTCATCTGTAGGTGGTGTCACAAGGACCACCCCGGGCTCGATTGTAAAGGGAATAAGGTGGAGTGCAACTTTTGTGGAGTGTATGGACACCGGGCATATGAGTGTTACTGGAACCCTGCTAGCAGAGCCTATAGGCCCGACACCAGGGGCAAGGGCAAGACCGATCAGGGAGCTGGATCTGACGGTCAGAAGAAGGTGCAGCAGGCGGCAGACAAGAACCCAAGGGTGACCCAGAAGTCGGGACCCACATTACACATGGTGGACCGGGACGATGAGCCTGAACCCTCATCGAGGCCAGGTACCACTGTAACCATTTAGTAATAAAAATTACCTGCTTACCGCATTATCATGCATGTTTGGTGAATAAATGAGTTAAGTAAGAATGAGGTGAGATTAGAACTTAAGTAAGATATAACCTACTACCACTTTAGGAAGATTCAACATCTCCTACCCAATACCATCTACACCTAACCCGGAGCACACCGACATCGAAACCATAGACTTTCCAACCGAACAATGTTAGGTTATCCGCCCAGGTATGATCTTATTAAGGGGATACCTGACACCCGAAGCACAAATAGCCATCATCAGAAGATGAAATCAACTAGGAGTGGGACCGGGAGGTTTTTACACACCGGAGCACCCAGGGGGAGCAAGGATGAGATTAAAAATGATGAGCTTGGGCAAGGATTGGAATCCGTATGCCAAGAATTACCAAACCACGAGGATGCAAGATGGAGTCTCACCACCGGAAATACCCAAAGAGTTCCATCCAGTTATTACACAAGTCGTGGAAATCGCTCAGCAGTTGGAAGCTGAACCGATTCCAGACATTCAAGCAGACATTTTCATTGTGAACTTCTACGAGAAGGACGGGCGACTTGGACTACACCAGGATAAGGACGAGACAACGGAGTCTCTCGAAAGAGGGATACCCGTAGTGTCTTGGTCCATTGGGGATGATGCAGAGTTTTTATACGGCGAGCAGAAGCGTGCGGACCGTGCAAATAAGTTGGTACTTAAGTCAGGTGATGTGTTAATTATGGGAGGAGAATCAAGGATGTTATACCATGGGATTAAGAGAATCAAGCTGAATACAGCACCGTCAGCAGTAATCAATGCGACGCATATGAGACCAGGAAGATTAAACCTAACCTTTAGACAATATTAGCCGTGTAATGTTAGAATGAGATGAGGAATGAGATGTAAGACTAAAGCACATGTTGTAAACAAGATGGTTATGAATAAAATAACAGTGTTGTTCATATAAATTGTTTCGACTCTTGTTATACCATCAATACTCATGAAGCTTATGAATACAATTAGGTTATGGACTCGGTATGGAAGGTGCATTAAGCATACTTACAAAGGCACAGGCCGACGCTAGCGGTACTATCCTCACCGGCACCTTTCCGATTAATGGGATTGAGGCATCAGTTCTCTTCGACTCAGGGGCCTCGCATACCTTTGTCTCAGCATCATTCGCGAGCAGGTTGGGGCTAGACGCTGATGAGCTACCCGACTTCACGGTTACGCTCCCGTCTAAGGAGAAGGTTCGTTGCACTCGTTACTACCGAGGAGCCACTGTTAGAATTAAGGGAGAAGACTTTCCAGTCAGTTTCATTGAGTTCAGTAAGCTAGGATTTGATGTTATCTTCGGGATGAACTGGTTGGAGCGGCACAAGGGACGTATCCTCTGCGCCGAGCATAGATTGCTGCTCAGGAGTCCGTCTGGGGTAACAATATCATACCGCCAGAGGCCCAGAGAGCCTTCGACTAAGATCATCACCGCCATGGCAATGTATAAGGAATTAAGGAGAAAGGAAGAAGTGTACCTCTGCTATGTACAGGACATAGAGAGAGACCCTGAGTTCGACCCCGACTCACCGGTAGTGTCGGAGTTCCCCGACTTATTTCCACGGGAACTGTCCGGCATGCCACCCACTCGGGAGGTAGAGTTCACCATCGAGCTGCTACCTGGTACCGGACCGATAGCCAAGGCACCATACCGTATGGCTCCGGCAGAAATTACTGAATTAAAAGAACAATTGAAAGATTTGTTGGATAAGGGATTCATTAGACCAAGTGTGTCACCATGGGGAGCGCCAGTCCTCTTCGTGAAGAAGAAGGATGGTAGTCTCCGCCTCTGCATCGACTACAGAGAGCTGAATGCAGTTACAGTGAAGAATAAGTATCCACTACCCCGCATTGACGATCTGTTCGATCAGTTGAAGGGAGCATCTGTGTTTTCCAAGATTGATCTCAGATCGGGGTATCATCAGATAGCCATTAAGGAGGGAGACATTGAGAAGACGGCATTCCGGACACGATACGGCCACTATGAGTTCACAGTGATGCCGTTCGGATTGTCGAACGCACCGGCGAAGTTTATGGATCTGATGAACCGCTTGTTCTGGGAGCAGCTGGACAAGTCGGTTGTGGTGTTTTATTGATGACATTTTGATATACTCGAAGTCTAAGGTTGAACATGAGGAACATCTGAGGAGAGTATTGGAAATATTGAGGGAGAACCAGCTATATGCTAAGTTCTCCAAATGTGAGTTTTGGCTTGACCAGGTCTCTTCCTGGGTCATGTCATCTCAGATGCTGGGATCTCAGTGGATCCAGCGAAGATTGATGCCGTACGTACTTGGCCAAGGCCGAAGACTGTTACCGACCATCCGAGCTTTCTCGGTCTGGCAGGTTACTACAGGAGGTTTGTCAGGGATTTCAGCAAGGTCGCGAAACCGATGACAGTCTGATGAAGAAGGATGCACCGTTCTTGTGGACGACTGACTATGAGAAATCATTTCAGAGCTTGAAGGACTCACTGACCACTGCACCGGTTCTGACCATTCCAGACGGTACAGAGGTCTTTAAGGTTTATTGTGATGCATCCGACAGAGGGCTCGGTTGCGTGCTCATGCAACATGGCAAGGTGGTGGCATATGCCTCACGCCAGTTGAAGAAACATGAGGAGAACTACCCCACACATGATTTGGAGCTGGGAGCTATAGTCTTCGCTTTGAAGATATGGCGCCACTACTTATACGGGGTTAGTGTGACGATCTACACCGATCACAAGAGTTTGAGATACATATTCACTCAGAAGGAGTTGAATCTTCGACAGAGGAGGTGGTTAGAGTTTCTGAAAGACTATGACATTGACCTCCAATACAAAGAGGGGAAGGCCAATGTTGTAGCAGACTCCCTGAGCCGTCGAGCACACTCACTCCATTCGCTAGTTTCTTTCTCCAGCTTGGTTGATGAGGTGCGAGAGGCTCAGAGGACAGATGAGTATATGAGAGAGGTCAGACAGAAGCTGACAGATGGTACCTTGAGAGTCAGAAATATGACTTCAGACTTCATGATGATGATCTGATCAGACTTAAGGGCCGGTTATGCTACCACGGGGCAACACGGATCTGAAAGACCGTATACTTAGAGAATCACACTGTTCTTCAGTTTCCATCCATCCGGGAGCCTCTAAAATGTATAAAGACATGAAGAGATACTTCTGGTGGTCGGGGATGAAGACAGATGTTACGAGTTCGTCTTGAGGTGTCTCACATGCCAGAAGAAGGATGAAATTGAGCACCGACAACCGGGCGGGATGGTACAGTCGATGCCAGTTCCGGAGTGGAAGTTCCATGATATCTCATGGATCTCGTAGTTGGGCTTCCACCGCTAGGGGATGGTCTCAACATGATGGGTGGTGGTGGATCGCCTTACCAAAGTAGCCCGATAATCATACCTGAAGGATACTTGGAAGGTGACCAAATTAGCTGAGTTATTCGAGAAAGAAAATTATAAGACAATACGGGATACCGAAAGACCATAGTGTCAGATAGAGATACCAGATTCCTTTAAGGTACTGGAGAGCTACCAGAGAAGGTTGGGTACAGAAACTCAAGCTGAGTACCACGCCGTTCCATCCTCAGACAGATGGTCAGACTGAGTGTACTATTCAGGACACTCGAGGACAGCTGAGAGCATGTGCCTAGACTTCCAGGGCGATTGGATGACAGACTACTTCTGGTCGAGTTTTCATACAACAACAGCTATCACGCTTCGATCAAATGGCACCTTTTCAAGCGTGTACGGTATACATGTCGTACACCGCTCTGCTGGGATGAGTCAAGTGAGACTCATTATAGGACCAGAGTTACTTAGAGCAAGTTAAGGCTGAAGTTCAGCAAATCAGGGAGAACATGAAAGCTGCTCAAGATAGGCAGAAGTCGTATGCTGATGTTCGACGACGGGACCTGGAGTCGCAGTGGGCGACCAGGTATTTCTGCGAGTTTCACCGATGAAGGGTTGTATTCAGGTTTGGGCAGCAAAGGGGCAAGTTAAGCCCGAAATTCGTTGGTCCTTATGAGATTACGGAGCGGGTGGGGCCCGGTTGCTTACAGGTTGAATTTACCTGCTGAACTGGGTAAAGTGCATGATGTTTTTCATGTTCACAGCTAAAAAAAATACCTGCACCACCCTCCCATGTGTTAGAACCTGAGAGGTTGACATTAGAACCGAATATGAGATCCGTGGAGACTCCTCAGAGAATCTTGGACAGTAAGACTAGGGACACTCGCCACAAGTCAGTGCGACTGGTGAAGGTTCTCTGGTCTAACCAGGATTCGAAGAGGCCACGTGGGAATTAGAGGATAAGATAAGAGCGAAGTACCCTTCTTTGTTTACTGACTAGATCGTCTGTATAGGGTACAGGGCGTACCCCTTTCTAAGGGGGGTAGAGCTTCCTCGCTTTTGAGTTAGGAAACGATCATGTTTGTCGTTTGTTTGTTGTTTAAGATGTGAATTTGTGTAAGTTGCCTACACTTTGGTGTTAAGTTTGAGTTATGTATAATACTATGTATTGTATTTGAGATTGACCTTTGAGTCTTAAGATGTGTGAATGTGAGTTAAGATGTGGTGTTAAGATTAAGGAAATTGAGTACCGTGAATGATTAAGCACATATGTGAACTTTGAGGACAAAGTTCTTTTAAGGGGGGTAGATTGAAATACCCCAAACTTAGATATGGTGTTTAAATGATAAACTAAGATATAAGGAGGCTAAATAATGCTTAGAAACATTAAGAACACATTTCTAATCAAAGAAAATATAAGGAAGAAACCACAAAGAACAGTTTAAGCAAAAACGTGCTCTAAGCTTGGAGAGACTTGGGAGAGTACCCAAATATTGTTCTAAGACCTTAGTAATATCCTAATGGTCATTTTAAATCAATTACAAAAGAAAAACCAAGCTTGAAACAAGTTAAAAACATAAATGTGCTTAAGGAGTCTTAAAGCACATTTTTGAAAAATTGTCTTGTAAATGAGTTTTGAATGGATAAATGTCCATCATTACTCTTTAATTAACATGTGTACTATATATACACATTTGGAAGTCTACATCAATGGGAAATCAAAAATTTCACAACAATGTGCCTTGTTTTGTGAATAGTAACTTAATTAAGCTAGTTTATAACATAAGTCAATATAAGTGAGATATTTGGTCATCAAAGACTTAAGTACCCTTATTATTAAATGGGCCCGGTTTCTTATAAGGTGAGTCACCACCTTTATGAGTCATTAAGCAAATAAGAAAGCAAATAAAAGAGTTATAAAGCAAAAGTACTATTCACCTGTAACATAAATATCTCATTTACTCACCTCTCTCCTCACCTCTTCATTCTCCCTTGTTCCCACGATTTTCTCAAGCTCTCTCCCTTCTCCATTAACGTGAAGAGCAACTCCATGCTAGCTCCATCTAGCTTTGCACACATCTTGCTCATTTTAGCTCCAAAACCAAAACAAACACATATTCTCCTTAGTTAGCTCAAGCTCTTCCTTTCTATCTTTTCAAAACTTCAAGAGCTTCATTTTGGTGCCAAGTCAAACCACCATTAGAGGAGGAATTTCAAGTTGGAGACTCATTGGCTTCTCCATTCTCTTAAGGTAAAGAAAGTGTAAGAAAATCTAGGTTTCGCATCATTTCTTTCCTTGTCTGAAAATTTACACTCTGGGACTCCATGTTTATGCTGTTTTCTAGCTTGTTTTCTACTCTTCAAAAGGATTGAGGAGGCCTCTTGCTTCATATCCAAGCTTGTCTTGAGAAACCAGGTAAAACAATCACCTTAATACCTTAAAGCACATTTTTAAAACCTAGGGTTGTTCCTTAGGGTTGATGAATTATTAGACTCATTGGATTTGGTTAGAACATGGCAAGGAGATATATATTGGTGACCGAGATTGAGCAAGGAAAAATCTAAGGAGAAAGCTTGTGAAGCTAGTGAGAGAACAAGGTAAAATTACTTACCTTAAGGTGTTTTATTGTTTAAGGGAATGAGATTAAGATATGTGATGATTAGTAGAGGGTTTACATTAGAAAAGGGTTATATATAACCTAGGAGAAACAATGACTATACTTGTGAACTTGTGACTAAGGAGCAAATGATAAAAGGAGATAGTTTAAGAACATCAAGGTAATTACAAAAGCATTTTATTTCAATGGGAGCCTTGTTGTGTGATTCGCAGTTGAAGGCAAATAATGAGGAAATTCAGTGGTTAAGATTATTGTCATTTAAGGGCCTAGGTGCCAAGCATTTAAGTTTATGCACCATAAGATGATGTGGTGTAGTTTTGGTGTAAATTGTGTGTTAAGGTGTTGTGATGAGAATTTGAGTGATGTTGGTTGTTTGATGAGAAAACCAAGTGTTAGGGATGTATTATATACTAGAGAAACCATGGCAAAATTTGAAGGAGAACTTAAGTGTTGAGATGTTCTAAGGGAATTTAATGACTAAGGAAGCACTAGGAATTTAGAGGTTGTCTTGATGAAAAAGGGGTGAGATAAGGTGTTTTAATGACTTATAAGACTTAGGTATCACCATGAAGGATTTAGGAATCAAAAGTATGTACTTGGGTATTTAGGACTTAGGTAAATGTTGATAAAGGAAGCTAGGAAACTTTAGTAAGTTTGAAGTAAAAGAGCATAAAACTTTTAGGTGGTTTAGGTAGAACTAAGCTTAGAATTTAAGGAAAATCTTGGGAAGTGCAAGAAGAAGAGATGCTTGGAGATGATGTGTAGTAGTGAGTGAGGGAACATTATTGGCATAGTGGTTATCATAGGTATGAAACACCACTTAGAAAACCTAGGAGAAAATATTATAAGTGTAGGAATTTGGTATTAAAGTGAGTAAGAGTTTAAGGAGATAGAAAATGAGTTTTGGATGTTGTATGAGGGTTTAAGTGTACCAAATGATGTTAGAAGACATTATGAGGGTTTAGGAGAAGTTGGTGAAAATTGGTTAAGTGTTTAAAGGCTTAGAAAATGAGTGTTTTGCCTTGTCCGAACATCCGTCCGGACATGGACGTTAGGACAGGCCCTGTGCGTAAAGGTTTTCAGAGTCTCGACATGTGTCCAACCTTGGAAAGTCCGACGTTCGGACGTTCCTGTTTCTACTTTGAGATTTTCTCGACCCATGTCTGAACTTCCGAAGTCCGGACACAAGTTCGGACATGCGTACTGTTTTCAGTTTTGAGTCTCGACTTGTGTCCGAACTTGGGAAGTTCCGGATACAAGTTCGGACATGCCACTGTATGGACCAAAAACCTTGTTTAAGGTTAGGAAATGATGAGGATAATTAGGTATTGATGTTATAAGGTTATTAAGGGCATGTTTGGTGGGTGTAATGGTCATTAAGTGGGAGAGTAAGTGTAATAAATAATGAGGAAATGATGCACTTAGGAGTTAAGTTAAAAACCATAAAGGCTTAGTGAAAAACAATGGGTAAAGGTTGATGTTAGGAAGGTTATAATTCTATTGAGTTGGATTGAATAATAACCTAAAATGAATGAATGTTTTAGGCTTTGTGAATTGGGACTTGGAAGGAGATAAACCAAACGATCGTCGATGTGAACGGTAGACAATCCTATCTTGCTTGTGACGATGCTTGCTAACGAGGTGCCCCTCGGCTTGTGTGCTATCTGTTAATTGCTATGACTAAAACAAGATAAAGCATGCAACCGGTTATTTGTTCTCGTTGTGTTTGTTATCTTTACACTAACCGCGAGACTTGAGATTGTTACTAATCCAAGTTTAGTACTTACTGAGTTAAGGAATAAGAGTTAAGTTTGGGGTTGGTGGTTTAATGCCCGTAAGGCTTAGCTAGCACATGGTGATTTAGATTTCAACTAACTGGAACTTGAGGGAGGAAAAAACCTGGGACCGATCTCCGTCATGCATGCTAAGGAAAAAGAGGGGACGGTATGAATCAGATCCACCCTCGCGCTTAAGGACTTGTCTTCGGACTTGTAGCTAGGGCGCGGTTTGCGGGCTCAGCTACGTCTGGACTCACGTCCAGAGTAGGTGGCATTAAGATGGTGCGGTGGGATCACTAAATCCCAGGTTCGAATTAAGCTACAACCAATCCCTTCTGTGAACGGTTTGTAAACTGAGAATAAGTTGAGATTAAGATTAAGATAAGGTAAGGAACTAAGTTTAAGGAAATGAGGACTAAGGAGGGGGTTACTAACCCACTTGATAAGGGAACGCTTGAGTCGTTCATTGTTTGTGAACTATACATGTTCATCTGTGGTTATTGTTATTGCACTTCATATTATGCTTGTGTATGTAATCAATTTCCATGCTATCGACAATTAGTCGTCGTAGCCCCGTTAGCTTGGGGGCCATGAGAGGGTGTACCAGCATTCGTGCTGACCCCCTTTGGGGGCTGTTTTACACTTGCAGGTAAGAGACCCATGAGGACGCACTACGAGAGTAGGAGCGGTTAGACTTAGGATGGGATATTTATTTTGAGTTCGGGATGCGCTGTGCACCCGTCTGTTTATATTTAAACTGTTGTAAGGTTGTGATTATGTCTTAGCTATTTGTACTCGGTTGGTTGTGGTATTGTGGATGGTGATGTTTTGGGTTGGTTAAGTATTTTGGATAAGTGTTGTAAACGTTAAGGCCGGTATATTCTAACGATCAGACCGTGGCAAGGTCCAGGTGTTTATTATTTCCGCTGCGACGTATTCGATTAAGGGTTCAGTTTGGCGATAACCACGATTGGCTTTGGATGGGGTGTTACAGGTACGGTGCCCTAGCAATGGGACCGGTACCTGGCAAAAGATCAATTTCAAATTCCACTGCTCTCGGTGGTGGCATGCCGGGTAGCTCCTTAGGGAATACGTCGGGAAATTCGGATACAATCGGTACATCTTCACTGAACTCTGGATCTCTCTCCAGGTCTTGTACATAACACAGATACACTTCATGGCCCTTTCTGAGCTCCCGGTACGTAGCCATAGCAGATATAAGTGTGGTCGAAGGCTCTCTCGGTCTCTGGCGGTAAGATACAGTAACCCCAGAAGGACTCTTGAGCAGCAATCGATGCTCGGCGCTGATAATTCTACCTTTGTGCCGCTCCAACCAATTCATTCCAATGATTAAGTCGAATCCCAATCCATTGAATTCGATGAAGGAGATGGGAAACACTTCGTTTTTGATTTCTATGGTGGCTTATTGATAATATTTGGTGCACTTTACTCACTCCTTCGATGGGAGAGTAACCACAAAATCTGGTAGCTCATCCGCATCTAGCTTCAACCTCTTCACGAAAGATGGTGATACGAAAGTGTGAGAGGCGCCGGAGTCGAATAACACATTGGCTTCAATGCCGTTCACCGGGAAGGTTCCCGTTAAGATGGTGCCGCTTCTGCCGGCTTGTGCTTCGGTGAGGATACTCAGGTTACCTTCGGTACCGAGTCCACAACCTATTGAAGTCACAATTGGATAAGTATTGATGGTGGACACAAGTGGAATTTAAATCAACACTGCTGTTTATTGATAAACCAACCATCATACAAACCGTGTCTCTAATACACGTTACTAATAGATTACATGATACTATGAATTTAATACTTCCTAAAGGTAAGGTTCAGGCGTCCTGGTTTCATATGTGTGGCATTGATTATTGCCGGTGGTTCCGTATTTAACTTGATCTTATTGATCCCGTGATACATCATCCTAGAGTTTCCACCCATGATTAGGACATCTTCTGATCTCAGTACCAATTTCTGTGCGAGGTCCACACGCTTCTGCTCGCTATACATAAATACGGCGTCATCACCAATGGACCAAGACACTACGGGCACTCCTTGTTCAAGAGATTCCGTTGTCTCGTCCTTGTCTTGGTGTAACCCAAGTCGTCCTTCTTTCCCATAGAAGTTGACGATACAGAGATCCGCTTCAAGTGCGGGGATCGGTCCATGTTCGCATTGTTGTGCAAGTTCTACTGCTTGTGTGATGAGTGTCTGAAACTCTGGAGGTATTGTCGGTGGCGTTGCTCCATCTTGTGTTCGTGTCTCTTGGTATGTCTTGGTATAAGGATTCCAGTCCTTTCCCAAGCACATCATTTTCAGCTTTATCTTCGCTCCACCGGGGAATTCGGGTGTATAAAATCCACCTTGACCCGCTCCTAGTTCGTTGCATCGTCGAATGATTGAGATTTGGGCTTCGGGTGTCAGGTATTCCTTTAGTAGAATCATACCTGGTCGGATGACCTGACACTGTTCGCTGGTGTAGTAGTGGTTGGTGGTGTCGATCTCTTTATGATTGAGGTTTACCGGTATCGGATAACAGATACTAAAGCTTCCTATGGTTATAAATTTCATCTACAGTGAGTACTAGTTTCGACTACATTTCATGCTCAATACACACTTCAATTCATTTACTCATGCATTCACTCATACGATTACTCTAATACTTAGACATGCTTCTCAAGGATTAAAGGTTCGGATAATTACCTGGGCCGGACTTAGAACCGGACCCATCACGGTCGATAACATGAAGAACAGGCTGCCTGGGGTGCGCCCCTCTGAGGACCCCGGGATCCCTGTCCCTGTGGTGCCTGCTGGGTCGGTGCATCGCCAGATGCAACCTCATTGCCTTCCCTCTGCTTGTAGCTTTGGTAGTTCCCCTTTTGCTTGGCATTCTCTGGGCATC
The DNA here is from genome assembly GCA_023374045.1 of Limonium bicolor. NCBI lineage: Eukaryota > Viridiplantae > Streptophyta > Magnoliopsida > Caryophyllales > Plumbaginaceae > Limonium > Limonium bicolor. The sequence continues at coordinate 489,750,815 of CM041776.1, forward strand.
TGTTGGCTGTATGTCCCAGTTTCTGGCAATTGTAGCACTTGATTTCTCTCCCATAGCAGTCCTTGCCGGGATGGTCTTGGTTGCACTTTCTGCACACATAGGTGCGGCCATCGGAGAAGGTTTTGGTGAAACCTGAGGCAGAACCTGAGGTTTAGAGGGTTAGCACATGTGTGCGTGGATATACTAGATATGATACTTTTACGAATACGATTTAGGAATAGAAGTTTATTCTTAGGTGGGTGTGATCTCAGTGGCTTTGCGGTCACCGGTGCAGAAGAACCTAATTGAAGCAGCTCAACTGGTTTGCCCTGCTCAGCATGGGCACTGCTCTCACTTGGGAATTTCTTTTGGGATTGCTGGAAGAAATTTCCCTTCTTCTTTTTCCAGCTTTTACCCTGGTTCTGCTCCTCGCCATTGGTGTTCTTGTTGTTGGCTTTGCGCTTCAGCGCGGTTTCTTCATCCCGTAATTGGCAAGTGATCTCAACGCGAGAAGCCGCGTGATAACACTCCTGAAGTTTCAGGTATTAGCCGGGATTCTTAATTAAGAAAGGATAAAGAAGAGATTCAAGGAATTCAAGGAAATTAAGGATTTGAAATGGTACTAAGGGTTAACCGATATTTACCCGAAGGGAGGTAAATCGAGTGTAGCTCATACCGTACCGAAGGCGATGGCTTAGACCGCCATAGAAGCGATCGACCAACACCTGGCCGGTGTATCCTAAGTCGGGTAGAAGACAGAGGATAGAGGTGAAGGTGCGGTAGTACTCGTCGACAGACATCTTCTCTGTCATCTTCAAGGCATCCAGTTCTAGCCTTTTCTTTGTTTTCACATGCTCCGGATAGTATTTTGATCGGAGGAGGGATGCAAAGGACTCCCAGTCGAAGGTGGGGTCGTTGACGTGCTCGTGCTTGACTAGCTTCCACCAATCCATGGCTGCATCTTTCAGATAGTAGGCAGCAACTCTAACTCAAACTCCAGCAGGAGCTTCGAGGGTTTCAAACGCCGTCTCCATCTCGGAGATGTAGGCTTCTAACTTAGCCGGATCACTCTCGCCCCTAAAGTAAGGAGGGCGGAGTTCCGCTACAGCTTTTACCCAGTTAGCTTCTCTGGGTGGAGGGGGAGGGATTGGTCCTGCTTGGTTCTGTTGGTTTTGTTGGTTTTGTTGCATCGCATTGATTACTTGGGGTAGCATCTGCGCTACCGTGGTGGCGACGATCTCTGCTATCGTCTGCGCGCCGGGTCCGTCAGATGTCTCTCCCCTAGGTCGGCCTCGACCTCGTCCTGACATCTGAACATTTAGCATTTACATTAGGCTTTGCAAGATATGACCTAAAGGTCTTGGAATTTAAACAAGGTATCGTTCCTAAGAACGTCAAGGGTATCCGTTATTAATAATGGTAGTTCCTAGTTAGGTTTCTAAGTATCCGTCTTAAGACGGTTGAAATCTTAACTCGGTAATCCCTATGCTCGGTAACTATGGACATCAGAGCGTTACTACGCTCTGATACCACTTTTTGTAAGACCCCTACCGTTAATCCTTTGCTTACCGTCTAATCGTCCTGTTAATCCTATCAGTTCGTAGCGGAAATACTACTACTTACTACGGCAGGTGATACAACGCCGCTAACCGCCCATACGACTAGCTAGGCTTACCCTACTTACAGTAACGGTCTGATGATCATAGTATACCGAGCTACTACAATTACTTACCGATTATAAAAGGTATCACACTTACATTCCTGGATCACCGAGTATTTAAAGTGTATTCTATTACAACTTTTCAAGTTTACCAAAAGAATGAGTTTCTACCGACTACTCATCTATACCCAACCTCCAATGCTATCACTGTCCAAAAAGGTGTACCCCATGGTACACCGGCTATCAAAAAGCTACAGCCGTGTACTACTCAGTACACCATTCATAATTCATTGTTTACAATCAAAAAGAAGACAAAAGAAACAAGCTACATCCTCTTCCTCATCTTCACCCTTCTCGAGTACCTGCGTGTAGTAAAAACATCGCCCCAAGGGGCTCAGCAAAAGCTGCGCATGAACTCCGCATATACCGCGTGCTAGCTAGGGCACGCCGACTATTTGACGTCCACTAAACATGCAATTCATTAATTTCATACATACATGCTTTGCATACAACATACATGCTTATACAATACATTATACAATTCAAGATAGCAATACAGTAGCACACACACTTAATTACCTTCACCGTGTTAGCCAAATTACGCATCCGAGTTAATCGGAATGCTTATTACTCTTTTACTCATTACATGTTACTTACTCTTACTTTACTTACTTACTACTACCTCCGTCCCGTCATAAGTGTCTCATTTGCTTTTTGGCACGCTTTTCCACTTCAATATTAAATATATAAGATAAAATAATTTTTAAAAAATAATTTTTACAATATATAGTTTTTCACATAAAGATTCTATTATAAAAAAAATTTATAAAAATATATTATCTTACATGTTAAATATTGAAGTCAAACGACAAGCTCAAATAGTAAAGGGGACAAAGTGAATGGGACGGAGGGAGTACCATTTACTTTACTTACTCATTCTTACTTACTTACTCATACTCAAGTTAAGTCGGTATGACCTCCGGCCCGGGGACTACACCGTCCCACCACCAGGATTTACTTGACTCACCAATCCGGGATGCTACCCACTTAAGGGATTTGGGCCGCGGACCAGTTTAAGAGTCAGGAATTGGAGCCAACCTCTCGTGACTCCGCATCCTCACGCGTGGCCGAAACTATATCGGACTTCTACTCATTCCAATATAATTCCAATTTAAGTTAGATTGGTTAGCTTGTTAGGAATAAGTTAGAAGTCCAAGCACATCACAATCGGTCACAGTACAATACAACATACATACACACATTCATATTCATCCATACATTCATGAATTATACAAACTAAGATTTAAGAAAAATATTTACAACATACAACACTACATGTTCACAAGTATGTATAGTAACTCCGATTCGTGCATTTATCTTATTTGGTGATCAATTAGCACAAACACACAAATCAGAGTAACCAAGATAGCATACGGGGCATGAGGAATTCGTACGTTCACCGTTGTACTTGTATCCCAACGTTCCTCCGGTGTTCACAAATCAAATCCTATTATTACATACAATTGAATGATTAATCTAACTATCATTAACTTAATTCAATTACTTATCGTTTCTTAAGTCTTATAAGACTCCACACTCTTATACTTACCCACTATTTATTTACTCTTCAGTACTTTAAGTTTCTTTCCTTACTTAACCTTGGTACATTGATATATGTACATTTACATATGTGGGTATACATACATATATATATGTTATTATTAAATAATTTTTTTTTGTATGATCGACCGACCTTCCCCAAGGTCGGTTCGGTCGAAGTCAGTAGGAAAATACGCTGGAGAATTTCAGGGCCGACCGACCTTGCAAGTCCGGTCCCAAGGTCGGTCCATTCTAGTGAGTTACCTGACAAAATTTTTGCCCAACCGACCTTGCAAGTCCGGTGTCGCAAGGTCGGTCCATTCTAGTAGTGAGAAGACGGAAAAAATTTGAGTCGACGACCTTGCAAGTCCGGTCGCAAGGTAGGTCCATTCCAGTAGGTTGCATTACGGGAAATTCTTCTGGCCGACCGACCTTGCATGTCCGGTCCCAAGGTCGGTCCATTCCAGAAGGTTTCCGTCCTTTGTAAATCTGGGCTCGACCGACCTTGCAAGTCCGGTCCCAAGGTCGGTCCGGCCCAGTATTTGCATTTTCATTTCTGTTTTCAGTTCTCTCTTTTACCCATTACTTCCCCATTTTTCCTACACTTATTCCCACATGTTTTAATACTAATTAAACCTCCTAATACACCCTAGTTCATCCTTTAATTCACCACTCATTCCTACACCAATTTACACACTTGTTTCTAAATTCATTTCGGCACTTACACTTGGTCCTTCCTAGTTGCATTTGCTACAGATTTAAACTCTAACTCTCTCCATCTATATCTCCCTCTTCTATTGTCATTTCTAGAGTTTCTAACACCTCACAATACATTAACTATCTCTCCCAACCTACCCACCAATTACCTCAATCAAAATCTGTTACAACATAAATTTTCCACCTAGTTTCTAGTTCACTAAGTGTTCTAATCCTATGTAAATTTTGCCATAGTCTCCCCTATATTTTTACACTCTCACCACATTGTTTCACACCCATTATCACATATTCCACCTGTTTATACACAACAATAATATACCAACTCTCATACACCAAAACCAAACACAAAACACTCTTAACAATTCCTGCACATTACATTCCAATCTCAACTAGGTTTCAACAAGCTTTTTCATGTCTTTTAAAGGTTTTAAGCATTTGAATTCTCTTACACATTACACTACTACCTAATGCCATTTTCATTACTCATTTCAAACTTCTAAAATCTGTTACATACACATATACATAAGGCTACGCAAAGGTGAGTATCATTACCTTGTTTCTCTTCTAGTTTTCTCTTTCTTCCTCTTGCTTCTTCCTCCTTCCTTCTCTCTCTCTTTCTCTCTACCGGTTATAGTACTTCAATAAATCTAACATAACAACCCAGTACAAACCATTTCAATGCTAAAAACTAACCCTAAACATTATTTGAGTTTTTAATGTAAGTTTTAGGGTTTAGAGATATTACCTTCCAAGGGTTTATGTAATGCTTGGAACAGCTCAAGAATAATCTTTCCACTCTTTCAAGAATGCCAAAATCGGCTGGGTACAAAAGGAGCAAGCAAGAGTTTTAGCTCAAATTTCATTTTGTCCTTAAGGCTAGAAAAACAATGGAGTTTCAAGAGATTTTTACCTCAAAAGAACAAGGAGAGGAGGGTGGTTCTAGTGGTGGTCTTGAAGCTCCAAATGCTCCATACCCATGGAGATGAAAGTTGTCCTTTTCGAATTTTGGAAAGATAGAAGTGTTCCCCTTGATGAGAGGATTACAGTGGTGTAATTTTTACAATTTTTGGAGAAGGTTTGATGGAGTAACAAGAGGAGAGAAGGTGGTATTTTTGTGGAGCTCTTCAATTCTCCATGGTTGCCGGTTGGAGAAGGAAAGAAATCAGAGAGGAGGGAGATGGGTGGTGTGTATACGTGAGAGAAGAGAATGGGTAGAGGAGAGAGAGTGTGAGGTAGAATAAAGTAGGTGAGTGTTTTACTTTATTATTTTTGTTGTTTTGTAAATGAGTAAGTGAGTGTGTGAGAGAGAGAGGAGAGGGATCGGCTGGCACCACACACACACACAAACTTTGCTTCTTATTTTAAAAGTGGACACATAAGTTTTGGTTATTTATGTTTCTACCCCGCAACTTCCCGTTTTTGACAGTTTTTACTGTTTTCTCGTTTTATTGGTTTTTATTGGTCCTAAAGCTTCACTAATATTTAATAATGATTATTTAGTTGACCAAAATTGTTACAAGTCTATTTGACCCGCTTAAAGACACGTTTTCCCGGTTATCTCGAAAAACGTGCTTTAAGGTTCGTTAGTGTTTTTAATCCGTTTCAAGGGTCCGTTTTCTTCGGGATTTGCTCCCTCATGATTATTTAGACTTAATTAAGCTTCTAAATTACTTATTAGCCTAATTAATCACTATTTTTAATTACGGGGTATTTCAACAATGGTCACAATAACAATACAATGAATCGGTTTCATGCTTAATCTTGTTTGGTCGTAACACAATAACTAATAGCACACAAACCGAGGTAGACCTCGTTAGCAAACAAGCTACAAGAATCCCATACCTTAGTCTATCGACGTTTGTCCACACCTGGATGATGTCTCGACTATTCCGGTCACCTACTCCGCTCCTATAGTTCATTAGGACGGCGTTGTTAAATAACTTAATTTTCATATTTTTACTATTCATTGTATTTTACTATTCACCATATTTTACTATTCACCGTATTTCACTATTAACCATATTTCACTATTCACGTATATGTATTTTACTATTCACATATACGTATTTACTATTCACGTATACGTATTTTAATATTCACGTATACGTCTCGTATTGGACTATTCATATATACGTAGTTACTATTCATGTATACGTATTTACTATTTATGTATACATATTTACTATTCATTTATATGTATACTATTCATGTATATGTATTTACTATTTATGTATACGTATTTACTATTCATTTATACGTATACTATTCACGTATACGAGTACTATTCATGTACACTAAAATTTTCGTATACGCCCGTATGATACTCCGTATCATACGTATTTATTTATTTTCCTAATATAACTTGTATTTTCATTAAAAATACCTTAAATAATAAATTTCCTCTATACTTATTAAATTACGGGTATACCCCTCGTATACCTTAAGTAATATACGGGTCTCGTTTAACCCCGTCTTAACTCTGTTTCTTTTACAACTTGTTTCTAAATTCTTTATTTAATTTCCTTAACCTTCTAAACACATAAAATGTGTTATTTACATCACTTACCCATAGTTTCCTCTTAATCTCTATTTTTCTTATAATAAGTTCTAAACTTGTTATTTTTATTTCTAATTTCTTCCAAAGTCTTATTTAATTAATTTCTATTATACTTCTGGTCAATTACCAAAATTTACCCAAGTTTGACCAGCCTTTTATGGTCAAACCCCCTAACTTTCCATTATTTACAACATTACCCCTAAAGTTAATTTAACTTAACTTTTCATTCCTTGCTACAAATTTTATTCTAGCTCCCCAAAATATTTTACAAACTGTCATTGACCAAGTTTGACCACGTTTGACCAAGTTTGACCAGGGAAATTACCATTTTACCCTTATGGTCTTTTCTTTTATCCTAACTCATTTATTAACCAAATTAACTCCAATTAATTCCTAATTTTCGTAACTAATTTTCCTATAGATTTTTGAACACCAAAAATCATTTTAAACATCTCTAAATCACCAGATTTAATTATCTAATGTAGTAGTATATATACTATCTTTTATTAACTTTAAATATACCAAAAACCTTATAAATTCTTATAATACTTATAAACTCTTTATAAATTGTAAACTTAATTCTACAATTATTTTCCCATCATCTAAACTTCATAAATTTCATAATAATTCACATATGTTTTCGGCAATTACAATTTATTACCAAAACTTCACAAATTTTACATATTACACTTAATTATACTAATTCCTTTTATTTAACTTAGTTATATAATTTTCCTAACTCAAATAATCCCTCTTAATTTTCGGCCACCCCTTAAATAATAGTATATGAACTTTTCTTATATATTATGATAGCTTATATTAAAGCTTATATCGTAAGGAGTACAGATCTAATTTTAGATTTACAAAATATTAACATTTTAGGTGCTAAAATTAAATCTAACACCTACTAAATACGGTAATAATAAACAAGGTATACAATATATTAGATCATATATAGATCAATATTTAGAACCATGAAATAGGTAGTTTTAGAGTTTACCTTGTATATTAACCTTTAGCTTAATATTTAAGCTTGAATTCCTTAGAAATTTGGCCAGCAATTTGCTAAAGGAATTGTCCCCAAAATTACACACTAAGATGAAGAATAAGATGGGTTAGTATCCCATGCCAATCGGTTATGACAAAAACCAAAGAATAAGAAGTTTTCAAGAAGGCAATGTTTTACCTCGAGAATCAAAGACACTTCTTAGTTTTTTTTCCTGCGAATATTGGGGCTCATGACCTATATTTGTAAATCTCTTGAAGAGAGGATGCCAACGAGCTATCAAGCTTGTGATTTGGAGCTAGGACGAGAAAGTTATGATTCTTACAAGGAAGGGTGTTCTTTAAGGTTCAAAATCGTGAAGTTTGGCTTTGTTTTGTGTTCTTCCTTCAAAGAGAGGATGAGTTCCGAATTTAGAAGCTCTCATTTGATAGGTAAGAGTCTGGGTAATCATTCACTAAGGGGACAAGATAATAATGCAATGCTAGGAAGTCTTGATCAGGTGTAATAGTATAAAGTAAAGGCAAATAATGCCTTGGTGAGTCACCCCCCAAATCGGCAGCCTCTAGTCCCATTTGATCTCATTTTTTTTTGTTCTTCTTATATTATGTAACATTGATGGATTAAATTCGTTCTCAATGACTTATACCATTTAGGTACGTTACAAGGCCAAAAATGCCTTAAAACACATTTATGTGCTCCGGGTTCACATTGATTTTGCAATTTTTTGGCTAGTTTAATGTGTTCTTGGTACATTTACACCTTTAGAAACTTTGTTCGTGAAATAGCATGTTGCTAATTCCAATTTAAACCAAGTCGTTTAGTGGTTTCTCCTTGACTTTCGTCGGTTTAGTACCGGTTTTTGTGTGGACTTGTATACTTAATTTGCGTGTATACGCTATGGCTCCTATGACCATTTTATTGTTGTTACCTTACTTCTTAATGGTATTTAGGATCATTAGCCTTTTAGTTCCATGTATAAATGCTTAAGGCACATTTCTCCTTAAAGCACATTTTCGTGCTCTAAGGTGCGTTTTCGGTTAAACGCTTAAGGTATGTTTTTGTGTACATTGTTGTTTAAACTCTTTTCTAATGTTTCTAAGGCATATTATAGCCTTAATATATTATAATTAGATAGTTCATAAATATACTAAGGTTTGGGGTATTTCAACGGGCCGCATTGGGTTTGGAAAAAAATTTAGGCTCATCGGGCCTGATTTTGATGCCCCAGCCCAGTTTTTTTTTTTCGGCTTGGGCCAGACCTGGGTTTTTTCTGACTCTACAACTACTAGGCCCAATGCTTTAATTTTTCTATAAAAATTTAAATAAATAATAAAATTTTAAATAAAAGTTTGAATAAATAATAGTAAATTCTACGTAAACTTTTAAATAATAATAAAATTCAAAAAAAACTTATATAAAAACAATTAATAAATTAAGTGAATATATATTATATTATATATATTTTTCAAAATAATATATTTCTAAACTCGGGCCAGGCCTCGCTTTTTTTAGCTTAAATTTTGCCAGAGCTGACCTAGTTTTTAATTCAGGCCTGGTTTTTTGTCCACGCCTGCTCGATTTTTTTTTAAAGCCCAATTTTTCGGGCTTTTTTTTGGTCCGAGTCGGGTCATCAGGCCAAGTAGGGTTTGATCAGCTCTAGGTTAGTAGCTTGATGATACATAACCAATATTATGTTTTGATTTGCATTTTCCTTCTCACCAAAGTAATACTTTCTTATTACCAAACCTTTAATTCATTGACTGAATTGCAGTTATGGTAATATAAAATATCTCTTATTTGTGCCACATCATGATAAAGCAAATAATAACACTAGCTTGATTCAAGTAATGACTAGGTAGTGTCTCATGGAAATATAATCCCGAATTGACCTGCACGATACAATTCATCATACATTAAACCCCTCACACTTAGTCAATACAAACATGATCAACATGTTAAAAGTCACGTGCTCCTATAATCTGTTGAATAAACTTGTCTACACAAAAGAATCAAATTGATTATACTTTTGCTAGTATCTATTCGGACCTTCTCTTCGCTCCATATATAGTTATATATACCACGACCTCTAAAAAAACCAATAAAAAAGGGACAATACTCTCAAAATAATGAACGTCGTCTAACTCAACAGCAATCCTAGGATGCCGACGAAGATAACTCATTCGACGAACCTTCTCCTCCACTTTATCAACCTTCGCTACCTTCACCCTCTCCTCCACCGGTATGCTCATCGTCGCACTCTTCGTGATTCCACCACTATTTCCAAATTCAAACAACAACGTTGTCTAAAGGAAAAGATATGAGTATGAGAGAACTTATGTGAGAGAGAAGATTTGAAGAAGAATATTGTTCATTCATAGATGGTGTAACACCCCTACTACAACAGTACACATAATAACCATTTGCAGCGGAAAACATACATCATCACATTACTTAACCCGTTGGTGTTACACGCCGTTAGCCACCCACGTGGCTAACAAGGCTAATACATATACATTGTATCGGTCTGATGGACCAGATTCCCGAGCAACTACACAATACAATCTTCTTCCATTACCAACATTTGTTATACATTTACATTCCAACCGTACCGAGTATTTACAAACTAATGCCGATAACAGTTTCGGTCTTACTGCACCTACAATACATAAGTAATTCATTAACTACCCGTGTAGAAACAACTACCCCGTCCTACTCTCGAACGGTCTCCAGCTCCTTGTACCTGAAATAGAAAAGGAAAGAAAGGGTGGCTGTAATGCCCCGGTTTACCACCACCATTTACTTAGTCATTTTTTTAAAAAAAAGGAAACGTGCCATAACTGAAATATCATCATTAACTTGTATTATACATGCGTCAGTCTTTTTACATAAGGTCCCCTAATACTATCACCGGGGTGTTACCGCCACACTTACTAAAGATTAGTAAGTGTACTTTTGAGAGTGTTTTGAGGAAAGAAACAATCATATCTTTCTTCTTTTAATATAATACAATTTAGTTACATTTTTCAGTATTTAGTGGTTTTGGGCAAACGAGGCTTCGGAAGAGCTCAGAAGTAACCCGAGGAAATTCCTGGAACTTGATAACCCACACTAGTATTAACATACCTACACATATAGTTTTAATACCCATAAAAGGCTCAAGCCAAACATGGCCTAAGGTGGTGGCCAAAAATATCTAGGAAAGGAGAGAAAATATCTCGGTTACTATTCACCACTATTCACACCTCCTTACTATTTGCAATGATGATCAAGGCAACTTGCCCCCTCCTTATCCATTCAAAGGCGGTTATGTATGGATGGTTAGGATTGGTTTTTGACACTTGACACAAATCAATGGCTATGGACAATTCTAGAAGTAATGATTATAAGTTAAAGGATAAGGATGAAATTTAGTATAAAAAGGGGGGGTGGAGGTCAGCCATGGTAGGTGAGCAAAGTGGCCATTCTTCTTCATCTACCTTGTTTCTCCTAAGCTAGAAAACACCATTGGAGCTTAGGCAACAACACTCCTCCATTGGAAACACAAATCTAAGGTAGTAATTAAGCTAAAATTAAGGAAATAGGCAAGTTTAAGGAGTGGGAGCCAAAATCCAAGGTGGGCGACTTGGTTGGTGGAGATTTTGAGCTCAAGCAACTTATAATCAAGGTAGAAGAACATCAAAATGGCTAGGAGAGGACAGGTAACATCTATGCACATCACTTTCACCCTTTAAGCTTATTTTCCTTCTTAAGTCATTCTATTTGGTTACCTACGAATCCTATCTCCTATTTTCTTAAAACCTTTACAGTAAACTAGGGATGCATAGTTAGTGCTTATCCTAGAAAATCAAGTCGAAATCAGGTTGGGAAGTAGGAAAAATCTAAAGAATCTTGAAAATGGAGAAAAACGAGCTTTAAGCTTTAGGAATTGATGGATGGGTTTCCGACATGGGTTTGAGATAAAATTTTGAGGGTAGTCTTGAATAGTGAATATATGGTTATGGTTGAAAAATCAAGCCGAATGGAGAAATTTAAGTCGGTTAGACAAGGTAAAGAAGCTAAAAATGAGAAAATGTGCTTTAAGCCTTTCTGAGTGTTTGGATGGGTTTCCGAATTGATCTTAAGCTGAAATTTTGGGGATATACTTGTGTTGTTGATATTGGATCATGGTTAAATGTTTAGGCCGAGAATCCGTTGGGAAGTTATTTAAGTTGGTGAATAGTGATTTTGGTCAAAAATAAGAATTTAAGCTTTTTAAGGTGGTTTCTTGGAAATTGTTTGATTATCTGATTTATTGGAGCTTGAATGGTATTTTTATGATGTTATTAAGGTTATTTTACAAGTGGTGAGCTTGATGAGTGAATTACTACTTGTGTAAAGCTTGGTTATGATATCTTACTCATGGTTTGCAAATGTGTTTAAGGATAACCTCTTGTGGTGGTGGTGGAAAGTATTGTGTGATGTTGATATCATGGTTATCCTAAGGCTATGCCTCTTGTGAGAGCCTTTAAGGCCAAGCCGACGTTCCGGCAACAATATAAGCTCCTACTAATGAATTGGAGCTGCCACTATGATCTACTCCTATTGGGCAGAAGTTTTCAATAGGGGGTGTGCACACTTAAGGACATAGGGTGGGTGGTGGTGGTGGTGGTGGACTTCATTTGGAAATATCTTGTTTATGATATTAATTATCTCTTGATAATTCCTGGTACAGGTAAATGGTGTGTGATCTATTCTGATTTGTTATATTGTTAATATTTGTTGAAAACAAAGGTTTTAAAGAGAAAATAAGTTTTTACGGGGTGTGGTAGTGTTACTCAGTTTTTACTGATTTTATTTGTTTGTGTTTTCCTGTGTATATGAACTTTGTGTGTTCAGGGTAACTGGGATGGTCACCTTCTCTACACTGAGGACAAGTCCACCGATACTTTCTATATTTTCATGTGTGTCACCTATCGTAGGAGTATACAGCCTGGGGTCACCGAGATAGTGCTTGAGGAGTGGAACAAGAAGATACAGGGTTTTAGGCACCCGGAGAATGGCAGTAGTCAGTCCATTACCTATGAAGTTTCCACTATTTATGAGTACGTGGAAGTAGTCCCATGCTAAGTTGCTAATGATGTAATAGTCTTTGATACCCCTTGCTTTTGGTGTAAAATAGGAGTAGGAGCTAACATAGTAGTTGGCTGGAAGGGGTTTTTTGGTACTAAGGTGTAAAGTGACGGGTTGGTTGTGTCACTCGTTTGGTAGGGGAACAGCGTTGTAAGATAGCTAATGAAGGGATGGTGGTGTTACCGCCACACTTACTAAAGACTAGTAAGTGTAAGGCTATTACCACCACCATCCCTTCATTAGCTATCTTACAACGCTGTTCCCCTACCAAAAGAGTGACACAACCAACCCGTCACTTTACACCTTAGTACCAAAAGACCCCTTCCAACCAACTACTATGTTAGCTCCTACTCCTATTTTACACCAAAAGCAAGGGGTATCTAAGACTATTACATCATTAGCAACTTAGCATGGGGCTACTTCCATGTACTCATAAATAGTGGAAACTTCATAGGTAATGGACTAACTACTGCCATTCTCCGGGTGCCTAAAACCCTGTATCTTCTTGTTCCACTCCTCAAGCACTATCTCGGTGACCCCAGGCTGTATACTCCTACGATAGGTGACAAACATGAAAATATAGAAAGTATCGGTGTACTCGTCCTCAGTGCAGAGAAGGTGACCATCCCAGTTACCCTGAACACACAAAGTTCATATACACAGGAAAACACAAACAAATAAAATCAGTAAAAACTGAGTAACACTACCACACCCCGTAAAAACTTATTTTCTCTTTAAAACCTTTGTTTTCAACAAATATTAACAATATAACAAATCAGAATAGATCACACACCATTTACCTGTACCAGGAATTATCAAGAGATAATTAATATCATAAACAAGATATTTCCAAATGAAGTCCACCACCACCACCACCACCCACCCTGTGTCCTTAAGTGTGCACACCCCCCTATTGAAAACTTCTGCCCAATAGGAGTAGATCATAGTGGCAGCTCCAATTCATTAGTTGGAGCTTATATTGTTGCCGGAACGTCAGCTTGGCCTTAAAGGCTGTCACAAGAGGCATAGCCTTAGGATAACCATGATATAAACATCACACAATACTTTCCACCACCACCACAAGAGGTTATCCTTAAACATATTTGCAAGCCATGAGTAAGATATCATAACCAAGCTTTACACAAGTAGTAATTCACACATCATGCTCACCACTTGTAAAATAACCTTAATAACATCATAACCATACCATTAAAGCTCCAATATATCAGAGAATCAAACAATTTCCAAGAAACCACCTTAGAAAGCTTAAATTCTTATTTTTGACCAAAATCACTATTCACCAACTTAAATGACTTCCCAAAGGATTCTCGGCCTCAAACTTTAACCATGATCCAATACCTACAACACAAGTATCTCCCCAAAATTTCAGCTCAAGATAAATTCGGAAACCCATCCAAACACTCAGAAAGGCTTAAAGCACATTTTCTCATTTTTAGCTTCTTTACCTTGTCTAACCGACTTAAATTTCTCCATTCGACTTGATTTTTCAACCATAACCATATATTCACTATTCAAGACTACCCTCAAAATTTAAGCTTAAACCCATGTCGGAAACCCATCCAACAATTCCTAAAGCTTAAAGCTCATTTTTCTCCATTTTCAAGATTCTTTAGAGTTTTCCTACTTCCCAACCTGATTTCGACTTGATTTTCTAGGATAAGCACTAAATATGCATCCCTAGTTTACTGTAAAAAGTTTAAGAAAATAGGAGATAGGATTCGTAGGTAACCAAATAGAATGACTTAAGAAGGAAAATAAGCTTAAAGGGTGAAAGTGATGTGCATAGATGTTACCTGTCCTCTCCTAGCCATTTTGATGTTCTTCTACCTTGATTATAAGTTGCTTGAGCTCAAAATCTCCACCAACCAAGTCGCCCACCTTGGATTTTGGCTCCCACTCCTTAAACTTGCCTTTCTTCTTAATTTTAGCTTAATTACTACCTTAGATTTGTGTTTCCAATGGAGGAGTGTTGTTGCCTAAGCTCCAATGGTGTTTTCTAGCTTAGGAGAAACAAGGTAGATGAAGAAGAATGGCCACCTTGCTCACCTACCATGGCTGACCTCCACCCCCCCTTTTATACTAAAATTTTATCCTTATCTTACTATTTGTAATCATTACTTCTAGAATTGTCCATAGCCATTGATTTGCTCCAAGTGTCAAAAACCAATCCTAACCATCTATATGTAACCGCCCTTGAATGGATAAGGAGGGGGCAAGTTGCCTTGATCATCATTGCAAATAGTAAGGAGGTGTGAATAGTGGTGAATAGTAACCGAGATATTTTCTCTCCTTTCCTAGATATTTTTGGCCACCACCTTAGGCCATGTTTGGCTTGAGCCTTTTATGGGTATTAAAACTATATTTGTAGGTATGTTAATACTAGTGTGGGTTATCAAGTTCCAGGAATTTCCTCGGGTTACTTATGAGCTCTCCCGAAGCCTCGTTTGCCCAGAACCACTAAATACTGAAAAATGTAACTAGATTGTCTTATATTAAAAGAAGAAAGATATGATTGTTTCTTCCCTCAAAACACTCTCAAAAGTATCTAACACTCTTCCTAGGGTTGATAACCACTCTCAGTTCCTGAGGAATTTAGTAATTTTCGGAAATTTCAGGAATCCTGCGAAACTAAGGTTTACCGGGTGGTACTCCGGAAACTAAGGTTCCTAATGTTCACCAAGCACCTCCAACTAATTATAACCTTCTCCATCTTTAGAATTTAGGGTTTCCTAAGGTTTACAGTTAAGCAAGGCCCTAATCACAGTTTAGAAATTTGGGGTATTACAGTGGCCCCCTAGGGGCTCAGCACCTTTGCTGGTATGGTAATCCCGCAGCCCGCATGCTATCGGGCCACGCACAACTAATTGTCGTCTAAGCATGCGGTTGATTATATTTAAATCATGCATGTAAACTATAAACACATAACACGTTACATACCCGCATCAATGGGGTTCAACAAATCAATCAACACAACAAAACTCGTTAGCTCACTCATTTTGTTCCTTAACCCTTGAGGGTTTCTCCTCTAATGGAGCTATTTCCTTAATAGACGACACTTACCCACTAGTCGGGTTATACACAAATTCGTCTTATAATAACCTGGATTCATATCCATGATCCGCATACTCCACATAACAACACATTTCACGTCTCAACGTACATATAACGTAACATCGCAATAAGAATTGCAGTACAACAATAACACATAACATAATGGGAACGGTTCTCTTTAGGAACCGACCCAAACATAGTTAATTCACTTGTGAGCCTAGAGAATGATATCACCCTCATGTTAAGCTCGTTATACAACACTCGTTACTGCCCTAATAGTCGGACGAGTAACTTAACTTAAAGATGGATCGGATTTAGTGAGCCGAACACACCACACAAACACATGTTCCCCCTAGACCGATCATAAGTCAGAATAGTTAAGCTTTGGAGTAAGCTAGTGGGAGATCGTAATCCAAGAAGGAAAAACAACCATAACAGAGAGGAAGGTAAAGCTAGGATGGATACCCACTCCCAAACAACGCGTGACCGGAACGACCGGATTCCTCACCCCCCCCCCCATTAGTACATATGTACTTATAAATAATTAGTTAGAGCTCCATTATGGAACTTATCACATCCACACACCATAAGGTATTACAATCGGTTAAACACACAAGGGAGGTAAACACACCTGCACGCACAAACAACACACAACCAACTCACGCATAGCCGTGGTTAGAATGTTCCCATGGTTTGGGTTGTTAAATCCGAATACCGATCTCTTATGTGATCCTAGAGTCAGTTAGTTAAGTTTAACACATATTTGAGGTTAAACGGTATCGGGACTAAACTCGCCACATAAACGAATGACTGTAAACTCATTACATGTTTTTATCTTATAACGTGGCAAACATACAGAAAAACACATTGGCATACAAGCCGGTGTAATCCGGTAGAACACAGGTTGCAAGAAACCATACATGTCTTTGCGGTCCACTATATTGTGTCCTTTTAGGTTCCTCGAACAAATCCCGTACAACTGGTAGCATCACAATTACTTTCATTAACATTGGGGTAACATGATTGCTTAACGTTTAATGCGCCCATAGTTTACCCCGTCATCCCGTTACACTTAGTTTACTCTTGTGATCTTAAGTTCACAACTCTCACATCAAACCTAACACTTGTTTACACATTTTAAGGCCTTTATATGTCATCAAACAAGGCCTAAACATCATCTAAAACCATTACCATTCAATCCCCCATGATTAGAAGCCTTTAAAACACATTTTGCAACATTTTTGACCTGGTCCGGGACTTGGTCCGGACCCAAGGTCCCGGACCATCACTGATTTGTACTCTCGGCCTTATTTCTCACTTGGTCCTGGACTTGGTCCTGGACTTAAGTCCCGGACCAATTCCTGCATTCACTCTCGGCATGTTTTTATGGGTGGTCCGGGTACCTATACAAGGGCTAGGTCCCGGACCATGTTAATAACTTGTCAAAACATCATTTTTCAACCCCTAATCCAACCTTAAACCTTACCTAATCATTCCATAATCTTTCCACATGTTTCCTACATGTTTAATCACCTTAAAAAAAGCACTAAACCTTCTTAAATCATCACTAACTTGTTACTCAATTTCTTACAGCAATTCCTAACACTTATAACATTTTTTCCTTAGATTTCTAAGTTGTATATTATACCTACTACCTCAACTAACCAAAGTGTTGTCTCACACACATTACCACTACTCCAAAAGCATTATTTCTCACAAACACCTCCATTACAAAACTCCTTTTATTTCCACAAGTTCACACTTAGACCTTCACAAGGCATTATTCTTTTCCTTTACTTACCAAAACTTGCACAAGACTTAGCACTTCGCATAACATAACCTTGGTGTGTTTAAAACGCCCATTTGATCTCTAAATCCTCCAAGACCATGCCCAGGGCATCTTAACACTTAAGAACATCTTAATTCACCTTCTTTCACCACCTTGAAACTTAACAATTCCTAGTACCTTCTAGGTCATAAAATCTCATTAGAATATATAAACTGCTTTGTTTATCAACTAAATTTTGCCATAGCTTCTCTTGTATATTCTCACACCCAAACACTTAGGTTTTCACTTTTTGTCAACCAAGAACACTTAATCACTTAATACACATTCCTTACACACAAACATATTGTTTTTCATCCTTTAACCATCCAAGACATTCATCATCACAAGAAATGTTCTTTACACACAACTAAACCCTTAAACTACACTACATAATAATATAGTGCATAAACTTAAATTGCTTGGCACTTAGGCCCTTAAATGACATGGCTCTTAGGCCCTTAAATTGCATTAATCTTAAACACTGAATTTCCCACATTATAATTGCCTTTAACCTGCAAATACACACAACATTACATATGCCCTTAATAACCTCCTTGTGGACATTTTACTATCTCATTTCCTATTGGCTCTTTAGGTAGGTTTAATAAGCAATTCAAGCTCATTTTCTTAAGGCATAAAACTATATTAGGTTAGGTTATTTACCTCTCCTCTTTCAAGACTTCCCACTTGTTTTTCTTTGTTCTTTCTTAATTGAAAACTGGCAAGGAAGTTTGATCACTTGTCAACATTCTAACCAACACATAAATAAGGGAAATGAGCATTAAGCATTATACCTAAGCTCATGAATAACCCTAGATTAACATAAGTGTTTTAAACACTAAAATAGATATTTACCTTGTATTTAAATGAGAATTTGATTAAATAGCAAGAGAGGACTCCACCTAGTCCTTTGAAGTTTGGAATGAAGCTAAACAAAAGCAAGAGAAGACACCATTAAAAGGTGATTCTCGGCCATGAATAAAAATGAGAGGAAATGCTAGTTTTCTTTGACTTTTATTACCTTAGAACCAGGAAGAACAACAAGGTGCAAGAAATGAAGCTTTTCCTCCATCAATGGAGATTCTCCATGGAATCAAACTTGAGCTCTTGAAGTTTTGAAAAGAGGTAAATGAAGGGCTTGGTCTAACTAGCACAAATATGCTCTTAGAATTTGATTTGGAGCATGGAGTTGGATTTGGCAAGGAAATGAAGTTGGAGAAGAGTGGTTGCTGTAGCATGAACGGTTTGGAGTTGGGAGAACCATGAGGAAGACGTTGGGAAAGAAAGGAAATGAAGAAAAGTGAGGTGAGAGGTAAAAGTGTGAGATATTTATGTTTATAAAGTAAATAGTCTTTTTACTTTATCCTTTCTTCTTTAATTGACTTTGCTGGCCAAGTGTGATGACTCACACTTCAAAAACCGTCCCCCCTTCTATATTAAAGATATATATATATGGCCTTGTTTAACCATTTAACATCTTATGTTGACTTATGACTTAAACTAGCACTATTTGAGCACTATTCACAAATTAAGGCACATAATTATGAAATTTTTGATTTCCCATTGATTTAGACTTCCTAATGTGATACTAAGTAGTACACATGTTGATTAAAGAGTAAAGATGGACATTTAGCCACTCAAAACTCATTTCCAAGACAATTTTTCAAAAATGTGCTTTAAAGCTCCTTAAAGCACATTTTGTGTTTTAACTTGTTTTCAAGCTTGGTTTTCTTTAGTAATTGATTTAATATGTTCATTAACATGTTAATAAGGTCTAGGAATGACCTTTAGGTATTATACAAGGTTACACCAAGTCTAGAGCAAGTATTTGCTTAAATTGACTTTAAGGTGTTTTCTTGTGTTTTGTTTGGTTTAATTGTCTACCAAAGTTTCCTAAGGACTTAATTAGCCTTATCAAATCATAATTGAATATTATTAAGTCTTGGTAGGCTCTTTGGGTCCTAACCAAGTTCACTCCAAGCTTAGAGCATGTTTTTTTTGCTCAAACTGTGTTTATGGTGCTTTATTGTTTTTACTGTGGTTTAAATTGTTCACTAATGTTTCCCAGGCACTTTTTAGCCTTAATATACCATAGTTTAATGTTTAAAAAACACATCAAGGTTTGGGGTATTTCAATCTACCCCCCTTAAAAGAATTTCATCCTCGAAGTTCACACTTCCCACTCATCATTGGATTAGAATATGGGAATTACTTGCAATATAAAACTTCCATAACCAAACATACTTTACATCACAACCTCGGACTTAACGGTCTGGGTAACATATCCACATCCACACATAACATAACATACTTATATGATAACCTCGGACTCAACGGTCCGGGTATCTTAACAACATTGTACTTGCATAACAACCCTCAGACTCTCAGGTCTGGGTAACATAACAACTGTTATACTCAACCACATTAGGACTCAAGGTCAAAATAATATTTATTACATATACCACACAACATGTCTTTGCATGTATAACAACCAAAAATACCTTTTTATATAAACTGTGATCCCGCAGAACCCGGTCGCGACGGACACCTTCTGGTCCCCGTTCCTTTGGGAGATCAAAAACAATCACTTAACTTTTAACATATATACTTCTCATGTCACCGGTCCGAAGACAAAGGCTCATACGTCCTCAGCTCGTGAGCAAGTACTATTAAAATATTCTTTATTAGGTTAAGTAGGAGAACTTTCTTTATTTAAATATTAATCGACTGTTTTGGAAATACCAATTGAAAATCCCTTTTGAAAACTCAATGCAACTCCAAGTCCAATTTATGCCCTTTGCGTCTTTCTTAGCGTGATTATTTGTGACCACTTATAGGGAGCTTCAAGAATCATCCAACCCTGATGTGATCAGCATCAGTGTTGAACTATCCTTCCACCCCAATTTGTGTTCGGCTTCCCTTGATCTCATGAAAATCAAGTTTCACCTCCCACTTCAATTTCAAACAACAACTAATTCAAGCATATACTATTTTCTATCTTTTAATCCTTCTAGTCATAATCATTACGTCTCCAACGGTGGAACTCTGTCCATTGATCATCTTTCAGATTCAATCTTAAATCAAGTTACCTAGGGAATTTAATTCCCACAAGGTTCTATGTCGGTTTCATACCTCCTCATAAATCACCATACTGTATATATATATTTTTATGTGAACATACACTGTCAGGGTTTTAGTTCCCCGGGAGTTTCTCTACTCTCTTACACTTGTACTAACACACAACAGTTAACAAGGTAAACACACTTACCCTAATGGTATTTCGCAACTTCTGTGCAAAATTACCACAATTAAACTATGAATGAATGCGTATGTTTATGTAACATACACACCAATCATCAAACAAAACATTTTGTGCTATGCACACCATATTTCACGTACTCTTGTACGGTAACACACACTAAACGGTTTTGCGCTCTACCCCCCTTAAAAGGGATTATGCCCACGTAATCAATCATTGAACATTGGTTTAAAATGTTCTGCCACCGTGAAGTGTTTTAACTTCCACGCGGTTTGTTATACAATGCGTTCTGGTTATAGGATCTTAACCATATTGGCGGTTTAGTCCCTAAACCAAGAATTCTCATTGGAGTTTATTTAACTCATAACCGGTTTCAGTTCTGGCCTGTGAGGCTTCTAGGCGTTAATAACTAACCATTATTCATATTCACAATGCATATTCAACATCTGACTTATGGGTTCCCTGACCTCTGCTGCACAACTCTGAAAACTCAGAGCTTAGTTTGCCCCTGTAACACCCCTACTACGCACATTACTTTACTTGGAATCGCAGCGGAAAATAAACAACTAAACGGTAACTAAACAATTGGTGCTACAATGCCGTTAACCACCCACGTGGTTAACAAGGCTGAATAAATACAATTGTACCGGTCTGATGATCAGACTCCCGAGCATAGAACTAACAACCATATATATACATCAACATAATACCGAGTATTTACATAAATCCTTCACTGTATACTTCACTGTAAACCGTCACCAACAAGTATATAATACGCCACGGGTGCACAGGCGCTACCCGGGCAAACATCCAAAAGTACTTCAAAAGTAAACTACTCTCTAGGACCTAGAGCCACTCTGCCTCTTCGATCCTCATCCTGCAATAAAAATATGGAGCCCCCGAGGGGGTCAGCACCTTTGCTGGTATGGCTAACGCGCAGCCCATCGGCTAACGGGATACGCGCAACCAATTGTCAGGATGACATGATATTTGTTTTAAAACACACAACATATACATATATAACATAACACAGATATTGTACACATCACTACACACATCACAACCATACAATTCCTTTTTGGAAGAGAACCAACACAGTTAGTCCCCATTGAGAGCCTAGAGGATGTTGCCACACTCATACTTAGCTCGTTACATAACTCGTTACCGTCCGGTTAGATTGAACGGTTAACTTAACACAAGGTGCCTCGGATATAGGGATCCAAGCACACCGAAACAAACACATAGTATGCCCCTGTGGCCCGACGTGAGTCAGTAAAATAGCCTTGGTTAAGCTAAA
Source organism: Limonium bicolor (assembly GCA_023374045.1). Lineage (NCBI taxonomy): Eukaryota > Viridiplantae > Streptophyta > Magnoliopsida > Caryophyllales > Plumbaginaceae > Limonium > Limonium bicolor. The sequence continues at coordinate 489,772,898 of CM041776.1, forward strand.
GGGAAGGTTAGAAACCAAATTGGAAACTTAACCATAACATACAGAGAGAATCGAACCGGTTATGACATCGACTCCCATACTCACACGCGTGGCCGGAACAGACCGGACTCCTCACTTCCCCCGTTAGCCCTTGTTAATAGTTCATCATTGAACTCAACAAACAATCCACAATAATAAGTCAAGTCTTGTTAGACAAACACATGGGAAGAGAGAGTCACGCTTAACTACATAATAATATTTAACAACTGTAAACTCTTTACATGATTTAATCTTACAAAGTCATAAACACACAGAAAAACAAACAACACATAAGCCGGTGTAAACCGTTAGGCAACAGACTGCAAGAAAACCATACCTTGGTCCTTGCCTCGACTGATTTCCACCTTGAGAGAATCCTAAACACATTAGTAATGTCGGTTAATTATTTATTTAACTTCAAACTTACTAAGTATTTAACATGTTTGTATGACATGTTTTAATGCCTATCTTACCCTAGGTACCTTCATTAAACACCCTAGGGTTAACTACATAAGTCACTTTCTTTTCTGTTGTTTTTTTTTTTTTTACAAGTTTTAGGTCCGACCGGACTTGCCGACCGAACTTGTCCAAGTTCGGTCGATTCCAGAACACATTTCCGTCAAAATTTTCTACTCCGACCGAACTTACCAAGTCCGGTCCTATGTTCGGCCTTTTCCCGAGAGTTTCTCCCCTTTGTAAATTTAGCCCGACCGAACTTACCAAGTCCGGTCCTATGTTCGGTCTTTTCCAGTAACTCAATCCGTACTCAAAATACAGGCCCGACCGACCTTGCAAGTCCGGTCCCCAAGGTCGGCCTTTTCCAGAAGCCAATTCTCGCAGGGTAAACTGGGCTCGACCGAACTTGCAAGTTCGGTCGCAAGAGCCCAAGATTTGTTTTCTTTTTCCACATTCTACAACTTCACTCCATATAACCTAGTACTCCCTAACCTCATTTGGGCACTTTAAACACAACTTAAGACACCCTTAAACACTCATAAAACTCATTTCTAATTCCTTAAGCCTTTACTTTTTCTTTACAAAATTTCTAACACTTACCATGTTTTCTCCTAGTTTCCAAGTGGTGTTTCATACCTATGATAACTATCATCCCAAATGCTTTCTCCTTATTTTAACATCATCTCTTAAGCATTATCTCTCACAACTAACTCCTTATATCCTTCTTGAAATTCTTTTCCAAGTTTACACTTTCTCTTTATTTTACCAAAGTTTGCCTAAGTCTTACCTAAGTCCAAAATGACTTTGGTACATACTAAAATCTCAAGATCATGCCTAAGTCCTTATTACACTCTAGAACACTTCCTAGTTCATCAAAATTCCTTTAAAACAGCATGAACTCCTTATTCATTTCCTACATTATCTAACTCACCAAACCTTATGTAAACACTTAGAACTTCTTACTTCCTGCCTAGATTTTGACATGGGTTCCCCTAGAACATTACCATGCCTAAACACTTTACCTTCTCCTTTAAACACACAAGGACATCTAAAATCACCAAGAACACTCTCATATACATTTTCACCAAATTTACACCACATTACAATATAGTGCACAATATAAATTGCATGGCACTTAGGCCCTTAAAATGCATGGCTCTTAGGCCCTTAAAGTGCTTAAATCTTAAACACTGAATTTCCACAAATATATGCCTTTAACCTGCGATTACATACAACAAGACATATGTTATTTTACTAGTCTCCTTGAGAACATTTACTAGGTCATTTACCATGTGCTCTTTAGGTAGTTTTAATAAGCAATTATAGCTCATTTCTCCTAAGGCATTAAACAACATTAAGTTAGTAGATTTCCTTTTTCCACCACACTTCCTTCTTGTTTCCTTACAAAACCGTATGGTATTTTGATTCTTTGACAAGTTCTAAACAATATACAAACATTATAATGAGTATTCAAGCTATAAGCTTCATCTCATTGTAAACCCTAATTTGACATTGTTTCAAAAACATTAATGTAGTTGTTTTACCTTGATCTTTGAAGAGAGTTTGAATATATAACAAGAGAGGACTCCACCTAGTCCATGAAGAGTTGAAATGAAGCTAGAACAAAGTCACACAATGAGCTATATCAATGTGTATTTTCGGACATGACAAAAAAACAAGGAGGAAACTTGATTTTTGTTTGAGATTCCTTACCTAGAAGCAAAGGAGAGTAATAATATGTCAAGATATAAGCTCAAGCTCCTTCAATGGTGGAACACCTTGGCACCGAAATGGAGCTCTTGGAGTTTTGAGAAGATAGGAATGAAGAGCTTGATGAGAGGAAGAGATTGGTGGTATTTGTTTTTGATTTGGACAAGTGAGCTAGGTTTAACAAGTGGTCAAAGTTGGAACTTCCATGGGATAGTGGTATTACCGAGAGAGAACAGGAAGAAGGAAGAAGAGAGGTGTTTGCAAACCGTGGGAATGAAGGAAAGAAATGAGAATGAAGATAGAAGTTGCTTTTAGAAGATATTTATGTTATAAAGTAAAAAGTAGTTTACTTAGTTTGCTTTAATTACTTATTACCTTAACTAGAGAGTGGTGAGTCACCACACTTGTAAAAACCGGCCCCCTTTATTAGTATAAGGGCATTTTAGTCTTTGTTTGTCAATTAATACTTAATACAACATATGTTATAAACTAGCTTATAAAAAGTACTATTCACCTATACAAGGCACATAGAAGTGAAATTTTTGATTTCCCACTAATATAGCCACCCAAATGTGATACTATATAGTACACATATATATTTAAGAGTAATGATGGACATTTAGCCATTCAAAACTCATTTACAAGACAATTTTTCAAAAACGTGCTTTAAGACTTCTTAAAGCACATTTTGTGTTTTAACTTGTTTTCAAGCTTGGTTTTCTTTGGTAATTGGTTTAATATGTTCATTAGAGTATAAATGAGGTCTTGGTAAGCTCATTAGGCCTTACTCAAGTTTATCCCAAGCTTAGAGCACATTTTAGCTCTTATTGACTTTAAAGCACATTTGTGTTTCCTTTTGTTTAAATTTATTTACTAAGGTTTCTAAGACTCTTTTTTAGTCTTGTTACACCCTATTTAGGTGTTTAAACAACATAACTAGGTTTGGGGTATTTCAATCTACCCCCCTTAAAAGAACTTTGCCCCCAAAGTTCATACTTCCACTTAACTTTAAACATTAACATGAGAACACATATTAAAACACTTCTATATCACATTAACAACATCTTACATCATATCGGACACATGGTCCAAACAACAAAACATCACAACATCATTCAGACTCAGCGGTCTGCAACAAGACTCAGCGGTCTGCAACATTAACAACATGACAATACAACATGACAATACAACACAGACAATGTATTCAAATACATGTCATATACATAACCGAAACGGCTCTACCCCCCTTAAATAGGGGTACGCCCCGTACCCTATACATACAAATACTAAGAAGTAAACAACGACGGGTACTTCGCCTTCATCTTATCTTCCAGCTCCCAAGTGGCCTCCTCAACGTCCTGGTTAGACCAGAGAACCTTCACCAGTCTCACAGACTTATGGCGAGTGTCTCGAGTCTTAGTGTCCAGAATCCGTACCGGAGTCTCCACTGATCGCATGGTCGGCTCTAAAGTTAGCCTTTCAGGCTGAAGCACATGAGACGGAGGATGAGACATATATTTCTTCAACTGGGACACATGAATACATCATGTACCTTGCCCAGCTCGGCGGGTAAATCAAGTCTATAAGCTACCGGGCCGATCCGCTCCGTCACAACATAAGGTCCCACATATTTTGGGCTCAACTTGCCCTTCTGGCCAAAACGAAACACTCCCTTCATGGGGGATACTCTCAAAAATACCTGATCGCCCACGGCGAACTCCAGGTCACGTCGGCGCACATCTGCGTACGACTTCTGTCTATCCTGAGCTGCTGTCATATTAGCCCTTATCTGGCGAACTTCTGCCTGAACTTGCTCAAGATACTCTGGTCCTATAATGACCGCCTCACTCGACTCATCCCAGCATAATGGCGTGCGGCATGGTCTACCGTACAATGCCTGGAAGGGAGACATTGATCGATGCATGATAACTGTGTTGTAGCTAAATTCGATCAGATGTAACTTATCAATCCAGCTGGTCTGAAAGTCAAGTGCACATGCACGTAGCATATCCTCAAGTGTCTGGATGGTGCGCTCACTCTGACCATCGGTCTGTGGGGTGAAACGCCGTACACAATTTCAGTTCGGTACCAAGTGCCCTCTCGTGTAGACTTCCAATATCTGGATAAGAATCTGGTATCTCTGTCAGATACTATCGTCTTTGGTACACCATGATGTCTAACAATCTCTTTATCGAATAATTCTGCCAATCTTGCCACTTTCCAGGTGTCCTTCATCGGAATGAATCGAGACACCTTGGTCAGTCGGTCAACTACCACCCAAATCATATTTAGACCTCCCCTTGTAGGCGAAGCCCTACCACGAAGTCCATAGATATGTCATGGAACTTCCACTCCGGCACTGGCATTGGCTGCACCATACCACCAGGCCGTCGGTGCTCAAACTTGACCTTCTGACAAGTGAGACACCTTAACACATAGTCATTTACATCCTTTTTCATTCCAGCCCACCAGAAGTATCTTTTCATACCTTTATACATCTTTGAAGCTCCGGGGTGGGGTGAAGTCGAAGTAGTAGAACAATGGGATTCACTCAGTATGCGCTCCTTCAGCTCAGCGCTACTCCTGGGTATACACAATCTGCCATTGAGCCTAATCAGGTCATCATCGTGGAGTCTGAGTCATACTTCTGACCCTCGAATGTGCAATCAGTAAGCTTCTGTCTGATCTCCATCATATACTGATCCGCCATCTGAGCACTCCGCACCTCTTCAACCAAGCCAGTATGAGAGACTAGCGAATGGAGAGAGTGTGCTCGGCGACTCAATGCGTCAGCTACCACATTTGCCTTACCCTCTTTGTACTGTAAATTGATGTCGTAATCATTCAGGAATTCAACCCACCTTCTTTGCCTCATGTTCAACTCCTTCTGAGTGAACAAGTACTTTAAACTCTTGTGGTCAGAATAAATCGTCACACTTACCCCATACAAATGATGTCGCCATATCTTCAGTGCGAAGACAATGGCCCCCAACTCTAAGTCGTGGGTAGGGTAGTTCTCCTCATGCTTCTTCAGCTGTCTGGAGGCGTAAGCCACGACCTTCCCGTGTTGCATCAACACCAACCATACCCCTGCCTGATGCGTCGCAATAGACCTCGAAACCATCTGGACCGTCTGGTAATGTCAGAATCGGTGCAGATGTCAGAGCATCCTTGAGACTCGCGAAAGCCCTCTCACAGTCGACTGTCCACTCGAATGGTGCATCCTTCTTCATCAAGGAAGTCATCGGCTTCGAGACACTGGAGAAGTCCTTCACAAATCTCTATAGTAACCTGCCAGACGAGGAAGCTCCTGATATCGGTAACTGTCTTCGGCCTAGGCCAGGTGCGCACTGCATCTATCTTTGCCGGATCAACAGCGATCCCGGCCTCAGATATCACATGTCCAAGGAATGATACTTGGTTCAACCAAAATTCACACTTAGAAAATTTAGCATACAACTGATTCTTTCTCAATGTCGGCAATACATCCTCAGGTGGCTTTCATGCTCACCTTTCGATTTCGAATACACAAGTATGTCATCGATGAAGACTACCACTGATTGTCCAACTGCTCTTGGAACAAACGTTCATTAAGTCCATGAACTTTGCTGGTGCATTTGATAAGCCAAACGGCATAACGGTGAACTCATAGTGCCCATACCTAGTTCTGAAAGCTGTCTTTTCGATGTCATGTCACGGATGGCAATCTGGTGATATCCGGAACGCAGGTCTATCTTGGAGAATACTGATGCTCCCCTAAGCTGATCAAATAGATCGTCGATGCGTGGTAAGGGGTAACGGTTCTTCACCGTCACAGCATTCAGCTCCCGATAATCAATACATAGGCGGAGGCTACCGTCCTTCTTCTTCACGAAGAGAACCGGCGCTCCCATGGTGACACATGGGGCGGATAAAGCCCTTGTCGAGAGAGTGGTCTCTCAGCTGCTCCTTGAGCTCTGTCATCTCTGCTGGAGCCATACGGTAAGGTGCTTTCGCAATGGGTCCGGTGCCCGGAATCAAGTCAATCTCAAACTCAACCTCTCGTGCTGGCGGCATGCCCGGCAGTTCCTTAGGAAATACATCAGGAAACTCCGACACTACCGGCACATCTGGGCTAAACTCAGGGTCTCTCTCTATGTCTTGGACATAGCAGAGGTATACATCACTCCCTCGTCGTAACTCGTGATACATAGCCATGGCGGTGATGATCTGAGTCGAAGGCTCCCTGGGCCTCTGGCGGTAAGATATGGTAACCCCCAGATGACTCCGAAGAAGCAGTCGATGCTCGGCACACAGGATTTACCCTTGTGCCGCTCCAACCAGTTATCCCGACAATCAACACATCAAAAACCTAGTCCGTCGAACTCTATCAAGTCGATCGGAAACTCCTCATCCTGATTTGTACAATAGCACCTCGGTAGTAACGGTACATCTGATCCGCTCCTTCGACGGGAGGGAGAGTAACCACGAAGTCTGGCATCTCTTCACCGTCTAACCCCAGCCTCTTCGCAAATGCTAGCGAAATGAATGTGTGTGAGGCTCCAGAGTCGAACAAGATCGATGCATCCACGCCATTCACTGGAAAGGTACCGGTGAGGATTGTGCCGCTCTTACCGGCTTCTGCCTTATTGCAGACGCTCAGTATACCTCCCGTTCCGAGTGCACAGCCTAATTCATTGGCACAACTAATAAGTATTGGGTAACAACACGGTTTTATATGCTTCAAACAACTCCACTTTATTCATTAACACACTCCTTTTTAAACATTCATTGGCTTATACTGTCGCCATGATTCACTTAACATCTTAATACATACTGGTTATCACATAATTATACAAGGCTTAAAACTGTCTGAAAGTCAAATTCAGACGTCCGGGTTTCATGTGTGTGGCATTGATCACTGCCGACGGTGCGGTATTCAGTTTGATCTTCCTGATGCCATGGTATAGCATCCTTGATTGCCCACCCATGATTAATACATCTCCGGATTTTAGCAATAGCTTCTTTGCGAGGTCAGCACGCTTCTGCTCGCCATACACAAACACTGCGGTGTCACCAATGGACCAAGACACCACGGGTACTCCCTTACTTAGAGACTCGGGTGACTCGTCCTTGTCTTGGTGCATACCCAACCGTCCACCTTTCTGGTAGAAGTTTACAATGCATAAATCTGCTTTTACACTTGGAATTGATTCCGTTTCAACTTGCTGAGCAATTCCCACGGCGTGGTTAACGACCGCGTGGAACTCCTCTGGTATACTTGATACTGTTGCTCCATCTTCAGCTCGAACTTCTTGATATGACTTGGTGTAAGGGTTCCAGTCCTTACCCATGCACATCATCTTCAATTGCATCCTTGCTCCGTTCGGGTATTCGGGTGTGTAAAACCCTCCTGGTTTTGCTCCAAGTTCGTCGCATCGTCTGATGATATGGATTTGTGCCTCCGGTGTCAGGTATCCATTTAGAGTATCATACCTGGCTGGATAACCTGACATTGCTCCAACGGAAAGTCGGTGATGTTGATGGTGGTTTCTTCAGGGTTGGTGTGGGTGGGATTGGATAACATATATTGAAAGTTCCTTTAAGTTTAGAATACTCTATTAGGTAAATCTCACACTATACTTATTTATTTACTCACATGGTTGTTTATTTAACTCACTCACACCATGCATGAAATGCGGTATGCAGACACTTATTCATTCAACTTTAGGCGGTACCTGGTCTAGAAGAGGGCCCTGGCGCCTCAGACCGGTCCACCACATTCAGGGTGGCCTTGTTGGACCCCGACCCCTTCCCCTTCTGGGACTCCGTGTACCTCTGATCTGGGGGTGGCTGGTTCGCCGTCTTCTGGCCATCGGTGGTCGCAGTGGCCTTACCCTTCCATTGCCCCTTGGGCCTGAAGTTCCTACTGTTCGGGTTCTGCCAGCACTCATGGTCGCGGTGACCCATCTTCTTACAGTACCGGCACTGAACATCATTACCCTTGCAGTCCTTGCCGGGGTGGTCGCCGTTGCACCACTTGCAGTAATAGTGGCGCTCCGGTCCAGAGCCCGTGCTAGCTGCTATCACAATACACCATTAATACTTGTTTCACAACTTATTAACATTACTCTAACTATCACACAGGTTTAGACAATTACCCTTAGGTGGGTAAGAACGTAGGGGCTTGGCCGCATACGCATAGGTGAGCTGCAGAGGCTCATCAGCAGTGGTGGTCTGGGCCTGGCCCTTGCCACCCTGTTGCTGTCCTTTCTGGGACTGGGGTATGATTTTTCTTCTTCCCTCCCCACTGCCCTTGCGTGCCTTGGCCCTCGTTCTGAGCCTTGCGCTTGAGCGCACTCTCCTCGTCCCTCAGACGGACGGTGATCTCCACAATAGCAGCGGCATGATAGCACTCCTATATTTAGGGTGTCAGTTATGCCCGCCAAATAAATCACATCACATTAACACTTGTACACACTTATTCACATTACACTGTAATTCCTTTACCTGCAAGGTGGTATATCCAGTAGGCCCCATGCCGTAGCGTAGGCGATAGTTCAGTCCGTTGTAGAAACGGTTCACAAGGATCCGGTCTGAGTAACCCAGATCCGGTGTAGCAGGTGGATAGTCCGATGAAGGCTGAGTAGTACTCATCTACCGTCATCTTATCCCCTTGCCTCAGGTTGTCCAACTCCAGGCGCTTGGCCTCTTGCACATGTATAGGGTAGTATTTGGCTCGCAGAAGAGCCGTGTACTCCCTCCACTGGAATGTCGGATCAGCAACTCTACCCTCGCGCACAAGCTTCCACCAGTTTTGTGCCGAGCCTTTCAGGTAGTAAGCAGCAAGTCGTACCTTGATCTGCTCAGGTGGTGCTAGGGTTTCGAAGGCGGTCTCCATCTCGGAGATGTATGCCTCGAGCTTACGGGGATCGGTCTCCCCACTGAATGAAGGCGGCCTCAGATCAGCCAACGCCTTGACCCAATTGGTCTCTCGTGGCTGTGGTGGTGGTGGCTGAACTCCGGGCTGTTGCCCTTGCTGTATAGCAGCAACTAACTGGGGTACCAACTGGGCTACGGCGGCTGCAACTGCCTCAGCCATAGTCTGGGCCGTAGTATCATCGCCCTGGTCACCCATATCTCCAGTACCGCGCCCGCGGCCTCGACCTCGCGGTCTACCTGACATCTGAATTCATATGAACATTTCATTAGCATCATGCTTGCACACTTACCGGTCCAACGATTGTAACGCTTCCCGATAATAAGGTATCTCCACACTTAGGGGTTAACCTTTCCAAATCTGTTACTTAGGTATATGTAGTTAGGTTCCTAACTCGGTATATCCCTAAGCTCGGTATTCTAGTCATCAGACGATACTTTCGCTCTGATACCTTTTGTAACCCCCTACTACGAACATTACTTTATTGGAATCGCAGCGGAAAATAAACAACTAAACGGTAACTAAACATTGGTGCTACAATGCCGTCAACCACCCACGTGGTTAACAAGGCTGAATAAATACAATTGTACCGGTCTGATGATCAGACTCCCGAGCATAGAACTAACAACCATATATATACACATAATACCGAGTATTTACATAAATCCTTCACTGTATACTTCACTGTAAACCGTCACCAACAAGTATATAATACGCCACGGGTGCACAGGCGCTACCCGGGCAAACATCCAAAAGTACTTCAAAAGTAATACTCTCTAGGACCTAGAGCCACTCTGCCTCTTCGATCCTCATCCTGCAATAAAAATATGGAGCCCCCGAGGGGGTCAGCACCTTTGCTGGTATGGCTAACGCGCAGCCCATCGGCTACCGGGATACGCGCAACCAATTGTCAGGATGACATGATATTTTTTAAAACACACCATATACATATATAACATAACACAGATATTGTACACATCATACACACACAACATACAATTCCTTTTTGGAAGAGAACCAACACAGTTAGTCCCCATTGAGAGCCTAGAGATGTTGCCACTCATACTTAGCTCGTTACATAACTCGTTACCGTCCGGTTAGATTGAACGGTTAACTTAACACAAGGTGCCTCGGATATAGTGATCCAAGCACACCGAAACAAACACATAGTATGCCCCTGTGGCCCGACGTGAGTCAGTAAAATAGCCTTGGTTAAGCTAAAGGGAAGGTTAGAAACCAAATTGGAAACTTAACCATAACATACAGAGAGAATCGAACCGGTTATGACATCGACTCCCATACTCACACGCGTGGCCGGAACAGACCGGACTCCTCACTTCCCCCGTTAGCCCTTGTTAATAGTTCATCATTGAACTCAACAACAATCCACAATAATAAGTCAAGTCTTGTTAGACATCACATGGGAAGAGAGAGTCACGCTTAACACATAATAATATTTAACAACTGTAAACTCTTTACATGATTTAATCTTACAAAGTCATAAACACACAGAAAAACAAACACACACAAGCCGGTGTAAACCGTTAGGCAACAGACTGCAAGAAAACCATACCTTGGTCCTTGCCTCGACTGATTTCCACCTTGAGAGAATCCTAAACACATTAGTAATGTCGGTTAATTATTTATTTAACTTCAAACTTACTAAGTATTTAACATGTTTGTATGACATGTTTTAATGCCTATCTTACCCTAGGTACCTTCATTAACACCCTAGGGTTAACTACATAAGTCACTTCTTTTCTGTTGTTTTTTTTTTTTTACAAGTTTTAGGTCCGACCGGACTTGCCGACCGAACTTGTCCAAGTTCGGTCGATTCCAGAACACATTTCCGTCAAAATTTTCTACTCCGACCGAACTTACCAAGTCCGGTCCTATGTTCGGCCTTTTCCCGAGAGTTTCTCCCCTTTGTAAATTTAGCCCGACCGAACTTACCAAGTCCGGTCCTATGTTCGGTCTTTTCCAGTAACTCAATCCGTACTCAAAATACAGGCCCACCGACCTTGCAAGTCCGGTCCCCAAGGTCGGCCTTTTCCAGAAGCCAATTCTCGCAGGGTAAACTGGGCTCGACCGAACTTGCAAGTTCGGTCGCAAGTTCGGTCTGCCCCAGACCTTTGTTTTCTTTTTCCACATTCTACTCCAAACTTCACTCCATATAACCTAGTACTCCCTAACCTCATTTGGGCACTTTAAACACAACTTAAGACACCCTTAAACACTCATAAAACTCATTTTCTAATTCCTTAAGCCTTTACTCTTTTCTTTACAAAATTTCTAACACTTACCATGTTTTCTCCTAGTTTCCAAGTGGTGTTTCATACCTATGATAACTATCATCCCAAATGCTTTCTCCTTATTTTAACATCATCTCTTAAGCATTATCTCTCACAACTAACTCCTTATATCCTTCTTGAAATTCTTTTCCAAGTTTACACTTTCTCTTTATTTTACCAAAGTTTGCCTAAGTCTTACCTAAGTCCAAAATGACTTTGGTACATACTAAAATCTCAAGATCATGCCTAAGTCCTTATTACACTCTAGAACACTTCCTAGTTCATCAAAATTCCTTTAAAACAGCATGAACTCCTTATTCATTTCCTACATTATCTAACTCACCAAACCTTATGTAAACACTTAGAACTTCTTACTTCCTGCCTAGATTTTGACATGGGTTCCCCTAGAACATTACCATGCCTAAACACTTTACCTTCTCCTTTAAACACACAAGGACATCTAAAATCACCAAGAACACTCTCATATACATTTTCACCAAATTTACACCACATTACAATATAGTGCACAATATAAATTGCATGGCACTTAGGCCCTTAAAATGCATGGCTCTTAGGCCCTTAAAGTGCTTAAATCTTAAACACTGAATTTCCACAATATATATGCCTTTAACCTGCGATTACATACAACAAGACATATGTTATTTTACTAGTCTCCTTGAGAACATTTACTAGGTCATTTACCATGTGCTCTTTAGGTAGTTTTAATAAGCAATTATAGCTCATTTCTCCTAAGGCATTAAACAACATTAAGTTAGTAGATTTACCTCTTTTTCCACCACACTTCCTTCTTGTTTCCTTACAAAACCGTATGGTATTTTGATTCTTTGACAAGTTCTAAACAATATACAAACATTATAATGAGTATTCAAGCTATAAGCTTCATCTCATTGTAAACCCTAATTTGACATTGTTTCAAAAACATTAATGTAGTTGTTTTACCTTGATCTTTGAAGAGAGTTTGAATATATAACAAGAGAGGACTCCACCTAGTCCATGAAGAGTTGAAATGAAGCTAGAACAAAGTCACACAATGAGCTATATCAATGTGTATTTTCGGACATGACAAAAACAAGGAGGAAACTTGATTTTTGTTTGAGATTCCTTACCTAGAAGCAAAGGAGAGTAATAATATGTCAAGATATAAGCTCAAGCTCCTTCAATGGTGGAACACCTTGGCACCGAAATGGAGCTCTTGGAGGTTTGAGAAGATAGGAATGAAGAGCTTGATGAGAGGAAGAGATTGGTGGTATTTGTTTTTGATTTGGACAAGTGAGCTAGGTTTAACAAGTGGTCAAAGTTGGAACTTCCATGGTGATAGTGGTATTACCGAGAGAGAACAAGGAAGAAGGAAGAAGAGAGGTGTTTGCAAACCGTGGGAATGAAGGAAAGAAATGAGAATGAAGATAGAAGTTGCTTTTAGAAGATATTTATGTTATAAAGTAAAAAGTAGTTTTACTTAGTTTGCTTTAATTACTTATTACCTTAACTAGAGAGTGGTGAGTCACCACACTTGTAAAAACCGGCCCCCTTTATTAGTATAAGGGCATTTTAGTCTTTGTTTGTCAATTTAATTACTTAATACAACATATGTTATAAACTAGCTTATAAAAAGTACTATTCACCTATACAAGGCACATAGAAGTGAAATTTTTGATTTCCCACTAATATAGCCACCCAAATGTGATACTATATAGTACACATATATATTTAAGAGTAATGATGGACATTTAGCCATTCAAAACTCATTTACAAGACAATTTTTCAAAAACGTGCTTTAAGACTTCTTAAAGCACATTTTGTGTTTTAACTTGTTTTCAAGCTTGGTTTTCTTTGGTAATTGGTTTAATATGTTCATTAGAGTATAAATGAGGTCTTGGTAAGCTCATTAGGCCTTACTCAAGTTTATCCCAAGCTTAGAGCACATTTTAGCTCTTATTGACTTTAAAGCACATTTGTGTTTCCTTTTGTTTAAATTTATTTACTAAGGTTTCTAAGACTCTTTTTTAGTCTTGTTACACCCTATTTAGGTGTTTAAACAACATAACTAGGTTTGGGGTATTTCAGCCCCACTCGTTATTCTTAATGTATTGTACATCTCCCATTTATCACCTTTATCTTGGTAGCAATGGTTTCTCAACCGACGCGGGGTATCTCTTACCGTGAGCGAATTCGGTGAGTTACAAACTTTCTACCTACTTCCACGATAATTTACTGTGTATACAGCTATGTTTTTCACAATGATTGACTTGCTTCCTTCCGACTTAGTGTCGGTTGAGGCTGAGCTACTACCTAATGTGTAGTGCTCTCTCGGTTATTCCCCACACTTGAGGTATATTGCATACCGGTATTTGGTATTCCATGTTACCGCAGTCACTTATTGCTAATCATGCCTCCACATTTGGTTCTGTACAAGTATCATTTCATTGGTACGACCTTGCATTTCCTATGCATCGGTCATTATAGCGTTATAAGTCTCTTCCTACTTCTACCACAATTAACATCTTTCCAACTTCCTAGCTATCTCACTCGATCATTACCGCGCAAGCGCAATACCAAAACACTCAGTCATACAGAGTGTAGAGGCGTAAACTCTTGGCACTAAATCTCTTATGCGATTGCCATAGGAATTCACACTGTGTTTCACTGAGATTCTTATCTCATAATACTGGCTACTGGCTTACTGCCCAGTTTATTTGCTACACTTACCGTCGTATCTCCACTGAGTCTAACTCATAACTCTGCTCATTCACCATTTTATCATTTAATAATACTTATACAACGGTCGCTTATTGCGCACCGTATACTCTTTCATTATACAATCATCAACTTACACTGCATCCACTATTATATTAGCTTCCGCCATCACACTGGGTTTGGCCACTTATTTGGATGATTTTTGAATATACTATTCTTCGAGCCTTTATGCTCCTTGAGCATTGTTCACTACACATTTAGCATCACACACCTATGGTGGTTGCTATCAGACTTATTACTCTTCCGGTCTACACAACTGGTACAAACACTTCTTCTCGTGTTATTCTTATTCAAATCACTCTTGGGTAACAACAACATGGTCAATCCCTAACATATTCCTTCAACTTGGTTCACATAACTACCACTCCTGCGGTCTCACAATACCGAGAGGTATCCCCACTCTTAAAGTAGTGGTTCATTCTCCGCTCTATTCACTTGTACAACGTAAACTTCCATAATCAATTAAATTTACCCAACACATTTTCTTTGTGTTCTTAGCTGGTTTTACTATCCTCTTCTAGGAAGATTGATATTCCTTGGTAGTCTAAGTAATCCTTCCGGGAGTTTTATCCCGTTCATTGCACATTAATGTGTCCACATTAGGCATCTGCCTTACCATGTATAGGTTGGGTATTCGTTCCAGCTATCGTGTTTTATCCCTCGTGACACTTGAGACATATGCTATGTCTTTACTTACTAATCAGTGCACTTCGCACTTCCTGACTCTTAAACATTTCCTTGAAATAAATTCACTAACTCCTTTAGTCTCGTTAAATTAACTGAGTTCTTTTACTTCCACCATTCTTGGTATTCCATTGCTCTTATTTGACTTTTACTGCTGACCGTAGTATGGAGTCGACTACTTCCCGTGTTCCCGACTCTACTCGAATACATATGTGGGGTACCATACTGATACATTGCTACTTACCCGACTAACCCATAAGTAGGTCTATCAGGCCCACGAGCTCCTATCGGAGTGCGGTCATCCCACATTTCAGTTGGTACACTCGTAGTGTCTGTCACACGCCTAGGTGAAATATTCTGTTGTCAACTCCTCTTATATCATCCTATGATAATATGCATTCTGTTCTTACCGAACTTAATCAAGGGAAAGTCTATCCACTGTTGTATCATTACGAACTCCATCCGCTCCCTCGGGTTGCTACCCTTGGGTTTACCGGTTTCCATCCGGTTATTCAAAAGTAAACTGGGTATAACTTACCTACCGTGTGGCACTGAGGCCTGTGTAGGTTCTCCGGTTTGGTTTAAAAGAAAGTTTGAAAGAAATATTGGTTTGAAAGAAAATTTGGTTTTGAAAGAGGAGAGTTGAAATAAATCTGAGTTTGAAAGAAAAACTCCCATGGTTTCACAACGTCTACTTGCCTTAGCCAAGTCTAGCTTCTCACTGATTGGTTTATTCCCATTTACAAAGGTTAGGCTGTTAAGCCTTTCCAAGGTTATGATAATCTCACTTAACTGTGTGGTACTTTACCAGGTACCTTGTAGTTGTTAAAGATTTTCCCGAACAACCCTATTATAGCAGCACTTGCCATGGCAAGTGCGCCATGTTAACATGCTATCAGCTGAACACTTACCGGTTGCGGTATTGTTTTTACCCGCACAGCCGCACTGTCATTAGTGACCTTGTTGGCCTTTACTTTGATCTTACAGTCTTAACAATAAATCTTCTGGGCGACTTCTCACTGTCTTCACATGATAATCACTAACTAGGGTGTTTCCCATTCTGGAAGACCCCTTTTCACTTAGTGTTGTATCTTCTTCGTAGCCCGTTCCACGCATTTGTCGTGGTTACTGAGACTTGCCTCTTGTTTGGGTACTACGTTGTAGTTCCTTAGTCGGTTGGTATACCGTTGGTATATTGTTTAACATTTGTAGTCCCGTAGACATTTGTCTCGGGTTTCATTACTTCACTTCTTGCCTGTTGCACAGTTGGTGCGTTGCAAGCTGGTTGTTCTCGACTGCTCAGCATGTCGACCCAGGTTGCCGGAAATTTCATTCTTCAATACAGAAGATTCTTCATTCTTCGCTATGAAATGCGGTTAACATTGTTTAGAAGGAACCGTCACCGGGATTCCCAGCTTTCGGAATCTACCGTATGACAGGTTCTCCGTACTTATAGATGTACTTAATAACAGCCAGATCGGGTTTTCCCGAGTAAGAGAGGACTTCTATCTCTCTGGTGTTCTTTCCCAAGTTATAAAACAGGGATTGTGGAGGGCGGGAAGGATGTTGTAGGTTTCCAATACACACTGGTAATTCCCAACTAGCGTATTTCTCACGCTATCACTCAACCCTTAACCCAAGATACTAAAATCCTAACTCGGTACTTCCTAAGCTCGGTAATTCAGTCATCAGAGCGATACTTCGCTCTGATACCACTTTTTTGTAACACCCCTACTACAACAATACACATAATAACCATTTGCAGCGGAAAACATACATCATTACATTACTTAACCCATTGGTGTTACACGCCGTTAGCCACCCACGTGGCTAACAAGGCTAATACATATACATTGTATCGGTCTGATGGACCAGATTCCCGAGCAACTACACAATACAATCTTCTTCCATTACCAACATTTGTTATACATTTACATTCCAACCGTACCGAGTATTTACAAACTAATGCCGATAACAGTTTCGGTCTTACTGCACCTACAATACATAAGTAATTCATTAACTACCCGTGTAGAAACAACTACCCCGTCCTACTCTCGAACGATCTCCAGCTCCTTGTACCTGAAATAGAAAAGGAAAGAAAGGGTGGCCCCCCAGGGGCTCAGCACCTTTGCTGGTATGGTAATCCCGCAGCCCGCATGCTACCGAGCCACGCACAACTAATTGTCATCTAAGCATGTGGTTGATTATATTTAAATCATGCATGTAAACTATAAACACATAACACGTTACATACCCGCATCAATGGGGTTCAACAAATCAATCAACACAACAAAACTCATTAGCTCACTCATTCTGTTCCTTAACCCTTGAGGGTTTCTCCTCTAATGGAGCTATTTCCTTAATAGACGACACTTACCCACTAGTCGGGTTATACACAAATTCGTCTTATAATAACCTGGATTCATATCCATGATCCGCATACTCCACATAACAACACATTTCACGTCTCAACGTACATATAACATAACATCGCAATAAGAATTGCAGTACAACAATAACACATAACATAATGGGAACGGTTCTCTTTAGGAACCGACCCAAACATAGTTAATTCACTTGTGAGCCTAGAGAATGATATCACCCTCATGTTAAGCTCGTTATACAACACTCGTTACTGCCCTAATAGTCGGACGAGTAACTTAACTTAAAGATGGATCGGATTTAGTGAGCCGAACACACCACACAAACACATGTTCCCCCTAGACCGATCATAAGTCAGAATAGTTAAGCTTTGGAGTAAGCTAGTGGGAGATCATAATCCAAGAAGGAAAAACAACCATAACAGAGAGGAAGGTAAAGCAAGGATGGATACCCACTCCCAAACAACGCGCGACCGGAACGACCGGATTCCTCACCCCCCCCCCCCATTAGTACATATGTACTTAAAAAATAATTAGTTAGAGCTCCATTATGGAACTTATCACATCCACACACCATAAGGTATTACAATCGGTTAAACACACAAGGAAGGTAAACACACCTGCACGCACAAACAACACACAACCAACTCACGCATAGCCGTGGTTAAAACGTTCCCATGGTTTGGGTCGTTAAATCCGAATACCAATCTCTTATGTGATCCTAGAGTCGGTTAGTTAAGTTTAACACATATTTGAGGTTAAACGGTATCGGGACTAAACTCGCCACATAAACGAATGACTGTAAACTCATTACATGTTTTTATCTTATAACGTGGCAAACATACAGAAAAACACATTGGCACACAAGCTGGTGTAATCCGGTAGGACACAGGTTGCAAGAAAACCATACCTGTCTTCGCGGTCCACTATATTGTGTCCTTTTAGGTTCCTCGAACAAATCCCGTACAACTGGTAGCATCACAATTACTTTCATTAACATTGGGGTAACATGATTGCTTAACGTTTAATGCGCCCATAGTTTACCCCGTCATCCCGTTACACTTAGTTTACTCTTGTGATCTTAAGTTCACAACTCTCACATCAAACCTAACACTTGTTTACACATTTTAAGGCCTTTATATGTCATAAAACAAGGCCTAAACATCATCTAAAACCATTACCATTCAATCCCCCATGATTAGAAGCCTTTAAAACACATTTTGCAACATTTTTGACCTGGTCCGGGACTTGGTCCGGACCTAAGGTCCCGGACCATCACTGATTTGTACTCTCGGCCTTATTTCTCACTTGGTCCTGGACTTAAGTCCCGGACCAATTCCTGCATTCACTCTCGGCATGTTTTTATGGGTGGTCCGGGTAGCTATACAAGGGCTAGGTCCCGGACCATGTTAATAACTTGTCAAAACATCATTTTTCAACCCCTAATCCAACCTTAAACCTTACCTAATCATTCCATAATCTTTCCACATGTTTCCTACATGTTTAAACACCTTAAAACAAGCACTAAACCTTCCTAAATCATCACTAACTTGTTACTCAATTTCTTACAACAATTCCTAACACTTATTACATTTTTTCCTTAGATTTCTAAGTGGTATATTATGCCTACTACCTCAACTAACCAAAGTGTTGTCTCACATACATTACCACTACTCCAAAAGCATTATTTCTCACAAACACCTCCATTACAAAACTCCTTTTATTTCCACAAGTTCACACTTAGACCTTCACAAGGCATTATTCTTTTCCTTTACTTACCAAAACTTGCACAAGACTTAGCACTTCGCATAACATAACCTTGGTGTGTTTAAAACGCCCATTTGATCTCTAAATCCTCCAAGACCATGCCCAAGGCATCTTAACACTTAAGAACATCTTAATTCACCTTCTTTCACCACCTTGAAACTTAACAATTCCTAGTACCTTCTAGGTCATAAAATCTCATTAGAATATATAAACTCCTTTGTTTATCAACTAAATTTTGCCATAGCTTCTGTTGTATATTCTCACACCCAAACACTTAGGTTTTCACCTTTTGTCAACCAAGAACACTTAATCACTTAATACACATTTCTTACACACAAACATATTGTTTTTCATCCTTTAACCATCCAAGACATTCATCATCACAAAAATGTTCTTTACACACAACTAAACCCTTAAACTACACTACATAACAATATAGTGCATAAACTTAAATTGCTTGGCACTTAGGCCCTTAAATGACATGGCTCTTAGGCCCTTAAATTGCATTAATCTTAAACACTGAATTTCCCACATTATAATTGCCTTTAACCTGCAAATACACATAACATTACATATGCCCTTAATAACCTCCTTGTGGACATTTTACTATCTCATTTCCCATTGGCTCTTTAGGTAGGTTTAATAAGCAATTCAAGCTCATTTTCTTAAGGCATAAAACTATATTAGGTTAGGTTATTTACCTCTCCTCTTTCAAGACTTCCCACTTGTTTTTCTTTGTTCTTTCTTAATTTAAAACCGGCAAGGAAGCTTGATCACTTGTCAACATTCTAACCAACACATAAATAAGGGAACTGAGCATTAAGCATTATACCTAAGCTCATGAATAACCCTAGATTAACATAAGTGTTTTAAACACTAAAATAGATATTTACCTTGGATTTAAATGAGAATTTGATTAAGTAGCAAGAGAGGACTCCACCTAGTCCTTTGAATTTTGGAATGAAGCTAAACAAAAGCAAGAGAAGACACCATTAAAAGGTGATTCTCAGCCATGAATAAAAATGAGAGGAAATGCTAGTTTTCTTTGACTTTTATTACCTTAGAACCAAGAAGAACAACACGGTGCAAGAAATGGAGATTTTCCTCCATCAATGGAGATTCTCCATGGAATCAAACTTGAGCTCTTGAAGTTTTGAAAAGAGGGAAATGAAGGGCTTGGTCTAACTAGCACAAATATGCTCTTAGAATTTGATTTGGAGCATGGAGTTGGATTTGGCAAGGAAATGAAGTTGGAGAAGAGTGGTTGCTGTAGCATGAACGGTTTGGAGTTGGGAGAACCATGAGGAAGACGTTGGGAAAGAAAGGAAATGAAGAAAAGTGAGGTGAGAGGTAAAAGTGTGAGATATTTATGTTTATAAAGTAAATAGTCTTTTTACTTTATCCTTTCTTCTTTAATTGACTTTGCTGGCCAAGTGTGATGACTCACACTTCAAAAACCGTCCCCCCTTCTATATTAAAGATATATATGGCCTTGTTTGACCATTTAACATCTTATGTTGACTTATGACTTAAACTAGCACTATTTGAGCACTATTCACAAATTAAGGCACATAATTATGAAATTTTTTATTTCCCATTGATTTAGACTTCCTAATGTGATAATAAGTAGTACATGTTTATTAAAGAGTAAAGATGGACATTTAGCCACTCAAAACTCATTTCCAAGACAATTTTTCAAAAATGTGCTTTAAAGCTCCTTAAAGCACATTTTGTGTTTTAACTTGTTTTCAAGCTTGGTTTTCTTTAGTAATTGATTTAATATGTTCATTAACATGTTAATAAGGTCTAGGAATGACCTTTAGGTATTATACAAGGTTACACCAAGTCTAGAGCAAGTATTTGCTTAAATTGACTTTAAGGTGTTTTCTTGTGTTTTGTTTGGTTTAATTGTCTACCAAAGTTTCATAAGGACTTAATTAGCCTTATCAAATCATAATTGAATATTATTATGTCTTGGTAGGCTCTTTGGGTCCTAACCAAGTTCACTCCAAGCTTAGAGAATGTTTTTTTTTTGCTCAAACTGTGTTTATGGTGCTTTATTGTTTTTACTGTGGTTTAAATTGTTCACTAATGTTTCCCAGGCACTTTTTAGCCTTAATATACCATAGTTTAATGTTTAAACAACACATCAAGGATTGGGGTATTTCAGATGGAATGAGCTTCAACATTACAGAGTACAGAGCGACATGCTCTAGAATATGTTTATGTATCTCTAACTATAGCTAACTCATATTAGAGTTACATTATGTATACTAGTAAGGTGACAGCTGTACAAATCCAGCTATACTAGAGACAAAGGAAACATAACAGAAAGTAAAGCTAGTAACAACCACATTACAACACCCCCTCTCAATCTGATAGGTGATCAATGTGATCATATATTAGATTGCTTAGATTGTTTCGTGAAGCCCAAAAACTGGATATAAAGACTTGTATTGATGTCCTGGTAAAATCTTAGTTAAAGGATCTGCTAGCCGCTTCTTAAAAGCTATGTGATGTACAACAATCAAACCTTGTCTAAGCTTTTTCCCTAATATAATGACTATCGAGTTCCCCATGTTTTGTTCTTTCGTGGAAAACTGAATTTTTACAATGTGAACAATGTACTAGAACTGGTTCCAGATCTTCAAATCCCACTTCATTCAAAATTCTAGTTAACCAGACTATTTTTGTAGTAAGTCTTCTCAGAGACCTATACCCCGCCTATGTAGAAGATAGACTCACTGTTTGTTGCTTCTTTGATTTCCATGATAGGGAACTGCCTCCAAAGCTAATGAAATAACCACTCACTGATAGTCTAGCTAAAGGGCAAGAAGCCCAATCCGCATCAGAGTACCCAATCAGATCTTGCAATTTAGAGTTGTTCACCAAAATCCCAAAATTCTGCATCACTTTAACATATCTTAAAGCATGATGTGCAGCCTTGAGATGTTCATCTGTAGGATGTGTCATGATCTGACTTAGAAATTGAACCGCAAAGCTTAGATCAGGTCGAGTGTGTGTCATATAGTTCAACTTTCCTATAATCTGTCGATAACTTTAGAGGAACTCCTTGATCTGGCAGAAGCTTCAAATTATTTTCCAACGGGGCAACTGCTGTTTTGTAATCCTCATGACAGAACTCTTTCAAAGTTTCATGCATAAATTTGTGCTGAGTAACAATCATCCCATCATTCACTTTAAGAAAATTCATCCCCAGAAAGTAAATAATCTCGCCAAGATCCTGATTTATGAACTTACTATCAAGTTCCTATTTAACATGGCGTATCTCCTGTTCGTTGTAACCAGTGATCAAAATCTTATTTACATACACAATTAAGTATGTAGAGGAACCATACTTCTCCTTGACAAACAAGGAGTAATCATTCAGAGACTGAATATATCCCAAAACCAGGAGAAATTCTGACAGTTTGGCATACCACTGTCGACTAGCTTGTTTCAAACGTATAAACTCTTTCTTAATCTACAGACTCTATCATCTCCAGCCTTTAGATAACCCTTGGTGGCTCTCATGTAAACCTCATCATCCAGTGAACCATGCAAGAATGCATTGTTATATCAAACTGATGCACAACCCACCCCCTCTTGATAGCAACATTCAGAAAAGCTCTCACTGTTGTCATCTTGACAACTAGAAAAAGTTTCCTGCTAATCAAAACCCTCTTGTTAAGTGTAGCCTTGAGCAACTAAATAGGCTTTATATCTTTCAATACTCCCATCAGCATAACGTTTAATTTTAAACACCCATTTGCTACCTACTGGTTTCTTGTGTGAAGAAGGAAACACAATATCCCAGGTTTAATTTTCTCCTAGAGCTGCAATTTCTATCTATATAGCATCATTCCAACATGGATTCAAGATAGCAACTTCGTAAGTTTGTGGTTCAGTAGGAGAATTTGGATGTGAAACAGATAAACACCTAGCAGGGGTGATATTTGTCAAGGTAGTGAAGAATTCAGAAGGAAAAACAACATAAAGCTGATAATCCTGTAAATGTGAGGGCAGATATCTGGGTCTGGTCGACCTTTCTACATTCAGATCTGAGTGATTAGTAGGGGGCAAGGGAATTTCAGGATCAGGTACAAGATCTTGAACAGAAGGAGCATGAGGTTGAATATCAGTAACAGGAGTTTGAGATTCATCATTAGAAACTATTTGGTTATCTATAACTGGAGGTTGCCTAAGAAAATTATCCTCATCATAGAAGACATCAGATTGGACTGCCTTAGGAGTGGAAACAAAGGGAGATGTCTGTAGCAAAGGTTGCAAATCAGGAGCCAAATCTGAAGGCAATGATCGATAAGGCAAAATATCTAAACGAAAAATCACATCGCGGGAGATAACAATTCTCTTATCATGCAATCTGAGAACTTTGTATCCCTTCTGATAAGGAACATTTCCAAGATAAATGCAAGCAGTGGACCTAAGAGCAAACTTATGATCTGACCTTCATACTGTCGTAGAATAACATAGACAACCAAAAGGTTTCAAAGATAGATAATCTGGGCTGCTTCCATAAAGGAGCTCATACGAGTCTACATTTTTATAGCACGAGAGGGCATTCTTTTAATAAGAAAAACGACTTGTAATACACAATCTCCCCTGTAGCATATAAGAACATTGTTATTGAAGTAAATGGCTTTAGCAACTTCAAGAATAAACCTATGCTTTCGTTCCACAGTGTTGTTCTACTGTGGTGTGTAAGTGCATGTCCTTTGATGTATTATGCCTTTTTCTTGATAGAAAGACTTGCCTTCAATGCTTAATCCCATTTCAAAGGCATTATCAGATTGGACCTTCT
Source organism: Limonium bicolor (assembly GCA_023374045.1). Classification (NCBI taxonomy): domain Eukaryota; kingdom Viridiplantae; phylum Streptophyta; class Magnoliopsida; order Caryophyllales; family Plumbaginaceae; genus Limonium; species Limonium bicolor. The sequence goes on from CM041776.1 coordinate 489,796,721, forward strand.
TAACGGAAACATGAAACTTGTTCTCCACCCAGGCAATAAACTGTTTGATAACAGAAAAAGCATCTCCTTTTGTCTTAAGAGTTGCTGATAAGTGTGAAATATATATATATACTTTTAGGGCTTTAATTCTTCCTATTCTCACAACAATTCAAGTCATATTTCTCACTTATGATATGTTTTTCCTTATATTTATGTTTTGATATGAACTGATACATTTTATGTGTCAAATGTAAGAAAATATATTGAAAATGCATAGATTACTTCATAAGCTTTGCAACGCAACAAACGGGAAGCAAAACGGAGTCCGGACGAAGAATCTAGGCCCAAAACAAGTTGACACATCGACATGTCCAAACATGAGTGCGGACTTGCATGTCCGGATGTAGCTGTCAGAAGTTGATAATACACATTTTTAAGAAAAATCTCTATTTTTGATATAAAAAGGCACCTAGGGTTAGAAAAACAAACAAGCTTCATTCACGTCATACGGCTGCGCCTCTCTCTTGGGGGCTTCGGCCTCCTCTCTCTCACACCCACACAAGTCCACCATTGTTAGCACTTCACACTTCTGACGGAGTATTAGTGTGGGGATCTTCTTAATAGTTTCTTCTTCCCTTTTTATCTAATATGTCAATGTGTTCTCTCTTTGTTGTTTTTTTGTTATTCTTATAGTCATGTTAGTGTAGTTAGTTTAGCTCCCTGGATTGGGGTAGCAAACCAGATCTTTATATTTATTTTGTAAACTTTCCCTAATTCACTAATGCAATAATTTAATTCCAATTCTTCATGTGCTTTAATCTTCTGATCAATTATTAAAGCAATATTTGTAGTTTTCTAATCAAAGTGCAGCGCTGAGATTAGTTAACAAGACATAGGAAGTTAAACCGGATTAACGACTAGAAGCATGGTTTGCCTATAGGTTAATCATTCTCCAATAGGAATTGGTTATAAGGCGATTGGTTAGAATTGACTTGGGCATGGTTTGTGGCTTGTTATTTCTGCCAGTTAGGATTCGTTGTACAGGGACCGGTCAACGGATTAATTAAGACTCCTTAGTCTTTTCATTAAATTAAATAAACCTGAAAAAGTGATGTTTCTTGTTTTCTTAGTTTAGTTTCTCAGGTAGTTTATAAATTATCAATTAATTAAACGAGGTCCCTGAGATCGACAACCCCCACCCAATTTACTATTCCGCAAAACGATAGGTACACTGCCTAGTAGAGATAGTAACATATTTCTGTTACAATTTTTTGGCACCGTTGTCGGGGACCTCTGACACAGTTGATTAATCTGATTGAGATTATATTTTAGTTTTCCTTTTTTATCTATTTTTGTTCAGTTTAGATTTTATTCTATTTTTGTTTTGTTTAGATTTTATTTACGTGTCCGTTTTACTTTTTATTCGAATTTAATTTGTTTGATTTTGTTCCATTTATTTGATATAATCTTGATTTTGATCTTATTTTCTTCGGTTAATTGACAATTTTTATTTTAATTGAGATTTTAGAATCGCAAAATCTTGGCTGCAGGTGTCTGTAGCTACTGTGGCTACATTCAAGGATGTATTTGTTAATTTACTCTATTTATTTATTAATTATAAATAGTGGAAGGACACTAAAGAGAGAAAAACAAAAAACAAAAATAAAAAAATCCCGCGACGAGTAGTGACCGTATGGTGCTGCGAAGCAGTTTGTTTTTTTTTTTTTTTTTCTTTTGCTTATTTTATTTTAAAATTTTTAAATTGTTATAACTTTTGATATATAAGTCCAAAATGAAAAAAATTTATATCATTGTTCATCTAAATTCGAGCTCTTCAAAATAAGACCAGTCATGGATATGTTTTGACAACTTTTAAAAAAAATTATTTTTACATGTATACTATGATATTTTAATGTGAGGATGTATGTGCATATTTTAATGTGAGAATGTACATGTTTTAATGTGACAATGTACATGTTTAAATGTGAGAATGTACATGTTCTTTAATGAACATATGTACATGTTTGTATGGTCATATGTACATGTTTGTATGACTGTCTGTACAAGTGTTCTTCCTTATATGTACAGGTTTTAATTTAAGGATGTACATATTTAATGATTCGTACAGGTTTATATGACTATCTATATGCTTTTAATACGAGGATGTACATGTTTTTATGTGTAGATGTACATGTTTTAATGAACATTTGTACAGGTTTGTATGACCATCTGTACAAGTTTTCTTTTATGTTCTGTACATTATACATGTAAAAATAATTTTTTTAAGTTGTCAAAACATATCCATGACTGATCTTGTTTTGAAGAGCTTGAATTTAGGTGAATAATAATATAATTTTTCTTCATTTTGGACTTAAATATTAAAACTTATAATAATTTAAAATTTTTATGTAAAAAAATATTTAAAAAAAAGAGGGCCCTAGAAACGTTTTTTTTAAAAAAAAAAGCGGGCAGGGCTACATCAACCTGTAGCCAAGAAGTGCCGTTTTAGAATATAATTTCTATTCTGTCTTTATATAGTTTAGTCAGGCTAGTTTTTTTCGTTTTTATTTTTATTTTTTTTATTCACGTTTGACTTACTACATTGCTTACGATTTTGTTTCGATTAGGATTAGTTTTTTTCCTTGGCATTCTAGTTTAGGATTTTTGTTTTTGTTTAGTTATATAATTATCTTTATAGATTTTATTATTCCGTAAAAATTTTGATTTGTTTGATTTAGGTAGTTTACGTAGATTTTACTATATTTTGTTCGTTGATTTGTTTGATAATTCTTGGCTACAGTTTAATGTAGTCATCTGGCTACATACTTTGACTACATATACAGGGAAGATAAGCGCGTGACTTATGTATTTTTTTTTCATTTTTCCTGTTTTTGAGATAGTGGCACGCGCCTTTTGTTTTTGTTTTTTTTTCATTTTTCCTTTTTTATTAATCTTTCTCTTTATTATAAAAATTTTAAATTATTGTAACTTTTAATATATATGTCCAAAATGAAAAAAAATTATATCATTGTTCATATAAATTCAAGCTCTTCAAAACAAAACCAGTCATGGATATGTTTTGACAACTTTGAAAAAAATTATTTTTACATGTATAATGCACAAAACGTAAAAAAAACTTGTACAGATGGTCATACAAACCTGTACAAATGTTCATTAAAACATGTACATCCACACGTAAAAACGTGTACATCATCTTAATAACTCGACAGGTTTTTAGGGTTTGTGGTAGCGGGTTTAGGGTCCCGCAACTGCAAACCCTAAAAATGTCTTCGACGTTTTTAGCTATCCTAGGGTGGTTTGGGGTTTTTTTTTTTGGGGGGGGAGGGGTAGGGTAATCTATTTGGAAACCGTTCTATACTTTACATTGCAACAACTAACTCGACAGGTTTTTAGGGTTTGTGGTCATGGGTTTAGGGTCTGCCACTACAAACCCTAAAAATGTCTTCGACGTTTTTTAGCTTTTCTAGGGTGGATTTTAGGGTGTGTGAGGTTAGGGTAATCTATTTGGAAACCGTTATATACTTTAATGTGAGAATGTACATGTTTTAATGTGACGATGTACATGTTCAAATGTGAGAATGTATGTGTTCAATTATGAGAATGTATATGTTTTAATGAACATCTGTACATGTTTGTATGACCGTCTGTACAAGTGTCCTTCCTTATATGTACATGTAACACCCCTACTACGCACATAACTATACTTGGAATCGCAGCGGAAAATAAACAACTAAACGGTAACTAAACGATTGGTGCTACAATGCCGTCAACCACCCACGTGGCTAACAAGGCTGAATAAATACAAATGTACCGGTCTGATGATCAGACTCCCGAGCATAGAACTAACAACCATATATATATACACCAACATAATAACGAGTGTTTACAAAATCCTTCACTGTATACCATCACTGTAATCCACCATAACAAGTATATAATACGCCACGGGAGCACAGGCGCATCCCGGGCAAACATCCAAAAGTACTCCAAAAGTAAACTACTCTCTAGGATCTAGAGCCACTCTGCCTCTTCGATCCTCATCCTGCAATAAAAATATGGAGCCCCTGAGGGGGTCAGCACCTTTGCTGGTATGGCTAACGCGCAGCCCATCGGCTACCGGGATACGCGCAACCAATTGCCATGATGACATGATATTTATTTTAAAACAACAACACATACATATATAACATAACACAGGTATTGTACACATCATAACACACATCACAAACATACAATTCCTTTTAGGAAGAGAACCAACACAGTTAGTCCCCATTGAGAGCCTAGAGAATGTTGCCACGCTCATACTTAGCTCGTTACATAACTCGTTACCGTCCGGTTAGATTGAACGGTTAACTTAACACAAGGTGCCTCGGATATAGTGATCCAAGCACACGAAACAAAACACATAGTATGCCCCTGTGGCCCGACGTGAGTCAGTAAAATAGCCTTGGTTAAGCTAAAGGGAAGGTTAGAAACCAAATTGGAAACTTAACCATAACATACAGAGAGAATCGAACCGGTTATGACATCGACTCCCATACTCACACGCGTGGCCGGAACAGACCGGACTCCTCACTTCCCCCGTTAGCCCTTGTTAGTAGTTCATCATTGAACACAACACACAATTCACAATCATAGGTCAAGTCTTGTTAGACCCACACAAGGGAAGAGAGAGTCACACTTAACAACATAATAATATTTAACAACTGTAAACTCTTTACATGGTTTAATCTTACAAAGTCATAAACACACAGAAAAAAAACAACACACAAGCCGGTGTAAACCGGTAGGCAACAGACTGCAAGAAAACCATACCTCGGTCCTTGCCTCGACTGGTTTCCACCTTGGAAGAATCCTAAACACATTAGTAACGTCGGTTAATTAACGCACTAGTCCATTGTTAACATTATCTACTCAACACTACTAGTTTACTTTTACTTTACACTTGTTACAACTTTCATCCTTTTAATTGCCTTTAAAACCCACCTAACATGTCTTATATAACCTTATTATATCACTACTAACCAACTACTATTTTTAGATAACAATTCCCATCCTAAAACAATAATTTTTGGTCCATATAGTGGCCTGTCCGAACTTGTGTCCGAGCTTCCAAGTTCGGACACAAGCCGTGATTTTTGACAGAAAACAGACACATGTCCGAACTTGTGTCCGGACTTCGGAAGTTCGGACATGAGTCGAGGAAAATCCTAACCAGAAATCCATACGTCCGAACATGTGTCCGGACTTCCGAAGTTCGGACACAGTTCGAGGATAATCCCTAAGAAATAACAGGTGCGTCCGAACTTCCAAATTCGGACGGTAGTTCGGACACTACCTAAAATCCAGAAAACTGTAAGCGTAACAGGGCATGTCCGAGCTTCCAAGTTCGGACGGAAGTTCGGACGTGCCATTATACTCAATTTCTAAGCCTTTAAACACTTAACCAATTTCCTCCAAAGCCTCCAACACTTATAGTATCTACTCCCTAGGTTCCCAAGTGATGTTTCATGCCTATACTAACCATTATACCAAGATATTCCTTCCACACAACATCATACTCAAACATCATTTCTTAAAAACTAAAACTCCTTAAGTCATTCTGAAATCCCTTTTTCCTAAGCTTACACTTCCTCCTTATTTACCAAAGTTAGCCTAAGCTTCATCTAAGTCCAAAAGACTTGGTACATACTAAAACCTCAAGATCATGCCTAAGTCCTTACACTCTAGAACACTTCCTAGTTCATCAAAATTCCTTTACAACATCTTGAACTCCTTATGCATTTTCATTTCAACAAGTTTTCTCCTAGCATTGGTTACACATTTAGCACATTATTTCATCATAATCATCCTAGAACCAAAGAACACCAAGAACACTTTCTTACACAACTTCACCAAATTCACACTACATCACAATATAGTGCATAACTTAAATTGCATGGCACTTAGGCCCTTAAAATGCATGGCTCTTAGGCCCTTAAAGTGCTTAAATCATAAACACTGAATTTCCACAATATATATGCCTTTAACCTGCGATTACATACAACAAGACATATGTTGTTTTACTAGTCTCTTTGAGAACATTTACTAGGTCATTTACCATGTGCTCTTTAGGTAGTTTTAATAAGCAATTATAGCTCATTTCTCCTAAGGCATTAAACAACATTAAGTTAGTAGATTTACCTCTTTTTCCACCACACTTCCTTCTTGTTTCCTTACAAAACCGTATGGTATTTTGATTCCTTGTCAAGTTCTAAACAATATACAAACATTAAAATGAGTATCCAAGCTATAAGCTTCATCTCATTGTAAACCCTAATTTGACATTGTTTCAAAAACATAAATGTAGTTGTTTTACCTTGATCTTTGAAGAGAGTTTGAATATATAACAAGAGAGGACTCCACCTAGTCCATGAAGAGTTGAAATGAAGCTAGAACAAGGTCACACAAAGAGCTATATCAATGTGCATTTTCGGTTAAGGTAAGAACATGGAGGAAACATGATTTTTCTTTGAGATTCCTTACCTAGAAGCAAAGGAGAGTAATAATATGTCAAAATACAAGCTCAAGCTCCTTCAATGGTGGAACACCTTGGCACCGAAATGGAGCCCTTGGAGTTTTGAGAAGATAGGAATGAAGAGCTTGATGAGAGGAAGAGATTGGTGGTCTTTTTTTTGATTTGGACAAGTGAGCTAGATTTAGCAAGTGGTCAAAGTTGGAACTTCCATGGTGGTAGTAGTATTACCGAGAGAGAACAAGGAAGAAGGAAGAAGAGAGGGGTGGGAAACCGTGTGAATGAAGGAAAGAAATGAGAGTGAAGATAGGATTTGCTTTAAGGAGATATCTATGCTTATAAAGAAAAAGGTAAGTTAATTAGTTTTCCTTACTTACTTATTATTATCAACTAAGGAGTGGTGAGTCACACACTTAGAAAACCGGCCCCCTTTATTAGTATGAGGGCATTTTAGTCTTTGTTTGTCAATTTAATTACTTAATACAACATATGTTATAAACTAGCTTATAAAAAGTACTATTCACCTAAACAAGGCACTTAGAAGTGAAATTTTTGATTTCCCACTAATATAGCCACCCAAATGTGATACTATATAGTACACATATATTTAAGAGTAATGATGGACATTTAGCCATTCAAAACTCATTTACAAGACAATTTTTCAAAAACGTGCTTTAAGACTTCTTAAAGCACATTTTGTGTTTTAACTTGTTTTCAAGCTTGGTTTTCTTTGGTAATTGGTTTAATAAGTTCATTAGTATATAAATGAGGTCTTGGTAAGCTCATTAGGTCTTACTCAAGTTTATCCCAAGCTTAGAGCACATTTTAGCTCTTATTGACTTTAAAGCACATTTGTGTTTCCTTTTTGTTTAAATTTGTTTACTAAGGTTTCTAAGACTCTTTTTAGTCTTATTACACCCTATTTAGGTGTTTAAACAACATAACTAGGTTTGGGGTATTTCAGTACAGGTTTTAATTTAAGGATGTACATATTTAATTATTCGTACAGGTTTATATAACTATCTATATGTTTTTAATGCGAGGATGTACATGTTTTTACGTGAGGATGTACATGTTTTAGTGAACATTTGTACATGTTTGTATGACCATCTGTACAAGTTTTCTTTTACGTTTTGTGCACTATACATGTAAAAATAATACTTTTTAAAGTTGTCAAAATATATCCATGTGTGATCTTGTTTTGAAGAGCTTGAATTTAAGAGAACAATAATATAATTTTTTTTCATTTTGGACTTATATATTAAAAGTTACAATAATTTAAAGATTTTGAAATTAAAAAAAATAAAAAAATAAAAGGATACGGGTTTAAAAAAAAACTGAAGTTGCGCGCGCTCCGGTCTACTCTGCTGGATGTAGCCAGGGCTGGCTACAATCGGTTGTAGGCAAGACTCACCGTATTATTATTCTATCTTGATTGAGATCTAGTTAGGTTTTATCTACTTTTGTTTTTGTTTTCATTGGGTTATTTTTATTTATTTAGATTTTTTTTTGTTCTCTTATTTTTATTTTTTTAGTTATTTTAAGTTTAGTTTTCCTTTTGATTTTAGTTAATTAGTTTGGATTTTATTTTTGGTTTGGAGTTTAAGATTTAATTTGATTGACAGTTTTGAGATTTTAGTAATTTTTTCCTTTTAGTTTATTTTTTTCCTATCTTGTTCTTCTTTTTATTTTATTTTATTCTTTTCATTATTTTAGTTGCATTTTGTTTTTGATTGTCCACGTCAGAATTTATTTTGTTTATTTCAGAGTTTAGTGTTTAGTTGATTATTAGTTTCTGTTTTTGTTAATAGCATTTACTTTGTTAGGTTGTTTGCTTTTTTTTATAAGATTGATTCTAATTTGTATTTTACTTAAAAATTTTGATTTTTCTTTTGTTCTAATCTCGCTTTAATTTTACTTTTAGGAATTATTTTAGTTTAACTAATTTAGTTTACGTTTTTTTAATGATTAATTAGTTTTGCTTTTTTTAATTCGTTTTGTTTAATTTAGTATATATTCAGCTTTTTCTTTTTGTTTTCGTGAATTTTTTGTTTTATATTTAGGTAGTTTGATATCCTTTGTTTTAGTTAATTTTTTTTTACTTTATATTAAGGATTTGATTTTTTAAATTTAATTTAGGTTTTGATAAGTTATTCTTTTTCTATATTTGATTTACGTTTATTCCTTTTTTATAGATTCACGGTTTTCTTTTTGATTTAATTAGGATTAGCATTTTCCATTTTATTTTTGTTCTTTTATTTTAGATTTCTGATTCTTGTTACGCTCAATTAAGATTAGTTTATTTTTGATTTATTTTCCCCTTTTGCTTACGGTTGCATTTTAGGTATTAGGATTTCTGATTTCTTTATTTAAGATTTATATCCTTTTTACTTTTGTTTGATTAATAGCGTTAATGTGGATTGGTTTGATTCTAGTTGTTTATTTTGATCTTGGTTTTCCTTTATAGGAATTTTTTGTTATATTAGGATTAGTTTTATTCTCAATTTCTTTTTCTCCGCATTTGCATTTTAGGCTTATGATTTTTGTATGTTTCTCTTTACGTGTTTATTTTTCTTTATAGATTTTATTTCTAGGAATTATTTTATTCTATTTTATTTTTTTAGTTGTTTTAGTTATTTTTCTCTTGATTAATTCTATTTCTTTTATGCGTCGAACTCGATGCGCAGGAGGTCCACCAATAGATTTTGAACCAGAGATCGACAGAGTTTTACATAGAAGAGGAAAGGCAACTAACCGAGAGGCAACTCAGCGGTTAAATTTATGTTCTATTTTTGTGTTCTGGTTTTAATTTTGTATTTCTTTATCTTAGAAGTGGCAATGATGTCTGTGCTTTTAATGCAACGCTTTCAGCGTTTTTGTGGTAGTTTTGTGAGTGTGTGCAGGTGAAATTTTTTGTGATATTATCTATTCTCCAAGGCTGGGCACTTGCTTGAACGCAAGTGTGAGGAGTGATGCTCCCCCATGTACGAGCTTAAGTGTGAGGAAGGAAACCTTCTTCAATCTATGATATCAGGGGAGTTTCAGTTTCTCTTATTTTCAAATATTTGTGTTCAGCCTACAATGGTTTATAGTGCTTAATGATTATTTACAATCAGAGGTGCTGTAACACCCCTACCGCTAATCCTTTACTTACCGTCTAATCATCCCAATTATACTACTACTCGCAGCGGAATTACTACTACTACGACGGGTGATACAACACCGCTAACCGCCCATACGGCTAGCTAGGCTTACACTACTTACAGTCACGGTCTGATGTCTAAATAATACCGAGCTACTACATTACTTACCAAATACCGAATATCAAATACTTACAAAAGTGATTACCGAGTATCCAAGTGTATTCAATTACATCCTTTCACTAGCTTCCAAAAGTAATGAGTTTAAACAAACTACTCATCTATACCAAGTGATAATTCCCACAATATCCAAAAGGGTGTACCACACCGGCTAAACAAAAGGCCAATAGCCGTGTACAACTTAGTACACCATTCACAATTCATTAACTACATCCAAAAAGAAATCAAACTTAATCTCTTCATAGTCTTCACCCTTCACGAGCACCTGTAAAATTAAAAACAGTGCCCCAAGGGGCTCAGTAAAAAGCTGCATATAAACTTCGCATATACCGCGTGCTAACTAGGGTACGTCGACTATTTAAGGTCGACTGTACATGCGGTTCATTATTTACAAGCATACATGCTTTACATATACAATACATTCATACACCATACAATACACACAACTGGAGGCAACACACAAGCCAAACAGTAATACAATAGCATACACAGTATTTACCTTCTCAAGGGTTAGCCAATTACACATCCGGGTTAATCGGATGTTCATTACTCTTTTACTCATTACACAATACTTACACAATCATACACATACTTTTCTTACTTACTTTTTCATACTCATTTACTTACTCTTACTTACTTACTCTTACTCATGTTAAGTCGGTATGACCTCCGGGCAGGGGCTACACCGTCCCACCACCGGGCTTTAGGTAGCTCACTAATCCAGGATGCTACCCATTTAAGGGGTTTGGGCCGTGGAAAAGATTAAAGCTAGGAATTGGATCCAACCCCTTGTGTCTCCGCCTCCTCACGCGTGGCCGAAACTATATCGGACTTCTACTCATTCCAATTTACCAAATTATTATGTTAGATTTGGCTAGCTTGTTAGGAATTAGTTAGAAGTCCATCACAATTGTATTCGGTCACTACAATGTACATCAAAAATACACACACTTCATATACTCCATACATTTCATGATTATACGAAACTAGTGATGTAAATATAACATTCAACAAGGAACACATATCATATAATCACAAGTAAGCATAATAGTTCCGATTCGTGTGTTTATCTTATTAGGTGATCAATTAGCACACAAGCACACAAATTAGAGTAGCCAAGGAAGCATACGGGGCATGAGAAGTTCATTACCGTTCACCGTTGTACTTGCAACCGCCTTTCCTTCGGTGTTCAAATTCAAGTCCTATAACATATATGGAGTTGTTGGTTAATGACTTATTATTTATTGGAACCTTATTCTCCATTACCTTTCCCTAGGTATACTATACTAGTCTTACAAGTCTAAGTGGTTATGAACCCTTTATACTTAAGTTTATTTCCTACTCAACAATGATGTACTTCTATATATATGTATGTATGTATATGTGTGATATATATATATATATATATATATATATATATATATATATATATACTATGTTTATGTTTATAACCATTACTATTTTTTTTATTTTATATATGACTCGACCGACCTTACCTAGGGTCGGACCCAAGGTCGGTCGAAGTCAGTAAGTTATATCGTTGGAAAATTCAGACCCGACCGACCTTGCAAGTCCGGTCCCCAAGGTCGGTCCAAGTCAGTAAGTTATGGTTTCAAAAATTTAAGACCCGACCGACCTTGCCAAGTCTGGGCCCAAGGTCGGTCCATTCCAGTGAGTTTCATTACGTGAAATTTCAGGCTCAACCGACCTTCCAGGTCCGGTCCCCAGGTCGGTCCGTTCTAGTGGACTTCCACCCTTACATTCTGGACTCGACCGACCTTGCAAGTCTGGTCCCAAGGTCGGTCCATTCCAGTAGACTTCCGTCTTTACAATTCTGGGCTCGACCGACCTTGCCAAGGGCGGTCCCAAGGTCGGTCCAGTCCAGTAGTTTCATTTTTATTTTTATTTTCAGTTCTTCCTTTTACCCATTACTTCCCCAATACTCCTACATGTAATCCCACATGTTTTAACACTAATTAGCCCTTCTAATCCACCTTAGTTCATCCATTAACTCATTACCCATTTCCATACTAATTCACACACATTATTTCCTAAGTTTCCATTCCAGCACTTACACTATTTTTCTTAGTTGCATTTTGCTACAGATTTTAATTCTCACTTTCTCCTTCTATAGCTCCCTCTTCTAATGCCATTCCTAAGGCTTATAATGCATCACACACCTCTCCTAACTTACCCACTAACTAGCTCCAATTAAAATCTGTTTCAAGGTATATTTTCTACCTAGTGAAACTCTTGAGTGTTCTAGTTCCTAGGTAAAATTTGACATAACCTCCCCTAAATTCTTACATTCTCACCACATGTTTTACTCACATAACACTACCCATTTCACCTGTTTATCAATAACAACAATATATAACTCTCCAACACAAATACTAACCATTCAACACTCATTAAATTCCTGCACATTCACCATTTCCTTCCTTAAGGTTTATACAAGTTTTTCATTAACTTTTGAAGCTTAAAAACAGTTGGGTTCTCTTACACATTATGCTACTACTCAATACCATTTACAATACACATTTTAAACTACTAAAATCTGTTACACCATACATACAAAAACTACACAAGGATGAGTGTAATTACCTTGTTTTCTTACTAGTTCTTCCTCCCTTCTTCTTTCTTCTTTCTTTCCTCTTTCTTTTCCCTTCCTCTCTTCCCACCGCACCGGTTATGGAGATTCAATTCTCTCAAGCTACAGCCCATTCATTATACACATTCTAAATTAAAACTAACCCTTAATCATCTTTAAAGCTTTAAGGTAAGTTTTTAGGGTTTAGGAAATGCATTACCTTGCAAGTGTACGGATGGAGTGTTGGATGGCAACAAGAACAAGATTTCCACACTCCAAAGAAGCCAAAATCGGCTGGGCAAACAAGGAATAAGTGGTTCCAACTTAGAAATTTCTATTTTAGCAAATGAGGGTTAAAAATGCTAGCTTTTCGAATTTCTTTTTACCTTAGACCAAAAAGGTGGAGAAGAGGCTTCTAATGGTGGTCTTCTTCTTCAAAACCAAGAACACCCATGGAGATGAAAGTGCTTGTTTTCGGATTTGGAAAAGAGAGTAGTGTTCTCCTTGATGAGAGGAACACTATGGTACAATTTTTGTAATTTTTGGAGAGGATTTGAACACTTAACAAGAGGAGAGAAGGAGGTGGTTATGTTGGCTTATGGAAATCGCCATTAGAGGCTTCAAGGAGGAAGAAGAGAAAATCAGAGAATGGGAGAGAGGTGCAGCACGTAGAGAATGAGGGGGAGTAGGAGAGAGAAGGTAAAAAGGTAAGTTTTATTTGTTTTTGCTTTACTTTATTGTGTTGTCCTTTAGCAAATTAGGAACAATTATAATAAGAGAGGGGGAGTAAGAAGCCGGCTCACACACAGCCCTCACATGGGTTTTAAAATTTTATTTGCAATAGTGGACACACTAGTTTGGTTTATTTACACTCTCACCCCACAACTTCCCGTTTTTAACAGTTTTTACTATTTTCTCGTTTAATTGATTTTATTGGTTCTAGACCTTCATTAATGTTTATTAATGACTATTTCGTTGACCAAAATTGTTACGAGTCTATTTGACCCGCTTAAAGTTGCGTTTTCCCGGTTTCCTCGAAAAACACGCTTTAAGGTTCGTTTGTGTTTTTAATCCGTTTTAAGGATCCGTTTTCTTCGGGATTTGTTCCCTCATGATTATTTAGACATAATTAAGCTTCTAAAATACTTATTAGCCTAATTGATCACTATTTTTAATTACGGGGTATTTCAATCTACCCCCCTTAAGGAACTTTGCCCTCAAAGTTGCTCAAGGTTAACGGTTTAATAATTCTACTCATTAGGCAAACCAATTGCCACAATGTGTCTTACTACCATCTATGAGGTGTTTTCTTTCTTTACATTACAAGCATACACAAATCAAGCACAATACACATTTCACATACACAATGCACCATTTCTAATTCATCCCATCACATAATACACAATTGCAATCCAAAATACACATTACACCGATACATTGCCCATTGTACATACACACCAATACATCACTCATTACACATACATACTCATTACACTTCGCACTACATGTGCACTCAAAACATACTTACTATGCAATGCTAACCCGAAGCAATGCAAAAGCGAAATGGCTCTACCCCCCTTAAAAAGGGTACGCCCCGTACCCGTATCCACTAAGTGCTAGACTATCTAGTCTATGAATAACTGTGGGTACTTCGCCGTTATGGCGTCTTCTAACTCCCATGTCGCTTCTTCGACATCATGATTGGACCATAGGACCTTCACCAATCTCACAGACTTATGGCGAGTGTCTCTGGTCTTCATATCAAGGATTCTAACGGGAGTCTCAACATATCTCATGGTCGGTTCTATGGGTAGTTTCTCGGGCTCTAGGACATGAGAAGGATCGGTAATATACTTCTTGAGTTGTGACACATGAAAGACATCATGGACAAGTCCCAAGTCCTCAGGTAAAGCTAACCCGTAGGCTACAGATCCAACTCTCTCGGTGATAGTGTACGGCCCTACAAACTTTGGGCTCAGCTTGCCCTTCTGGCCAAATCGGAATCCGCCCTTCATAGGTGAAACACGCAAGAACACTTGGTCACCCATGGCGAACTCAAGGTCGCGTCGTCACACATCCGCATAGGATTTTTGTTTATCTTGGGCTGCTTTAATTCATATTAGCTAGAATTTGTTGCACTTCCGCTTGGACTTGTTCTAAATACTCCGGTTCTATGATGACCGCTTCACTCGACTCATCCCAACACAAGGGTGTACGGCAAGGTCTACCGTATAGAGCTTGGAAAGGCGACATCTTAATCGAAGCATGATAGCTATTATTGTATGAAAACTCGATAAGATGAAGCTTATCTAACCATCTCCCCTGAAAATCCAAGGCACATTCTCTAAGCATGTCCTCCAGTGTCTGGATGGTCCTTTCTGTCTGACCGTCGGTCTGAGGATGGAAGGCGGTACTCAGCTTCAATTCTGTACCCAACGCTTCCCGTGTAGCTCTCCAGTATCTCGAAAGAAATCTGGTGTCACGGTCAGATACTATGGTCTTCGGGACTCCGTGGTGTCTGATAATCTCTTTGTCGATTAGCTCCGCGAGCTTCGCTACCTTCCAAGTGTCCTTCATCGGTATGAATAGGGCAACCTTGGTGAGGCGATGGACTACTACCCAGATCATGTTGAGTCCTCCCCTGGCTGGTGGGAGTCCAACAACAAAATCCATGGAGATATCGTGAAATTTCCACTCTGGAACTAGCATCGATTGTACCATTCCGCCCGGTCTACGATGTTCAAATTTTACTTTCTGGCATGTTAAGAATCTCAATACATACTCTGTCACATCTGATTTCATTCCAGACCACCAGAAGTACCTCTTCATGTCTTTGTACATCTTGGAGGCTCCTGGATGGACTGACAATGTAGAACTGTGTGACTCTCGCAGGATGCGATCCTTCAGCTCAGCATTGCTTCGGGGGACGCATAGCCTGCCATTCAGCCGACTCAGACCATCTTCATGTAACTTGAAGTCATACTTATTCTTCTCGAATGTACCATCGGTGATCTTCTGTCTGATTTCGGTCAGGTAAGGGTCGCTCAACTGAGCGTCTCGCACCTCGTCAACTAAGCTAGAAGAAGTGAGTAGCGAATGGAGCGAGTGTGCTCGACGGCTCAGGGCTTCAGCTACAACGTTTGCCTTCCCTTCCTTATACTGCAGGTTGATGTCGTAGTCTGAGAGAAACTCCATCCACCTTCTCTGTTTCAAGTTCAATTCTTTCTGCGTGAATACATACTGTAAGCTCTTATGGTCGGAATAGATGGTGATGCTTACCCCATAGAGATAGTGTCGCCATATCTTCAAGGCGAAGACAATGGCTCCTAACTCTAAGTCGTGTGTCGGGTAATTCTCCTCATGCTTCTTCAGCTGGCGGGAGGCATAAGCTACAACCTTGCCATGCTGCAAGAGTACGCATCCCATTCCCTTGCCTGATGCATCACAATACACCTCAAATCCCTCTGTGCCCTCTGAAAGAGTAAGGATGGGCGCTGAGGTCAATGAGTCCTTTAGGCTCTGGAATGATACTTCGCACTCGTCTGTCCATACAAACGGTGCATCTTTCTTCATCAATGTAGTCATGGGCTTAGCAACTTTCGAGAAGCCCTTTACAAACCTCCGGTAGTAACCGGCTAGACCAAGAAAGCTCTAGATGTCGATAACAGTCTTGGGTCTAGGCCATGATTGTACAACTTCTATCTTTGATGGGTCAACTGAAATGCATGCGCTCGAGATGACATGACCGAGGAATGATACCTGATCTAGCCAGAACTCGCATTTGAAGAACTTCGCATAAAGCTGGTTCTCGCGCAGTGTCTCAAGTACTTTCCTCAAATGAATTTCATGCTCTTCTGCTGATTTGGAGTATACAAGGATGTCGTCGATGAAGACAACAACTGAAGTGTCTAACTGCTCACTGAATAGTCGATTCATTAAATCCATGAATTTTGCTGGTGCGTTTGACAAACCGAATGGCATGACGGTGAATTTGTAGTGGCCATATCTGGTACAGAATGTTGTTTTCTCTATGTCTTGCTCTCTGATAGCAATCTGATGATACCCAGAACGGAGGTCGATCTTGGAGAAGACTGAGGCTCCTTTCAGCTGGTCGAATAGGTCGTCGATGCGTGGCAATGGGTATTTATTCTTGATTGTAACCGCATTCAACTCGCGGTAGTCAATACAAAGTCGGAGACTACCATCCTTCTTCTTCACGAAGAGGACCGGTGCTCCCCAAGATGATACACTAAGGCGTATAAACCCTTTGTCGAGTAAATCGCGCAACTGTTCTTTCAGCTCTGTCATTTCAGCAAGTGCCATACGGTACGGTGCCCTAGCAATGGGACTAGTACCAGGCAAGAGGTCAATCTCAAACTCTACTGCTCTCTGAGGTGGCATACCAGGTAATTCCTTTGGGAATACATCAGGGAAATCAGATACAATCGGTACATCATCACTAAACTCTGGGTCTCTCTCCAGGTCTTGTACATAACATAAATACACTTCTTTGCCCTTTCTGAGCTCTCGGTACATAGCCATAGCGGAGATGACTGTGGTCGAAGGCTCTCCCGGTCTCTGACGGTAAGATACAGTAACCCCAGAAGGACTCTTGAGCAGCAATCGATGCTCGGCGCAGAGGATTCGTCCCTTGTGCCGCTCCAACCAATTCATCCCAATTATCAAGTCGAATCTCAATCCATTAAACTCGATGAAGGAGATGGGAAACGCTTCGCCTTTGATTTGGATCGTGGCTGATTTGTAATACTTAGTACACTGTACTTGCTCCTTCGATGGGAGAGTAACCAAGAAGTTTGGTAGCTCATCCGCATCTAGCCCCAACCTCTTCACAAAAGATGGTGATATGAAGGTGTGAGAGGCGACGGAGTCGAATAGTACTGAGGCTTTAATGCCGTTCACTGGGAAGGTTCCCGTTAAGATGGTGCCGCTTTTACCGGCTTGTGCTTCGGTGAGGATACTCAGGTTACCTTCGGTACCGAGTCCACAACCTATTGAAGTCACAAGTTTCATAAGTATTGATGGTGGACACAAATGGAATTAAATTAACACTGCTCTTTATTGATAAACCAGCCATCATACATACCGTGTCTCTAATACGCGTTACTAATACATTACATGATACTACAAACTTAATACTTCCTAAAGGTAAGATTCAGGCGTCCTGGTTTCATGTGTGTGGCATTGATTATTGCCGGTGGTGCCGTATTCAACTTGATCTTGTTGATCCCGTGATACAACAACCTAGAATTTCCACCCATGATTAGGACATGTCCTGATCTCAATACCAATTTCTCTGTGAGGTCCACACGCTTCTACTCGCTATATAGGAATATGGCGTCATCACCAATGGACCAAGACACTACGGGCACTCCTTGTTCAAGGGATTCCGCTGTCTCGTCCTTATCTTGGTGTAATCCAAGTCATCCTTCTTTCTCATAGAAGTTGATGATACAAAGGTCCACTTCAAGTGCGGGGATTGGATCATATTCACATTGTTGTGCAAGTTCTACTGCTTGTGCGACAAGCGTCTGAAATTTTGGGGGTATTGTTGGTGGCGTCGCTCCGTCTTGTGTTCGTGTCTCTTGGTATGTCTTGGTACAAGGATTCCAATCCTTTCCTAAGCACATCATCTTCAGCTTCATCTTCGCTCCACCAGGAAATTCGGGTGTATAAAATCCTCCTGGACCCGCTCCTAGTTCGTTGCATCGTCGGACGATTGAAATCTGGGCTTCGGGTGTCAGGTATCCCTTTAAGAAAATCATACCTGGTCAGATGACCTGACACTGCTCGCTGGAGTAGTGGTAAGTGGTGATGTCAGTCTCTTCTTGATTTGGGTTTGAAGGTATTGGTAGCAGATATTAAATCTACCTATGGTTATCAATTTCATCTACGGTGAGTTCTAGTCTCAACTACTTCATTTCATGCTCAATACATACTTCAATTCATTTTACTCATGCATTCACTCAAACAGATACTCCAATACTTAGGCATGCTTTACAAGGATTCAAGGTTCAGATTAATTACCTAGGCCGGACTTAGAACCAGACCCGTCACGGTCGATAATGTGCAAGGCAGGCTGCCTCTGAGGTGCGCCCCATTGAGGACCTCGGGATCCCTGTCCCTACGGCGCCTGCTGGGCTGGTGCATCGCCATATGCAACTTCCTTGCCTTCCCTCTGCTTGTAGCTCTGGAAGTTCCCTTTTGGCTTGGCATTTTCTAGGCACATATTAGCTCTATGTCCCGGTTTCTAACAGTTGTAGCACCGGATTTCTCTCCCTTGGCAATCCATGCCGGGATGGTCTTGGTTACACTTTCTGCACACATAGCTGCGGCCGTCGGAGTAGTTCTTGTTGTACCCGGAGCCAGAACCTAAGGCTTAGAGTGTTAGCACATTGGTGCGGGAATACTTGTTATAATGCTTATACGAGTTTAGATTAGAAGTTTACCTTAGGTGGGTGTGATCTCAGTGGCTTCGCAGCCACCGGCGTAGAAGAACCTAGCTGAAGAATCTCAGCTGGTTTGCCCTTCTCAGCATGGGCACTGCTCTCACTAGGGAAGTTCTTTTGGGATTGCTGAAAGAATTTCCCCTTCTTCTTTTTCCAGCTCTTGCCTTGGTTCTGCTCCTCAGCACTGGTGTTCTTGTTATTGGCCTTGCGCTTAAGCGCTGTTTCCTCATCCCTTAATAGGCAAGTGATCTCAACGCGAGATGCCGCGTGATAGCACTCCTGAAGTTTCAGGTGTTAGCTGGGATTCTTATTCAGAAAGATAAAGGTTAAGTATTTACAATGGTACTAAGGGTTTAAACCAAAGTTTACCTCAAGGGAGGTAAATCTGGTGTAGCCCATACCGTACCGAAGACGATGGCTCAGACTGCCATAGAAGCGATCGACTAACACCTGGCCGGTGTACCCAAGGTTGGGTAAAAGACGAAGGAGGGAAGTAAAAGTGTGGTAGTACTCATCGATAAACATCTTCTCTGTCATCCTCAAGGCATCAAGCTCTAGTCTTTTCTTTGTTTTGACGTGTTCCGGGTAGTATTTGGATCGGAGGAGGGCTGTGAAAGATTCCCAGTCGAAGGTGGGGTCATCGGCATGCTCGTTCTTGACTAATTTCCACCAATCCATGGCTACATCCTTAAGGTAATAAGCTGCTACTCTAACTCGAACTCCAGCAGGAGCTTCGAGGGTTTCAAAGGCTGTCTCTATCTCGAAGATGTAGGCTTCTAGCTTTGTCGGATCACTCTCGCCTCGAAAGCATGGAGGTCGGAGTTTCGCTACAAATTTTACCCAGTTTGCTTCTCTGGGTGGAGGGGGAGGGATTGGTCCCGCTTGTGTTTGTTGGTTTTGTTGGGTTTGTTGCATTGTTGTGATTACTTGAGGTAGAATCTACGCTACCGTGGCCGCGACGATCTTCGCTATCGTCTGCGGGCCCGGTCGGTCAGATGTCTCTCCTCTAGGTCGGCCACGACCTCGTCCTGACATCTAAATATTTAACATTTATATTAGGCACTGAGACATTGTGATCAATGGGTCTTGATTTCAAACAAGGTATCGTTCATAAGAACGTCAAGGGTATCCGTTGTTACCAACGGTCATTCCTAGTTAGATTTCTAGATTTCTGTTTTTAAACGGTTGTAATCCTAACTCGGTAATCCCTATGCTTGGTAACTTAGGACATCAGAGCGTAACTAAGCTCTGATACCACTTTTTGTAACACCCCTACCGCTAATCCTTTACTTACCGTCTAATCATCCCAATTATACTACTACTTGTAGCGGAATTACTACTACTACGGTGGGTGATACAACGCCGCTAACCGCCCATACGGCTAGCTAGGCTTACACTACTTACAGTCACGGTCTGATGTCTAAATAATACCGAGCTACTACATTACTTACCAAATACCGAATATCAAATACTTATAAAAGTGATTACCGAGTATCCAAGTTTATTCAATTACATCCTTTCACTAGCTTCCAAAAGTAATGAGTTTAAACAAACTACTCATCTATACCAAGTGATAATTCCCACAATATCCAAACGGGTGTATCACATGGTACACCGGCTAAACAAAAGGCCTATAGCCGTGTACAACTTAGTACACCATTCACAATTCATTAACTACATCCATAAAGAAATCAAACTTAATCTCTTCATAGTCTTCACCCTTCACGAGCACCTATAAAATTAAAAACACTGCCCCAAGGGGCTCAGCAAAAAGCTGCATATAAACTTCGCATATACCGCGTGCTAACTAGGGTACGCCGACTATTTAAGGTCGAATGTACATGCGGTTCATTATTTACATGCATACATTCTTTACATATACAATACATTCATACATCATACAATACACACAACTGGAGGCAACACACAAGCTAAATAGTAATACAATAGCATACACAGTACTTACCTTCTCAAGGGTTAGCCAATTACACATCCGGGTTAATCGGATGTTCATTACTCTTTTACTCATTATACAATACTTACACAATCATACACATACTTTTCTTACTTACTTTTCCATACTCATTTACTTACTCTTACTCATGTTAAGTCGGTATGACCTCCGGGCAGGGACTACACCGTCCCACCACCGGGCTTTAGGTGGCTCACTAATCGAGGATGCTACCCATTTAAGGGGTTTAGGCCGTGGAAAAGATTAAAGCCAGGAATTGGATCCAACCTCTTGTGTCTCTGCCTCCTCACGTGTGGCCGAAACTATATCGGACTTCTACTCATTCCAATTTACCAAATTATTATGTTAGATTTGGTTAGCTTGTTAGGAATTAGTTAGAAGTCCATCACAATTGTATTCGGTCACTACAATGTACATCAAACATACACACACTTCATTATCATCCATACATTTCATGAATTATACAAACTATGATTTAAAGATAACATTCAACAAGGAACAATATCATATAATCACATGTAAGAATAATAGTTCCGATTCGTGCGTTTATCTTATTAGGTGATCAATTAGCACACACGCACACAAATCAGAGTAGCCAAAGTAGCATACGGGGCATTAGAAGTTCATACCGTTCACCGTTGTACTTGCAACCGACTTTCCTTCGGTGTTCACAATTCAAGTCCTATAACATATATGGAGTTGTATGGTTAATGACTTATTATTTATTGAACTCTTACTCCATTACCTTTCCTAGGTATACTTACTAGCTCTTACAAGTCTTAAGTGGTTATGAACCCTTTTTATACTTTAAGTTTATTTCCTTACTCAACAATGATGTACTTCTATATATATGTATGTATGTATATGTGTGTGTATATATATATATATATATACTTATGTTTATTATAACCATTACTATTTTTTATATATGACTCGACCGACCTTACCCAGGGTCGGACCCAAGGTCGATCGAAGTCAGTAAGTTATATCGTTGGAAAATTCAGACCCGACCGACCTTGGAAGTCCGGTCCCCAAGGTCGGTCCAAGTCAGTAAGTTTTGGTTTTGAAAATTTAAGACCCGACCGACCTTGCCAAGTCCAGTCCCAAGGTCGGTCCATTCTAGTGAGTTTCATTACGTGAAATTTCAGGCCCGACCGACCTTGCAGGTCCGGTCCCAAGGTCGGTCCGTTCCAGTGGACTTCCACCCTTACATTCTGGACTTGACCGACCTTGCAAGTCTAGTCCCAAGGTCAGTCCATTCCAGTAGACTTCCGTCTTTACAATTCTGGGCTCGACCGACCTTGCCAAGGGCGGTCCCAAGGTCGGTCCAGTCCAGTAGTTTCATTTTTATTTTTATTTTTAGTTCTTCCTTTTACCCATTACTTCCCCAATACTCCTATATGTAATCCCACATGTTTTAACACTAATTAGACCTTCTAATCCACCTTAGTTCATCCATTAACTCATTACCCATTTCCATACTAATTCACACACATTATTTCCTAAGTTTCCATTCCAGCACTTACACTATTTTTCTTAGTTGCATTTTGCTACAGATTTTAATTCTCACTTTCTCCTTCTATAGCTCCCTCTTATAATGCCACTCCTAAGGCTTATAATGCATCACACACCTCTCCTAACTTACCCACTAACTAGCTCCAATTAAAATCTGTTTCAAGGTATATTTTCTACCTAGTGAAACTCTTGAGTGTTCTAGTTCCTAGGTAAAATTTGACATAACCTCCCCTAAATTCTTACATTCTCACCACATGTTTTACTCACATAACACTACCCATTTCACCTGTTTATCAATAACAACAATATATAACTCTCCAACACAAATACTAACCATTCAACACTCATTAAATTCCTGCACATTCACCATTTCCTTCCTTAAGGTTTATACAAGTTTTTCATTAACTTTTGAAGCTTAAAAACAGTTGGGTTCTCTTACACATTATGCTAGTACTCAATACCATTTATAATACACATTTTAAACTACTAAAATCTGTTACAACAACATACAAAAACTACACAAGGATGAGTGTAATTACCTTGTTTTCTTACTAGTTCTTCCTCTCTTCTTCTTTCTTCTTTCTTTCCTCTTTCTTTTCCCTTCCTCTCTTCCCACTGCACCGGTTATGGAGATTCAATTCTCTCAAGCTACAACCCATTCATTATACACATTCTAAATTAAAACTAACCCTTAATCATCTTTAAAGCTTTAAGGTAAGTTTTTAAGGTTTAGGAAATGCATTACCTTGCAAGTGTACGGATGGAGTGTTGGATGGAAACAAGAACAAGATTTCCACACTCCAAAGAAGCCAAAATCGGCTGGGCAAACAAGGAATAAGTGGTTCCAACTTAGAAATTTCTATTTTAGCAAATGAGGGTTAAAAATGCTAGCTTTTCGAATTTCTTTTTACCTTAGACCAACAAGGTGGAGAAGAGGCTTCTAATGGTGGTCTTCTTCTTCAAAACCAAGAACACCCATGGAGATGAAAGTGCTTGTTTTCGGATTTGGAAAAGAGAGTAGCGTTCTCCTTGATGAGAGGAACACTATGGTACAGTTTTTGTAATTTTTGGAGGAGATTTGAACACTTAACAAGAGGAGAGAAGGAGGTGGCTGTGTTGGCTTATGCAAATCGCCATTAGAGGCTTCAAGGAGGAAGAAGAGAAAATCAGAGAATGGGAGAGAGGTGCAGCACGTAGAGAATGAGGGGGAGTAGGAGAGAGAAGGTAAAAAGGTAAGTTTTATTTGCTTTTGCTTTACTTTATTGTGTTGTCCTTTAGCAAATTAGGAACAATTAAAATAAGAGAGGGGGAGTAGGCAGCCGGCTCACACACAGCCCTCACATGGGTTTTAAAATTTTATTTGCAATAGTGGACACACTAGTTTGGTTTATTTACACTCTCACCCCACAACTTCCCGTTTTTAACAGTGTTTACTATTTTCTCTTTTAATTGATTTTATTGGTTCTAGACCTTCATTAATGTTTATTAATGACTATTTGGTTGACCAAAATTGTTACGAGTCTATTTGACCCGCTTAAAGTCGCATTTTCCTGGTTTCCTCGAAAAACACGCTTTAAGGTTCGTTTGTGTTTTTAATCCGTTTTAAGGATCCATTTTCTTCGGGATTTGTTCCCTCATGATTATTTAGACATAATTAAGCTTCTAAAATACTTATTATCCTAATTAATCACTATTTTTAATTACGGGGTATTTTAGGCAACCTGGCTAGTCATCCAGCAACAGGAAAAGAAGCACTAAGCGTGCAACAGAGCGGAAAAAGGAACAAAACAAAACCCGAGACACAAGTCTACGGGACAGTAATAGCTAAATAACACCACCAACGGCATGCTAGCTGACTAAGGACATAGTCGGGAGTGGTTAACTCCAAAACTACAACGCCAAAAAGGTTGCAATACCTGGCCGACATAGCTCAGACAGCTATGAGAACATTCACGGGATATAGTCCGACATAACTACAGAAGTAGTGCCTAAACCGGCTAAGGCTCGGTAACCACGGTAAACATGTGGGAACGAGCAACAAGGGAAAACATGAAACCAAATTAATAATAATCCCTAGGGATTGGAGAAGCACCCTGATCAACGACAGTCACGTCAAGATCACTGAGAAGTTACTTAAAAGATCGAGTATCCCAAACATAAATCAATAGATCAAAGAAGAGTCGACAAGACTACCAAATACGAGTGGAAACTATACCGTGACCGGTATAGGTTTACCCAAAAACCACCAGTACCACGCACTTGCCACGACAAGTGCAGTAAGAACAGGAACATGTAGAGGAACCCTAACACACCACAAGTACTTAGTAATGTACCGTGACCGCAATGAAGCGACTACAGGATCACACATCCTAAAAACTGGAAGAATGAAACCTTGGAAGGGCATGACGGCCTGACCATTGCACTAAAGGACATACCAGTCAGCGAGAAGCTGGACTTGGTCAAGACCTCAGACATGGCCACGCCATGAAGAACCTCTTTTAACACTGAACTATGATTTCAAAACCCAAAATTTTCTTTCAAACCATAACCCTTCTTTAAAACCTTGGATTTTTACAAACCAAACCAACAAAATTACGGTGAGTATCATAGAATGATACAAGAGGAGTTGACAATAGAATACTTCACCTAGGCGTGTGACGAGCACTATGAGTGTACCCAAATACGGGATGTGGGACGACCGCACTCCGAAGGAGCTTGCGGGCCTGACAGATAGTCAGGTAAGTGGTAACGTACCAATAAGGTACCCCACGTATGTATACATGTAGTGTACGAAACACGGGAAGTAGTCAACTCCGTTCTACGGACCATGAGTAAGTTCAAACCAGAACAGCTGGACCCCTCAAACAATCAAGGAGAAGGAACTCAGCTAGGTAATGAGTATAAAAGGACTCAGAGAATCCATCTGAAGATAAGGAATGAATATTAGGAAGCGCAAAGAGCGCAGACTAGTAAGTATAGACATTGGATATGTCTCAAAGACTTCAAGCAAATACATGACAGCTGGAAGGGATACCCAGCATAAACCTAGTGGGGCAAATGCCCAAAGTGAACATGACGATGTTCAACAAACGGGACGGAGTTCCCAAGAGCAATTATAAAGACCACCAGGGAGCATAGTTCATCATTGGAGAGGATTTTAAAATCCAGTCAAGAACACCAGGAGAAAATATAAACAGTCTACCCAAGAACGGGAGATGTTATAACCCTAAAAGGGGATAGCTCAAATATGATACCGTAAGGCGGTACAACGGACATAACATATCATAGACATTAGCCGAATGTAATGGCGTAACCTAACAACACCCAGGAGCAATCCTTGAAGGGTGTCTGAGTTAACAACAGTCAAACAAAGCGTCATGATAAGAGCACGGGAGCTAGAACGAACACTCGGTTAGGACACCCAAGGGATTTCACTTAACAGGAAATACCCTCAACCACAAAAAGGCACTGATTAACACCAGATTGCCTAAAGGGCCTCCTTGAACGGAAGCGTGATGCAGCAACTTGCCATGGAGCCCAGTAAGTACCTCCAACCCTGTGATGGCATACGGGAGGTGGAAACATGTATAAACAGCCTGCGAGGAGCAAAGCTCGCAGCAATAAGGCTCAAAAGCCATAAACCAACTACGTTGTGTAAACTTAAACGGTTGCAAAACCCACACTATTTAATAACAAGACTTGCCCAAAATGGCCCCCTAATGGAAGAGATATTATTTCATACGATGAATAGAGCGACAACTGAACCACCTAATTTAAACTCAACATAATGAGTGGCTTGGAGTAATGGCTACCTCAGTGTCACTGTTACTGGAGCATCAGCCCAGTATACATTTGACGAGACTCTTAATTGCCCTTCATGCCTTCTGTAGCAATGGTAGCACAGAGGCATAAGAATCGTGATAATGCCAACACTGGCCTAGTCCACACTTGGACACTACGAGTACCGAGGGAAGGTACCCCTCGTTAGCCGAAGACCATCAATGCGGTGATGATGTGAACCCTTAGAAAAGGCTTCCATCTACCATAACAACAAAGCTTGCGCATGTAGTTGTTGCCAAGAGGCAATCGAATAAGGAAATGAGATTTCCAAACCACTACGCCTAGAAAGAGGCTTTGAGAGCAACTGTGAAAACCGAAGAAGAGTCGGTTGAGAAGGAAACACAGAATGTGTATAATGTGAACTGTAGAAGCACATCGCTTAAAGAGCATAGAGACTTGAAGGAGTAAGTATACTCCATATGCAACCAAGCATATGGTGAACCATTGTATGAATGGCTGCAGACGTGTATATCTGAGTGGTTAAACTGGTGTAAAATTAAAAGAAAAGAAATTAAAAACTCAAAATAAACGTCGGGCTGCAAACAAATCCCGGTCGTGGTAGTATAGTGAAATGTAAGCGACCGGATGTCGAACCGTGGGACTAATGTGCATATTATAGTACCTAAGCGTGTCACAAGAGGGGGGGATTAATTGACTTGTATTATAAATAAAAAGGAAAGATAAAATAAACTAAGTTAATAGATAAATTAAATGGAACTCTGGGTCAGGTTATTATAATATCTGCTCTTTTATGCTAGGTCTACTGGTTTAATTATAATTGTTTGGCAAAATTCCTCTTATTATCTTAAGGACTAAATCATAGCCTCATAAGAACTCGTTTACCTGAAAATGCAAGGTTCTAATCAAGGTTCAAGCAAAATACGTGTAAACGGACGGTTTAGATATGAGAAATTATTTATGCATCTGAGTACTAACTTATTAAATCATAATAAGCTTCCTCCAGATTTACGGCTTAATTAACCTATCTATTTATCACCTGGTCTGATCAAAATAGACTTAGCAAGCAATTTAATAAACTCATGACATTTATTAAAAAGGCGAGAGATAAACTTTAGGTCGTAACAACTGTATTTAAATAAAACCAGTAAACATATTGCATAATTAATATAAACACATAATAACCACTCCCAGAGTATAAATATTCTAGCCTAACATATTAAATAGATAAACAGAAACAAGAGTAATAGAAATCATCTGTAGTCACTCCTGCATTCGTTCTGCTATTTTGTATACGTAGGTCTAGAGGTGGATATAGTGGAATGAGAAAATAAGTAAAATGGAGAAGATGGGAGAAGAGAAATGGGATGGACGTGAGGTTTGTGGTGAAGTGCAGCGATGATGGATGGGTGGTCGATGTATTTATTGAAACAGAAGGTACGTGCATCTTATATAGAGGAAAGGAAGAAGAGAAAATGAAGATAGAGCTGGATCACGCGTGAAGGGATTTGCTCATTGATTGCTCATTTATTGCAGGGGACAGAGCGTGTGCAGAGTAGATGGATAAGTTGCAGATAGTGGACGAGTTGCAGACAGTGGGCAAGTTGCAGAAGTTGGCGAAGGCAAGTTGGAGACGACGACGGGCGAAGAAGGAAAACTGTTTTGCGTTCGATTATAGTCGCGTCCGCCTCTGCGTCCGCCTTAATCCCACGCGGACGTCTCACACGTCCTTGCCTTGTCCGCTCGGTCACTTGTGTCGTCCGCACAGCCGTCCGCCTAAGGCTCAAGCGGACGCCTCTGCTATCCTCGCGCGGTCACTCACTCACGTCCGCCCGGCCGTCCGCCCAGAGTGGGGCGGTTGTCCTCTATCACGTCCGCCGTGTATGGGGCGGTTGCCCATGCGGTAGCTTATGTGTGGTCGTGACTTATTTTCTTCAAACTTTGACCGGCTCTAGATTCTTGGTTTGGACTCCGTTTTCTGAGCCGTTTGCGTCTATGCGTTCGTCTCTTTGTCTACTTTACTCACAGCTTGGTTTTCCTCATGTTAAACCAATAAATTTGTGAGATAAACAATAAAACATAAACTAGAGGAAAACTAACCGAAGTGGAGAAATGAGCAAGAAAAGTGCTAATATAATATATGAAATACACCTATAAATCATGCTCATTTGGACACTTATCAATGGCGGAAGTACATAAATAGAGACTAACATAGTAAACCTTGTCATGAGACTTATGAGTGGAAACAAACCTCTCAACAAGAACTTTCACTTATCAGTGACAGAATACTCTTCAATTGGAGAATGGGACCAGAAAAACCCTTGAAGTCCCTTGGGATGTCCCGGCGATGTACATACAAAAGTAAAACTGCACAGCCAAACCTTATATCCAATGCCAGGATTTAGAAGGAAGTGAGCGTCAAATCAATCAATGTGAATACACATTTCGACATCGAATGACCAAAGCCAAAGGAGTTAGTGATCCAACAGATCACTTCATCCTTGGTCAACCAAGATATTTGGCAAATTATATCATAAATGATGAAGTAATGTGAGGTAAGCTAACCTACACATGAAACCTAAATTGAAATAAAACATCTCCACATTGGGAAGACAATAACATTGCGGTATGCTACGACAACCGTCATACACACAAACATAGGAAACCCTCAGTGTATTCACACCATAAGGAAATGATGCCAACGACAATGAGTAAAGATAAGCTACCATAGTAACAGAGACCGTAAAAATGATGTTGTATAATGAGTAAGGATATGGTGCGCAACAAGCGACCGCTATGAGGAAGTAGTTAGACAATGGCACGGAGTTGTAAACACGAGATAACAGGCTGAAAAAACTGCCAAGCGTTTACGCCTCTACACTCTGTAGGACTGAGTGTTTTGGTATTGCACTAGTGCAGTTAATGATCTATTGGGATAACTAGGAATATGGAAAATGTAAATCGTGGTAAATTCTTCGTTTCACCAACGAACATGGCATAAGCTAGTCGAGCAAAAGCTTAGAAACAAACTGTGCGGCCTAAGGCCAAAGAAGCACGGAGAGTGTAAAACACGCCAACAATCACAAGATGTGAATTCCATTGGAATAAAAAGTGAAAGGAGACATAAGAAAGTCACTAGAACCGACGCATAGAAAATGCAGGGTCATACAAGTAAAGAACACTTGTACTGAACCAGAAGAACTGGTATAATTAAGAAGCTATTGATAACAGAGGAAGCACTACAACTAAGTGGTGACTTAATCTCACCCGACAATAAGTCGGAGGAACTCAGTGAATAATCGTGGGAGTACGAATAGTATGTATAATAGATTGCCAGAGAGCTCGTCATAGATCTAAAACTCATTCAGTTCATGCATGGTAAAAGAATACCACACATGGTTAATAAACTTTATAGCCACAATAAGAGGGATAAAAATGGTGATGTGTAGCACGTTAAGGATAACAAGAAGGGCGAATAACCCAAGTTATCAGGGTCGCGCAGCAGAAGCTAGTGGGCCCTAGCTCAGAGGTTTAATATACCCAGTAAGTATGAGAGAATGGCTATCAATGCCTTGAAGCCTGATAGGCTAGAATCGAATTGATAGTATGAGTTAAATAAACTCCAATAGGAATTCTTGGTGCAGGGACTAAACCATTAGTATGGTTAAGACCCTTTGACTAGAATACATTGAGTAATAGACCGTAAGGAAGCTAAAATGCTTCAGAGTGCCCGAATTGAGTGAACCAATGTTCAATAATAACATATGGTAGATTACGTGGGCATAATCCCTTTTAAGGGGGGGGGGGGTAGAGCGAAAAACCGCTTAGTGTAAGTGTCACGTATAAAACACGTAAACTATAATGTGCATAGCACACATGAGAATTTATTTGATGATTGGTACTTATGTTAATAAACATACGTATTCATTCATATTGTAATTGTGGTAATTAGGCACGAGAGATGCGAATATCACATGATGAATATACCTATCTTGTAACTCCAGTATGAGAGTATTAGTAAAGAAGAATAGAGAAACTCCTGGGGAATGATAATCCCTATAGTGTATGTCTATTTGAAGTTAGACATGGCATTATGATGCATGAGTCGGTATAAAACCGATGTAGAACCTAGAGGAAATTGAGTTCCCTAGGTGATTGTTTGAGGGACAATGGAATGAGTAGTGGACGGAGCTCCACAAGTATTGTATCCCTTAAAGAAATCGTACGAAATGATTAAGAATAGTCCATGAATGGAACCCATAAGTAGTGTATTCCTAAGTAAGTCATTGGAAGTAAATTGAGGACGACTTGATTCCACTGGTATTGTATTTCATATTTAGATTATTTGAGATGATGGAGAGTAATGGATGAAAGCAGCAAAAGTCAATGAAATGAGCCCCATAGGCATTGAATCTCGAAGTAAAGTATTTAGAAGTAAATTGAGGATGATTGATGGACTGAATTCCATCCTTTGGAGATGTGTGAATTTGTAATTATGACTAGGAAGAGTAAAAAGATAGAAAATTGAAATAGTTGAATTATTTGATTGTTTGAAACTGATGTGGGAAGTCGAACTTGATCTTGATCAGATCAAGGGAAACCGAACACAAATTGGGGTGGAAAGATAGTTCAACACTGATGCTGATCACATCATGGTCGAATGATTCTTGAAGCTCCCCTCAAGTGGTCACAAGTAATCACGCATAGGATAGATGTAATGAACATAAACTGGAATTTGGAGTTGTTGTGTTTTAGAAAGATTTCTAATTAGTGGATACGAAAGGATTTTTCTTAGGACTTGAGAATGAGGATTAGTTGAAGCCTATACCAGAGAATAGTGGTGGTGTATCATGTTGTATTATTCCAAGGGCAGCGGGATGTAGAGGAGTTCTGTGTCTAGAGGACCTGAGTGCCTGCGGGATCGTAGTGTGTATTGCATTGCTTGGGATAGCTTTGCATTGTATGTATGTGTAAACCTTGTGTGTAAAACCAGATGGTTGGTTGTAATGAGGATCGGAGTAATTGTAGTATATTTGTAGGGTATTGTATGTAGAGACCTTGAGTAACGGATTTGGGAATTTGTAAGGAGGAGGAATGTATGACTTTTGGGCATTAGACGTGTCTGAATGAGTAAGTATTGTAATCCTACAACCTTGAACAACTTTGAGGGCAAAGTTCCTTAAGGGGGGTAGATTGAAATACCCCGAACTTAATTATAGCGATTAAAATTATCCTAATGTGTTTTTAAGGGCCTAATAGTGCCTAAGTAAGTTTGGTAAGGAAAATAAATCCAAAAGAAATGAAGAAACACTTAAAAAGTGAAAAAAACGCTAACTAAGCGTTATATAACCATAGGAGGTACGAGACCTCGGTTAGAGTATTATGTGGATTCCTAAGGCTTATTCATGCCTAATTAATATACGGGAACAATTCCCGAGGAAAACGGATCCATAAAATGGGTTTAAACCATAAACGAACCTTAAAGCGCGTTTTTCGAGGGAATTGGGAAAACGCGACTTTAAGCGGGTTAAATAGACTCGTAACAATTTTGGTCAACCAATTAGTCATTAATAAACATTAATGAAGGTTTAGAACCAATAAAATCAATTAAAAGAGAAAATAGTAAAAACTGTCAAAAACGGGAAGTTGTGGGGTGAGAATGTAAATAAACTAAACTAGTGTGTCCACTATTGAAAATAGAAATCAAAATGTGAGTGAGTGCAGTGTGTGAGCCGATTTGTACCCCCTCTCTCTCACACTCTTAATTCTCTATTATTTGCAAAAGACAAAAAGGTAAACCAAAAGCAAAAAGTAAAACTCACCTTTTTACCTTCTCTCTCCTACTCCCCCTCATTTCCTCCCATTCCTCTCGTACTGCACCTCTCTCTCATTCCCTTCTTCCTCTTTAAAGCTCTCCAATGGCGATTTGCATAAACCAAACCAGCCACCCACTTCTCTTCTCTTGTTGAGCACTCAAACCTCCACCAAATATTACAAAAATTGTACCATTGTATTCCTCTCATCAAGGAGAGCATTTCCCTCTTTTCCAAATTTGAAAATACCCAACTTCATCTCCATGGGTGTTCTTGGTTTTGAAGATGAAGACCACCATTAGAAGCCCCTTCTTCACCTTGTTGGTCTAAGGTAAAAAGAAATTTGAAAAAAACTATCATTTTGGCTCTCATTTGTAAAATAAAGATTTCTAAGTCTTGAACTTCCATTCCTTGTTTGCCCAGCCGATTTTGGCTTCTTTTGAAGAGTTGAAATCTTACTCTTGGTGCTGTCTTAAACTTCATCTACACCTTTGCAAGGTAATGCAATTTCTAAACCCTAAAATATACCTTAAATCTCTAAGATGAATTAAGGGTTATTTTGTATTGAAATGGTATTATGTAATGGGCTGTAGCAGTAGGAATTGAAATTCCATAACCGGTGGCTTAAGAAAGAGAGGAAATGAAAGGAAGGAAGAAGGAAGGAAGAAATGAGAAGGAAAGAAAGGCTAGAAAGAACAAGGTAGATTACACTCACCTTGTGTAACTTTTGTATGCTTATTGTAACAGATTTTTAGTAGCTTGAAATGAGTATTGTAAATGGTGTTGAGTAGTAGTATAATGTGGAAGAGAACCCAACTGTTTTAAAGCTTTAAAAGACATTTAAAAGCTTGTATAAACCTAGATGGAAATAGATGTTGAGTGCAGGAATTAAATGGGTGTTTAATGCCTAGTAATTGTCTTGGAGAATTGTATATTGGTGTTGTTGATAAACAGGTGTAATGAGTGGTATGGTGTGAGTAAAACCATGTGGTGAGAATGTAAAAATTTAGGGGAGACTATGTCAAAATTTATCTAGGAAACTAGAACACTTAAGAGCTAGAAACAAGTGGGAAAAACACTTTGAAACAGATTTTTAAATGGAGCTAAGTTGTGGGTAGATTAAGGAAGTAAGATAAGGCATTGTAAACCTTGGAAATGGCATTAGGAGAGGAAACTGTGTATGGAGGAAGTAAGAATCAAAATATGTAGCAAAACACAACTAGGAAAAATAATGTAAGTGCTGTAATGGAAATGTAGAAAATATGTGTGTGAATGGGTATGGAAAGAAGTAATGAGTTAGTAATGGATTTAGACATGTTTAGGAGACCAATTAGGTGCTTAAATATGTGGGATTAATTGTAGGATCAATGGGGAATTAATTAGACAAAGTATGGAATGTAACAGATTTTAAAAACTATAAATCTGTAGAAAACATAGCAGGGTCCGGAACTTAAGTCCAGGACTAAGTCCCGGACCAGTATATAAATTCAGGCCGAGAGTTACAAGTATAGGGTGGTCCGGGACTTAGGTCCCATACAAGGACCTAGACCACCCCATTAAAACCACCCGAGAGTATACAGAATTATGGGTCCGGGACTTGATAGGGTACAAGGACCCGGACCACCTTGAAATTTCGTTCGAGAGTAAAGACCAATTCTTGTCCGGGACTTGACATATGTACAAGGACCCGGACCATGTGCAAAAACAACCCGAGAGTTCAGACCACAGGGTGGTCCGGGACTTAAGACCCGGACAAGGTCCCGGACCAACCCAGAAAACTAAAAATAAGTTTATAAAGTGGCTTTTAGGAAAAGGTAAAGGATGGTAATGATGGTATAAGGTAATTAGTACTTAAATGGGTGTTTAATGCCTAGTAATTGTCTTGGAGAATTGTATATTGGTGTTGTTGATAAACAGGTGTAATGAGTGGTATGGTGTGAGTAAAACCATGTGGTGAGAATGTAAAAATTTAGGGGAGACTATGTCAAAATTTATCTAGGAAACTAGAACACTTAAGAGCTACAAACAAGTGGGAAAACACTTTGAAACAGATTTTTAAATGGAGCTAAGTTGTGGGTAGATTAAGGAAGTAAGATAAGGCATTGTAAACCTTGGAAATGGCATTAGGAGAGGAAACTGTGTATGGAGGAAGTAAGAATCAAAATATGTAGCAAAACACAACTAGGAAAAATAATGTAAGTGCTGGAATGGAAATGTAGAAAATATGTGTGTGAATGGGTATGGAAAGAAGTAATGAGTTAGTAATGGATTTAGACATTTTTAGGAGACCAATTAGGTGCTTAAATATGTGGGATTAATTGTAGGATCAATGGGGAATTAATTAGACAAAGTATGGAATGTAACAGATTTTAAAAACTGTAAATCTGTAGAAAACATAGCAGGGTCCGGAACTTAAGTCCAGGACTAAGTCCCGGACCAGTATATAAATTCAGGCCGAGAGTTACAAGTATAGGGTGGTCCGGGACTTAGGTCCCATACAAGGACCCAGACCACCCCATTAAAACCACCCGAGAGTATACAGAATTATGGGTCCGGGACTTGATAGGGTACAAGGACCCGGACCACCTTGAAATTTCGTTCGAGAGTAAAGACCAATTCTTGTCCGGGACTTGACATATGTACAAGGACCCGGACCATGTGCAAAAACAACCCGAGAGTTCAGACCACAGGGTGGTCCGGGACTTAAGACCCGGACAAGGTCCCGGACCAACCCAGAAAACTAAAAATAAGTTTATAAAGTGGCTTTTAGGAAAAGGTAAAGGATGTTAATGATGGTATAAGGTAATTAGTACTTAATTAATGATGTTTAAAGGTCATTGAGGGTATAAACAAGTTTAAAAAGTAATGAAGAGTAAGTAATCAATGTGTAAGTGTAAGAATTGTAAAGACATAGTAATTATAAGTCGAGAAACGTAAAAGATAAACGAGTTAAGTTAATTGTAGTTAATTAACCGCTCGATCGCATGTATGTTCTAGGGCGCAAATAGTGGGACTCCGGAGGAGAGTCAGTGAACGAAGAACCTTGGTGAACGGTATGATTTCCTCATGCTCTGTATGCTAACCTGGTTACCCCGATTTGTGTGCTTATTTGATCACCTAAATAAGATAAATGCATGAATCGGATTTTAAATGCACTTACTTGTGCTTGTTTTATATTGTTCTTGTTATATTGCCTTGAACATTTAGTTTGTATAATTCATAAAATGAATGGATGAGAATGAGGTGTATGCGTATCTTGTTGTGTACTAGTGTAATGTATTATTCCTTGGCATGGATGTGATGACTTCTACTAATTCCTAACCACCTAACTCCTAACTCGAGTATTGAGTAAAATGGAATGAGTAGAAGTCCGATATAGTTTCGGCCACGCGTGAGGAGGAGGAGACACAAGAGGTTGGATCCAAATCCTGGCCTGAATCCTTTCTATGGACCAAACCCCTTAAATGGGTAGCATCCTAGATTGGTGAGCCACCCTAAAGCCCGGTGGTGGGACGGTGTAGTCCCTGCCCGGAGGTCACACTGACTTGACTTAAGTAAGTAAGTAAGTAAAATATTGTATGTGTAATGGTCTTGACTAGTGTAAGTCAATGACCTTGAGTAAAAGAGTAATGTACACCCGATTAACCCGGGTGTGTAAAGAAGCTAACAAGTATTGTGTATGTATTGGAGAAGTGTATCTCCGGAACGGTAAGTATTGATTGGTTGACTTGTAATGTCTTCCTTGTGTGTATTGAATGTATGTATGCCTTGTGAAATGAACGTATTGTATTGTGTAAGAGCATGTATGTATGTATGAATAAAACGAACAGCATGTATTCGACCTAAGTAGTCGGCGTACCCTCGCTAGTACGTGGGGTATGCGGATTTCATATGCAACGTAAGCTGAGCCCCTTGGGGCACTGTTTTTATTCTACAGGCACCCGAAGCCGATATGGTCGCTGAAAGAGACCGGCTGCTATGTTTAGTTAGCTAGGGATGAATTGTAGATAGTAAAGAATTATATAAGGCTTGTAGCCTTTGAAGTGCCGGTGTACCTACCACGGGGTACACCATTAAGTATTTGGAAAGTATGTAGTTTGTGAGGAATAGGTAGATGCTAGACCCTTAATGAGTATGTATAAACTTGAAAGAATTGTTGTATTTGGATTTGGATCTTAGTAAACTCGGTATATTGTATTGTAAGTATGGAGTATTGTATTGAATGGAGAATTGTAGTACTCGGTTTGTAATTGGAGTATGGATTGTAATTGTGTAGCACTCGGGTATTCCGGTCCATCAGACCGATGCTGTAAGTAGAAGTAGGCCTTGTTAGTCACGTGGGTGGCTAACGGCGTTGTATCACCCGCCAAGGAGTATGAATTATCCGCTGCGTAAGTATGGTAGTACGAGGAGATTAGATGGTAATGAAGGTATTAGCGGTAGGGGTGTTACAAGTTTAGTTTATGGTCGGCCATAGAGCATGATTTGGATTATTCTGCGCTGTTTCATTTACACATGTTTACATCAAAATCTGTTTGCGCTATTTGATTGCTCATTGTAGGCTGATCTGTGAATAATAAACCTATGTTTCTGCATTATCTTTTGCAAGTACGGTCAAAAGGGACGAGCATTATAAGGTTTATGAGCAATATATGCCGCCGGAAGCTCACGACCACCTTGCTATCAGAGTTCCAAGCCTCTGTTTATCTCACTACACAAGCTAACAAAGGAATTCAAGCAGCAACACATATTTACCTCCAGAGTAAAATTTACAATATAAACCGCAAAAAGCAACATAAGATGCTTTTTTCAAACTGGGCAAATGCTTTTTTTCTTGGCTCAACAACCATTTCTCTTGTCTTGCAGTTAGTCACTTTTTTATTTACATGTGATAAACTTCTAATTAGACTGGTTGCTAATCTTCTTCTCTGCCGCACTTTGTTGCTTCCTAATTAATTCATCGTCATGTGTAAGTTATTCATTCAGCTGATGAATTTCATCTTGAAGTTTATTTTCCTGATATAAAAAGTGTAAAATAGAACCTTCTCCAGCTTGGAGATTTTCTTTTCAAGCCATTTACCACGATCTCCTTTAGCATTCTTAACTGATTTAACATCTCATTAGGTTGATAGAGTGTACCTAGATTCATCAGATGCGGTTTCCCTCTTTGATCATGGCAAGAGAAGAACATATTCAATAGTAAAGCAAGGACTTCCTGATACAGGTATCGTTACCCAGCTATTATTGTTAGTATTAATTGATGATGATATCATCTGCTAATAGATCTATGTAAACCCGCAACTCCGATCTCTCAATAAATAATGTATATACAGAGATAGATTTTGTTGCTTATTATGCACGTTACTTTTTGATGCTTATAATTGCAAGTCAACTAAAGTAACGACCCTCACATATATAGGTAAGTTGGATACTCATTAGGTGAGCAACATATCAGATTCCATTACTTGGATGCCAAAATACATCATCATTGTTATGGTTCATTAATACGTACTAATTCCTGCGATATCTAATTTTTTTATGTAGTTCTAGTTACTGCAATGGTTGGTGGCTTTACGAATCCCAATCATAATTATAGTTCTAGTTACTACAAATGTGGAAAAGAGAGGTGGAATTGCTTCTCTGTGTCAGTGACACATTGTTGAGATGACACCTACATGGCAAATATTCCCAGATGAAAGCAAACTTGAGTATGTGATTTTAGGTTAAGAGGATTATTGGCAGTAATATAATAGAGAAAGATCAGTTTAAGTTGTTTCAGATTTCAATGTGAATTCCTCTAATTTTTTGCTATAATTATGTTATCAGCAATGACTGATGGGATAAGTAAATCCCACTAATTTGAATCCTTACAGTTAGAATGCATCTTATGTATTCCCGTATTTCAGACCATGACCTGTAGACCGAGATCAGATCTTTGTGTCAATCTCCCAGCTTTAAGAAAACTGGACAACATGCTACTTGTTTAAGATCATGACATGGCTATTTCCTGCTCAACGTTAATATTTTTGTTTCAGATCATGACCTGTATCTCCATGTTTCAAATCATGACCTGTATCTCCATGTTTTAGATCATGACCTGACTATTGTGTGAATCTGATTTACTATTTCCTGCTTAGCACCAGAAGTATATATATACAGTTTTGATAGCAGTACAGCGCCTCCATGTACTGGGTAAAATCATTAACGGGTGTGGTGTGGTCTGTAAATTGTTTTATCAGGTGGATTAAAGTCATGGCTTCTGTATTCTCTAGAACAGCTTGGCGTATGTATCTCCTGTATTCTCAAGAACAACACCTCCATGTAATTCGGTACTGTTATCAATACTAATTAAAGTCTACAGTCGTCATCTTGAATAGTTCTGAATAGTTTCATTTTCACTCTCAGGTATGCAGAGGCCATCAAATTGTTGAAGCAGTTGTTGTTGTATTTTACTCTTGATGGAAGAATAGGATACTGGACGCACGCTGAGACTCATCTTTTAGAATTTTATGTTTTTGAACAGTTGAGGCAGTTGTTGCATTGTGCTTTTTTGAACAGTTTCTGTATGATTCATTGATGTGTAGAAACATTATGTGTAGAAAATACGAAGCTACTAATGTGTAGAAACTAAATATTGTTTGTGGAAATTAATATATAATATTTTGACTCATTTTTTTAATTTTCATGTTTTGTTAATAGATTATAAAAGATCCAACAAAGTAATAACAGTATAAGATCAAACGGAATAAAAATTACCTATGCAGGATTTTGTTTTTTTTTTTCAAATTTAAAAGATCAAACAGGGCAACTTATTGTTGCACCAAATGTGATATTTACAGCACTAATGGAAGGATACCAAATAGTGCAATATACTTTTATGCTCCTCTTGTTGTATATTTATTAGTGCAACTTTTAAGGTTTGCCCCTTTTGTTTAAGCACCAAGTGGTGCAATGTCCTAAATGCCCTGTTTGTAAACATCAAATGGTGCAAAAAATAGATTTTGCACTAATAGTTAACTACTAAGGGCTGTAGTAGAAGGAGATCAAACGGGGCAACAAAATAATTCACACTATTTGCTATTGATCAAATGGTGCAACAAAATAACTCGCACTATTTACTATTGATCAAATGGTGCAACAAAATAACTCGCACCCTTTCCTATTGATCAACCGGTGCGACCCTGGAAACATGCACTAATAGACTAGAATCATTTAGTGCAATATTTAAGAGCACTATTAGGATTTCATCAATCGGTGCAAGCAATCTGTGCACTAATAGAGCTTTTCAAATGGTGCAACCTAAAAAGTTGCCCCAATGTCTTATTGGTGCGCATCTATGGGTGCAACCTTGGAGCAACATTAAAATTGCACCGAATATCTTGTTGGTGCAAAATATTGATCTATTGAGGCAACAAAAATTGCCCCAACTGCACTTATATGTTGTAGTGTCCCTTAATTTTTTTTCTTTCTAACTAAGCTGTTTTTCCCTATGATATATTTGTTTTGCTTTTGATCGTGACTTTTGTTATTGATTCATTTCTTGTGTCAATAATGCTACTTTAATGTATATAATTATGTTCAGTAAAAAATGTTTTTTGTGTGAGTCATTTTGTTTGATGAGGCGTGCGGTTGATGGTATATATCAATCTTTCATGTTTTGTAACTTAATACTTGACCAATTGGTGGTCCTTAGCTTAATTTTGCACTTCACGTTTATTTTATTTTTCATTTGCTATTTTTTGAACTAATCATATGACCTTTTTTTGTAGAACTTCTATTGGATTGTCTAAATTGTAATAGGCTCTAATAGTAGCTATCAAATATGTGTTATCTACTTGAAGTACTTAACATGGCATTTGTCATTAAATTTTTTGAAGTCTTGTGTGATTCTAGTCGTGTAAGGGGCACACGGCGTAGCTTGACCTAAGAACTAGGCCGGTTTCACGTCGAGACAATAAGAGAGACTTTTTCAAAATGCTAAGGAGCAACAACATGTCAAATCATTAGTTTTCCACCTAAATGCATCACATGTTTCAACTACCTTGCAATCCAAAAAGATGTAGTAGATGCATGTAAAGTTATAGGAGAACCCATTAGCCTACTATCAAGCCAAAAACTAACTTAATTGTCATTTTAGATTCCCAATCAAAAGGCATTTTCTAATGTTACTAACCTTGGAAACACCGTGCACTGTTTGAAAGGCATTAGATACATGGAACGTAGAATATTTCAAGCATAGACAAAGTCCAGACACTATCCTTATGCTGCTACAAACATCATTCTAATTTAGCTAAATAGACTTTGACCATTAAAAAAGATGTCAATTCCTTGGCTACAACCTATTGTAGCTATAGATAGCTTCATACATGTACATTTGGTATATAAAACTATGCTTTTTATTATCTAGAAACTGTATAAATATACACATTGAATTATGTTGTTTCACAAATTGTAATAATTGTACATATGAATTTGTTAACTGTACGATAAGCCTACAAAACTGTACTTTTAATATATATAAAAAATACTACTATAAATGTAGACAAAAATACCTACACATGTTTCTAGCTAAGAATGATTGAAAAAAGATCGACTTAGTCCAAATGCCTAAACTCTTTTGGTTTGTAGATAGGAGACCAAGACACATCTTATAACTTTTTATGGTAATCTTTATGATTCTAGAGAAAGTTTCTACATATTGTCTCAATAGTGTCATAAGTAGAGACAAGTAATGGTTGTATCACCGTAGACTCGTGGTGTAAATAGGAAGAGAGCTAACAACATACAAAAGTAAAGTAAGTTTTCCTGCAAAGGATAGAGAATTTTCCTTTGAACTTGCTTACTAGAAAATTAAAATGCTTGTTTATTTTTCCTTAATAGAACATATGACCCAAAGTAACGACTTAGATTATAGTAAGAGGTTCACCTACATGGGAACTCAAGGATACAACTATGACAAAGGGCATTTTCTTAGGAAAGTAAAATATGGACATCTCTAGATTCACTTTCTCGTTAGAGTAGTTATAAAATGAATAAAGGATGTGATTATCAAGAATTATACAAATATGTATGGTGAAATTTAATCGCTTTGCGTATTTCCTATAGTGGCCTGGTATGAAAGTTTCAAGTTTCCCACCATCCAAAACATTAACACAAAAGTAATAAATATAATATGATTAGTTAATGATGTTTGTTGCAACCTATAGACTGCAATTTTTTGTGTATCAAATAGTAGGAGAGCGTTATAGGTTTTCTCTAGTCAACTTAATCGCAAGTTTTGAATTCCCCCTTCGAGTCCATTACGTCTTGTATAACACTAGATTTATCAATTATACAAAGGCATGGCATGAAAATACTCTAGAAAGGTAATTAATATCCCTAATTCAAAAAGTATTAGTCTAATTTGCTTTCGACTTTGAGATAATTTTATAAGCCACATTTTAAAGGTCTATTAGTTTGAATTATTGTAGGAGGATTTACTTTAGACTTAAGATTTGGAAGAGTGGTTAAAACTGAAGTTAGCAAAAGCTTAAAAAATGAGTGAATTATCATCTTATTGTTATACCCGAAAAGTATGACACAAACCCTACTTATAAATTGATTACATTTTTTTTGAGCAAAACATGTTGATTTTTAAAAATTCATATTGATGGTCAAAAACTTGTATAATACCGTGCCATTGACACATTAGCGGATAGGATACAACAATGCATGCAGACCCTGCATCTTTCTGAGATCCGTGCAAAAGATGGTGCAACCTGTAATATGACAGTTTAAGTCAGCAGCTGATTGGGTCTGTTTTGCTGACTAGCTATCTTTTTATTATATTAATTTTAAATGGTTATAATTTTTAATATATAAATCCAAAATAAAAAAAATTATATCATCATTCATCTAAATTCAAGCTCTTCAAAACAAGACCAGTCATGGACATGTTTCAACAACTTTGAAAAATCTATTTTTACATGTGTATGATAATACACTAAAATGATAACATGATTCATTAATTTTGATTTATGATTCATTACACTTGATATTATCATTCATTAACTAATAAGTGGTGAATTAGATTACAAATTTCGGAACCGATACAAAATCATTATTGTTTTGTAGTGTATTATTATTGTTCAATGATGTATTTTAAATTTTCTATATAGAATCATGTATTTTTTTGTACATACCAAATATTATTTTGTGTTGTATTATTGTTTAATTTTTTTTATTTTTACATGTATACAATGATACACTAAAATCATAATATGATTCATTAATTTTGATATTATGATTCATTAAAATTGATATTATGGTTCATTAACTAATAAGTGGTGAATTAAATGATAAACTTCGGAATCGATAAAAATCATTATTATTTTTAGTGTATTATTATTGTATTGTAATGTATTTTAAACCTTATATTGTGAATCATGCATTTTTCTTACGTACCAAATATTGTTTTGTGTTATATTATTGTTTATTTTTTTTACTTTTTATATGTTTATGATGAAACACTAAGTTGATGATATGATTCATTAAAATTAATATTATGATTCATTAAAATTGATATTATGATTCATTAATTAACAAATGAATCATTATTGTTTTGTGATGTATTATTATTTTGTGGTGTATTATGATTTGTATTATATTTTTTAAGCCTTGTATATGTTGAATCATAAATTTCCTTAACATACCACATTCGTAATAAATAATGAGTCATTATTGTTTTGTAGTGTATTATTATTGTTTTATGGTGTATTTTAAACTGTATATAGTGAATCATAAATCTAGATGATATATATAGATATATACAAGTAACTAATGTAAATTTTTAAATTTGTCAAAACATATCCATGATTGATCTTGTTTTAAAGAGCTTGAATTTAGATGAACAATGGTGCAAAAAAATTTCTTTTTGGATTTATATTTCAAAAGTTACAACAATTTAAAATTTATATATATTTTACTCCTGGGTTGCTATTCGCAGTACAAAATTACTAATCACTGCAGTACAAAATTTTTTTAATTCATATTGACGTTGTACACATGTAATAATGTCGTGTTGTAATTCTTGTATTTTTTTTAAATAATTTCTTGAGCGTAAACAGTAAAAAACACTCTGATTGTTACAAAACATTACAAACCCGTATAAAAGACGTTAAACCCTTTTTAATCGCATTTAAACGTTATAATTGTGACTCCACATAAGTTAATGACATTTTATGTTGTGTTTGACTAAATTACAAACATTGTTACACTTTCAGAACGTTGTATTGAAATCGCAGTTGAAAACGTCAATTT
This sequence comes from Limonium bicolor, assembly GCA_023374045.1. Classification (NCBI taxonomy): domain Eukaryota; kingdom Viridiplantae; phylum Streptophyta; class Magnoliopsida; order Caryophyllales; family Plumbaginaceae; genus Limonium; species Limonium bicolor. The sequence continues at coordinate 489,840,008 of CM041776.1, forward strand.
CGGGTAAAAAACGCTCGTACTATATATAGCCTAACCTTCCTTGGATTATTCATTTCTCACTTCCTCACTCTCTCTCCTCTATCTCTCTTCCTTAAGAAGCTCTCTTCTGACTGCTGGAGCCGCCACCCGCCGCCGCTAACCACCACCGGAAAAATTTTCCGGTGAGTTTTTCGAATTTTTTTTTTTTTTTGCAAATTATAGATTTGGGTGTCCTGAGTATGAATTTGGTGTTAGTTTTTTGAAATTCAACATCATTTGAGCTAGATCTAGCATGAAAAATTTGAAAATATTCAAAAAAAAGAAGGCTGGGCGAGGACTAGCGCTGCTCGACCTGCGCTAGGGCGAGCACCGCCTCTGCTCTACCCGGAGACACGCGAGGACTGCTGCTGCTCAAGTCGGAGAAGGGCGAGGACCGGAGCTGCTCGCGTTGGATGCAGGCGAGGAGGCCTCCTGCTCGACCTATGTGTGCGCGTGCCCAACGACGGAGGCGAGGATCTGCGCTGCTCGAGTCGGGTGGGTGCGAGGAGCGGTGTTGCTCGAGTCGGAAACCGACGAGGAGCTGCAGTACTCTACCATGGAGAAGTAGAGGAGCGGCGGTACTCGAGTCGGAGACGGGCGAGTAGCAGCGCTGCTCGACCCAGGATTTTTTTTTTGAATTTTAATATTTTGAATGATTTTTTAAATGTTTTAATTTGTTTATTTATTAATTCTAATATTGTGAATGATTTTAAAATGTTTTAATTTGTTTTTTTTAATTCTAATAAATATTGTGAATGATTTATAAATGTTTGAATTTTTTTTTGAATTGTAATATTGTGAATGATATGATTTATAAATGTTTGAATTTTTATGTTATGAATGAGGAATATAACTGTGTGATATTCATATGCAGTGATGGATCGTCTGAAAAAAGCAGTGCACCATGTATACACGAAGAGGAAGAATAAAGACCGGGGTACGGATCAGCCTATGACGGCCTCGTACCGTCGTGGTATACGTGCTCCTGGTGAAGGGCCCAGTAATCCTGCCCCCCACATGGAAGAAGCACGCCATTCATCGTTCCATCCGGGCCAATCTTTCAACGACCCGGCGTTTCAAGTACCTGCACCACCAATGGTAGCGGAGGATGACTCGGCGATGTACAATATACCGAGGAGACTCATGCCAGTGGCATCATCATCCAGTAGTGCTTGGTCTGACAGATCACTGCACAGCGCTAGCTACAACATCTCGGGCGAAGCAAGCCACCAGACTGCTCCGTTAGAAGCTCAGACGTCAGGCGGTGGTAGTTCATCACGTCCACCACGCCCATCACCCGCCCGTGCTGATGAGGACCATGTGATGACTGAATGTTTGCCACATGCTGATGACAGTGGTCGTGGTGCTGATGATGAGGACTCACCCGACGTGGATGAGGAGCAGGATAATGAAGATGATGAAGTCATGGATAAGGAGGATGACACTGACGAGGAAGCAGCGCTAGTGATGGTTCCAGTCATTCCTACCTCTTGGAAGTTGACAGAGGTGCCAGTTCCTGACGGTCCACTACTCACTAGTGTTATCACTAGCTTCGGGGGTCATGTAGCGCTTGACTTATGGACCTTGACTAAGGTATGTTCTCTATCTTCTCCTGTATTTGATCATTTAAATCATACAATGTTTTGTAAGTGTTGAATATAGGTCATTACATAGGATCGTGGGATTTTGAGTTTCAAATCCCGTAGGGTGATGCTTACATGCTGGCCAAAAGATCAAGTTACCTGCAAAAGAGCAAGGAACATGCTTAAGTATTCTGGTATAGAGCATCTACAGGATATTACGATGCCATACAACAATATATCCCTCATTAGTGCTTTTGTGGAGAGGTGGCAGCCTGATACAAACTCATTCCATATGTCGTTCAGTGAGATGACGATTACCCTGCATGATGTGTGGATGATACTGCAAATCCCCATCGTCGGTCGTCCATTGATAGGGGAGATGTTGAAGGAGGTAATGGCTGATTGTCTTGATTTTGGAGGAGATGTTGAGACTATGACAGAGACATTGTGGAATACCGGTGTTGTATCGATTGCGAGCTTGTTGCAGCACTGTAGGGATGAACCTGAAGACCCAATGAAGCAGGCATGTGGTTGGTTGTATCATTTGATCGGTACCACCATATTAGCTGGAAAATCAAATGGTCGTCTGAGTCCACAACTGTTCTCGTTAGTAGCTCCCATGAAGAAAGCTACCAAGCTTCGTAAATATGCATGGGGAGCTGGTACTCTTGCATGGTTATATCGCCAGCTAGGCATAGCCTCTCGTGCCGGCTCCAGTGGGATAACTGGTTCTATGACGTTACTTGAGGTATGTGTCCTAATGTGCATCTAGTATATGATAACTCACTGAGTATTAATAATTGGTACTGCTTAATCATTCTAGTGTTTTATATGCACAGTGCTGGATTTATGCGTACTTTCCTACATTAAGACCAGCGATTAGCCCAGACTGGCGCTCTAATGATGATAGACCTTGGGCTCTAAGATGGGTAAGATCTACCTCTCAAGTGCAGGATCATCGTTCACTGCAAGGCTATCGTGAGCATCTAGATGCTTTGACTGCTCTAAATATAAGTGTTTGTAGTTGCTAACACATTGAACCATTATTATTTTTGTCTTTCGTTGTTGGTTACATCTTATTATTAATGTTCATTGTAGATTGATTGGTTGCCTTATGGTCGGGATAATGTTAATGTGCATGGAGGGCGTACATGGTATAGAGGTAACATACAGGTTATGGGGTTGAATGAGCCGTACATGCCTGGGCGTTGTCTACGCTAGTTTGGTTACTTTCAGGGTATCCCTGAACCTCCTATTAGACCCAACCCAAGGTCTGAAAAAAGAGGAAAAAACCCACCCTACACCTGTGTATACCCTCCATGTATAGTTTGTGGGAAAACACTCCTAAATTGCTTGTTCCAGGGTAACACGCACAAATGCACGGTTGCATGCTTGCGACCCACTCTACCTAGATTGGTACACCAAGCACACACACCCGAAGATCCTAAACCCTGATAGTTATCAGACCACCCTGGTTCATCGTCTAGATCCCTGTCTAGTAAGTCATTTTTTCATAGTACTTCATGACATATCACTTTTATTTTTTATGTGTACTTACCTGACCAAGTGTGTTACAGCTACTGTCTGAGGCAAGTGAGCTTGCACGCCCGTACTACCAAGAGAACAATGCATGGGACTGGTCATACTATCGTCAAGGGATGCTAGAAGAAGAACAAAGGGCTGCAACTCATGGTCTTGAGGAAGTGTTCAGCTCTTTATACATATGGGATAGTTACCAGCGCCAGCATGGTGCACCCTAGTGGTTGTCATCATGGATTTGGATGTAATAAACTTTAGTATCATCTTGGAACTATTTGTTGTCTTTCATTCTTACTTGGGGCTAGTACAATTTGTGTGGTTGTAGTTTTTTCCTGTTGGACTTGGTGATGGTGGAATTATTGCTGACAATCCTGGTGACCTTGTTGATGATCTTTTGGTTGATTTTATGGAGGTTCTTAGAACCGGTGGAGATAAGAAAAACAGGGGAGACTATGGCAAAATTTTTCTAGAAATGCCTTTGTTTCTGTTGTGCTTGCTGCCTGAGAGAAAGAATTGTGATATTCAAAGGCCTTGGCAGAAGAAGAATTTGGTAGAATTTTGTGTCATCACACAATGCATGGCTCCTTTCAAAGTTAACGATCAGTATTTGACAAATGTGCTTCTTAAGAAAGAAAAGTCCCCTTGACCAGCTTCAATCTAAACTTCCCGAAATGCCTTTGTTTCTGTTGTGCTTGCTGCCTGAGAGAAAGAATTGTGATATTTATGGGCCTTGGCAGAAGAAGAATTTGGTAGAATTTGGTGTTGTCACACAATGCATGGCTCCTTTCAAATTTAACGATCAGTATTTGACAAATGTGCTTCTTAAGATCAATGCCAAACTGGGTGGTCTAAATTCTTTGAAAGTGAATAACTATCTAACATGTACCAAAGATTGAATATGTCACGAGAAATGAAATATATCATAAATGTAGAAATTCCTAAGAAAGAAAAGTCCCCGAATTCAAATCCTATGAATCACATGATTGAAAGTGAATAACTATCTAACATGTACCAAAGATTGTATATGTCACGATAAATGAAATATATCAAAATGTAGAAATTCCTAAGAAAGAAAAGTCCCTTGACCAGCTTCAATCTAAACTTCCCGGAATGCCTTTGTTTCTGTTGTGCTTGCTGCCTGAGAGAAAGAATTGTGATATTTATGGGCCTTGGCAGAAGAAGAATTTGGTAGAATTTGGTGTCGTCACAAAATGCATGGCTCCTTTCAAAGTTAACGATCAGTATTTGACAAATGTGCTTCTTAAGATCAATGCCAATCTGGGTGGTCTAAATTCTTTGAAAGTGAATAACTATCTAACATGTACCAAAGATTGAATATGTCACAAGAAATGAAATATATCAAAATGTAGAAATTCCTAAGAAAAAAAGTTCCCGAATTCAAATCCTATGAATCACATGATTGAAAGTGAATAACTATCTAACATGTACCAAAGATTGTATATGTCACGAGAAATGAAATATATCAAAATTTAGAAATTCCTAAGAAAGAAAAGTCCCCGAATTCAAATCATATGAATCACATAATTGAGAAAAGGAAGCCTGAGCAGATTATTATATTAAGGGATGGTGTGAGTGAATCTCAGTTCAACCATGTTCTAAACTGTAACACCCCAACTACAAATAACACACTTAACAACACTTGGTAGCGGAAATCACAACTCACCACATAACTCAACTCTTTGGTGTTACACGCCGTTAGCCACCCACGTGGCTAACAAGGCTAACATACATACATTGTACCGGTCTGATGGACTAAACTCCCGAGCAACTACACATAAATCCCGTTCCATGTCCAATAATCATTATACACTTACATTACAACTGTACCGAGTAATTGCCAACTAACGCCGATACATCTTCGGTCTTACTACACCTATAATATATCCACAATTCTCATGACTACCACATACAAACAACTACCCCGTCCTACTCTCGAACGGCTTCCAGTTCCTTGTACCTGAAAAGTATGGGAGCCCCCAAAGGGGGTCAGCACCTTTGCTGGTATGGTAATCCCGCAGCCCGCATGCTACCGGGCCACGCACAACTATTTGTCGTCTTAGCATGCGGTTGATTTTGTTTCATACATGCACAAACTCACCACATATCATGATATAAGCAACATCCATTAACAGAATACAAACACAGGGTTAACACACTCAACATAACAACACACTTCACTTTATAACATACCACAACCTAATTTCACTCTTTTAGAGTACATGAACTTCACTTAGGGAGTGCCGGGGTGATATAAGCCCGAGCACAACATACATACATTTTTTTACTTGAGCGGCGGCCTCATATAGGACGTACACAACATACACAATTCCCCCACTCCAATAGTGATGAGGTAGGTAAGCCTTGGTTAAGCTTGTGGGTGGTTGTAATTCACGGAGGAAGAACAACCGTAACATAACAAAGAGGGAGTCGAAGCGAACTTAAGCTTCAACACCCTACCAACATTATACATAATTTCCCTCCTAGCCCGATGTGGAGGTCGGGTAGGTAAGCTTTGGCTAAGCTAGTAGGAGGTTGAAATCCAATGAAGGAAAACAACCCTAACATAACGGGATGGGAGTTAATTCACATATATATATTAACTCCCAAACAATACGCGCGCCCGGGACACCCGGATTCCTCTCCATACATAACATATACTTATTAGTTAGAGGTTCCCTTATGGAACTTATCACATACATACATCACATAGTGTTACTAACTCGGTTAGACACATAAGGGAAATCATATCCCATTTCAACAACACGGATAACAGTATCCAACATCAACAACATATTAAACAAGTCACATACATCACGCATTGTCACAACATACAATAACGTACGGATAGCCGTAGTTAGAACGTTCCCGTGGGTTGGGACGTTTATTCCGAATACCGATCTCTTATGTGAACCTAAGGTCGGTTAACTATTATTTAACACATAACTAAGGTTAAGCGGTATCGGAATTAGTTTACGCCATAATAATGGATTACTGTAAACTCATTTCATGCTTTATCTTGCAAGGTGGCAAACACATAGAAAAACACATTGGCATACAAGCCGGTGTAATCCGGTAGGACACAGGTTGCAAGAAAACCATACCTGTCACCGTGGGGAATTACTTTACCGGTGTTCGCGCGTTCCTCGTTTCACACTTGTTCTTCATGTCATACTCTTGAACCACTATTTACATGTCAAATGGTTCAATTAATATTTAAGTGTTACGGTAGGTACATAGTTGCTACTCCCGTACTTACCCCGTTATCCCGTTATTTCGGTTTAACTTTGTGTACTTAAACTCACAACTTTCTCAATCATTTCCAACACTTGTTTATACTTCTTAGGACCTTTAAAATTCACCAAACAAGTTCTTAACAACATCCAAAACCATTACCCATCAATCCCCCACCTTTAGAACACTTAAAAACACATTTTGCACCATTCCTGTGCTGGTCCGGGACTTGGTCCGGACCCAAGGTCCCGGACCACTTCTTGAAATCACTCTCGGCTTTATTTTGGCATTGGTCCGGGACTTGGTCCTGGACCTAGGTCCCGGACCACTTCTAAACTCAACTCTCGGCGTATTTTGAGGCTTGGTCCGGGACCTTATACAAGGGCTAGGTCCCGGACCCTGCTAAAAAGCTGATAAATGTCCATTTTTCAACCCCTAAACCAACCTTAATCCACACCTAACCATTCCATAATCTTTCCACAAGTTTCCTACACTTTTAACACCTCAAAGCACTCCTTAAACACTCCTAAAACGTTGGTCCAATTCACCACCCAATTCCTGCTCAAACTCAACAAACTCAATTTCTCACATTTTGCATTTTGCACTCTTTTGCATTTCTAACTTCTTCTTGTTAGTTTTTATATCCTACCAACCTCACCAAATGCATCAATGACCCTTACACATCATTCCTAGACAATTGCATCCTCCAAACCCAAGTTCACTCCTTGTTTCACAAGTTATAAACACCAATTCTTTTTCTTTGGAATTCTAAGTTCCTATCACCATTATGCTACAGATTTTGTACCCTTCCAATATCATTCTCCTCCTACCATTACAAGGTCATCAAGTATCTCAACTCAGCCACATACACACCTTGCTCCTCCAGTTCACCAAGTCACCTTAAAACACTTATTTTCTATCGAAATTTCGCCATAACCTCCCCATAAACTTAACATCTCCAAAATCACCATCCTCCTCAATTTTCATTCCTAATCTAGCCACACCCTTGAAGGGTCCTACCAGCACACCATATCAATCCAAATTCAACAATATCACAATCTAGCTCCAAAACTTAACGAACCACAATATAACCACAACTCAAATCATTTGGCTCCAAGGCCCTCAATTCAAACCAACATTTCACAAAATCCAACTAACCACAATCAAGCACATTTTTGCTCCAGATTTTATTTCATCTTTTATTTTTCCCAAACCCACTCCTAAAACAAATAATATAGGCATTTAAGGTAGATTCCTTACCTTAATCCACAAGTTTCTCCTTAATTCTCCTCTTGTTCCTCCTCTCCTCAAAATCGGTCAAGATGGAAATGGAGTTTCCAAACTCCATTCCAACATTCAAGAAACACAAAATACATTCCATTAATCATCTAAACCCTTATGAAATCTCAATTCAACAAAAGGGCTTAGAGCACAAGTTAGGGTTTTACCTTTGGAGATTTTTGAATGGTTTTCAACTCTTGAATCTTAAGAGGGACTCCCACCACCATTTAAAGCTTGGAGAATATCTCAAACAAGGAGGAAAAGCTAGTCATTCCAAGAGCCAAAATCGGCCAAGGTGGGAAAATGGAGAAAACATGACTTTTTCATGGATATTTTTACCTTGATAGAAAGAGGAAGCTTCAAGCTTCAAAATGGTGTGCTTTTCTCTTCAAATGGCCAACACCCACGAAAATGAAACTCATCCTTTTCGAATTTTGAAAAGAGAGAGTGATAGAGGATGAGGAGAGGATGAAGAATATGTAGTTATTTTTGTGATTGGAGCTTAAATGAAGCTTGGGCATGAGCTAGAAGATGAAGTAGCCATGAGAGGGGGGAAGAAGAAATCGCTGCACCAGAGGGGAGGAGAAGCACGATGGAGGAAGAGAGAAAGAGAGGAAAGAGAAAAGGAAAAGAGAAAGTGAGGGAGGAGAGAGGGTGGGGGCACCTTTTTATTTTTTTTTGCTTTTGCTTTTGACTTATTTAATTAGTTAACTAGTCATGTGTGAGGGGTTATCTACATTAATAAAACCGGCCCACATAACTGTTACAGGCTGGAGCGTTTTTCGTCGTTTACAGAAACGCTCGTTAATTTACCCGGTTTAGCACTATTCACTAACCGGGCCCGTTTTCCGGAATTTTCTCGTTTATTTAATTTTAATGGTTATTATACTCCCATTAATGTTTAATTATTGTTACATAATCAACTATTATTTTACGGGGTCATTTAACTGTTTAAAATCACGTTTTCGGATTTTCTCGAAAAACGCGTTTTAGGACTCCGTTAGCGTTTTTACGCATGGTTTGAATCCGTTTTCTTCCGGAATTTTCCCACATGTTATTAATGTGTAATTAAGGTATAAAAAATACATTTATCACTTTAACGAAGGTTATGTACCTCCTAAAATAATTAAATACGCGGTTTCACGTTTTGTGACTTTTACGCATTTTCTTATTCTGTTTGGTTTTTATTTCTTCACCAATAATCTTAAGGACTTAATTAGCCTTAGAAAATTATAATTACATAGTTAATTAACATATTAAGGTTTGGGGTATTTCATAAACATCAAGCTTGACCAAAATATTGAGGCTTGCAAATTTCTGGATGAAAGCTAGAACCCCAAGTTTGTGGTGGATGCCTTGATAATGTCCCTCACTGTACTGTTATTGATAATACGGTGTGTCACGAGAAATGAAGTATATCAAAATGTAGAAATTCCTAAGAAAGAGAAGTCCCCGAATTCAAATCTGATGAATCACATAATTAAAAGTGAATAACTATAACAACACGTTTATTCCACGTCCAAACATCTACCAAAGATTATAAATCCCGAAAAGTATGACAACACGTAAACTAACAAGATCAATTACGCAATAACCAATAACCTAATTATTTTCTAACCTTTGTCTCTCTATTCCCTGTGTTATTACATTACGTCGCATCTCATAAATTGGTTCTTGGTGTTGAAAATCATCATCATCGGGCTCAATAGGATCATAAATAACAAGTAATGGAATATGAACGATGAAATCATTATACTCCATGTAATTCTCCATCATCTGGCGAACTGATGTATCATTTCATACATGAATAAAAGTCCACTCGTAGTCGCCCTCCAGCCCCAAATACACCATGGTTGTTATGTTTATTCTACCGAGGAGAGACTGCAGTACTCGAATTACTCGTCGTTGTAGATCACGGAGATTACTAGGATATGGCATAGTAACTTCTACGCGTCTGTGCCCCATTATTCTATCAAAATGTGCTCCATGACGACCAAAAGTAGCTACATAATTAACGTGCAAACAGAAAGGAAACTCCATTTGATTTTGAGAGTGAAATGGGAATTAAGGTATGAAAAGTTCAAGCAAGATGTAATTAGACAGATTCTGAGAGCACGGGGTAAGGAATGAGTATATTGGGACACTAATACCCTCTTTTATAATAGTTGAGTAACGGTCACTGACATGTCCAACGGCTAGTTCAACAGCTACTGAAAGAAAACAGGGTTATATCGTGAATTTTCCTTAAAAAGAATTCACCCCCACTATTCAAATTAGATTCTAGCCGAAGGAAGCGTACCAAACACACCATGGAGAAGTTGATGATCCGGTACAAAGTGAATTCAAAGTTACCATAGGTAATTACTTTTGTCAAGAAAGGTACACGTACCAGGTCACTGTGCACGTACCAGGTTACCGTTTACAGTACAAAGTGAATTCAAAGTTACCATAGGTAATTACTTTTGTCAGGAAAGGTACACGTACCAGGTCACTGTGCACGTACCAGGTTACCGTTTGTAGTACAAAGTGAATTCAAAATTACCATAGATAATTACTTTTGTTAGGAAAGGTACACGTACCAGGTCACTATGCACGTACCAGGTTACCGTTTGCAGTACAAAGTGAATTCAAAGTTACCATAGGTAATTACTTTTGTCAGGAAAAGTACACGTACCAGATCACTGTGCACGTACCAGGTTACCATTTGCAGTTAAAGTGAATTCAAAGTTACCATAGGTAATTACTTTTGTCAGGAAAGGTACACGTACCAGGTCACTGTGCACGTACCAGGTTACCGTTTACAGTTCAAAGTGAATTCAAAGTTACCATAGGTAATTACTTTTGTCAGGAAAGGTACACGTACCAGGTCACTGTGCACGTACCAGGTTACCGTTTGCAGTACAAAGTGAATTCAAAGTTACCATAGGTAATTACTTTTGTCAGGAAAGGTACACGTACCAGGTCACTGTGCACGTACCAGGTTACCGTTTGCAGTACAAAGTGAATTCAAAGTTACCATAGGTAATTACTTTTGTCAGGAAAGGTACACGTACCAGGTCACTGTGCACGTACCAAGTTACCGTTTGCAGTACTTGTAACCTTGTGGCTAGTTCACGACCAACCTTTATATAAGGGATGTCTCCTCCATTTCATCTTCACACACTCACTCTCCATATTCTTGAAGCTCTCTATCTCCTCACTCTCTTCCAAAAATAATTTCGTAAAACTGTGCAAGCTCTCTAAACATGAGTCAATCTTCAGATTCCGATCATGAGTATGTTCCAGTATCAAGCCCAGTAAGTATTTAGTTTATTGTTTTTGTAAATCATATTCACCCTAATATTTCATATTTCAATATTCATCTAACATTCTCTCGACCCTTATTGCAGGAAAGTGACTCAACCACTGATTCAGATTGGGATGAATTTGATGTAGGCGTTCCAGATCATAATGCAGAGATGGATGACTACATGCAACAGATGTATAATCGACCTCCGGTGGTGGATACATGTTACTTATTTCAAACAAACCAGGCCTTTAGGAGTAAAGAAGAAGCGAAAGCTTGGGTAGATAGTGTTGGCCATCCCAACCATATCTACACCATAATTCAAAGTTCTCGGTCGGGCCAAGATTTCCACATAACATGCGAGAGGTATTGGAAACCACAAAGGACACCACAACCTGGTGTCATCAACCGGTGTAGATCATCTGGTTCAAAGAAATGTGGTTGTCCTTTTCGAATTAAGGGGTATTACACAAGCTACGGGTGTTTCTTGCAAGTGGGTCACGAATGGCATAACCATGATCTCGCTGAGTGGGCAGAGGGTCATTTTGTGGGAAAACGCCTGACTGAGGCGGAGGAGATTATGATCGATCAGAGAAGCAGAGTCGGTGTGCCACCCTGTGCAATTTATTTAGAGCTCACAACAATCAACCCAAAAACGTCAGCAACAAGGAAAGACATATACAACCGGATACAAAAAACAAAACTAGAAAAGAGAGATGGTCGATCTATGGTGCAGACTCTGTTGAGTGAGCTAGACAAAAACAACTACTACTACGATTACACTACAGAACCAAGTAAGTCAACTCAGTATGTCTCAAATAACTGCAATCCTTTAGGTTTCATATTAATTTGATAGATAACATGATTATATTTCACAATTTAGGTGATCGAACACGACTTGGGTCCATCTTCTTTGCACACCCTACCTCTAGATTACTGCTCCATGCTTTCCCGTATGTCATAGGCATTGATGCTACCTATAAAAAGAACATAGCAAAAATGTCTTTGGTTCAGTTCATCGGGATGACGAGTATAGGCAAAAACTTCAGCATTGCCTTCGCCTTTCTTGTATCAGAATCAACAGACATGTATGTGTGGGCACTTCAACAATTAAGGGACCTCCTCGGTCGGACTACAATCTCTACATTTATCACCGACAGATGTCTGGCCCTGATGAATGCCTTAGAACAGGTATTTCCTGAATCTCATCATCTACTATGTCGGTGGCACATAAGTAGGAACGTTCAAGGGAAAGCCGAGACTTATATGGGTGATAGAGGAAGGGCGACGGCTGTAGTCCGAATGTGGACTTCGGTTGTCTACTCGAGCACAGAGCAGGACTACAACGAGAGGTACGAAAATTTCAAGAATACATACCGAAGCTATCCACGTTTCATTACGTATGTTGCATCAGTCTGGGAGAAATACAAGGAAAATTTTGTGGAGGCTTGGGTCAAGAATGTGTTGCACTTTGGCACGCAACGACAAATAGGTAAAATTGTTAATCTTGTAATTTTTAAGATAATACAGTCATTGTTATAGATCTATAAAACTTACTTAAACATTTGATAGGGTGGAGAGCGCACATTCTTCTCTAAAGGCGAGATTAAGGAGTGCTAGACACACTTTGGATGTAATCTTTCCAAAGATTAACGATCATGTGAATAAAGCATCCGGGAGTTAAAAAAGGATTTTGAGGCAGCCAGGACAAAACACAGAAGAGAGCACATGAGGGTTCCAATTGCTGACCTGATCGGGAAGGTTAATATCCTTTGCTTAGATGAGCTAGTCAAGGAGCTTAGAAGGGCGAATTATGTGCAAATGGACAGCTCACTCTGTGGATGTGACAAGGTAACCTCTCATGGATTACCTTGCACTTGTAAATTAAACTACATGCTGGATAGTGGTATACTATGCTCGAAGAGGGATATACATCGTTTCTAGTATACCCTAAGCTGGGAGAAACATGAATCGACAATTGATATGGTATCCTACAAGGAGGAAGAACAGAATAGATGGCGAGATATAGCTTATGAGGTAGCACAGTTAGATGATCCTACTCTGATGGCGAAATGTTACAATCAAATTCAAAACTTCCTTCACCCAGATATGGTGTGCCAATTAGGAGAGCCATTGGAACAGTTTGGGATTGGCAGACCTACCGAGACCTCAAGACCAAACCGATAGGAACCATCATCTTGGGAGCGTAACCGACCAAGGGCAGGCCAGTCAGAAGGAGCGCCATCAAATAGAAGATCACGTAATAGAGGATCATCAAATCCGAGTCGATTCCTACCCCTAGACAACTTCCCATACTACCAAAATTTCAACCCCAACCTATATCAATATATGACAGGGTATATTGATGTTCGTGGAGATGGGAATTGTGGTTTCAGGGTCATTGCTGATTACCTATATTCAAATGAAGAGAGGTGGAAAGATGTCCGTAGAGCATTGTACAATCACATGAAGAATACAGAACCGACGAATGGACTAAACAAGGCCATTTTTAACGAAGGACCGTACAACGACATGTTAAGAGCGCTTCGTTGGAATTCAGGAGAGCCAGCACCTCCAGAGAAATGGATTACCACAGAAATGGGGTTGGCAATCGCGACAAAGTACACTTCGATAGTAGTTTTCTACTCTACTGTCTGGGGGGTATGGCAAGTGCCACATACCTTCCGATCGATAATTATACCGATCGTGATAGCCCAAGAGGAGAGATCCACATAGGAATTCGCCCCCAGGGTCATTTCGTAAGGTTCGACATGGTTGATGACTCCCCACTCCCCCCTGTCTATCCGCAGTGGTTCTTTTATAGAGATCCAAACACTGTCGGACCTTGGATTCATCAAATACAATCTAGGTTAGATAGTTGGATCAACGTTGTAACTTAGTTTTTCTTTAACTTAGTTGTTGTAACTTAGTATTTCTTTAACTTAGTTGTTGTAACTTAGTTTTTCTTTAACTTAGTTTTTGTAACTTAGTTTTTCTATAAATTAGTTGTTGTAACTTAGTTTTTCTTTAACTCAGTTGTTGTTTTAATCATATTGACTTAAATTTGGTTATTCAATTGTCTATTATTTCAAAAAAAAGTGTCTCCCCGTAACATTCAAACTTATTCAACTAAGTTTGGTGAAAAAAAAAATTGTACTGCAAATAGTAAAGTATTTTGCTATTCGCAGTACAAATTAATTTTAAGTCAAATTAATAATATAAACACATAAAAATGTAATCCAACAGTTTATTTTTACAAAAAAAAAAGGTTCCTGTATTGATTCGAACAAAAAAGTAACTAGTAAAATTCGCTACTAATCAACTACAAACTACTTCGGTAAATTTACTTTCAGATATCATTTTTGGAAAAAAAACACAGCGACACATTATTACATGTGTACAACGTCAATATAAATTAAAAAAATTTTGTACTATGGTGATTAGTAATTTTATACTACGAATAGCAACCCCATTTTACTCTCACTTATTTGTCACATAATCAATACAGTCAGCATACTGATTGGACCGGCACATAGATGGACTGCAGTTACCGTTGCGCAGCCCGCCTGCACGGTCGACCGTCTGTTTCGGAGAGCGCTCTCTCTCTATAACTAATCCTTTTTATAATCTGATTTGTCTGGTACCTGATGGGTCTATAATCTACAAATATTGGGCATTAAGCCCATTTATTAAATAGGGTCCATGAACCAGCTCAAAATTATAAGGGTTTCATTGCACTAAGCGCTTTCGCGATCTCATCTTCGCTGCGGTTGTACGGTCTCTCGTGCAGAACTCCCAATTTCTGCGTACAAAGCGATTACTTATGGCTACAGAGGTGGACAACCCTGTTCTCAGCGAAACGGCGACCCGGGACCGCCTTAATGGGGTTGACAAAGAGGAGAGTGCAGTGGCAGTAGAAATGGAAGAGGAGGACGAAGAGGAGGAGGAATGGTTATCTTCTGATTCCGAAATCGGTGAGGCTTTGGATTGGTTGGACATCAATGAAGATGAGGTTGGGGTCGAAGGCGGATCAAAAATCGCTCTGCACGCTCGTCGCCCTAACGCGCACGGCGGGCTACTTTCTCGATCCTCTGCTCTTCAACCCATGTCAAATCGGAGCCAGAAGATCACTAATCACTTTCGAGCTTCTCCCTTAGAGGTAAGCATGCTCTGCTCTAGGTCCAGGGGGTAACTGTTGCGCAATTTGGTACGTGCAACGTCGTATGATCTTCAAGAGAGAAGTGGGCTATGAAATTTGGGCTCGCATTGAGTTTATATATCGTTTTTGAAGAACAAAAGAATTGTAAATGACTTTTTGTGTTACATACGAGCTCATCAGTTAAGTAATGACCGAACTATTAGAGCGTGGAAAGGCACCGCTTATTCTACTCTTGCTCGTGGCATCAGAATACTAATATTAGTATGTGATTGTGCAGAGATAAAATTGACCTTAATCTGTTGATAGTGTAAATAGGCTTTCTATGTACTGCTCGTGATTCAAGCTGACAGCTTTTACCTGCTATGTCGAACTTGTATATTATTCTGTTTAAGGCCATAACAACCTCAACCGGGTTTGGCATATTCTCTCCTCTGTTATACTTATCAAAAAGAAATGCAGTATAGGCTCGCAGCTTGTGTATCTGAACGATGGTTCACATTATGTAGGAATGGGAAGGAAGGACAAACGTTGGCATGTCCAATTCAGTAACTACTTCCATTCGTGATAGTGTAAGAGGCATGGCTATTGGTCGAACTAAGACCACTGAGAAGGCTGATCGTGCTACAGTTGAGCAGGTAAGAAAAGTTTCAATCACAACTGTCTTTCTGACTCACGGTATTTTTTGGCATGTTTCATGTCCCAATCTAATAAATTTGGTGTGTTCTATAGTCTAATCTACTCGGTTGCTATGTTGCTTGCATTGATAAATGATGCATGATTTTTATTTGTCAACTTCAGGAACTATCCTAACATGCTTTTATTACTCCTTTCAACATTTGTAGTGCTTTTGGCATATGGTTGCTTTACAGCTAGGAAAATCCATTTAGTTTGTTGGTGACATGCTATTTAGATTTTAGAGCTATGACCTTTTGGAACGCGTCTTAACAGTGTTGAACATTTTTGCCAGGCTATTGATCCTAGGACTCGCATGGTTCTTTTTAAAATGTTGAACCGTGGTGTATTTAATGACATCAATGGGTGCATCTCCACTGGAAAAGAGGTGACATCTTCATTATCTAGTTTGGTGTACCCTTTCATGCTTTCTTACTTTTCCTTTTTAATTTACCAGTGGAAGCAAGATAACCCTGAAATTGTGTATCGTACATAATTATGGAATCAACCTGGTTTATGTGTAGGCGAATGTTTACCATGCAACAAAAACGGATGGTCAGGAACTGGCAATCAAAGTTTACAAGACTTCTGTTCTTGTTTTCAAGTAAGCTTTTGGTATATATTAACGAAACATCATGCAACCTTTCTGTAATATATTTTGTTTTGTCACACATCCATGTTTGGGAAACTGCTCAAGTATCTACTGAAAGATGCACCCTTTAGTCTCTTTTTTGTTTGCCAAGTGTACGTCTTCATCAACCTCATCTCATTAGTTGCTTGAATCATTTTCAGAGATAGAGATCGCTACGTGCAAGGAGATTATCGGTTCAGATATGGTTACTGTAAAAGCAATCCACGAAAAATGGTTAGAACTTGGGCAGAGAAGGAACTGAGAAATCTTATGAGGTGATTCTTGGTATTCAATGCATGTATTTGCCATCTCTATTCGGGACCATATCCAATGCATATGTCTGTCTTTCTAGAAGATTCTTCATATGTTTGTAATCTTGTAATGACTTAATTTCCACTGTCTAGCCTTTACATATTTGCTTGCATTGTAATGCAGGCTGAAGGCAGCTGGAATTCGTTGCCCTACTCCTTATCTCCTGCGACTTCATGTTTTGGCCATGGAATTCATAGGTAGTGTTCCTGAAAACTTTTGTTGTGTTACACTTAGTGGCCATGAATGTGGGTTAGCCAAGGGCTCTATTGCTGGAAATAGTCTTAATTATAATGTTCAAATATTTTTTGCTTGTCTGGACTATAGGAAAAGCTGGGTGGGCTGCCCCTAGACTCAAGGATGCTGATTTGTCACTCGACAAGATGAGAGAAGGTTATGTCGAGGTAGTGAAATATGGAATAAACACAACAGTGCTGAAAGATCTTTTGGTGGTTGTGGTTTTTCTTTCCCTTAGTTTGAGCTGAGCTGACTGATAAGGTCTTTGTAGTTATAGTAATTAATGAGACTATGTTGTACTCCAGTAGTTGCTTGAATTTTAGCCCTATGTTGGTAGCTGCTTTAAACTTTATTTCCAATGCTGCAGATGATTATAGCAATGCGGACTCTTTATCAGAAGTGCAAACTTGTTCATGGGGATCTTAGTGAATACAATATACTATACTATGAGGTAATACTTCAACTACACTCTTCCTTGTTCAGGGATGGGATGATTATATTTGGATAAGAATCTGTTTGGTGAACTTGAATTCTCTTTTTCCAGGGTCATTTGTACATAATTGATGTTTCCCAATCAGTTGATCTTGACCACCCTCACGCCCTTGACTTTCTACGTGAAGACTGTCTTCATGTCTCTGTAAGTATTTAATGGTTAACCGTCAATGAAGGTGTATATCATGAGTAATGTGTTGTGGGCTTATGGGGAATTGGTGGCTGGGTACATGCAGGATTTTTTCAAAAAACATGGGGTAGCTGTCATGAGGATCAGAGAATTGTTTGATTTTATTGTAGATCCAACTATTGCTGAGGAAGCTGTGGATAGTTATCTTGAAGAGGTGAGGTTTAATTGCTGCCATCTTTCTGTTTGTGCGAGCAGTCTCTTTTTTGTGCGCATTGCAATATTAGATCTGAAAAAAGGTTCTCATCAACTAAATATGGTTCTTTACTTGTGATTTCAGGTGCAACAAAAAATTATTGCTAGAGGTGACGAGATGTCCGCTGAAGACCAAATTGCAGACTCTGTCCTTGTGCAGGTGTGAAGGAAGTTGTTACTTTTGCTATTGAGTTTGTAGGAAAAGTCGATGATTTTGGGAGTAACATTTTTCGCATGCGTATTTTGTTATTTCAGTCGTACATTCCAAAAACGCTGGACCAAGTGAAGAACGTAGAGGAAGATGCATTCAGAATAGGAAGCGGGAATGACAACAAAGATATGATTTACCAAACGATAACAGGGCTAAAAGAAGCTCTGACGATAAACCAGAGAGGAGTGGATGATATTGAAGGAGAAGGTAGTGAATCTGAGAATGAGGATGAGAGCTCCAGTGATTCAGAAGGGTCCGATGGAGAAAAGGTGAAAGCTACACCAGAGGAAAAGAAAGCTGCAAGAAAAGAGAACAAGAAGAAGGTAAAGGAAGAGAAGAGAGAAGGTAGGAAAACTAAAGTCCCTAAGGCAGTGAAGAAGAGGAAGAAGAAGCTTTCCAAATCTCATAAGACCAGATAGATTAGAACATCTTTTAGACTTATGTTTTTGGAAAAGTGTACCATTAATTTCTTTAGGTTCGAGTTTAAGCAGTAGGCTTGATGGCGGTGAAGTTTGCGTAACATTATGTGTGTAAATTGATCTATTTTGCAATCAGTTATGTTTGGTGCTCAGTCAGAAGTTGTGAGATTTGTTATCCTGTTGTTCATGATTAGTATGAAGCGCCGTGGTGTGTCTGTTATAGCCAAATTGGTACTGCTAATGCTGGCGGTTGCATATCATTGAACTGAAGGGTAGGTTTTCTAAAAAAGCACGGACGTCTTAAAAGTGAGAGGTAATATTCTCTAAAATACTTGTCACCATGCAAATCTTGACACAAGGAGTTTAAGTAAAAAAGTTGCGCAGCATAGTTGCCACTTGTAGTAGTAACACAATAGAAATCCACAAAAAGAAAGATCAAACAATAGTCCAAACAATAGGCCATTAAAAAATCTACCACATTGTCATTCATAGTCCACTTATTTGTCGTAGTTCCTTTGAGAAGAAAAAGACGCTTGCATTTTTTGATTTTGTGAAACACACGTATCAATTCCCATGTTGCCAACAAATTTCCGGTGAAGAAACTAGTAGGGAATTTGATTTAGCTTCCGGCTTGATTTTAGCCGATTACTGTTAGGATTGTAGTCCGTAATTTACGCAAAAGTATCAAAATGATGCAAAGAAACCGTATTGGGTCGATGTATCTTGCAGAAAACTGCATCAGAGTAATATAGTTTCTAGTTTTTTTTGCCAGAAACATTATCAGTCAAATGTGACTTTGCCGCATCGGAGCAGTGCGGTTTCTTTGCAAACCGATCTGAAAAAAAAGTTCAGATTTAATCTGAGCCGTCCGTGTTCCGTGATTTCCGCGATTTTGTCGGATAAGATATCAAAATACCATTTGTATAAGTTAGCTACAAATATGTAGACATGTAGGTAATGGTTTAAATTTATTTTTTAAAATATATTGGTCTTTAATATGTTCATTAAATTCATAATAATTATGGTTATTACTATATAGCTTGTTATTCTTCAAATTAGGTGTATAAATTAGTTAAAATAATATGTAGACATCTAGTTAATGGTTTACATTAATTTTTGTTAGTTTTAGTTGCTTAATAATATATAATTCGTAATAAATTTGTGTTGTTAAATTTATTATGTTTAGATCTTGTAAATTGGTTTGTAGTTAGCTAAAAAATGTTTGGACTTGTTGTTGTAATGTAAGTCAATATTAATTTTTTTTGCTTTTATGTGTACATATTTTTTTAGCCCACCTATTCTCCTATTTTGATAGAAAACATACTATACATTAATGGTCATAATTAATTACGAATTTTATAGTTAAATTAAACAACTGAAACTTACAAAAAATAAATTAAACATTTAACCAGTGGCAACCCAGAATTCAAACCTTATGGGGTCCAAAAAAAATTTCGACGTTAACGTATATTAAAACTTTACTTTAAAAAAAGATCATCGACAATAATTGAACTTACAACCTCACATATATATAAGAACATGTCTTTACTACTTTAATTATCAACTTCAGTATTTTACTCAATTTTAATTTATTAAAACTATACTTTAAATTTTTTTTTTTATTATCAGAAAAGCTATGGGGTCTAGGACCCCATTGGACCCCGCCTCGGTCCGCCCCTGCATTTAACTACATGTGTACATATTTTTTTAGCCAACTTATACAACTTTTTTGATGAAATATAACTTATAACACACACAATTCCCCATATAATCATGCATACAAGCACGATAAGAGTGCGTAAGATAACAATACGAGTAATGTTACTTTCAAACGGTTCTTGTTATTCGGCCTTCAAGGCCCTTTTTATCCGTTATCCATATTTGCGAGCGTTATTGACGTCTCGTACTATCTTATAACTAGTGTGCGTTTACTATTTCTTAATACTTATATCTTTAACTCTTGACGGACGTCGTATTGAGACAGCCCGTTTAGGTACTCCTACTCAATGTTTAGTAGGGCAGTGGCCCGTGCACCACCGATCAACGATCCGAAGATCTCTAGATTTCCTCTTTTGCCTTCAGAAAGGCGTCCTTAAAGACCGTAGCCATGCACCAACAGCAGTGCCCTCCGACCAACGATCAAATGTGGCTAGCTGGATTTCCATAACGAGTGGACCTGATTCGGTAATCCTCTCTAGTATCACTATGCACAACCAGGTAACCATTGATTCCCCTGGATTTTCCTCATAACCATTCCTTTTCACCATGTGATTAAGTTTGCTTAATCATTTTACCTAAGATCTATTCTTAGGTTATAGTGAATATACTATCTATGTAGTTGCCTTTTAGGTTTTACACATTACTTAGAAGTCACCTAGGTCATTTTGATATTCGAATACATGAGAATGGCATTACCGATTATCTAACTAAGTTAATTACTTAGACTGATTAAGGATAATGTGATGTATCTTGTTAATCGTTTGTGAGCAGTATTTCCTTAACCAATAACCGTAACTCGATTCGAGTTCGTATCTAGTATTGCCTTAGTCTGAAAGATGTTTACGCACACTTAATATTGTGGAATAGTTGACAATTAAAATCATGTAAACATTTCAATCTACACGCATGCATATCACTCTTATCAAGCGTTCACACAAATGCCCGAAGCCAAGGAAATACTTAGGAACATTTAGACCACACATTAACATATTGTTCACCTGCGTGGAAGACGCTACGCGCGATCCCAAGCTCGTCCTCTAAATCTCTAGCATACGAGGCTAAGTATTAGCTCTTTATAATATTAAACCAAGTCAGTATCCCGTACCTTCACTAATCCCCCAGTATTTACCCTGTGATTGATTAACGTCATCATTCTGGTTTTAAACAAGTTCGAGATTAGTTTATTTAATCCATTAAGTATGTTAGTAACTAACATGTTGTATCATGTTACAACTTATGATTTAATTCTCATTACTTATCTCTTTTATACATAAGTATATATGGATATATATATATATTCATATGGACATCGTTACTATATGATATTTAATGTAATTGACCTTTAAGTATTAACTTAAGTCATGAGATGGTCAACTTGACCATCTTTGGTCAATGCGGTTGACTTGGTCAAAATATACAAGTCAACACTTTATATGATCCATAGTTTAATACTTGAATTATATATTCCTTTATTTGTATAACTCTTATATGTTATTACATTAGGTCTTTGTGTTTAATGTTATATCATGTAGTTCCCTACTTGACATTAAATTCCATCTTAATATTATTTAATTCTCCAACCTTATTATATAACTCATAATATCCAAAGTATTTATACTCTCACATATGATTTATAAAACCCTTTAATTCATACAAACTTTCATTATTTTATGTGAGTTACAAACTTCTGTAGTTTGTATTATTATTTTCACATACTAACATTTAGATCTTATAACTAATGTTAGTTAATATGGTTCTCAACCGTATAATCATCACTCTTGATTTATTAAATCCTATATAAACCTTATTGTATAGTTTATAAACCTCAGATATATTTATATGCTCCATATGAATTATAAAATTCCTATAGTTAATACTAACTCCAAATATTATCATTATGACCATAGTCTTAATGCTATGTCATGAAATTGTTCAACCTTATGTTATATTCATTTCTAACTCTTTATCCCATGACATACCCCACATTTATCAATAATTACACTTTTGCCCTTAATTGTTTTCTAACATTACAATTACTTTATAAATCATATCTTATAAATTTAACCCCTTATTTATTTTATCCCTAAGTTTCAACCCAGCTTAGTTAAATTTCCAAATAAACCCCAAATGTCATTCCTTAATTTTCATCTTATTTTCTTAAATTACAAAGTGACCCACATTATTTATAACTTTACAATTTAATTCCTAACTTATATCTTTTATAACCTTTCACTTTGATTATTAAAATTTCACCCAAGACTTCCTAAAAATTTCGAACAAACCCCATGTTGGTCTATCTGATTTTTACACCATTCTTTCTAAAATTACATTTTGACCCCATAAGTTTTTCTAAACTTACAATTAACTACTTAAACTCCTTAAGTCATTTTCCATTTTTCTCTTCTTCTAATTTGGTCAACGCTCTAAGTTTTCCTAAATTTGACCATCACACACTACCTTGACCCAATTTTCCCAGTAATTACACTTTGACCCCCAAATTTTCCAAACTTTACATTTAACCCCCAAATTCTTCCTAAATTCCAATTTTAACCTTTTCTTTTATTTAATTTGGTGAAGGCTCCTAAGTATCCCCAAGGTTTGACCCAATAATTTGCCTTGGCCACATTTTTCTAGATATGAAATGACCCTAATATTTCCCAGGGATTTCATTTAAATCCTTAAATTTAATAAACCTTATAATTTATATTATTCACCAATATTACCCTTACTCTTGGCTATTTTTAGGTAATATACTCCCAATTTTATCTCTTTAAATCCTTTATCCTAACCATAGGTTATATAACCATTAAATCATTAATTAACTTCTGAGGTGATTTAAGGTACCTTTTTGTCCTTAAATTTAATCCAACATTTCCTAAAGTCTTCACAATTTTTAAGTGTACCCAAACCACTCATGTTACACTTATAACACCAGAAATTCACTAAAACCTATGATTTTAAAGCATAAAATGTACCATAAAGCTCAGCCTAAACATTTGACTAATATAAAAACCATAACATAAACTTTAAATGCACTCAAAATAAACTTAAAAACACCTTAAGTCTCAGCCATATCACTCCCAAGCCCCAAACTTTTGGCTTATTACCTTTTAAGCCCTTAAACCTTGTAATCTTTACATTTAAGTCATTAAATCATCAGCTAACACAACCAAATGTGTTTATAAAATTTCATGTTCATTATTAGGTCATAATAGACCATTTTTATTAGCTTAAATTCTGCCATAGTAGCTTCCCCACAAACATTACACTTTAAAGCATAAAAATGTGTCTTAAGGTAAAAACTTACCCTTAAGTGTTCAAAGCTTGTTTTCACCCCTTTGATTTTCGTCCCTATTTATACAGTAGATGGGAGTTATATTTTTGCATCAATCAAGAGTTTAAATGGTGGTTTACAAGTTCTAAAGTTTTTATTTAGGTTTTACCTTGTAAAATGGTGATTTTTCCACCTTTGACTCCCTTGTATTTTCGGCCACATCACTTAGGATTGAGCTCCATTTTTCAGCCACATTTGAGGACAAGAAAAGGGAAAAATTTAGGGTCTTTGTGACTCCTTACCATAGACAAGAGCTTAAAGCACAAAAATGTGCTTTAAGAAGAAGAGATTACCTTTGAAGCTCAAAGTGAGTTTTCCCCCTCAACTTTCATCCAACTAGAGAAATTTAGGTATAAAGTTATATCCAGTTTAGATCTATGGACATAAGATAGTTCTAAGGTACTTAGAATCCTTAAAACATGATTTACCTTTGAAGCCTTTTTGGAGTTGTTTTCACCTTGTAATTTCGGCCAACAAGAAGAGTAGATGAAGCTTCATTTTATGTGTGAAAAGATGAAGAAAAATGGTGTAAGGAAGTGGTAGTTTTTGGTTATAATTTATCAAAGGATAAGATGGAACCTTAGAGCATCTTTTTACCTTTAACTTTGTTGAACTTAGCTTGGCTTCTCCATGGCTCGACAACTGTTTTTTTTCACCCCCCAAAACAGTATATTTTTGGTTGTATGAAGAAAGGAAGAAGATAACTTTACTTCTTGATGAATAAGGAAGAAGAATGAGGACAAAAATAAGTGTTTTAAGCCTTAGAACTTGAAGTTATTCAATGGAACTTCAATGGAGAAAAAAAGGAAGGAGAAAGGTACTTACCAATGGCTGGAATGAATGATAGAAGGGAGGCTGTTGCATGGCATGGGCAAATGAGAAAGGATGGGCGAGAGAGAGTATTAGGTGAGTGTGTGCTGGAGTTCCCAAGGTAAGTTGACTTGTGACTTAGGAAGCTTCTCTCCTAAAAGTAAAAAGCACTTTTGAACTCTCTTTTCCCTCTTAAAATCGGCAACCTAGATATTTGTGGGAGGTTGATTTGTCATCTTGTTGCTTATAATGTTATGAAATTACTGTTGTACATTTTGGACTTATTTCATGTGTTAGGTTGTGACACATGTTATTACTTTATCCCAAGGTGTATTTCTAAGTGGTTGTTGCACTTATAATTTATTTTGACTATATTAAATGTTGTATATAGTCTTATCACATTGTTTGTGATCTTAATTCATGTATTAATGTGTTACATGTTACATTAATCTTAGAAGATGTTTTATCCTTATTAATGTTCCCTCTTTTGACCATTATTTTATGTGGAGTTTAGTGCTCATTTTGGACTATACATATTTGTTTATATGTATGTTTAGAGGTTATAAATTTCATTAGTGAATATGGCTCATTAGCTTTTATCATTTAATGTTTAATCTTTGATTAAACTCTTTTATCTAAGTAATTACTTGTTAATTAAGGTAATTAATGTTTGAGGTATTTAAGCTCGGATTTATCATGTCTAAGAAGGATCCTTCCCTGTTTGTTTTTAGGCGGAATGGTGATGTGGTTTTTGCTCTTGTGTATGTGGATGACATACTTCTCACAGGAAGTACTACTCTACTTCTAGAATGTCTTATTGAAAGGTTAGGGAAAACCTTTCATGTTAAGGATCCAGGAAGCCGAGAGGCCTAGTAGTTATGTGGAATCCCAGTGTCGTAAACATTCAAAATTCATGCCATAAAGAATGATGGATAGCGATCGAATTAGCATGGCCTACTAACTCCTTTGTGGGTTATGTAGCTTTTGTATATGCACCAACTCAGCTTGAGGCTCGAAGATAGATATACATAGAATTATTGAGTCACAATTTCAATAGCCTAGTTCTATTAGCTGGTGATTTAATGAAGTTTTGCGCATGGCGAGGCCTAGTTGGACGTTGTCCCTGCTCATCTCTGTGGTTCAGTACTTTTTTCCATATAATTTTGGTTATTTGGAACAAACGTAACAAGTTTCTCTTTGAAGATACCCTCCTTTCATGGTCATACGTGGCCGAGATGGTCAAGCGGAGGTGCTTAGAATGGTGCCGTCGTGAAAGTCTCTCTCCAGATCATGTTATCTTATCATCTAGAAATTTGTTTAGTCTTTTATTTACAAAGTAGTATAATTTTCTTGTTTTCTCTCTTTACTTTCTATTTTGACGAGAAATGCTATATGCCGAAGTATTGCCTTTGTAACTGGGTTTCCAGCACTTATCTAAAAAAGGAAGCCTATCATATTTTCTGGGCATTACTGCCTTCAGAATTCTACTGGAATACTTCTCAAGCAAGACAAGTGCATTTCTGAAATTCTAGAGCGTGCTAATCTTGCCACCTCCACATGTATTAAGAACCCCCCATGAACCCAAATCTTCCTCTCGAGGATCCCAACTCTCCTCCTTTTCAGATCTCACACTATTGCAGTATTGTGGGATCCTTGCAGTATCTAGCTATTACCAGTCCTGACATACATTATGTAGAAAACCGAATATGTCAGTATATGCATGCACCTCATGAAAACCATTGGCAAGCAATGAAAATTTACTTCACTATATAAACCATACCAAGCACATGGGGCTCTTTTTCTCTACTTCCTACCTTGCACTATAAGAAAAACCATATTTAGCTACCGCTTAAATCAATAGCTAAATCGTTGATTTTGGTAGCTAAGTACAACGGGCTACTGCATTTATGATTTAGCTACCGATATACAATGGTAGCAAAGGTTCTAGTGGCTCAATTAAAAATAGCTACCATTTTGGAATGCAATAGCTATTTTGCTTTGACCTCACTACTACTGTTTTGATAGCCAAATATTGATACCGCTTTGGAATGTAGTAGCCAAATGGCTAGTAGTGTAACATTAAAAAAATAGCTTATAGTATAACAGTTGTAAAATTGTTACTAGTACAATAGTAACAAAATCGATACTAGAATAATGGTAGCCATTTATGGCTATATAGAGCTTCTATACTTAACGATGAGCACCATTCAATCCCACAAGAAGTGGGAGCCATGTGCGTGCATAGCTCGATCCCCAAAAGTTTGGGATGGATATAGAATGACTTAACCATTATGCCATAATAGTTATTCACAACATATATACACAACACATGTATATATTGAATGTTTGATACTGTAAATAATTGAAAGTTTTTACCGAGACATGATCAAACCAGTGATATATAAAAATTAGAAAATAGACATACGTCGGACTATGCTACATTAATATTTTAATTTACATAATATAACAAATTAATTTAATGCGACCAAAAAGTAAAAATAATAAATATTTAAGTATATTGTTGGCTTAACACTATGAAAAACATTAAAAATACACATATATATCTTTTAAAAACTTTGAAATGTCAGAAATTAATAAAAAAGATAATATACTATGTAAAGTTACTTATTTTATTAAATCATATAATACAGTGTTACAAATACTAATATAATATACATCAATTTATGAAAATTAAAACTTCTAAATAGTATGGTATTATATTTTGTAACTTTGTATATTAGAATATTTTTATAAATTTAAGTAGATGTATAATACTGTATAATTTCAAATAGTTTAAATTGTTATAACTTTACTATTTTTCAAAATCCAATTAATTTATGTGTTGTTTTGTAAATTAAAAACATTAATATATAGTATATTTATGTACGTATTATTATAATTTTCTATAACTTTAAACATTTTTATGAATTTATACATATATACATACATACATATATATATATAAATGTATTCTATTTACTTTGTAAATTTTAACCTACAAATTAACTAATTTAAATTTTTACTACTTTTATGTGGCTTTTGTAAATCAAAATCATATAATAAAATATATAAAAACTCCATTATATTAATATATAAACACACACACCCATATATATATATATATATATACAATTTACTAATTTAAATTATTATTACTACTATTTTATATTAATTTTGTGAATTTTAACCAACATATGTACTAATTTAAATTATCAATACTTGTACTCTATTTTATAATGTATTAATATGTGTGATACTTTGAGACTTAAAAATATTATAAGTTTCAAAAATATATTATGTTAGGTATATCTTATATGATAACATAAATTCTACACGTAGTTTAATTATTTTTCATGAATTAGATAATTTTTGTTTACTTATAGTTCTTTTATTAAATTTTGATAGCTAATAGGCAATAAGTAAAAGATATTAAATGTACTATATTGAAAAAGCTATAAAAAATAACATATTTATATAAAAAGATAATATATCCACTATGGCAGTAGCATTATAGGTTAATATTTCGAATTAAGTAGTAATCACACGTTTAAGTTTTAAGACAATAATAATTTTACTATCGCATTCATTTCTCATATTCTAGCATAATATCAACCGAAATTGTATAAGCATTATTAGTCGGTAGCAATTTTGAAATTAAAGATAGTAGTAATTTAGCTACTTGTTTAAAACATTTGCTAAATAGTAGCACAATAGCAACTGTAATCAAGTGTTAGTAACAATTCATAATTTCACTTAACTACTTGGCAGTAGCAACTTTTAGGATAGTAGCAAGTTAGCTACTAGTTATAATATTTTTGTCACTGTTGTTGTAAGAGTAGCGCAATCAATAGGTACCATGATTGTATTAGCATAACCAGTAGTAGCAATTCCTTCATTTAGCTATTGATATTGGTAGCAAAATTATTTTTTTTACTGAAAGAATCAAGATGAAAGATAAAATATCTACTATTGGTGGTAGCAATCTTATAGGGCGATAGACATTTGGCTACAAGTTACAAAACTTAGCTACCATTGTTGCTCTTGTAGCACAATAGCTACCAATTTGTTAGTAACATTAAAAATCAGTAGCAATTTTTCAATTTAGATACCAATATGTGTGTAGTTGCAATTTAACGGTAGCCAAAACAATGTTTTCTTATGCAATCCATAGTTTCCAAGTTATTGTAGATTTTTGCAAAATAATTAATACTCACTGAAATACCGCGAACTTAAATATAGTGATTAAAATTATTCTAATCCGTATTTAAGAGCCTAATAATGCTTAAGTAATATTGGTGAGGAAAAATAAACCCAAAAGAAATAAAGAAACGTTTAAAGAGCGAAAAACACTAAATAGGCGTTAAATAACCATAGGAGGTATGAGACCTTGGTTAGAGTATTATATGGATTCTAAAGGCTTAATGAGGCCTAAACAATATATGGGAACAACTTCCAAAGAAAACGGATCCAAATAAGGTATTAAAACACTAATAGAGCTTTAGTGCACGTTTTTCGAGAAAACCCGAAAACGTGACTTTGAGTGGTCAAACGAACCCGTAAAAATTATAAATCATCAAATAAAAATAATTAAGCATTAATGGAAGCTTAATAACCAATAAAATTAAAGGAACGAGAAAATTCCGGAAAACAGGCCCGGTTAGTGAATAGTACCGAAACCGGGTAAATTAACGAGCGTTTTTTGTAAAAGATGAAAAACGCTCCAACTAGTATAACAGTAGGGGCCGGTTTTTAATAAGTCAAAAGCCCTCACACACACACTCACATACTAGCTAATTAAATAAAGGAGCCAAAAAGTAAAAAGTGGAAAAGGGATAAAGTAACTTACCTCCCTCTCTCTCCTCCCATTTCCCTTCTTCTTCCTTTTTCCCTTCTCCACCGATTTCTTCCTCCCTCTCTCTGTGCTGGGCGACAATGGAGCTCCCTCCATGGCTCCTCCACCCTTCTCTTCATGCCCAAGCCTTGTTTAAGCTCCAAACTAAAAAATAATCACATATTTGTGTTCCCCTCATCATTCTCTACACTTCCCTCTTTTAAAAATTCAAAAATGAGGAAGTTCATCTCCATGGGTTTTCCCCATTCAAAGAGAAAATAGCATCAATGGGTAGCTTGGAGTCTCCTCTCTCCATTATGGTAAAAATCTATATGAAAAACTCATGTTTTCTTCATCTTCTTTAGTAACCGATTTTTGCCCTATGTAACACCCCGTTTTCTCTCTCTCTCTCTTTTGAGCATAACTTCAACCTTTCAATGGTTGTGGAATCACTTCTTGAACCAAGGGCTAAAACCCCTCTTAAAAGCTTCAAAAGGTAAACCCTAGAAATTGTGTTTTAAGCACTTCAATGAATTAGTATAAATTTAAGGGCTAGTATTTTGATTGCACTTATTTTGTGTTCATTGGGTGATGGGAATGGAGTTTGGCAACTCCATTCCCCTTGTGACCGATTTGTGCAAGAAAGAGAGAAGAAGAAGAATTGGAGAGGAAAATAAGGAAATATAAGCTCAAGGAAAGAGCTCCTTCTTAATACTAAATCATTATGCATTAGAGTAATGGGAATGGGTAAACAAATTGAAGAAAACCCAAATATTGTATTAGTATTGTAGTTGTGGAAGTTTGAGTATTTATGAGCTTAGTATTTGGATTGTAGGCCTTAGAGCCAACTAATTGTGTATTTGTATTGGCATTGTTGTTTGATGGAAGTATTGGAGTATTGGTATTGCCTTGTGTGCTGGTAGGACCCTTGTATGGGTGTGGCTAGATTAGGAATGATTTAGGCAAGAAAGGATGTATGTGGCTAAGTAAGAAAAGTAGGTGAACCATGGCAAAGTTTTGGTAGGAATTGTGCATTTATGGATGACTTGGTGAATGGGAGAACCAAGGTGTGTATTGGCATGAGTAGAGAAGCTTAGTAACCATGGAATGGTAATTGGAGCATGAGGTATTAAGATGCATTGGAGAAACTAGGAGGAACTAGGTGTATTTGGAGAGCTTAAAGGGTGTAGTAAACCACCTTGTAACAGATTTGGAGAGGAGCTAGATAATGGGGAGGATTTGAGTGGAAGATATTGTAATGGGGATATTAGTAATGGTATTGGCAATAGGAGTATTGAATGTTAAAGGTTATAGTAAAAAATATGTAGCATAAGAACAATAACTGCTATGAGTGCTGGAATGGAAATGAGGAAATTGTGCAAATCAATATAAGGATGGGGAATGAATTTAGTAATGGATTTGGTGGATGAATTAAGGTATTTTAGGAAGCCTAAATGGTACTAAAACATGTGGGATTACATTTAGGAAGATTGGGGAAGAAATGGGTAAGAAAAGAGGTGAAAAACAAATTCTGTAGGCAGGTTCTCCAACCGACCGACCCAGAGGTTGGGTCGGTCGGTGGGTCGGTCGGAGCATAGACCACGGAACCAAAACCTTCTGGAGTGGACAGACCCAGAGGTGTATGGGTCAGTCGGAACAGTCCTGGGTCGGTCGGGAGAAATTCTAAGAACGGAAAACTTACTGGAATGGACCGACCCAAGGGGGTTGGGTCGGTCGGTGAGTCGGTCGGCCCTAACTTATAAAAAAAGTAATAATAATAATAATAATAATAATAATAATAATAATAATAATATGATTATAGTAATCATAGATATATGTGTACACACCTATACACATATGTATATGTATATATAGTGGTACATCAATAATAGGATGGAAATGGTAAGGAAGCATGCACATGAGTAAGGAAACAAGTTTGAGAAAATTGTGAACTTAGGAACATTAAGTTAAACCGAACTAACGAGATAACGGGGTAAGTACGGGAGTAGTAAGTATGAATGTATTGCAGTGCTTAGTATTAATGGAACCATTTGGCATGTAGCCGGAGGTTCGAGAATAAGACTCGAGGAACGAGTGTGAACTAAGGAGCAAGGGAACACCCAATAAAGTAAATCAACGGTGAAAGGTATGATTTCTTCATGCTCTGTATCCTAACCTGGTTACCCCGATTTGTGTGCTTATTTGATCACCTAATAAGATAAATGCATGAATCGGACTATATTGCACTTACTTGTGCTTGTTCATATTGTTCTTGATATATTTGTCTTGAACAATAGTTTGTATAATTCATGAAATGAATGGATGAAGATAAGTGTGTATGTACCTTGTAGCGTATTTGTGTAATGTACTATACCTTGTATGTATGTGTATGGGAGTATTGGACTATTCTGTGGCTTGTATGTGAATGGCTTCTACTAATTCCTAACTACCTAACTCATAACCAAGTATTGAGTAAATTGGAATGAGTAGAAGTCTGATATAGTTTCGGCCACGCGTGAGGATGAGGAGACACAAGAGGTTGGATCCGATTCCTGGTTCTTAAGCTGGTCCACGGCCCAAACCCCTTAAATGGGTAGCATCCTGGATTAGTGAACCAAGTAAATCCCGGTGGTGGGACAGAGTAGTCCCCGGGCCAGAGGTCCCGACGACTTGACTTGAGTATGTAGTAAGTAAGTAAGTATGTATGAGTAATGGTCTTGGCCGAAGCGGATATGATCACAGTAAGAGACCGACAACTAAGGTTGGATAGCTATGAATGAAATGTAGATTGTAGTAAATTGTATAGGGCTTGTAGCCTCGAATGTAGAAATGTACCAAGGGGTACACTATGATGTATTTAGTAAGCAAGTAGTGTGAGGAACAGGTAGATGTAGACTCTTAATGAGTATATATATGAACTTGGAAGAAGTATTGTATTTGTATTTGGAACCTAGTAAACTCGGTTATGTATATTGTATTGTATGGTACTGTAATGAAGTATTGTATGGAATGGGAAGTTGTAGTACCCGGTTGTAATTGTAGAAAGGATTGTATTTGTGTAGCACTCGGATATTCCGGTCCATCAGACCGATGCTGTATGTAGTAGTAGTAGTAGCCTTGTTGGTCACGTGGGTGGCTGATGGCATTGTATCACCCACCGTTGTGTAAGTAAGTATTCCGCTACGAAGGTATGTAAGTACGTTGTGATTGGACGGTAACGACGGTATTAGCGGTAGGGGTGTTACAAAAAGTGGTATCAGAGCGAAGTATCGCTCTGATGACTGGAAATACTGAGTTTAGGAAATACCGAGTTAGGAATTAGAAGCTTAGGGCTAAGGGCTGAGTGTTAGCATTAAAGATATGCTAGTTAGGAACTCTCGGTGTGTACCGGATACCTACAATACCAGACCAGCCCTCCGCAAACCCACGGTATAACTTGGGAAAGGACGCCAGAGAGAAGGAAAGTCCTCTCACACTCGGGAAAACCCGATCTGGCAGTTGAGAAGCAATCACACAGTAAACAAGAACCGACATATAGTAGATTCCAAGAATTGGAAGTCCGGAGATGGATCCCGGTTGAACCACAATACCCGCACTTAATGGCGGTAGAATGAGAACTCCAACCATAAGGAGACTACAACATGCAACAACATGGGGCGACATGCTTCGCAGTCGCAGAACCTGGCTAGTCAGCCAGCAGCAGGAAAAGAAGCACTAAGCGTGCAATAGAGCGGAAAAAGGAACAGTAACAAAACCCGAGACACAAGTCTACGGGACAGTAATAGCTAATAGCACCACCAACGGTATGCTAGCTGACAAAGGACGTAATCGGGAGAAGTTAACTCCAAAACTACAACGCCAAGAAGGTTACAATACCTGGCCAACATAGCTCAGACAGCTACAAGAATGTCCACGAGATATAATCTGGCAGGATTACAGGAGTAGTGCCTAAACAAGTTCAGACTCAATAACCACAGAAAACATGTGTGAGCGAGCAACAAAGAAAAACATAAGGCGAAGGAATAAGGATCTCCAAGGATTGGAGAAGTACCCCGATCAATGACAGTCATGTCAAGGTCACAGGGGAACTACGTAAAAGATTAAGTATCCCAATCATAGATCAATAAGATCAAGGGAAGAGTCGACAAGACTATTAAATACGAGTGTAAACCACACTGTGACCGGTATAGGTTTACCCAAAAACCACCAGTACCACGCACTTGCCACAGCAAGTGCAGTAAGAACAGGAACATGTAGAGGAACTCTAACATACCACTGGTACATAGTAATGTACCGTGACAGCAATAAAGCAACTACAGGATTAAACATCCTAAACTGAAAGAACGAAACCCTGGAAAGGTCTAACGGCCCGACCATTGTATTAAGAGTATACCAGTCAGCGAGAAGCTGGACTTGGCCGAGACCACAAACATGGCTATGCCATGAAGAATCTCTTTTAACACCGAACCGTTGTTTCGAAACCCAAACTTTTTCTTTCAAAAACCACAACCTTTCTTTTAAACCTTGGGTTTTAAAACCAAACCAACAAAATTACGGTGAGTATCATAGAATGATATAAGAGGAGTTGACAATAGAATACTTCACCTAGGCGTGTGACGAACACTATGAGTGTACCCAAATACGGGATGTGGGACGACCGCACTCCGAAGGAGCTTGCGGGCCTGACAGATAGTCGGGTAAGTGGTAACGTATCAACAAGGTACCCCACGTATGTATACATGTAGTGTACGAAACACGAGAAGTATTCAACTCCGTTCTACGGACCATGAGTAAGTTCAACCCAGAATGGCTGAACACCTCAGACGATCAAGGAGAAGAAACTCAGCTAAGGAATAAGTATAAAGAACTCAGAGAATCCATCTGAATAAGGAATGAGAACTAGGAAGTGCAGAGAGCACATACTAGTAAGTATAGACATTGGATATGTCTCAAGTACTTCAAACAAATACATCACAGCTGGAAGGGATACCCAGCCTAAACACAGTAAGGCAGATGCCTAAAGTGAACACAACGACGTTCAACAAACGGGACAGAGTTCCCAAGAGCAATCATAAGATTATCACGAAGTATAATCCATCATTAAGGATGATTTTGAACCTAGTCTTAAGCACTAGGAGGAAGTATGAACAGTCTACCCAAGAACAGGAGACGTTATAACCCAAAGAGGGAATAACTCAAGTACAATACCACAAGGCGGTATAGTAGGCACAACATATCATATACATTAGCCGGATGTAACGACATAACCTAACAACACCCATGAGCAATCCTTGAAGGGTGTCTGGATTAACAACAGCCAAGCAAAGCGTCATGATAAGAGCACGGGAGCTGGAATGAACACTCGGTTAGGACACCGAAGGGATTTCACTTAACGGGAAATACCCTCAACCACTAAAAGGCACTGATTGACACAAATTGCCAAAAGGGCCTCTTATGAACGGAAGCGTGATGTCACGACTTGCCATGGAGCCCAGTAATACCACCAACCCTATAATGGTATACAAGAAGTGGAAACATGTGTAAGCAACTTGCAAAGAGCATAGCTTGCAGCAATAAGGCTCAGAAGCCATAAACCAACTACGTTGGGTAAATTTAAACGGTTGCAAAACCCACACCATTTAATAACAATACTTACAAAGGATATTGCTTCATACGACAAACAGACCGTCAACTGAACAACCCAATTAAAGCTCAACATAATGAGCGGCTTGGAGTAATGGCTACCTCAGTGTCACTGTCACTAGAGCATCAGTCTAGCATACAGTTGATGAAGTTTTAATTGCCCCTCATGCCTTCTGTAGCAATGGTAGCACAGAGGCATAAGAAAAGTGATAACGCCAATAATGGCCTAGTCCACACTTGGACACTACGAGAAAACTTGAGGGAAGATACCTCTCGTTAACAGAAAACCACCCATGCGGTGATGATGTGAACCCTTAGTAAGAGGCTTCCATCTACCACTACAACAAAGCTTGTGCATGTAGTTATGGCCAAAAGACCATTGAATAAGAAAATGAGATTTCCAAACCACTACGCCTACAAGAGGTTGTGGACTGTAGAAGCACATCGCTTAAGAGCATCGAAGCTCGAAGGAGTAAGTATACTCCATATGCACCCAATCATGTGGTGAACCATTGTATAAATACTAATGTGGTAAACCTTGTCATGAGACCTATGAGTGGAAACACACCCCTCAACAAGAACTTTCACCTACCCGTGATAGAATACTCTTTAATTAGAGAACAGGACCAGAAAACCCTTGACGCTTCTAGGGATGTCCCGGTGGTGTACATACAAAAGAAAACTACACACCTAGAGCCTATAACCTATGCTCAGCACCGAGGAAACAATAATTGTCAAAACAATCAGTGTGAATGCACATTGCACACCACGAATGACAACGCTCAAGAGTGCTTGTAACCCGATAAATTACTTCATCCATTGTCAACCAAGACTTGGTAAAGTATATCACAAATGATGAAGAAATGTGAGGTAAGCTAACCTACACATGAAACCTGAATTAAAATGAAACACCTCCACATTGGGAAGATAGTAAGATTGCGGTATGTTACGACAACCGTCATACACGAATATAGGAAATCCTCGGTGTATTCACACCATAAGGAAATGGTGCCAACGACAATGACAATGAGTAAAGAGAAGCTACCACAGTAATAAAGACCGTAAGAATGATGTGGTATAGTGAGTACGAATACGGTGTGCAACAAGCGACCGCTATGAGGAAGTAGTTAGACAATGACACGGAGTATAAGTATGAGAAGACAGGCAGAAATATTCATTCCTATCACATAAGTGACTTACTGCCAAGCGTTCACGCCTCTGCACTCTGTATGACTGAGTGTTTTGGTATTACACTTGTGCAGCTAATGATCTAGTGGGATCGCGAGGGATATGGAAAATGTAAATTGTAGTAAATCCTTCTTTTCACCAACGAACATGGCATAAGCCAGTTAACTCAGCTTAGCAACAAACCATGCGGCCTAAGGCCAAAGAAGCACGAAGAGCGTAAAACACACTAACCATCACAAGATGTGAATTCCATCGGAATAAAAGGTGAAAGGAGATGTAAGAAGGTCACTAGGACCGACGCATACAAATGCAAGGTCATACAAGTAAAGAACACTTGTACTGAACCAGAAGAACTGGTATAATTTAGAAGCTATTGACAACAGAGGAAGCACTACAACTAAGTAGTGACTTAACCTCACCCGACAGTAAGTCGGAGGAACTTAATGAATAATCGTGGAAGCACGAATAGTATGTACAATAGATTACCAGAGAGCTGGTTACAATCTAAAACTCATTGAGTTCAAACACGGTAAAAGAATACCACACTTGCTTAGTAAACCTTATTCCCACAATAGAGGGATAAAAAGGTGATGTATAGCACATTAAGGATAACAAGAAGGGTGAATAACCCAAGTCATCAGGGTCGCGCAGCAGAAGCTAGTGGGCCCGTACCTAGGGAGTATAATAGAATGGCTATTAATGCCTTGAAGCTTAACAGGCTAGAACTGAATTGGTTATGAGTTAAATAAACTCATATAGGAATTCATGGTGCAAGGACTAAACCATTAGTACGGTTAAGACCCTTTGACCAGAGTACAGTATATAATAGACCGTAGAGAAGCTAAAATGCTTCAGAATGCCCAAATTGAGTGAACCAATGTTCAATAATAACATATGGTAGATTACGTGGGCGTAATCCCTTTTAAGGGGGGTAGAGCGAAAACCGCTCAATGTAGGTTTCATGAATAAAACACATAAAACTATAAGGTGCATAGCACAAATGAGAATTGATTCGATGATTGGTACTTATGTTATATAAACATATGTATCCATTCATATTGTAATTGTGGTAATTAGGCATTAGAGATGCAAATACCATAGGGCGAATATACCCATCGTGTAACCCCAGTGTAAGAGTATTGGTAAAGAAGAGTAATGAGTAGTGGACGGAGCTCCACAAGTATTATAACCCTTAAAGGAGTAGTATGAAATGATCGAGAGTAGTAGATGTATGAAGTCCATGAGTAGTGTATTCCTAGGTAAATTATTGGAAGTAAATTGAGGATGACTGAATTTCATAAGTGTTGCAATTCTTAGTTAGATTATTTGAGATGTTTGAGAGTAATGGATGGAACTAGCGAAGGTTGATGAAATGAGCATTTGGGCATTGAATTTCGAAGTAAAGTATTTGGAAGTAGAGTGAGGATGATTGATGGACTGAATTCCATCCTTTGGAGATGTATGAATTGGTAATTATGACTAGGAAAAGTAAAAAGATAGGAAATGGAAATAATTAAATTATTTGTTTGTTTGAAACTGATGTGGGAAGTCAAACTTGATCCTGATCAGATCAAGGGAAACCGAACACAAATTGGGGTGGAAAGATAGTTCAACACTGATGCTGATCACATCAGGGTCGAATGATTCTTGAAGCTCCCTTCAAGTGGTCACAAGAATCACACATAGAATAGAGGTAATGAACATAAATTGGAATTTGGAGTTGTATGTTTTAGAAACATTTCTAACTAGTAGCTGCGAAAGGATTTTCTTAGACATGAGAATAAGGATTTGTTAGAAGCTTACGCCGGAGAAGGTAGTAGAGTAGCATGTTGTATTATTCTAAGGGCAGCAGGACGTAGAGGAGTCCTGCGTCTAGAGGACCTGAGTGCCTGCGGGATTGTAATGTGTATTGCAATGCTTTGGGGATAGCTTTGCATTGTATGTATGTATAAACCTTGTAATGTGGAACCGGATGGTTAATAGTAATGCGGATTGGAGTAATTATTGTACATTGGTATGGTATGGAATGTAGAAACCTTGAGTAACGAATTTGGGAATTGTAAGGAGGAGGAATGTATGGCTTTAGTATTAGACAAGTATAAATGAGTAAGTATAGTAATCCCATAACCTCGAACAACTTTGAGGACAAAGTTCTTAAGGGGGTAGATTGAAATACCCCGAACTTAAATATAGTGATTAAAATTATTCTAATCCGTATTTAAGAGCCTAATAATGCTTAAGTAATATTGGTGAAGAAAAACAAACCCAAAAGAAATAAAGAAACGTTTAAAGAGCGAAAAACGCTAAATAAGCGTTAAATAACCATAGGAGGTATGAGACCTATTTTAGAGTATTATATGGATTCTAAAGGCTTAATGAGGCCTAAACAATATAGGGGAACAACTTCCGAAGAAAACGGATCCAAATAAGGTATTAAAACGCTAATAGAGCTTTAGCGCACGTTTTTGAGAAAACCCGAAAATGTGACTTTGAGTGGTCACACTGAAACACCCTATATTGCTAGGAATTAATATAGTGATATAGGTCACTGTATAGTTGTAGCTCACTGGGAATTACTTACTGAGAATTAAGTGTTAGTGTGTCGTCTCCTTATTCCAATATCTTTAAGTGTTGATCCAATGATATTATCCTATGAAGTATATCATTTTCAGTAGACCATTCATGGCCATAAAATAGACAGCAAGGTCTAGCCAAGTTATTCTTATACAACAGTCCATTCATTTCGGTTATCTTTGGAATCGGTTAGCTAGTTATTATCATTTGGCACTTCCTATTCCTATACCTCAATGTTGTCAACCAAACTAGACATTCCCTACACTTTATTGAGCTTTATTTCATGGCTCAAAATCAAGCAAAACAAGGCTCCAAATCAGCCTATACTTGCCGCCCAAACTAATGGTATTCAAACATG
Source organism: Limonium bicolor (assembly GCA_023374045.1). Lineage (NCBI taxonomy): Eukaryota > Viridiplantae > Streptophyta > Magnoliopsida > Caryophyllales > Plumbaginaceae > Limonium > Limonium bicolor. The sequence goes on from CM041776.1 coordinate 489,878,936, forward strand.
TAGCAATTGTTACTTGTTACTTCTTGTCACATAAACTATCATATTGTCTTATATAATCTTAGCTATTATAATTCCCAAGTATACCTCCAGCATGTGGCCGATTTTAACATGCTATAACACTTCCATATTATCCATTAAATAACAAGTGTAATTCAGCCACTTATATTATAATGTAACATTCCCACACTCTTGTCCCCATACCATTTAATTAATAGCATTGACATCTATGGTCTGATTAAACAATTGCATGGCTGGGAACAAGCTTTTGAGGTGTCAACTCTCTGCATTCTTGGAGTTAAAACCTGACCATGTGTCAAACATTCAGCCAAGACTACATTAGACTTCAATAAACAAACTTGCTGAAATGGAAATACAAATCCTCTTGTTTGCATGTTGGTATCGGCTGGATGGGGCATTATTCATGCCTAGATCCTTGTCCCCTCATCCTCCCCAAACTCTAATAAACATTCCACAAGTACCAAGTAAAGAATATAGCAAAGAATTAAGATGGAGAGTAGAACAAAGTGAGAACACATGTTGCTGAAATTTTGTGCCAAGTGCAGATTTTTGTTCCCCCCTTGTGCTTGCTCTCGGTAACCCCCCTCCCATACCCACATGTTTCCACTTCCTACATTGCTCCCTCATTTCCCTAACATCCTTAGTTGTAGTAGAAGGCATAGGGTGAGAGAAAACTCAAGGAAAAGAGAGAGAAAAACATGATGAAGGGAGAGAAAAGAAAGAGTGCTGAAACAAGGAAAAATCTGTTGCTGTCTCCCTCCACTTCTGGTCCTATAATTCGTTTTTCATCCATTACCAAAGCTTGTTTCTTTCACCCAATCCCTTCCCCTGTGTGTCTAGAGGTTAGATCAAAAGAGAAACCAAGAAAAATTTTTATAACAAGAGAGAAAGAGAGCAAACCTTGAAGAGCTGCTGTTGCTGGAATTTTTCTGCTGCTGCTGTTTCGTGTTGCATGCGCCAGCATAGGAAGGGGAGTAAGAGTCTATTTGCTGGAAGTGTTAAGAGGAGAAATAGAGGTCTATTATCTGTAGGATTTACAAGAAAAACTAACTAGTTATGGCTAGAGGAACTCAGGCAACTTTCATGTACAACAATGTTCGAAAACTGAAAAATTCTTTTGTTGTTTTCAGTTTCTGTTTGGTTCTGGTTGTGTGTGATGTTTCTGTAATTTTTGAGATGTGTTATGGTTGATTAGTAGAGGTTAAAACCCTCTACATTGCTTATGGATTTTGTGGCTCATGCAGGTGGTAAGTTAAGTAGGAAAGAGCAAAGGAAAAATGACATAAAAAGTGCTTTAAGGTTGCATGTGCAACCGGTTTTTGTTGCTTCTGTATACTAAGTATTATGTGATGTTTTAAAGCTTGAATTGCTGAGGAAATGATGTTATTTTGTTTGTTATATGTTCAGGTCGAAATGGTGTCAAATGGGATAGGTTTCCCTAGGCAAATAATAAGACAAAGTTAGTTGTACATGTAGATGTACATCGGATGTAAGGTGTGTTCTAGTAACCGTTGAAGAGGAAGTTTAATGAGTTAATGATTTCCTAAGATAGAAAGAACCTTAGGTGACAAAATGGATAGGTTAAATATGAGGTTTTGACACATGTTTAGTGACTATAAGTTTGATGAAATATGGCTAGTTAACTAGGTGAGTTAACTAGAGAAAAACCTACGACAAAATGTATCGGTATTGGTTATGAAAGTTCTTGTTTGATTTGGTTTCTGGTGTTTTAATGAACATGGAGTCTTATACTGACCATAAGATGTTATATGACCATTGGGTTCAAATAAAAGTTGTAATAACACTTAGACACACATAGGTGCACAATAAGTGTTACTAAGGGATTTTGATCACTGTGATTGTGTTAATTTCGGTATGGTTGGTTTTTCTGCTTTTGTGTGTGACTATAATTTATGTGTGGTGAATATTGGGGTTCATACTGATTATATAAGGTGGGATGACCACTTGGTGAAATTAAATTGGTGAAAATACTTAAGCATACATAAACATACAAAATGGTTATTGTGGTGAGTATAATTACTGTTTTGAGTTGCTTCTGCCCACTAATTGTTGTGGCTGCTTATACTGACTTTACTTGGTTTATTAAATTGTGGAATATGGTTCTGGACATGAGGAATGTGTTGGCCAATGTTGGCAATGTTTATCCATGGATTACTCCTACCAATGTATTAGAGTTTTGTGATGCCCTACTAATGTATTGGGAATTATTTTACCGCTCCTACCAATGTATTGGAGCTAAGCTACTATGATCTACTCTAGGGGCTGATGACCTTTAGAGGGTGTGCACACTTAAGGACATAGAGTGAGGTGAGATTTGTTCCGAGGGGTTTTCTCCGAGGTCCAGTGGTTATGATTATTTGTTCCAAGGGCTTGCCCGAGGTCCAGTGGTTGTGTGAGGTTGTTCGAAAGTGTTTGTTATGTGGTGGAATTGGATACCTATTGTATTACCTACTGATTAAAGTTAATTTTGTGGTATATGGTGTCTATTTATGTTTCTGGTTGGTTAACTACATGCCTTGGATTAAATGTAAGTGCAGGTGACGAAATACCGCAAGTTGTGTGGAATTGTTGTGTTTGTGATGAGTGGTTATCATAGCTGTATGAATTTGATAAGTTGATAACCTTGCTGTTATGAATATGCATTATTGGAGTTTTTCAAAGACAAAATGAATTTTACAAGTTGTAGTGGGAGTTACTCAATTTGCTGATTTGCAACTGCAACCCCTTCCTTATTTGTGTTTGGATTTATGGTTGCAGAGTGAGATGTACGCATGGTTGGCACCTTACCCAGAAGTGGAGCTGACCCATTGCCACTTCATTTATGTTTACTTAGTGAATAGCTTTTCTCTAAGGATGGGTGTACGTGTTCTGATTGTCAAGAAGCCCCTTTGCCCTGCTCTAAGTTACTATAAACGGTGCACCCAAGCTAGAATGAGGGTGTTACCAGTGGGAGATGTGTGTAGAAGGTTTAAGGGACTTAAAAGAGCCCGTGTGTAACTTGTAACTCCACTAAGTCACTAGGTTGGACTTTGGTTTGTTCCAGTTGGGAGTGGTTGTAGTTTATGTTGGCTAAGTTGGAAGTTAACAATGTTGTAAGTTAATGTTGCTTTATGTTTAGTTGTTGTGACTTTATGTTTAATCCAGACCATGTAAGGATAATGCAATGTTTTATCTATGAAGTTAGGGATATGTAATATGTTTAAGAGTTAGAAGTTTAGCCTTAGCACCCACTAGGGAGTGGGTTTGGCGTTGTAGCACCCATTTGAGAGTTAATCGGGAAGTCTTCTGCTGCGACTGTCTGGTGAGTGTTATGTCTTTGCCAATGGGGGTGTTATAAAAGTTAGTATCAGAGCCTTAGGTTATAAATTAGGGGAGAGATAGGTGATCTGTTGCTTGAATGTTTGTGTGTGAATGCCTGAATGACTGCTTGAATGTTTGACTACTTATGATATGTGACTGATAAATATATGTATATGCGTAGAATGATAATTGACCAACAAGGGAGGCCGATAGAGGCCAGCTTGAAACCCTTAGAAACCTAGCCCTTAGCATGGGTAGGATATTAGAAAGGCAAGAGGAAAGAGCTGAAGTACCCAAAGACATTGCCAGGAAGATTGCTGCAATGAAGTCATGTACGTTTGTTGGAATTGAAGACCCTGTGATCCTGGAAGATTGGATCAGGGAGTTTGACAAAATTTTTGATGTTGTGGAATGTCCTGAAGACAAGAAGGTCAATGGGGCGGTCTATTACTTTCATGGAGAAGCCGACTTATGGTGGTGCTCTGAGAAGGAAAGGTTGGGTGAGCAACCTAATCTGGGTTGGAATGCGCTGAAAGAAGCGATGAGAAGGAGGTTCTACCCGGAGCATGTTCGAATGCAAAAGTATCATGAATTCCTTGAGCGGAAACAATTGTCGGGGGATGTGAAGACTTACCACTCAAGATTTGTAGAGTTGGCAAGGTTTGCAGCAAACCTAGTACCTGATGAAGCCGCGAAGGTGCAAAGATTTATCGGGGGACTAAATTGGGGACTGCAAGAAGCTCTGAGTATGCTACCGGTGGCTACCTTGCAGGAAGCATACGAGAAGGCTGCTAATTTGTACCGGGTGCAACAAAGGGGGAAGGAGGCACAAGGAGGCCTGAAGAGAAAGTTTGAACCAAACCAAGGAGGCGAACAAACCAAGGAGGCGGGGAACATGATGGAAACCAGAAGGGGATCAAGAAGCCTTGGATCAAGCCAAATTACCAGGGGCAAAGTAGTAACACAAATGACCCAAATAAGAGGGCCAAATATTTCTTCTGTAAGAGGTGTACAAGGAACCACCCAGGGGTGGATTGTGAAGGGAAGCTGGTCAAATGCTACAACTGTGGCACCTTGGGCCATAGAGCCTTTGAGTGCAGGAAGAAAAAGGAAGGTGGAGGTGGGAATGGAAATCAAGGTGCTGGGCAAACTAACACCCAGAACAACAACAATGGTTATAATAACCAAGTTTGAGGCCAGAAGACTGGTTACAATGGCGCAAGAAACAACTTCAATGGCCAAGGGAGCAACCAAGGGAAACAACAACAAGGGAATCGAGGAGGAACCCAAGGAGGAGGGTATGGCAACCGAGGCCACATCAATGTCATAAGCAAGACCGAGGCAGAGGAAGAAGGAAAAGTTATCACAGGTACTTTTCCTGTCAATGGCGTTAAAGCTAAAGTGTTATTCGATTCCGGTGCTTCATGTTCATTTATATCCTCTGAATTTATGAGGAAGGTTGGGATAGTACCAAATGCTAGCATTGATTTTAATGTTTCTACCTCATCGGGGGAAGTGGTTAGATGTGATAAAAAGGTCAAGGGAGTAAAGATAAATATTGGGAACAATGAGTTTAAAGTAGATGTAGTGGAATTCGGGTTAAAAGATTTTGATGTCATCCTAGGAATGGATTGGTTGGGTAGAAACAAAGGGCGAATAGATTGTGAGAAGAGAAAGGTGAGCTTGGTAGGAAAGAAAGGAAAAAGAGTATCACACACAAGCGAGGGAGTTAAAAGTGAGGTAAAATTGGTAGCTGCCATGAAATTATGGAAAGACATTATCAAAGGAAACCAAACATTCCTATGCTATGTACAGGAGGCAGGCGGATATGCTGCATCTGTTCAAGAGGCGACCTCAGAGATAGAGGATCTTCCAGTGGTGAAAGATTTTCCTGACGTATTCCCAGAGGAGATACCAGGGATGCCACCAGATCGGGAGGTGGAGTTCACAATCGACTTAGTGCCAGGGACAACACCAATCTCCAAGCATCCATACAGGATGGCTCTGAGTGAGATGTAAGAACTGAAGGAACAATTGGGAGAGCTACTTGACAAGGGCTACATTCGACCAAGTGTATCGCCATGGGGAGCTCCGGACTATTTGTCAAGAAGAAGGATGGAGGCATGCGCCTCTGTATTGATTACAGAGAGCTCAACAATGTCACGATTAAAAACAAGTACCCACTACCAAGAATCGATGACCTGTTTGATCAACTTCAAGGAGCAAAAGTCTTCTCCAAAATCGACTTAAGGTCAGGTTATCACCAATTGAGGGAGGCTGATAAGGATATACCGAAGACGGCTTTTCGTACAAGGTATGGCCACTACGAGTTCACGGTCATGCCGTTCGGGCTAACCAATGCACCAGCAGTATTCATGGGGTTGATGAATCGATTTTTCAGCACATTTTTGGATAAATTTGTAGTGGTCTTTATTGATGACATTCTGGTGTACTCTAAGAGCAAAGCAGAGCATGAAGAACATTTGAGGCAAGTGTTACAGATCCTGAGGGAGAAGAAATTGTATGCTAAGTTGTCAAAGTGTGAATTTTGGCTGGAGCAAGTGTCATTCCTTGGTCACATCGTTACTAAGGATGGAATCTCGGTAGACCCAGCTAAGATCCAAGCAGTGAAAGAGTGGCCAAGACCTACCAATGTTAGAGAAGTTCGAAGTTTTCTGGGATTAGCAGGCTACTACAGAAAATTTGTAAAGGATTTTGCAAAGATTGCACGTCCACTTACGAATTTGATGAAGAAGATAGTACCGTTTCGATGGGAGGAAAAATGTGAGGAAGCTTTCCAACAGCTGAAGGGGAGGTTGACATCTGCACCAATCCTTGTACTACCTTGTGGCACAGAAGGGTTTGAAGTTTACAGTGACACATCAAAATACGGGTTGGGATGTGTGCTAATGCAACATGGCAAGGTGATAGCCAATGCTTCCAGACAATTGAAAGAATATGAGACGAGGTACCCCACTCATGATTTGGAGCTTGCTGCCATCGTTTTCGCATTGAAGATTTGGAGACACTACTTTTTTGGTACTTCTTGTAAGATCTATACCGACCACAAGAGTTTGAAGTACATCTTCACATAAAAAGAATTGAACATGAGACAGAGGGGATGGTTAGAACTTATCAAAGACTATGATTTGGAAATCATGTACCATGAGGGCAAGGCCAACGTTGTGGCTGATGCCTTAAGCCGAAAGAGAAGCCATGTGGAGGAAGCCAACTGGATATTACATGATGAGTTGGTGAATGATATTAAAAGGTTGCAAATTGAGGTGGTTGAACAAGGTGTGGTAGACAGAGAGGTGGAGCTATACAACATGAATGCGTATTCGGATTTCCACTAGGAAATATTGGAGCATCAACAAGAAGACGACAAGTTAAGGAAGATAAGACAGAAAGTGGAGAGAGGAGAAGCACCAAATTTTGCGATTCATGAAGATGGGAGTATGAGGTTCCGAGGTAGATGGTGTGTGCCAAACCAGTGCAAAAGCATTAAGACAAAGCTAATGGAAGAAGCTCACAACTCTGGGTACTCAATACACCCTGGAGGAGATAAGCTATACAAAGACATCAAGAGGCATTATTGGTGGCCAGGCATGAAGAGGGAGGTAGCAGAGCACGTGGCTAAGTGTTTGACATGCCAGAAAGTTAAAATTGAGCATAAGAAAACACCGGGTATGTTACAGCCGTTAGGCATACCAAGTTGGAAATGGATTCTATATCCATGGATTTTATAAGTGGGTGCCAGTTACCAAGGGAGGAATGGATCAAATATGGGTAGTAGTTGATAGGTAACTAAAACCGCTAGGTTCATACCAATGAAGAAGACATGGTCTATGGAGCAACTAGTGGATGCTTACGTTCGAAATGTGGTGAAATATCATGGGATTCCATGGAAAAATCTCAGACAGAGACTCTAGATTCACTTCAAGATTTTGGCAAGAATTTCAAAGGGCAATGGGTACAAAGTTGAATCTCAGTACGGCGTATCATCCTCAAACAGACGGCCAAACGGAGAGAACAATCCAAACTCTAGAGGACATGATGAGAGCTTGCGCAATGGACTACCAAGGATCGTGGGTAGATAAGCTACACTTAATCGAATTCTCCTACAACAATAGTTATCATGCAAGCATTAAGGCAGCACCCTATGAAGCATTATATGGAAGGAAGTGTAGGACACCACTGTGTTGGAGTGACTCGGGAGAACCGATAATAGTCGGACCACAACTCACGGAAGAAATGAGTCAGCAAGTCAAAAATATCCAGCAGAGGATGAAGGCTGCGCAAGATAGGCAAAAATCATATGCAGACTTGCATAGGAGACTGATAGAATTTCAGGGGAGATAAGTGTTCCTAAAGGTATCACCAACCAGAAGTGTTCGTTTTGGTAAGAGGGCAAATTAGCTCCGAAATACATTGGACCTTATGAAGTGCTGGGGAGAGTAGGCAAAGTAGCTATAGTGGCGTTACCTGGATTTGGAGCAAGTACACAATGTTTCCATGTCTCGCAATTGAAAAGATACATACCGGATGAGACCCATGTATACAACCAGAGGAGGTAGTTGGAACCAAATATCCTATGTTGAGCAACCGATCAAATATTGGATCACAAGTCAAGGGAAACCAGAGGGAGATCGGTGGAAATGGTAAAGATATTATGGGATCACCATGGAATTCAAGAAGCAACTTGGGAGCTAGAGAGCAAGATGAGGAAACAGCACCCACACTTATTTGATCAAGGTTAGTAATATGTTAAAAGTTTCAGGAGAAACTTTCTTTTTAAGGAGGGGAGAGCTTGGGGCAAAATTAGGGATAAATCCGTTGATTCTATGTGATAATTACTGAATTCTTGATGTGATGGACCTATGATGAGTTGATTATTGAGTAATATGTGCTTGATACGATATGTTTTCAATGTTTGGGTATGTGGATATATGTTGGAAGCATTGGAAGTACAGCTCATTATGAGTATTGATTACTAGTGATATGTGTGGTCATGTGGAAAATTTATGGATTTGTATCTCTAGAGGAGCTATGGTTCCATATGAACTGTTATTTTTTATGAGAATTACTTGAATCCTTGAATAGACAATATATTTGAGTGATGTTGCTGGACCATTATGGTTAAATAGCTTCGAGGACGAAGCTTTGTTTAAGGAGAGGAGAATGAAACACCCTAAATTGCTAGGAATTAATATAGTGATATAGATCACTGTATAGTTGTAGCTCACTGGGAATTACTTACTGAGAATTAAGTGTTAGTGTGTCGTCTCCTTATTCCAATATCTTTAAGTGTTGATCCAATGATATTACCCTATGAAGTATATCATTTTCAGTAGACCATTCATGCCCATAAAATAGACAGCAAGGTCTAGCCAAGTTATTCTTATACAATAGTCCATTCATTTCGGTTATCTTTGGAGTCGGTTAGATAGTTATTATCGTTTTGTCACTTCCTATTCCTATACCTCAATGTTGTCAACCAAACTAGACATTCCCTACACTTTATTGAGATTTATTTCATGGCTCAAAATCAAGCCAAACAAGGCTTGAAATCAGCCTATACTTGCCGCCCAAACTAATGGTATTCAAACATGTAGCAATTGTTACTGTTACTTCTTGTCACATAAACTATCATATTGTCTTAATAATCTTAGCTATTATAATTCCCAAGTATACCTCCGCATGTGGCCGATTTTAACATGCTATAACACTTCCATATTAGCCATTAAATAACAAGTGTAATTCAGCCACTTATATTATAATGTAACATTCACACTCTTGTCCCCTACCATTTAATTAATAGCATTGACATCTATGGTCTGATTAAACAATTCCATGGCTGGGAACAAGCTTTTGAGGTGTCAACCTCTGCATTCTTGAGTTAAAACCTGACCATGTGTCTAACATTCAGCCAAGACTACATTAGACTTCAATAAACAAACTTGCTGAAATGGAAACAAATCCTCTTGTTTGCATGTTGGTATCGGCTGGATGGGGCATTATTCATGCCTAGATCCTTGTCCCTCATCCTTCCCAAACTCTCATAAACATTCCACAAGTACCAAGTAAAGAATAGCAAAGAATTAACATGGAGAGTAGAACAAAGTGAGGCACATGTTGCTGAAATGTTGTGCCAAGTGCAGATTTTTGTTCCCTCTTGTGCATGCTCTCGGTAACCCCCCTCCCATACCCACATGTTTCCACTTCCTACATTGCTCCTCATTTCCCTAACATCCTTAGTGTAGTAGAAGGCAGAGGTGAGAGAAAACTCAAGAAAAGAGAGAAAAACGTGATGAAGGGAGAGGAAAAGAAAGGAGTGCTGAACAAGAAAATTGCTGCTGTCTCCCTCCATTCTGGTCCTATAATTCGTTTTTCATCCATTACCAAAGCTTGTTTCTTTCACCCAATCCCTTCCCCGTGTGTCTAGAGGTTATATCAAAAGAAACCAAGAAAAAGTCTTATAACAAGAGAGAAAGAGAGCAAACCTGAAGAGCTGCTGCTGCTGGAATTTTCTGCTGCTGCTGTTTGGTGTTGCATGCGCCAGCATAGGAAGGGGAGTAGAGTCCATTTGCTGGAAGTATTAAGAGGAGAAAGAGGAGTCTATTATCTGTAGGATTTCCAAGAAAACTAACTAGTTATGGCTAGAGGAACTCAGGTAACTTTCATGTACAACAATGTTCGAAAACTGAAAAATTCTTTTGTTGTTTTCGGTTTCTGTTTGGTTCTGGTTGTGTGTGATGTTTCTGTAATTTTTGAGATATGTTATGGTTGATTAGTAGAGTTTAAAACCCTCTACATTTCTTATGAATTTCGTGGCTTATGCAGGTGGTAAGTTAAGTAGGAAAGAGCAAAGGAAAAATGACATAGAAAGTGCTTTAAGGTTGCATGTGCAACCGGTTTTTTGCTTCTGTATACTAAGTATTATGTGATGTTTTAAAGCTTGAATTGCTGAGGAAATGATGTTATTTTGTTGGTTACATTTTCAGGTCGAAATGGTGTCAAATGGGATAGGTTTCCTAGACAAATAATAAGACAAAGTTAGTTGTACATGTAAATGTACATTCGGATGTAAGGTGTGTTCTAGTAACCGTTGTGAGGAAGTTTAATGAGTTAATGATTTCCTAAGATAGAAAGAACCTTAGGTGACGACATGGATAGGTTAAATATGAGGTTTTTACACATGTTTAGTGACTATAAGTTTGATGAAATATGGCTAGTTAACTAGAGAAAAACCTACCACAAAACTTATCGGTATTGGTTATAAAAGTTCTTGTTTGATTTGGTTTCTGGTTTTTTAATGAACATTGAGTCTTATACTGACCATAAGATGTTATATGACCAGTGGGTTCAAATAAAAGTTGTAATAACACTTAGACACACATAGGCGCACAATAAGTGTTACTAAGGGATTTTGATCACTGTGATTGTGTTAATTTCGGTATGGCTGGTTTTTCTGTTTTTGTGTGTGACTATAATTTATGTGTGGTGAATATTGGGGTTCATACTGATTATATAAGGTGGGATGACCACTTGGTGAAATTAAATTGGTGAAAATGCTTAAGCATACATAAACATACAAAAGTTACTGTGGTGAGTATAATTACTGTTTTGAGTTGCTTCTGCCCACTAATTGTTGTGGCTGCTTATACTGACTTTATTTGGTGTATTAAATTGTGGAATATGGTTCTGGACATGAGGAATGTGTTGGCAATGTTGGCAATGTTTATCCATGGATTACTCCTACCAATGTATTGGAGTTTTGTGATGCCCTACTAATGTATTGGGAATTATTTTACCGCTCCTACCAATGTATTGAAGCTAATCTACTATGATATACTATAGGGGCTGATGACCTTTAGAGGGTGTGCACACTTAAGGACATAGAGTGAGGTGAGATTTGTTCCGAGGGGTTTTCTCGAGGTCCAGTGGTTATGATTATTTGTTCCAAGGGCTTGCCCGAGGTCCAGTGGTTGTGTGAGGTTGTTCGAAAGTGTTTGTTATGTGGTGGAACTAGATACCTACTGTATTACCTACTGATTAAAGTTAATTTTGTGGTATATGGTGTCTATTTATGTTTTTCGTTGGTTAACTACATGTCTTGGATTAAATGTAAATGCAGGTGACGAAATACCGCAAGTTGTGTGGAATTGTTGTGTTTGTGATGAGTGGTTATCATAGCTGTATGAATTTGATAAGTTGATAACCTTGCTGTTATGAATATGCATTATTGGAGTTTTGCAAAGACAAAATGAATTTTACAAGTTGTAGTGGGAGTTACTCAATTTGCTGATTTGCAACTGCAACCCCTTCCTTGTTTGTGTTTGGATTTATGGTTGCAGAGTGAGATGTACGCATTTTTGGCACCTTACCCAAAAGTGGAGCTGACCCATTGCCACTTCATTTATGTTTAATTAGTGAATAGCTTTTCTCTAAGGATGGGTGTACGTGTTCTGATTGTCAGGAAGCCCCTTTGCCCTGCTCTAAGTTACTATAAACGGTGCACCCAAGCTAGAATGAGGGTGTTACCCGTGGGAGATGTGCGTAGAAGGTTTAAGGGACTTAAAAGAGCCCGTGTGTAACTTGTAACTCCACTAAGTCACTAGGTTGGACTTTGGTTTGTTCCAGTTGGGAGTAGTTGTTGTTTATGTTGGCTAAGTTGGAAGTTAACAATGTTGGAAGTTAATGTTGCTTTATGTTTAGTTGTTGTGACTTTATGTTTAATCCAGACCATGTAAGGATAATGTAATATTTTATCTATGAAGTTAGGGATATGTAATATGTTTAAGAGTTGGAAGTTTAGCCTTAGCACCCACTAGGGAGTGGGTGTGGCGTTGTAGCACCCATTTGAGAGTTAATCGGGAAGTCTTCCGCTGTGACTGTCCGGTGAGTGTTGTGTCTTTGTGAATGGGGGTGTTACACAAACGAACCCATAAAAATTATAAATCATCAAATAAAAATAATTAAGTATTAATGGAAGCTTAATAACCAATTAAATTAAAGGAGCAAGCAAATTCCGGAAAACGGGCCCGGTTAGTGAATAGTACCAAAACCGGGAAAATTAACAAGCGTTTTCTGTAAAAGACGAAAAACACTCCAACTAGTATAACAGTAGGGGCCGGTTTTTAATAAGTCAAAAGCCCTCACAAAGACACTCACATACTAGCTAATTAAATAAAGGAGCCAAAAAGTAAAAAGTGGAAAAGGGATAAAGTAACTTACCTCCCTCTCTCTCCTCCCATTTCCCTTCTTCTTCCTTTTTCCCTTCTCCACCAATTTCTTCCTCCCTCTCTCTGTGCTGGGCGACAATTGAGCTCCCTCCTTGGCTCCTCCACCCTTCTCTTCATGCCCAAGCCTTGTTTAAGCTCCAAACTAAAAAATAATCACATATTTGTGTTCCCCTCATCATTCCCTACACTTCCCTCTTTTCAAAATTCAAAAATGAGGAAGTTAATTTCCATGGGTTTTCCCCATTCAAAGAGAAAATAGCATCAATGGGTAGCTTGGAGTCTCCTCTCTCCATTAAGGTAAAAATCTACATAAAAAACTCATGTTTTCTACATCTTCTTTAGTAACCGATTTTTACCCTATGTAACACCCCATTTTCTCTCTATCTTTTGAGCATAACTTCAACCTTGCAATGGTGGTGGAATCACCTTCTTGAACCAAGGGCTAAAACCCCTCTTAAAAGCTTCAAAAGGTAAACCCTAGAAATTGTGTTTTAAGCACTTCAATGAATTAGTATAAATTTAAGGGCTAGTATTTTGATTGCACACTTATTTTGTGTTCATTGGGTGATGGGAATGGAGTTTGGCAACTCCATTCCCCTTGTGATCGATTTGTGCAAGAAAGAGAGAAGAAGAAGAATTGGAGAGGAAAAGAAGGAAATATAAGCTCAAGGTAAGAGATCCTTCTTAATGCTAAATCATTATGCATTAGAGTAATGGTAATGGGTAAACAAATTGAAGAAAACCCAAATATTGTATTAGTATTATAGTTGTGGAAGTTTGAGTATTTATGAGCTTAGTATTTGGATTGTAGGCCTTGGAGCCAAATAATTGTGTATTTGTATTAGCATTGTTGTTTGATAGAAGTATTGGATTATTGGTATTGCCTTGTGTGCTGGTAGGACCCTTGTATGGGTGTGGCTAGATTAGGAATGATTTAGGCAAGAAAGGATGTATGTGGCTAAGTAAGAAAATTAGGTGAACCATGGCAAAATTTTGGTAGGAATTGTGCATTTATGGATGACTTGGTGAATGGGAGAACCAAGGTGTGTATTGGGATGAGTAGAGAAGCTTGGTAACCATGGAATGGTAATTGGAGGACGAGGATAAAGTATGTAAAAATCTGTAGCTTGAGGTATTAAGATGCATTGGAGAAACAAGGAGGAACTAGGCGTATTTGGACAGCTTAAAGGGTATAGTAAACCACCTTGTAACAGATTTGGAGAGGAGCTAGATAATGGGGAGGATTTGAGTGGAAGATATTGTAATGGGGATATTAGTAATGGTATTGGCAATAGGAGTATTGAATGTTAAAGGTTAGAGTAAAAATCTGTAGCATAAGAACAAAAACTGTTATGAGTGCTGGAATGGAAATGAGGAAATTGTGCAAATCAATATAAGGATGGGGAATGAATTTAGTAATGGGTTTGGTGGATAAATTAAGGTATTTTAGGAAGCCTAAATGGTACTAAAACATGTGGGATTACATGTAGGAAGATTGGGGAAGAAATAAGTTAGAAAAGAGGTGAAAAACAAATTCTGTAGGCAGGTTCTGCAACCGACCGACCCAGAGGTTGGGTCGGTCGGTGGGTCGGTCGGAGCATAGACCACGGAACCAAAACCTTCTGGAGTGGACCGACCCAGAGGTGTATGGGTCGGTCGGAACAGTCCTGGGTCAGTCGGGAGAAATTCTGAGAACGGAAAACTTACTGGAATGGACCGACCCAAGGGGGTTGGGTCGGTCGGTGCGTCGGTCGGCCCTAACTTAAAAAAAAGTAATAATAATAATAATAATAAAATAATAATAATAATAATAATAATAATAATATATAATAATAATAATAATATGATTATAGTAATCATAGATATATGTGTACACACCTATACACATATATATATGTATATATAGTGGTACATCAATAATAGGATGGAAATGGTAAGGAAGCATGCACATGAGTAAGGAAACAAGTTTGAGAAAATTGTGAACTTAGGAACATTAAGTTAAACCAAACTAACGGGATAACAGGGTAAGTACGGGAGTAGTAAGTATGAATGTATTGTAGTGCTTAGTATTAATGGAACCATTTGGCATGTAGCCGGAGGTTCGAGAATAAGACTCGAGGAACGAGTGTGAACTAAGGAGCAAGAGAACACCTGATAAAGTAAATCAACGGTGAAAGGTATGATTTCTTCATGCTCTGTGTGCTTATTTGATCACCTAATAAGATAAATGCATGAATCAGACTATATTGCACTTACTTGTGTTTGTTCATATTGTTCTTGATATACTTGTCTTGAACAATAGTTTGTATAATTCATGAAATGAATGGATGAAGATAAGTGTGTATGTACCTTGTAGCGTATTTGTGTAATGTACTATACCTTGTATGTATGAGTATGGGAGTATTGTACTATTGTGTGGCTTGTATGTGAATGGCTTCTACTAATTCCTAACTACCTAACTCCTAACCAAGTATTGAGTAAATTGGAATGAGTAGAAGTCTGATATAGTTTCGGCCACGCGTGAGGATGAGGAGACACAAGAGGTTGGATCCGATTCCTGGTTCTTAAGCTGGTCCACGGCCCAAACCCCTTAAATGGGTAGCATCCTGGATTAGTGAACCAAGTAAATCCCGGTGGTGGGACAGAGTAGTCCCCGGGCCGGAGGTCCCGACGACTTGACCTGAGTATGTAGTAAGTAAGTAAGTATGTATGAGTAATGGTCTTGGCTGGTGTAAGTCATTGACCCCGAGTAAAAGAGTAATCTCCACCCGATTAACCCGGGTGGACAAATGAAGCTAACCAGTATTGAGTATTGTGTATGTATTGTGTAAGTATTGTATATGTATTTGATGGGATCGGGGTGCTGACCGAGTAGGTCTGAGGTGTTAGTCTCAGACCAACTCTGCTTGAAGAATAAATATATGCAGAAACTAATAACGCGGAAGCTTTTGTTTTAAACTTTAACAATATAGGATTCTGCTTGTATTGAAATTCAATGTGAATTACAACCTAGCTTCCTATCTTGGGATTCGACAGAGGTACTCTGTCTCATCCAACACTCGCTCTACTCTCGGCTTTGATCAATGCGTCACAAGGAGTAAAGGGGAGTGTTCTATGTGTGCTCTCTAGGTAATAAATACCTAAGCTAATAGACACTATCTCACTAAGATCTCTCAAGAATACTTTTCTCTCTCAAAGCGGTGTTTCTCTCTCTCTGAATAATCTCAAAATGCACACCTAAACTACAATCGTATGCTTATATACTTGTTAAACTATGTCCTAAATCTTCGGTAAGGTCTCTTTGTAACGGCTCCTTGATTTGTTTCCGCAAGTATCGGAGTTGTGGAGCTGTTTGTGCTTCACGTTCCCACGTTTGCGCACGCTCCCAACAATCCGAGTTTTCCGCAGCCACTCAGTAGTGTCGCGCTTCTTGGCAGATAGGAACAAGTGAACAGATGCTTCTGCAGAGGTACTCGAGCTGGTAAGTTGTGACAACGCCAAGTCTTTCTGCATCGCTACTTTGACTGAGGAGGCAATCATCTGCAAAACTTAAGTCTTCAACAAATTCCCCCTTTTTACTGATGATGACAAACTCAGTGTATCCAGCATAGACTTGTGGTTTTGTAATGAATGTTCCTGCAAAAAGAGTAGACAACAAGGCAGAGCAACTATCTCGGGAGAACAACTTGCTGTTTGTTCCCCCTTAAACACATATTCCCCCTTAAGGTAATGCGGTTGATAAGAGCAGATAATAACCATAGTACGAAACTACTTCAAATACTACATAGCAGAAATAACAACCAATCCAAAACAAATGAGGCCTTCAGAGGCACTCAGCATCCACACATAGTTACCCGCAGACACCAGCCGCGGGATACACCGCTTCCCCAGTTTGCCAACATCAGGGGAAGCACACAAAATATCCAAAAACCATAATCCGAAAAAGTCATTAAAACAATTCACCAACACAAGTCAAGAGTATTCAAAAAGTCAGTTCTTCCAAAGAGTTAAAAGGGAGGGGTAAGGGGTTAGTCATCTCCATCCATTCCTGTGTCCTCATCCTGTGCTCCAACTTCCCCCGAAGTACCAGCGCCATCCATTTGCTTAGCCGCTTCCAGAGTTTCAGCAAAGGTTTCCCGGAACTCCTCCGCCAGCTTCTGGACTCCTCCTGCAAAGATGTTCATCGTCTGTTTGTGGTTTTTATTGAGGACGTCGATGAGCATGTCAATCTTCTTGGATAGAGTGGCGAGGTTGTTCTCGATAGCTGCTACCCTTTCAGACAGAGAGGCTGTGTCAGGAGGTGATGGTTTTTGGTGGGGCTAGCTTTTTGGAGGGATGGTTTGTTTTGGAGAATGACTTGATCTGGAAAGATGGGGTTTTGTTGTACAGGATCTGACCGAGGATGTCAGTGTCTGTGATGCGACTAGCTTTGGAGGGATCAAGGAAAACATCACAGTGGGTGAGGATTTTCGGGAGCCAGAATATATACCCCAGGGAGTGTCGGGGTGAGGAGATGGTTGAGGCTATGTGGTTGAGGATTAGTTTTGGGAGGTTTATCTTTTGATGATGGAGCAGACAGTACATGATAGCAAGATCTAGCGGGCGGACAAACTAGTTTCCTTCCTTTCTAGGGACTAAGTTTTTGATCACCAAGGTATGAAGCATTTGGTGGGTATTTGACAGAGCTGGTCGGTCCAAAGAGTGACCAACTCTGCTGTTCGGTAGGAAGAAGTCATAAACCTCTTTTTCACTTTTAAACCCTAGATCAGGAAAGCCAGCCCTATCATAAAATTCTAGTCCGCTAGTTGGAATTGCTAGATGGGTTGCTATGGAGTTTGAATCGAGAAGGATAGCTTTGTCATGTACCTATGTCATTATTTTCCCCTTGCGGATGACGCAATTCTGGTAGAACTGATAGGCCTCTGCTTCATGGTAGGTCTGGATGCCGTGGAAGAGATGAATCCAGTTTTGAAAGTGAAACATCTCCTTGAACATGTCGAACTCCATCGAGTGGAGCCAGTCCAGGTCGAGTAGCTTTCCTTTAACCAGGTTTCGGGACTCAGCAGAGTCGTCGGCTTGTAGGGAGTAGACGGCACAATGAGTATCGATCAGACCTAGTCATTGAGCAGGAGATGGTAGGACAGACTCAGAGCGAGGACGAAGTCGCTTTCTAGTGGAAGTTGTTGCCGTGTCAGAGTCCGCCTGGGTTGAAGAGTTGGTGGTGTTGCGTGGCTTTTCTTCAGTTGGTGGTGCCGAGACTACAGGGGATGGTGCAGGAACAGGAGCTTCCGAACTGGGTTTTAAAGATGACTTAGCCCGAGATCGAAGTGTTCTTGTAGCTGGAGGGCGGGGGACATTGGATTTAGCTCGGCGGGTTTTCTTTGGAGGGGGTGAATTTTCAGGGGCAGCTGGTTGGACTTCGAGGTCATGTACCTCAGTGGGTTCTTTAGCGGGGGAGTTGGGTTGTGGGTTCTGTGTTTCTTCATCAGTGGATGGAAGGGATCCAAACTGGAGTTTGGTTGGCGATTTGGTTATGGTGTCGGGGGTGGGTATGATCGGAATGGTGGGTGGTGTCGATTGTTTGGTTGAAGATGAGGTGTTTTCTGATCGGGTGGATGCCGTAGTGTGGACAATGGTGGTGGGTTCAGTTGCCACGGTGGGTAAAGTGGTGGTGATGGGTTGTGTGTCGATGGACATGGCGGGGGCTACGGCGGTGGAGTCGGAGGTGGAAGTAGGGGTTTGTTTGGCTTGGAGGATGGTGAGTTTGTTGATTAGGGCTTGGAGAAGCTGAGGATCATTAGGTAGGTCGGCGTAGGAAAACATGGGGTTGTGCGTAGGGTTAGGGTTTGAAGCCATGACAATCGGAGTTGATTGTAGTGGGCAAGAGGGTGGAGAAGGCGAAGAGAGGCAAAGAAAGCGGGATGGGTAGGATTGGACGTGGGGAGTGATAGATATTGACGTCGGAATATAGGCAGACGTGGTGTGTCAGGGTAGGTGTGGGCTGATTGGTTGAGCTGGGTTGTTGCGGATTATTGGGCGAAAGTTTCGCGGGAGGTTTTTCAGAAAACAAAGACTCTTGTTTTACGCCGGTGTTTTGTTTCTTTGATATACAGACTAGGTCATCAGACGTATTCATGCATTTCACTCAGATATTGAAAAAAAAACAAGAGAAGGAGATACAACCTTAGCTAAGTCATACGGGTCATACCTAGTTGTGAACGTAGTGCTTCAAAAGGACCTCGTAGCAATGGTTTGGTGAATATGTCTACAAGTTGATCTGAAGTAAGAACATATTCTAGTTGTATCTGCCCTTTTTCAACGCAATCCCTTAAGAAATGGTGACGAATTTCAATGTGCTTTGTCCTGGAATGATGAACAGGGTTTTTAGATAAATCAATAGCACTATTATTGTCACAGAAAATTGTAGTACAAGTAGGAGGAATGAGATAATCCTGTAATTGTTGTTGTTATCCAGAGTATTTGTGCACAACAAGCAGCTGCAGAGACATATTCGGCCTCGACGGATGACAAGGCTACCGTGTTTTGCTTCTTTGAACTCCAGGCGACAAGACAAAGTCCCAAAAACTGTGCAGTACCGGACGTGTTTTTTCTGTCTAATAAGGAGCTTGCAAAATCAGAATCACTATAACCCATTAGAGTGAAATCAGGAGTACTTGGGTACCAGAGGTACATGTCCTGGGTGCTTTTTAAATAGCAAAGGATTCGCTTTACGCTTTGTAGGTGTGATTCTTTTGGGTTTGCCTGAAATCTTGCACAGAGACATACAACATAGAGAATGTCAGGCCTACTTGTTGTTAGATACAGAAGAGAACCTATCATACCTCTGTATAGTGTAGCATCAACGGCAATTCCTTTTTCATCCAGATGTAGTTTCTCTATTGCTGACATTGGAGTGGGTGTGGCTTTCGAATCCTGCATCTTGTATTTGAGTAATAGCTCGCGAATGTATTTCTGTTGATGAATTTGAGTCCTGTTTTCTTGTTGAATGATTTGACGATCTAAAAAGAATTTTAATTCTCCAAGAGCACTCATTTCAAACTCTTTACTCATGAGATCAGAAAAGAATGAACATAATTCAGGAATAGTGGATCCGTAAATTATATCGTCCACGTAGATTTGCACAATGAGTATGTCTTCACCTTTGGTGAGAGTGAAAAGAGTTTTATCAACTTTACCTCGAATGAATCCATGTGATAATAAGTAAGATGAAAGTCACTCATACCATGCCCGTGGTGCCTGCTTCAGGCCATATAACGCTTTATCTAACTTGTAGACATACTCTGGGTGATGTGGATCTTCGAATCCCGGTGGTTGAGCAACGTAAACATCTCTGTCAATGTATCCATGTAGAAATGCAGTTTTTACATCCATTTGGTAAAGCTTCATACCTCGATGAGCTGCGTAGGCCACGAGTATTCGAATTGCCTCAATTCGAGCTACTGGAGCATAAGTTTCATCGTAATCAATTCCTTCAGCTTGAGCATATCCCTAAACTACCAGTCTAGCTTTGTTGCTAGAGATATTCCCTTGATCATCTAACTTGTTGCGAAACACCCATTTGGTACCAATTGGTTTATGGTTGGTTGGACAGGGAACAAGTCGCCAGACAGAGTGTCTTTGCAGAGAATGTAGTTCTTCTTGCATGGCGAGTATCCAGTCATGATCCTGTAGAGCTTGCTGGACATTCTTAGGTTCGATTATGGATATAAAGGCATTGAAGGCACAAAGATTCTGATGGATCTCACTGCGTGTTTGAACGCCTTTGGATGGATCACTTAGGATTTGAGTAATTGGGTGAGCGGAGGATTGTTGAAATTTTCTTGCGGAGGTTGATGGAAGACTAGTGGAGGGATCTGGTGCTTGGTGATTGTTAGGTGTGGTTGTGGTTGTGGTTTGTGGAGGAGGTGGTGGTTCGTGTGTGGGAGTAGGTGAGGCATCTTTGAATGAGTCATCAGGGTCATCGTCGCTGTCAGAGGATGAGTCTGTTGCAAGGGGTGTTTGTGGTGCAGGGATGGTAGCTACTGGTATTTCAATAAAGGTAGTATCTGAGGCATCTTCATGTGGTTCATTTGGGTTGTGTTCGCAGTCACTAGAGTTAGAGAGCTCTTCAAAGCGAATATGAGGACTTTCTTCAAGACATGATGTACGTTTATTGAGTACTCTATAAGCTCGACTATGTGATGAGTATCCAAGGAAGATTCCTTCATCGCTTTTAGAAGCAAACTTGCCAAGATTATCTTTCCCATTGTTGTGTATGAAACACTTGCATCCAAAGCGCCGTAGATGAATTACTGAAGGAGGACGGCCTTTGATAATTTCATATGGGGTTTTGCCGATGAAGGGATGAATTGATGCTCGATTTAGGATGTATGCTGCAGTGTTGATAGCTTCTGCCCAGTAAGAGGCTGGGAGGTTACTGTCAATGAGCATTGTTCTTGCCATTTCTACCAAAGTGCAATTCTTTCTTTCTACAACTCCATTTTGTTGTGGAGTACGAGCAGCTGATGTTTGATGCATGATTCCCTTTGTCCTGCAGAATTCTAAAAACTGGAAATTGCAAAATTCTGTACCGTTGTCAAAACGTATTGTCTTGACAATGGTGGATAGTTTGTTAGTAATCATTTTGAACAAAGTTTCGAATTCAGAAAATGTTTCTGAATTATTCTTAAGAAAGAGTACCCATGTCCAGCGCGAATAGTCATCGACGATGACTAGAACGTACTTCTTACCACTCTTGCTTTGAACACGCATTGTTCCACATAGATCCATGTGTAGCATGTCCAGCGGAGATGATGTAGACATTTCTGTTTTACCTGGAAAACTTGCTCTCGAATGTTTCCCTTGTACGCACGCACGACAGAGGGTGTCGGTCTGGAAGAAGTTTGTCTGAGGAAGTCCTACTACAAGATTTCTGTTTTTTATTTTGTTTAGGAGTTTGCCATGTGCATGACCTAAACGAAAGTGCCATAAAGAGATATTCTTGTCCTGTACACTAAGACAGAGAGTGCCATCCAGGTTAGGGTTTTCAAGAGATAACTTGTAAAGATTGTTCACCCTTATACTAGTGGCTTTTAGAAGACTTGTTTGCTCATCAAAAATTTTGTAGTCAGAGGCCGAGAAAAGAACAAAATTAGAGAGATCACATATTTGAGAGATACTTAGAAGGCTGTGTCCAAGTCCATCTACTAAATTAACATTTTCTATCTTAAAGAGAGAGGGATTACCGACGGTTCCAATACCAATGATTTCACTATGAGCATTGTCGCCGAAAGTGACCTTTCCCCCATGGTGTTGAGAGAGAGTCGTGAACTTGTCAGGGTCTCCTGGCATATGTCGTGAGCAGCCACTATCTAGAAACCAAGAGTCATTGTCCACGGCCTCTCCCTACAAGACAATCAGAGGTTAGACTTGGGAACCCAGGCGAACTTGGGTTCCCTCTTTGAAAAAGAGCTATAAAGATGTCGTGTTTTAGACAGAGTATGTAAACGTTGCATATTGAAAGATAAATCTCTGCCAAGCTTATGACACGATGAGTGAATGTGTCCGTCGTATCCACAATAACCACAAATTAGTAAAGATGGTAGATGAACATACTTCTTTTGCCAACAAAATTTGTTTTCAAATTTTTCTTTTTGGAATTTCCTACTTTGAAGATCATTGGGTTTTGAGGCCATTTTCGGCAGATTAACTTTGCCTTTGTTTTTCAGCCAGTGAGGAGGATTCGATGATGAGACTGATTCCATCCGTGCCTTTTTAAGGGTGATATTCAAGGAATCGACCTCTTTCTCAAGTCGAACTTGTTTTTCTTTTGACTCACGGAGTTCGTTTTCAAAGAATTTTGGTTTTTGCATGGCAGCGACCTCACGAACGAAGGTGATTGGTTTAAAGAATTTTTGTGGAATTTTGGAACGATTTTTCTGTAGGGAAGAAACTTGGGTTTTTAAGGAGCTAATGAGACTGTGAGCATCTCTTAACTCACTTTCAAGTTTTTCGGCCTTTTCTTCAGACTTTTACAATTTAAGTCGATCGTTGTTGACATGACCTTTTAGCACATGAATTTCTTCGTAAAGAGAAGCTATTCTTTCTTGTTCTTCAGTTAATTCAAATTCAGGATGATTGGGGTCTAGTAAGTAGATAAATCTAAAGAAGGAATAGCACATGAGTCTGAGAAATATTCAGTTACCTCTGAAGAGGGACTCTTGCATACCTGATTTTTGTGAGCCATAAGGCAGATTAAGCTTGACGTTCCCATCTCAGGTTCTTCTGAGTCAGAGTCTCCCCATGCTGAATTTGCTATCAGTGATGATTGCTCACGATCATCTTTTTTCTTGAGTGGACAGTTGTTGGTGTAGTGCCCCGGCTTCAGGCATTTGAAGCATACTCGGTCTCCAGTTCCAGTACTGCCTTGCTGATTACGGTTGTAGGATTGATAACTAGTAGAAAAAAGATTTTAAATGATGCACTTTAAACCACGGTTAATCTCGTAACCGTCAT
Source organism: Limonium bicolor (assembly GCA_023374045.1). Lineage (NCBI taxonomy): Eukaryota > Viridiplantae > Streptophyta > Magnoliopsida > Caryophyllales > Plumbaginaceae > Limonium > Limonium bicolor. The sequence continues at coordinate 489,902,035 of CM041776.1, forward strand.
TTAAAAACTTTATTCCACGGTTATTATCATAACCGTCACAGTCGGCGGGAGATTTTATACCACGGTTCTACGCAGAACCGTCGTATATAGCTTGACGTGATGCATTTTATACCACGGTTCTGACGGAACCGTCATATATAGTTTGACGCGTTGTATTATATACCACGGTTCTGGGTGGAACCATCATATATACTTTGACGCGTTGTATTTTAAACCACGGTTTTGTTACAACCGTCATTTTTAGTCATGGTCAAACCACTTTAAATGACGGTTTCTTGGTAGAACCGTGGTATATAGTCTTAGCAGGAATTCAAATTTTCGGCGAAAATTAACGCGGCTCTTTCTCCTTCTCCTATTAGATATATTTCTCCTCACTGTTTTACAACCAACACTGCGAACAAATCGAACATGCTCTCAACTCTTCTTCTCTTCAACTCCTTTTCTTTTTTTTTTGTAACCCACCGGCGAACATGGAACCTGTGCGCCTCTTCTTCAACTTCGCAACCCACCGGCGAACTGGAAAACAAGGAACACATGCGCCTCTTCTTCATGCTCTGCGCCTCTTCTTCACGGTAATTTTTGCGAACAAGGAACAAATGTTCTGCGCCTCTTCTTTATGCTCTGCGCCTCTTCTTCACGGTAATTTTTACGAACAAGGAACACATGCTCCGCGCCTTTCTTCATCTTCATTGTAATTTTTGCAACCCTAACCGGCGAACACACGGTAATTTTGTAGCCCACCGACGAACACGGTAATTTTGCAACCCACCGACGAACAAGGAATACAACATTCACTCATTTATTTTGCAACCCTAATTCACATACAAGGAACATACATGTTCTGCATTCTGCAATGTTTGACCTCTGTTGAGATTAGATTGAAGGCGGCGCTAAATCGCCGGCGATTTTAGAAAAAAAAAGACTATAAACCACGGTTTTATGAATAACCGTGGTTTATTTGTTGATTTTATAACTTAAATACCACAGTTCTACACAATAACCGTCAATAATACTCACTTTATACCACGGTTCGGGCTTTTAACCGTGGTATAAAGTCAATGATCTCACGGGAGAAAAGGGGTCTTAAACGACGGTCCAAAGGAACCGTGGTTTATAACCTTAGTTTTAAACAACGGTTTTAAACCGTGGTATATAGTTTTTAGCTATATGCGACGCCGGTATAAACCACGGTTTCTAACCGTGGTATATGGGCAAAATAAACGTCATTAAAAACATTTTTTCCACTAGTGGATATTGTCGATTTTGATTTTGACTGAACCTGTTTGGACTGTTCCTTTCTGATCGATCTCTCATGAATCTCTTAAAGTTCTTGACCAGCATGGCCATATCTTCGAAGGTGTTTGCTGATCCTTCCTCTATTATGCCGTCAATTAGAGTGTCCCGAAGCTGCTGGATTAAATCCTGATTTGGAGAGGTAGTCTCATAGTGGAATGACTCGTTCTGGTGAGCTGATGTCTGGCTGGGTGTAGTCTTTACCTGCAAAGCTTGATTCACGTTGGAATAAGAGACAGTATGGTTTGAGTGAGAAACATTACCTCTATTTTTGATATTCATCTTGTATTTGTTGATGGACTGATGATAAGATCCCAAGTCAGTCAAAGTCCATTTTTCTAGACTTTTGGACGCCTTCGTAGAGATAACACTCTCGGTCCATTCCTCGCCCAGACTATCCAGAAATTTGTTGTTGATATTTTCATTTGACTCTCCAATCTGCAGCTCTTCCATAGTAGCAGTGAGTTCAGTGAATCGTGCAAGCATGTCGCTGAGGGATTCTCCAGGCTTTCCCACGAAGTTTTCGTAGTCCATCTTCAGTTCTTGTATTTTTGACTTTCAAAGCTCAGTATTTCCTTCGTGAACAGCTCGAAGGTGATCCCAGATGTCTTTGGCTACCTTGATGTGATACACTCTTCTTCTTTCGGGTGGAGAGAGACTAGTGTAGATGACTCGTACGGCTTGGGCATTTAGCTCAACACGTCTGCGCTCCTCGGCAGTATAGGAGCTTGGATCTTTCCCTTCAGGTACTGGAAAATTACCTTTCGTCACTACCGTCCAGAGTTGTTGATTCAGTGACTGGAGGTGTGACTCCGTCTCGTTTTTCCACATGGTGTAGTTTGTGGAAGTTAGCTTTGGGTTCTCCACTTGCATTCTGTTGTTGTTGTTGGTATTTGAGATTTTCGCCATTTTGAGAGATTTGTCAGCCAACGCAGCTCTGATACCACTTGATGGGATCGGGGTGCTGACCGAGTTGGTCTGAGGTGTTAGTCTCAGACCAACTCTGCTTGAAGAATAAATATATGCAGAAACTAATAACGCGGAAGCTTTTGTTTTAAACTTTAACAAGATAGGATTCTGCTTGTATTGAAATTCAATGTGAATTACAACCTAGCTTCCTATCTTGGGATTCGACAGAGGTACTCTGTCTCATCCAACACTCGCTCTACTCTCAGCTTTGATCAATGTGTCACAAGGAGTAAAGGGGGAGTGTTCTATGTGTGCTCTCTAGGTAATAAATACCTAGGCTAATTGACACTATCTCACTAAGATCTCTCAAGAATACTTTTTTCTCTCAAAGCGGTGTTTCTCTCTCTCTGAATAATCTCAAAATGCACACCTAAACTAATTACAATCGTATGCTTATATACTTGATAAACTATGTCCTAAATCTTCGGTAAAGTCTCTTTGTAACGGCTCCTTGATTTGTTTGCGCAAGTATCAGAGTTGTGGAGTTGTTTGTGCTTCACGTTCCCACGTTTGCGCACGCTCCCAACCATCCGAGTTTTCCGCAGCCACTCAGTAGTGTCGCGCTTCTTGGTAGATAGGAACAAGTGAACAGATGCTTCTGCAGAGGTACTCGAGCTGGTAAGTTGTGACAATGCCAAGTCTTTCTGCATCGCTACTTTGACTGAGGAGGCAATCATCTGCAAAACTTAAGTCTTCAACAGTATTGAGTATGTATCGTGTATGTGTATCTCGGAAGAAGGTAAGTAAGAAATGGTTGACTTGTATTGTCTTCCTTGTATGTACTGTACTATGTGAATGCATGTATGCCTTGTAAAGTACTGTAGCATGATGTAAGAAAGCATGTATGTATGTACTTGTAAAATGAATTGCATGTATTCGACCAAGTGGTCGGCGTACCCTCGCTAGTACACAGGGTATGCAGAAGTCATATGCAGCGAAAGCTGAGCCCCTAGGGGCAACGTTTTTAGTGTGCAGGTACCCGAAGCAGATATGATCACAGTAAGAGACCGACAACTAAGGTTGGATAGCTAGGAATGAAATGTAGATTGTAGTAAATTGTATAGGGCTTGTAGCCTCGAATGTAAAAATGTACCAAGGGGTACACTATGATGTATTTAAGAAGTAAGTAGTGTGAGGAACGGGTAGATGTAGACTCTTAATGAGTATATATGAACTTGGAAGAAGTATTGTATTTGTATTTGGAACCTAGTAAACTCGGTTATGTATATTTTATTGTATGGTACTGTAATGGAGTATTGTGTGGAATGAGAAGTTGTAGTACCCGGTTGTAATTGTAGAAAGGATTGTATTTGTGTAGCACTCGGATATTCCGGTCCATCAGACCGATGCTGTATGTAGTAGTAGTAGCCTTGTTGGTCACGTGGGTGGCTGACGGCATTGCATCACCCACCGTTGTGTAAGTAAGTATTTCGCTGCGAAGGTATGTAAGTACGTTGTGATTGGACGGTAACGACGGTATTAGCGGTAGGGGTGTTACACTCACACTTCCTCATACTATCTTTATATACATTAATTTGGGGTAATGTCTAAAAATCAATCTTTCTCATAATTATAAATGGATGTGTATTTTGAATTATATAGTTATTACACGTTTAAATTATAAGAGTATTTTAATTTTGCTACCGCTTGAAAATATTATGTTGGAACCCAAGGTTTTGCTGATTATGGCAACAGAGTAAGTCTGGTGACAGAAGAAGTATCACTGATAACAGCATCAGAGCAAGTCTGGGCGACGAAGGAGTCAGACTACGGAAAGAGTCGTTCTGCGACACAAGATTCTCATGGAAAGTTCTAGAAGCTTAAAGGCGACCTTCCACTATTAGAACGTGGAGAAAAACATGGAAAAAACTGTCACACACGTTCACATATGATCAGGCCCGAAAATCAAGGCGGTCAACAATATAGAGCGCCAGAACGAGTCCCTCTGCGGAGTAGTTGCGACGATTTCGGAGTATGCTTGACCAAGAGGACGTGGAGCACCATCCTGAACGTTATGGCTACTAAATAGGAGCAGTTACTTCGGGTATTATCAGTATTTAAGCACCTAGAATCATTTGTAATCGTTGGAGCTTTCACTTCCACATTTAGAGAGAGAGAGAGAGTCATATTGAGAGAAAGCATTTCGAGAGATATTTATGAGATCTAGTCAATCAGCTTAGGTATTTATTACCTAGAGAGCACACATAGAACACTCCCCTTTACTCCTTGTGACGCATTGATCAAAGCCGAGAGTAGAGCGAGTGTTGGATGAGACAGAGTACCTCTGTCGAATCCCAAGATAGGAAGCTAGGTTGTAATTCACATTGAATTTCAATACAAGCAAAGTCCTATCTTGTCAATTTAAAACAAAAGCTTCCGCGTTACTATTTTCTACATACAATTATTCTTCAAGAAGAGTTGGTCTGAGACTAACACCTCAGACTTACTCGGTCAGCACCCCGATCCCATCAAGTGGTATCAGAGCCTGCGTTGGCTGACAAATCTCTCAAGATGGCGGAAATTTCCTACTCAGAAAAGGCTGAGTCAGGCACCACCAGTTTGGTGTGCTTGATGGCTCACAATGGTGAGAAAACCGCTCATGATCAGGTAAGTGAGACTCCCTCTGCGATGAAAATTTGCAGATATTGTGGTTATGATGGTCACACGTATTTTTCCTATAATAAACTTTGTCATTATTTGGCATTCAATATATCTCGTGTGTCTGCAATTATCAAAGCTCGTGATCTTTACTATAATAGTTCTTTATCATTGTCGAACAGGGGACCCAAGTACATCTGGGTTCCCAAAACTAACCTGTAGCTTTTGCAGACAGAGTGGCTCGGAACAATGACTCTTGGTTTCTAGACAGTGGTTGTTCAAGATATATGACAAAAAACCAAGTTGAGTTTACGAATCACTCTGACCATCAAGGGGGAAAGGTTACTTTTAGAGACAACATGCACATAAAATCATAAGAATTGGCTCCACTGGTAACCCCTCTTTATTTAAAGTTCATAATGTTTACTTAATTGTTTTTTTTGGACATAGTTTCTCAAGTGTCTCTCAAATTTGTGATTTCTCCAATCTTATGTTATAAGATTTATGACTCTATCACTCATGATCGTAAGGAAATATGGTTTATGACTCTAAATTTGGTGATCTTAAGGCAATATGGCATGTGTTGATATGAATATCCGATACATATATATGAGAATCACGTGCAGAAAGCAAGCAGACTCGGTCTGTGAATCATGTACCAAAGCAAGCCGACTATCTCTGCGAATCTTGTGCAGAAAGCAAGCCGACTCGCTCCAGCTTCAAGTACTTTGAAGACTACGGTATTTTTGGTAAAAATGTTACCATTATGTATGATAATACCAGCTAAGGTCGTTAAATTCTCTAAATTTCATGCTCGCACTAAATTTACATACTTGAGTTCTCATTTCTTACACGATTATGTGGAGATGAACTTAATCTAATTAAACTAAGTTTCCACAGACCCTAGCTTGCTGATATCATCACCAAGGCATCACACATGGTCGCATTTGAGCTCTTTCGCACATACCATGGCATGAATCGTTCTGAATGAGGGTGGTTGTATCTCCTCTCCCTCTTGGAGGCAGAGTCTAGGTACTCAGGTATAGTCTCTCTGGCACCATACTCTCCTTGGTTAACTAGTTCAACTAAACTTTGTCTACAAATGTTTATTGAAAAACCGCCAAGTTTTTTTACATACCAATTCGACCAAAGCACCCACATCAACCATCTCACCATTCCAAAACCCAACTCCATCGTCCTTGAAACCATTGCTACTTCGCCTACATAATCAACCCTCAAATTATCCTAACCCTCAAACCACTCCTACCCACTCTCCCACTCAAAGCCGAAAACCCTCCAAACAAGGCACTATTGTTATCCCAACTCCCGAAACCATCACTAAGTCTCCCATGGCCGTCTCACCATACAAAAATCCCATCTACTTTGGGTCCATCATTACTAATGCCCAACTCACCCTACAACCCTAGTCGATTACCCAACCTACCTTGCCCAAGCTCCACTACTATCTCAGCCGAAGCCCTTGGCACTCCTACCAAACCCACTACCACTACCACTGAAGCAAAACCGACTACCTCTTACTACCTAAATCAATCACAACCCCTTCCCTTCATTCGACCAAGAAATACTGCTAGAGTCAATCTGCAGACAGAATCGGTCTGGCAAAAATACCCACGTAGTTGAAGTGAATTTCCAAAAAAAAGGAAAGAAAAGAAAAAGAAAGAAAGACAGAAATCCCATGAGAAGGCTAAAACAAAGCAAATTACGATCGTCTCTTCAACTTATATTCAATTTGAAGAAGACGTACTCTTGCTCCAGCCACCACTTCCAAGAGTGGAACTTGCGTGACTCTGGTTTACGCTTCACAACAACGCTAGCTTGCAAATATGGGTATGAATACTTTGGCTAATACGCTTCACTACAGCGGTTAGCCACATCTAGCACTCTCTTGAGATTCAAAATGAATGGGTCAATACCAAGATGCAGACCAAGTCCCTCACCCCATTTCCTAGCCTACAGCCCTAACCATACTTTTAACCTATCTCAAACTTTGTTTATCTTGGCGGTGTTTTTTATCAAACTTTGGTAGACTCCGTTGGTTGACTATTTAGCCATGTGATTGCTTCTGGATGTCAGGCATACTCACCCTGTTTTGCCTGATGATGTCAAAAAGGGGGAAAGCGGTGAATCCCACTCTCACTCAGACGAATTAATGTTTTTGGTGGTAGGAAGACTTGAATTGCACTTATGGATTTTGCCCTGCTTGATGGTTAAGTAGACTATTTCTGTTTAAGCTTAGTTTAATTCTATTACGATCTTTTCTCATTGATCTTGTCTTAAATGACGTGCTCAAACTTAGGGGGAATATTGGACTAAGGGGGAATCAGTCAATGACGCTGGTTCTTCCAAGCTTGTTTGCTTGTGTGTCTTTTTTACAGGTTAACTCTTGCTACGGGATTCACCCGAGTGATTTTTGGCATCATCAGCAAAAAGGGGGAAATGTGTGAAAATATTAGAGTTTTGTTGAAGATTGCCAAAGCCTAGCCGCCAGCAAGAGTCGGTCTAAAAATTGATGCAGCGAAAAGACACCAAGTCAAAGAGAGTATGAGTTTAACGAACAGTAACTCCCACTGCAGAACAAGTCATCCAGAAACTACCAACAGACAAAGAGTCTCGACAGACGTAGTTTGGTTGTCAACCAACTCGATCTGTCAAGCGGTTTGCATTCATATCATCTTATAAATGATGCTCAACTTAAGGGGGAACTTTATCTCATCTTGTCTGAGTCGGTTCCCTTTGCCATCATCAGCAAAAAGGGGGAATTTGTTGGAACCCAAGGTTTTGCTGATTATGGCAACAGAGTAAGTCTGGTGACAGAAGAAGTATCACTGATTACAGCATCAGAGCAAGTCTGGGCGACGAAGGAGTCAGACTACGGAAAGAGTCGTTCTGCGACACAAGATTCTCATGGAAAGTTCTAGAAGCTTAAAGGCGACCTTCCACTATTAGAACGTGGAGAAAAACATGGAAAAAACTGTCACACACGTTCACATATGATCAGGCCCGAAAATCAAGGCGGTCAACAATATAGAGCGCCAGAACGAGTCCCTCTGCGGAGTAGTTGCGACGATTTCGGAGTATGCTTGACCAAGAGGACGTGGAGCACCATCCTGAACGTTATGGCTACTAAATAGGAGCAGTTACTTCGGGTATTATCAGTATTTAAGCACCTAGAATCATTTGTAATCGTTGGAGCTTTCACTTCCAGAGAGAGAGAGAGTCATATTGAGAGAAAGCATTTCGAGAGATATTTATGAGATCTAGTCAATCAGCTTAGGTATTTATTACCTAGAGAGAACACATAGAACACTCCCCTTTACTCCTTGTGACGCATTGATCAAAGCCGAGAGTAGAGCGAGTGTTGGATGAGACAGAGTACCTCTGTCGAATCCCAAGATAGGAAGCTAGGTTGTAATTCACATTGAATTTCAATACAAGCAAAGTCCTATCTTGTCAATTTAAAACAAAAGCTTCCGCGTTACTATTTTCTACATACAATTATTCTTCAAGCAGAGTTGGTCTGAGACTAACACCTCAGACTTACTCGGTCAGCACCCCGATCCCATCATATTAGCTGTCATTTCTTATAATGTAGCTCAATCTTAACTAAAATCTCATTAACATCATTAGTCAGTAACAATTTCATAATTTAAGATAGTAACAGTTTTTTCAAATAGTATCAGAATAACAACCATGATCTAGTGTCCGTAGAAATTTCATTAACTTAGCTTATCTATTTGGTAGTAGCAACTATTAGCCACAACCATCAGTAGCGATTACTTAATTTAGCTACCAATGTTTGTAGCAAAATTGTTCTTACTAAAAGAAGCAAGATGAAATAAAAAATAACTACTACTAATGGTAGTAGTCTTGTAAGGCGGTAGCGATTTGACTGTTGTTTAACAATTTTAGCTACCATTATCGTTGTTGTAGCACGATAGACACCACTATGTTAGTACGATTAAAGATCAGTAGTGATTTTGAAATTAGCTACCAATATATGTGCAGTAACAAATCATCAGTAGCACAACCTGAACTGGAGCACACCAGGACCCTCGCTCAACCACTCAAAACTACTTATTCCTTGGTGAGCACCTGATTTCATGGAGTGCAAAGGAACAAACATCAATAGCAAAATCATCTATGGAGGCCGAATATAATGCTTTAGCTACAAGTACTGTTGAAGGAATTTGGGTATTATAGATTCTTCAAGAGCTAGGTTTTTCTTGCATAAAGAACCCATTTTGTACTGTGACAACATTGGAGCAACTTACCTAAGTAAAAACCTAGTTGTTCATAGTCGGATGACGCATGTCACCATCGATTACTTCTTCGTTCAAGAGAAGGTTGTGAATAGGAGTCTCATGGTGGCATACGTCCCCACACCAGAGCAGATCGCTAACAGTTTCACCAAGCCCCTTTCCTCTTCTTCGTTTCCAGCGTTTCGCTTCAAACTTCCGCTTGTCTCTCATTTGGACCGCGGGAGGATGTTGGATAATAACTATAGTGGCCTTATAATAGTTCAGCCCAATGTTTTTTACTATACAAGAATCCATTTACAGTTTGTTATGTTACTAGTATAAATACACTAGTCTATCTCTGTAATAAAACCACCGAGATATTACATTTCTAATATAAATGATATTCATTGGCTAATAACAATGAGTCTAAATAGATAACATGTATAAGCATTATGAGTTGTTTGCAGCTGAGCAATGCAATGAGGATTTATTTTCATTCATTCCTGCTCTAAAAGTCATTAATTTTTGCCTATTGCTTCCGATCGCATGTTCATCGATCGTCTTCAGGGACCTCTTCAATGATATGCCCCTTTCCATGTTAAGGATTTACGATTTATATAGAAGATTGAGATTAGTATAGTTCTAGTCTTATATTTATGTTGCTGTTTTGACATTACTTAAGCTGTCTTAAAACGGTGTGCTTAGATAAGTCGTAAGGTATTTAAGTTGCTCACAGCTTAGGCTGTTTGTGGGGATTTTAATTACGTTTTCTGACGCCTGGGTGTTTTGCCTAATCAAAGTGAGGTTATGTTTCTTTCTTGCCCCTAGGGTTGTGATTGTTTCACGGTCTATCTTGTTTCTCCTGTTGAGTCTAGCCATAGGTATTTGATTCCCAAGAATCCCATTCTTTACATGGTATCAAAGCAGGTCATTTAGGCCTTGTGTGTGCTCTCCATAACGTTGCATAGCTTCTCAGCGTAGTATTCATCAAAATGTCTGAGAAAGATAAAGGGAAAGAGGTGGAGGAAGCCACCGGTGGTTCTGGCGCAACAGTGATAAGCCGCGGACTTGTCATATTTTATGTATTAGATTTAGGAGTATATTAATCTAAATAAGGTTAAATAATGAGTATTTATATTATATTAAAGTGTTTTATTTGTATAGACTTATGTTTTATAAGCTTTTTATGCAAGGAATGAATTCCTAGGCAAAAATTCAAGTGATGTCGGACATGAAGCCGGATGTCTTCTGCACGGCATAAGCAGAGAGCAGAAAATGAGCTTTACCAGGTATGTTGCCAGGTACATCCCATCCGGCATATGTGAAAATTCGCCACAGTTGACCAAACGGTGGCAGTTATTTACAGTTGACGGATCCAACTGATGCCGGGTATGGTGCTGAACATTCTCTGTCTGGTACATGCAACGTTTCACCTGGCTATTTTGACCGTTAACGGTTACACATATTTAACATGTGGTGCCGGATGACTTTCACCCGGCATGCCACCCGACACATGGAGATTTTGTTGCCTATAAATAGGCCGAAGGGCATCAATTGATACACTTCAACACCCATATATACACTCCATTCACATCTCCATTTCTGCATCCACTCCATGGTTGGTGTCCAAGGAAATTCTGCAGATCCATCCACGCGAAGAGAAGAAGAAGATCTTGTCGGGTTAAGGCTATGACCATTTCCTTCTCCTCTTGCATTCTCTTCTTGTAGTTGTGTGGGTGGTGAAGTAGAATTCCTTGTTAGTTCTTGGTTAGGGATGATTTTTTCCTTGTAAACAATATGATTATCTCAATAAAAATACAAGCGTACATTAAGATTTCGGTCACTACAGTTGAATATGTTGATCGCTTATTCTTCTCATTCAAGGTTCTTCTTAAGATTCTATCAGTCAAGAGTAGGATTGGAAAGAAGGAGTCTTAATTCATTTTTACCGTTGTCTTTTGCGCATCAGTGGGAGTAACTCTTAAGATTGTCGAGTTTACCCCATTTCCCCCCACTATCCTGTTAGTTTTGTGGCATGAAAGATGTTCGATTCAACAATGGGTAGTGAGTTTCCTGTTGTCAGAACCGAAGCATGGAAATACCATTGACACTTGAACATGTCGGGCGCATTGCCGGGTGTCTGGTGCCGGGCATATTCAAAGTCCTTGAATGTGTCGTGTATCTTATGTCCGGCAATCCACCCGGCGCATTCATTTTGTTTGGTTAAACTCGAGTCTTGTAATCCTATTCTGAGATCACATTATTACTTGGTTGAAGCAATCCCGAATCTAGGACGAATCTTTATTTATTTAGGATTTTTTGTTAAATTGTTATTTACAATTCTCCCCTTGCTTTAGAATAGGCTATTACCAGGATTAGGACTGATTTTCTATTAAGTCCCTTGGGTTCGATACTCTCGGTCGTAATCTACTCACACTGTACTCCAACCGGGATTTTTGCTACCCGTATGGAGTTGTAGGGTTTATTTTATTCTTTTTATTATTTTATATTTCTTTTATTATTTCATTCTTTTGTACATAGTTTCCCTCTACAATTTTCCTATTAGTCCAAGTCCTAAATTCGGTAAAATGCCCTATTCTTTATTCTTTTTTCTTTGATTCTTTTATTCTTTGATTTAATTCGTCTATTTTGTTATTTGGTTGAATATGCCAGGTGCACTACTGGATGTCCGGTGCCCGGCACATTTAACATTCCTTCTTCTCTAATTCTTTTATTCGTTGATTTAATTGGTTTCACTAGGTTGAGCGTGCCGTGCACTATGCCGGGTATCATATGTCCGGCATCTTGGAGGAAGTCCGACGCCGGACAAGATTCACCCGGCACACAACCCGGCACATTCAATCTCAACTCTTATTTTGTATTTTCTCTTTAAAGTATTAAAGTCGTATGTAAATAGTATTTACTACTGCACTATTATTTTATCTTTCCCTTCTCTTATTCCTTTTATCTATTTTTCTTTTCAAGTTTGAACAAGCCGAGCACAACGCCGGGTAAGTACAACCCGGAATAATTGGAGGAAGTCCAATGTCGGGCGCTGCACGCCCGACTCTACGCTTGGCATATTCAAATTAATTTTGTACTTGTCTCATTATGTTTATTCTTCGTTCATGTACAATTTCTCTATTTTTCTTTTTTACCAGTATGCATGTCGTGCCCAATGCCGGGTATGACTCATCCGGCATAATAGGAGGAAGTCCAACACCGGACAGGTTACACCCGGCAAGGCATCCGACATGACCAAATTTTGCTTCTTCTTTTCATTTTCGTAAATTTAATTATGTAATTGCCTTATTATTTATTATTACGAAATATTATAACGTTTTGTTTTGCTCTTCCTAAAGCTACAAAAGGTGAATGCTCCTCCGATCAAACAGTATTCCTAAAGATTTATCCAACCTTGATCCGGAGATCGGGAGGACCCTTCTTCGCTCTCTAAGACAACGAAGAAACCTACAACGCGTACTTCCTACACAAATGGCTACCCCAACCGTCCGCAACATTAACAGGCCTTCCAACCAAGGCAAAAAACCAGCAATCAACCTCCCTCTCCTTGCACAAAATGAATATGATGAATGGCAAAAACTTAAGCTAGATCATCAAATCCGGTGTGTCAAAGAGTTGGGTATGTTTGATGGGTCGAACCCGGATGACGCCATGCTCCACATTACCAAATTCTTACAACACACAAATTGCCTAACCTCCTCCAATAATGTCCTCCAATATGCCAGACTTTCCCTCTTTCCCCATAGTCTCACGGGAAACGCCAGCAAGTGGTATCATAGTCTGTCCCCCAGTACTATTTCCACATGGGAGGACATGACAACCAAGTTCTATGACAAGTTCTTGCCTCCAAGTCGCACCCTGGAGATGATCGCCAAGATATACAACTTCAGACAACCTGGCTCGAAGAACATCTGTGAAACTTGGGACAAATTCAAGGGGTTGCTGCGTACGTGTCCTCGCCACGGCCTCACCAAGGAACAACTATCTCAGTTGTTCTACAAAGGATTGGTCAACCAATGCAAGACGATGATCCTATCCTCCCTTGGTACAGACATACTGAAGAAGCCTGGAGATCAATTCCTTAATGGGATTGAATCTCTTTGTAAAGAGATTAGAGATTGGGCCATAGGTGGATCCAGGGGCGGTACCGCTGGTTTATATCAAGTGGGCGAGGGAGACGCCAAATTTGAAAAATTAATGCAAAGTCATGAGCAGTTGTTGGAGAGCAATGCTCAAATGTCTACGAAGCTTAGCGTTCTACAGAAGGTGGTGGAGAAAATAGCAATGAATAAACTTCCTCAGCAGGCAAATGTGGTTAGTGCACAACCACACGCTCAGGGCCCTGAACTGCAAGACTTTTAGAATGCTGAGGAAGTCAATTATGTGAGTAACCAAGGGTTCAGGCAGCCGTGGCAGCAGGGGAACCAACCCCCTCAAAATTTTCAAAGTCAAGCCGGCTACCAAGGAGGTCAGAGGCAATACATGCAGACTCCTTACGGAGGAGTCCCTTCTAACCGACCATCCCCACCTGCATCTTCATCAGAGGCTGAAATGGCTGAATTGCAAGACATGATGTCGGCTCTGATGAACAAGACCCAGGACGCTCATAACGAGATCTCGACCATTCGCAAGGATCACAAAACATTGCAGTTGCAATTACAGTAACTTCTGGCACAACCTCGACAACCAGGTCAACTACCATCTCAAACTCAAACTAATCCAAGGGAGCATGCGAATTCGGTCACCATCCTGTCCAAGATCTCTGATCATGCCGAGTAGCCAAAAAGGCTAAGTGTAGGGCGGGCCCTCCTCATGCATTCATGTTTTTCACACAGGGGAGCCTCTCTTCCTTTACTCTTTTTTTCCTTTAATGTTTTTATGTTATTTTATTTGTCTTCTTATTCTGTGGTTCTTGGTCATGTCGTCCTTTTCATTTTTTAAATTCATAAAAAAAAACAAAATTTCAAGTTTTCTTTTCAGTTTGAACACTCGGGACAGTGTTCCTGCCAAGAGTAGGGCAGGGATCCCCCTTAAAATAAAAGTAAAAAAAATAAGTTTGTGTTTATAAATAATATGTATAAGTTGAGACTTTTATCAATGTTTTACTAAGCTTTTTGTATGTTTTTGATTGGAATGGGATAGGAATGAATAAATGCTTGTTATCTCAAGATGGTAAGCTTTCTAATGACTTGTAGATTTCTGTTTTTAACTCTGATTCTTTATTTAACATAAGTATATGATCTTTCTCCTAATTCTTTCCTTTATTTACTTCTGGGTAGTATTTTCTCTTCTTTTTCAAACTGTGAAAAAGTCTTTTGAGTGAAAATCTTAAAAAGGGTTTTTTGTGGAAGAAGAAAGAAAAAAAGGGAAACAAATCTTCTTCCAAAGGAAAAGTATTATATTCCTTGAGGTTGCCTAAAGTGCCTTAGAATAAAAGCAAGAAACGAGAGTTTTTCCTTTTGTTTTTCTCCTAAATTCCCTATTCTTTAATGCAAAAAAATCATGGTTGATTCAGAAACCCTTGCAAAACAGGGCTGAACCATAAAAAACCATTGATGAGGGTCTTGGCCACATTCAGAAACTCTTGAAAAATAGAGCTGAATGGTGGAAACCGGAAATATGAGAGATTACAAAATCCCGTAAGCAAAATAGCCCAAAAGTTTTTGATCGGTTTTGAAATTCTTTATTTTATACCCATTAGTATGTTTTTGATAAGATAGGGAGGATTAAGTGATACTTATGAAATAAAGTCAGACAATTGGGAATGTTTCTCTAATTGTCATTCTAGAGTTTATCTGTTTTGTGCATAAGCCATTACTCCTTTCTAATCTAGTTTTGCTCGAGGACTAGCAAAAGGTAAGTGTAGGGCCTTGATAAGTCGCAGACTTATCATATTTTATGTATTAGATTTAGGAGTATATTAATCTAAATAAGGTTAAATAATGAGTATTTATGTTATATTATGCATTAAAGTGTTTTATTTGTACAGACTTATGTTTTATAAGCTTTTTATGCAAGGAACAAATTCCTAGGCAAAAATTCAAGTGATGCCGGGCATGAAGCCGGATGTCTCCTACACGGCATAAGCAGAGAGCAGAAAAGGAGCTTTGCCGGGTATGTTGCCGGGTATATCCAATCCGGCATATATGAAAATTCGCCACAGTTGACCAAACGGTGGCAGTTATTTGTAGTTGACGAATCCAACTGATGCCGGGTACGGTGCCAGACATTCCCTGTCCGGCACATGCAACGTTTCGCCTGGCAGTTTTGACCGTTAACGGTTACGCATATTTAACACGTGGTGCCGGATGATTTTCACCCGGCATGCCACCCGACACATGGAGATTTTGTTGCCTATAAATAGGCCGAAGGGCTGCATCAATTGATACACTTCAATACCCCTATACACTCCATTCACATCTCCATTTTCGCATCCACTCCATTGTTGGTGTCCAAGGAAATTCTGCAGATCCATCCACGCGAAAAGTAGAAGAAGATTTTGTTGGGTTAAGGCTATGACCATTTCCTTCTCCTTTTGCATTCTCTTCTTGTAGTTGTGTGGATGGTGAAGTAGAATTCCTTGTTAGCTCTTGGTTAGGGATGATTCTTTCCTTGTAAAGAATATGATTATCTCAATAAAAATACAAGCGTACATTAAGATTTCGGTCACTACAGTTGAATATGTTGATCGCTTATTCTTCTCATTCAAGGTTCTACTTAAGATTCTATCAGTCAGGGGTAGGATTGGAAAGAAGGAGTCTTAATTCGTCTTTACCGTTGTCTTTTGCGCATCAGTGGGAGCAACTCTTAAGATTGTCGAGTTTACCCCATTCCCCCCACTATCCTGTTAGTTTTGTGGCATGAAAGATGGCGATTCAACAATGGGTAGTGTGTTTCCTGTTGTCAGAACCGAAGCATGGAAATACCATTGACACTTGAACATGTCGGGCGCATTGTCGGGTGTCTGGTGCCCGGCACATTCAAAGTCCTTGAATGTGCCGTGCATCTTATGTCCGGCAATCCACCCAGCGCATTCATTTTGTTTGGTTAAACTCGAGTCTTGTAATCCTATTGTGAGATCACATTATTAGTTGGTTGAAGCAATCCCGAATCTAGGACAAATCTTTATTTATTTAGGATTTTTAGTTAAATTGTTATTTACAATTCTCCCTTGCTTTAGAAGAGGCTATTACTAGGATTAGGACTGATTTTCTATTAAGTCCCTTGGGTTCGATACTCTCGGTCGTAATCTACTCACACTGTACTCCGACCGGGATTTTTGCTACCTGTATAGAGTTGTAGGGTTTATTTTATTCATTTTATTATTTTATATTTCTTTTATTATTTCATTCTTTTGTACATAGTTTCCCCCCACAATTTTCCTGTTAGCAAACAGCGGATGGTGGATTGGCCACCAAAGTCACCGGCGGTTCTGGCGCATCAGGGGAAGATGGCGCAGCCACCAACAATCCGTTCGAACTGAGCAATGGAGATCAGCCAGGGGTTGCCTTCGCCAGTAAATTTGGGGGAAAGGGTTTCCCAACTTGGAGGCGCCAGGTTGAAATTGCGCTTGGGGCCAAGAGTAAAATGGGGTTCCTTGAGGGCACAATTCCTCGACCGACTGAGCCAGTCTCTAAGATTCAAGTGTGGGATTGTTGTTACAAGATGTGTATGTCTTGGATCTTGTCTAGTCTTGAGAAGACTATTGGAGAGAGTGTGATCTTCAGGACCACCACTGCGGAGATGTGGAAAGACCTTTGTAGACGTCACAACCACAGTGACGCAACTCGAATTTACGAGTTAGAGCAACAAGTCAACGTCCTGTCGCAGGGTGCGGGCTCCATCAGCGAAAAATTCACCAAGATCTAGTCACTGTGGGACGAGATCGATTCCATGGAAGCTATTCCCTACTGCAATTGTGGGAACTCAGAGAAGTTTAAGGAATATGTTAGAGAGCGACGAGTTATCAAACTTCTGATGGGCCTCAACGATAAATACGCGGTGGTGAGAGGGAACATTCTGATGATTTCCCCACTTCCAGACGCTGAGAAGGTCTTTGCTTTGCTGATACAAGAAGAAAGGCAAAAAAACATCACTGCCGCGGCAAGTTCTCCCTCGACATCGGACGGTAATAAGATGTCTTTTGCAATTGACCAAAGGAGACGCATACCCAGTAACCCTAGAATGTAACTCTCGATGGGAACGAAGCGCACCAACTTTACTTGCACATACTGTGGAAAGAATGGCCATCTTGAAGATAAGTGCTTCCCAAAACATGGTTACCCCCAAGAATGGAAAGGTAACAGGACGTGGAAGTCGGTGGCAAACAATTGTGTGGATGGATCATTCTCAGGGCAAGCTCCTCAAGATCCATTTGGAGGAGTTTTGACAAAGGAGCAGGTGAGCCAACTTCTCGCATACATCAGCAGGTCCCAAGGGATGACCAAGGAAGTCATTACACAGCCAAAAGAGGAAACCAACTGTAGTTTCGTTGGTACTGTTTCTTCCCTCTCTTTACATGATTTTCATTCGCGAAGTAACAATTTGATTAAAAATTACAAATCAAGGAACAAACCTCAGAATAATTTAAATATCACTACCTGGATTATAGATTCGGGTGCCTCGGATCATATGTGTTACGACTTGTCCTTGTTTAGCTACTATTACATACTTGATCAACCGCATAGCATTAGCATGCCTGGCGACCATCCACAACATGTTAGAATTGCTGGCACCGCTAGAATCAATTCCTTTGTCATTTTAAAGCATGTTCTGTTTGTCCCTTGCTTTAGATTCAACCTTATAGCAATTAACAAGCTTGCAAATGATATGTCTGGTAGGTTCTTCTTTGACTCTAGATGTTGTGTCTACCAGGACTATGAATCGAAGGATGAGGTGCAAATTGGCCATCAACACAAGGGCTTATACCTTCTTGACAACTTCTGTGATAGAAATATGCATAGGAGTTACATGAGTAGAGGAGTTGTTCTTTCTGTTTTAGAAAATAATTTAGTACCAAGTTTCAGCATTAAGGATTCTCTTACTCTTTGGCATCATAGATTGGGCCATTTGCCCAAGAAAAAACTTCTAGGCCTGAATCTTATAAAGGAAGGAGAGGGGGTAAAACAGTTTTTCTGCGAACTCTGCCACAGGGTAGAGGGTTATAGGTTGGCCTTTAATAACAGCAATACAAGGTCAAAGAAAGTTTTTGATTTGGTACACATTGATTTGTGGGGGCCATACTCTCAAAAGTCATATGATGGGTTTTAGTTTTTCCTCATTATAGTTGATGATAGAAGCAGGGCAACTTGGGTACACTTATGTACAAATAAATCTGACACTTTCCAAATTATAGCTGACTTTATTGAGATGGTTGAGAGACAATTTAATAGGAAGGTGAAATCAATCAGAACTGACAACGCCTATGAGTTAGGAAGTTCTAAGGTAGGTGCAGAATTTTTAAGAAGGAAAGGAATATTACACCAGACCTCTTGCCCACACACCCCACAATAGAATGGGGTGATGGAACGCAAACATGGGCATATAATGGAGACAGCCAGAGCTATCATGTTTCAATCTAGCCTTCCCATTAAATTTGGGGCCGATAGCATTCTCACTACAACTTTTCTAATTAATAGAATTCAGTTAAGTTCTCTAAATGGGCAGACCCCTTTTGAGATTGTTTTTGGTAATAAGCCTGATTATACTTCCTTGAAATGTTTTGGGTGCTTGTGTTATGCCAAAATAAACTATGACCAGCATGATAAGTTCTCTTCTAGATGTGTTAAAGGTGTAGTTATTGGTTATCCTCAAGGTAATAAGGGATATAAGATCTATGATCTTGACAATGGTAAGGTTATTTACAATGGATACATGGTTTTTCATGATAATGTCTTCCCTTTTAAGAAAACTAGTGAACACGACAGTCATAATTATGAAAAGAATCCTCCTTCTCCTTTACCTGCTGAATCTGAAGAGGAAGAACTAACACTGCTACCTAAGTTTGTTGAGGAAGAGTTTAGTTTTACAGATGTTGGCCCACAACTCCACACAGAAGAGGCAGTGCCAGACAAGGGCTCACAGCCTCATCAGGCTGTACAACCGCAGACAACAGAGGAAATGGAGGAACCGCAGATGACAGAGGTTCTAGAGGAAGTTCCCTTGCAATCTGAAGAAACACATGTAAGGAGGTCAACCAGGGAGAGGCACAGACTTGAATACCTGAGAGACTACGAGGTTGGACAGACCTCAGTCAACAAAGAAGGGAAGTACACACATGACCCTTTTACTATAATTTTCTCTAATAGAATAATTTCTTCAACTACTGTGATTGACTATGCAAACTCTGCTGTTTTTGATAGAGAATGTGGTTTATTTGATAATAAAGATTGTTTACTCTCTTCTGTTCACCCTATGCAAGTTGTCTATGTGTTAACTGATAAAGAAAATGGAGCAGTAAGTTGTTGTAGTCTAGGGAAAATGATGGATTATGTACAAACTATTTGTTCATTAGCTGATAAAGGGAATAGGACTAGTTGTGGTCAAAAGAAGGAGACAGAACCTGTCACCTTTGAGCAGGCTGTAAAAGATCCTAGATGGAGGGATGCAATGTAGGAAGAATTCATAGCCTTAGATAAAAATCAGACATGGTCCTTAGTTGATTTGCCACCAGGTTAAAGAACTGTGAAATGTAAATGGGTGTACAAATTCAAGTATAGAGCAGATGGTAGTCTTGAGAGATGAGGCAAGGTTGGTAGCTAAATGGTTTACTCAAAAATATGGGGTAGATTATCATGAAACCTTCTCACCGGTAGTAAAGTTCACCACCATTAAGGCCTTAGTAATTATAGCTGCCAAGAGAGGTTGGTCAGTTAGCCAGTTAGATGTGAATAACACGTTTCTGCATGGTGATCTTTTGGAAGAAGTTTACATGGACATACCCGAGGGTTATGATACTAGTGATCCCAATAAGGTTTGCTTTCTTAAGAAGTCACTCTATGGGCTGAAGCAAGCCTCAAGGCAGGGGCATCAGAAATTAAGTGTTTTCCTTAAGGAACTTGGCTTTACTCAATCTCTCAATGATTATTCTTTGTTTTCTAAGAAATCTGGTGGCAGAATGTGTTTCCGTGTAGTTTATGTGGATGATATCTTATTGACGGGTGATGATTTCTGTTTAATTAAGGAAGTTAAGGAAAAACTTGATGCTAAGTTTAAAATTAAAGACTTGGGCTGTTTGTCACAGTTTCTTGGAATGGAATTTATGAATACCTCGCAAGGTGTAGTTCTCACTCAGAGGATTTATGTAGAGGAGTTAACTAAGGAGTTTGGTTGTCTTGAAAAAGGGGCAGTGGCAGGCCCATTAGAACTAAACAAGAAATTGTATAAAGACCATGGGAGGCCATTGGCTGATGCCTCAGTTTATAGAAAACTGGTTGGGAAGCTGAGCGTTTTAGCTCATAGCTGACCAGATTTATGTTTTTCCATTCAGGTTCTCAGTTAGTTCCTAGAAAGGCCCACAGATGTACATTATGATGCAACTTTACACACATTGAGATATGTCTCAGGCACTCTTGGTTATGGGCTATTGTTTAACAAAAGGAAGGACTTTAACCTTGTTGCTTTTTGTGATGCAGATTGGGCCAGCTGCCTGAACACCAGGAGGTCCGTTAGTGGTTTCTTTGTCCAGCTAGAAGGAAGTCCACTCTCTTGGAAGTCAAAGAAGCAGTCTACCGTGGCGCTCTCATCCGCTAAGTCAGAGTATCGCTCTATGAGGCAGGTTACGGCTGAGATTGCATGGATCACGAGGTTGCTAGCAGATTGAAGTGGAAGGAATCTGACTTATTCCAGTCAAATCGGACAGCCAATCTGCCATCTACATTACACGAAATCCAATTCTACATGAACATATCAAACACATAGAACTGGATGTGCATTATGTGCGAGAGAAATTGTAAGAAGGATTAATTGTGGTTGAATTTGTGCCTTCCAACGCGCAATTAGCTGACTTGCTGACTAAAGTATTGCCTGGAAGAAGCTATCCTGTGATTTTTTTTTTGATAAGTGGGCTACAAATGTAGCAATGTTTAACCAGGGTTCTGGTTCTACAGCAAAGGATTTCTCCTTGCCAGGTTACACAAGATTGTGAACACACGCACGTCAAAAGCAACAAAAATAAAGATTATTAAAAAGCAGACACTAGAATAACATATGTTTCGGAGCTCTTGTAATTTCTTCAGCTTCCTTATTAGCACCAGCAGACTTGGAGCCCAGTATTCTTTAATTCTTTCTTGTCCACCCGACTATGCCTTCAGAGTAAATGCATAACTTTGGCCACGCTCTCGTTTCCCATTTCTTTAATGACTAGTGCCCTTTTGCTCTATCCTTCTCGACCCATGAAATATGGAAACACTATTCATTCCATACCGTTGTTACCTTGTTATGCTATTTTCTTTGCCCCGTTTTCCTTAAGATGCGATCAAGATTAGCTAGGGACTTCCGCGGATATGGAGAGTGAATTCGCAACCTCTGACCATATTTAAAGCATTCCCGGGCCTCAGCAGATATGGTTGCGATTCTTTTGTTTGGTTTTCTGACTCGAAACTTCTTTGGTTTGCTCTGATTTGTCTCGTTTTCTAGAGAAACCACAACCTTTAGATTAATTTCTGGTAGGATGGTCCCATCCACAGGAGTGGGTCTCCCCTTACATGGGCTGGTAGACAATCCCACTGAGAAGGATTGGGGCTTTCCTTTACTTGGACTCGACATTAGTTCACTCAATATTCCACCCGACCTAGGTGGACTTTGGGAGATTGGGTTCAATTCTCCATCATTTTTCCTTTCCCGACCCCATGGGATCCTCACTACTGGCTAATCTGCCTTTTCTGTCTTCTGGTCTCATGACAGTAGATTTTCTCACGTGGTTTTGTGTTGAGCATCGCCTGAGAGGCATCCTTGCTGGGCGATAAGACTACTTCTAGATTTATTCCTTCGAGTGTCTCAGCCCTCACAGGAGAAGGTGAGCTGTTATTCTCGTTATTTAAAAATCCGATATCCACTCCTGCCGAAGCTATCCTGTGATAGTGGCACACTTGGGTGTAACTGAAGTTGGATAGTTTGAGATATGGTCTTGAGGGAGCCTGTTACGGATTTAGGATATATATAGAAGATTGAGATTAGTATAGTTCTGGTCTTATATTTATGTTGCTGTTTTGACGTTATTTAAGCTGTCTTAAAACGGTGTGTTTAGATAAGTCGTAGGGTATTTAAGTTGTTCTCAGCTTAGGCTGTTTGTGGGATTGTAATCACATTTTCTGAAGTCTGGGTGTTTTGCTTAATCAAAGTGAGGTTATGTTTCTTTCTCGCCCTAGGGTTGCGATTGTTTCGCGGTCTGTCTTATTTCTCCTGTTGAGTCTAGCCATGGGCGTTTGATTCCCAAGAATCCCATTCTTTGCATTCCATTCATTCTTCCTCTCCTCGAGTGTTTATTTCCGTGTTAGCTTTAGCTCGGTTTAGTGTTTTCTGGGGTTGCTTGCAAGAATACGATTCGAGTAAGCAGTAGGGTGGAAAACAATATTGTCGATCTCCTCGTGGCACCCCTCACATGCGCAGATCATGGAGACTGGTATTAAATGGATAGTAACAAATGGGAGACGAACGCGTTTTTGGATTGATACCTGGGTTGGCGCACAACCTCTCCACCTCTGTTTCCCCAGACTATTCTCTATTTCAGAACAGAAAAACTCCTTCATTTCCGAAGTAGGCTTCTGGAATGGATCTTCATGGCACTGGTCCCTCATGTGGCGACGACAAATGTTTGTATACGAAAGAGCCCAAGTTGATCAACTACTGTCCATGATCGAGGCATCATTCAGGTTCCGGTCTGACGAACCAGATCGCTTGGGTTGGCTACATTCTAGCGATGGGTCCTACGCGTCCAAGTCATTCTATGAGGCTGTTATCGCCTTAAAGCACCAAGAGAGAGTATCCTGGTGTCGGGCATATTGGCGCAAGCTCGCACCTCCTCGAATCGAACTAACGGTATGGTTCTTCCTCCAAGGACGACTACAGACCAAAGACTTACTATTTGCGAAGAATCTGATCCCCATAAGGCAATTACGATGCTCCTTCTGCCGAGTCGCTGTGGAGACTGCAGATCATCTCTTCATCCATTGTAGTGCTACCAGGAAACTTTGGGCTGCTTTACTCGATTGGTGGGGTATAGTATTCATCTTCCCTCAATCTGGTGTGGCCCTTTACGAGGCATGGCATGGAGCAAATAAACCCCGGCGAAAGGGACTACTATGGTCCTCCTCCCTGCTACATGCTATATGGATGATATGGAATATTCGTAACAAAGCAATTTTTGAAGAGGTTTCGCCAGACTGGACTGCAGCAGCTGACTCAATGAAGAGATCCACCTTGGAGTGGTGTAGACACGAGCTCTCACTACCATCTCATGTCATCATGTCCTCTAGAAGTCTTTATAACTTATTGTATACCTGATCATGTATTTTGTGTTATTACATTGCTGGCGAGAAGGGCTATACAGCCATAGTATCGCCCCATTTTGTAACTGGTATTACCAGCAATCTATCAAAAAAAAGGGTTAATGGGTTTTAGTTAGATGTGGTAACAAGCTAGCTAGACTGCGATCCAGAATCCTTTTACTCATTTACTGCTAAGTTTCTTGAGACGTTGTATTTTATCAATCCTTGGTAAAATGATCGATCGACTGGTTCACTTCTGTCTGGCTAATACTATATTTGTAACTATAATTTCAAGAAAGCGTCGCGTCGGACTCATCATCAAGGCTTACCACTCAAGAAAGCGTCGAACAGATCGAGGTTTACCACTCAAGAAAGGGACTGCGGTTCCATTTTCATGCCCTAATGATGACCTTCTCCGAATCTATTCTTGATTACGCTGTGTGCGTATGCAAAATACTTATATGGCCCCATTCTCTTCCATAGCTGATAATCTAGCTGATGTCAGTTGTCAGCTGAAAGTTAGAAAAAGTAGAGGGGAAGAATAGTTGATATGACAATTGATGTATGTGAGATACAGAGACAATAAACTAGCTGATCAAATAAACTCGGTCCTCCACCAGGAGTTGCTCATATATATGCAATGGAAAGAATCTAATCTGCAGTATGAGGCCGCCAGCGACCTTCTTGATTCCTTTCTCGGGAGAATGACTCAAGAGTTCGTGATGGTTTAAGAAGTCTCCTCTTTCCAGGCCTGAGTTCTTTTGTAACCAGCCATGCATACATACTTCTTCCATCAAATTAGGGTCTGTAGAAATTAATTTCTGTCCATGTGAAAACCCACCCTGATTTAAGACACGTTTTTGAACCTAAACAACAGATCGAGGAGGTTCGGATTACAGATACGAAAGTCGAGTCGAGAGTATATTATAATGTAGAATTCAACTACTTGAATCCATCATTCATTAACGATAATCACCAGCTACATATAACTCGTTCAAATTATGAAGACGATCTCTGTAGAATTGAAAAAATCTCACGCAGCGATTGAGCGAAGGAAAAGATTTCTAGGTATTGAACATCGAAGATAGGAAGAAAAATGTCGGAAGGAGAAAGCTTCCGTTTCGTATTTTAGGAAATCGTTTTTACAATTTGAAAAACATGTCGATCGTTCTTCTACTCTTATTTTAGATCCTAACTCTATATATAAAGACTAAGCAGGGACAGATAAGTAAAATGACATGATAATTAATATGTTAATACCCCCCCTCAAGACGAAGAAGAGTAAACTATTCGAGTCTTGTACTCCTAGGATCGGGAAGTTGTAGAAATTCCCATTTTCTGAAATTGATCTTGGTATTGTTTCCCATATAGACTTTTGGTTAGCATGTCAGCTAACTGGAGATGATTGGGAATGTGGTGAACTGAAATAAGACCATTGCGAATCTGATCTCGCACATAGTGACAGTCGACTTCCACATGTTTGGTTCTTTCGTGCATGATAGGATTCTTCGCAATGTAGACGGCGGACTTGTTGTCGCATTTGACAGGAGTGGGAATAATGTGAGTAACACCTAGATCATTGAGGAGACGTGTTAACCAAGCCAATTCGGTAGAGACATTTCGCATGGCCCGGTATTCTGCTTCAGCTGAGGAGAGAGAAACGCAGACTTTTTCTTGGATTTCCATGAAATAGGAGAGCCTCCAAATAGGATGAAATAACCACTGACTGAGCGACGAGTAAGAGGACAAGCGGCCCAGTCGGAGTCACAAAAAGCAACTAATCCTGATTTGGATTGTTATTTAGAAGGATTCCATTTCCAATGGTCCCCTTAACATAGCGCAAGACATGGATGGCAGCATTAAGATGAGTATCGCAAGGGGATTGAAGGAATTGACTGAGATGCTGCACGCTGAAACTTAGGTCGGGACGGGTGTTACTTAAATAGTTGAGTTTTACCAATCAATCTTCTGTAATGTTCAGGATTATCAAGACGCAAACCATCATCAGGAGATAGTTTGGTTCCTACCTCAATAGGACTAGCAGCAGATTTAGTGTTGGTTAAGTCAAATTCCTTGATTAACTCCATGCTGTACTTCTTCTGCGTCACCAATAATCCCTTGTCGTGCCTTTGAAATTCAAGCCCGAGGAAGTAATGCAGAGCACCAAGATTTTTGATGCGGAATTCCTTGTCAAGACTGAGTTTTAGGGACTCAATAGCGGCAAGGTTGTTTCCACAGACCAACAAATCATCGACATACACTGCTATGAAAATGATTGATGACTGATCTTTCTTGAAAAATAAAGAATAGTCATTGTAAGAGTTAATGAAACCTTGTTGCTTCAGAAAAAGGGTTAGGCGAGCATACCATTGTCTCGACGCTTGTTTTAGACCATACAAGGAACGTTTCAGTTTACAAACTATAGATCGACTATTATCGTCAACTGAAATGCCAGGTGGCAACTTCATGTAGATCTCTTCATCCAAATTCCCATGAAGAAAAGCATTGTTGACGTCCAACTGGTCAATATGCCAATTTTCTTTCACAGCGACAGCAAGCAGTGTTCGAATTGTTGTCATTCGCACCACTGGAGAGAACGTTTCTGTATAGTCGATTCCCTCTTTTTGAGTATATCCCTTTACCACTAGACGAGCCTTGTATCGTTCTAAGGACCCATCTGATTTCAACTTAACACGGTAAACCCACTTACAACCCACTGCCTTCTTTCCTTTTGGCAAAGAGGTGAGTTCCCAAGTGTCATTTGCAGCCAAGGCATGTAGCTCATCTTTCATAGCTTTGCGCCAATGACTTTTGGTACAAGCTTCAGAATAGCTTTCAGGTTCCATCAGATCGATATCATGACACATTGATTTCTGAATGGATAAGAAACAGCTGCTCCTTGTTTCAGGGAACAAGGTTTAATATCAGTTAATGTTTCCACATTTAGAACGACATGGTCGTCATGAGAATGAGATAATCTGTTTGACAGGATTTGTGAAAAATCATAATCCTGTTTCACTGGATTTCTCAGTGTCAGCATAACCAACAAAATAATCTCGTAGATGAATAGGAGCAACATGTTGTCGTGTTGATCTTCGTAGATTGAGATCTGGGGCAGAATTATTTTCATCGGAACCTGAACTAGAGCTTTCAGCTATGGAATCAGTTTGAATATCGGTATTGCTTTGTGTTTCCAGATTACTTTGATATTGGTCTTGAACCGTATCTGCAGTAATGGAAGGAGCGTGGACATTATCCTATCTCAGAGGGGTTGGAATTAAAAGGTTTAAACCCCTCCCGAAGCATGTCCATTTCTTCATCTGATGTCGGTGAAGTAAAATGGTTAGGTTGCACAACTTGATTTGATTCTGTTGAATGATTAGAAAAAGGGAATATTGTTTCAAAAAATCTTACATCCCTATTAACAATAATTTTCTTGTCAACCAACCGCAGCAGTTTGTGCCCTTTTGTCTGAAGGCTGGGCCCAAGATAGACACATTTGTCTGCGCGGGGATCAAATTTCCTTTTATTACTCTTGGTGATTGTAGCAAAAGCGAGACAACCAAAAGTTCTGAGATGTTCATAATCCGGTTTCTTACCATACAAAGCTTCATAGGGTGTTATTCCATCCAACTTGGAGCTAGGCAATCGGTTTATCAAAAAAGTAGCAAATAGGACACATTCTCCCCAATAAAACAGTGGTATGCCGGAGTGAAAAAATATTGATCTTGCTGTTTCCAAGATATATCTATGTTTACGCTCTACTATGCCATTTTGTTGGGGAGTGTGAGGGCATGTGGTTTGATGAATTATACCCTTACTACGAAAGAAAGAGGTCGCAGTTTTGGATAATCCTAACTCATAGGCATTGTCTGAGCGCATAATTTTGATTCTTTTTCCAAATTGTGTTTCCACCATAAGGACAAAATCTCTTATTAATTCAGTAGCCTCTGATTTGTTTTTCATGAGTTTTACCCAAGTGCTTCTGCTCTTGTCCTCCACTAATGTTATGAAGTACCGACTTCCTTCATGGTTCTCATTAGAACAAGGGCCCCATATGTCTATGTGAACCAAATCAAAAGTTTTTCAGATTTATTAACAGAACTTTGGAAAGGAAGCCTACACCCTCTTGCTTTGTGACAAGCATCACAAGCCAAAACAGATGGCATATCCACATTGTTTATCAAATTCAACTTTACTAGCTTTTCTATTGGGACATGACCTAAACGGTTATGCCAATATACAGCTTTATTCTCTTTACAGACACTATGAGAAAAGGAAATCTTCTTCTCTGAGTCTTGTTTTCTTTTCTGTAGAAACAGATTCAAAGCCGCAGCATCCAGAATGTACAATCCATCACATTCTGTTCCAATCTTCTCCTCAATGTCCGAAGTCAGGTCCTGCACAAAGCAATGCTTTTCATAGAAAACTAGTTTGCACTTCATCTGTTTTGCAAGCTTGTTAACAGAGATAAGATTAAATCTGAAACTAGGCACGAAGAGGACATTGTTCAGCATGATCTCTTCACCCAAAAGAGCATTTCCCATAATGTGAACCTTTTGAAAAGTACCATCAGGTAGACTAACATGTGGCATTTATTTATCCTGTTCCGATTAACAATTGTTTCTTGATTACCAGTTAGATGATCCGAAGCACCGCTGTCTAATATCCAAGATTCTTCTTTTGACATGTTATTTTCCTACTGATAGCGCCAAAACAGAAATGAATGCATTGATTTTTACCTGCAAAGTTGCAGTGAGTGAAGTCCTTCTCCTTGCTTCCGGTGCTCACCTTCTGCAGATAGCCGATAAGGTGAGAAAGTTGCTCCTGAGAAACACCAGGGATTTCGGTGTTTTGAGAGTTGTCAGATGAAGAACTCTCTGCAATGGCGCTGTTTGACATGGCTTTCCTGTTCTTTCCAAATTTCCATCCTTTAGGGAAGCCATGTTTCTTGTAGCAAGTGCTCACATCATGGCCTGGCTTTCCACAGAAGGAACATATGGTTTTTCTTCCTCTATTTTCATTTTGCCATTCCAGTTTTTGTTGTGGTCTGAAGCCACTTTCCACGGTTGTGTTAGGAACAGCATTAGCAAACGCAGCAGGAGAATCCTCTTTTCTCTTTTTACTGCTCTCTCTTTGCCTTTCCTCTGCTAAAACAAGAGCATATCCACTCTCAAGAGAAGGTAACGGATTCATAAGCAGTATATTACCCCTCACATTGACAAAGTTCTCATTTAATCCCATGAGAAAATCCAACAGCTTATCTTCTTCGAAAACCTTCTTTAACTTGTCTGTTTGGCCGCATTTGCAGCATTTGCAACTCGAAAGAGTCACAATGGAAACCAGTTCATCCCATAATTTTTTCCACTTTGCATAGTACTGACTTACGCTCTCATTTTCTTGCTTGAGATTTGCAAGATCTTGTTTGAGGTTGAATCTTCTAGTGCCGTCAATACAATCGTAAGCAGCTAGCAAACTATCCCAGATTTCTTTGGCAGTAGAATGATAAACATGACTTTCACATATATCCTTATCAAGAGCGTTTAGCAACCAGGACATTACCAGACTATTGCAACGATCCCAGTCCCTGGCTTGTTTTTCATCAGTTTCCGATCTGGTGATAGTTCCGTCGACCATGCCGGCTTTGTTCTTCGTTCTCAGCGACATCAGCACGGTTCTCTTCCATGCCTGGAAACCAGATCCTGTGAATTTTTCTGCCACAACCATCCCAGGATGGTCGGAAGTGGCTACGAAGAGAGGATCTGACATGTCGAGTCTACCTTCTTTCCCTTTGCTGAGCGCGATCGACTCCAGTATGTCTTCGATGGATTTTGACATCGGTTCCATCGAGAGAATGCGGAAGAAGGAGAAAGGAATAACTAGACAGAATCAACGTTGAAGACCTGCTCTGATGCCATGTAGAATTGAAAAAATCTCACGCAGCGATTGAGCGAAGGAAAAGATTTCTAGGTATTGAACATCGAAGATAGGAAGAAAAATGTCGGAAGGAGAAAGCTTCCGTTTCGTATTTTAGGAAATCGTTTTTACAATTTGAAAAACATGTCGATCGTTCTTCTACTCTTATTTTAGATCCTAACTCTATATATAAAGACTAAGCAGGGACAGATAAGTAAAATGACATGATAATTAATATGTTAATAATCTCAAGACTCGAGAGTATATTACTATAATGAAATGAAGGATTCAACAGAAACCCTTAACCGACGTACTTCTACAGTACAGTACAGTATGTTCAAATCGAACAAATCCCAGCTACCTCTCTCTCTCGCCGATAAAAAAAAAAAACTCAGTACTCAATTGACCTTTTGGCTGGCTATCATCAGAGCAAAACAAACCTCCCTGCTACTATTTTTGTTGAACATCCAAACTGTTAGTATGTCGTCTAGTTGTAACCCTTTCTCCTTATAAAACTTGTCCCACCCACTGGTCAGTACATAATACTTTTCTTGGCTCCATGACTTGAAAGTCATCTCAAATTCTTTACCTTCTTCATCATAAACCTTAACTTCAATCCCACGCCTCAGTTTCTGTAAACTTATCCCAAATTCTGCAACTATTGTCTTCATTTTACTCTTGTTTAGAAACAGTCGACCGAGGTTTTTGTCCAAATCGCTTTTGTAGATAGACTTTGAAAACGGTTCGCTGCACATTCCAATTCGCCCCTCTAGATTTGGAATTGGTGGTACTAGTGGATTGTTGCCAAGCTGATCAACTCGGACGCCATCAAAGATGCTCATGACCCTCTTGCTGCCGTGTCGTTTTATGCCATCATATCTGTTCTGGAGTTTGACGTCGGTGGTGGTCTTCGGCTTCAACGGTGTTGCTGTTGTTGCCGCAGTTTTCTTCCTCTTCTTGTTCGGTTGTTCGAGCAGCACTTCAGACGCTGAATGTTGTTGTTCTCCGACGACACCACTATCAAAGAATCGGTTTGGTTTCATCATCATGTTGCTATTGAATTCACGTGACAACAACCAAAGAGTAAGGGCAGCTTCGATAACATCACCATCATCATCGTCGAAACTATCATTCTTTGGTTCCATCCTTGGTCAAAGAATCTTTTTGTAATTGGAGGAAGCGAGCGAGGGAGAAGACTGCTGTAAGCATAGATAGTAGTATTACGTTGTTAGGACTCAGTCTCACTGTGTTGTATTTGTAGAGTTTAAAAGATATAACTATTTTGTTGTTTTGAGAGAAAAACGGAACTATTGATATAAAAAATTCAGATAATTGAGAAAAATGTTACTGCTTGTAAGGGAAGGCAACGGAAATTAGAAGTAGTTGTAAATCTTAGGATCATACAGCCGACTTTACCGAATCTCACTAAAATAAAGAATCCCTAATATATCGGATTATTCAAACAAATTTACAAAACGATTAAAATCTGTTTTTAGGGTGAACATATGTTTAGGCGGGACGGGAAAAGGGAAATTAAGTCAAACGTCCTCCCTCAAAAGTCAATATTCAGTCCCGCACGCACAGAACAGAAAGAGGCGCGCTACACTGAATTTTACCGCGCCAAATTTCTTCTCCTTCTACTTGACTACTCCCAAGTCTCGCGACTGAACTGAGTTTTACAGTCAAGCAAATCTCCTACTCCTGCTGAAATCGACATTGCCGTCCCTCAACTTTGTCCTGAACCTACGGTAGCACTGTAGTCAACGAAGCTTCAACAGTAGAAATCCATCCCAGAGGTTGGTTTTCATGCTCTAATAATAAACCTATCCTATTCTTAGTCTACTTTCACTGTTATGTTATCTCTACTTAGGGTTTACTCGTTCCTAAACTTAAACAGAATAGGATTTTAATTTCTATCTTTGTCTTGAGATTTTCAATGTTTGTCATCAAAATTAGCTAGGGTGAAAATTTTGGAAGTAGTGTGTTTGTAGAGAGGTATGTGATAATGGGCATGGGTTTATTCTTTTTTCTATCTTTGTAGAAAGTGAGGAAATACAAATGTTTGCTGCTATGTAAACTGGCTGCAAATTGCTCGTTCAATATGCTTCTACTATCTACTGTATACTGTGAGTTAAAATAATTGATTTAAGCTCTCTTATTGTTGAAAGTTCAAAAGACAAAGATAGTTTATAATAAGGAATCAGGAAGACTTATTTAACCTGCATTTACGGGATTTACTTCTTTCATCAAATAGCTAGATTTGTTTGACCACTAACAGTTTCAACAGAATCTTTCTATCGCAATCAAACCTTGGCTGCCTTTTTGTTCGCTGGCTTTGCTAGATGCTATGAGAAATTTTTAGATAAAAGGAGCTACAGACTAATTTCTAATCAAATGATTCCAGCTTTTCACTTCAGATTTTCTTTAAAACTATTTTAAATCCTTATCAGTTTCAAGTTAGGTGCTTTGCTGGATCAAATTTCTTGTTGTTGTGTCGATGGGAGGATATTGCTCATTCAATTTGTTGTTGTCTTAACTGTTGATGTTGTTCAGTGAAGTGATGATGTATTAAAGTGCTGCAACTGTCAATGATGCAGAGAGGCTCAAGCTTTTAATCGCATTATTAATGGCTATATGGCCTAGGTAAGTTCCACCCTTGAAAGAAAAATAGGTAGATTTCATACAGTCTGTCATAGATGTATATTAATCAAGTGGCTAGCTATCTATTTGTTTCTGATGTTTTATGTAAATTATCAGTTAGTTGGACCCAATAGTTTCAAATTAACCGCTGATACAACAGAGTTATGTTTTGTTTAACAATCTAATTAATTGATTCATTTGAGGAACACCATTTTTCTGTGTTCACGCAGGTATGAGGAGTCACCGCATTATCTTTGGAGATATTGCTGGAGCTGTACTTCTTCATGTATTTGGGTGTAACTAAAGCTGAAAGTAAATAGTCAGGTTACTTTCTATAGCCAGAGATCAACTGGTATACAATTTAATGTCTGTGACTGTGCCTAGATGACCATTCATAGTGTTGAATGTAACTATGTATCTACACAGCAAGAGGAAAGCGGTGTGGATTCATTCAGAAAAGCTATGACAGTCTGTTTGAAATTCGTTAGTGGTTTGTCTGAGCTATCCAGGTGATTTTTTTTCCCCAGGTTTCTCTGTTCAATATGTTGTTATCAACATCTTCATGCAAATGCTTCAAAGATGTCCATCGGCATACAATTGTGGTTTCATCTCTTTTATACGGATAGTATATCATTTCTGCAGATTCATTACATAGGAGTGGAGCTGTTCTGGCTTTGATTCATGGCTTGTAAGTTGTAACAAGGTGCTTTAACATTGCCAAATTTATGAAGAGCTGAATGATGTACCTCTAGTGTGTGAAGGACAAGAAAAACTTCAGCAGAAAAAGGCATGAAAACAACTTGATAGCTTTTTTACTAGATGTACATCAATGTGTACCAAACATTTGGTGATGGTGGATGCCAACCTGTCTTTTTAACTAGATTTGCTAGAGTACTTTTGCAATATTTATTTTCTAGACTGATAATACTTGAGGATAGAGTATATGTGTTGAGCAGAGAAAAGGGTATAGGATGTGGAGTGTATGTGTTTTGCAAGTTTTGCTAAAATAAAAGTTTTGTAACTGCTCTACGAATAATACACAAATATATTTGTGTTATGCTAATTTGTTTGAATTTATTAGAAGTGTATCTACCCTTTTTTCTTTATCAAGAATATGTATAACTAATTATGTATTGGATTTAGCCCTATTGGTAATGATCTTTACTGTCAAAAGCGGGGTAGTCTAGTTGGTGAGTTATTCTCTGTTTGTGATAATAGGTTGCAAGTTTGACACAGAAAATGACAATTTCTATTTTCTTATATTTAATTGCATCTTTTCATATCCCAAAATGTTTTTGATAAGCATATTTGTTATTTAATTGTTAGTAATTCTAATGACTACGCTTCAACAAATGAAGTCTGGCCCATCTACACATGTGATCAGTATATCTTATGCTGGTTGAACATCACTAATGCTTTATGTTTGAAGATCTTGATGTTCCATAACTAGAAATGAATCGTTTGACATTGGTGTAAAATCAAATGATGTTGATAGTGCCAGAAAGTGAGCGAATAAGATTTAAATAGAAATGTTGTTAAGTCAACAAATGTTCTTACAATGTGTGACTTTGACATGTTTTTTTTTTATATATCTGTATGTGCTGGATGGGAGGGTCTGCACACGATACAAGGATATATCTAAGTTCTATAGCTGACCAATCCCTGTCATATCCTATACCACCTCAAGGTGATACAATTACTTGTCAAGGTGTTTTTAGTTCCTTTTCAATATAAACTTGCAATTATAGTATTGCTTGTAGGAAAATATTACCTAGGTGACAAGGGTTATCCTGATTGCGAAGGGCTGATGAACTCCATATATCAAGGTTTGTTACCACCAATCTGAATTCATAGTAGAAAACCCAAGAGAAGCTAAATAAATGTTTAACAAAGTGCATTCGTCTTTGAGATCAACTAGAGAAAGATGCTTTGGAGTATTGAAAGTACGTTGGCAAATACTACGAAAGGTACCTAGTAACTCACTACATAAATAGGTCAAGATTGTTAATGCTTGTTTTACGTTACAAAACTTCATCAGACTTAGTCAACATGGAGATCCTTGCTTCAGTCTTATAGAGGCAGCCCCTAATTTTATACCATTTGAAGATGAAGCTGATGATGTTGATGTTAGTTGTTCTATAAGAGTGAATACACCATCAGATAATGGGTCCCAAGCAATGGTCCAACTGAAACATTGGTTCACTGGTGAATTGATGGCTACAAGAAGTGGTAGAGCGTAGTTAAGAGCATGTTCACTTTTGTGTTTTGTTCTGATATAGATGTTAGGGTCAACTATGAGAAAGATGTTTTTTGTTGAAACATTCATTCTAAACAAGTGATGTACTTTTAAAGTTGCAACATCTTATTCTATTTCACAATGTAATATAGTCAATAGATGCTACCATAATTTCAATTCATTGATTATATAAAGCCATTTTATTAAATTAGTAGCATATTAACATCATTATAAGTTTACGATAATTAGTAAACCATAATGTTAGTGTTATCAAGATCCAACGTCTACCATACCCCACACTATCGAAATACAAGGGAACATCATTCCCGATCATACCACAAACCACCCAAAACATTGACATCATTCCATAGTCAACCTTAAACTACACTAAGTACTATAAACATCAGAACAATACCCCATACAAACTAGAGGATATGTGAGCTATTCCACTCCCGAAAAGTTGCACCATCATCCTATCATTCCCAATACTACCCCAATTTTTTTAAAAAATAACCATTTTGTCACATGCAACTTAGAATTTGTCGAGGCAATCCCAATTAGTGCTCTCTGTTGACTCCACTTTAGATGGACTCATGTCATCATTTGATGGAACCACCTTCTAGCTTCTTAGAATTGCTGCCATGGTTAGATTCCCCAACCTTAGGTTCCTTACCTTTTGAAGACTTACACTTTTTCTTGAACCGAAGTCATACCAAAGCATATAAGAAAACTCTAGCTCATCAGAAGTTGGTGTGTATCTTGAATGATAGTACCCATATTAATGACGAGGAAATATGATGTCTTCAAACATCAGTTCATCATATTCGAAGCTACCATTTGAGCCTTGTGTGGATGCTACTTTTTCCAATGAATGAGGTGGATTATCATCAAGAATAACTATAAGGGTCCTTCCTATGTAGTGCATCTCTTTCATAGGGGAAGTTTCAAGATCTATCACTTTCCTAACTTGGGGAGGGGTACGTGAGGAATCCATTTCCGGTGAAACACAAAAGTTAAAACAAACTTGAAACAACTGAGATGTGAGTGGAAGTCAGATGGAAAGACAAAAGGAATATGCCATTAGCTGACACAGAAGTTAGATACAAGTAGAGGGATTTTAAACACTTTTTTCCCCCACCAAGACCGGGACCTGGTTACCCAATAGTTTTTTACAACATTGATCAGAGTAAATAATAACCTGATTTAACATAATGGTTGAAACAATGGAGTAATTCACTGCTCCAAGGGTTTGTGTACAAATGTGTTATTAATAAAATCAGTATACTACATATCAAAATTATAAGTGGTGATTGAATTTCAGTAATCAGAATTGTTTCAAATATTAACAACCATATTACAAGGACAGAGTATCACCACAAAATACAATGATAACTTGGAACTTAACAAATGTACATGCCACCCTTGAATAACATAAGGTTTACTAACTTAAACAACATCTACAAATCCAGAAACACAAAAGTTCAAAAAACAACCACGTTTGACCTCATAATCGAACAATAAATAGATCTGAGACTAGTTAACCACATACATCAGAACAACAAGCCGAGACAGAGTACATCTAATAGCTGCTTGATCAGCAACTAGTTGAACAATGGATGCATCTACGTCATTGGTCATCCTTTCCAGTCTAGCCAATCTTGATCTAAGAGTAGGTGTATGTTGTTCCATTTGAATGTTGGCCTGATCAGCAGATGTTGAAGGTCTATTTACTGAGTCCCGCCACATAAAAAGGTCACACCTATTGCAGTGAAAGAACAAATGCCCAAAAGTAACAATATTGTAGGATATAAACAACATGCATATAACATTGCACCTACAATTTATGTATCGAGTGTTCAGGTCCCCACTCCTATTTCCAAATGTTGCACTCTGCAATATATAAAATGTGTTGGTTAATAAACTATATACATTGCTAAAAGAAAAAAAAAGATGTAACACTTACATTACAAAAACTGGAAGACATCGTAATGTAGAAAGATAGAAGGAGAGTTGGACAAAAGGAAAACAACGAGTGGGTTGTATATAAAGGAGGAGATGAGGTGGACATATTAAATAAGGAATCTTACTATAGTGTTTAGATAGGAGGGTGTTTTAGTCATCTGAACAAATAAAGACAGTTTTAGTCTAAAGCTACCCGCTAAACACCTCTTCCAATAAGTTATAAGATTTTTATAAAATAAAGGCAGCTTTAATAGAGCCTCTAACTTAAATGTCCCTGTCGAACGGGAGTTTGAGAATGAGGTGAGGAAGGCTGAGAGAAGATGCTATTGGCTGAGAAGGGGGCATTGTTGTGAGATAACAACGAAGGAGGTAGGTGAGAGAGGAGGGAGAGTGAAATACCCCTACTTAATGAAATTCTGATTAAACATATAATCAATTAAATTAAGGTCTAAACATGCCTTAAAAGTAAATTAAATACAACAAAGTTTAATAGAAGGCAAGAATTACACCATTTGATCTTTTAGGGTGATTAAATATCCAAACGAACTCCGTTTGACCTAAAATTTTAACCCGAGTCTTATAATACATAAATGAACATATTAAAACCGTTTCCAAGGGAAACCAAGCACAGAAACGCACTAGAACATAAAATGTGCACTAAGCTTCCTTAAAACACATTTTTGTGAGATTGTCTCAAAACTGAATTCTATTTAATCTTAGGGTCTTGAATACCCTTAAAAATACTAATGTGACATAATGTGCAACATTAAAATGCTTAAACCAAAGTTTTTCAAAATAACCAAAAGTATGTGCATTGTTTTGTAAATAATAACCAAATAGTGCAAAAATAACATTTTATCTCTTGATCATGTCTTTGGTCAATATGTTTCCTTGACCTTGATATACTCCGCCAGTTTAAGGCATGTAACCCAGCTAGTTACCGCCCCATATGCAATTATTTTTGTCGCACCACCTATGCTTCATTAAGGTGATATAAGTACATTACCTTTTCATATAATATAACTAAGCTACTTACCTACATCTACCCACCTTGATATAACATTTCTGCCTGTCTTGATATGTCATCCGTACCCATTACTAATTCTGAACAACCTGCAAGACCACGAACGTCCAAAAAAAATAAAATAATACATATGAGCTCAATGACATATATATACATGTAATATATATTATAAGCTATCAACCTACCTACCATATTAAAGTAGTATGTGTACATGTTCATAATATTAAATAAGCTACATACTTCTTCCAATCCCATCTAATCTTGTCGTTTTATCAAGACTCTTCCCTAGGGGTATACTGGCCGGTTACAAACAAAATAAAAGTGACCCATCACTCTCACCTTACTAACATAACAAAAAGTGTACTTTAATTATAAAATGCTAATAGACCCCATCCTTCATAGCGTTACCGATTTCTCCACTTCCTAACCGGTATTCTTTCCTTATCGCCAGTGAGGTCTTCACATTAATAAACACTTAACTCTTCACCTGCTCCCAATTACTTCACGCCTTGTACAAGTCCAGAGGAATACTTCCAACCTCTCATAACTGTAAACACGGTAAGACCCTCTTCATTCTCTTCTTGTCATTCCCAAGCCAATGTTTTGAAATTCCAATCCCTCTTGCAATTTATTTTCCCTACACATTCCCACCATAACTCCACTCCTTAATCTTTGCTCTACATGCCCGAATTCTGTTGAGTTACCAGTCTGCAACTGGAACAACACCAGACCAACTAACAAAGCTTGGAGCCATTACCGGTGGAGAAACTGGAACGATACAAGACCAACTAGCGCAAGGTAAATCGATAACAAGTCTCATGTCTTCTTTCCTTGTTTTGGGTTGTCTGAAAAACCTCACTTAACCCCTCTAATCTTCTGCATCTTTCCACGCAAAAAAAAAAACCGTGCATGCAAGTCTGCTAGTTGGGTCCTTGAAATTCGGTGAAGAAATCCTCTCCGTGATCTCCCGAAGGTAAGATCTTTTAATGTGACCGAAATCCATGGTTCATGCCCTCTTTACCTCTAATTCTTTTCCTTGTTTCATCTGGTCCGAAAGTCCTTTCTCAGTCCTCTAATCTACTTCTTTTCCCTTCGCTTAAGTCGTGCATGCAAGCCTGGTGGTTGGGTCTCTGAAATTCGGTGAAGAAATTCTCTCCCTGATCGCTCGAAGGTAAGAGCAGGAAAACTATAAACTCTGCTGTTTTAAATCCCTTCTATGTTCTCTATTTTTGGACGCCCGAGAAATTGAGTATTGATTCCTCTTTGCGTTTCTCTGGGTGCATGCGAGAGTACCTTGGGGAAAAACCATCTCAGGATTATACCGAAAGCGCCTCAAGAAAACTAACCCACGCCTGTTAGAAATCATCCCAAGGTGAGAACATCAAACCAGTTATGTTCTCTGTTGGTCTTCTTCTGTTCCTGGTCACGATCTCACTTTCTTTTCTCTTACCTTAAACACATGGCCAGTGAAATGTCTAAAACATCCATCAGTTCGCAATCAAAACAGAGATGAAATCCAAGGAGTAACCTCACTCCTGAGTAAGGTAAACACTAGCGAGAATCTTACCAACTAACGCATAATGTTTCAATCTGAAACGAGCAACAAACTGACCTTAACAATTGTCTCTGTCTAGGTGTGAAAATAGACCAAACCGTATCAAGAAACTGCCCAGGAAAAACAACTTCGAAACCAAGGTTGTAACCCGAGCTCCTACCTAAAAATTATGCTTAAACTGGTGTATAATTTTGTTGAGATTATCTTGATTAATCTGGTAACATTGATCGGGGAAAAAGTTGTGTGCTGTGATGTTATTAGTCTGGTAAAAATGCTGGTCTAAACACCAAGTTTCATAAAACTTAAGACGTGTTTAAGAATTGCGAAAATAGAGGGAGTGACCCATAGGTATTAAGTTAGTAACTACTAATCTAAATCTGATTATATGTTGGTTTGGTAAATTAGCAAAGATGATGTTTTGTGAGCTAATTACTGAGTGGTAATCCTTGTCCTGGTTGCCGTGAAGTTGGAGTGTTGTTCTGGAAAATATTTGTCTGAGGTGGTCAAGGAAATTAATTATGGGTCAAAACAAAATTTATAAAATATATGAGGGCATGGGAAATGGAAGCCGTGACCAAACATGGTCTTGAATGACTAAACTAGGTATAATAATGTTTTATGTCATTTTTTTAGTTGATAATATAAAGCTTAGAATGACATATAACGTCATAGGAATTACTTCAACGATTTTAGGAAACAATTAAGAAAAACCGTATGATAAACCGTAATCAATATAGTTTTATAACATTTATGTGTAATTTTATCCAATGTTAATTTATGTAACAAGGCCAAGCATTTTAGGCCATTTAATTTAATTGCTATATTAAGATAAAACGGATTTAAAATGAATTTAGAACAAAATGATGTTACCGTAAGTGTGTAGAAATTGATTTACAATTTAAGTAAATTTTAGAGGCTGGAAATAAATAAAACCGAAAACTATATGTTAAAAGAGTTATCTTATGAATCGTATTAAGTTTTATAAAATATGGGGGTCAAATTGTAATTTTTGAGAAAGTGTGGTCAAAACTGTAAAGACATAAACCTATGGTCAAACTAGTGTATATCGGGTCAACACTGACCAAAATAAAACCTTGACCAAATTTAATGTCATAAATAATTAATGTATGAGCTTATAGTAACATTAAGGGTGGAATGTTGAATTTATAAAACTTTTGGGGGTTAAAATGCAAATACCGAAAAGTAAGGGTATAGTTCGGTTAATATGATGATTTATATCCTAAGTATAAAATTTGGGAATTTTTGGATTGGAGTTCTATAAGTGGGTATATTGATAAAAGAGTATAATATATGATTTATGTGACATATATAAAAGTATATAATATAAATTTGGGTTAATATGTAAATAAGCAGAAAATGTGGGCGGAAAGAGAATTTAGAAACAACATGGGGGCTGTTGAAATAAGTGACAAGAAACGATAAGCTATATAAGTAACAAATATTGAAACCTTATGTGATAACACATATATAAACATTATGATAATATATGTGGCTATTATGAAAATAAAGAAATTAGGGTGGCTGGAAAAGAAATGCACCAAACAGCTGAGGGTTGTTCAGTAATATTGGAAAGAAATAACATATAGAAACTATATGTTATAATTATGGTAATGTTTGGATGATATAACATATGTTATGTACATTATCATAAG
Organism: Limonium bicolor; assembly: GCA_023374045.1. Lineage (NCBI taxonomy): Eukaryota > Viridiplantae > Streptophyta > Magnoliopsida > Caryophyllales > Plumbaginaceae > Limonium > Limonium bicolor. The sequence continues at coordinate 489,942,670 of CM041776.1, forward strand.
ATTTGTGGTAAAAGTATAAATATAAAAAGTTAAAGGTTAAAAAAAAAACAGATCCTAAGGGGCTGTATTGAAATTTCGAAAATTAAAGCCATATAAAATATATATACTACTACCTCCGTCCCGTCATAAGTGTCCTGTTTGCTTTTTGGCACGTTTTTCCACCTCAATATTAAACATACAAGGTAAAATAATTTTATAAAACTAAATTTTGTATTATATAGTTTATCATGTAAGGAATCATATGCAAAACTTAAATTTTCAAAATTAATTTACCTTATATGTTAAAAATTGAAGTCAAACGACATGTCCAAATAGTAAATAGGACGGTCAAGGTGGGACGGAGGGAGTATATGACTTAAATGATATAGTATATGGTAAGTTAAGTATGCTGTAAGAATTGTGGTGAAATTGTAATACTTGGAGTGTATGGGATTTGAAAGGAAATGGAATAAAATGTATATGCAATTCCGGTAATTATAACAAAGTGTTATAAACCTTGGATTATATTTTATTACAAAGTTATATGTTATAAAAATAAGGTATTTATAATATGGTATTAGTTATGTGGGTATATTGTGATTGATGAAAATTATGGGGAATAAAGAAGAATAAGTATATCACATGTATATGCTTTTCGGTACACATACAAACAATTACTAAAACTATATGTTATAAGTTTAATGACACATAAAATATCATACTATATGATATCATGGTAATAAGTGTAACACTAAATTATATTATGTGGCCAAAAGTATAGTTTATTAAAACTATCTTACTAGCGCAGTCATATGTACATTTATATATCAAAAATGAAGATATAAACTATAGTATACAATGACATACATACTATGGTTAATATATGATTTGGAATGGTTTAAATAAACCTTGTATAAGGAATAATGTGTACATAATACAAGTTTCTTAGTTCATTAAGAAAACAAGGTGTATATACACATATGTATATTGGCGCAAACCACATGCATATATAATATGGTTTGCAAACCATATAATGAGTACATAGTGAATATTAACTTAGTAGTATAAATATATACTATAAAGTCATAATGTTTTAAATTAATACAACTTGTTACAAAATGGGGAAGTTGTATAATATAAGGTATATCAAAGAATGGTAATAAACCATGCAATATAAACTAACGTGCATGGAACACATACAACTATAGGTTATAAAATATAACCATGCATGCAACTATAGGTTATAACATATACCTATGCATGCGTTATAACAGTTGAATTAATTATACGAGAACAAACGAATTCGTATTAAGTGTAACGCTTATAAAAACTTCGGGATGGGAAAATACAATTCTTACGTTTGAAACCGTTAACCACGACGTTTGAATAAAAACCGACGTCTATGTAAACCGAATACTAATACTTACTACGAGTAAGGAATTTTTAAGATAACTATGCTGAAATACCCCGAACTTAAATGTAGGGATTAAAATTAATCTAATACGTATTTAAGGGCCTAATGGTACCTAATTAATATTGGTAAGAGAAAATAAATCCAAAAGAAATAAGGAAACGCTTAAAAGGCGAAAAACGCTAAATAAGCGTTAAATAACCATAGGAGGTATGAGACCTCGGTTAGCGTATTATATGGATTCCAAAGGTTTAATAAGACCTAAATAATATATGGGAACAACTCCCGAAGAAAACGGATCCAAATAATGTATTAAAACGCTAATAGAGCTTTAACACGTTTTTCGAGAAAACCCGAAAACGTGATTTTAAGTGGTCAAACGAACCCGTAAAAATTATAAATCATTAAATAAATATTATTAAGCATTTATGGAAGCTTAATAACCAATAAAAATAAAGAAACGAGAAAATTCCGGAAAACGGACCCGGTTAGTGAACAGTACCTAAACCGGGTAAAATAACGAGCGTTTTCTGTAAAAGACGAAAAACGCTCCAGCTAGTATTACTGTAAGGGGGCCGGTTTTTAAAGAGTCAAATAACTCCCTCACACACACATGTAACTAGCTAATTAAATAAGAGAGCCAAAAGCAAAAAGCAATAAAGTAAAAGAATTACTTTATGCCTTTCCTCTCACCTCACTCTCACAACTCACTCATCTCTCTCTTTCCTCTTCCCCCTCCATCGTACTCTCCCTCTTCCTCCTCCCTTGGGCTGCGATTTTGGAGCTCCCCACAACAACCATGGCTACTCCATCTTCTTCCTCATGCTCCATCCTCATGTAAGCTCCAAATCGAACACAAATTACATATTTGAACTCCCCTCATCATCCTCTATCATTCCCTCTTTTCAAAATTCGAAAAGGATGAATTTCATCTCCATGGGTTTTCCCCATTTGAAGAGAAAAGCACACCAATGGGTAGCTTGGAGTCTCCTCTTTCCAACAAGGTAAAAATCTACATGAAAAACTCATGTTTTCTTCACCTTCCTTCATAACCGATTTTTGCTCCATTTGTAATGCTCTATTTTTCTCTCTCCTTGGAGCATAATATCAACCTTGCAATGGTGGTGGATTCACCTTCTTGAACTAAGGGCTAAAACCCCTTCTAAAACTCTCCAAAGGTAAACCCTAGAAATTTCATTTCAAACACTTCCATGAATTGACATTAATTTAAGGGTTAGTATATTAATTGTAGTGTTTTGTGTTCATTGGGTGATGGGAATGGAGTTTGGCAACTCCATTCCCCACATGGCCGAATTGGGCAAGAAAGGAAGAAGGAGGAGAAATGAGAAAGAAAGAAGGAATTATAAGCTCAAGGTAAGAGCTCTTTACTAATGTTAAATTGTAGTGCATTAGAGTAATGGGAATGGGTAAACCAGTCTAAAGAACCCAAATAATGTATTAGTAATGTAATTGTGGAAGTTTGAGTAATTGTGCAATAGTATGTGAATTGTAGGCCTTGGAGCCAAATGGTTGTGTATGAGTATTAGTATTGATGTTTGATGGAGTATTGGTGTATTGGGATGGATTTATATTTGCTTAACTGCTGGTAGGACCCTTGTATGGGTGTGGCTAGTTTAGGAATGAATTTGGTGAGAAGTGGTATGTGTGGCCAAGTAAGAAAAGTAGACGAACTATGGCCAAATTTGGGTAGGAATATGTACATGTATGGATGACTTGGTGAATGGGAAAACCAAGGTGTGTATTGGAGTTAGTAGAGATGTTTAGTAGCTATAGAATGGTAGTGGTAGTATGAGGAGTAAGAAGTACAAAATCTGTAGCAAGGTGTATTAATATGCATTGGAGAAGTTAGGAAAGATTAGTGTGTAAGAATTGGTAAAAAGAGTGTTGGACTTGGGTATAGGTATTGCAATGGCTTGGAAATGTATTTGGAATGCTAATGGTGGCATTGGTTGAGAAGTAATGGATGGGAGAATGGAGTATGAAAATCTGTAGCATAAGAGGAAAGAGAACTATTGTAAGTGTTGAAAGAAAGTGAGAGAAATTGTGTATGTGGATTTAGGAATGAGTAAGGAATTGATGGATGAACTAAGGTGTATTAAGAGGTTTATTTAGTGGTAAAACATGTGGGATTAAGTGTAGGAATAGTGGGGAAGTAATGGGTGAAAGATAGAACTGAAAACAGAAATAAAAATACAAATACTGGGCCGGACCGACCTTGGGACCGGACTTGCAAGGTCGGTCGAGCCCAGATTTGCAAAGACGGGAAAGCTTCTGGAATGGACCGAACTTGCGACCGGACTTGCAAGTTCGGGCGGACCAGAAAATTCTCCCGTCTGTAACCCACTGGGATGGACCGACCTTGCGACCGGACTTGCAAGGTCGGTCGACTCAAAAATTTCCCGTCTTGTAAGCTACTGGAATGGACCGACCTTGCGACCGGACTTGCAAGGTCGGTCAGGCTAAAATTTTCCGTTAAAGTAACTCACTGGAATGGACCGACCTTGGGACCGGACTTGCAAGGTCGGTCGGCCCTGAAATTTTCCAGCGTATTATCCTACTGACTTCAACCGACCTTGGGACCGACCCTGGGTAAGGTCGGTCGAGTCATACAAAAAAAAAAATTTAATTAAATAATAATAACATGTATATGAATATATATGTATATATACCCACATAGACATATGTACATACATGTAAGTGTACCGATGTTAAGTAAGAAAACCAACTTAAAGGAAGTAAACAATGTGTAAGTATAAGAACATTAAGTGGAACCGAAACAACGGGACAACGGGGTAAGTACGGGAGTAGCAATCATGTATGTAATGTAATGCATAGTATTGATTGAACCGTTTGGCATGTAGCCGGGGGTTCAAGAATAGAACTCGAGGAACAAATAAGGACTAAGGAACAAGAAGGCACCGGTAAAGTAAATTGCAGAAAAAGGTATGATTTCTTCATGCCCTGTATCCTAATCTGGTTACCCCGATTTGTGTGCTTATTTGACCACCTAATAAGATAAATGCATGAATCGGATTATATTGCACTTACTTGTGCTTGTTTACATTGTTCTCGATATTTGTCTTGAACAATAGTTTGTATAATTCATGAAATATGTGAATGATGATGATGTGTAATTGTCCCTTGTAGTGTACTTGTATATTGTATTGTATTTGTATGGATGTGTATATGAATAATGTATTTGTGTATGTGGTTGGATGTTGACTTCTACTAATTCCTAACTACCTAACTCCTAACTTAAGTGAGTAAATTGGAATGAGTAGAAGTCCGATATAGCTTCGGCCACGCGTGAGGATGAGGAGACACAAGAGGTTGGATCCGATTCCTGGTTCTTAAACTGGTCCACGGCCCAAACCCCTTAAATGGGTAGCATCCTGGATTGGTGAACCAAGTAAAGCCTGGTGGTGGGACGGTGTAGTCCCTGCCCAGAGGCCATACCGGCTTAACATGAGTAAGAGTAAGTATGTAAGTAAGTATGGATCAGTAAGTACGTATGAGTATGAGTATGTATGCGTAAGTACTGTGGATCGAGTAAAAGAGTAATCTCCACCCGATTAACCCGGGTGGACAAATGGAGCTAACAAGTATGGTGTACTGTGTAAGTATTGTGTATGTATTGTGTATGCGCATTCCGGTGAAGGTAAGTAGGGATGGTTGACTTGTGTTGTCTTCCTTGTATGTAATGAAGTGTATGTATGTATGCCTTGCGTAAGTATTATAGTATTGTGTATGAAAGCATGTATGCATGATGTATGAATAAATAAACTGCATGTATTCGACCAAGTGGTCGGCGTACCCTCACTAGTACGCGGGGTATGCGGTTATCATGCGCAGCGAAAGCTGACCCCCTAGGGGGAACGTTTTTAGTGTGCAGGTACCCGAAGCGAATATGGTCAAGATAAGAGACCGGAGGCACACCCTTGTAATTCGAAGCACGTAGTTTGTGAGGAACGGGTAGTAAGTAGTCTCTTAGTGAGTACGTATGAACTTGGAAGAGGTATTATACTTGTATAAGGATCTTAGTAAACTCGGTATGTGGATTATATTGTATTGTATTTGAAGTATTGTATCGAATGGAAGATTGTAGCATTTATTGGTATACGGAGTGTGTATGGTAGATATGTAACACTCGGGATTCCGGTCCATCAGACCGATGCTGTATGTAGTAGCAGTAGCCTTGTTAGTCACGTGGGTGACTAACGGCATTGTATCACCCTCATTATGTAAGTATGTATCCGCTGCGTGTATCTGATGTGTAAGGAGATTGGACGGTAAGCACAACATTAACGGTAGGGGTGTTACATATGCTTTAACTAGTAACAGTTGAAAATCCGGGGGCGTAGTACCGGGATTACAGACGTTATTCGGAAATACCGAATCATACTGTCATGTGGATTGACACTTAGCGTTCCTTGTATTCTAGATCACCCTTCAGACGTGCGCTCGATAGCCCTAGCGGTCTACACTGCGCGACCTTGACACGGTGTACGGTATGTAAAGGGTTTTATTCGGGTTGTATGAGGAATTCCTCGGGCTCGGATTTGTTTGATAAATAACTTGTGTGGATGTATGTATGTGATTATGTGTGTGATGGATATCTGTGTTACTGCATTATTAATTAATGCACGAACGTCCTACAGGACTAATACTACGTCGACTATTGATCGACTTATATAAAACTACATATACGAGACGTGTGATTGAAATTATCGTTGCCTGACCTAATACGCTAAGTATTACAAGTATGTAGTTATAACCTAAGTAAAACACTTAGGGACGGGACACGACATTGTCTGAAATACCCCAAACCTTGATATGTGGTTTAAATATCAAATTATGGTATGTAAAGGCTAAAAAGTGCATTAGTAACATCAGTGAACAATTTAAACCATAATAAATGCAATAAAGCATTAAGACACAGTTTGAGCAAAAACATGCTCTAAGCTATGAGTGAACTTGGTTAGGACCCAAAGAGCCTACCAAGACTGGATAACATTTAATTATGATTTAATAAGGCTAAATAAGTCCTTAGGAAACTTTGGTGGACAGTTAAACCAAATAAAACACAAGAAAATACCTTAAAGTCAATAAGAGCAAAAATGTGCTCTAAGCTTGGGATAAATTTGTAAAAGACCTAATGGTCATACCTATACCTTATAAATATGTTAATGAACATATTAAATCAATTACCAAAGAAAACCAAGCTTGAAAACAAGTTAAAACACACAAATGTGCTTTAAGGAGTCTTAAAGCACGTTTTTGAAAAATTGTCTTGTAAATGAGTTTTGAATGGCTAAATGTCCATCATTACTCTTTAATTAACATGTGTACTATATAGTATCACATTTGGGTGGCTATATTAATGGGAAATCAAAAATTTCACTTCTAAGTGCCTTGTTTAGGTGAATAGTGATTTTTTATAAGCTAGTTTGTAACATATGTTGTTATAAGTAATTAAATTGGTCAACAAAGACCATTATACCCTCCTAGGCATATGGGGGCCGGTTTTTCATGGTGTGTCACCAACATGTAAAAGAAATCAAATAAGTAAGGTTAAGCTTAAAGTAAAGTACTATTTGCTTTATAAGTTACAAATATCTTCAAAAAGCAAAGGTTATCTTCATTCTCTCATTTCTTCCTTCATTTCCCACGGTGGTCTTCTTCTTCCTCCTCTCTCCATCGGTTTCCAACAGCCCACACTCATTCTTCATCTTCTTTCACTTGTAACTTGTGATTCCCTTGGCCAAATCAAATTCCAAGACCATATTTGTCTTAGTTAGGTCAAGCTCTACACTTCCCTCTTTTTAAATCTTCAAGAACTCAATTTTGGTGCCATGGAGATTCACCATTGAAGGAGCTTGAGCTCATCTTTTCACATATTCTTGTTCTCCTTTGCTTCAAGGTAAGGAAACTCAAAGAAAAATCAAGTTCCCTCCATGTTTTGTTGTTGTCCGAAAATTCACCATTAATGGAGCTCTTATATTGCCTTGCTTTAGCTTCATTTGAATCTTCCAAGGGCTAGGAGGGGTCCTCTCTTGATACTTATTCAAGTTCTCTTCCAATTCCAAGGTAAAACAATTACCTTAATGTGTTAAAACAATATGTGTAACTAGGGTTTACAATGAGGTGAAGCATAATGCTTGAATACTCATTCTATTGTTTGTATAATGTTTAATAGTTGAAAAGGGACCAAATGCCCTACCGGTTTTACAAGGAAACAAGAAAGAAATTTGTGAGGAAAAGAGGTAAACAAGCTATCTCAATGTAGTTTAAATGCCTTAGGAAAAATGAGCTTGATTTGCTTAATAAAATACCTAAGGAGCCAATGGCAAATGAGCTAGTAAAATGCTCTCAAGGAGACTAGTAAAAGAACATATGTATTGGTGTATGTATTTGCAGGTCAAAGGCATACTTATGTGGGAAATTCAGTGTTTATGGTTTATGTTATTTAAGGGCATAAGAGCCATGTTATTTAAGGGCCTAAGTGCCAAGCAATTTAAGTTATGCACTATATTGTGATGTAGTGCTTAATGTGTGAAGTTTGTGTATAAAATGTGTTTGATGGATTTTAGGTGTTTTGAATGAAATAAGGTAAAAACTAAGTGGTTGGATGTGAGTATATACAAGAGAAGCTATGGCCAAATTTGGGAAAAATGTGTGAGAAGTTCTAAGTGTTTTAAATGGTCTTGGTGATCTAGGAAGTGTTAAGGGTGAATAAATGTTTACTTGAGAAGAAAACATGTGTTAAGGTGATTTAGAGTGATGCAAGGATTTAGGTGTTATCTTGGAAGTTCTAGGAATTCAATGTGTGTTTTGAGAGTGTATTGAAAAGCCTTGAAGAAGTTTGTTTAAGGTTTGGGTGATGTTGATGAATGAGGAGAATGATGTTTAAGTAAGGTTTTGAGAAAGAATTCAAGGAGTTGTAAAAAGGAGATTTAGTTAGTAAGAAAAGGAGTTGAGAGATGATGTTAAGGTGTAGAGGAAACACCTTGGTATAGTGGTCAATATTGGTGAAATACCACTTGGAAAAAAATAAGGAGGAAGTGTAAGCTTGGGAAAGGAATTGTAAGAATGACATAAGGAGTTTTGATATGTAAGAAAGGATGTTTGAATGATGATGTTGTGTGGAAGAAATGTCTTGGTATAATGGTTAGAATTGGCATAAATCATCACTAAGGGACTTAAGGAGTATAAACTATAAGTTTGGAGGCTTTGGGGAAAGTTATCTAAGTGTTTAAAGGCTTGAGAATTGAGAATTTTGCCTTGTCCGAACTTCCGTCCGGACATGGAAGTTCGGACAGGCTCTGTTGGACAAGGAAAATTCCACTCTCGAACTGTGTCCGAACTTGGGAAGTCCGGACACAAGTTCGGACGTCACTATTTCAATCTAGGAATTTCTCTCGAACTGTGTCCGAACTTGGGAAGTCCGGACACAAGTTCGGACGTGTGTATAATGTTCAGTATTAGGTCGCGGCTTGCGTCCGAACTTGGAAGTTCGGACACAAGTTCGGACAGGCCACTGTATGGACCAAAATTGTTGTTTTAAGGTATAGAAATGATGTGTAATGATGGGGATTGATAGGTAATGATGTAATAAGGTTGTTAAGGACATGAGGGGTGAGTTTTAATGGTAAATAAGTGGGTGAAAGGTTGTAATAAAAGGTGAAAGTAAAACAAGTTAAGATGTAAAGTTATTTAACTAAGTTAACGGGAAAAGTTATAAGCGTTAGACTTTAAACAAACATGTTACCCCAATGTTAATAAAAACACATGTGATGTTAACAGTTGTTCGAGAATTGCTCGAGGAACATGAGTGGACGTGATAAAGTGGACTCCGGTGACAGGTATGGTTTTCTTGCAACCTGTGTCCTACCGGATTACACCGGCTTGTATGCCAATGTGTTTTTCTGTATGTTTGCCACGTTGTAAGATAAAACATGTAATGAGTTTACAGTAATTCATATATGTGGCGTGTTCAACTCCGATACCATTTAACCTCGGCAGTGTTAACCTTAGTTAACTGAGTCTAGGATCACATGAGAGTTCGGTATTCGGATTAAACGACCCGTACCATGGGACGTACTAACCACGGCTATGCGTGTGTTAATTGTGTGATATGTGTATGTGAATGTAGGGATCTCCCTTGTGTGTTTAACCCAGTTGTAATACTGTATGTGTGTAGGTGCGATAGACTCCATAGTGGGGTTTTAAGTATTATCTAAAGTAAGTATGTACTAACAGTAGTGAGGAATCCGGTTTGGCCGGTCGCGCGTTGTTTGGGAGAGGGTATCCTTCCTAGCCTTACCCTTCTCTTTGTTATGGTTGTTTCCCTCACGGGTTATGATCTCCCATTAGCTTACTCCAAAGCTTAGCTATTCTGACTTATGATCGGTTTAGGGGGAACATGTGTTTGTGTGGTGTGTTCGGGCCTCCAAACCCGAACCGCCTTAACTTAAGTTACTCGTCCAACTATTAGGACGGTAATGAGTGTTGTTGTTATTGTATAACGAGCTTATCATGAGACTGGCAACATTCTCTAGGCTCACCAGTGTGTAAACAATGTTTGGGTCGGTTCCTAAGCGAACCATTCCCGTTGTGTTATGTGTTTGTTGTGATGCAATATCCATTGCGGTATTATGTTGTGTACGTGGAAACGTGCAAAGTGTTGTTAGGTGTTGTATGTAGTGTATGTTATATGTTGTATAATGTAGATTGTGTGGATCATGGATATGATTCCCAGTTTGTGATAGGAGGCGTTTAAGGATAACCCGATTTAAGGGTATGTGTCGTCTATTAAGGGTAGCTCCATTGGAGGAGAAACACTCTAGGGATGATGAATACCATGGGTGACTTATTAAGTAGGATGTATTATCCGATTGTTGAGCCCATTGAGGCGAAATGTTAAGTGTTGTGTGTTTATTGTTACATGCATGATTTAAATATAATCAACTGCATGTTAAGACGACAATTAGTTTGCGTGGCCCGGTAGCATGTGGGCTGCGGGATTACCATACCAGCAAAGGTGCTGAGCCCCTTGGGGGCCACCCTTTCTCTTCTTTCCTATTTCAGGTACGAAGTGCTGGAAGCCGTTCGAGAGTAGGACGGGTAGTAGTCGTACATGGGTAATCATTAAGTATATTTATACAGTAGGTGTAGTAAACCGATATTGTTGTCGGCACCAGTTTATAATACTCGGTATAGTTGATAAGGTGTATGTTGTTGTTGTTGTTAATGTAAAGGAATAACAATGTATAGTCGCTCGGGAATTTAGCCCATCAGACCGGTACAATGTATATGGATTAGCCTTGTTAGCCACGTGGGTGGCTAACGGCGTGTAACACCACGAGTTAAGTAATGTGAAGAGGTTTGTATTTCCGCTGCAGTTTATTGTAAGTATGTAAATGTTGGATGGGGTGTTAAAAAAGTGGTATCAGAGCGAAGTATCGCTCTGATGACTGAACTACCGAGCTTAGGAAGTACCGAGTTAGGATTTAAGTACTTTGGGTTAAGGGTTGAGTGATAGCGTGAGAGATACGCTAGATAGGAACTACCAGTGACTACTGAAACCTACAATATCCATCCCACCCTCCACAATCCCTGTATATAACTTGGGGAAACAACGCCAGAGAGATGGAAGTCCACTCTTACTCGGGAATACCCGATCTGGCTGTTATTAATACCTTTAGGGTACGGAGAACCTGTCACACGGTAGATCCCGAAAACTGGGAATCCCGGAGACGGTCTCCATCTGAACAATGTTGACCGCATTTCATGGCAAAGAATGAAGGATCTTGTGTATAGAGGAATAGAATTTCCGGCAACCTGGGTCGACATGCAAAGCAGTCGAGAGTAACAGCTTGCAACGCACCGACCGTGCAACAGGCAAGAAGTGGATTAGTGAAACCCGAGACGAGTGTCTACGGGACCACAGTTGATAAATAATACACCAACGGTATACCAACCGACAAGGGAACTACAACGTATTGCCCAAACAAGAGACAAGTCTCAGTAACCACGACGAATACGTGGAATGGGCTACGAAGGAGATATAATACTAAGTAAGAGGGGTCTCCCAGAATGGGAAACACCCCAATTGATAATTACCATATGCATGCAGTGAAGAATTACCTAGAAGAGTTATTATCAAGACAGTAAGATCAGTGAGGGCCAACAAGGCCACTGATGACAGTATGGGTAAAAACAATACCACAACCGGTATGTTTTAAACCGATAGCCAGTTAGCATGGCGCACTTTGCCATAGCAAGTGCTACTATCACAGGCTGTTCGGGAAATTTTATAACCACTACAAGTATTTGGTAAGTACCATAAAGTTAAATGTGATCATTGTAACCGTGGAAGGGCTTAATAGCCTAACCTCTTGATTGTAAGTACACCAGTCAGCAAAAAGCTAGACTTGGCTAAGGTAAGAAGATGTTGTGAAACCATGAAAATTTTCTTCAACCCAGATTTATTCAAACCCTTTTTCTTTGCAAAACCGATTTTCTTTCAAACCACACCCTTCTTCCGACCTTCTTTTAAACCAAACCAGTAAAACCAAGAGCAGTTGATATATCGACAGTGGATGAACTTTCCCTCGATTAAGTTCGGGAAGCAAGGAATGAATATTGTCACGGGACAATATAAGGGAGTTGACAACAGAATACTTCACCTAGGCGTGTGACGGACTACAAGTACCAACTGTGTTGTGGACGACCGCACTCCGATAGGAGCTTGTGGGCCTGACAGACCTACTTATGGGTTAGTTGGGTAAGTAGTAATGTATCAGTATGATACCCCATATATGTATACGAGTGGAGTCCGAAACACGGGAAGTAGTCGACTCGCCTACGGTCCGCAGTATGAGTCAAACAAGAGCTAAGGATTACAAGGAATAGTTGAAGCTAAGGAACTCAGTTAAGTTACGAGACTAAAAGGATTAGTGAATTCCTCTCAGGAAATGTTTAAGAGTTAGGAAGTGTGAAGGGCACAAACTGTATGTAAAGACATCACATATGTCTTAAGAATTCCGAGGAATGAACATGATAGCTGGAACGTGACCCAGCCTGTACATCAGCAACAATGCCTAACGTGACCATTAATTGCATGAAAGGGAATGAAATTCCCATAATGAGTACCTACACTACCAGAAATGTTGATCTTCACAAAAGGAGATAATAAGCTATTCTAAGAACGCAAGCGGCGTGGCTAACTGATGTACCACTAAGTGTGAAACAAATGTAAGGCATAACGTAACAACACCCAGGAGCAATCCTTGAGGGGTGTTCGCATCAACAATTGTTGAATGAAATACATGACAGAAACACAAGGGTTGAAACTAACACCCAGTTTAGACATAAGTTGTCAGGAGACGAACTGACAATCCGAAGGGGCATCCCATGAAAGGAAACGTGATGCAACGACTTGTCATGGAGCCAATATAATATCCAAACCATGTAATATTGTACAGAAAAGTACGTGTGTGTGGACCCTACAATGAGCCCAGCTCAAGGCAAATAAGGCTTATGAGCCATAAGCAAGATATGTTATATAAATTAGATGATTGTAAAAGTTTATGTTATATAAGTGAATAGAGTGAGAACGAACCACTGCATTAAGAGTGGGGATACCTCTCGATATTGTGAGACCGCAGAGCGGTAGTTATGTGAATCAAGTTCAAGATATGTTAAGGATGGACGATGTTATTATTGAAGGAGAGCAGTTAGCTTAGTAGTATATGTGTATAAAGTGAAGCACCTGGCTGAATAATGCCGGCTTGTGACTCGAATGATCGATGCTCAAGGAGCATTTAGTAGTCATCCAAAGGAGGGATGAACCGTAATGTGAATAATGTAAGTTTATGTGTGGAAGTTGAGGTGACAGTAGATACGATATAAGCTGATGTTATACAGGGAGTAAGAGCACGGTGCGCAACAAGCGACCGTTGTATAAGTGTTGTTAAACGAAAATGTAACAGATAAGACCAGTTATGAGTTAAACTCAGTGGAGATGCAAGATAATTGATGTTAGACAGACTCGGCAGTAAGCCAGTAGCCAGTAGTACAAGATCAGAATTTCAGTGAAACACAGTGTGAATTCCATGGCGAATCACATAAGGGATTTACTGTCGAGAGTTTACGCCTCTGCACTCTGTATGACTGAGTGTTTTGGTATTGCACTTGTGCAGTAATGATCGAATGAGATAGCTAGGAATTGGAAACATGTTAATTGTGGAGCAATAATGTTATAATGGCCGATGCATAGGAAATGCAAGGCCGCACCAATAAAAAAGTACTTGTACAAAACCAAATGTGGAGATATGATTAACAGTAAGTGACTACAGTAGCACTAACTGTCAAATATCGGTATGGAATATACCCCAAATGTTGGAAATAGCTGAGAGAGCACTACACACTAGGTAGTAGCTCAATCTCAACCGACAGTAAGTCGGAAGGGAACAAGTCGATCATTGTGAAATACATAGTGGTATACACAGTAAATTGAAAGTGTATAACTCACCGAATTCGCTAACGGTAAGAGATACCACGCGTCGGTTGAGAAACCATTGTTACCATGATGAAGGTGACAATTGGGGATGTACAATACAGTAAGAATAACAAAAGGGGCAATTAAACTCTACAGTCACTAGAGTTTCGCAGCAGAAACTAGTGAACCAGTGATTCAAGTGTTGAGCGTACATGGTGAACATGAGTGAATGGCTAATTATTAACGCCTAAAAGCCTAACAGCCAGAATCGAAACCAACTAAGAGTTAAACACTCCAATGGGAATTCTTGGTTTAGGAACTAACCGCCAATATGGTTAAGATCCTCTAATCAGAATCCATTGTGTAATAGACCGCGTGGAAGTTAAAACACTTCACGACGGCAGAACATTTAAGCCAATGTTTAGTGATTGATTACGTGGGCGTAAAGGGGGGGTAGAGCGCAACCACTTAGTGTATGTGACTTATATTGTGCATAGCCAAAATTATTGTTTTGATGATTGGGTGTGTGTTACGTAAACATACACATTCATTCATGGTTTAATTGTGGTAATTGCGCACAGAAGATGCGAATACCATTGTGATAAGTGTGTGTGTTTGTTAACAGTTGTGTGTGATAGTACAAGTGTGGGGAGTAGAGAAACTCCCGGGGAACAGAAGCCCCGACAGTGTATAAATGTAAAATCAGGTGTGTTGTATTTTGATAAAATATATGTGTATACATACTATATAGTGATTCAAGAAGGGCATGATACCAGACATAGAAACCTAGTGAGAATAAGATTTCCTAGGCAACAGGATTAAAAGTGAATGGAGTAACTGATAGACGGAGTTCTATCCTTTGGAGATGTTGTGATCATGACTAGAATGATTCAAAAGATAGAAATTGGAAATGAGTGATTACTTGATGCTTGAAATGAAGTGGGAGGTGGAACTTGATTTGCATGCGATCAGGGAAGCCGAACACAATTGGGGTGGAAGGATAGTTCAACACTGATGCTGATCACATCAGGGTTGGATGACTCTTGAACTCCCTATAAGTGGTCACGAATAACCACGCTAAAAAAGAGCAAGGAGCTTAAGTTGGACTTGGAGTTGTGTGTGTTTTCAAAAGGATTTTAAATTGGTATTTATAAACGTTGATGGATCTTTACGTAATTAAAGTTCTCTTACTTAACCTCACAAGAATTTAATTTAAGTGATTGTTTTAAACTCCCCAAAGGCACGGGGACGGAAGGTTTCCATCGCGCGACCGGGTTCTGCGGGATCACAGTGTATATCAATGATATTTTTGATTGCTATACATGCTCTGACATGTTGTGTGGTATGTGTAATGAATGTTGTTTTGACTTGGATTTCCTAAAGTGTATACTATCAGGCCTATGAGTCTAAATGTGTTGTGTTACATAGACCTATGTGTCTAAAGACTGTTATGTTACCAGGACCTATGTGTCCAAATGTTGTTATGTTACCCAAGACCAGTGATCAAAGGGGTTTCATGGTATGTGTAGTGTTGTTAAATACCCGACCATAGAGTCCGAGGTTATCATGTGGATATGTTACATTATTTGTGGATGTGAATGTGTGCCCGGACCATTAAGTCCGAGGTTGTGATGTAAAGTGTGTTTGGTTATGGAAGTTTATTTCCAGTGATTCCTGTGTTCTAATCTAATGATGTGTGGAAAGTGTGAACTTCGAGGACGAAGTTCTTTTAAGGGGGGTAGATTGAAATACCCCAAACCTTGATATGTGGTTTAAATATCAAATTATGGTATGTAAAGGCTAAAAAGTGCCTTAGTACATCAGTGAACATTTAAACCATAATAATGCAATAAAGCATTAAGACACAGTTTGAGCAAAAACATGCTCTAAGCTATGAGTGAACTTGGTTAGGACCCAAGAGCCTACCAAGACTGGATAACATTTAATTATGATTTAATAAGGCTAAATAGTCCTTAGGACTTTGGTGGACAGTTAAACCAAATAAAACACAAGAAAATACCTAAAGTCAATAAGAGCAAAAATGTGCTCTAAGCTTGGGATAAATTTGTAAGACCTAATGGTCATACCTATACCTTATAAATATGTTAATGAACATATTAAATCAATTACCAAAGAAAACCAAGCTTGAAAAACAAGTTAAAACACCAAAATGTGCTTTAAGGAGTCTTAAAGCACGTTTTTGAAAAATTGTCTTGTAAATGAGTTTTGAATGGCTAAATGTCCATCATTACTCTTTAATTAACATGTGTACTATATAGTATCACATTTGGGTGGCTATATTAATGGGAAATCAAAAATTTCACTTCTAAGTGCCTTGTTTAGGTGAATAGTGATTTTTTTATAAGCTATTTGTAACATATTTGTTATAAATTAAAATTGGCAACAAAGACCATTATACCCTCCTAGGCATATGGGGCCGGTTTTTCATGGTGTGAGTCACCAAATGTAAAAGAAATCAAATAAGTAAGGTTAAGCTTAAAGTAAAGTACTATTTGCTTTATAGTTACAAATATCTTCAAAAAGCAAAGGTTATCTTCATTCTCTCATTTCTTCCTTCATTCCCCGGTGGTCTTCTTCTTCCTCTCTCTCCATCGGTTTCCAACAGCCCACACTCATTCTTCATCTTCTTTCACTTGTAACTGTGATTCCCTTGGCCAAATCAAATTCCAAGACCATATTTGTCTTAGTTAGGTCAAGCTCTACACTTCCCTCTTTTAAATCTTCAAGAACTCAATTTTGGTGCCATGGAGATTCACCATTGAAGGAGCTTGAGCTCATCTTTTCACATATTCTTGTTCTCCTTTGCTTCAAGGTAAGGAAACTCAAAGAAAAATCAAGTTCCCTCCATGTTTTGTTGTTGTCCGAAAATTCACCATTAATGGAGCTCTTTATTGCCTTGTTTAGCTTCATTTGAATCTTCCAAGGGCTAGGAGGGGTCCTCTCTTGATACTTATTCAAGTTCTCTTCCAATTCCAAGGTAAAACAATTACCTTAATGTGTTAAAACATATGTGTAACTAGGGTTTACAATGAGGTGAAGCATAATGCTTGAATACTCATTCTATTGTTTGTATAATGTTTAATAGTTGAAAAGGGACCAAATGCCCTACCGGTTTTACAAGGAAACAAGAAAGAAATTTGTGAGGAAAAGAGGTAAACAAGCTATCTCAATGTAGTTTAAATGCCTTAGGAAAAATGAGCTTGATTTGCTTAATAAATACCTAAGGAGCCAATGGCAAATGAGCTAGTAAAATGCTCTCAAGGAGACTAGTAAAAGAACATATGTATTGGTGTATGTATTTGCAGGTCAAAGGCATACTTATGTGG
Source organism: Limonium bicolor (assembly GCA_023374045.1). Taxonomy (NCBI): domain Eukaryota; kingdom Viridiplantae; phylum Streptophyta; class Magnoliopsida; order Caryophyllales; family Plumbaginaceae; genus Limonium; species Limonium bicolor. Next base: position 489,959,930 of record CM041776.1, read on the forward strand.
GAAATTCAGTGTTTATGGTTTATGTTATTTAAGGGCCTAAGAGCCATGTTATTAAGGGCCTAAGTGCCAAGCAATTTAAGTTATGCACTATATTGTGATGTAGTGCTTAATGTGTGAAGTTTGTGTATAAAAATGTGTTTGATGGATTTTAGGTGTTTTGAATGAAATAAGGTAAAAACCTAAGTGGTTTGGATGTGAGTATATACAAGAGAAGCTATGGCCAAATTTGGGAAAAATGTGTGAGAAGTTCTAAGTGTTTTAAATGGTCTTGGTGATCTAGGAAGTGTTAAAGGTGAATAAATGTTTACTTGAGAAGAAAACATGTGTTAAGGTGATTTAGAGTGATGCAAGGATTTAGGTGTTATCTTGGAAGTTCTAGGAATTCAATGTGTGTTTTGAGAGTGTATTGAAAAGCCTTGAAGAAGTTTGTTTAAGGTTTGGGTGATGTTGATGAATGAGGAGAATGATGTTTAAGTAAGGTTTTGAGAAAAGAATTCAAGGAGTTGTAAAAAGGAGATTTAGTTAGTAAGAAAAGGAGTTGAGAGATGATGTTAAGGTGTAGAGGAAACACCTTGGTATAGTGGTCAATATTGGTGAAATACCACTTGGAAAAAAATAAGGAGGAAGTGTAAGCTTGGGAAAGGAATTGTAAGAATGACATAAGGAGTTTTGATATGTAAGAAAGGATGTTTGAATGATGATGTTGTGTGGAAGAAATGTCTTGGTATAATGGTTAGAATTGGCATAAATCATCACTAAGGGACTTAAGGAGTATAAACTATAAGTTTTGGAGGCTTTGGGGAAAGTTATCTAAGTGTTTAAAGGCTTGAGAATTGAGAATTTTGCCTTGTCCGAACTTCCGTCCGGACATGGAAGTTCGGACAGGCTCTGTTGGACAAGGAAAATTCCACTCTCGAACTGTGTCCGAACTTGGGAAGTCCGGACACAAGTTCGGACGTCACTATTTCAATCTAGGAATTTCTCTCGAACTGTGTCCGAACTTGGGAAGTCCGGACACAAGTTCGGACGTGTGTATAATGTTCAGTATTAGGTCGCGGCTTGCGTCCGAACTTGGAAGTTCGGACACAAGTTCGGACAGGCCACTGTATGGACCAAAATTGTTGTTTTAAGGTATAGAAATGATGTGTAATGATGGGGATTGATAGGTAATGATGTTATAAGGTTGTTAAGGACATGAGGGGTGAGTTTTAATGGTAAATAAGTGGGTGAAAGGTTGTAATAAAAGGTGAAAGTAAAACAAGTTAAGATGTAAAGTTATTTAACTAAGTTAACGGGAAAAGTTATAAGCGTTAGACTTTAAACAAACATGTTACCCCAATGTTAATAAAAACACATGTGATGTTAACAGTTGTTCGAGAATTGCTCGAGGAACATGAGTGGACGTGGTAAAGTGGACTCCGGTGACAGGTATGGTTTTCTTGCAACCTGTGTCCTACCGGATTACACCGGCTTGTATGCCAATGTGTTTTTCTGTATGTTTGCCACGTTGTAAGATAAAACATGTAATGAGTTTACAGTAATTCATATATGTGGCGTGTTCAACTCCGATACCATTTAACCTCGGCAGTGTTAACCTTAGTTAAATGAGTCTAGGATCACATGAGAGTTCGGTATTCGGATTAAACGACCCGTACCATGGGACGTACTAACCACGGCTATGCGTGTGTTAATTGTGTGATATGTGTATGTGAATGTAGGGATCTCCCTTGTGTGTTTAACCCAGTTGTAATACTGTATGTGTGTAGGTGCGATAGACTCCATAGTGGGGTTCTAAGTATTATCTAAAGTAAGTATGTACTAACAGTAGTGAGGAATCCGGTTTGGCCGGTCGCGCGTTGTTTGGGAGAGGGTATCCTTCCTAGCCTTACCCTTCTCTTTGTTATGGTTGTTTCCCTCACGGGTTATGATCTCCCATTAGCTTACTCCAAAGCTTAGCTATTCTGACTTATGATCGGTTTAGGGGGAACATGTGTTTGTGTGGTGTGTTCGGGCCTCCAAACCCGAACCGCCTTAACTTAAGTTACTCGTCCAACTATTAGGACGGTAATGAGTGTTGTTGTTATTGTATAACGAGCTTATCATGAGACTGGCAACATTCTCTAGGCTCACCAGTGTGTAAACAATGTTTGGGTCGGTTCCTAAGCGAACCATTCCCGTTGTGTTATGTGTTTTGTTGTGATGCAATATCCATTGCGGTATTATGTTGTGTACGTGGAAACGTGCAAAGTGTTGTTAGGTGTTGTATGTAGTGTATGTTATATGTTGTATAATGTAGATTGTGTGGATCATGGATATGATTCCCAGTTTGTGATAGGAGGCGTTTAAGGATAACCCGATTTAAGGGTATGTGTCGTCTATTAAGGAAGTAGCTCCATTGGAGGAGAGACACTCTAGGGATGATGAATACCATGGGTGACTTATTAAGTAGGATGTATTATCCGATTGTTGAGCCCATTGAGGCGAAATGTTAAGTGTTGGTGTTTATTGTTACATGCATGATTTAAATATAATCAACTGCATGTTAAGACGACAATTAGTTGTGCGTGGCCCGGTAGCATGTGGGCTGCGGGATTACCATACCAGCAAAGGTGCTGAGCCCCTTGGGGGCCACCCTTTCTCTTCTTTTCCTATTTCAGGTACGAAGTGCTGGAAGCCGTTCGAGAGTAGGACGGGTAGTAGTCGTACATGGGTAATCATTTAAGTATATTTATACAGTAGGTGTAGTAAGACCGATATTGTTGTCGGCACCAGTTTATAATACTCGGTATAGTTGATAAGGTGTATGTTGTTGTTGTTGTTAATGTAAAGGAATAACAATGTATAGTCGCTCGGGAATTTAGCCCATCAGACCGGTACAATGTATATGGATTAGCCTTGTTAGCCACGTGGGTGGCTAACGGCGTGTAACACCAACGAGTTAAGTAATGTGAAGAGGTTTGTATTTCCGCTGCAGTTTATTGTAAGTATGTAAATGTTGGATGGGGTGTTACATTGTCGGTCCCTAGAGCTTCAACTCAAACATAAATACTACCTAGAATCATTCTAGGCATGCGTAAGACCCACAGGGCAGCCAACAAAATAAGTGAATGCCTCCATGATTAAAACTGTAACCGACTACCTAACTAATGAAGTTTACAGTGGAGTGTGAATGAATGTGATGATGTATCTTAATCCAGACAGTCACTGGCTGCTGGTCGCGCGTAGAGATCTTTTGGGTTATCCCGTATCAGGTTTACCCTAGTTAATCCTGAAAGAAACCTAGATAGATCGTCAGGCGGAGTGTGCTACCGTTGGCACCAGGCCCTTGGCCACCTAAATGGACGCCTTTACAAAGGCAAAGTGAAATAGTCCCGGAGTCTCCGGATGATCAGGGCAGTGAGCACCTTGTGTGTACGTGGGACTACTGTCCAAGTGAGTATATTTTGGGTTGTCCTAATTGACGCCTGACAGTGCTAACCAAATCAAATGATATGTGAGGGCCATGGGGGCCGAGTGTTGTAATACGTGATGATGTTAACATACGACGTATGAGTTACCAATGCTATCGTATTGTATGATGTGTGACTGTGCTGCGTATATTTATAAATGACTGTTTGGATTGGATGGATGGTTATATAATCATGCATATGTTGTTACAGTACTTATTATATCTGTAAAATGGTAAAGCATGAAATCAATCTAATATCAAGATGGTTAAAAAGGACAAGTGACCAATAGGGTCCAGGCCCGGCATACTCAGCGTCTATCGCTGAGAGTACACTTATTGTGCAGGTTGTTGATCTTCGTTGAAGCCGAAGTGCGGGAACAGGGTAGCTAGGGTTACTTTAATTATTGCGTAAGGAATTTATTGTATAACGATATCAGACTATGGATGTATAACAATACGGTTGTATTCATGTGGGATTTGGGTAGATGCTCACTGTCGACTGTTATGGATGTGGACTTAGTATGATGTATAGGGATATCTCGTTGTCATAGCGGTTTAGTAGTGATGTGTATTTTGGTTGTTGGATTTAGTTCCGCTTCGTTACTCGCATGGGCGAGTAACGGCAGGTGACACCCGAGTGAGTATTACTGTTGTTATGTATTCTTCCGCTGTAAGACGCTTTATTTATCTGTTAACGTGAGTGACTACTACGTGTTAATTTGAGAGCGGTACTCCGCTTTGATGACGAGATACTAGGTTAAGACAGTGAGCTTAGGACTTGGGAAACGTTTGTGAGGTACGAAACGTCTTTGTCTTAATGGAATTATGTGTTAGCAGAGCCTTTGGCTTGCAAGTGTTAGCCCTTGAGGCACACAAATGAGTTGATTGTAATATGGTGCGTTATTGAGAAGACAAACGGTAATACTGAAGTCTAGTGGTGGTGTGAGCTAGGAAGCTTGCCAAGGGCATAAAGGCCCGGGAATATTACCCCCGTTAAGGACCAGCTGAGAGCTCAGCCAGGAGGAGACACAAACGTCATGAGTACATTGGCGACGGTCCATTTTCATGTGGAAGTCCAGTACGGACCACCGCCGACAGTACCCCTCCCGCCACAACCCAATGAGTATGATACAACTGAGAAAGATAATCCCCGAATATAGGGAAGAGGGCTACCAAGCCCAATAGACCGACTAAACGCTCTCACACTGAATGAATAATTCCTACTCCTGTAACAGGAATAAAAACTCAATACCATACCACCCTTAGCGACCAAGCGTTGTAGCAATGGACACCACCAGAGGCGAGTACGACTACTACCGTAACGTCGAGGAAAGGATCACCCAAGACATCAGGGCGAGCGAACCGGGAGCGCCATGGGCTCCGCGAGACCGTCGCCCGTAATGGGGACCTTTAACCACCATACCATTGTATCGTCATACCAAACTGTAAAAAAAAAAGAGATTATATTGAAGACATGGAGAAAAATTGTAAGTACACCGTCCTGTTATGTTCAAAGTCCAAACCTAATCTTGTGTACACACAATACAGTGACGCTAGAACCTTGTCGTGACGACACATGTGGAGAAACAAATTCCGAGCGTTTACGCTACTGTGAGTCTAATGTGAGGGACGACTTGGTTAATCTAATGACAATGTGGTTAGGAAATTTTCCAATCCAAATACCGTCTTTTTCATGAACAATCATACTAACGGTACTTAAGCAACCAATGCGGCAGTAAGACAAACAAGTCTTAAACTGACAACTCTACTTGCATGGTGCGCTTGCCACTGCAAGCGCTGATTTAAACAATGTACCAATAATTTCGTCTACCCCGCGCACTTGCTACTGCAAGTGCTACAAACAACTACGACTGCAATTACCACTGCTAATATCGCTACGAACGAATTCTGTAAATTGTGTAGACCAATGGTACAACACCATGGCTACCAATAATCGCCAAGCAATTGTACACCTCTAATATAAACTACAGAACTACAATTGTTGCAATAAACCACTAAGATACGAGGCCTACAACCTCTGAAGGACCCGACGAGTCCGACCATCGCAATAAAAAGGGCACTCCAGCCCATAACAGATTATAACTATTAACACAAGAACGAATCAAATGACACCGGCTTAAGAGCCAAGATAACATAATTTAATTATCAAACCATTTAATGGCTAAATTGGAAGTGGACGGTAAAACCTGATTCCCGGGGATCAAAGGAAACCAACCACAAATTGGGGTGGAAGGTAGTTCAACACTGGTGCTGATCACACCAGGGTCGGATGACTCCTGAAACCCTTCACAAGTTGCCACAATTAATCACAGTCAGGATAGACAAAACTGCAGTATACTAGTTACAAACAACTAACAACAATTTAGCAATAAGATATTAAATAAGGAAACTTGTGACTAACAGCTTACATTATATATATTAAATCATACAAAATAAAATTATGGAGAGAATACGATCGTATAACAATCAGTACCAATAAAACACACTACCAGTATACGCCAACCTGTGATGAACACCAGGGAATTAGTAAAACGTATCAGTCCACAGATGGACCAAAAGTAAGAAGGACAATTCCACCGTTATACGGCCATTACCAACATCATTCGCAACAATAAACGTGAATCAAAACTTAACGCATCAAATATTTATCACCCATGAGCACTACCTTTACCAAGGAGTGCTACGTACAGTGAGGTACAATTAAAAACAAACAAACATCAAGATTAAGTTTATGTGTATTATCAAGATCATACTGATTATGAGACAAGTTCTAAGTAGAAGAAGGGCTACCGCCATGGGCGTCCTGCCATGTAAAAAAAAACGATAAGTATCAATATGTGTTAAAGACATGTCGTTTACTACTGTGACGACTGTCAGTGATGAATGAATGTGTAAATTAAAACAATGACAAACACCTAAATCGATATTACAAAACACTCAAACCGAACGCTAAATAGCGCAAATAAGCAAGTACCTAATGTACAAATAAAGGGCATGAGCCCAGGAGACCGGGAACACCGACTCCGATTACCTCTCGAGGTATATTACTAACATAACAATGTATAAGTTAATATAATGAAGTAAGAGAGCTACGGTACACACCGTAAGCAATGTGAATAACTATGATGATTAACTAACAGGCGCCAAACCACGCGCTTGAAATATAAATAGCTGCAACTACAAATAACTAGCACTAAACAATAAGCAACAACAAAGACATTGCTTACTAGCCGAATACCAGAAGTATATACCAGCATTCAATGCTAATCACTAATAGTGATAAACGTTTAGTCCTAACGGACAAACATAATCTTGTGACAAATGGCATACCCTTTGTGGATGTAGTACCGCCAATGAGAATGGTTGAAAAGTGAAAAGCCGAGTTGCTCTAGCAGTCATGCAATCTACAATACACCCAATTAAACGGAACATGGAACAAATATAAATACCCAAGTATGAGAACTTACCCTACGCCGTATCGGGAATTATAGGTGAGATGTAATAATGATTAAACCTATAGGAAAGGATTATGTATAGTACTCATGGAGATCGAGATAGGAGAACTGACATTGCTAGATCAACACGAATACTACATAAACCGATTGCAGCCATACAGACGAACCAACATTTAACTGATTAACAACCAAGTGCTACCTCTAGTGTATTACTAAGGACATAAGTCCAGGGAACAAAAATATTATCTTCAACCATTTACCATTCATACCACTAGGACAATAACACCTACGACAAGATAACCGACAATGCCAGCTAGTTAACATCAAACTACAACAAGGACATCCATCAAAAGAGAACTTGACAATAGAATACTTCACAATAGCCGTGTGACGAACGCTACCGGTTTACTAAACGAGACATGGGACAACCGCACTCCGATAGGAGCATGTGGGCCTGACAGACTTATTTATAAGTTAGTCGGGTAAGTAGTAATGTATCAGTACGGTACCCCATGCATGTAGACAAGTAGTGTTAGGAGCACGAGAGGTAGTCAACTCCGTGCTACGGACAGTAATGCAGACTACCTCGAAGATGGACAAGAAAAGCCGCAGTTAAACCAACGGGCTAGAGAAACCAAGAATCTTCAACACAGAATAGCAGACAGTACACAGTGAAGACAAGGAGTCCTTTCGGAGACGACGACGCTAAGGATAGAAATAGGAAACCCATTGTTAAAACAAATAATATGTAGAACCCTCATAACAATCACGCAAGTTCTTGCAATCCTGAGGAATCTACCAAATTATATGAACATAAACGCGTGACTACGCAACGATGAAAGACAAAGCTAGCACACTAGCACATGCCTCAAGCAAGGAACAAAAGTCACGATAACTAACAACCGTCGAATCGACTGAAATATGGTGTACGCGGAAGCGACCAACCGGAACAGCCATCAACAATAAATACGTGGGCGAACTTAAACAAGTAAAACACGCGGATAATAATGTGAAATGGAAAATGAAGTTACAGAACTCTAATACGAGCATAACATATGGATTCCCCTGGCACAAGCGGGGAGAACCATACAAACGTTGATGCTAACCAGAAAGACGGGAAGAGGTAATGGATATCAACATGAAGCAAGTATCAAAGAACTACAACAGTGTATTACTCCGGAACAAAAACACCAGGAGACACGGATGACAATCTTTATCTAAGTGAACATGGGGGCTAGTACATCTCAGTATTAGAAAGACAAGTGCAAAGAGCACTAAGTACTAGTAATAGCCAATGTTATATGACAACTCAATATGGAAGTCAGTGAAAGAAGACAAGTGCATGTATGCTAGTAATCCTAACAATGGGATATATGACAATAGGAAGAGGCAAACTGAGCCTATGTTCATGGGTCTGCAACTCTGTATGGAGCGAGTGGGCCCATTAGAACAAATTCGGGAGAGAGCACAAACACGTGCCTCACCCTTTATATGTTTTGGAGCCCGGAGGGGCTAGAGTCATACCCGTCTCTCTGATATGAGGATAATGTACTCCAAAGGATGACGACGCCACATGAGAGTTAGAGAACACTATGAGAGCCAATTATCCAGCGCTCCTTGTTGAGCGACTGTTGTATACTTGTGGGGTACGGGGGCGTAACCCTTTTTAAGGGGGGTAGATCCTCTTGGTTGTGCACATGTTTGCACTAATTTTTTTTGTTTCGTATGCGGGGCATACAGTGGTTTGTTGGTATGTTTGTTGGTATGCGGGGCATACAGTGAACTGGTAGTATGCTGGGCATACGTTGTTTGTTGCTATTGGTTGGTCATTTTGTTGGTGTTGTTTGGTACGCGGGGCGTACATGGTTGATTTGTTTGTGTGAGATGTGCACTTGTATGTATGAATCTTATGAAATACTTGTTTGGAATGATGTGTTTACATCCATGTATGTAGTACTTTTCTTTATGATAATTGTGATATATATACATATATATATATTTATACTATCTTGTAGATTGATTACATATGGTATCACCTAGATACAAAATGAATCATTAGTTATGGAACGTGGAATGGTGGTATGGTTATGGACACCTTGGTGAGGTTGTCAGGGTTGTAGAACTGATAGGAAATGATGGTGCTGATGGATCGCCTATATCCATATATGTTTGAATTAACTCCACAAATGATGGCTATGTGCTGTATAAGCGCAAGATGATGTGTGTAAATGATATATCACATAGATATACATTATGGGATCATATGGGTAGTTATTAACACACCTATTTGAATAAAGCGACTTCGGGACGAAGTCTTTTTAAGGGGGGTAGATTGAAATACCCCTACTTAATGAAATATTGATTAAACATATAATCAATTAAATTAAGGCCTAAACATGCCTTAAAAGTAAATTAAACACAACAAAGTTTAACAGAAGGCAAGAATTACACCCTTTGATCTTTTAGGGTGATTAAATATCCAAACGAACTCCGTTTGACCTAAAATTTTAACCTGAGCCTTATAATACATAAATGAACATATTAAAACCGTTTCCAAGGGAAACCAAGCTCAGAAACGCACTAGAACATAAAATGTGCACTAAGCTTCCTTAAAACACATTTTTGTGAGATTGTCTTTAAAATGAATTCTATTTAATCTTAGGGTCTTGAATACCCTTAAAAATACTAATGTGACATAATGTGAAACATTAAAATGCTTAAACCAAAGTTTTTCAAAATAACCAAAAGTATGTGCATTGTTTTGTAAATAATAACCAAATAGTGCAAAAATAACATTTTATCTGCTGATCATGTCTTTGGTCAATATGTTTCCTTGACCTTGGCTAATATACTCTGCCAGTTTAAGGCATGTAACCCAGCTAGTTACCGCCCCATATGCAATTTTTCTGTCGCACCACCTATGCTTCATTAAGGTGATATAAGTACTTTACCTTTTCATATAATATAACTAAGCTACTTACCTACATCTACCCACTTTGATCTAACATTTCCGCCTGTCTTGATATGTCATTCGTACCCATTACTAATTCTGAACAACTTGCAAGACCACGAACGTCCAAAAAAAATACATATGAGCTCAATGACATATATATATATATATATATGTAATATATATTATGAGCTATCAACCTACCTACCATATTAAAGTAGTATGGGTACAAGTTCATAATATTAAATAAGCTATATACCTCTTCCAATCCCATCTAATCTTGTCGTTTTATCAAAACTCTTCCCTAGGGGTATACTGGCTGGTTACAAACAAAATAAAAGTGACCCATCACTCTCACCTTACTAACATAACAAAAAGTGTACTTTAATTATAAAATGCTAATAGACCCATCCTTCATAGCGTTAACGGTTTCTCCACTTCCTAACCGGTATTCTTTCCTTCTCGCCAGTGAGGTCTTCACATTAATAAGCACTTAACTCTTCACCTGCTCCCAATTACTTCACGCCTTGTACAAGTCCAAAGGAAGACTTCCAACCTCTCATAACTGTAAACACGGTAAGACCCTCTTCATTCTCTTCTTGTCATTCCCGAGCCAGTGTTTTGAAATTCCAATCCCTCTTGTGATTTATTTTCCCTACGCATTCCCACCATAACTCCACTCCTTAATCTTCGCTTTGCATGCCCGAATTCTGTTGAGTTACAAGTCTGCAACTGGAACAACACCAGACCAACTAACAAAGCTTGGAGCCCTTACCGGTGGAGAAACTAGAACGATACAAGACCAACTAGCGCAAGGTAAATCGATAACAAGTCTCCTGTCTTCTTTCCTTGTTTTGGGTTGTCTGAAAAACCTCACTTAACCCCTCTAATCTTCTGCATCTTTCCACGCAAAAAAAACCGTGCATGCAAGTCTGCTAGTTGGGTCCTTGAAATTCGGCGAAGAAATCCTCTCCGTGATCTCCCGAAGGTAAGATCTTTTAATTTGACCAAAATCCATGGTTCCTGCCCTCTTTACCTCTACTTCTTTTCCTTGTTTCATCTGGTCCGAAAGTCCTTTCTCAGTCCTCTAATATACTTCTTTTCCCTTCGCTTAAGTCGTGCATGCAAGCCTGCTGGTTGGGTCTCTGAAATTCGGTGAAGAAATTCTCTCCCTGATCGCTCGAATGTAAGAGCAGGAAAACTGTAAACTCTGCTGTTTTAAATCCCTTCTATGTTCTCTGTTTTTGGACGCCCGAGAAATTGACTATTGATTCCTTTTTGCGTTTCTCTGGGTGCATGCGAGAGTACCATGGGGAAAAACCATCACAGGATTACACCGAAAGTGCCTCAAGAAAACTAACCCACGCCTGTTAGAAATCATCCCAAGGTGAGAACATCAAACCAGTTATGTTCTCTGTTGGTCTTCTTCTGTTCCTGGTCACGATCTCACTTTTTTTTCTCTTACCTTAAATGCATGGCCAGTGAAATGTCTAAAACATCCATCAGTTCGCAATCAAAACAGAGATGAAATCCAAGGAGTAACCCCACTTCTGAGTAAGGTAAACACTACCGAGAATCTTACCAACTAACGCATAATGTTTCAATCTGAAACGAGCAACAAACTGACCTTAACAATTGTCTCTTTCTAGGTGTGGAAATAGACCAAAGCGTATCAAGAAACTGCCCAGGAAAAACAACTTCGAAACCAAGGTTGTAACCCGAGCTCCTACCTAAAAATTATGCTTAAACTGGTGTATAATTTTGTTGAGATTATCTTGATTAATCTGGTAACATTGACCAGGGAAAAAGTTGTGTGTTGTGATGTTATTAGTCTGGTAAAAATGGTGGTCTAAACACCAAGTTTCATAAAACTAAAGACGTGTTTAAGAATTGTGAAAATAGAGGGAGTGACCCATAGATATTAAGTTAGTAACTACTAATCTAAATCTGATTATATGTTGGTTTGGTAAATTAGCAAAGATGATATTTTGTGAGCTAATTACTGAGTGGTAATCCTTGTCCTGGTTGCCGTGAAGTTGGAGTGTTGTTCTGGAAAATATTTGTCTGAGGTGGTCAAGGAAATTAATTATGGTCAAAACAGAATTTATAAAATATATGGGGGCATGGGAAATGGAAGCCGTGACCAAAAATGGTCTTGAATGACTAAACTAGGTATAATAATGTTTTATGTCATTTTTTTTAGTTGATAATATAAAGCTTGGAATGACATATAAGTTTTATAACATTTATGTGTAATTTTATCCAATGTTAATTTATGTAACAAGGCCAAGCATTTTAGGCCATTTAATTTAATTGCTATATTAAGATAAAACGGATTTAAAATGAATTTAGAACAAAATGATGTTACCGTAAGTGTGTAGAAATTGATTTACAATTTAAGTAAATTTTAGAGGCTGAAAATAAATAAAACCGAAAACTATATGTTAAAAGAGTTATCTTATGAATCGTATTAAGTTTTATAAAATATGGGGGTCAAATTGTAATTTTTGAGAAAGTGTGGTCAAAACCGCAAAGACATAAACCTATGGTCAAACTAGTGTATATTGGGTCAACACTGACCAAAATAAAGCCTTGACCAAATTTAATGTCATAAATAATTAATGTATGAGCTTATAGTAACATTAAGGGTGGAATGTTGAATTTATAAAACTTTAAGGGGTTAAAATGCGAATACCAAAAAGTAAGGGTATAGTTCGGTTAATATGATGATTTATATCCTAAGTATAAAATTTGGGAATTTTTGGAGTTATATAAGTGGCTATATTGATAAAAGAGTATAATATATGATTTATGTGACATGTATAAAAGTATATAATATAAATTTGGGTTAATATGTAAATAAACAGAAAATATGGGCGGAACGAGAATTTAGAAACAACATGGGGGCTGTTGAAATAAGTGACAAGAAACGATAAGCTATATAAGTAACAAATATTGAAACCTTATGTGATAACACATATATAAACATTATGATAATATATGTGGCTATTATGAAAATAAAGAAATTAGGGTGGCTGGAAAAGAAATGCACCAAACAGCTGAGGGTTGTTCGATAATATTGGAAAGAAATAACATATAGAAACTATATGTTATAATTATGGTAATGTTTGGATGATATAACATATGTTATGTACATTATCATAAGATTTGTGATAAAAGTATAAATATAAAAAGTTAAAGGTTAAAAAAAAAACAGATCCTAAGGGGCTGTATAGAAATTTCAAAAATTAAAGCCATATAAAATATATATACTATATGACTTAAATGATATAGTATATGGTAAGTTAAGTATGCTGTAAGAATTGTGGTGAAATTGTAATACTTGGAGTGTATGGGATTTGAAAGGAATGGAATAAAATGTATATGCAACTCCGGTAATTATAACAAAGTGTTATAAACCTTGGATTATGTTTTATTACAAAGTTATATGTTATAAAAATAAGGTATTTATAATATGGTATTAGTTATGTGGGTATATTGTGATTGATGAAAATTATGGAGAATAAAGAAGAATAAGTATATCACATGTATATGGTTTTCGGTACACATACAAACAATTACTAAAACTATATGTTATAAGTTTAATGACACATAAAATATCATACTATATGATATCATGGTAATAAGTGTAACACTAAATAATATTATGTGGCCAAAAGTATAGTTTATTAAAACTATCTTACTAGCGCAGTCATATGTACATTTATATATCAAAAATGAAGATATAAACTATAGTATACAATGACATACATCCTATGGTTAATATATGATTTGGAATGGTTTAAATAAACCTTTTATAAGGAATAATGTGTACATAATACAAGTTTCTTAGTTCATTGAGAAAACAAGGTGTATATACACATGTATATTGGCGCAAACCACATGCATATATAATATGGTTTACAAACCATATAATGAGTACATAGTGAATATTAACTTAGTAGTATAAATATATACTATAAAGTCATAATGTTTTAAATGAATACAACTTGTTACAAAATGGGGAAGTTGTATAATATAAGGTATATCAAAGAATGGTAATAAACCATGCAATATAAACTAACGTGCATGGAACACATACAACTATAGGTTATAAAATATAACCATGCATGCAACTATAGGTTATAACACATACCTATGCATGCGTTATAACAGTTGAATTAATTATACGAGAACAAACGAATTCGTATTAAGTGTAACGCTTATAAATACTTCAGGATGGGAAAATACAATTCTTACGTTTGAACCCGTTAACTTCGACGTTCGAATAAAAACCGACGTCTATGTAAACCGAATACTAATACTTACTACGAGTAAGGAATTTTTAAGATAACTACGCTTTAACTAGTAATAGTTAAAAATCCGGGGGCGTAGTACCGGGATTATAGACGTTATTCGGAAATACCGAATCATACTGTCATGTGGATTGACACTTAGCGTTCCTTGTATTTCTAGATCACCCTTCAGATGTGCGCGCTCGATAGCCCTAGCGATCTACACTGCGCGACCTTGACACGGTGTACGGTATTTAAAGGGGTTTGATCCGGGTTGTCCTAAGGAATTCCTCGGGCTCGGATTTGTTTGATAAATAACTTATGTGGATGTATATATGTGATTTTGTGTGTGATGGATATCTGTGTTACTGCATTATTAATTTATGCACGAACGTCCTACGGGACTAATACTACGTCGACTATAGATCGACTTGTATAAAACTACATATGCGAGATGTGTGATTGAAATTATCGTTGCCTGACCTAATACGCTAAGTATTACAAGTATGTAGTTATAACCTAAGTAAAACACTTAGGGACGGAACACGACATTGTCGGTCCCTGGAGCTTCAACTCGACATAAATACTACCTAGAATCATTCTAGGCATGCGTAAGACCCACAGGACAGCCAACAAAATAAGTGAATGTCTTCATGATTAAAACTGTAACTGACTACCTTACTAATGAAGTTTACAGTGGAGTGTGAATGAATGTGATGATGTATCTTAATCCAGACAGTCACTGGCTACTGGTCGCGCGTAGAGATCTCTTGGGTTATCCCGTATCGGGTTTACCCTAGTTAATCCTGAACGAACCTAGATAGATCGTCAGGCGGAGTGTGCTTGAAATACCCCTAACATTTAAATAATTAAATATAAGTAAATAAATTTAATTTGGGGGAATTATAAATATTATTTGGGGGTTTATTAAACCCTAAGAAAGCATATAAAAACTTGGGCGTTAAAAACGCACCTAAACTCCTTAAGGTTAAAAAACGTGCGTTATAGCCCGACCTTAAGATAAACAAGTTATATAAGCTATAAACTTCACATGAAGTTAACCAAGGATCATTATATGATCTTTAGAATGCAGGACCTCATCTAAAACTGAGTAAAAATACAATATGCTCGGGAGTTTCCTTAAAGGCTCTCAAGGCCCGAAAGCCCCGGAAATACATTATAGGATGAAGTAAAACATTACACTTCATTCCAAATGCACCATAACACTTTATTAAATATATAAGATGAAGTCCTCAAGCTAAATTCTCAGTTAAACAAAAAGTGTTAGGAGATGCCTTATGGGGGCCCATAAACCCCGGGAGTGCCCAGGAGGAGTGCTGAGGTGGCACGAACTCCTATAAAATTAATTCCAAGAGTTCCTAACATCATTATGCAACATTCTAAAGAGAATAGTCGAGCTACTTCCTCAAAAATAAGCAAAGTACTCGGACAAATTTCTTAACGCTCCTTTTTGCCCCGGTTAGCCCGGGAGTTGTGTTTTGAGTTGATATAACCCCATATAACTCAATGTAACACCTTAACATATTATTATCGACTATAAACAATGTCAATAAACACTTGGAACTCATATCGACTAATTAATTTTCAGAAAATCCTTAAAGCACAAAACCGCACCTTCGGGTGTCACAAAAATGCGTTTTATGCAATTGCCTTGAAGATTTTGAGGAGCCACGAGTTGATAATATTAAAAGGGGATAAATTGAGCATCTAAATCAATTAATTCCAGTACTAAATTCATAGTACAAGTGGGGGCAATTTTTGGGTCAAAAAGGTACCTAAAATCAGCATTTTTACCTTAAAACTTTCATCTTTTACCATAGTATAAATGTATCAATTAAATGCTGGAACCTATTACACATATTAGTATGATCTTAGTACAATATATTGTAACAAAAATCAAATGAAAAATCACTCCCATTTAATCCCTATACTAGGCGCCATTTAAGGTAGTTTTTGGCTAGATTTTTACAAAAATATTGTCTTATGCTAATGTGACTCACCTAGCATATATTATATGATGATGTAACAATTAAATTCAGTCTGTAACACCCCTACTAGTTCGGCTCCTAATTATCCTATAAATGTCGCACATAATAAATAAATCGCAGCGGTAAATAACAGACTGTCGCTCTAATGGTGTCACTGTTATCACTCGCCCATACGGGTGATAACGAATTACCTGATAATCAACTTGCGAAACGTATTCCCGCAGTGACCACAAGAGATAGATAGTAGTACTTAAACAATTTAAAACAAATCCAACAACAACCGATTATTACAGACCGTACTCGTGAGCATCTAACCAAAATACACCTCGGTTTACATAACCCGAGTCCAAAGTAACATTAGTATCAAACCGTACCAAGTCTTAACCAACAGTAATATCACAACTGTCGCGCCCCGCGTCGACCCACCAGCTAATCTCCTGAATTAAAAATGGTTTGTGATATGGAATCAGCCCCTGCTGAGTATGTTATCACATGCCCCGTCATGCCTCCTCAAACCCCTCAATTAATTGGTCGAGAGCATGCGATTCGTTACATGCAATACCGTTTTAATATTTAAACTGTAAAACAATTAACAGTAATACCCACACAATAACACAACCATCAACACAAGTAATATAACCACAAGTATAACCAATGAACAACAAAGCGAAACAACGAGAATAATAAACAAGTACTAATTCTCGTCCATGGTGTAGAAACCAATATTGTTCGCCACTGTACAAGTCTCAACTGTATTAAGTGTTTAGTTATACCTAGTGACAACGTCTCATTAAAAACGACGTGTCTCTAAATTACCCATATATTATGGCGGGTCACCCACGGCAGTAGCCACTCCAGCGGTAGAGTCTCCGACCAACGAGCCATTCTAGCTCACGGGAAATTTTCCTGATACTTACGGACCCGTACGCGGACATCCTGGTATCGTTTTTGTGATCACAGCGCGCACCAAGAGCCACATCCTCTTGGCTTTATTATCTTTTCATTAATTAATTATACCATCGCATCGCATTACCCTTTTTTTTTCCTAACACAGCAGACTAAGGTCATTAGTCCAATCCGGAGTCTGTAAACTCGGGATCCAGTGTTAGATACGAGAGCGGCGTTTAAAAAGGCCAATGCTCCGTATTAAAGTCTCGGATAATATGTATATCTTATTATCCTAGTGCTACAACATTTTTCCGACGATCCTTATATTTCATATAAGATAGCACCATAGCTGCTAGTTCGTTTTATATATAGGTTCATATATACGAACCAATACTGTTAACTCAACAACAGTAAATAATAAGCAGCTATAAATATACAATTCATGCATATTAATTAACACATTCAGACAAACAATCTTATCACAGATCACACAGAAGTCTGAACTGAGGAAGCCCTCAGAGACGATCAGAGACACATAACAACATACCGTTCACCCTGATTGTATTACGGTGGAGTATGAGTCAGCAAGATCCTATGCTCCGTGTGTCGTCTCTAACAGTCTAAACAATACATAAAGCTACTGATTAGCATCCCGTATAACAACACAACTCTACGGTACCCCGTACCGTCACTAATAACTCCCGGTTAATCCCCCGTTATTAACTGACAATGTTTGTCGGGTTTTTGGCTTAACTCGAGATTGGAAAAATGTTATATTACAAGCGTAGTCTTGTCTCGTATATTAACATACTTATTGTTGAACTTTGTTATCGCATGTAACTTAATGTATATTTGTACATCATATAGTTTGTTTCTATATTGCATGTATGATTCTTGATCATGTATTATACATCTCACCTTAGTATTTATTTTTCTAAGGTTTGTTTTTTTTTCCAAGTTTAATGTGGTATAATTCATATTTAAACAATACTTTGAATTATATAAATCCTTATTATCCCACGTATACTCTTAACATTAGAATTTCCATATCTAATGTTTATAATTCTTTTCTCTTTACCTATTATCATTTTAATTATGATAATTTATAGTTATTGAACCATATTACATTTTCTACACCATAACATATATTTATTTATATACATGTATTATGGAATTATTTATTATATGGTAAGTCTTATAATATATATTCATTCTTTTTAATGAATACCTCTTATATTATAAATGTTATAACTCTTATAACATTAAAAACCATATTATAAATTTCATTTAAAAATGTTAATATTTCCGAACAACACCTATGTTCTTAATTATTTACAAAATCCACCACATAATTAATATAATGTTATATTATAGCTATATAACATATATTATGACATTTAAGTCATTAAAACAATTATAACCTATAGTTATATTTTGTTATTAAATACCAAACAGCCCTTATATTATTCGTCTTTCACTATATACCACTAAACTTCTATAAATCACAAATCCACCCCAAAATACATTTCATTGTTACACTTATAATATATACCTTATATTATAATCCTTAAACCTTAATATAATTATAACCTATAGTTTTTAAAGGCTATAATTTTCGAACAGACCCTAGGACTGTTTTAATTAAATTCCCACCACCAAACTTTGTATATTTACCAAATCTTCCCAATTTATAATACATAGTTTTCTAATACCATTAAAACTATATATTATACATATGTCTTTATAAAATCATATATATAACTCCAAAAATTACCAAACTATACCAAAAGGTTAAAATATTATTCCTAACCTTATACTTTCGATAAATCTCGGTTTTTACCCATTTGTTACCCATTTGTAACAATGTTATAAAATATCATATATTATACTTATATAATTCATATAAACTCCAAATTTAACCAAATAAACTTCTAAAAATTCCTAATAACTTAAGGACTGTACTAAATCCCATTTAGTACCCCAAAGTTTCGGAAATTACATTATAGCCCCATCTCTTATAAATCTTTTACAATTTAATAACTATCGTAATATAAGGTAGTATTTTAATTTCTAAAATTCTCCAAACTTGGTCAAAGTCTCCTATATAGTCAACTTTGACTTCTAATACCAAATTGGACCCAAACTCTCGGTAATTACCAAACATACCCTATACTTTTCCATTTTTACAATTTTGACACAAAACTTTATAAAATGTTATAATTTTTATTAAATTCATTTAAAAACCCTAAATTCCTCTAAATTAAGCCCACAGCTTTATATTTTTCCAGTAATTACGGTTTGGCCCCAAACTTAATTGTATAAGCATAAATCTAACTAAATAAGCTTATAAACTTAAATTAAAATGGCCTAATGACATGGCCTTATTACAACTTTGCTTTATAACATAAAATTACACATAAATTGCTCAATTTTTACAATAAACTCACAGCCTCACCATAGTTTATTTATTTTTCCACATAATGTCATAATTTGACCATTATGTTAATTAAATCTCTTAAATGACTAGCTTAATTTATCTTAGTCATTTTTTTTCCATTTTTAGGTCAATATAACCCATATGTTTAACTCCACTCTCGGCATAATTAATATATATGCTAAGAATTCATAAAATCATAAGTTTTAAGGTGTTTATACCTTGATTTCTCCTTGTATGAACTCGGCAACTTGAAGGAAAATTCACCACATCATTTAGACATGTTTAATACACCAAAATAAGATATGGTTATACTCCAAGCTTGAGCTTAACCATAAGGAACAATTAATGTAAGATTTAAGGCAAAAATCACCTTAAAAATGCAAGGGAACTTCCAAAGGGATTTGGCCTGAATTAAACACACCACAAGGTGTTGAATTCACCATATAGACATAGGAAATAGCTAGACAACAACAAGCTGCCTTGGTATTAGGTTTTACCTTGGAAAAATGCCTTAAAGAAGGGTATTTCCTTTAGATCTCGGCCACCCTTGCTCCAAAAGGCTAACCAACTGAATGAACATGTAAATATGAAGATTATGAGTGTATAAACTCATAAAAATCAAGAGGAGAAAATCGGATGGAGAGTAGAGAAGCTTAAGGTATGTTTTTACCTTAAAATGCAAATTTGGGAAACCTTGGTCCTTTAACTTGTTTCAGCCAAGTTTGGTTGTTGTCCAAGGTCTAAAATACTGAGAATAAGCCATAGGAAGTGATGAGCCACGATCTAATTGTAGGTAATGAAGAGATGAAGGAAAAGAGCTAAAATAAGCCTTAAAACATTACCTTAGGAGCTTAAGAGATTGAGTTGTCTTCCTAACTCAAGAACACAGCTTGAGAGGGTCTGGATACTGAGTGAGCTCGGCTGGAATGGAGCAAGAAGCAAGGGAATGATTGAAATGAGCCTTAATAATTGAAAGAGTAACTTTTGCTTATTTTATGTTTTGTAAATGACTAATGACTCATCAAAGAGGATAAGCATCGGTTATTGGAGGGTAAAGGGGTGGTCTCACACGGTTTGGAGGCTGATTGAATCATGGAGCAAATGTGTATAGTTTAAGCCATAATATTAGAAAGGTAAAAGGTAATCTCCTTAATTTAAGGAGTGGTGTTGGAGACTTTTCCCTTGTATGTGCAAGTGGCGAATTCAGCCTCCTCTTGCTTGTGGCTGCCGATTCCATGTGGTCCAAGGGGTCAACTTTGACCTCTTGACCATTCTTATTCAATGTTGACTCAAACGGGCCCCCTTTTAGGGTTTTATTAATATTTTAATATTAAATTTGTAAAAATTCGTAAATTTTTGGAATTAAATTCCTAATATGATATAATGTGATATATTATCATATTTAAAGATAATTATAACCTTTAAGCCCATTAAAAACCAATTTAGAAGGCAATTACACAAAAACGTGCTTTAAGGTGTTTTAGTGCACATTTTGTGTTGCAAGGTGCTTCTGAGCTTAGTTTTCTTTGAGAATAGTTTTGTTGTGTTCCTTAATTCATTATAATACTTAGGGATCCACTTTGGATCCTATTTGAGGTCATACAATCTTTATGGTGCTTTAAAGCACATTTTTGGCTTTACCGATCTTAAGGCATGTTTTGCCTTGTTGAGATCTTTTAGATTGTTCCCCAATAATATTTAGATGTTTATTAACCATCTTAGATCATTAATAGCTCATTTAATTAAGTTTTTAAGGTTAGGGGTATTTCAGTCTACCCTCCTTAAAAAGGCTTCGTCCTGAAGTCCTTAATCATCTACAGTTCACCTAAGGAATCAAGTTCCACTAAGTAACCAAACAGTCCATCACTAGGGAGTAACTCCCACTAGGTTCAGACCTAGTCTATACATACAGCATATATCAAATAGCCAAACTCATGGTATACACTCATTCAAATCACAGCACTAAACAAGGTGCACATCCAACTCATCAACAAAAGTACTCAGTGGTACTATATATATATATTCAAACAGGTGCACTAAGGCACATACATAAGATGTATCAAACATAAATCATCCAAACAAACATGTATGACATAGCATACTACCAAACACACCACAAAACAAGACCTAATGCATAACATATGCGCAAGCCAAAGTGGTGTCTACCCCCCTTAAAAAGGGTTTGACCACGAACCCGTACAAGTATCACAGCTACTACTCGAAGAGTGCGGGATACTTCGCTCTCATGGAGTCCTCTAACTCCCATGTAGCCTCCTCCACCTCATGGTTCGACCAGAGAACCTTGACCATGCTAACGGTCTTGTTCCTAGTCTGCCTCGTCTTCGTATCGAGAATGCGGAGTGGTACTTCCTCATATCGTAGAGCGGGGTCCAACTCTAAAGTCTCTGGCTGCAAAACGTGCGATGGGTGGGGCACATACTTCTTCAACTGTGAAACGTGAAATACGTCGTGCACCCTCCCGAGCTCTACTGGCAAATCCAGTCTGTAGGCTAATGGGCCCATTCGCTCCCTAATCGCATAAGGTCCAACATACTTCGGGCTCAACTTGCCCTTCTGCCCAAACCGGAAGATCCCCTTCATGGGTGACACTCTGAGGAATACCATGTCGTCAGTAGTGAACTCAATGTCCCTCCTCTTGGTGTCTGCATATGATTTCTGCCGGTCCTGAGCTGATTTCATGTTCTTACGAATCTGTAGGACATCCTCCTTAATCTGCTCTAGGTACTCAGGTCCTAGAAGCGTATTCTCGCTAGCCTCATCCCAGCATAAAGGAGTCCTACACGGTCTACCATAAAGTGCCTGAAATGGTGGCATCTGTATCGAGGAGTGGTAGCTGTTGTTGTAGGCGAACTCTATCAGATGTAGTCGCTCTAACCAACTCCCCTGAAAATCTAAGGCACATGCTCTCAGCATGTCCTCCAGTGTCTGGATGGTCCTCTCACTCTGACCGTCGGTCTGTGGATGGAATGCCATACTAAGCTTCAACTTCGTACCCAAGGCTTCCTGAACTTGACCCCAGAATCTAGACAAAAATCGAGGGTCCCTATCAGACACAATCGTCTTTGGCACCCCATGGTGCCAGATCACCTCCTTCTCGAACAAGTCCGCTAACTTCGGGACCTTCCAGGTATCTTTCATCGCAACAAACTTTGCCACCTTCGTCAGACGGTCCAAAATGACCCAAATCGTGTTCAGTCCTCCCTTAGTCGGTGGGAGACCGACAACGAAATCCATCGAGATGTCCTCGAACTTCCAGCAAGGAATAGGCATAGACTGCACTAAACCGCCGGGTCTCTTATGCTCAAACTTAACCTTCTGACAGGTCAAGCATCTAGTCACGTAGTCAGCTACATCCTTCTTCATCCCGCTCCACCAAAAATGGACCTTTAAGTCCTTGTACATCTTCGAAGAACCGGGGTGGACGGATAAGGACGAGCAATGAGCCTCCTGGAGTATCTTCTCCTTCAAATCTGGAGAAGACTCTAGAATACATAACGGGCCATTCAGTCAAATCATGCCATCATTACACAGTTCGAAGTCATACTTCTGACTCTCAAAGCAACCCTCTAGCATTTTCTGCCTTATACTCTCCATGTACTGATCACTCTCCTGTGCAGCTCGTATCTCATCAATTATACTGCTGCTCGCTAATAACGTAAATAATGAATGAGCTCTGCGGCTCAGGGCGTCGGCAACTACATTCGCCTTGCCCTCTTTGTATTTCAGGTCTATGTCGTAGTCCTTCAAGAACTCGACCCATCTTCTCTGTCGCATGTTCAGCTCCTTCTGAGAGAAGAGATGCTGTAAACTCTTATGATCAGAGTAGATAATGACTCATCAAAGAGGATAAGCATCGGTTATTGGAGGGGAAAGGGGTGGTCTCACATGGTTTGGAGGCTGATTGAATCATGGAGCAAATGTGTATAGTTTAAGCCATAATATTAGAAAGGTAAAAGGTAATCTCCTTAATTTAAGGAGTGGTGTTGGAGACTTGTCCCTTGTATGTGCAAGTGGCGAATTCAGCCTCCTCTTGCTTGTGGCTGCCGATTCCATGTGGTCCAAGGGGTCAACTTTTACCTCTTGACCATTCTTATTCAATGTTGACTCAAACGGGCCCCTTTTTAGGGTTTTATTAATATTTTAATATTAAATTTGTAAAAATTCATAAATTTCTGGAATTAAATTCCTAATATGATATAATGTGATATATTATCATATTTAAAGGTAATTATAACCTTTAAGCCCATTAAAAACCAATTTAGAAGGCAATTACACAAAAATGTGCTTTAAGGTGTTTTAGTGCACATTTTGTGTTGCAAGGTGCTTCTGAGCTTAGTTTTCTTTGATAATAGTTTTGTTGTGTTCCTTACATCATTATAATACTTAGGGTGCCACTTTGGATCCTATTTGAGGTCATACAATCTTTATGGTGCTTTAAAGCACATTTTTGGCTTTACCGATCTTAAGACATGTTTTGCCTTGTTGAGATCTTTTAGATTGTTCCCCAATAATATTTAGATGTGAAATACCCCAAACCTTGATATGTGGTTTAAATATAAAACTATGTTATATAAAGGCTAAAAAGCGCCTTAGAAACACCAGTGGACAATTTAAAACATAGTAAAGTGCAATAAAGCACTAAGACACAGTTTGAGCAAAAACATGCTCTAAGCTATGAGTGAACTTGGTTAGGACCCAAAGAGCCAACCGAGACTTAATAATATTCAATTATGAGTTTATAAGGCAAACTAAGTCCTTAGGAAACTTTGGTAGACAATGAAACCAAACAAAACACAAATAAATACCTTAAAGTCAATAAGAGCAAAAATGTGCTCTAAGCTTGGGATAAATTTGTATAAGACCTAATGGTCACACCTATGCCTTATTTATATGTTAATGAACATATTAAATCAATTACTAAAGAAAACCAAGCTTGAAAACAAGTTAAAACACAAAATGTGCTTTAAGGAGTCTTAAAGCACGTTTTTGAAAAATTGTCTTGTAAATGAGTTTTGAATGGCTAAATGTCCATCATTACTCTTTAATTAACATGTGTACTATATAGTATCACATTTGGAAGTCTATATCAATGGGAAATCAAAAATTTCACTTCTATGTGCCTTGTTTTATGAATAGTGACTTTAATAAGCTATTTTGTAACATATGTTATTATAAGTGAGACAATTGATTAATAAAGTCTAAAATACCCCTAGGTAATATTGGGGGCCGGTTTTTAAAGTGTGGTGACTCACCACCCTTGTTAACATGCTAAGGAAATAAAGAATGACTAACTTAAGTACTATTTGCTTTTTAAGTACAAATATCTTCCAAAAAGCAAAACTTATCTCATTCTCTCATTTCCTTCTTCATTTCCCACGTATCCAAGCTCTCTTCTACCTCTCTTCTCTCTGTTCTCACGTTCATACAGCACCACCACCATGGAAGTCCACCTTTGAACCCTTGTAAAACCTAGCTCACTTAACCAAATCAAAAACAAACACCACCATTCTCTTCCTCTCATCAAGCTCTTCATTCCTATCTTCTCAAAATTTCAAGATCACCATTTTGGTGCCATGGAGTTCCACCATTGATGGAGCTTGAGCTTGTCTTTCCACATATTATTGATCTCCCTTGCTCCTAGGTAAGGAATCTCAAAGAAAAATCAAGTTTCCTCCATGTTTTGTGTGTGACCGAAAATATTCATTGATGGAGCTCCTTGTGTTGCTTTGTTCTAGCTCCATTTGAATATTTCAAGGACTAGGTGGAGTCCTCTCTTCATAGATATTCAAACACCCTCCAAAGATTAAGGTAAAACAACTACATTAATGTTTTGAAATAATGTAAACCTAGGGTTTACAATGAGATGGAGCTTAAAGCTTGAATACTCATTATGTTGTTTGTATAATGTTTAGTAGTTGGCAAGGAACCAAATGCCTTACCGGTTTTGTAAGGAAACACGAAAGAAATTTGGGAGGAAAAGAGGTAAATATGCTATCTTAATGTGGTTTAATGCCTTAGGAGAAATGAGCTTATAATGCTTGCTAAAACTACCTAAAGAGCAAATGGTGAATGACTTAGTAAGGTGTTCTCAAGGAGACTAGTAAAGGAACATATGTCTTGGTGTGTGTATTTGCAGGTCAAAGGCATTATTATGTGGGAAATTCAGTGTTTATGGTTTATGCAATTTAAGGGCCTAAGAGCCATGTTATTTAAGGGCCTAAGTGCCAAGCAATTTAAGTTATGCACTATATTGTGATGTAGTGCTAAATGTGTGAAGTTTGTGTATAAAAATGTGTTTGATGGA
This sequence comes from Limonium bicolor, assembly GCA_023374045.1. NCBI lineage: Eukaryota > Viridiplantae > Streptophyta > Magnoliopsida > Caryophyllales > Plumbaginaceae > Limonium > Limonium bicolor. The sequence continues at coordinate 489,985,758 of CM041776.1, forward strand.
TTTTAGGTGTTTTGAATGAAATAAGGTAAAAACCTAAGTGTTTGGATGTGAGTATATACAAGAGAAGCTATGGCCAAATTTGGGAAAATGTGTAAGAAGATCTAAGTGTTTTAAATGGTCTTGGTGAACTAGGAAGGGTTAAAGGTGAATAAATGTTTACTTGAGAAGAAAACATGTATTAAGGTGACTTAGAGTGATGCAAGGATTTAGGTGTTATCTTGGAAGTTCTAGGAATTCAATGTGTGTTTTGAGGAGGTATTTAAGTCTTGGAGGAGTTTGTTTAAGGTTTAGGTGATGTTGATATCCAAGGAATAAGTGATGTTTAGGTAAGATGTGAAGAAGGAGATTTAGTTAGTAAGAAAATAAGTTGAGAGATGATGTTAAGGTGTAGAGGAAACACCTTGGTGTAGTGGTCATTATTGGTGAACTACCACTTATAAATCTTAAGGAGAAAACATCCCAAGTGCTAGGAACTTTGTAAGAAGTTTGTGAATGATAAAATGGTTTTGGTGAGTGATTTAAAGAGTTTAGCACATGGATAAAGGTGTGTTTGAAGTGCCTAAATGAGGTTAGGGTATGCTAGGGTATATGGGGTGAAGTTTGGAGTTGAATGTAAAAAGGAAAACAAAGATCTGGGGCAGACCGGACTTGCGACCGGACTTGCAAGTTCGGTCGGGCCCAGTTTACCCTGCGGGAATTAGTTTCTGGAATGGACCGGACATAGGACCGGACTTAAGGTCGGTCGGAGTAGAAAATTTGTGACGGAAATGTGTTCTGGAATCGACCGGACTTGGGTAAGTCCGGTCGGCAAGGTCGGTCGGACCAAAAATGTTGTTTAAGGTTATGAAATGATATGTAATGATGGGGATTGATAGGTAATGATGCTATAAGGTTGTTAAGGACATGTTAGGTGAGTTTTAATGACAATTAAGTGGGTGAAAAGTTGTATTAGAATGTGAGAGTAAAACAAGTTAAAAATGTTAAGTTATGTAACTAAGTTAACGGGGAGAAGTTATAAGCATTAGACATTAAATAATCATGCTACCCCGATGTTAATAAAAGTACATGTAATGTTATCAGTTGTTCGAGAATTGCTCGAGGAACATAAGTGGACGTGGTAAAGTGGACTCCGGTGACAGGTATGGTTTTCTTGCAACCTGTGTCCTACCGGATTACACCGGCTTGTATGCCAATGTGTTTTTCTGTATGTTTGCCACGTTGTAAGATTAAACATGTAATGAGTTTACAGTAATTCATTTATGTGGCGTGTACAACCCCGATACCATTTAACCTCGGCAGTGTTAACCTTAGTTAACTGAGTCTAGGATCACATGAGAGTTCGGTATTCGGATTAAACGACCCGAACCATGGGGCGTTCTAACCACGGCTATGCGTGAGTTGATTATGTGATGTTGTGTAAGTGAATGTAGGGATCTCCCTTGGGTGTTTAACCCAGTTGTAACTGTATGGTGTGTAGTTATGATAGACTCCATAGTGGGGTTCTAACTAATATCTAAAGTAAGTATGTACTAACAGTGGTGAGGAATCCGGTTTGGCCGGTCGCGCGTTGTTTGGGAGAGGGTATCCTTCTTAGCCTTACCCTTCTCTTTGTTATGGTTGTTTCCCTCACGGGTTATGATCTCCCATAGCTCACTCCAAAGCTTAGCTATTCTGACTTATGATCGGTTTAGGGGGAACATGTGTTTGTGTGGTGTGTTCGGGCCTCCAAACCCGAACCGCCTTAACTTAAGTTACTCGTCCAACTATTAGGACGGTAATGAGTGTTGTTGTTATTGTATAACGAGCTTATCATGAGACTGGCAACATTCTCTAGGCTCACCAGTGTATAAACAATGTTTGGGTCGGTTCCTAAGGGAACCATTCCCGCTATGTTATGTATTTTGTTTGTGATGCAATATCTATTGTGATGTTATGATGTACACGTTGAAACGTGCAGGTGTTGTTATGTAGTGTATGTTATATGTTGTAAAATGTGGAGTGTGTGGATCATGGAAATGAATCCCAGTGTGTGATAAGAGGCGTTTAAGGATAACCCGATTTAAGGGTAAGTGTCGTCTATTAAGGAAGTAGCTCCATTAGAGGAGGAACACTCTAGGGATAATGAATACCATGAGTGACTTATTACGTAAGGATATATTATCCGTTTGTTGAGCCCGTTGAGGCGAAATGATTATGTGTTGTGTGTTTACAGTTGCATGTATGATTTAAAAATAATCAACCGCATGCGAAGACGACAATTAGTTGTGCGTGGCCCGGTAGCATGTGGGCTGCGGGATTACCATACCAGCAAAGGTGCTGAGCCCCTTGGGGGCCACCCTTTCTCTTCTTTTCCTATTTCAGGTACGAAGTGCTGGAAGCCGTTCGAGAGTAGGACGGGTAGTCGTTGTACATGGGTAATCATTTAAAGTGTATGTATACAGTAGGTGTAGTAAGACCGAAATTGTAGTCGGCATCAGTTTATAAATACTCGGTATAGTTGAAAGGTGTACGTTGTTGTTGTTGTTAATGGAAAGGGATAGTAATGTGTAGTCGCTCGGGAATTTAGCCCATCAGACCGGTACAATGTATGTGTATTAGCCTTGTTAGCCACGTGGGTGGTTAACGGCGTGTAACACCAGCGAGTTGAGTTATTTGATGAGTTGTGTATTCCGCTGCAGATTATTGTAAGTGTGTTATTGTTGGATGGGGTGTTACAAAAAGTGGTATCAGAGCGAAGTATCGCTCTGATGACTGAATTACCGAGCTTAGGAAGTACCGAGTTAGGATTTTAGTACTTTGGGTTAAGGGTTGAGTGATAGCGTGAGAGATACGCTAGTTAGGAACTACCAGTGAATACTGGAACCTACAGTATCCTTCCCACCTCCACAATCCCTTTTTAACTTGGGAAAGAACGCCAGAGAGATGAAAGTCCTCTCTTACTCGGGAAAACCTGTTCTGGCTGTTATTAAGTACCTTTAAAGGTACGGAGAACCTGTCATACGGTAGATCCCGAAAACTGGGAATCCCGGAGACGGTTTCCTATCTGAACAGTGTTAACCGTATGAATAGCGAAGAATGAAGAATTTTGTGCATAAGAGAATAGAATTTCCGGCAACCTGGGTCGACATGCAGAGCAGTCGAGAATAACCAGCTTGCAACGCACCTACAGTGCAACAGGCAAGAAGTGGATTAGTGAAACCCGAGACGAGTGTCTACGGTCTGATCGTTAGTGAAACCTTCGCAGGCAAGAAGTGGATTAGTGAAACCCGAGACGAGTGTCACTTGTAACACCCCATCCAAAGCCTATCGTGGTTATCGCAATCTGAACACTTAATCAAATACGTCGCAGCGGAAATAAACAACACCTGGACCTTGCCACGGTCTGATCGTTAGAATATACCGGCTTAAATACTTACAATACTTATCCAAAAACACTTATCCAACTTAAACATCAACATTCATAATACCACAACCAACCGAGTACTAGTATCTTAAACATAATCCCAAACTTACATCAGTCTAATATAAACAATCGGGTGCACAGGCGCAACCCGAACTCAAAATAAAAGTCCCACCCTAAGACTAACCGCTCCTACTCTCGTAGTGCGTCCTCATGGGCCTCTTACCTGCAAGTGTAAAAATAGCCCCCGAGGGGGTCAGCACGAATGCTGGTACACCCTCTCATGGCCCCCAAGCTAATGGGGCTACGACGACTAATTGTCGATAGCATGGAAATTGATTACATACCCAAGCATAATATGAAGTGCAATAACAATAACCACAGATGAACATATATAGTTCACAAACAATGAACGACTCAAGCGTTCCCTTATCAAGTGGGTTAGTAACCCCCTCCTTAGTCCTCATTTCCTTAATCTCAGTTCCTTACCTTACCTTAATCTCAATCTCAATCTTAATCTCAGTATACAAACCTTTCCTGGAAGGGATTGGTTGTAGCTTAATTCGAACCTGGGATTTAGGTGATCCCACCGCACCATCTTAATGCCACCTACTCTGGACGGGAGTCCAGCGCAGCTGAGCCGGCAACCGGCCCTAGGCTACAAGTCCGAAGACAAGTCCTTAAGCGGAGGGGGATCTGATTCAGATACCGTCCCCCTTTTTCCTTAGCATGCATGACCGGAGATCGGTCCCGGGTTTCCTCACTCAAGTTCCAGTTAGTAGACATCTTAAACACCATGTGCTAGCTAAGCCCTAACGGGCATTAACCAACGACCATCAAACTTAACTCTTATCTTAAACTCAGTAAGTACTAAACTTGGTTAGTAACAATCTCAAGTCTCGCGGGTTAGTGTAAATATAACACAATCACAACGAGAACAATATAACCGGTTGCATGCTTCATCTTGTTTTAGTCATAGCAATTAAACAGATAGCACACAAGCCGAGGGACACCTCGTTAGCAAGCAGGTCACAAGAAGGATTGTACCGTTCACCGTCGATCGTTGTTTGACTAATTCTTCGGGGTCCCAACTCACGAACCTAAAACATTCATTCATTTTTAGGTTATTAGTTATTTGCACCTTACTTAACTCACTTAGTCCCTAAGGACTTCCATTCTATAACCTCTCAAGTCTTTATCACTTAGCTTACAAACTTAACTCTAAACATTAAAACTTATACTTAATCTTAACTTAATTCCTTAAGTTCTTAGGGTCCTAATCATTACTACCCTACTAATGGCATACCCTAGTACCAATTAACACCCTCAGAAATTAAAATTTCTTTTTTTTTTGTTTTTAGGCTCGACCGGACTTGCCAAGTCCGGTCCGTTCTAGTACCCTTTACCGTTTGAAAATTCTACCCCGACCGGACTTACAAGTCCGGTCCCCAAGGTTGGTCCATTCCCGAGAGTTCTCCCCGTGAAAATTTTAAGCCCGACCGGACTTGACAAGTCCGGTCCCATGTCCGGTCTATTCCAGAAACTAATTCCCTCACAAAACACAAGCCCGACCGGACTTGTAAGTCCGTCCCCAAGTCCGGTCGATTCCAGAAAACATTTCCCGGTAGTGTACAGAGCCCAGACCGACCTTGCAAGTCCGGTCTAAGGTCGGTCGGTCCAAAACTTGTTTCTAAATTCTCTCAACTCCAAACTTCTCCTCCTATATTCTAATATGTTATAACCTCATTTGGGCACCTCAAATACACCTTAAGCCCTCCTTTAAATACCTTAAATCATCCACCAAGATCCACCTTAGTCATTATGCATTTTCCTTGTAATAATGCTAACACTTGTAATGTTTTCCTCTAGGTTTCTAGGTGGTGGTTCATACCTAATGTAACCATTATGCCAAATGTTTTCTTCACCACTATAACATCATCTCCCAAGCCTCCCACTATCTAAAACTCTTTTAAGCATTTACTTAAAGTTCCTTAACAAGTTTAACTTCCATCATCATCACATTATTTCCTTCCTAGTTGTGCACCAACATTTGCCTAAGTCCTAAATACTCAAATACATTCTCTTGATTCCTAAATCTTCCATGGTGATACCTAAGTCATTATAAGTCATTAAAACACCTTAACTTCACCCCTTTTTCATCAAGACAACCTATAGAACATTCCTAGTACTTCCTTAGTCATTAAATTCCCTTAGGATATCTTAAACACTTAAACTCTCCTTTAAATTTTGCCATGGGTTCTCTAGTATATAGTACCTCCTAACACATGGTTTTTCTCCATCAAACAACCAATACCACACAAATTCTCATCACAACAGCTTAACACCCAATTTACACCAAAACCACACCACATCATCATATAGTGCTTAAACTTAAAGTGCTTGGCACTTAGGCCCTTAAATAACAATAATCTTAACCACTGAATTTCCACATATATATGCCTTCAACCTGCGAATACACTCAACAAGGCTCCCATTGAAATAAAATGCTTCTTGTACTTCACCTTTATATTCTTAAACTATCTCTTTTCTCATTTGCTCCTTAGTCACAAGTTCACAAGAATAGTCATTGTTTCTCCTAGGTTTTATATCACCTTCCCAATATAAACTCTACACTAAACTCATCATATACCTACATCTCATTCCCTTAAACAACAAAACACCTTAAGGTAAGTAATTTACCTTGTTTTCTCACAAGCTTAAAAGCTTTTCTCCTTAGGTTTTCTTTGTTCAATTTCGGTCACCAATGTGATTCTCCTTGCCAATGTTCTAACCAATATCCAATGACTCCAATGAGTACTAGATAACACATTAACCCTAAGGAACAAACCCTAGGTTTAAAAATATGTTTTAAGGTATTAATGTGATTGTTTTACCTTGGTTTCTCAAGACAACTTGGATGTGAAGCAAGAAGGACCTCCTCTCTCCTTTGAAGAGTAGAAACAAGCTAGAACAAGGCATAAACATGGAGTCCCATGAGTATATATTTTCGGACATGTGAAGAAAATGGTGGAAACCTAGATTTTCTTACACTTTCTTTACCTTAAGAGAATGGAGATGCCAATGGAGTCTCCAAACTTGAATTTCCTCCTCTAATGGTGGTTTGACTTGGCACCAAAGTGAAGCTCTTGAAGTTTTGAAAAGATAGAAAGGAGGAGCTTGAGCTAACTAAGAAGAATATGTATTTTGTTTTGGATTTGGAGCTTAAATGAGCAAGTGGTGTGCAAGAAGATGGAGCTTTCATGGAGTTGAGCTCTACGTGAATGGAGAAGAGAAAGAGAGCAAGAAATCGTGGGAAACAAGGGAGAATGAAGAAGTGAGGAGAGAGGTAAGTAAAATGTGATATTTATCTTAAAAGGTGAATAGTGTTTTTACTTTATAACTTACTTATTTTTGCTTTCTCTTTACTTAGCTAGATAAGTGTGGTGAGTCACACTTAAAAAAACCGGCCCCCTTTAATGAATGAGGGTAATTAAGTCTTTGTTGACCAAATGTCTCACTTATATAGACTTATGTTATAAACTAGCTTAATTAATTCACTATTCATCAAAAACAAGGCACATTGTTGTGAAATTTTTGATTTCCCATTGATATAGACCTCCAAATGTGATACTATATAGTACACATATTAATTAAAGAGTAATGATGGACATTTAGCCATTCAACACTCATTTACAAGACAATTTTTCAAAAACGTGCTTTAAGACTCCTTAAAGCACATTTTGTGTTTTAACTTGTTTTCAAGCTTGGTTTTCTTTGGTAATTGACTTAAAATGACCATTAGGATATTACTAAGGTCTTAGAACAATATTTGGGTACTCTCCCAAGTCTCTCCAAGCTTAGAGCACGTTTTTGTCAAAACTGCTCTTTTGGTGTTTCCTTATATTTTCTTTGATTAGAAATGTTTCTTAATGTTTCTAAGGCATTATTTAGCCTCCTTATATCTTAGTTTATCCTTTGAACACCATATCTAAATTTGGGGTATTTCAATCTACCCCCCTTAAAAGAACTTTGTCCTCAAAGTTCACACATGTGCTTAACCATTCACGGTACACATTTCTCTTAACCTTAATACCACATCTTATATTCACATTCATACATCTCAAGACTCAAAGGTCAATCTCAAATACAATACATGAGTATCATACATAACTCAAACTTACACCGAAGTGTAGCAACTTACACAAATTCACATCTTAAACAACCAAACAAACGACAAACATGATCGTTTCCTAACTCAAAAGCGAGGAAGCTCTACCCCCCTTAAAAAGGGGTACGCCCCGTACCCTATACAGACGATCTAGTCAGTAAATAAAGAAGGGTACTTCGCCCTCATCTTATCCTCTAATTCCCACGTGGCCTCTTCGACATCCTGGTTAGACCAGAGAACCTTCACCAGTCGCACTGACTTGTGGCGAGTGTCCCTAGTCTTGCTGTCCAAGATTCTCTGAGGAGTCTCCACGGATCTCATATTTGGCTCTAAAGTCAACCTCTCAGGTTCTAACACATGGGAGGGGTGGTGCATGTATTTCTTTAGCTGTGAAACATGAAAAACATCATGCACTTTACCCAGCTCGGCAGGTAAATTCAACCTGTAAGCAACCGGGCCCACCCGCTCCGTAATCTCATAAGGACCAACAAATTTCGGGCTTAGCTTGCCCTTCTGCCCAAACCTGAATACACCCTTCATCGGTGATACTCGCAGAAATACCCGGTCGCCCACTGCGAACTCCAGGTCTCGTCGTCGAACATCAGCATACGACTTCTGCCTATCTTGAGCAGCTTTCATGTTCTCCCTGATTTGCTGAACTTCAGCCTTAACTTGTTCTAAGTACTCTGGTCCTATGATGACCGTCTCACTCGACTCATCCCAGCAGAGCGGTGTACGACATGGTCTACCGTACAACGCTTGAAAAGGTGCCATCTTGATCGAAGCGTGATAGCTGTTGTTGTATGAAAACTCGATCAGATGCAATCTGTCAATCCAACTGCCCTGGAAGTCTAAGGCACATGCTCTCAGCATGTCCTCGAGTGTCTGAATAGTACGCTCAGTCTGACCATCTGTCTGAGGATGGAACGCGGTACTCAGTTTGAGTTCTGTACCCAACGCTTCTCTGGTAGCTCTCCAGTACCTTGAAAGGAATCTGGTATCTCTATCTGACACTATGGTCTTTGGTATGCCGTGATGTCTCATGATTTCTTTCTCGAATAACTCAGCTAATTTGGTCACCTTCCAAGTATCCTTCATCGGTATGAATCGGGCTACCTTGGTAAGGCGATCCACCACCACCCATATCATGTTGAGACCTCCCCTAGCAGGTGGAAGCCCAACTACGAAGTCCATGGAGATATCATGGAACTTCCACTCCGGAACTGGCATCGACTGTACCATTCCGCCCGGTCGTCGGTGCTCGAATTTCACCTTCTGGCATGTGAGACACCTCAAGACGAACTCGGTAACATCTGTCTTCATCCCCGACCACCAGAAGTATCTCTTCATGTCTTTATACATTTTAGGCTCCCGGATGGATGGAAACCGAAGAACAGTGTGATTCTCTAAGTATACGGTCTTTCAGATCCGTGTTACCTCGTGGTATGCATAATCGGCCCTTAAGTCTGATCAGATCATCATCATGAAGTCTGAAGTCGTATTTCTGACTCTCAAAGGTACCATCTGTCAGCTTCTGTCTGACCTCTCTCATATACTCATCTGTCCTCTGAGCCTCTCGCACCTCATCAACCAAGCTGGAGAAAGAAACTAGCGAATGGAGTGAGTGTGCTCGACGGCTCAGGGCATCTGCTACAACATTGGCCTTCCCTTCTTTGTATTGGAGGTCAATGTCATAGTCTTTCAGAAATTCTAACCATCTCCTCTGTGAAGATTTAACTCCTTCTGAGTGAATATGTATTTCAAACTTTTATGATCGGTGTAGATCGTGACACTAACCCCATATAAGTAGTGGCGCCATATCTTCAAAGCGAAGACTACAGCTCCCAGCTCTAAATCATGTGTGGGGTAGTTCTCCTCATGTTTCTTCAACTGGCGTGAGGCATATGCCACCACCTTGCCATGTTGCATGAGCACGCAACCCAGCCCTCTGCCGGATGCATCACAATAAACCTCAAAGCCCTCTGTACCGTCTGGAATGGTCAGTACCGGTGCAGTGGTCAGTGAGTCCTTCAAGCGCTGAAAAGATCTCTCACAGTCATCTGTCCACAGAAATGGTGCATCCTTCTTCATCAGACTGGTCATCGGCTTCGCGACCTTGCTGAAATCTCTAACAAACCTCCTGTAGTAACCTGCCAGACCGAGAAAGCTCCGGATGTCGGTAACAGTCTTCGGCCTTGGCCAGGTACGTACGGCATCAATCTTTGCTGGATCCACTGCGATCCCAGCATCTGAGATGACATGACCTAGGAAAGAGACCTGGTCAAGCCAAAACTCACACTTGGAGAACTTAGCATATAGCTTGTTCTCCCTCAGTATTTCCAATACCCTCCTCAGATGTTCCTCATGCTCAACCTTAGACTTCGAATATATCAGAATGTCATCAATAAAAACCACAACCGACTTGTCCAGCTGCTCCCGGAACAAGCGGTTCATCAGATCCATAAACTTCGCCGGTGCGTTCGACAAACCGAACGGCATCACTGTAAACTCATAGTGGCCGTATCGTGTCCGGAATGCCGTCTTCTCAATATCTCCCTCCTTAATGGCTATCTGATGATACCCTGATCTGAGATCAATCTTGGAAAACACAGATGCTCCCTTCAACTGATCGAACAGATCGTCAATACGGGGTAGTGGGTACTTATTCTTCACTGTCACTATGCATTCAGCTCTCTGTAGTCGATGCAGAGGCGGAGACTACCATCCTTCTTCTTCACGAAGAGGACTGGCGCTCCCCATGGTGACACACTTGGTCTAATGAATCCCTTATCCAACAAATCTTTCAGTTGTTCTTTTAACTCAGTCATTTCTGCCGGAGCCATACGGTATGGTGCTTTGGCTATCGGTCCGGTACCAGGTAGCAGCTCAACGGTGAACTCTACCTCCCGAGTGGGTGGCATGCCGGGCAGTTCCCGTGGAAACAAGTCGGGGAACTCCGACACTACCGGTAAGTCGGGGTCGAACTCAGGGTCTCTCTCTATGTCCTGTACATAGCAGAGGTATACTTCTTCCTTTCTCCTTAATTCTCTATGCATTGCCATGGCGGTGATGACCTTAGTCGAAGGCTCTCTGGGCCTCTGGCGGTATGATATTGTTACCCCAGCAATCTATGCTCGGCGCAGAGGATACGTCCCTTGTGCCGCTCCAACCAGTTCATCCCGAAGATAACATCAAATCCTAGCTTACTGAACTCAATGAAACTGACTGGGAAGTCTTCCCCCTTAATGCTGATGGTGGCTCCTCGGTAGTAACGAGTGCAACGAACCTTCTCCTTAGACGGGAGCGTAACCGTGAAGTCGGGTAGCTCATCAGCGTCTAGCCCCAACCTGCTCGCAAATGATGCAGAGACAAAGGTATGCGAGGCCCCTGAGTCGAAGAGAACTGATGCCTCAATCCCATTGATCGGAAAGGCGCCGGTGAGGATAGTACCGCTGGCGTCGGCCTGTGCCTCTGTAAGTATGCTTAGTGCACCTTCCGCACCGAGTCCATAACCTAATTGTGTTCACAAGCTCCATGAGTATTGATGGTATAACAAGAGTCGTAATCAATTTATATGAACAACACTGTTATTTTATTCATGACCATCCTGTTTACAACATGTGCTTCAATCTTACATCTCATTTCTCTCATTCTAACATTACATGGCTAATATTGTCTAAAGGTTAGGTTTAATCTTCCTGGTCTCATATGCGTCGCATTGATTACTGCTGACGGTGCTGTATTCAGCTTGATTCTCCTTATCCCATGGTACAACATCCTTGATTCTCCTCCCAAAATTAATACATCACCTGACTTAAGTACTATCTTATCTGCACGGTCCGCACGCTTCTGCTCGCCGTATAAAAACTCCGCATCATCTCCAATGGACCAAGACACTACGGGTATCCCTCTCTCGAGAGACTCCGTTGTCTCGTCCTTATCCTGGTGTAGTCCCAGTTTCCCATCTTTTTCGTAGAAGTTTACAATGCAAATGTCTGGCTGGATGTCTGGAATCGGTTCAGCTTCCAACTGCTGAGCGATTTCCATGACTTGTGTAATAACTGGATGGAACTCTTCGGGTATTCCCGGTGGTGAGACTCCATCTTGCTCCCTTGTGGTTTGGTAATTCTTGGCATACGGATTCCAATCCTTGCCCAAGCTCATCATCTTTAATTTCATCTTTGCTCCCCCTGGGTACTCCGGTGTGTAAAAACCTCCCGGTCCCATTCCTAGTTGATTGCATCTCCTGATGATGGCTATTTGTGCTTCGGGTGTCAGGTATCCCCTTAATAAAATCATACCTGGGCGGATAACCTGACATTGTTCGGTTGGAAAGTCCATGGTTTTGATGTCGGTGTGCTCCGGGTTAGATGTAGATGGTATTGGGTAGCAGATGTTGAATCTTCCTAGAGTGGTAGTAGGTTATGTCTTACTTAAGTTCTAATCTCATCTTATTTTACTTAACTCATTTATTCACCAAACATGCATGATAATGCGGTAAGCAGGTAGTTTTATTACTAAATGGTTATAGTGGTACCTGGCCTCGATGAGGGCTCAGGCTCATCGTCCCGGTCCACCATGTGTAGAGTGGGCCCCGTCTTCTGGGTCCCGTGGGTTCTTGTCCGCCGGCTGCTGCACTTTCCTCTGACCGTCAGATCCAGCTCCCTGATCGGTCTTGCCCTTGCCCCTGGTGTCGGGCCTGTAGGCTCTGCTAGCAGGGTTCCGGTAACACTCATAAGCTCGATGCCCGTAGACACCACAGAAGTTGCACTCCACCTTATTCCCCTTACAGTCGAGCCCGGGGTGGTCCTTGTGACACCATCTACAGATGAAGCGTCGCTGGTAGCCACCACCGGCTCCCCTCTCAGTCTCAGATCCTGATGATTCATATTGTCAATTCTCATATCTCAAACGGTTACTAATTTATTTCTTAACTCATTCAATATCAATTTTCTCACCCTTAGGCGCCTTAGAGCGCAGTGGTGTAGCTGCAATAGCATAGGTCAGCTTCAATGGCTCTTCCGAAGCCTTCTCCTTTTCCTCCTTCCCTTTCGGGTTCTGATTCTTCTGGGCCTGAGGCTGGTACTTTTGTTTCTTGTACCCTCCTTGCCCTTGACTCTCTGAGCTCTTCCCAGCACTCTTCCTCTTTGCATTCTCCTCGTCCCTCAGCTGGACGGTAATCTCAACCTTAGCAGCGGCATGATAGCACTCCTGCTTTCCATAGTATTAGTCTCACTTATTCTCATAATCTAAATCTTATTCATCACTTACTCAAATTTCAATCGTTCTTATTACCTGCAAGGTAGTGTAACTCGTCGGCCCCATGCCGTAGCGGAGTCGATGGCTAAGCCCGCCATAGAAGCGGTCCACCAAGATCTGGTCAGAATACCCTAGACCTGGCAGAAGACGGAGCAAGGCAGTGAACTCTGAGTAATACTCGTCCACTGTCATCTTGTCCGACTGCTTAAGCGCATCTAACTGCAAGCGCTTCTTCGTCTGGACATGGGCGGGGTAGTACTTTGCCCGTAGCAAGGCGGTGTACTGCTCCCAGCCGAACTCTGGATTGGCCACATGCTCGGCCCTCACCAGCTTCCACCAATCGCCCGCCGCCCCCTTCAGGTAGAAAGCAGCTAAGCGCACCTTGATCCCAGCAGGGACATCAAGGGTCTCGAAGGCGGTCTCCAGCTCGGAGATGTACGCCTCAAGCTTGGCGGGATCGGTCTCCCCCTTGAAGTGCGCGGGTCGAAGATCAGCAAGACTCTTCACCCAGTTGGTTCCCTAGGTTGTGGCGGTGGAGGTGGTGCACCCACACCAGGCTGATAGCCCATATGCCCTAAAGCGGCAGCTACGATCTCTGCGATCGTCTGCCCTCCAGGTATCCCTGGAATATCCTCACCCCGGCCGCGACCTCGGCCTCCTCTAGGGCGTCCTGCCATCTGAACAAGCATAACTTACTTAGATTCGTACTCACCATTGTTTTGTTTGTGGTTAGATAAATTTATAACGTCGTAGACGGTAAAGACAATCACACTTATTAGTGGTCATCTGACTCTACTCACTCTAACTTCTCACACCCTTAACCCAATACTTACTCCTTAACTTATGTCCTAACTCGGTGGTTACTTATATCCGGTATTTCTTGATCAGAGCGTAACTACGCTCTGATACCACTTTTGTAACACCCCATCCAAAGCCTATCGTGGTTATCGCAATCTGAACACTTAATCGAATAGTCGCAGCGGAAATAAACAAACACCGGACCTTGCCACGGTCTGATCGTTAGAATATACCGGCTTAAATACTTACAACTTATCCAAAAACACTTATCCAACTTAAACATCAACATTCATAATACCACAACCAACCGAGTACTAGTATCTTAAACATAATCCCAAACTTACATCAGTCTAATATAAACAACCGGGTGCACAGGCGCAACCCAAACTCAAAATAAAAGTCCCACCCTAAGACTAACCGCTCCTACTCTCGTAGTGCGTCCTCATGGGCCTCTTACCTGCAAGTGTAAAAATAGCCCCCGAGGGGTCAGCACGAATGCTGGTACACCCTCTCATGGCCCCAAGCTAACGGGGCTACGACGACTAATTGTCGATAGCATGGAAATTGATTACATACACAAGCATAATATGAAGTGCAATAACAATAACCACAGATGAACATATATAGTTCACAAACAATGAACGACTCAAGCGTTCCCTTATCAAGTGGGTTAGTAACCCCCTCCTTAGTCCTCATTTCCTTAATCTCAGTTCCTTACCTTACCTTAATCTCAATCTCAATCTTAATCTCAGTATACAAACCTTTCCTGGAAGGGATTGGTTGTAGCTTAATTCGAACCTGGGATTTAGGTGATCCCACCGCACCATCTTAATGCCACCTACTCTGGACGGGAGTCCAGCGCAGCTGAGCCGGCAACCGGCCCTAGGCTACAAGTCCGAAGACAAGTCCTTAAGCGGAGGGCGGATCTGATTCAGATACCGTCCCCCTTTTTCCTTAGCATGCATGACCGGAGATCGGTCCCGGGTTTCCTCACTCAAGTTCCAGTTAGTAGACATCTTAAACACCATGTGCTAGCTAAGCCCTAACGGGCATTAACCAACGACCATCAAACTTAACTCTTATTCTTAACTCAGTAAGTACTAAACTTGGTTAGTAACAATCTCAAGTCTCGCGGGTTAGTGTAAATATAACACAATCACAACGAGAACAATATAACCGGTTGCATGCTTCATCTTGTTTTAGTCATAGCAATTAAACAGATAGCACACAAGCCGAGGGACACCTCGTTAGCAAGCAGGTCACAAGAAGGATTGTACCGTTCACCGTCGATCGTTGTTTGACTAATCTTCTTCGGGGTCCCAACTCACGACCTAAAACATTCATTCATTTTAGGTTATTAGTATTTGCACCTTACTTAACTCACTTAGTCCCTAAGGACTTCCATTCTATAACCTCTCAAGTCTTTATCACTTAGCTTACAAACTTAACTTAAACATTAAAACTTATACTTAATCTTAACTAATTCCTTAAGTTCTTAGGGTCCTAATTACTACCCTACTAATGGCATACCCTAGTACCAATTAACACCCTCAGAAATTAAAATTCTTTTTTTTTGTTTTAGGCTCGACCGGACTTACCGACCGGACTTGCCAAGTCCGGTCCGTTCCAGTACCCTTTACCGTTTGAAAATTCTACCCCGACCGGACTTACAAGTCCGGTCCCCAAGGTCGGTCCATTCCCGAGAGTTCTCCCGTGAAAATTTTAAGCCGACCGGACTTGACAAGTCCGGTCCCATGTCCGGTCTACAGAAACTAATTCCCTCACAAAACACAAGCCCGACCGGACTTGTAAGTCCGGTCCCCAAGTCGGTCGATCCAGAAACATTTTCCGGTAGTGTAACAGAGCCCGACCGACCTTGCAAGTCCGGTCCTAAGGTCGGTCGGCTCAGAAACTTGTTTCTAAATTCTCTTTCAACTCCAAACTTCTCCTCCTATATCTAATATGTTATAACCTCATTTGGGCACCTCAAATACACCTTAAGCCCTCCTTTAAATACCTTAAATCATCCACCAAGATCCACCTTAGTCATTATGCATTTTCCTTGTAATAATGCTAACACTTGTAATGTTTTCCTATAGGTTTCTAGGTGGTGGTTCATACCTAATGTAACCATTATGCCAAATGTTTCTTCACCACTATAACATCATCTCCAAGCATCTCCCACTATCTAAACTCTTTAAGCATTTACTTAAAGTTCTTAACAAGTTTAACTTCCATCATCATCACATTATTTCCTTCCTAGTTGTGCACCAACATTTGCCTAAGTCCTAAATACTCAAATACATTCTCTTGATTCCTAAATCTTCCATGGTGATACCTAAGTCATTATAAGTCATTAAAACACCTTAACTTCACCCTTTTCATCAGACAACCTATAGAACATTCCTAGTACTTCCTTAGTCATTAATTCCCTTAGGATATCTTAAACAACTTAAACTCTCCTTTAAATTTTGCCATGGTTCTCTAGTATAGAGTACCTCCTAACACATGGTTTTTCTCACCAAAAACAACCACACAAATCATCACAAAGCTTAACACAAATTTACACCAAAACCACCCACATCATCATATAGTGCTTAAACTTAAAGTGCTTGGCACTTAGGCCCTTAAATAACAATAATCTTAACCACTGAATTTCCACATATATATGCCTTCAACCTGCGAATACACTCAACAAGGCTCCCATTGAAATAAAATGCTTCTTGTACTTCACCTTTATATTCTTAAACTATCTCTTTTCTCATTTGCTCCTTAGTCACAAGTTCACAAGAATAGTCATTGTTTCTCCTAGGTTTTATATCACCTTCCCAATATAAACTAAACACTAAACTCATCATATACCTACATCTCATTCCCTTAAACAACAAAACACCTTAAGGTAAGTAATTTACCTTGTTTTCTCACAAGCTTAAAAGCTTTTCTCCTTAGGTTTTCTTTGTTCAATCTCGGTCACCAATGTGATTCTCCTTGCCAATGTTCTAACCAATATCCAATGACTCCAATGAGTACTAGTAAACACATTAACCCTAAGGAACAAACCCTAGGTTTAAAAATATGTTTTAAGGTATTAATGTGATTGTTTTACCTTGGTTTCTCAAGACAACTTGGATGTGAAGCAAGAAGGACCTCCTCTCTCCTTTGAAGAGTAGAAACAAGCTAGAACAAGGCATAAACATGGAGTCCCATGAGTATATATTTTCGGACATGTGAAGAAAATGGTGGAAACCTAGATTTTCTTACACTTTCTTTACCTTAAGAGAATGGAGATGCCAATGGAGTCTTCAAACTTGAATTTCCTCCTCAAATGGTGGTTTGACTTGGCACCAAAGTGAAGCTCTTGAAGTTTTGAAAAGATAGAAAGGAGGAGCTTGAGCTAACTAAGAAGAATATGTATTTTGTTTTGGATTTGGAGCTTAAATGAGCAAGTGGTGTGCAAGAGAAGATGGAGCTTTCATGGAGTTGAGCTCTACGTGAATGGAGAAGAGAAAGAGAGCAAGAAATCGTGGGAAACAAGGGAGAATGAAGAAGTGAGGAGAGAGGTAAGTAAAATGTGATATTTATCTTAAAAGGTGAATAGTGTTTTTACTTTATAACTTACTTATTTTTGCTTTCTCTTTACTTAGCTAGATAAGTGTGGTGAGTCACACTTAAAAAACCGGCCCCCTTTAATGAATGAGGGTAATTAAGTCTTTGTTGACCAAATGTCTCACTTATATAGACTTATGTTATAAACTAGCTTAATTAATTCACTATTCATCAAAAACAAGGCACATTGTTGTGAAATTTTTGATTTCCCATTGATATAGACCTCCAAATGTGATACTATATAGTACACATATTAATTAAAGAGTAATGATGGACATTTAGCCATTCAACACTCATTTACAAGACAATTTTTCAAAAACGTGCTTTAAGACTCCTTAAAGCACATTTTGTGTTTTAACTTGTTTTCAAGCTTGGTTTTCTTTGGTAATTGACTTAAAATGACCATTAGGATATTACTAAGGTCTTAGAACAATATTTGGGTACTCTCCCAAGTCTCTCCAAGCTTAGAGCACGTTTTTGTCAAAACTGCTCTTTTGGTGTTTCCTTATATTTTCTTTGATTAGAAATGTTTCTTAATGTTTCTAAGGCATTATTTAGCCTCCTTATATCTTAGTTTATCCTTTGAACACCATATCTAAATTTGGGGTATTTCATCACTCCAAAGCTTAGCTATTCTGACTTATGATCGGTTTAGGGGGAACATGTGTTTGTGTGGTGTGTTCGGGCCTCCAAACCCGAACCGCCTTAACTTAAGTTACTCGTCCAACTATTAGGACGGTAATGAGTGTTGTTGTTATTGTATAACGAGCTTATCATGAGACTGGCAACATTCTCTAGGCTCACCAGTGTATAAACAATGTTTGGGTCGGTTCCTAAGGGAACCATTCCCGCTATGTTATGTATTTTGTTTGTGATGCAATATCTATTGTGATGTTATGATGTACACGTTGAAACGTGCAGGTGTTGTTATGTAGTGTATGTTATATGTTGTAAAATGTGGAGTGTGTGGATCATGGAAATGAATCCCAGTGTGTGATAAGAGGCGTTTAAGGATAACCCGATTTAAGGGTAAGTGTCGTCTATTAAGGAAGTAGCTCCATTAGAGGAGGAACACTCTAGGGATAATGAATACCATGAGTGACTTATTACGTAAGGATATATTATCCGTTTGTTGAGCCCGTTGAGGCGAAATGATTATGTGTTGTGTGTTTACAGTTGCATGTATGATTTAAAAATAATCAACCGCATGCGAAGACGACAATTAGTTGTGTGTGGCCCGGTAGCATGTGGGCTGCGGGATTACCATACCAGCACAAGGTGCTGAGCCCCTTGGGGGCCACCCTTTCTCTTCTTTTCCTATTTCAGGTACGAAGTGCTGGAAGCCGTTCGAGAGTAGGACGGGTAGTCGTTGTACATGGGTAATCATTTAAAGTGTATGTATACAGTAGGTGTAGTAAGACCGAAATTGTTGTCGGCATCAGTTTATAAATACTCGGTATAGTTGAAAGGTGTACTTGTTTTGTGTTGTTAATGGAAAGGGATAGTAATGCGTAGTCGCTCGGGAATTTAGCCCATCAGACCGGTACAATGTATGTGTATTAGCCTTGTTAGCCACGTGGGTGGTTAACGGCGTGTAACACCAGCGAGTTGAGTTATTTGATGAGTTGTGTATTCCGCTGCAGATTATTGTAAGTGTGTTATTGTTGGATGGGGTGTTACAAGATGTTTATTAACCATCTTAGATCATTAATAGCTCATTTAATTAAGTTTTTAAGGTTAGGGGTATTTCACAGTCAATTGAGACTTCCTCCATCGTAAGACCTGCAAGAATCAAAAGAGATTAGTCTAATAAAAAGCAATGCAATTAATTATAACTAAAGCTGGATATAGATTAGTATAAGGTAAAGTTGTGACTTAATTATTCAAGCAGCCCATGTGCTATCTTCTATGCAGCCAATTTTGATCCATTACAAGGGGGAATCATTGCCTTACAATAATCAAAAGAAAGAAATTTACCTAACAAAGCACATTCACATGTATAATGCAAACAAAAGCAATTGACTATAGCATCACATGGGTACCAAATTGTGCAACAAAATAAGACCTTGATTGCCTTATAAAATTCAAGCTAAATAATCTAGCTACCTAGCCGTGTTCCTATGTTGATTATTGTCAAAAATCAGATGCCATACTAACACTAACATTACCGTAAAAGACATGTATAAACAAGACAATAATGACATGGTGATTAGCTTAGAAAAATCAAAAGAAATACCTACCTATCTTACCATTTGTCTTCTAGTTTTAATTGTCAAACAAAGACTCCATTATCTCCTTTGTCTTAGCCGAATTCAAGCACAATAATGAGACCATTGTCTTGAGCCAAACAACAAATAATTAAACAAAAGAAAGACTAGTTAATTTGACAATTATTGTCACAATAATTCTATTCTTCATTCTTTCCTTAAGTCTTACGTGAGGCTTCATTCTTGCCTTGCCACTACCTTGGCCGATTGTGTAAGTTCTATTCTCCCTCTCCTTCTTCTTCATTTGGCAATTAATTCCTTAGAGCTTTAAAGCTCCATTAATGGTGATCTAAGCTCTAACACCATTTCTATGTAAATTCCTAGTTAAATCTTCTAAATCTTGAAGCAAGAAAACATCCTAGCAAACCTACAATTTTCGCCAAGCATTATATGTTCCAAGGAGGTTCCTAGATTCAACAACAACACAAGGAACAACAAGATCAAGTTAAGGTATATTTTCATGTTGAAAATCCTAAGTAAATTCCTTAAGGTATTTTCGAAAAATTTATGAACTTCTAAATCTATATTCTCTTCATTATTTCATGAAGGAAACTTGGATCTACAATCATCCCAAGGTGTACCAAAAATACCTTGTAAAATTCCTAAGGTAAACTCTTGTAAAACTACTCCAAATCTCATTTATAAATCCTTGTTATAATTCTAACAAATGGATCTCCTAAATGTATATAAGGTGGCCAGATTGCCTACATCAAAATAACATTTGAAGAGCTTGGAATTCAAGGAGAAATCAAGTACAAGAATTGTCTTGATTTAAGGAGTAAGTTTATTTAATTAAGGTTTATTAAGTTTAAGCTTGAATTAAGCTTCAAACTTTGGTATAAAAATTATATATAGGCCTTGTTAATATTAAGGCCGAAAATATTGAGTTAAGGTATCAAGAAAAATAATTAATAACATATAAGGTAAGATTTTACCTCAAGGTATAAATTTGTGTCACAAAAATTAATTAGGATACATATATATTCAAACCGAAATATTTAAGGATTAAATGTTCTATTTTGAGTTTATAATCATTCTAAGTCATTAACATAATTTTTAGAAGTATTATATGGCTTATATACATTTATAAGTATATATTTAAATTAAATCAAGTTTTAAAACCATATGGAAAGTTTAAATAAAAACCGAGAACATAAAGGGGTTGTTTGGTAATTTTCGAAATATATGAGTATATTAACTTATATTATAAATTTTGGGAGTATTAAAAATAGCTACAACTATTTAAATGGCTAGTTTATAAAGTTATGTGGTTAAAATGAAAATTTTGTATAGTTTGGTGTATTAAATTAATTGCCGAAAATTAAAGGGGTGGTTTGGTGTATTTATGATATAATATAAGGTAAGAATTAATATTATGAATTTTGGTGAATCTAAATAAGTGGTTAAGTGTTAAAATAACATTTTATAAAGTTTTGGGACTATTTTGTAAATATTGGAAACTATGGTGTATGGCCGAGAATTACATATGAATTTATGGGCATAATAAAGTATTAATTATGAAATTAAGTCTTGGTCAAAGTGTTAACCAAAAAACTATGGGTTAAAATGATTTATGACATAAAATATTAAGTTTATAAAGGTTATGGGGTGAATATGTAATTTAAGGAAATATATTTATGAAACCAAATTTAACAAGGGGGTGAAAGTGCAATTTGTAAAAGTGTAAGGACCTTTTCGGTATTTAAAGAAAATTAAATATTAAACTATAGTTAATATGTAACTTATATAAAGTTTTGGGGTTAAATTGTAAATAAAGGAAAGATATATGTTAAGACCGAAAGTATATGTGGTCATTTGGTGATTTATAAAAGATAAGAATATTTGGTTGTAATTACCGAAAGTCTAAAGGGGATAATTAATAATTACAAAGGTTAATGTGGGTAATTAGTGAATTACAAAAGTTATAAGGTTATTTGGCAATTTACAAAAGTTAATATAGTGTTTGCAATTTCCGAAAGTTAATATGGGTATTGAGTAAATTATAAAAGTATATGGTTATTTGGTAAGTTGTAAAAGTTAGTGGGTTCAGTTATGTTTACCGGAAATTATATATGGTTATTTAGTAATTTATTAAGTTGTTGAGTATAAAATATAAATACCGAATTAATAAGGTTGGTTTTATAATTTAATTAAGAAGGAATTGAAACTAAGTAATATAACGTATCATGGTATGTTATGAAGTATAGAATAAGGTTTATTAAATAAAGGTGGTTATAATGAAAATAACCAAATTGTATAGTATAAAGAAAAAGTGGAAACAATTATAAGAGATAATATAAAGTTTATAAAATAAATGTGGGTGTAATAAGAATAACCAAGAGAATATAATATAGAGTTTATGAAATAATTGTGGTTATAATAAAGGTAACCAAATTATATTAATATATGGAATAAGAGGAAATAATTATGAATATATAAGTAATGAGATAAAGATATATCTTAAATTGGAAAATCATTATCACATGTGGAGATCACATAAAATAATGAATTGACGAACTACCTAGAACCACTGTTAAATAAACAGGGGGAAATAAAGAACATACAGAATTAGTATACTACGAGTATAAACTCTACAGTAACAGTACTGTAATATTTAGTGGATAGATATATTAATATTACCCGCTATTGCTTGTGAATATAACAGCGTACGGGAAGGAACTACTGAACAGGAATTTGTCAAGCTAGCAGTTACTTGGTGAACGGTATGTTAATTGTGTGGTCTGAATGTCCTAAGGATTATCCTAAGGTCCAGACATTACGTGTTTAATTATTAAGAGCGATATCTGTGATTTTATGTGTATGATATTGTGTACTGTAATGCTCAAACTGTTGCGTTGTATTTTATACGCGAATGTCTTATGACTGGAAGTTTATACATCTAAACTGGAACAAGACTAACTGACCTTTAGGTATGATTGAACCTAACTGATGGTCAACTGTTATAGTCCTAATTCAAGTATTGGTTATTGTACCACTGACAAAAGGGCTAACTTATTAAGAGAGGAATCCAGATGGTTCCGACTTTCTGGTTGCGCATAGTGATCACTACGAGAGACTTCAATGGGGAGTCACTCAAGGGAAATCCATCAGCCACATACGGGGATGGCGGAGGGCATTGCCGTTGGTGCACAGGTTCGACCGGATCGGTCAAAATATATTGTCCAGGGCCATGAGGTCAACTGGTAACGGTTCCATTGGAACCCAGGGGACTATCGTCCATTAATACGTTATTAAGGGTTATCTTGACATGACGCCTGAGGTGGAAATTAATTGGAAAAGGTTAAGTGATTGGTTTAAAGGATAAAGGCCAGGTGGCCAACTAACAAGTACAGTCTAATATGCGTATCTTGTTTGGATTATTAATGTGTGATTATTGGTTATTGTTATTGATGTGTGGTTATTGGTGTTGTGTACTATTGTACATTGGTGTTTACAGGTGAGTTATTATGTGATTGTTTAATGTACACAGTTATCACTGTCATTATTGTAAACCGGTATTTCATGTAAAGAATCTAATATCAAGATGGCTAAAATGACTTAAGGAATCTTGATGATTTAAGACTACATTTAGCATACCAGCATTTAGATTGCTGAGCCCTTCAATGGGCCAAACATTCCAGGTTATTGAAGAAGACTCAAGCCGGAGTGCGGGACACGGGGGTAGCTGATGTGTTTTCAGCAAACACCTTTGGTTTTATTTGTATTATATTAAAGAGGTTATTGTATTCAGTTAGTTGCTCATATAGTTGGATTTGGTTTGTAATAATTAGAAGTGCTCAGTATCTGTTCATCACAGCGTGAGGAGTTGGTTTGTAGGAAGAAGTGAGGATGCCTTGTTGCTCACAAGGGTGAGTAACGGCGTGTAACACCAAGGTAGATAGTTTTATTTTCCGCTGCGATTTGCTAATTATTATGCTACGAATTATGACGTCATTACAGGTTTAAGACTAGGGGTGTTACAAAAAGTGGTATCAGAGCGGAGTACCGCTCTGATGAAAGATACTGAGTCAAGAATATGAGCATAGGATATTTGGGAATACGGGAAAACGTCTGTGAGGATTCGTGACCTAGAAAAATCTAGGAATATCTTCTTGCTGTTGATTAACTTTCTTATATATTTGTGATTGTGTATGTAAACGGTGTAGCAACCGAGTAGAAATGATAATATACTATCTTAGATGTCGACAAGAGGAGGACCACGTGAAGGCAGCAGTGGGCGCAGTGGCGAGACACCAGCGGATGTTCCAGAAGCACCAGACCTAGCAGCAGCCATGGCAATCTTCGTGCAGCAACTAGGAGCTCAACTTTCGGGAGCCATACCCCACCCGCCGCAGCCCAGGGAAACCAACTGGTTGAAGAGCGTTGCAGACGCGAGAGTACCAACTTACTCAGGGGAACCAGACCCCGCCGCATTGGAGAAATTCATAGTGGAGCACCAGAAGGCGTTCAAAGCTGTTGGAGTTCCAGAAGACCAGAGGGTCGACATCGCCGCATATAACCTGAAGGACGCAGCTGACATTTGGTGGCGGTGTGTGGAAGGCCACCGTAGAGCTACACCGGACTTTGGATGGACAGCGTTTGTAGAAGTGTTGCGGGAGAAGTTCTACCCCGAACACCTAAAGTAGAGAAAAAAGCAGGAGATCGAGACCTTAATCCAAGGGAGTCAAACAGTTGACTAGTACTACGCGCGGTTCACCAGTTTGTTGGACTACATACCAGAAGTCGACCACTTCGACACTGTGAGGATTCAAAAGTTTAAGGGAAAAGGCGCAGGAAGAAAGAAGAGAAAGAGTACTGAAGGAGATGATGGTGGAGCAACCTCGGGCGGTTACTACAAGAAGGGGAAGAAATTTATTGCTAAGAGGAAGGGGCGGAAGGATTTCCATGGTCAGAAGACGAAGGAGCAGGTTCCTCGTCTGACCGGCCCAGCCATTTATGCACAGCCACTGAAATCAGCACTACCTAGGGGCAACAAGCCAACCCGGCGCCACTACTACTGTGAGCGTTGTGGAAAGGATCACCCAGGAGTAGATTGTTCAGGAAGAAAGGTGAAGTGTCGCTATTGCGAGAGAGAAGGTCACAGGGAGTATGAATGTTTTTCCAATCCAGGGAGCCGAGTTTA
This sequence comes from Limonium bicolor, assembly GCA_023374045.1. Classification (NCBI taxonomy): domain Eukaryota; kingdom Viridiplantae; phylum Streptophyta; class Magnoliopsida; order Caryophyllales; family Plumbaginaceae; genus Limonium; species Limonium bicolor. The sequence continues at coordinate 490,010,399 of CM041776.1, forward strand.
CAAGAGAGCTTGAAGTTCACAGAGAACACCAGCTGTTGAAACGGGCGGACCCGGAGGAGGTCAAGCGCCGCAGACTAATACTTATACTAGAGGACCGGGAGGACAGCCATCCTCATCCGGGAGCCAGAAGGGAAAGGAGATAATTCCAGGAAGAAACACCTAGTACACAGTGGGAACTTCAGGCGCTGAGGCTAGCGCTCAGCGCGAACCCGGTAAGCCTAGAACCTAAATAAATGCATGATGCATAAATGTGTGTTTATAGTATTTAATCGATGAGATATATGTGATTAGTAAGTAATCAAACTTGGAGAGACCTAATTTAGGTAACCTCTCACCTAATAGGATACTTCGATATTTGTTTTCCCTTATCTATGAGACCGTGGTCCCTGAGCCTATGAGCGAAGGTCGGGAATATCCATAGGCATAATGCCAAGTACTTCGACCCGACATGATCTTACTTAAGCAATATCTAACTCTAAATGAGCAAATAACTATTGTAAAAGAATGTGGAACCTTAGTGATAAGCCTTGGAGGATTTTATATTCCAGGATATGGGGGTGGATCAAAACTTAAATTATTTATGATATATATGGGTAAGGATTGGGATATCAACTGTATCATTCTCCATAGGAGATGAGGCTGAGTTATATACGGTGATCGGAAGAGGATGAAAAAGGGCAAATAAGATTGTTTAAAAGTCAGGAAACGCGTTGATATTTGGTGGAAACCCAATTAGTGTACCATGGGACTAAGAGTATTAAACCGGATACAAACTGATAGCCTTGGGATAAAAGGGTGCGAGATAGTACAGTGAGGAATAATAAGTTGGTTTTTGTTTGATCCGCCGAAGGGCGTTATCAACTGTCCAAACTTACAGTAACTATAAATTATGACCTGCCTAAACGACGAGCAGATGTCATCAAAAGGAATACATTAATTAATATGAAATACTTAAGACTACATAAAATGTCAAAAAGGGCTTGTTAGAGACCTACACGTAAAGAATAAACACTGAAATTTTATGGGATACCCAGGCACTGAGCTTACCGCCCAGTGCGGGACTACAAATCTTACAATCTCTTATTAACTTCGCGAGAAGATAGTGCCAAACCTTGAAATATAACAATAGAGAAACAGAATCTCAAAATATATAACTAAACATCCATCATGGATAAGCACAAGTTTTAAATGCCTGAGCACGTACCAAGGGTCTCAGCTAGTATCAATATAGTGACAGTGCTGGACTCCTAATTAATAAAAGGGAGAAAACAAACTTTGAATATGTATTTTCTAAAGACAAGAGAACTACCTAATTAGCAATACCAAATGCTACATATATATACATAATCTGGAGGTTGTAAACCTAAAACATTGAGGGTATTAATACATTTCAGAGGGTTAAGTACCATTAAATATACCTACCCTATTTTGAAGCTCTCGTCCTACACTATCATTATGGTTATATACGAGCATATGACTTCTATGACAGCTCAATTTATGAATGCAAATAAGGGGTGCAAGGGAATCAAATAAGGTTATCCCCTATGTAATATAAATTCTAATATAAATATAGTAACAAATAACTCTCCTTGACACTTATAGTGAAGGTAGTATAAGTTACATTAAGAGTTTGAATTAATATATACACACTAAAAGCTGGAAGTTAAACTAAAATGTAGGGGAACATACCCTTGGCTTGTAACAAGTATTCTATACGTGAACTTTTCTAACGTTACAGATAATTTCTATGAATCCTAGATCCTCTATTTGATACACCTAATCAACCTATTTTTGGGAAGCCATTGAGCTTGTGGATTAACCACGTTTCGAGGAGATAGAAACAAACAATAAACTTTGATTGTCCTGTTACCGAACCATAGGATTCAAACTGGAAACTCTTAGTTGAGATGGTACTAGTATTAAGAGATACTTAAGCTAGGCTGAACATATGGTTCACCCGATTCATGGAGTTTAAATGGTGTAAGAAAAAGCCAAGCTTAAAGGTGGAGGAAATAATACTCTATGGAACCGTAATTGTTGATCGAGTTATAAAAACTTTCCTTGAAGTATAACTGTGACTGTCTTTGTTCCATGTAATGATAACCAAAGTATAGGCAATAGTCAAGCCTTGGTGAGCTAAACACTAGAAGAGCCTTGTAAGAGAAGAGGGTATTCAAAGGTATCCAAGTCCATAACTGAATTTTTTACAGGTATGATGGATTTAAGAGTTAAATTGATTGATGGGTGAAATTAGATAGTATGAGCCTAGATGCTTTAGTAAGAATTTACCCTTTTATGCCAAGAGGAAAACTGGCTTCCCCGCTTGATGATTTGATCAAAGGAACTTAGTTCCGGGGATTAAGGAAAACACTAGATTCAAGTATAGGTTATAACAGTTATTGGGATAGTTGTGTAACAGTCAAGGAAAAATGTACAGGTAGTAATCACCACGTCACAAAATTCGATAAGATAAAATCTGGAAAATGATAATTATGTGGTTGTTTGAATTTTGACGTGGGAGGTCGAACTTGATCCTGGTCAGATCAAGGGAAAACCAAACACAAAATGGTGTGGAAGGATAGTCCAACACTGACGTTGACCCCGTCGGGTTGGATGATTCTGAGACTCCTTACAAGTGGTCACAAATATTTCTGTAATACGTAAGTATTTATTCTTAAATCTAATATAAGATTTGACTAATAAGTATATGAGATGTAGAAGGTGTAAATTAAGAGTTAAGTTATCCAGGTTACCCTGAGGATATTAAATAGCTAAAACAACTTCGCGCATATCGGAAAAATAGTCAATTGTGAGGGAAATACTAACTATTATTATTCTATGAACCATATTAATAAATTAAATATGAGATCAAGAGACAATTACTTATAATAAGGGTATTCTCAAGCTACCTTCTAAGTTATGGCCCAATTTGCCATTTGGAAGGAAATATCGACTTCCATGTCTTTCTTTATGAATTCAAACCAATATATACATTAAATGGGAATCTACCTATAAACATGGTAGAATATAAAGAGTATAAACATTATACTAATACTCACATGAGTTGATTCACAACCGCAAGAACATGTTCAATTGAGAGAAAATTGTACCTTGTTAGAAACCTTAGCAGGAACCCTACTGGAGTATAACAAATGAACAGACAATAGTGATCGTGTATGCACTACCGACAATTGGTGAATCAATAACATCAAGAAATCTTTCTATAATATACATAAGACGCACAGCTCAAACATAGCCCATACCTTACATTGAAAATGAAAACCGAATATGGTGACAGTAAACTCAAATACCAGAATCACAAGATGATGACCTAAAGGTCAAAGAGAGGGATTTTAAGTATGCCCCAATATTAATACAAACCCAAGCGCCGATAATTACAACTACAATAGGCGATTAATGGAAGTGTCTTACATGAGAAAGTATAAACAAGCCATAAGATAATATGGACAACGTACAGGATGGCAGATCACCTCCTCCCATAGATACGGGATTCAAATATAAAAACATACTAATGGACTATGGAACATATCAGAGAATGCATAGATTATTAGGGGCTATACCCCGAAAACAGACAGAAGTCATATACTGATATCCGTAGGAGAGACCTCGAGTTCGCAGTAGGCGATCGAGTCTTCCTTAGAGTTTTAACTATGAAGAGAATTTTAAATTTGGGCAGAAAGGCAAGCTAAGCCCGAAGTATGTAGGACCGTACCTTATTACGGAGCGAGTGGGCCCATTAGATTACATGTTAGATTTACCTGTTGAGCTTGGGAGAGTGCACAATGTGTTCCACATTTCACAGCTAAAGCAGTTTGTGCCCCATCCATCACATATTTTAGAGCCCGAGACACTCGAACTAGATCCAACACTTAGATATGAGGAAACCCAGTTCGCATCTTAGACTCCAAGAATAGGGAAACCAGGAACAAGACCATCAAAATGGTCAAGGTTCTGTGGTCAAACCACGACGTTGAGGAGACGACATGGGAGTTAGAAGACTCCATGCGAGACAAGTATCCAGCAATTTTCTCTTAGTTTTGTGTATACTTGTGGGGTACGTGGGCGTAACCCTTTTAAGGGGGGTAGAGCACCACATGCGACTTGCATATCCGCAGTCTATATTGGTTTGTGTATGGTATTTGTGTTTGATGTTTGATTGTTGTGCAATGTGTGCAATGGTTGTTGATATGTCCTATGTGACACTGGTTGGTTATTGATGATATGTCCTATGAGACACTTGTATGGTTATTGTGTCCTATGTGACACTTGAATAAGTTATGGTTGTGTTCTATGTAACACTTGGATGATTACTTGATGTGTTCTATGTAACACTTGGATGTTTATGGAAGCACTTAATTACCTTGCAGTATGTTCATTCCTACAATCACACAAGAGATTTATTGCCAAGGGTTTACGCCTCTGCACTCTGTAAGACTGAGTGTTTTGGTATTGCACTTGTGCAGTAATGACCGAGTGGGATAGCTAGGAAGTTGGGATATTCATTTGTTGCAGTATTTATCAATATTTATGCTATAATTACAGAGATAATCATGAGTAAGGTTATGTGTTATATACACTCAGATTACTGATGGAATGTAGAGGAGTCAATATAGTATTGACACCCTAGAATGATAGGTATACAGGGAATAGATAAGAGGAACTTGATTCCATAGGATGAACAAGTATAAGTTATGACTTCGGGACGAAGTCCTTTTAAGGGGGGTAGACTGAAATACCCCTAACATTTAAATAATTAAATATAAGTAATTAAATTTAATTTGGGGGAATTATAAATATTATTTGGGGTTTATTAAACCCTAAGAAAGCATATAAAAACTTGGGCGTTAAAAACGCACCTAAACTCCTTAAGGTTAAAAAACGTGCGTTAAAGCCCGACCTTAAGATAAACAAGTTATATAAGCTATAAACTTCACATGAAGTTAACCAAGGATCATTATATGATCTTTAGAATGCAGGACCTCATCTAAAACTGAGTAAAAATACAATATGCTCGGGAGTTTCCTTAAAGGCCCTTAAGGCCCGAAAGCCCCGGAAATACATTATAGGATGAAGTAAAACATTACACTTCATTCCAAATGCACCATAACACTTTATTAAATATATAAGATGAAGTCCTCAAGCTAAATTCTCAGTTAAACGCAAAGTGCTAGGAGATGCCTTATGGGGGCCCCATAAACCCGGGAGTGCCCAGGAGGAGTGCCGAGGTGGCACGAACTCCTATAAAATTAATTCCAAGAGTTCCTAAAATCATTATGCAACATTCTAAAGAGAATAGTCGAGCTACTTCCTCAAAAATAAGCAAAGTACTCGGACAAATTTCTTAACGCTCCTTTTTGCCCCGGTTAGCCCGGGAGTTGTGTTTTGAGTTGATATAACCCCATATAACTCAATGTAACACCTTAACATATTATTATTGACTATAAAAAATGTCAATAAATACTAGGAACTCATAGAGACTAATTAATTTTCAGAAAATCCTTAAAGCACAAAACCGCACCTTCGGGTGTCACAAAAATGCGTTTTACGCAATTGCCTTGAAGTTTTTGAGGAACCACGAGTTGATAATCTTAAAAGGGGATAAATTGAGCATCTAAATCAATTAATTCCAGTACTAAATTCATAGTAAAAGTGGGGGCGATTTTTGGGTCAAAAAGGTACCTAAAATCAGCATTTTACCTTAAAACTTTCATCTTTTACCATAGTATAAATGTACCAATTAAATGCTGGAACCTATTACAAATATTAGTATGATCTTAGTACAATATAGTGTAACAAAAATCAAATGAAAAATCACTCCCATTTAATCCCTATACTAGGCACCATTTAAGGTAGTTTTTGGCTAGATTTTTACAAAAATATTGTCTTATGCGAATGTGACTCACCTAGCATATATTATATGATGATGTAACAATTAAATTCAGTCAATTGAGACTTCCTCCACCGTAAGACCTGCAAGAATCAAAAGAGATTAGTCTAATAAAAAGCAATGCAATTAATTATAACTAAAGCTAGATATAGATTAGTATAAGGTAAAGTTGTGACTTAATTATTCAAGCAGCCCATGTGCTATCTTCTATGCAGTCGATTTTGATCCATTACAAGGGGGAATCATTGCCTTAAAATAATCAAAAGAAAGACATTTACCTAACAAAGCACATTCACATGTATAATGCAAACAAAAGCAATTGACTATAGCATCACATGGGTACCGAATTGTGCAACAAAATAAGACCTTGATTGCCTTATAAAATTCAAGCTAAATAATCTAGCTACCTAGCCATGTTCCTATGTTGATTATTGTCAAAAATCAGATGCCATACTAACACTAACATTACCGTAAAAGACATGTATAAACAAGACAATAATGACATGGTGATTAGCTTAGAAAAATCAAAAGAAATACCTACCTATCTTACCATTTGTCTTCTAGTTTTAATTGTCAAACAAAGACTCCATTATCTCCTTTGTCTTAGCCTGAAATACCCCGAATAATTAGCAGTTTAAATTAGTGAAGTTTAAATTAAATCATGTGCAACAATTACAATAAAGCCTTATGGTTTTTAAAATATAGATCCAAACGGGTACTTACACCGCGTATACATATCGGTACGTGATACGCAAATATAAGCTCATATGAATAAAATCATAAATGCGAGGAGATTATCCGAAAATATCGCGTTATATAATTCGTACATATAATAATGTACGAACAATTAAATTTGGTATATACATGTCCGGAAACAACGTTACGTATTAATACGGTCACATACTTATATATGTACGTTTATGAAAATACATATACGTAACGTTACAATTTTACAACGTCGTATCACTACAAAAAAACAGTAGTATCACAGACAGTAAATTTCCTACGGAATTAATTCGTAGGTAAAAAGCGTCTTTACCTACGGAATTTTTGTAAATTTCTGACGGATGAGGTACTCGAGTAGTACGAACTATTACCGACGGAAAGGGAACTCATTACCGACGGAAATTTTTCCGTAAGTAAAACTGTTACTCAATTTTACACGCGGGCGTTCTAAAATTTTGGTGGGAAATAGTTCACTAATAAATATCTGTTTTAGAGACAGAATTTTCGTAGGTGAAAGTCTACCAATCCGTTGGAAATACTTTATGACTAATCTGTTGGAAATACTTTATGACTATATACAACTTTATTCTTTTATTCGACCCGTGAAGAAAAATAAGCAGTACGACATATACTCAGCGAGCACTTCTCCCACCGAAAACCTATACTCCCTCGACTACATTCATCAATTCCAATCAGCGAATTTGGTATCTACCATCGGAGAGCCTCTAAAGCAATTAACTTAGGTATTTCCATCTCTCCTTGTTACAGATTCTCTATTTGAATAGCTTTTATGATTTCTTTTCGTAGAATTATCGAAATAACCCTAATTGACTACTCGAGTTTGTTCTGAACGGCGATATGATACAGAATGTGTGTCTATCGGTTTTATTTTCATTTTCTGTCGGTTTGATTTCTTTTCGATTTTGCTGAATCTCCAAGCACCAGAAATTAGGATTTCAAATAGATTTGATGGGAGTGGGACGGCTCATGATAATGCTGGTGGAGGTAGAGGGAGGAGAGCAATGCTTGTCTGCCGGGTTATTGCGGGTCGAGTTAAGAGACGGCGGGCAGGGATGGGGATGGGAATGGTGGCGTTGACGGGTGGTGGTAGTGGGTTTGAGTCAGTAGCCGGTGAAAATGGTGAATTGCTTGTGTTTGATTCACGGGCGGTGTTGCCGTGTTTTCTTGTCATATATCGATTGTGAATGAATTTGAAAAATTTTCATCTTGGTAAGTATCTAAAGATTTTCTTTTGCCTTTGATGACCATACATCAAACTGTTGCGAGTAAGAATTTAGATACTGTTCTTGTTTGGTTTTCGTTTATCAACTAAAAAATTTCGTTTATCTAAATGAAATTGATATCGTAAAAGTCTAAAGAGGGTGAAAAAAAGAAGGGTTGTTATTCTTGTTGTTTGAATGGTATATTGCACTGTACATTTCATGCACTTCTACAGTTGTAAATGAGTATATATGGAGTACTATTATCCGGTTCCGCCTGTGTCATATGATTAGGGTGAGAAGGAACCATTTACCTAGCTGTGACTGTTAAGATTTCACTATAATGTCGTGCAATCTGGTTTAATTAATATGCTAGCTAATTTGATTAATACTTAGATAAAACTAAACAGTACAATTACTGTGTACAAGTGTAGAAGGAATAATTGGAGCGACTAGCGAGCATATTCAAATTCCATGAAACAATACTCGCCTTTAAGTGGTGATCGCTGGTTGATTTTCATTGTCTGTCGATTTTGCTGAATCTCCAAGCACCAGAAATTAGGATTTCAAATAGATTTTCATTGTCTGTCGGTTTGATTTCTTTACATTACCGTCACTACTCCATACTCTCCAAACTATTGTTGCAATTTTATTCCTTAATAATTGAAATGGTCAGATTGAACGTATTATGACTTTTGGTTATCATAGTCATTAGGTCATTTAGAATGTATTTTGCTGAAAATGCTATTATCTGTTAGTTGTACTGCTGAAGTTATGTGAACGGCATATTAGTTTGCACTGCTTTTTTACTGACTATAAGTTTGTGTTTATGTGCTTGGAATGGAAGGGCTTCATAGCATCGGTCATGCTGAGCTTTAATTTATGCCGCCCTTGCATGTATAACTATTATTGTTGTGTTTTCTATGCTCTGGGATGGCTCTATCATAAAGAATAATTTTCTCTCGCTTACCTTTTTCATGCTTATCTCCTGTTTTTGGATTATACGCTTGTAGGGTGCCATTGTGATTCAAATATGTAACAGTGCCCCCACTGATTATGTGGTTGCGGATATAATATAATATGAATGACTTGTAGAACATTTTTGTTGGTGGGTTGGTTTCTTTGGAATGGAAAGCTATATTTTCTTGACGATTCATTATTTCAGGCCTCTGTAATTCGCCCATGTGAATATACATTAAGTTTGCTGCGTGCAAAAAAAATCTCAAAAAAAACTTTTATATTCCATCGGCTGCACTTTGTTCCCTCAGATTATAGTAGTAATGGTGGTTGTGGTATGTGTTAAGGAATCATATCATTAGGCTGATTAGAAGGATGATGACTGGAGCTATCTTGCTCTACTTTCATACTCCTATCTTGTTGTTCATATCCCATGGTTGGAGCCTGTTTGCAACCAGTACAAGAAAAACGAAGTAAACTCATCAATTTGATTCGTTCGGTTGTTTTACATTTACCATATATTTGACTGGTATTTCTTTTTGGTATAAGGATTTTGTCAACGCTGAATGAGAAGGCATGAAATGTTCAGTTTGATGCTTATCATCAAAAGAGTAATGAATCCACTGTTGCTTGCGCAGAGATAAATATGGAGCTTCAACATATTGTACTTCGTTAAGGAACCGGTAATATAACTAAACTTCTCTATTCGGATTTGTGGTGATTATCAAAGTGTTTCTGTTTTTAATTTTATGCCATAGCATCTGAAAACTAGTGATAAAGAACATACATACTCAACAATTTGAAATCGATGGTGATCAGCAGCTGCTGCAGTAGTAGAGCAGAAGGATGTTTTTTCTCACAAGTGAAAGGGTTTTATTTTATTTGTCATTTTGTTGGTTAATAGTTGCAGTAGTAGTGCTTTTATACAATTTACTGAATTCAATTATCTAAGATCATATTCTTTCGATCATGAAAAAGTGGAAGCTAAATTAAAAAAAACATTAGCATGTACAATTTTGAAATACCCCGACCTTAAATATGGCGATTAAATTATCCTAATAGGTATTTAAGAGCCTAATAATGATTAAGAAATATTGGTAAGGGAAAATAAATCCAAAAGAAATAAAGAAACGCTTAAAAAGCGAAAAACGCTAAATAAGCGTTAAATAACCACATGAGGTATGAGACCTCGGTTAGCATATTATATGGATTCCTAATGCTTAATAAGTCCTAAATAATATATGGGAACAACTCCCAAAGAAAACGGATCCAAATAATGAATTAAAACGCTAATAGAGCTTTAGAGCACGTTTTTCGAGAAAACCCGAAAACGTGACTTTAAGTGGTCAAACAGACCCGTAAAAATTATTAATCATTAAATAATGGTTATTAAGCATTTATGGGAGGTTAATAGTCAATAAAAATAATTAAACGAGAAATTTCGGAAAACGGGCCCGGTTAGTGAATGGTACCGAAACCGGGTAAAGTAACGAGCGTTTTCTGTAAAAGACGAAGAAACATTCCAGCTAATTTACTGTAGGGGGCCGGTTTTTAATGGGTTAAATAACCCCTCACACAACATGTAACTAGTTACAAATAAGTAAATCAAAAAGCAAAGAGTAAAGTACAAAAAGTAAAATAACACTCTCTCACCTCTCATTCTCACTTTTCCTCTTCTCTCTCCCATTTCTCCCTCTCTCACCGATTTCTCCCTCCTCTCTCCCTCTGTTGGGTGATTTTGTAGAGCTTCAAGAAGCTCCCATGGCAACTCCACCTTCTACCTCATGCTCCTTCCTCATGTAAGCTCCAAAAAAAACAAATTACATATTTGAACTCCCCTCATCATCCTCTATCATTCTCTCTTTTCAAAATCCAAAAATGAGGAAGTTCATCTCCATGGGTTTTCCCCATTCAAAGTGAAATACCCCAAACCTTGATATGTGGTCTAAATATCAAATTATGGTATGTAAAGGCTAAAAAGTGCCTTAGTAACATCAGTGAACAATTTAAACCCTAATAAATGCGATAAAGCATTAAGACACAGTTTGAGCAAAACATGCTCTAAGCTATGAGTGAACTTGGTTAGGACCCAAAGAGCCTACCAAGACTTAATAACATTTAATTATGATTTAATAAGGCTAAATAAGTCCTTAAGAAACTTTGGTGGACAGTTAAACCAAATAAAACATAAGAAAATACCTTAAAGTCAATATGAGCAAAAATGTGCTCTAAGCTTGGGATGAATGTGTATAAGACCTAATGGTCATACCTATACCTTATTTATATGTTAATGAACATATTAAATCCATTACCAAGAAAACCAAGCTTGAAAACAAGTTAAAACGCAAAATGTGCTTTAAGGAGTCTTAAAGCACGTTTTTGAAAAGTTGTCCTGTAAATGAGTTTTTGAATGGCTAAATGTCCATCATTACTCTTTAATTAACATGTGTACTATATAGTATCACATTTGGGTGGCCATATTAGTGGGAAATCAAAAATTTCACTTCTATGTGCCTTAGTTTGTGAATAGTAACTTTTATAAGCTAGTTTGTAACATATAATGTTATAAGTAATTAAAGGAGTCAATAAAGACTATATTACCCTTCTATTAAAATGGGGGCCGGTTTTTCAAGGTGTGACTCACCACATTTGAAACAAATAAGTGAGTTAAGTAATGACAAAGCAAAAGTACTATTTGCTTTTAGCTTAAATATCTCCAAAAGTAAGTGTTATCTTCATTCTCTCATTCCTTCCTTCATTTCCCACGATGGTCTTCTTCTTCCTCCTCTCTCCATCGGTTTCCAACAGCCCACACTCATTCTTCATCTTCCTTCACTTGTAACTTGTGATTCCCTTGGCCAAATCAAATTCCAAGACCATATTTGTCTTAGTTAGGTCAAGCTCTACACTTCCCTCTTTTTAAATCTTCAAGAACTCAATTTTGGTGCCATGGAGATTCACCATTGAAGGAGCTTGAGCCCATCTTTTCACATATTCTTGTTCTCCTTTGCTTCAAGGTAAGGAAACTCAAAGAAAAATCAAGTTTCCTTCATGTTTTGTGTTGTCCGAAAATTCACCATTAATGGAGCTCTTATATTGCCTTGTTCTAGCTTCATTTGAATCTTCCAAGGGCTAGGAGGAGTCCTCTCTTGATACATATTCAAGTTCTCTTCCAATTCCAAGGTAAAACAATTACCTTAATGTGTTAAAACAATATGTGTAACTAGGGTTTACAATGAGGTGAAGCACAATGCTTGAATACTCATTCTAATGTTTGTATATTGTTTAAGTTGAAAAGGGACCAAATGCCCTACCGGTTTTACAAGGAAACAAGAAAGAAATTTGTGAGGAAAAAGAGGTAAACAAACTATCTCAAGGTAGTTTAAATGCCTTAGGAAAATGAGCTTGATTTGCTTGATAAAATACCTAAGGAGCCAATGATGAGTGACCTAGTAAAATGTTCTCAAGGAGACTAGTAAAAGAACATATGTTTTGGTGTATGTATTTGCAGGTCAAAGGCATTATTTATGTGGGAAATTCAGTGTTTAAGGTTATGCAATTTAAGGGCCTAAGAGCCATGTTATTTAAGGGCCTAAGTGCCAAGTAATTTAAGTTATGCACTATATTGTGATGTAGTGCTTAATGTGTGAAGTTTGTGTATAAAATGTGTTTGATGGATTTTAGGTGTTCTTGAGTGAAAAAGGTAAAAACCTAAGTGTTTGGATGTGGGTATATACTAGAGAAGCTATGGCCAAATTTGGGAAGATGTGTAAGAAGTTCTAAGTGTTTTAAGAAAGTTTTGGTGAACTAGGAAGTGTTAAAGGTGATTGAATGTTTACTTGAGAAGAAAACGTTATTAAGGTGATTTAGAGTGATGCAAGGATTTAGGTGTTGTCTTGGAAGTTCTAGGAATTCAATGTGTGTTTAGTGAATGTATTAAAGTCTTGGAGGAGTTGTTTAAGGTCTAGGTAAGGTTGGTGTTCAAGGAACAAGTGATGTTTAGGTTGATGTAAAAAGGAGATTTAGTTAGTAAGAAAATAATGCTTAAGAGATGATGTTAAGATGAGGAGAAGTGTTTTGGGATAGTAGTTATAATAGGTGAGAAACACCATTTAGGAACCTAGTACAAATGTTGAAAGTGTTAAGGAATTTTACAAGGAAATAAGTAAAGGCTTAAGGAGTTAGAAAATGAGTTTCATGGATGTTGTATGTGGATATAAGGATACCAAATGTTGTTAGGAAACATTAAGAGGCCTTAGGAGAAGTTTGGTGAAGAATTGGCAAAGTTTGGGTAAGTATAGAAGGCGACCGACCCAGGGGCCGACCCAGTTTTTGGGTCGGTCGAGCCTCTGTTAGATGTTAGGAATGTGTTCGGTAATGTCCGACCCAAAAGGGTGGGTCGGACATGGGTCGGTCGGTCAAGTTTCAAAGGAAAGAAAATGTTCGCACATGGACCGACCCAGAATGGTGGGTCGGACGTGGGTCGGACAGGCATGATTATAAGGAAGTAAAAGGTTCTGTAATGGACCGACCCAGCTGTGGGTCGGTCGGTGGGTCGGTCGGACCAAAAACATGGTTTAAGGTTATGAAATGTTATGTGATGATGGGGATTGGTAGGTAATGATGTTATAAGGATGTTAAGGACATGTTAGGGGAGTTTTAATGATACCTAAGTGGGTTAAAGTTGTATTAAAATGTGAGAGTAAAACAAGTTAAAAATGTTAAGTTATGTAACTAAGTTAACGGGGAAAAATTAAGCATTGACATTAAATGATCAAGCAAACCCCGATGTTAATGAAAACACGTGTGATGTTAACAGTTGTTCGAGAATTGCTCGAGGAACATAAATGGACAGGATAAGTGGACTCCGGTGACAGGTATGGTTTTCTTGCAACCTGCGTCCTACCGGATTACACCGGCTTGTATGCCAATGTGTTTTTCTGTATGTTTGCCACGTTGTAAGATTAAACATGTAATGAGTTTACAGTAATTCATTTATGTGGCGTGTACAACTCCGATACCATTTAACCTCGAAAGTGTTAACCTTAGTTAACTGAGTCTAGGATCACATGAGAGTTCGTATTCGGAGTAAACGACCCGTACCATGGGACGTACTAACCACGGCTATGCGTGCGTTAATTGTGTAATATGTGTATTGAATGTAGGGATCTCCCTTGTATGTTTAACCCAGTTGTAATACTGTATGAGTTGTTATGTGACAGGCTCCATAGTGGGGTTCTAAGTATTGTCTAAAGTAAGTATGTGCTAACATTAGTGAGGAATCCGGTTTGGCCGGTCGCGCGTTGTTTGGGAGAGGGTATCCTTCCTAGCCTTACCCTTCTCTTTGTTATGGTTGTTTCCCTCACGGGTTATGATCTCCCATTAGCTTACTCCAAAGCTTGGCTATTCTGACTTATGATCGGTTTAGGGGGAACATGTGTTTGTGTGGTGTGTTCGGGCCTCCAAACCCGGACCGCCTTAACTTAAGTTACTCGTCCAACTATTAGGACGGTAATGAGTGTTGTTTGTTGTATAACGAGCTTATCATGAGACTGATATTATTCTCTAGGCTCACCAGTGTATAAACGATGTTTGGGTTGGTTCCTAAGAACCGCACCCGTTATGTTATGTATGTTTGTTGTGATGCAATATCTATTGCGGTGTTATGTTGTGTACGTAGAAACGTGCAAAGTGTTTGCTAAGTGTTGTATGTAGTGAATGTTGTAGGTTGTATAATGTGGAGTGTGTTGTATATTGTGGAGTGTGTGGATCATGGATATGACTCCCAGTTTGTGATAAGAGACGTTTAAGGATAACCCGATTTAAGGGTATGTGTCGTCTATTAAGGAAGTAGCTCCATTTGAGGAGGAACACTCTAGGGATGATGAATACCATGGTGACTTATTAAGTAGGATGTATTATCCGATTGTTGAGCCCAATGAGGCGAAATGTTAAGTGTTGTGTGTTTTGTCACATGCATGATTTAAATATGAATCAACTGCATGCTAAGACGACATAGTTTGTGCGTGGCCCGGTAGCATGTGGGCTGCGGGATTACCATACGCAGCAAAGGTGCTGAGCCCCTTGGGGCCACCCCTTTCTCTTCTTTTCCTATTTCAGGTACGAAGTGCTGGAAGCCGTTCGAGAGTAGGACGGGTAGTCATTGTACATGGGTAAACTTTTAAGTGTATGTATACAGTAGGTGTAGTAAGACCGAAATTGTTGTCGGCACCAGTTTATAAATACTCGGTATAGTTGGAAGGTGTATGTTGTTGTTGTGTTAATGGAAAGGAATAGTAATGTATAGTTGCTCGGGAATTTAGCCCATCAGACCGGTACATTGTGTATGTATTAGCCTTGTTAGCCACGTGGGTGGCTAACGGCGTGTAACACCAACAAGTTAAGTAATGTGATGAGGTTGTTCTTCCGCTGCAGTTTGTTATAAGTATGTAAATGTTGGATGGGGTGTTACAAAAAGTGGTATCAGAGCGAAGTATCGCTCTGATGACTGAATTACTGAGCTTAGGAAGTACCGAGTTAGGATTTAAGTGCTTTGGGTTAAGGGTTGAGTGATAGCGTGAGAGATACGCTAGTTAGGAACTACCAGTGGCTACTGGAAACCTACAATATCCTTCCCACCCTCCACAATCCCTGTATATAACTTGGGGAAACAGCGCCAGAGAGGTGGAAGTCCTCTCTTACTCGGGGATACCCGATCTGGCTGTTATTAAATACCCTTAGGGTACGGAGAACCTGTCATACGGTAGATCCCGAAAACTGGGAATCCCGGAGACGGTCTCCATCTGAACAACGTTAACCGCATTCCATAGCGAAGAATGAAGGATTTTGTGTATAGAGGAATAGAATTTCCGGCAACCTGGGTCGACATGCAAAGCAGTCGAGAATAACCAGCTTGCAACGCACCTACCATGCAACAGGCAAGAAATGGATTAAAGAAGCCCGAGACGAGTGTCTACGGGACCACAGTTGATAAATAATACACCAACGGTATACCAACCGACAAGGGAACTACAACGTATTGCCCAAACAAGAGACAAGTCTCAGTAACCACGACAAGTGCGTGGAACGGGCTATAAGGAGGATACAATACTAAGTAAAAGGGGTCTCCCAGAGTGGGAAACACCCTAGTTAATGATTATTATGTGAATACAGTGAGAAGTCACCTAGACAAGTTATTATCAAGACAGTAAGATCAGTGAGGGCCAACAAGGCCACTGATGACAGTGCGGGTAAAAACAATACCACAACCGGTATGTGTCAAACCGATAGCCAGTTAGCATGGCGCACTTGCCATAGCAAGTGCTGCTATAATAGGGCTGTTCGGGAAATTTATAGCCACTACAGAGTACTTAGTAAAGTACCACGAAGTTAGGTGTGAACATTATAACAGTGGAAGGGCCTGTTAGCCTAACCTCTGTAATTGGAAGTACACCAGCCAGCAAGAAGCTAGACTTGGCTAAGGTAGGAAGATGTTGTGAAACCATGAAAATTTTTCTTTCAACCCAGATTTATTCAAACCCTTTTCTTTTCAAAACCAGATTTTCTTTAAAACCAACACTTCTTTCCAACCTTCTTTTAAACCAAACCAGTAAAACCAAGGACAGTTGACAAGGATACAACAATGGATAAACTTTCCCTCGATTAAGTTCGGGAAGCAGGGAATGAATATTGTCACGGGACAATATAAGGGAGTTGACAACAGAATACTTCACCTAGGCGTGTGACGGACACTACAAGTGTACCAACTGTGTTGTGGGACGACCGCACTCCGATAGGAGCATGTGGGCCTGACAGACCTGCTTATAGGTTAGTTGGGTAAGTAGCAATGTATCAGTATGATACCCCATATATGTATACGAGTAGAGTCCGAAACACGGGAAGTAGTCGACTCCGTCTACGGTCAGCAGTATAAATCAAACAAAAGCTAGAGATTACAAGGAATGATTGAAGTTAAGGGACTCAGTTGAGATAACCAGACTAAAGGAGTCAGTGAATTCATTTTCAAGGAAATGTTTAAGTGTTAGGAAGTGCGATGGGCACAAACTGTTATGTAAAGACACCACATATGTCTTAAGGATCCTTAGGGATAAACATGTTAGCTGGAACGGAGACTCAGCCTATGCATGGCAAGGCAGATGCCTAATGTGGACACATTAATGTGCAATGCACGGATAAATTCCCAGAATGAGTACCTACACTACCAGGAAATGTTAATCTTCACAGAAGAAGATAATAACCAGTAAAGAACGCGAAAGGCGTAGCTAACGGAATGTACCAATAAGTGTGAGCCAATGTAAAGGCATAACTTAACAACACCCAGGAGCAATCCTTGAAGGTGTTCACATCAATTGTTGAATGAAATGCATGACAGAAGCACAAGGGTTGAAACTAACACACAGTTTGGACATAAGTTGTCAGGAGACGGACTGACAAACCTAAGGGGCATCCCATGAAAGGAAACGTGGTGCAACGACCTTGTCATGGAGCCCAATACAACCTCTAACCATATGATACTGTACAGAGAAGTACATGTGTGTGGACAGCCTACAATGAGCTCAGCTCAAGGCAAACAAGGCTCATAAGCCATAGGCAAGATATGTCATATAAATTCGATTGATGGTAGAAGTTTAGGTTGTATAGCGAATAGAGTGGTAAACGAACCACTGCATTAAGAGTGGGGATACCTCTCGACATTGTGACACCGCAGGAGCGGTAGTTTGTGAATCAAGTTCAAGAATATGTTAAGGATGGACGACGCTATTACTGAAAAAGAGCATTAGCTTGATAGCATGTGTGTATAAAGTGAAACACCGAGCTGAATAATGCCGGCTTATGACTCAAATGATCGATGCTCAAGGAGCATTTATAGCCATCCAAATGAGTGATGAACCATAATACGAATGACGTAAGTATATGTGTGGAGTTAATGTGACAATAAATACCATGTAAGTTAGTGTTATACAATAAGCACGGTGCGCAGCGACCGTTGTATAAGTTGTTGAATAATGGTGTGGCAGATAAGACCCGTTATGAGTTAAACTCAATGGACATGCAAGCAAGTGATGATACACAGACTGGGCAATAAGCCAGTGGTAGGTACTGTATGATGAGGAACTCAGTGTGAATTCCATGGCGAATCGCATAAGGGATTTACTGTCAAGAGTTACGCCTCTGCACTCTGTATGACTGAGTGTTTTGGTATTGCACTTGCGCAGTAATGATCGAATGAGATAGCTAGGAATTGGAAACATGTTGATTGTGGACGAATAATGTTATAATGGCCGATGCATAGGAAATGCAAGGCCGCACCAATAAAAAGTACTTGTACAGCAAGTGACATAATGGACAGTAAGTGACTACAGTAGCACTAACTGTCAAATATCGGTATGAATATACCCCAAATGTTATAAATAGCTGAGAGAGCACTACACACTAAGTAGTAGCTCAATCTCAACCGACAGTAAGTCGGTAGAAGCAAGTCAATCATTGTGAAATACATAGTGGTATACACAGTAAATTGTTATGAAAATTGTGAAACTCACCGAATCCGCTCAGGGTAAAAGATACCTGCGTCGGTTGAGAAACCATTGTTACCAAGATAAAGGTGATAATTGGGGATGTACAATACAGTAAGAATAACAAATGGGGCAATTAAGCTCTACAGCTACTAAGTTTCGCAGCAGAAACTAGTGAGCCAGTGATTCAAGTGTTGAATGTACATGGTGAACACGAGTGAATGGCTACTTATTAACGCCTAGAAGCCTGGAGGCCAGAATCGAAACCAATTAAGAGTTTAAACAAACTCCAATGAGAATTCTTGGTTTAGGAACTAAACCGCCAATATGGTTAAGATCCTCTAATCAGAATCCATTGTGTAATAGACCGCGTGGAAGTTAAGATACTTCACGACGGCAAAACATTTTAAGCTAATGTTTAGTGATTGATTACGTGGGCGTAATCCCTTTTAAGGGGGATAGAGCGCAAAACCACTTATGTATATACCGTACAAGTGTACGCAGTTATGTGATTTATATTGTGCATACACAAAATTATGGTTTGTTTTGATGATTGGTGTGTGTGTTACGTAAACATACACATTCATTCATGGTTTTTGTGGTAATTGCGCACAGAAGATGCGAATACCATTGTGATAAGTGTGTGTGTTTGTTAACAGTTGTGTGTGATTGTACAAGTGTGGGGAGTAGATAAAACTCCCGGGGGAACAAAAGCCCCGACAGTGTATAAATGTAAAATCAGGTGTGTTGTATTTTGATAAAATATATGTATATAATATATATGTATACTTAATAGTGATGCATGAAAAGGCATGATACCGACATAGAACCTAGTGAGAATAAGATTCCCTAGGCAACGTGATTAAAGTGAATGGAAATACTGATAGATGAAGTTCTATCCCTTGGAGATGTTATGATCATGATTAGAATGATTAAAAAAAATAGAAAATTGGAAATGAGTGATTTATTTGATGCTTGAAAATGAAGTGGGAGGTGGAACTTGATTT
This sequence comes from Limonium bicolor, assembly GCA_023374045.1. Taxonomy (NCBI): domain Eukaryota; kingdom Viridiplantae; phylum Streptophyta; class Magnoliopsida; order Caryophyllales; family Plumbaginaceae; genus Limonium; species Limonium bicolor. The sequence continues at coordinate 490,029,753 of CM041776.1, forward strand.
GCATGTGATCAAGGGAAGCCGAACACAAATTGGGGTGGAAGGATAGTTCAACACTGATGCTGATCACATCAGGGTTGGATGACTCTTGAAACTCCCTATAAGTGGTCACAAATAACCACGCTAATAAAAGAAGCAAAGAGCTTAAGTTGGACTTGGAGTTGTGTGTGTTTTCAAAAGGATTTTCAGTTGGTATTTATAAAACGTTGATAGATACTTTACATAATTAAAGTTCTCTTACTTAACCTCACAAGGAAATTTTAAATTTAAGTGATTGTTTTAAACTCCCAAAGGCACGGGGACGGAAGGTGTCCATCGCGACCGGGTTCTGCGGGATCACAGTGTATATCAAGGATATTTTTGATTGCTATACATGCTCTGACATGTTGTGTGGTATGCGTAATGGATGTTGTTTTGACTTGGATTTCCTAAAGTGTATACTATCAAGGCCTATGAGTCTAAATGTGTGGTGTTACATAGACCTATGTGTCTAAACTGTTATGTTACCAGGACCTATGTGTCCAAATGTTGTTATGTTACCCAAGACCAGTGAGTCAAAGGGGTTGTTATGTATGTGTAAGTGTTGTTAAGATACCCGGACCATAGAGTCCGAGGTTATCATTTGGATATGTTATGTTATGTGTGGATGTGAATGTGTTGCCCGGACCATCAAGTCCGAGGTTGTGATGTAAAGTGTGTTTGGTTAAGGAAGTTTATCTCCAAGTGATTACTGTGTTCTAATCTAATGATATGTGAAAAGTGTGAACTTCGAGGACGAAGTTCTTTTAAGGGGGGTAGATTGAAATACCCCAAACCTTGATATGTGGTTTAAATCAAATTATGGTATGTAAAGGCTAAAAGTGCCTTAGTAACATCAGTGAACAATTTAAACCCTAATAAATGCGATAAAGCATTAAGACACAGTTTGAGCAAAAACATGCTCTAAGCTATGAGTGAACTTGGTTAGGACCCAAGAGCCTACCAAGACTTAATAACATTTAATTATGATTTAATAAGGCTAAATAAGTCCTTAAGAAACTTTGGTGGACAGTTAAACCAAATAAAACATAAGAAAATACCTTAAAGTCAATATGAGCAAAAATGTGCTCTAAGCTTGGGATGAATGTGTATAAGACCTAATGGTCATACCTATACCTTATTTATATGTTAATGAACATATTAAATCCATTACCAAAGAAAACCAAGCTTGAAAACAAGTTAAAACGCAAATGTGCTTTAAGGAGTCTTAAAGCACGTTTTTGAAAAGTTGTCCTGTAAATGAGTTTTGAATGGCTAAATGTCCATCATTACTCTTTAATTAACATGTGTACATATAGTATCACATTTGGGTGGCCATATTAGTGGGAAATCAAAAATTTCACTTCTATGTGCCTTAGTTTGTGAATAGTAACTTTTATAAGCTAGTTTGTAACTATAATGTTATAAGTAATTAAAGGAGTCAATAAAGACTATACCCTTCTATTAAAATGGGGGCCGGTTTTTCAAGGTGTGACTCACCACATTTGAAACAAATAAGTGAGTTAAGTAATGACAAAGCAAAAGTACTATTTGCTTTTAGCTTAAATATCTCCAAAAGTAAGTGTTATCTTCATTCTCTCATTCCTTCCTTCATTTCCCACGATGGTCTTCTTCTTCCTCCTCTCTCCATCGGTTTCCAACAGCCCACACTCATTCTTCATCTTCCTTCACTTGTAACTTGTGATTCCCTTGGCCAAATCAAATTCCAAGACCATATTTGTCTTAGTTAGGTCAAGCTCTACACTTCCCTCTTTTTAAATCTTCAAGAACTCAATTTTGGTGCCATGGAGATTCACCATTGAAGGAGCTTGAGCCCATCTTTTCACATATTCTTGTTCTCCTTTGCTTCAAGGTAAGGAAACTCAAAGAAAAATCAAGTTTCCTTCATGTTTTGTGTTGTCCGAAAATTCACCATTAATGGAGCTCTTATATTGCCTTGTTCTAGCTTCATTTGAATCTTCCAAGGGCTAGGAGGAGTCCTCTCTTGATACATATTCAAGTTCTCTTCCAATTCCAAGGTAAAACAATTACCTTAATGTGTTAAAACAATATGTGTAACTAGGGTTTACAATGAGGTGAAGCACAATGCTTGAATACTCATTCTAATGTTTGTATATTGTTTAATAGTTGAAAAGGGACCAAATGCCCTACCGGTTTTACAAGGAAACAAGAAAGAAATTTGTGAGGAAAAGAGGTAAACAAACTATCTCAAGGTAGTTTAAATGCCTTAGGAAAATGAGCTTGATTTGCTTGATAAAATACCTAAGGAGCCAATGATGAGTGACCTAGTAAAATGTTCTCAAGAGACTAGTAAAAGAACATATGTTTTGGTGTATGTATTTGCAGGTCAAAGGCATTATTTATGTGGGAAATTCAGTGTTTAAGGTTATGCAATTTAAGGGCCTAAGAGCCATGTTATTTAAGGGCCTAAGTGCCAAGTAATTTAAGTTATGCACTATATTGTGATGTAGTGCTTAATGTGTGAAGTTTGTGTATAAAATGTGTTTGATGGATTTTAGGTGTTCTTGAGTGAAATAAGGTAAAACCTAAGTGTTTGGATGTGGGTATATACTAGAGAAGCTATGGCCAAATTTGGGAAGATGTGTAAGAAGTTCTAAGTGTTTTAAGAAAGTTTTGGTGAACTAGGAAGTGTTAAAGGTGATTGAATGTTTACTTGAGAAGAAAACGTGTATTAAGGTGATTTAGAGTGATGCAAGGATTTAGGTGTTGTCTTGGAAGTTCTAGGAATTCAATGTGTGTTTAGTGAATGTATTAAAGTCTTGGAGGAGTTGTTTAAGGTCTAGGTAAGGTTGGTGTTCAAGGAACAAGTGATGTTTAGGTATGATGTAAAAAGGAGATTTAGTTAGTAAGAAAATAATGCTTAAGAGATGATGTTAAGATGAGGAAAAGTGTTTTGGGATAGTAGTTATAATAGGTGAGAAACACCATTTAGGAACCTAGTACAAATGTTGAAAGTGTTAAGGAATTTTACAAGGAAATAAGTAAAGGCTTAAGGAGTTAGAAAATGAGTTTCATGGATGTTGTATGTGGATATAAGGATACCAAATGTTGTTAGGAAACATTAAGAGGCCTTAGGAGAAGTTTGGTGAAGAATTGGCAAAGTTTGGGTAAGTATAGAAGGCGACCGACCCAGGGGCCGACCCAGTTTTTGGGTCGGTCGAGCCTCTGTTAGATGTTAGGAATGTGTTCGGTAATGGTCCGACCCAAAAGGGTGGGTCGGACATGGGTCGGTCGGTCAAGTTTCAAAGGAAAGAAAATGTTCGCACATGGACCGACCAGAATGGTGGGTCGGACGTGGGTCGGACAGGCATGATTATAAGGAAGTAAAAGGGTTCTGTAATGGACCGACCCAGCTGTGGGTCGGCGGTGGGTCGGTCGGACCAAAAACATGGTTTAAGGTTATGAAATGATATGTGATGATGGGGATTGGTAGGTAATGATGTTATAAGGATGTTAAGGACATGTTAGGGGAGTTTTAACGACACCTAAGTGGGTTAAAAGTTGTATTAAAATGTGAGAGTAAAACAAGTTAAAAATGTTAAGTTATGTAACTAAGTTAACGGGGAAAAATTAAGCATTGACATTAAATGATCAAGCAAACCCCGATGTTAATGAAAACACGTGTGATGTTAACAGTTGTTCGAGAATTGCTCGAGGAACATAAATGGACAGGATAAGTGGACTCCGGTGACAGGTATGGTTTTCTTGCAACCTGCGTCCTACCGGATTACACCGGCTTGTATGCCAATGTGTTTTTTTGTATGTTTGCCACGTTGTAAGATTAAACATGTAATGAGTTTACAGTAATTCATTTATGTGGCGTGTACAACTCCGATACCATTTAACCTCGAAAGTGTTAACCTTAGTTAACTGAGTCTAGGATCACATGAGAGTTCGGTATTCGAGTAAACGACCCGTACCATGGGACGTACTAACCACGGCTATGCGTGCGTTAATTGTGTAATATGTGTATGTGAATGTAGGGATCTCCCTTGTATGTTTAACCCAGTTGTAATACTGTATGAGTTGTTATGTGACAGGCTCCATAGTGGGGTTCTAAGTATTGTCTAAAGTAAGTATGTGCTAACATTAGTGAGGAATCCGGTTTGGCCGGTCGCGCGTTGTTTGGGAGAGGGTATCCTTCCTAGCCTTACCCTTCTCTTTGTTATGGTTGTTTCCCTCACGGGTTATGATCTCCCATTAGCTTACTCCAAAGCTTGGCTATTCTGACTTATGATCGGTTTAGGGGGAACATGTGTTTGTGTGGTGTGTTCGGGCCTCCAAACCCGGACCGCCTTAACTTAAGTTACTCGTCCAACTATTAGGACGGTAATGAGTGTTGTTGTTGTATAACGAGCTTATCATGAGACTGATATTATTCTCTAGGCTCACCAGTGTATAAACGATGTTTGGGTTGGTTCCTAAGAGAACCGCACCCGTTATGTTATGTATGTTTGTTGTGATGCAATATCTATTGCGGTGTTATGTTGTGTACGTAGAAACGTGCAAAGTGTTGCTAAGTGTTGTATGTAGTGAATGTTGTAGGTTGTATAATGTGGAGTGTGTTGTATATTGTGGAGTGTGTGGATCATGGATATGACTCCCAGTTTGTGATAAGAGACGTTTAAGGATAACCCGATTTAAGGGTATGTGTCGTCTATTAAGGAAGTAGCTCCATTTGAGGAGGAACACTCTAGGGATGATGAATACCATGGGTGACTTATTAAGTAGGATGTATTATCCGATTGTTGAGCCCAATGAGGCGAAATGTTAAGTGTTGTGTGTTTATTGTCACATGCATGATTTAAATATAATCAACTGCATGCTAAGACGACAATTAGTTGTGCGTGGCCCGGTAGCATGTGGGCTGCGGGATTACCATACCAGCAAAGGTGCTGAGCCCCTTGGGGCCACCCCTTTCTCTTCTTTTCCTATTTCAGGTACGAAGTGCTGGAAGCCGTTCGAGAGTAGGACGGTAGTCATTGTACATGGGTAAACTTTTAAGTGTATGTATACAGTAGGTGTAGTAAGACCGAAATTGTTCGGCACCAGTTTATAAATACTCGGTATAGTTGGAAGGTGTATGTTGTTGTTGTGTTAATGGAAAGGAATAGTAATGTATAGTTGCTCGGGAATTTAGCCCATAGACCGGTACATTGTGTATGTATTAGCCTTGTTAGCCACGTGGGTGGCTAACGGCGTGTAACACCAACAAGTTAAGTAATGTGATGAGGTTGTTCTTCCGCTGCAGTTTGTTATAAGTATGTAAATGTTGGATGGGGTGTTACAAAAAGTGGTATCAGAGCGAAGTATCGCTCTGAGACTGAATTACTGAGCTTAGGAAGTACCGAGTTAGGATTTAAGTGCTTGGGTTAAGGGTTGAGTGATAGCGTGAGAGATACGCTAGTTAGGAACTACCAGTGGCTACTGGAAACCTACAATATCCTTCCCACCCTCCACAATCCCTGTATATAACTTGGGAAACAAGCTAGAGAGGTGGAAGTCCTCTCTTACTCGGGATACCCGATCTGGCTGTTATTAAATTACCCTTAGGGTACGGAGAACCTGTCATACGTAGATCCCGAAAACTGGGAATCCCGGAGACGGTCTCCATCTGAACAACGTTAACCGCATTCCATAGCGAAATGAAGGATTTTGTGTATAGAGGAATAGAATTTCCGGCAACCTGGGTCGACATGCAAAGCAGTCGAGAATAACCAGCTTGCAACGCACCTACCATGCAACAGGCAAGAAATGGATTAAAGAAACCCGAGACGAGTGTCTACGGGACCACAGTTGATAAATAATACACCAACGGTATACCAACCGACAAGGGACTACAACGTATTGCCCAAACAAGACAAGTCTCAGTAACCACGACAAGTGCGTGGAACGGGCTATAAGGGGATACAATACTAAGTAAAAGGGGTCTCCCAGAGTGGGAAACACCCTAGTTAATGATTATTATGTGAATACAGTGAGAAGTCACCTAGACATTATTATCAAGACAGTAAGATCATGAGGGCCAACAAGGCCACTGATGACAGTGCGGGTAAAAACAATACCACAACCGGTATGTGTCAAACCGATAGCCAGTTACATGGCGCACTTGCCATAGCAAGTGCTGCTATAATAGGGCTGTCGGGAATTTATAGCCACTACAGAGTACTTAGTAAAGTACCACGAAGTTAGGTGTGAACATTATAACAGTGGAAGGGCCTGTTAGCTAACCTCTGTAATTGGAAGTACACCAGCCAGCAAGAAGCTAGACTTGGCTAAGGTAGGAAGATGTTGTGAAACCATGAAAATTTTCTTTCAACCCAGATTTATTCAAACCCTTTTCTTTTCAAAACCAATTTTCTTTAAACCCACACTTCTTTCCAACCTTCTTTTAAACCAAACCAGTAAAACCAGGACAGTTGACAAGGATACAACAATGGATACTTTCCTCGATTAAGTTCGGGAACAGGGAATGACATTGTCACGGGACAATATAAGGGAGTTGACAACAGATACTTCCCTAGGCGTGTGACGGACACTACAAGTGTACCAACTGTGTTGTGGGACGACCGCACTCCGATAGGAGCATGTGGGCCTGACAGACCTGCTTATAGGTTAGTTGGGTAAGTAGCAATGTATCAGTATGATACCCCATATATGTATACGAGTAGAGTCCGAAACACGGGAAGTAGTCGACTCCGTCTACGGTCAGCAGTATAAATCAACAAAAGCTAGATTACAAGGAATGATTGAAGTTAAGGGACTCAGTTGAGATAACCAGACTAAAGGAGTCAGTGACTTCATTTTCAAGGAATGTTAAGTGTTAGGAAGTGCGATGGGCACAAACTGTTATGTAAAGACACCACATAGTCTTAAGGATCCTTAGGGATAAACATGTTAGTGGAACGGAGACTCAGCCTATGCATGGCAAGGCAGAGCCTAATGGGACACATTAATGTGCAATGCACGGATAAATTCCAGAATGAGTACCTACACTACCAGGAAATGTTAATCTTCACAGAAGAGATAATAACCAGTAAAGAACGCGAAAGGCGTAGCAACGGAATGTACCAATAAGTGTGAGCCAAATGTAAAGGCATAACTAACAACACCCAGGAGCAATCCTGAAGGGTGTTCACATCAACAATTGTTGAATGAAATGCATGACAGAACACGGGTTGAAACTAACACACAGTTTGGACATAAGTTGTCAGGAGACGGACTGACAAACCTAAGGGGCATCCCATGAAAGGAAACGTGGTGCAACGACCTTGTCATGGAGCCCAATACAACCTCTAACCATATGATACTGTACAGAGAAGTACATGTGTGTGGACAGCCTACAATGAGCTCAGCTCAAGGCAAACAAGGCTCATAAGCCATAGGCAAGATATGTCATATAAATTCGATTGATGGTAGAAGTTTAGGTTGTATAAGCGAATAGAGTGGTAAACGAACCACTGCATTAAGAGTGGGGATACCTCTCGACATTGTGACACCGCAGGAGCGGTAGTTATGTGAATCAAGTTCAAGAAATATGTAAGGATGGACGACGCTATTACTGAAAAAGAGCAGTTAGCTTGATAGCATGTGTGTATAAAGTGAAACACCGAGCTGAATAATGCCGGCTTATGACTCAAATGATCGATGCTCAAGGAGCATTTAGTAGCCATCCAAATGAGTGATGAACCATAATACGAATGACGTAAGTATATGTGTGGAAGTTAATGTGACAATAAATACCATGTAAGTTAGTGTTATACAATAAGCACGGTGCGCAGTAAGCGACCGTTGTATAAGTGTTGTTGAATAATGGTGTGGCAGATAAGACCCGTTATGAGTTAAACTCAATGGACATGCAAGCAAGTGATGATACACAGACTGGGCAATAAGCCAGTGGTAGGTACTGTGTGATGAGGAACTCAGTGTGAATTCCATGGCGAATCGCATAAGGGATTTACTGTCAAGAGTTTACGCCTCTGCACTCTGTATGACTGAGTGTTTTGGTATTGCACTTGCGCAGTAATGATCGAATGAGATAGCTAGGAATTGGAAACATGTTGATTGTGGACGAATAATGTTATAATGGCCGATGCATAGGAAATGCAAGGCCGCACCAATAAAAAGTACTTGTACAGCAAGTGACATAATGGACAGTAAGTGACTACAGTAGCACTAACTGTCAAATATCGGTATGAATATACCCCAAATGTTATAAATAGCTGAGAGAGCACTACACACTAAGTAGTAGCTCAATCTCAACCGACAGTAAGTCGGTAGAAGCAAGTCAATCATTGTGAAATACATAGTGGTATACACAGTAAATTGTTATGAAAATTGTGAAACTCACCGAATCCGCTCAGGGTAAAAGATACCGTGCGTCGGTTGAGAAACCATTGTTACCAAGATAAAGGTGATAATTGGGGATGTACAATACAGTAAGAATAACAAATGGGGCAATTAAGCTCTACAGCTACTAGAGTTTCGCAGCAGAAACTAGTGAGCCAGTGATTCAAGTGTTGAATGTACATGGTGAACACGAGTGAATGGCTACTTATTAACGCCTAGAAGCCTGGCAGGCCAGAATCGAAACCAATTAAGAGTTTAAACAAACTCCAATGAGAATTCTTGGTTTAGGAACTAAACCGCCAATATGGTTAAGATCCTCTAATCAGAATCCATTGTGTAATAGACCGCGTGGAAGTTAAGATACTTCACGACGGCAAAACATTTTAAGCTAATGTTTAGTGATTGATTACGTGGGCGTAATCCCTTTTAAGGGGGATAGAGCGCAAAACCACTTAGTGTATATTACCGTACAAGTGTACGCAGTGTATGTGATTTATATTGTGCATAGCACAAAATTATGGTTTGTTTTGATGATTGGTGTGTGTGTTACGTAAACATACACATTCATTCATGGTTTAATTGTGGTAATTGCGCACAGAAGATGCGAATACCATTGTGATAAGTGTGTGTGTTTGTTAACAGTTGTGTGTGATTGTACAAGTGTGGGGAGTAGATAAAACTCCCGGGGGAACAAAAGCCCCGACAGTGTATAAATGTAAAATCAGGTGTGTTGTATTTTGATAAAATATATGTATATATATATATGTTACTTAATAGTGATGCATGAAAAGGCATGATACCGACATAGAACCTAGTGAGAATAAGATTCCCTAGGCAACGTGATTAAAGTGAATGGAAATAACTGATAGATGAAGTTCTATCCCTTGGAGATGTTATGATCATGATTAGAATGATTAAAAAAAATAGAAATTGGAAATGAGTGATTTATTTGATGCTTGAAAATGAAGTGGGAGGTGGAACTTGATTTGCATGTGATCAAGGGAAGCCGAACACAAATTGGGGTGGAAGGATAGTTCAACACTGATGCTGATCACATCAGGGTTGGATGACTCTTGAAACTCCCTATAAGTGGTCACAAATAACCACGCTAATAAAAGAAGCAAAGAGCTTAAGTTGGACTTGGAGTTGTGTGTGTTTTCAAAAGGATTTTCAGTTGGTATTTATAAAACGTTGATAGATACTTTACATAATTAAAGTTCTCTTACTTAACCTCACAAGGAAATTTTAAATTTAAGTGATTGTTTTAAACTCCCAAAGGCACGGGGACGGAAGGTGTCCATCGCGACCGGGTTCTGCGGGATCACAGTGTATATCAAGAATATTTTTGATTGCTATACATGCTCTGACATGTTGTGTGGTATGTGTAATGGATGTTGTTTTGACTTGGATTTCCTAAAGTGTATACTATCAAGGCCTATGAGTCTAAATGTGTGGTGTTACATAGACCTATGTGTCTAAAGACTGTTATGTTACCAGGACCTATGTGTCCAAATGTTGTTATGTTACCCAAGACCAGTGAGTCAAGGGGTTGTTATGTATGTGTAAGTGTTGTTAAGATACCCGGACCATAGAGTCCGAGGTTATCATTTGGATATGTTATGTTATGTGTGGATGTGAATGTGTTGCCCGGACCATCAAGTCCGAGGTTGTGATGTAAAGTGTGTTTGGTTAAGGAAGTTTATCTCCAAGTGATTACTGTGTTCTAATCTAATGATATGTGAAAAGTGTGAACTTCGAGGACGAAGTTCTTTTAAGGGGGGTAGATTGAAATACCCCAAACCTTGATATGTGGTTTAAATATCAAATTATGGTATGTAAAGGCTAAAAAGTGCCTTAGTAACATCAGTGAACAATTTAAACCCTAATAAATGCGATAAAGCATTAAGACACAGTTTGAGCAAAAACATGCTCTAAGCTATGAGTGAACTTGGTTAGGACCCAAAGAGCCTACCAAGACTTAATAACATTTAATTATGATTTAATAAGGCTAAATAAGTCCTTAAGAAACTTTGGTGGACAGTTAAACCAAATAAAACATAAGAAAATACCTTAAAGTCAATATGAGCAAAAATGTGCTCTAAGCTTGGGATGAATGTGTATAAGACCTAATGGTCATACCTATACCTTATTTATATGTTAATGAACATATTAAATCCATTACCAAAGAAAACCAAGCTTGAAAACAAGTTAAAACGCAAAATGTGCTTTAAGGAGTCTTAAAGCACGTTTTTGAAAAGTTGTCCTGTAAATGAGTTTTGAATGGCTAAATGTCCATCATTACTCTTTAATTAACATGTGTACTATATAGTATCACATTTGGGTGGCCATATTAGTGGGAAATCAAAAATTTCACTTCTATGTGCCTTAGTTTGTGAATAGTAACTTTTATAAGCTAGTTTGTAACATATAATGTTATAAGTAATTAAAGGAGTCAATAAAGACTATATTACCCTTCTATTAAAATGGGGGCCGGTTTTTCAAGGTGTGACTCACCACATTTGAAACAAATAAGTGAGTTAAGTAATGACAAAGCAAAAGTACTATTTGCTTTTAGCTTAAATATCTCCAAAAGTAAGTGTTATCTTCATTCTCTCATTCCTTCCTTCATTTCCCACGATGGTCTTCTTCTTCCTCCTCTCTCCATCGGTTTCCAACAGCCCACACTCATTCTTCATCTTCCTTCACTTGTAACTTGTGATTCCCTTGGCCAAATCAAATTCCAAGACCATATTTGTCTTAGTTAGGTCAAGCTCTACACTTCCCTCTTTTTAAATCTTCAAGAACTCAATTTTGGTGCCATGGAGATTCACCATTGAAGGAGCTTGAGCCCATCTTTTCACATATTCTTGTTCTCCTTTGCTTCAAGGTAAGGAAACTCAAAGAAAAATCAAGTTTCCTTCATGTTTGTGTTGTCCGAAAATTCACCATTAATGGAGCTCTTATATTGCCTTGTTCTAGCTTCATTTCTTCACTCCAAGGGCTAGGAGGAGTCCTCTCTTGATACATATTCAAGTTCTCTTCCAATTCCAAGGTAAAACAATTACCTTAATGTGTTAAAACAATATGTGTAACTAGGGTTTACAATGAGGTGAAGCACAATGCTTGAATACTCATTCTAATGTTTGTATATTGTTTAATAGTTGAAAAGGGACCAAATGCCCTACCGGTTTTACAAGGAAACAAGAAAGAAATTTGTGAGGAAAAAGAGGTAAACAAACTATCTCAAGGTAGTTTAAATGCCTTAGGAAAATGAGCTTGATTTGCTTGATAAAATACCTAAGGAGCCAATGATGAGTGACCTAGTAAAATGTTCTCAAGGAGACTAGTAAAAGAACATATGTTTTGGTGTATGTATTTGCAGGTCAAAGGCATTATTTATGTGGGAAATTCAGTGTTTAAGGTTATGCAATTTAAGGGCCTAAGAGCCATGTTATTTAAGGGCCTAAGTGCCAAGTAATTTAAGTTATGCACTATATTGTGATGTAGTGCTTAATGTGTGAAGTTTGTGTATAAAATGTGTTTGATGGATTTTAGGTGTTCTTGAGTGAAATAAGGTAAAAACCTAAGTGTTTGGATGTGGGTATATACTAGAGAAGCTATGGCCAAATTTGGGAAGATGTGTAAGAAGTTCTAAGTGTTTTAAGAAAGTTTTGGTGAACTAGGAAGTGTTAAAGGTGATTGAATGTTTACTTGAGAAGAAAACGTGTATTAAGGTGATTTAGAGTGATGCAAGGATTTAGGTGTTGTCTTGGAAGTTCTAGGAATTCAATGTGTGTTTAGTGAATGTATTAAAGTCTTGGAGGAGTTGTTTAAGGTCTAGGTAAGGTTGGTGTTCAAGGAACAAGTGATGTTTAGGTATGATGTAAAAAGGAGATTTAGTTAGTAAGAAAATAATGCTTAAGAGATGATGTTAAGATGAGGAGAAAGTGTTTTGGGATAGTAGTTATAATAGGTGAGAAACACCATTTAGGAACCTAGTACAAATGTTGAAAGTGTTAAGGAATTTTACAAGGAAATAAGTAAAGGCTTAAGGAGTTAGAAAATGAGTTTCATGGATGTTGTATGTGGATATAAGGATACCAAATGTTGTTAGGAAACATTAAGAGGCCTTAGGAGAAGTTTGGTGAAGAATTGGCAAAGTTTGGGTAAGTATAGAAGGCGACCGACCCAGGGGCCGACCCAGTTTTTGGGTCGGTCGAGCCTCTGTTAGATGTTAGGAATGTGTTCGGTAATGGTCCGACCCAAAAGGGTGGGTCGGACATGGGTCGGTCGGTCAAGTTTCAAAGGAAAGAAAATGTTCGCACATGGACCGACCCAGAATGGTGGGTCGGACGTGGGTCGGACAGGCATGATTATAAGGAAGTAAAAGGGTTCTGTAATGGACCGACCCAGCTGTGGGTCGGTCGGTGGGTCGGTCGGACCAAAAACATGGTTTAAGGTTATGAAATGATATGTGATGATGGGGATTGGTAGGTAATGATGTTATAAGGATGTTAAGGACATGTTAGGGGAGTTTTAACGACACCTAAGTGGGTTAAAAGTTGTATTAAAATGTGAGAGTAAAACAAGTTAAAAATGTTAAGTTATGTAACTAAGTTAACGGGGAAAAATTAAGCATTGACATTAAATGATCAAGCAAACCCCGATGTTAATGAAAACACGTGTGATGTTAACAGTTGTTCGAGAATTGCTCGAGGAACATAAATGGACAGGATAAGTGGACTCCGGTGACAGGTATGGTTTTCTTGCAACCTGCGTCCTACCGGATTACACCGGCTTGTATGCCAATGTGTTTTTCTGTATGTTTGCCACGTTGTAAGATTAAACATGTAATGAGTTTACAGTAATTCATTTATGTGGCGTGTACAACTCCGATACCATTTAACCTCGAAAGTGTTAACCTTAGTTAACTGAGTCTAGGATCACATGAGAGTTCGGTATTCGGAGTAAACGACCCGTACCATGGGACGTACTAACCACGGCTATGCGTGCGTTAATTGTGTAATATGTGTATGTGAATGTAGGGATCTCCCTTGTATGTTTAACCCAGTTGTAATACTGTATGAGTTGTTATGTGACAGGCTCCATAGTGGGGTTCTAAGTATTGTCTAAAGTAAGTATGTGCTAACATTAGTGAGGAATCCGGTTTGGCCGGTCGCGCGTTGTTTGGGAGAGGGTATCCTTCCTAGCCTTACCCTTCTCTTTGTTATGGTTGTTTCCCTCACGGTTATGATCTCCCATTAGCTTACTCCAAAGCTTGGCTATTCTGACTTATGATCGGTTTAGGGGGAACATGTGTTTGTGTGGTGTGTTCGGGCCTCCAAACCCGGACCGCCTTAACTTAAGTTACTCGTCCAACTATTAGGACGGTAATGAGTGTTGTTGTTGTATAACGAGCTTATCATGAGACTGATATTATTCTCTAGGCTCACCAGTGTATAAACGATGTTTGGGTTGGTTCCTAAGAGAACCGCACCCGTTATGTTATGTATGTTTGTTGTGATGCAATATCTATTGCGGTGTTATGTTGTGTACGTAGAAACGTGCAAAGTGTTGCTAAGTGTTGTATGTAGTGAATGTTGTAGGTTGTATAATGTGGAGTGTGTTGTATATTGTGGAGTGTGTGGATCATGGATATGACTCCCAGTTTGTGATAAGAGACGTTTAAGGATAACCCGATTTAAGGGTATGTGTCGTCTATTAAGGAAGTAGCTCCATTTGAGGAGGAACACTCTAGGGATGATGAATACCATGGGTGACTTATTAAGTAGGATGTATTATCCGATTGTTGAGCCCAATGAGGCGAAATGTTAAGTGTTGTGTGTTTATTGTCACATGCATGATTTAAATATAATCAACTGCATGCTAAGACGACAATTAGTTGTGCGTGGCCCGGTAGCATGTGGGCTGCGGGATTACCATACCAGCAAAGGTGCTGAGCCCCTTGGGGCCACCCTTTCTCTTCTTTTCCTATTTCAGGTACGAAGTGCTGGAAGCCGTTCGAGAGTAGGACGGGTAGTCATTGTACATGGGTAAACTTTTAAGTGTATGTATACAGTAGGTGTAGTAAGACCGAAATTGTTGTCGGCACCAGTTTATAAATACTCGGTATAGTTGGAAGGTGTATGTTGTTGTGGTGTTAATGGAAAGGAATAGTAATGTATAGTTGCTCGGGAATTTAGCCCATTAGACCGGTACATTGTGTATGTATTAGCCTTGTTAGCCACGTGGGTGGCTAACGGCGTGTAACACCAACAAGTTAAGTAATGTGATGAGGTTGTTCTTCCGCTGCAGTTTGTTATAAGTATGTAAATGTTGGATGGGGTGTTACACAAAGAGAAAAGCACACCATTGTGGAGCTTGGAGTCTCCTCTTTCTAACAAGGTAAAAATCTACATGAAAAACTCATGTTTTCTCCACCTTGCTTCATAGCCGATTTTTACCTCTTTGTAATGCCTTGTTTTCTCTCTCTCTCTTGAGCATAATATCAACCTTGCAATGGTGGCGGATTCACCTTCTTGAACCAAGGGCTAAAACCCCTTCTAAAACACTCCAAAAGTAAACCCTAGAATTTTTATCTTAAACACTTCAAAGAATTGGTGTTAATTAAGGGTTAGTAGTTTAATTACAATTGTTTTGTGTTTGGATGGTGGGAATGGAGTTTGGTAACTCCATTCCCCATATGGCCGATTTGGGCAAGAAAGAAAGAAGAGGAGAATTGGAAAAGGAATGAAGAAATATAAGCCCAAGGTAAGAGCTCCCTCTTAATGTTAATTTTATGCATTAGAGTAATGGAATGGGTAAACAAATAAAAGAACTTAAACTATTGTATTGGTATTGTAGTATTGGAAGTTTGAGTAATTGTGAGTAAGTTTGGGTATTTGTGCATTAGTAATGTGGATTGAGGAAGTAATGGTGTACTAAGATTTTGTATGTGTGCTGGTAGAACCCTTGTGGTTTGGCTAGATTAGGAATGAGTTTGATGAGAAAACACATATGTGGAGAAGTAAGAAATGTAGAGGAACTATGGCAAAATTTTGGTAGGAATATGTACATGTAGGGATGACTTGGTAGATGGGAAAACCAAGGGTGTATTGGAGTAAGTAGAGATGTCTAATAGCTATGGGTAGTAGTTGTGGTAAGAGAATGAAAGGATATAAAATCTGTAGCAAAAAAATTGTTGGATGGCATTGGAGAAACTAGGAGGACTTATGTACAAGACCTTGGGAGTGAGTGTTGGGCTTGAAGAGGAGAGACAATGCATTGTAGGCCTTGAAAATGGCATTGGGTGAGGAAATTATGTATGGAGGAGGAAGGAACCCAAAATCTCTAGCAAAGAGGTATTAAATAGCATTGTAAAACTAAAAAAAGATAGTGTGCAAGATTGGTAAGGGGAGAGTTGGACTTGGGTATAGGTGATGTAATGGCTTGGCAATGTATTTGGGATGCTAGGAGTGACATTGGTGAGGAAGTATTGGATGGTAGGAGTTGTAGTAAAATCTGTAGCATTAGAGAATGAAAAACTGTTATAGGTGTTGAGAGGAAGTGAGGAAATTGTGTAAATTGGTTGATGGATTTAGTAATGAATTTGATGGATGGACTAAGGTGAATTAGAGGATTTAATTAGTGCTTAAACATGTAGGAAACATGTGGAAATGAGTAGGAAAAGATTGGGTGTGGATTGAGTAGAGTTTGAAGTTCAAAATGAGCAATTAAAATAAGTACTGGGCTGGACCGACCCTAGGACCGACCCTAGCAGGGTCGGTCGACCCGAAAAATTGCAATCTCGGAAGCTTCTGCATCCGACCGACCCAGGGGACCGACCCTGACTGGGTCGGTCGAGTAGGAATTTTTGACGGGAATTGCTTCTGTAACGGACCGACCCAAGGACCGACCCTGGCTGGGTCGGTCGGGTTGGAATTTTCTGTAATTGGAGTCTCTGCAGCCACCGACCCATGGGTCCGACCATGGGTCCGACCCAGGGTGGGTCGGTCGGGTCAAAACTTACAAAAAAAAAAACTAAAAGATTATGATTAGTATATATATATATGTATATGTATACCCACCTATACATATGAGCATATATATGTAAGTATACCATTGTTAAACAATGAAAAGTAAGTAAATAAAATGTGAGTATAGGAATGTAAAGACTTAGTAAGTATGAGTTAGGAAACGTAAGGATAATCGAATTAAATTAATGATAGTTAGATTAATTATTCGATTGTATGTAAATCATAGGATTTGATTTGTGAACACCGGAGGAACGTTGGGATACAAGTACAACGGTGAAAGGTATGATTTCTTCATGCCCTGTATCCTAATCTGGTTACCCCGATTTGTGTGCTTATTTGACCACCTAATAAGATAAATGCATGAATCGGATTATATTGCACTTACTTGTGCTTGTTTACATTGTTCTCTATATTTGTCTTGAACAATAGTTTGTATAATTCATGAAACATATGAATGATGATGATGCGTATTGTATTTTGTAGTGTACTTGTATATTGTAATGTATTCGTATGTATGTGTACATGGGTATTGTAGTATTGTGGCTTGGATGTTGACTTGTGCTAATTCCTAACTATCTAACTCCTAACTTAAGTGAGTAAATTGGAATGAGTACAAGTCCGATATAGCTTCGGCCACGCGTGAGGATGCGGAGTCACAAGAGGTTGGCTGCAATTCCTGACTCTTAAACTGGTCCGCGGCCCAAATCCCTTAAATGGGTAGCATCCCGGATTGGTGAGTCAAGTAAATCCCGGAGGTGGGACGGTGTAGTCCCCAGGGCCGGAGGTCCCGACGACTTAACTTGAGTAAGAGTAAGAGTAAGTAAGTATGGATCCGTAAGTAAGTATGAGTATGAGTATGTATGTGCATGAAGTAACGAGTAAAAGAGTAATCTCCACCCGATTAACCCGGGTGGACCAATGAAGCTAACAAGAATTGTATTATGTGTATGTAATGAGTATGTGTATTTCGGAAGAGGTAAGTATGTATTGGTTGGTTTATATTGTATTCCTTGTATGGACTGAAGTGTATGTATGTATGCCTTGCGTAAGTACTGTTGTATTGTGTATAAGAGCATGTATGCATGTATGCTTGTATGAAAATGAACCGCATGTATTCGACCAAGTGGTCGGCGTACCCTCACTAGTACGCGGGGTATGCGGTTATCATGCTCGGCGAAAGCTGACCCCTTCGGGGGACATTTTTTAGTGTGCAGGTACCCGAAACGAATACGGTCAAGGAAGAGACCGGAAGCACACCCTGGTATTTGGAAGTAAGTAGCGTGTGAGGAACGGGTAGTAAGTAGCCTCTTAGTGAGTATGTATGAACTTTGAAGAGATAGTACATTGTATAAGGATCCTAGTAAACTCGGTATGTAGATTATACTGTATTGTACTTGGAGTACTGTATCGAACGAGATTGTGGTAGCATCTGGTAAATGGAGAATGCATTGTAGATTTGTAGTACTCGGGATTCCGGTCCATCAGACCGATGCTGTATGTAGAATCAGTAGCCTTGTTAGTCACGTGGGTGACTAACGGCATTGTATCACCCATTGTATGTAAATATATATCCGCTGCGTGTATCTGATATGTAAGGAGGTTGGACGGTAAGCATGGTATTAATGGTAGGGGTGTTACAAAAAGTGGTATCAGAGCGAAGTATCGCTCTGATGACTGGAAATACCGAGCTTAGGAATACCGAGTTAGGAATTAGAAGCTTAGGGCTAAGGGCTGAGTGTTAGCATTAGAGATATGCTAGTTAGGAACTACCGGTGAGTACCGGATGCCTACAATACCAGTCCCGCCCGCCGCGAACCCCATTGTATAACTTGGGAAAGGACGCCAGAGAGAAGGAAAGTCCTCTCATACTCGGGGAAACCCGGTCTGGCAGTTGTGAAGCAATCACCCAGTAAACAAGAACCGACGTATAGTAAATTCCAAGGATTGGAAGCCGGAAATGGATCCCGGTTAAACCACAATGCCCGCACTCAACAGCGGTCGAACGAGCACTCCAACCACGAGGAGGCTGCAACTTACAACAGCATGGGGCGACGTGCTTAGCAGTCGCGAGACCTAGCTAGACAACCAGCAGCAGGAAAGAAGCACTAACTGTGCAATGAAATGGAAAAGGGAGTAATAACAGAACCCGAGACACAAGTCTACGGGATAGTAATACTTGAATATTACCACCAACGGTATGCTAGCTGACTAAGGACATAGTCAGGAACGGTTAACTCCAAAAACCACAACGCCGAAGAGGTTACAATACCTGGCCAGCATAGCTTACACAGCTACAAGAACATCCACGGGATATAATCCGATAGGACTACAAGAGTAGTGCCTAAACAAGGTAGGCTCAGTAACCACCACAAATGTGTGGGAACGAGCCACAAGGAACGACACAAAACCAAATAGAATGGGAGTCTCCAAGGATTGGAGAAACATCCCGATTATCAACAATCACGTCAAGATCATTAAGAAGCTACCTAAGGGAGCGAGTATACCAATTGTAGATCAACAAGATCAAGGGAAAGGTCAACAAGACTATTAAATACAAGCAGAAACCATACCAAGATTGGTATAGGATTATCCAAAAACCATCGATACCGCGCACTTGCCAAGGCAAGTGCAGTAAAGACAGAGATATGTAAAGGAACACTAATACGTCACAAGTACATAGTAATGTACGGTGACCGTAACGAAACAACCACAGGATCAAACATCCTAAAACTGAAGGAATGGAACCTTGGGAAGGCCTGACGGCCCGACCACTGTACTTAGAACATACCAGTCAGCGGGAGGCTAGACTTGGTCAAGACCTCAAACGTGGCTATGCCATGAGAGATTTCTTTTCAAAACCACAACCCTCTTTTAAAAAAAAAACCTTGGATTTTAAAACCAGACCAACAACATTATGGTGAGTATCATGGGATGATACAAGAGGAGTTGGAAATAGAATACTTCACCTAGGCGTGTGACGAACACTACGAGTATACCCGTTACGGGATGTAGGATAACCGCACTCCGAAGGAGCTTGCGGGCCCGACATATAGTTGGGTAAGTGGTAACGTATCAATATGGTACCCCACGTATGTATACATGTAGTGTGCGGCACACGGGAAGTAGTCAACTCCGTTCTACGGACCATGAGTGAGTTCAAACCAGAACAACTGGACACCACCGACAATCAAGGAGAAGGAAACTCAGTTAAGGAACAAGTATAAGGAACTCAGAGAACCCATCTGGAGATAAGGAATGAAGACTGGGAAGTGCAAAAGCACAGACCAGTAAATATAGACATTGAACCTGACTCGAGGACATCAAACAAATACGCGATAGCTGGAAGATATACCCAGCCCAAACACAGTAAGGCAGTTGCCTAACGTGAACACCACAATGCTCAGCAAACGGGACAGAATTCCCAAGAGCAACCCCGAGATTACCACAAGTATACTCCATTATTGAAGGGAATACCAAACCTAGTCTTAAACACTAGGAACAAGCATAAACAGTCTACCCAAGGACGGGAGACGTCATGACCCCAAAGGGGAAAAACTCAAACACAACACCACAGGAAGACACAGTGGACAACATGTCATCAACATTAGCCGGATGTAACGGCATGCTTCAACAACACTCAGGAGCAATCCTTAAAGAGTGTCTGTGTTACAACAGTCGAACAACAGCGACATGATAAAAGCACGAAAGTTAGAACGAACACTCGGTTAGGACCCGAAGGGATTTCACTTAACAGGAAATGCCCTAAGATA
This sequence comes from Limonium bicolor, assembly GCA_023374045.1. Taxonomy (NCBI): domain Eukaryota; kingdom Viridiplantae; phylum Streptophyta; class Magnoliopsida; order Caryophyllales; family Plumbaginaceae; genus Limonium; species Limonium bicolor. The sequence continues at coordinate 490,049,965 of CM041776.1, forward strand.
CGGAGAGGCACGTATTAACACCATTTGCCTAAGAAGGTCTCCTATGAACGGAAGCGTGATGCCACGACTTACCATGGAGCCCAATAATACCTCCAACCTATGACGGTATACATGGAGTGGAAACGTGTATAAGCAGCTTGCAAGGAGCATAGCTTGCAGCAATATGGCTCTAAAGCCATAACCCTGATGCGTTGTGTAACCTTAAAACGGTTGTAAGACCCACACCATTACTAACAAGACTTGCAAGAGGGATTGCCTCATACAACAAGAAATCAACAACTGGACCATAAATTCAAACCCAACATCCTGAGTGGCTTGGAGTAATGGCCAACTCAATGTCACTGTCACTAGAGCATCAGCCTGGTATACAGTTGACGGAGTTCTTAATTACCGCCATGCCTTCTGTAGCAATGGTAGCACAGAGGCATAAGAATCATGATAATGCCAACATTGGCCTAGTCCACACTTGGACACTACGAGAAACCCAAGGGAAGGTACCCCTCGTTAACCAAAGACCACCGATGTGGTGGAGAGGTGAGCCCTTGGTAAAGGCTTCCATCTACTAGAACAATAAAACCTACGCAATAGATATTGCCAAGGGGTGATGGGATAAGGAAATGAGATTTCCAAACCATTATGACTTAAGGAGTAAAGCATACCCCATATGCACCTAAGCATGTGTGAACCATTGTGTAAACACCAACATAGCAAACATTGTCATTAGACCTATGAGTGGAGACAAACCCTCAACAAGAACTTTCATTATCAATGACAGAGTAAACTACACAGCTAGAGCCTAAACCACTGCTCAGCACCGAAAGGCAATAATTATCAAAGCAATTAATGTGAACACACATTGAACACCATGAATGACCAACGCTCAAGAGAGCTAGTAACCCGATAAATTACTTCATCCATGGTCAACCAAGACACTTGGTAAATTGTGTCACAAATGATGATAGAATGGGAGGTAAGCTAACCTACACATGAAACCTAATTGGAAACAGAACATCTCCACAAAGGGAAGATGATAACGTGCAGTATTCTACGACAACCGTCAAACACACGAACACTAGGAACCTCCTAGTGTATTTACACCATAAGGAAATGGTGCCAACGACAATGGCAATGAGTGAAGACGAACTACCACAGTAACAGAAACAGTAAAAACGATGTTGTATAGTGAGTAAGAATACGGTGCGCAGCAAGCGACCGATATGAGGAAGTAGCAGATAATGACACGGAGTATAAGTACGAGATGACAGGCATAGATATTCCTTCCTATCACATAAGTGACTTACTGTCAAGCGATTACGCCTCTGCACTCTGTATGACTGAGTGTTTTGGTATTGCACTTGTTCAGCTAATGATCTAATGAGATGGTTAGGGATATAGAGAATGTAAACCGTAGTAAATCCTTCCTTTCACCACAAACACGGCATAAGCCAGTTAAGCAAGCTTAGCAACAAACCGTGCGGCCTAAGGCCAAAGAAGCACGAAGAGTGTAACACGCACTAACAGTCACAGATGTGAATTCCAATGGAATAAAAGGGGAAAGGAGATACAGGAAAGTCACTAGGACCGACGCATGGAAATGCAAGGTCATACAAGTAAAAAAACACTTGTACTGAACCAGGGAAACTGGTAGAATTCAGAAGCTAGTGACACCAGAGGAAGCACTACAACTAAGTAGTGACTTAACCTCGCCCGACAATAAGTCGAAGGAACTTAGTGAATAACCCTGGAAGCACGAATAGCATGTGCAGTAGATTACCAGAGAGCTGGTTAAAATCTTAAACTCATTGAGTTCGAACGCGGTAAGAGAATACCATACTATTAGTACGCCTTATTCCCAAAACGAAGGAATAAAAGGGCCATAAGTAGCACATTTGGAATAACCAAAGAGCGAATTAAGCATTAAGGTTATCAGGGTCGCGCAGCAGAAGCTAGTGGGCCCTAGCTAACGAATGTAATACACCAGTAAGTATGCGAGATTGGCTATTAATGCCTTAAAGCGTAATAGGCTAGAACCAAAGTAATTATGGGCCAAATAAACTCATATAGGAATTCTTGGTGCAAAGACTAAACCATAGGTATGGTTAAGACCCTTTGACCAGAGCATATTATGTAGTATACCGTAGTGAAGCTAAACGCTTCAGATTGCCCGAATTAAATAACCAATGTTTAATATTAACATATGGGAGATTACGTGGGCGTAATCCCTTTTAAGGGGGGTAGAGCGAAAACCGCTTAATGCAAGTTTTGTGAATAAAACACATAAACCGTAATGTGCATAGCGCAAATGAGAATCAAATTGATGATTGGTACTATGTTAAATAAACATACGTACCCGCTCATATCGTAATTATGGTAATTAAGCATGAGAGATGCAAATACCTTAGGGCGAACATACCGCCTTGTAACCCATGTAAGAGTATTAGTAAAAGAAAAGTAACGAGTAGTGGACGCAGCTCCACAAGTATTGTAACCTTTGAAGGAGCAGTATGAAATGAATGAGAGTAGTGGAGGAATGAATTCTAAGAGTAGTGTACTCGTAAGTAAAATTATCGGAAGTAAATTGAGAACAATTAAACTCTACAAGTATGGTAATTCCTAGTTAGAATATTTGAAACAATGGAGAGTAAGGGATGGAAGTAGTGAAGGTTGACGAAATGAGCACATAGGTATTGAACCACGGAGTAAAGAATTGTGGAAATAGAGTGAGGATGATTGATGGATTGAATCCATCCTTTGTAGATGTATGAATGACTAGGAAGAGTAAAAAGATAGAAAATTGAAATAATCAAACTATCTATTTGTTTGAAACTGATGTGGGAAGCCGAACTTGATCCTGATCAGATCGAGGGAAACCGAACACAAATTGGGGTGGAAAGATAGTTCAACACTGATGCTGATCACATCAGGGTCGAACGATTCTTGAAGCTCCCCTCAAGTGGTCACATGAGTCACATAGGATAGAAGTAATGAATATAAATTGGAATTTGAAGTTGTGTGTTTTAGAAAATTTTTAATTGGTAGTGGCGAAAGAATTTCCTTTAGTATGGAGAATGAGGATCTGCTAGAAGTGTGTACCGAAGAAGATAGTAATGTAGTATGTTGTATTATTCCAAGGGCAGCAGGACATAGAGGAGTCCTGTGTCGAGATGACCTGAGTGCCTGCGGGATTGTAATGTGTATTGCATTGCTTGGGGATAGCTTTGCACTGTATGTATGTATAAGTTTTGTAATGAGGAACCGGATGGTTGGTAGTAATGTGGATTGGAGTAATTATAGTACATTTGGATGGTATGGTATGAGAAACCTTGAGTAATGGATTTGGGAATTAGTAAGGAGGAGAATGTATGACCGTAGCATTAGACATGTAAGAATGAGTAAGCATTGTAAACTTATAACCTCGAACAACTTTGAGGACAAAGTTCCTAAGGGGGGTAGATTGAAATACCCCGACCTTAAATATGGCGATTAAATTATCCTAATAGGTATTTAAGATCCTAATAATGATTAAGAAATATTGGTAAGGGAAAATAAATCCAAAAGAAATAAAGAAACGCTTAAAAGCGCGAAAAACGCTAAATAAGCGTTAAATAACCACATGAGGTATGAGACCTCGGTTAGCATAATATGGATTCCTAATGCTTAATAAGTCCTAAATAATATGGGAAAACTCCCAAAGAAAACGGATCCAAATAATGAATTAAAACGCTAATAGAGCTTTAGAGCACGTTTTTCGAGAAAACCCGAAAACGTGACTTTAAGTGGTCAAACAGACCCGTAAAAAATTATAAATAATTAAATAATGGTTATTAAGCATTTATGGGAGGTTAATAGTCAATAAAATAATTAAACGAGAAAATTTCGGAAAACGGGCCCGGTTAGTGAATGGTACCGAAACCGGGTAGGGTAAGTAACGAGCGTTTCGTAAAGACGAAGAAAACATTCCAGCTAATTTACTGTAAGGGGGCCGGTTTTTAATGGGTTAATAACCCCTCACACACATGTAACTAGTTAACAAATAAGTAAATCAAAAGCAAAAGAGTAAAGTACAAAAAGTTAAACATAACACTCTAACCTCTCATTCTCACTTTTCCCTCTTCTCTCTCCCATTTCTCCCTCCTCACCGATTTCTCCCTCCTCTCCCCTCTGTTGGGCGATTTGTAGAGCTTCAAGAAGCTCCCATGGCAACTTCACCTTCTACCTCATGCTCCTTCCTCATGTAAGCTCCAAATCAAAAACAAATTACATATTTGAACTCCCCTCATCATCCTCAATCATTCTCTCTTTTCAAAATCCAAAAATGAGGAAGTTCATCTCCATGGGTTTTCCCCATTCAAAGAGAAAAGCACACCATTGTGGAGCTTGGAGTCTCCTCTTTCTAACAAGGTAAAAATCTACATGAAAAACTCATGTTTTCTCCACCTTGCTTCATAGCCGATTTTTACCTCTTTGTAATGCCTTGTTTTCTCTCTCTCTTTTGAGCATAATATCAACCTTGCAATGGTGGCGGATTCACCTTCTTGAACCAAGGGCTAAAACCCCTTCTAAAACACTCCAAAGGTAAACCCTAGAATTTTTATCTTAAACACTTCAAAGAATTGGTGTTAATTAAGGGTTAGTAGTTTAATTACAATTGTTTTGTGTGTTTGGATGGTGGGAATGGAGTTTGGTAACTCCATTCCCCATATGGCCGATTTGGGCAAGAAAGAAAGAAGAGGAGAATTGGAAAAGGAATGAAGAAATATAAGCCCAAGGTAAGAGCTCCCTCTTAATGTTAATTTTATGCATTAGAGTAATGGAATGGGTAAACAAATAAAAGAACTTAAACTATTGTATTGGTATTGTAGTATTGGAAGTTTGAGTAATTGTGAGTAAGTTTGGGTATTTGTGCATTAGTAATGTGGATTGAGGAAGTAATGGTGTACTAAGATTTTGTGTGTGCTGGTAGAACCCTTGTGGTTTGGCTAGATTAGGAATGAGTTTGATGAGAAAACACATATGTGGAGAAGTAAGAAATGTAGAGGAACTATGGCAAAATTTTGGTAGGAATATGTACATGTAGGGATGACTTGGTAGATGGGAAAACCAAGGGTGTATTGGAGTAAGTAGAGATGTCTAATAGCTATGGGTAGTAGTTGTGGTAAGAGAATGAAAGGATATAAAATCTGTAGCAAAAAAATTGTTGGATGGCATTGGAGAAACTAGGAGGACTTATGTACAAGACCTTGGGAGTGAGTGTTGGGCTTGAAGAGGAGAGACAATGCATTGTAGGCCTTGAAAATGGCATTAGGAGAGGAAATTATGTATGGAGGAGGAAGGAACCCAAAATCTGTAGCAAAGAGGTATTAAATAGCATTGTAAAACTAAAAAAAGAAGTAGTGTGCAAGATTTGGTAAGGGGAGAGTTGGACTTGGGTATAGGTGATGTAATGGCTTGGCAATGTATTTGGGATGCTAGGAGTGACATTGGTAGAGGAAGTATTGGATGGTAGGAGTTGTAGTAAAATCTGTAGCATTAGAGAATGAAAAACTGTTATAGGTGTTGAGAGGAAGTGAGGAAATTGTGTAAATTGGTTGATGGATTTAGTAATGAATTTGATGGATGGACTAAGGTGAATTAGAGGATTTAATTAGTGCTTAAACATGTAGGAAACATGTGGAAATGAGTAGGAAAAGATTGGGTGTGGATTGAGTAGAGTTTGAAGTTCAAAATGAGCAATTAAAATAAGTACTGGGCTGGACCGACCCTAGGACCGACCCTAGCAGGGTCGGTCGACCCGAAAAATTGCAATCTCGGAAGCTTCTGCATCCGACCGACCCAGGGGACCGACCCTGACTGGGTCGGTCGAGTAGGAATTTTTGACGGATATTGCTTCTGTAATGGACCGTCCCAAGGACCGACCCTGGCTGGGTTGGTCGGGTTGGAATTTTCTGTAATTGGAGTCTCTGCAGCCAACCGACCCATGGGTCCGACCCAGGGTGGGTCGGTCGGGTCAAAACTTACAAAAAAAAACTAAAAGATTATGATTAGTATATATATATATGTATATGTATACCCACCTATACATATGAGCATATATATGTAAGTATACCATTGTTAAACAATGAAAAGTAAGTAAATAAAATGTGAGTATAGGAATGTAAAGACTTAGTAAGTATGAGTTAGGAAACGTAAGGATAATCGAATTAAATTAATGATAGTTAGATTAATTATTCGATTGTATGTAAATCATAGGATTTGATTTGTGAACACCGGAGGAACGTTGGGATACAAGTACAACGGTGAAAGGTATGATTTCTTCATGCCCTGTATCCTAATCTGGTTACCCGATTTGTGTGCTTATTTGACCACCTAATAAGATAAATGCATGAATCGGATTATATTGCACTTACTTGTGCTTGTTTACATTGTTCTCTATATTTGTCTTGAACAATAGTTTGTATAATTCATGAAACATATGAATGATGATGATGCGTATTGTATTTTGTAGTGTACTTGTATATTGTAATGTATTCGTATGTATGTGTACATGGGCATTGTAGTATTGTGGCTTGGATGTTGACTTGTGCTAATTCCTAACTATCTAACTCCTAACTTAAGTGAGTAAATTGGAATGAGTACAAGTCCGATATAGGTTCGGCCACGCGTGAGGATGCGGAGTCACAAGAGGTTGGCTGCAATTCCTGACTCTTAAACTGGTCCGCGGCCCAAATCCCTTAAATGGGTAGCATCCCGGATTGGTGAGTCAAGTAAATCCCGGAGGTGGGACGGTGTAGTCCCCAGGGCCGGAGGTCCCGACGACTTAACTTGAGTAAGAGTAAGAGTAAGTAAGTATGGATCCGTAAGTAAGTATGAGTATGAGTATGTATGTGCATGAAGTAACCAGTAAAAGAGTAATCTCCACCCGATTAACCCGGGTGGACCAATGAAGCTAACAAGAATTGTATTATGTGTATGTAATGAGTATGTGTATTTCGGAAGAGGTAAGTATGTATTGGTTGGTTTATATTGTATTCCTTGTATGGACTGAAGTGTATGTATGTATGCCTTGCGTAAGTACTGTTGTATTGTGTATAAGAGCATGTATGCATGTATGCTTGTATGAAAATGAACCGCATGTATTCGACCAAGTGGTCGGCGTACCCTCACTAGTACGCGGGGTATGCGGTTATCATGCTCGGCGAAAGCTGACCCCTTCGGGGGATATTTTTTAGTGTGCAGGTACCCGAAACGAATACGGTCAAGGAAGAGACCGGAAGCACACCCTGGTATTTGGAAGTAAGTAGCGTGTGAGGAACGGGTAGTAAGTAGCCTCTTAGTGAGTATGTATGAACTTTGAAGAGATAGTACATTGTATAAGGATCCTAGTAAACTCGGTATGTAGATTATACTGTATTGTACTTGGAGCACTGTATCGAACGGAGATTGTGGTAGCATCTGGTAAATGGAGAATGCATTGTAGATTTGTAGTACTCGGGATTCCGGTCCATCAGACCGATGTTGTATGTAGAATCAGTAGCCTTGTTAGTCACGTGGGTGACTAACGGCATTGTATCACCCATTGTATGTAAATATATATCCGCTGCGTGTATCTGATATGTAAGGAGGTTGGACGGTAAGCATGGTATTAATGGTAGGGGTGTTACAAATTTACTGGTCACATGTGTTCATCCTTTTCAAGATTTATGTAGCAAGCTATCATGATGTACCTTGACAAGTTTTTGCATCCATTACTAATTGTAGGATTTTTTCCAAGAATTAAGGAGCTAGCCGTGATAATTCAATACAAATTCATCCAGAACGTAACGCATTAGACCAGGTAATATGAAGAACAATTTGCTGTCATGCGAACTATTTCCGCCTTTATTGATGCATGCAATTTCCTTGTTTGATTATATGTCTTAATTTTTTTTTTGCTAACAATAGTCATTTAGGCATGAAAGGATATTTTTGTAATTCAACACAATCATGTTAAAATGAACTTTGAATTTGAAATATGTTCACTCTCTCTTTGATTGATATGTTTAATCCACTAATGTATATTTGGTAGCCTCATTATTAAGTATTTATCCATAGGTTCAAAATGGATTCAAATAGATTTTGGTTATGCAACCAGGTAGATGATTCACATCAGATTAATTACTTCATCAATAGGTTTGAATTGAGCTTTTGAACAAGTTCTGGTCCTAGTTTGCTATATCTATCTGATGTTTTATGTTTCCGTCTGAGCATGGATATGGGTATGGTCTGAATTTGAACTGAAATGTGCAGCAGCGTGTAGTAATTAGAAGATGCTGGTGCAGCAGCAGTTGCCTTGAATGGATTTGTAGAGTTTTTGGATTTTTTTTTTAATCTTCTGCTATGTTATTTCTTCTAGCAGAGGTAGTTAGGAGAGTGTTGGGTTGGAAAGAGGGTAGTGTTGTGGTGTCCTTGACCTGAAGGGTTGCGAGGATGGTTCCTCAGGGTAATTTGAGTATGTTGTGGATCTTTTTGGACTAAAAGTCTGGTATGGTTCATCCAACTAGTTAATCGATGTGTGCTACTGCACTTTGTTATCTCCAATCAAAAGCGTAGGATCTTGTATAGGAAATGTTCAAATCGGTGATCAACCAATAGGGGTTGGTTTCGATGTTTGTTGTTTCGTATGGCTATATTGGTTGTAGGTGTACGAAGTGAGGACTGGTGTTGGGTCCGTGTCTTTTCTCCATGTGTATACTAGTTTATGAATGGAAAATCAATGTTAGCTTTCAAAAAAAAAGAGCAAGTAGCGAACAAGTCACCATTACAATCTTCTTTCTGACAAAAACTGTATACACTTTTCTGATGTTTCTATGTTTCCCTCTGAGCATGGCTATGGGTATGGTCTGAATTTGAACTGAAATGTGCAGCAGCGTGTAGTAATTAGAAGGTGCTGGTGCAGCAGCAGTTGCCTTGAATGGATTTGTATAGTTTTTGGATTTTTTTTAATCTGCTGCTATGTTATTTCTTCTTGATTAATGACAGTACCCGACTTTTTATAATTTCCCCTCATTAATGTTTTCATGAGTCTGGTGAAGTTAATGTGATACTTGAAATCAATGATTTTTTATTTTTGAAGTTGCTATAGTGTAGTTTTATCTTCTGTTAAACTACATTTGTTTTCTTTTGCAGATTTGGAAGTAGCTGGAGGAACATGAAGCTCTCAAGTGAAGAATATGTGTGTCTTCTATGATGCAAATCTGAAAATGATTGTCATAGTGATCAGTAAACTTGAATACTATAAACTTTTGGTAGGATATGGGTGTTGTAGTATTCGAATCTTATGAGACACGTAGTTTCTTTCTTATGGAAACATTTGCTAGTTAGGAAGACTATTTTGGTAATGTTGTGACTATGGATATAACTACTTTATGTAGCACATTATAAAATGTCACATGTGTTTCAGCTATGAATTTAATAATTGCTTATATATTATAAAGGTTATATGTTTTTGTTTGTGAAATTATTAAATACAAAACACACTTATGAGATGAAAGATTTCGTAGGTAATAACACTATCTGAGGTGAAACATTCCGTAGGTAATACTATCTGAAACACAAAATTTTGGTAGGTGATAACATATCAGAGATGGACTATTCTGTTGGTGATAACATTACCTGAGACGGAATTTTCCGTAGGTGATAATCATTTTCTTAGACAGAAATGTTCGTAGGTGATAACAATTTTCTGAAACGGAATATTCGGTAGGTGATAATCATTTTCTGAGACGGAAATATCCGTAGGTGATAACAGTTTTCTGAAACGGAATATTCCGTAGGTGAAAGTAATTTTCTGAGACGGAAATTTCTGTCGGTAAAAGTAAATAATATCACCGACGGATTGTGTTTTCACAGACGGAATACTATTACCGACCCGCTTATTACAGACGGAAATTTCCTATAGAATTTTCCGTCTGTGATTGTCATTACATACGGAAATGTAACTTTTACCTACGGAATAATCCGTCTGTGATACTGCTGTTTTCTTGTAGTGTATAAAATAAATAATAACATCACAAAGTTACATATAACTAAAACGTGACAAAAATAAAAGGGGGTGTATATGTATAGACGTGTACGTATAAATAACTAACAATGTAACAAATGAGGTAGTCGCGTATAAAATTAATAACACCACGTATATTATATGGTCTCACATATATATAAATAAGCATGTATAACTTATAAAAAAAAGAAAGAAAAAGGAGCAAAGACGCTCCCGCTGAGGTTCGAACCCCGTACCTCGCGTATGCCTAGTGAACGTCTTAACCGGATGAGCTGTGCTCGAATTTGGTAACTCAACCCAACAAATAGAAACTAGTATCAATCTACTAAGGTAACTACAAAAAAGAAAGAAGAATCAAACCCGCCTCTGTAGCATCGAATTCGTCCTTGGTATCGCACCTGATCGAACAAAAAAAACACGGGGCAGAAAATGGAATTTGAAAGTCAGTCAAGGCCACTCCATTACTGGTATATTCCCACCCATCAACAGATAGACAGATCTGCCCAACAACACCGTATGGAGGATGACTAATAATCAGTCACACCATGCTCCCATGCCGTTCTGATTTCCACACAAGCAGCAGTCAAGGGAACATTCACCTGGGAGACCACGAGCATAACCAGTGTCCTCCTTGACTTCAGTAAAAACAATTAAAAACCACAACATGCACATCAGTTCTGCTCTGTCGCAAACTTTCACGCATCAGCCCCTTTCCCTCTAATTAAAACTCCTCTTCAGTCATTCCCCTCCTCACCTGCATGCTCTTTCTGTCACCTCCCGATGCGCACAAGCCAGAGCATGATTTAGGAACTTCCCTCAACGGCTGTGCATGCGATTGCTCAGCTTCTGAAAATCTGGAACAAACCGGCGGGATTTAGCAAGGTAATCAGCGGGTAACCTCTTCTCCTGATCCACTGTTTCTATGTCCAAAAGAAAAAGAACAAACTCCAGTTTCTGACTCGTCTACTCTCAATGAGTCCTGCATAATCTTCTGGAAATACTCCGGTGGGATGTGTTGGCGATCGTCACAGAAAACCACTCCACTCTTGCTTAGGTCCAACTCAAGGTAATACTCCAAACGTTATTCTCCGACTCTGTTTCCTTTGTTGAGTCTTGTAACACCCCTACCATTAATACATGCTTACTGTCTAATCTCCTTACACGTCAGATACACACAGCGGATACCTACTTACATACATTGGGTGATACAATGCCGTTAGCCACCCACGTGACTAACAAGGCTACTCCTATTACATACAGCATCGGTCTGATGGACCGGAATCCTGAGTATTACATATCTACCATATATATTTCATATACCAATACGCGCTACATTCTTCCATTCGATACAATACTTCAAATACCATACATTATAATCCACATACCGAGTTTACTAAGATCCTTATACAAGTATACTACCTCTTCAAAGTTCATACGTACTCACTACGAGGCTACTTACTACCCGTTCCTCACAAACTACTCACTCCTAATTACAAGGGTGTGCCTCCGGTCTCCTCCTTGACCATATTCTCTTCGGGTACCTGCACACTAAAAAAAATGTCCCCCGAAGGGGTCAGCTTTCGCCGAGCATGATAACCGCATACCCCGCGTACTAGTGAGGGTACGCCGACCACTTTGTCGAATACATGCGGTTCATTTTCATACAAGCATACATGCATACATGCTCTTACACACAGTACAATAATACTTACACAACATACATACATACAATTCAGTTTCATACAAGGGATACAATATAAACCAACCAATACATACTTACCTCTTCCGAATTACACATACACATCTCATGCACAACATACAATATTGTTAGCTTCATTGGTCCACCCGGGTTAATCGGGTGGAGATTACTCTTTTACTCGTTACTTCATACATACGCATACATACTCATACATACTTACGGATCCATACTTACTCTTACTCTTACTCAAGTTAAGTCGTCAGGACCTCTGGCCCTGGGGACTACACCGTCCCACCTCCGGGATTTACTTGACTCACCAATCCGGGATGCTACCCATTTAAGGGATTTGGGCCGCGGACCAGTTTAAGAGTCAGGAATTGCAGCCAACCTCTTGTGACTCCGCATCCTCACGCGTGGCCGAAGCTATATCGGACTTGTACTCATTCCAATTTACTCACTTAAGTTAGGAGTTAGATACAATACACATATACACATACATACGAGGTACAATACATTACACAAGTACAGTACGAGGTTCGAGTACCATTCATCATCATTCATATATTTCAGGAATTATACAAACTAGTGCTCAAGACAATAAATATCAAGCACAACATAAGTCAAGCACAGGTAAGTGCAATATAGTCCGATTCATGCATTTATCTTATTAAGGTGGTCAAATAGCACACAATCGGGGTAACCAGATTAGGATACAGGGCATGAAGAAATCATACCTTTCACCGTTGTACTTGTATCCCAACGTTCCTCCGTATTCACAATTCAAATCCTGATATACATACAACCAAATAATTAATCTAACTATCATTAACTTAATTCGGTTACCCTTACGCTTCCTAATTCATACTTACTAGGTCTTCACATTCCTATACTTACATTTATTTACTTACTTTTAATTGCTTAGCAATGGTTTACTTACACACATATGCACGTATGTATAGGTGGGTATACATATACATACAAACATATACTAACATAGTCTTATAGTTTTTTTTTTGTAAGTTTTGACCCGACCGAACTTGCGACCGACCTTGCAAGTTCGTCCGAGTCAGTAGGTCACATCGGGTGAAAATTCCGGGTCTGACCGACCTTGCAAGTCCGGTTCCCAAGGTCGGTCCCAAGGTCGGTCCATTCCATAAGTTACTTAACGAAAGATTTTTGCCCGACTGACCTTGCAAAGTCCGTCGCAAGTCGGTCCATTCCAGTAGCTTGCTCGACGGAAATTTTCCTGGCCGACCAAACTTGCATGTCCGGTCGCAAGTTCGTCAATTCCAGAAGCTTTCCCGTCTTTGTAAATATCTGGGCTCGACCGAACTTGCAATCCGGTCACAAGTTCGGTCCGGCCCAGCATTTGCATTTTTACTTCTGTTTTCAGTCCCATACTTTACCCATGGTTTCTCCAATCTTCCTACATGTAATCTCACATGTTTAAACACTACCTAGGCCCTTCAAATTGCCTTAGTTCATCCCCTTTACATACTTACTAATTCTTACTTGTACCATTTCATTTCCATTCTTTACTTACTTCTCATTCTCATTCTAGCTTGTTTATACTCCTAATGACTCTTACTTATGATTACTTAAGTCTTAAGCAACTTATACAACCATCCCCAAACAAAGCCTTAACTTACAGCCCACTTAAAATTCCTCTCGGGTGAAATTTGGTGTTGGTCCGGGACCTTGTATACAAGGTAGTCCCGGACCATGAGTAGCTGAACTCTCGAATGGTTTTTGTCTAGTGGTCCGGGACCTTATACCAGAGGTAAGTCCCGGACCCTTAGTGAATTGCAACTCTCGGTTAGTTTTGAGTGGTTGGTCCGGGACTTCATACAAGACCTAAGTCCCGGACCAACAGTGATCTGCTACGACTGAAACATTTTCCATGCTCTGTTTCATTCTCTTCTTCCTCTAATCACTTCCTAATGGTTTCTAATGTTAATATTACATGTCTACTACTTATCCAAGCATCTAACTCACCTAAATCCCTCACCAAAATCAATTCCCTCAACCTACTGCTATCTCACCATTTCCACTGTTTCATTTCTTTTCTTTCTGTTGCAGTTCTACCGAGTTGCTGCTACTTCTGATCCATTTTCATTCTTCTTCTACAAATGCTAACAGCTCCTAAGTGACATAGTTTCTAGGTAAAATTTGCCATAGTTTCCCCTATAATCTTACATTCTCCTCACACTAATTCATCCAAAAATCAAATTGGTTTCAACCTGCATCAGTTTATACATATGCATTTGACAGTTTATATACATATACGCATCAGTTCACTCACGTTCACAGCAGCAGCTCATCCCTTTATGTTTTGACAGATTTCAACTTATCTACACAACTAATGTTATCAATACCATTATGCTCATCTGTTTATACGGTTATAGGTTTACATTTGTTAAACAGTATACTTATACATACACACACACGCATTGCTCAAGACTGAACAGAGGTAAATCTTTACCTTGTTCTTGCTTTTGTTTTGTTTTTCTTCCTTTCTTCCTTCTACCGGTTATAGTTTCTCAACAATCTAACATTACAACCCATTCATAAATACACCATTCAATACTAAAAACTAACCCTAACATTGCTTAAGCTTTTAATGTATATTCTAGGGTTTAAGAGTTTAATTACCTTGCAAGGGAGTAGATGAAACTTAGAGGAGTTTAAGAACAAGGTTTCCACCCCTTCAAAGAAGCCAAAACCGGCTGGGTACAAGAGGAACCAAACAAGGGTTTAGTTCAAATTCTTTTTGCCTTTAAGGCTAGACAAACAATGGAGTTTCGAAGAGATTTTTACCTCAAAAGACCAAGGAGAACAAGGTGGCTCTAATGGTGGTCTTGAAACTCCAAATGGGGTATACCCATAAAAACGAAAATGTGTGTTTTCGAATTTTGGAAAGATAGAAATGTAGCTCTTGGTGAGAGGATTACAATGGTGTCATTTTTGTAATTTTTGGAAGAGATTTGAGTGGGTTACAAGAGGAGAGAAGTTGAGTTTTTGTGTTTTGTTTCAATCCTCCATGGCCATCGGTTGAGAGAGCAACCAGAGAAGAAAGAAATAGAGAGGAGGAGGATGGGGGGTCTGTACGTGAGGAAGAAATGGGGATAGGAGAGAGAGAATGTGAGAGTAATAAAGTAAGGTGGGTGTTTTTACTTTATTGTTTTTGTTGTTTAGTAAATAAGAGAGGGGTGTGTGTGAGGGATAAAAATCGGACAGCACCAGACCCATATGGGTTTTGAAAAATTCTTTTTACATTATTGGACACATAAGTTCGTGTTATTTATATTTCTACCCCCACAAGTTCCCGTTTTTGACAGTTTTTACTAATTTCTCGTTTTATTGATTTTATTGGTTCTAAAGCTTCACTAATATTTATTAATGATTATTTAGTTGACCAAAATTGTTACGAGTCTATTTGACCCGCTTAAAGGCACGTTTTCCCGGTTACCTCAAAAAACGCGCTTTAGTGTTCATTAATGTTTTGAATCCATTTTGAGGATCCGTTTTCTTTGGGATTTGTTCCCTCATATTTATTTAGACTTAATTAAGCCTTTAGAATCCTTATAATACGCTAACCGAGGTCTCATACCTCCTATGGTTATTTAACGCTTATTTAGCGTTTTTCGCTTTTCAAGCGTTTCTTTATTTCTTTTGGATTTATTTTCCCTTACAAATACTTCTTAACCATTATTAGGCTCTTAAATACCTATTAGGATAATTTAATCGCCATATTTAAGGTCAGGGTATTTCAAGTCTTGTCTGGAAACCGTGGCTCAAGTTTAACCCTCTTCATTTTTCACGCGAGAACATTACCTGTACCCTACTGGTAGGATCTCTATAAGACTCTGAACTATAAAAAAACCCCCCTCCGAGAACTCCTTTGGCGGATGTAGCAAAATCACTCCAGAAATATTAGCATTCTGGTGGAACATCAGTGCAAGGTGAGGCCACATAACAGATTCTGTTTTTTTTTTAAACTTCCTGATGTGTACTGATATTGGAGACAAATAAAGACTAACTCTGAAGCCCTTGTGATTATTAAACTTCGTAGCTACATTTAACAGAGTGCATGATCAAAAAATATATATATACAATCTGTCAAGTTAAGTGGTTAACCATTTCAGTTTCTGTAGTGGTATTCTTCTGTATGCCGACTTTCCAGGAGTGATGTAGGGTTGGGTAGTGATCTATTAATGCATCTAAAGCACTCAACATAATGAAAAGAAAAAAAACAGAAGAGGAAAGGAACACCAGTCCAGGTTTTCAGTTTCTGGTTTATGCTGCTTCAGTTTAAGTAATGCATCAGTGGGTTAACAGTGTTGTCGAGGTAGTTAATGGGTTTAAAACATACCTAAACACACCAAATATGCTTGAGTGCTTATGACCTGTATGATGTCAAGCGAATAGTGAACTAATGTCACCGAATAACCAAGATAAATGCCAAGTAGTAGGCGCTGAAAGCTTGGCTAAACCAATGCTGGAAACTAGGTGGAACTCAGGGTGAATACCTGATTAAATGAGTGCTGAAAACGTGATTAGATGAATGCTGGTGTCATATGTATACCTTGATAGAAACTAGGCGGGGAATGAAGATAGGAATCATAATGTTTCAAAAGACTAAGAAATTCTGGTTGTGGAAACTGCCTTAGGATTCAGTAGCTAGAAAACTCTGAAGCATTGAGCAACCAATGTATCAGTTACTGCAAGATTAAACTAGCTAAATAGTTCATAAAATTTTGTGCAATCAGCTAACACAAAAAAAAAACAAAGCAAAAATGAGTTTAAGTTCTACAATTCTTCACCTCCGTATAATCAGATTCAGAAACACATCAGAGGAGAGATTAACGGGCAGAAAGGAAAACTAAAGAAGAAATACATGGACTAGTGTTGCAGTCTTTTCATAGTTTTTTTTTCGGTTTCAGTTTTCTATTCTTGGCCAATTTCGGTTTTAGTAATATGTAGTTCAGTGCCTTTAACCAAACTGTTTTGGGCTGTTTTGAGGTTGGAATCTAGATGAGATACTTAATTATGTGGGAAATTAAGATAGGAGAAATTAGAAGTCATGCTACCTAGCAGGAAGAAAACAGCAGAACAAAACTGCATCAGATGCATATTCTCAGGTTACAGTTTTCTCCAGCTCTGTATCATAACTTTTATGAGGCTTGGCTCTTGCTGTTTCGAGTTGTTTGGAGGTTCAAATTGGATTAGGATACTTAATTAAGTAGTAAGACCACCTAGGAGAAACTAGAAACCCAAAACCGTGAACAAACAGAGGGATATAAGAAGGTGTAAAAGCTTATGTTTCAGTTTCGGTTTTTTCCAGTTTTTCTGTTTCTGCAACATTGCAGTCTCTGTGTAAAGAGTTCCAGAGGGCAGCCTTGGTGGTTTCGGATCTGTGTTGAATTTAAAACCATGATAAAAACACGTAACTCAAGAGCTAAGCAACATGGGGAAACTAGAAATCAGATTGGAGAGTAAAAAGAAAACCATAGAAGATGATACAACAATTTCAGGTTTCAAATTCCATTTTTAGGATAATGAAAATTCTGTAGCTTTAACAACATTGTTTGGGTTTGTTTCGAATTTAAACTTGTGATAGAAAACTTAACTAAAAAGGGTAAGCACTTGGGAGAGATCTGAAAGACATATTTGTAACTAAGCATGAAAGAAAGTAAGATAGGAAGAAGAATACCCAGTTTGTGTTTCAATGATCTGTTTCTGTAAAATGAACTGCAGAGCAGTTAACAGTGGTGTGTTGAGTTACCAATGAACCTAAAACATCTCTAATACACTTAAGTAAGTTATAAATACTTAGAGGGAAAGTTAGAAGTCAGTGCCACAACTTAATTGATGAAATGAAACAAAAAGATACCGATTTATGCTTTCTGATTTCTGCAGCTTTCCACTTCTGTATAATGAACTTCCAGTAGTTCTAATAGCATTGTTTCGAGTTGTTCTCAAGTGTAAAACTTTTCTAATACACTTAGCTAGTTGACTAAAAACTTTGGAAGGCATTGGAGACTGATTAATAACCCAAAACAAAGTTTGAAGAGGAGCTGTACCAAACTGGAGTTTACAGTTTTCCTGCAGATTTTAGCTTCTGTACAATGAACTTTCAGACGTGATAACAGTAGTGTTTTGGGTTAGGTTTGAGTTTAAAACTTCCATAATGTACCTAGGTAGTTGGATAAAAACTTTGGGAAGATTTGGAAACTGAATTATAACCTAAAAGAAAGCTTGAAGAAGAGATAAACAAACTGTGCTTCAGTTTTTCTGAAATCTGTTGGCTTCTGTATAAGAGTAATACAGATGTGTTAAGGGCATGGTGTTGGGTTAATAATCAAACTAAATCAGGGCTGCTACATTTATCTAGGATGGTTTATACCTGGGGGAAATTAAGAGCCAGCTTAGGAGACTTAAACATGGAGTTAAAGGAAGTTGTAAGTAGATTGTGTATCTTCGGGTTTCTGTAACTCTGGTTCTGTATAACTGATGTACCTGGGGGTTATAAGGGTATGTTAGACTTATGATAAACCCAAAACCCTCCTAATGCACCTAGCTAAATTTACAAAACAACTTGGGAAGTTAAACGCCATTTAGATATATAAAAAAATGTGATAACATAAGATTGTATGCAAGAACCATATTTCAGTTTTGGAAACTTTGTGTCTCGGTACAAGTAAATCTTAGGAACATTTTAGGAGTTATTGTGTTGATGATGAACTAAAAACATAACTATTTAGATAAGTTTGGAATATACCTTCGGTCAATAAAAGTTCCATCCTAGATAAACTTGTTACATATTAGTGCCTAGAACACTCTAAAACATTTGCTAGTGGGAAGTACTTAGTTAACATGTAAAATGACGATGTAGACATCCTAGGGGTTAAATAAGCAACTAAGGTGAGTACTTGGGGAGCCCAAAGTGCTAGAATAAAAATTGTACCTTCAACAATTCGTCTAGGGAATAACACCCGATAATAATAGTGAGATGAATTTGGGAAGTGTCATAAAGGGCGTCACATGAAATTATACTGACAAACTGTTTTTAATTAACATTAGGGCCATAACGAACGCCAACCGGGGATCCCGTGTGGGAGACGACACTTGCTTCTGAATAAGGTATGGACATGTGTGGTTCGTATGTTGCCGTGTTACACGACTTGTGTGTTGTGTGCCTTGTTTGACTATGACCACAAGACTAATGCATGAAAACAGATGTTTGTTTTACCGTGCTTATTTGTCTGTTGTGAGCTTGTGTAAAGCATGTGAACGGGTTTCTTATTTTTCCTTGCTTACCCGCTTGCTATTACTGTGTATATTGCTTGCGCGCACACCGTAGTGTAGTCCCTTCTCGTTGATGAACCCTTGAGATGAAACATAACGAACTTCGTAAACAAAACAAAGGAACTACATAAAGGGAAAACTCCTCTTAACTATAGAGGACCCCTAATGACACCCACTATGGTTTCAAACTATCAATGATAATGATAAGCCAATACCGTCAGAAATGAATAGGGAGACGGACCCTTTGTATCCGGGGTAGAGACCAATAATCTAAAAAGGAATAGGGAGACGGACCCTTCGTATCTGGGGTAGAGACCAATAATATTAAAAGGAATAGGGAGACGGACCCTTTGTATCCGGGGTAGAGACTAGAACATCAGAAGGCATAGGGAGACGGACCCTTTGTATCCGGGGCAGAGGCTAGAAACATTGGAAAGGAATAGGGAGACGGACCCTTGGTATCCGGGGCAGTGGCTAGTAACATTTAAAAACAACAGAGAGAGAGAGAGAGCTATCCGGGAATAGAAGATTGGCTATGTACAAGACGTTCTCCAAATTGTGGTGATAAGAGAACTCACAAATAACCCTTAAAGAACCAAGGAAAGATTGGCACACATGGTGCAAGGGAGGCGAAAGAAAATACACATTATGAGAATAAAGAAAAGAAATGAAAACACACAACGTTCGAATGATCCTATAGTGAGGGTCATGGGTATAGCATACCTGTGCACACGTTTTATTATGTACATGATGGTTATTGCGATACTAGCAGCTTGTTGTGCTTGGTTGTGTGTTTGATGTTTTCTATGACACCAGCATGTTATGCTTGGTTGCGTGTTTGATGTTTTCTATGACACCAGCATGTTATGCTTGGTTGCTTGTTGCCTATGCTGTGCCACCTTTGAGTGTGTATGAAACCATGATGTATTGTGGCCTGCTTTATGCTTTCCTATAGCATACTGCAGCGGAAGAACAACCTCATCACATTACTTAACTTGTTGGTGTTACACGCCGTTAGCCACCTACGTGGCTAACAAGGCTAATACTTACACAATGTACCGGTCTGATGGGCTAAATTCCCGAGCAACTATACATTAGTATCCCTTTTCATTAACAACAACAACATCATACACCTTATCGACTATACCGAGTATTAATAAACTGATGCCGACAACAATATCGGTCTTACTACTCCTACTGTATGTATACACTTAAATGAATACCCATGTACAACGACTACCCGTCCTACTCTCGAACGGCTTCCAGCACTTCGTACCTGAAATAGGAAAAGAAGAGAAAGGGGTGGCCCCAAGGGGCTCAGCACCTTTGCTGGTATGGTAATCCCGCAGCCCACATGCTACCGGGCCACGCACAACTAATTGTCGTCTTAACATGCGGTTGATTATATTTAAATCATGCATGTAACAATAAACACATCACATAACATCTCGCCTCAATGGCTCAACAACGGATAATATATCCTTACTTAATCAGTCACTCTTGGTATTCATCATCCCTAGAGTGTTCCTCCTCTAATGGAGCTACTTCCTTAATAGACGACACATACCCTTAAGTCGGGTTATCCTTAAACGTCTCTTATCACAAACTGGGAGTCATATCCATGATCCACGCACTCCACATTATACAACCCACAACATACACTACATACAACACTTAACAACACTTTGCACGTTTCTACGTACTCAACATAATACCGCAATGGATATTGCATCACAACAAAACACATAACACAACGGGTATGGTTCGCTTAGGAACCGACCCAAACATTGTTTACACACTGGTGAGCCTAGAGAATGTTGCCAGTCTCATGATAAGCTCGTTATACAATAACAACAACACTCATTACCGTCCTAATAGTTGGACGAGTAACTTAAGTTAAGGCGGTTCGGGTTTGGAGGCCTGAACACACCACACAAACACATGTTCCCCCTAAACCGATCATAAGTCAGAATAGCCAAGCTTTGGAGTAAGCTAATGGGAGATCATAACCCGTGAGGGAAACAACCATAACAAAGAGAAGGGTAAGGCTAGGAAGGATACCCTCTCCCAAACAACGCGCGACCGGCCAAACCGGATTCCTCACTACTGTTAGTACATACTTACTTTAGATATTAGTTAGTACCCCACTATGGAGTCTATCACATCTACACATCTTACAGTATTACAACTGTGTTAACACACAAGGGAGATCCCTACATTCACATACACATATCACACAATTAACACACGCATAGCCGTGTTAGTACGTCCCATGGTACGGGTCGTTTACTCCGAATACTGACTCTCATGTGATCCTAGACTCAGTTAACTAAGGTTACACTTTCGAGTTAAATGGTACCGGAGTTGTACACGCCACATATTGAATTGCTGTAAACTCATTACATGTTTAATATTACACACGTGGCAAACATACAGAAAACACATTGGCATACAAAGCCGGTGTAATCCGTTCGTTAGGACGCAGGTTGCAAGAAAACCATACCTGTCACCGGAGTCCACTTATCCTGTCCATTTGTTCCTCGAGCAAACTCTCGAACAACTGTTAATATCACACGTGTTTTCATTAACATCGGGGTTTGCTTGATCATTTAATGTCAATGCTAATTTTTCCCCGTTAACTTAGTTACATAACTTAACATTTTTAACTTGTTTTACTCTCACATTTAATACAACTTTAACCCACTTAGGTGTCATTAAAACTCCCCTAACATGTCCTCAACATCCTTTATAACATCATTACCTACCAATCCCATCATCACATATCATTTCATACCTTAAACCATGTTTTTGGTCCGACCGACCCACCGTCCGACCACAGCTGGGTCGGTCCATTACAGAACCCTTTACTTCCTTATAAACATGCCGTCCGACCCACGTCCGACCCACCATTCTGGGTCGTCCATGTGCGAACATTTTCCTTCCTTTGAAACTTGACCGACCGACCCATGTCCGACCCACCCTTTTGGGTCGGACCATTACCGAACACATTCCTAACATTTAACAGAGGCTCGACCGACCCACAAACTGGGTCGGCCCCTGGGTCGGTCGCCTCCTAACCTTACCCAAACTTTGCCAAATCTTCACCAAACTTCTCCTAAGGCCCTTCAATGTGTTCTAACATCATTTGGCACTTCAACAACACCCCTTAAGATATTCTTAAACACTCACAAAACTATTTTTCCTAATTCCTTAACCTTTACTTATTTCCTTGTAAAAATTCCTTAACACTTTCAACATTTGTACTAGGTTCCTAAATGGTGTTTCTCACCTATTATAACCACTATCCCAAAACACTTTCTTCTTATCTTAACATCATCTCTTAAGCATTATTTTCTTACTAGCTAACTCTCCTTTTTACATCATACCTAAACATCACTTGTTCCTTGAACACCAACCTTACCTAAACCTTAAACAACTCCTCCAAGACTTTAATACATCCACAAAACACCCATTGAATTCCTAGAACTTCCAAGACAACACCTAAATCCTTGCATCACTCTAAATCACCTTACTACATGTTTTCTTCTCAAGTAAACATTTATTCACCTATAACACTTCCTAGTTCACCAAAACCACTTAAAACACTTAGAACTTCTTACACATTTTCCCCAAATTTGGCCATAGTTTCTCTTGTATATACTCACATCCAAACACTTAGGTTTTTACCTTATTTCACTCAAAACACCTAAAATCCATCAAACACACTTTATACACAAACTTCACACATTAAGCACTACATCACAATATAGTGCATAACTTAAATTGCTTGGCACTTAGGCCCTTAAATGCATGGCTCTTAGGCCCTTAAATTGCATAAACCTTAAACACTGAATTCCCACATAAATAATGCCTTTGACCTGCAAATACATACACCAAAAATATGTTCTTTACTAGTCTCCTTGAGAGCATTTTACTCTCATTTGCCATTGGCTCCTTAGGTATTTTATTAAGCAATCAAGCTCATTTTCCTAGGCATTTAAACTACATTGAGATAGTTTGTTTACCTCTTTTTCCTCACAAATTTCTTTCTTGTTCCTTACAAACCGGTGGGGTACTTGATTCCTTGTCAAGTTCTATACATTGTACAAACAACATAATGAGTATTCAAGCTTTAAGCTTCATCTCATTGTAAACCCTAGTTACATATATTGTTTTAACACATTAAGGTAATTGTTTTACCTTGGAATTGGAAGAGAACTTGAACAAGTATCAAGAGAGGACTCCTCCTAGCCCTTGGAAGATTCAAATGAAGCTAAAACAAGCAAGATAAATACACCATGGTGAGGTGAATTTTCGGACAACATGAAACATGGAGGAAACATGGATTTTCTTTGAGTTTCCTTACCTTGAAGCAAAGGAGAACAAGAATATGTGAAAAGATGAGCTCAAGCTCTTTCAATGGTGAATCTTCATGGCACCAAAATTGAGTTCTTGAAGGTTTGAAAAGAGGGAAGTGTAGAGCTTGACCTAACTAAGACAAATATGGTCTTGGAATTTGATTTGGCCAAGGGAATCACAAGTTACAGTGAAGGAAGATGAAGAATGAGTGTGGGCTGTTGGAAACCGATGGAGAGAGGAGGAAAAGGAGAAAACCACCGTGGGAATGAAGGAAGGAATGAGAGAATGAAGATAACACTTGCTTTTGGAGATATTTATGTACTAAAGTAACTTTCTTCTCTTTTACTTTCTTTTCCTTCCTTTCCTTTAATTGATTTACATGGTGGTGACTCACCTTACTAAAAACCGGCCCCCATCTTATACTTAGGGGTACTTTAGACTTTATTTGTCAATTTAATTACTTGTAACATTATATGTTACAAACTAGCTTATAAAAGTTACTATTCACAAACTAAGGCACATAGAAGTGAAATTTTTGATTTCCCACTAATATGGCCACCCAAATGTGATACTATATAGTACACATATTAATTAAAGAGTAATGATGGACATTTAGCCATTCAAAACTCATTTACAAGACAATTTTCAAAAACGTGCTTTAAGACTCCTTAAGCACATTTGTGTTTTAACTTGTTTTCAAGCTTGGTTTTCTTTAGTAATTGATTTAATATGTTCATTAACATATAAAAAGGTATAGTATGACCATTAGGTCTTATACACATTCATCCCAAGCTTAGAGCACTTTTTGCTCATATTGACTTTAAGGTATTTTCTTATGTTTTATTTGGTTTAACTGTCCACCAAAGTTTCTTAAGGACTTATTAGCCTTATTAAATCATAATTAAATGTTATCAAGTCTTGGTAGGCTCTTTGGGTCCTAACCAAGTTCACTCATAGCTTAGAGCATGTTTTTGCTCAAACTGTGTCTTAATGCTTTATTGCATTTATTATGGTTTAAATTGTTCACTGATGTTACTAAGGCACTTTTTAGCCTTTACATACCATAATTTGATATTTAAACCACATATCAAGGTTTGGGGTATTTCAATGAAACCATGATGTATTGTGACCTGCTTTACTGCTTTACTATAGCATGTAAATTGACTTAATAATATTCGACCAAGTAGTCGTGTGGCCCGGCAACATACGGGCTACACACGTTCATACTCAGCGTTTGCTGATTCCTTTACACCCAATTTTTTCAGGTATTGTGCCGGACGATAACGGAGCGTAGGCGGGTTGACTACCATGGGGGTGGTCCATCAGGGCATAACTTTTGAATTGTGTAGTATGTTTAGTGTATGGGTTGTTACTAAACCCGAGATGTAATTCTCAGATTATGATTTGGTATTTTTATTGTAGACACTCGGTATTTGGGAATTGTATTTTGAGTTGTATATGAGTTTTGTTTGAGGGCGGGTTCCAGTCATTCAGACCGTAACTTGATGTTGGTGGTATGGTTGTGTCAACCATGTGGGTGGATGGCGTCTGTGACACCCGGATGGAGTTTATACTGCTGCGTAGTTAACCGTGATGTTATTTAGGAGCGACGTTTGTATTGCTGGATGTTTATTCGGGGGTGTTACAGAAACTGGTATCAGAGTGTAGTTACGCTCTGATGACTGGAATAGAGAAGTACCGAGTATAGGAAAACCTGGAATTAGGAATTCTGACAGTGAGTCAAGGGTTGGGGTAGTACGTGAGGCGTGTTAGTTTGGGTTCTTCCCCAGTAATACTGGATGCCTAACAAACACCTACACCCAACCTTCACATCCTTAATTGTCTCTTAAACTCGGACAAAGAACGCCAGAGAGGTAGAAAGCCTCCCTTTACTCGGGGAAAACCCGATCTGGCATCTACTTAAGGTTATACTATCAACCAGAGAAGAAAAGACTATACTATACAATAGGCTTTGCCAAAAGGATAATACCCGTAGAGGGACCAATTTTAGCGACAACTTGGGTCGACATGCTTAGCAGTCGATAGGACCCTACCTCACAAGCAAAGAGGACTGAAATACCCTAAATCTTATGAATGAGTAAAGCTTAAATAAGCAATTAATTAAGCCAAGATTGGGATTGAGATAAATTCTGCAATCCGAACACTTGAGAGAGTAATTCAAGAAAAACCCTCGTAAAACAAGGAAATTAGAGAAGTATAATTCGAGACGTAATCACACCATAGAATTGGGACAATCTCAAATGATTAATGAAGCATGACACCATTTTATACACTAAAACATAATATTTCGGGATTCAATAAATTCCCTGCTCCATCTCACGTATCTCTTCATTCTCTGCATTATCTGAGAGACACAACGCCTCAACTGGCGATCGGTACGTATCGCCACCACCTCCTATCTTCTTCTTTTCAAGTCTCTCAATCTCAGACAATTAAAACTGATGACCATAACTGGTCATTCCCTTCTGCTTCTACCACCGGCGAACGAGGAACATACATACCAATGCCCCCTACATTCTCTTCTCGTTCGAGTTGTTTTACCCCTTTAAACAAGCAACAAGTTTCACAATATAAAAGTGCAAATCAAGTCTGGAAGTATGTACAATATCTAAACAAATTAAATTTAACAAAGTTATAATAACAACAAAATATATATATATATATATATATACATATAGAATTGGACTTTACCGAGGGTCCTTTTAAAGAATTAAGTCAGACCAAAGAGGACCTAAACGGTCAAACAAGATAAAACCAGCCGAATTAACTAGGCACTCCAACGAGAAATAGTCCCAACTCAATCGAATATTTATGAATAATTGGGTATTGGAAGTTAGAAATTGTCAACAAAATCAATTGATGGGCTAAGATAATTTATAAGCGTCAAGGAAATAGTAATAATATGAAAACATGGAAGTATACAATCGTATATCCCATTGGAGAACACAAAAATTTATGAGACTACAAGTATACATGAAGGAATATGTGTATGTACTTACGGTACGAGAATTTCATATATACAGTTTATACGAAGAACTTGGAAGATCGGGAGGATATAAATATATGTAATAGGGTATCATAAACCTATGGGAACAATCATATGTGGATAAATATAAATTAAGAGGACTATAACACTTGGGTATATATATATATACATGGATGAACAAATATACATATTTACACATTTAGAGGTCTGTACAGTTAGAGGATTTGAACGATTAATCTAAAGGCTTAGATGGTGACACTAGTCAATGAATTGATTGCCAGAGGACTAGAAACGAATGGGATAATAATTCAAATGTGAATAATTGTTTGATCGTGTAAATCGGACGTGCAAAGTTGAACTCGACCCTGGCCAGGTCAAGTGACACTGAGCACAAATTGGGGTGCAGAGGTAGCCCAACACTTACGCTGATCACGTCAGTGTTGGATGATTCTCGAAACCTCCTACAAGTGGACACATGAACTACAAATAGGTGGCAAATTGTATGAATTTGGTTGGTAAAGTGCGAAGAAAGTGTTGTTGCTATTAGATAATAAAATCACATAAAATACATGGATACATGGTTCGAAACCTAGAAAGCAAACACATACAAAGATGTTAAGATTTGGAATTGTAGGAGGAATGGTGTGATGTTACTAATAACCAAATAGATAATACATGAAAACATGTACTACAGAAACCAAATGCAAGACACTGGACCTTGCGACTAAGCAGAGCTAATCGACAAGCTGCTGCTCGATACAATCATAAGAACAATGATAATGATAAGGAAACTAAATATCCCATGTTAAACAATTTACAATCATAGATACTTAAAACATATATGATCCGGCAACCTGTAGACTTAAACTAAAGGGAGGTCAACCAGCAGTATCAAGACCATAATAGGGAAAGAAAATAAAAGCCTAATTTGGCTGTACACATCAAGGAAGAAAATAGGTAACAATGCTAGGAAAGTAAACTAGCTAACTACATATAATGATGATCAGTAATATCAACCAAACATGTTGTCGCAACAACGACACGCTTGTAACATTGGAAGACACCGGGGCATTACTACAAAGCATATATGAATATAAACCTAAAGGGCAGAATAACTCAGACACTTAAAAGCGCACGAAAAGAATGAATATCCGACCTCCAAAGAAAATGGATAGACAAATCCAAGTCACCGAGACCATGTACAAAGTAAAATACCCCACGGCAGTCAAGAGGCCTTTCACTAAGCCATGCACCACCTTAGAAAGCATAGAAAGGGAAAACTGAACCCGAAGGTAATCAGAGTCGTACAGCGGAAGCTGGTGGACCGAACCTAACATCTTCCAGTTGAATAACAAGTGACTTCTCGGCCAATACCTTAAACCTAGAGAGGTTAAACCCGAATCCGTTATAGATCGGTATGGAAACCGATAAGAATTCTTAAGACAGAAACCAAGCCATTAACATGGTCAAGGCCTTTGATGAGATTATACTGCGAGCTACATCGCATAGAAACTAGAATACTCCATGAGAACTAAACAGCTAGAACCAAGGTTCAAGGATGATATAAAAGGGATTACGTGGGCGTAATCCATTTTTAAGGGGGGTAGGCGCGTTGCGTTTTTACTTATTGTTACCCGTTTGTGGTGTTGATGTGGGTGCTATGTGTGAACTGTGTGTGGATTGGTTTGAATGCATGGTAGTCATAAATGAATGACTTGCTCATCTGGTTGCTATGAGTGCAGTACATAAATATTATTGGTACATTTCGGTATTATTGAGCCACAGATGTAGTGTGGTGCTTATAAGCACAAATGGTGAAATAGAACTGTGGAACTTACGGGACATGATCCCTTGGTTTGAGAGAACGTATTCAGGACTTAATCTTTGCATTGTGTGTGTTCCTACAGCCACGCGTTGGTTGTGTGTATGAGATTGTTATGTGTAGGTATGTACGCTCGGTTAAGAATGAATGTGTGTACTGTGGCTTACACCTCAGATTGTTATTTGTACATTGCTAATACCTTAGACTACTATGAAAACTTGTGAGAAGCCATTATTGTGGCATAGTGCTTATGAACACACTCGGGTAGTGAGAATTATGAAATGTGGGACTTGATCCCAAGGATTAACAAGAATGGAAAACATCAGTTAAGGAAGTAACCACTTCGGGACGAAGTTCCTTTAAGGGGGGTAGGCTGAAATACCCCGAATAATTAGCAGTTTAAATTAGTGAAGTTTAAATTAAATCATGTGCAACAATTACAATAAAGTCTTATGGTATTTAAAATATAGATCCAACCGGGTACTTACACCGCGTATACATATCGGTACGTGATACGCAAATATAAGCTCATATGAATAAAATCATAAACGCAAGGAGATTATCCGAAAATATCGCGTTATATAATTCGGACATATAATAATGTACGAACAATTAAATTTGGTATATACATGTCCGGAAACAACGTTACGTATTAATACGGTCACGTACTTATATACGTACGTTTATGAAAATACATATACATAACGTTACAATTTTACAACGTCGTATATAAAATAAATAATAACGTCACAAAGTTACATATAACTAAAACGCGACAAAAATAAAAGGGGACGTATATGTATAGACGTGTACGTATAAATAACTAACAATGTAACAAATGAGGTAGTCGCGTATAAAATTAATAACGCGACGTATATTATATGGTCTCACATATATATAAATAAGCATGTATAACTTATAAAAAAAGAATGAAAAAGGAGCAAAGACGCTCACGCTGAGGTTCGAACCCCGTACCTCTCGTATGCCTAGTGAACGTCTTAACCGGATGAGTTGTGCTCAAATTCGGTAACTCAACCCAACAAATAGAAAGTAGTATCAATCTACTAAGGTAACTACAAAAAAAGAAAGAAGAATCAAACCCACCTCTGTAGCATCGAATTCATCCTTGGTATCGCACCTGATCGAACAAAAAAAAACACGGGGCAGAAAATGGAATTTGAAAGTCAGTCAAGGCCACTCCATTACTGGTATATTCCCACCCATCAACAGATAGACAGATCTGCCCAACAACACCGTATGGAGGATGACTAATAATCAGTCACACCATTCTCCCATGCCGTTCTGATTTCCACACAAGCAGCAGTCAAGGGAACATTCACCTGGGAGACCACGAGCATAACCAGTGTCCTCCTTGACTTCAGTAAAAACAATCAAAAACCACAACATGCATATCAGTTCTGCTCTGTCGCAAACTTTCACGCATCAGCCCCTTTCCCTCTGATTAAAACTCCTCTTCAGTCATTCCCCTCCTCACCTGCATGCTCTTTCTGTCACCTACCGATGCGCGCAAGCCAGAGCATGATTTAGGAACTTCCCTCAACGGCTGTGCATGCGATTGCTCAGCTTCTGAAAATCTGGAACAATCCAGCGGGATTTAGCAAGGTAATCAGTGGGTAACCTCTTCTCCTGCTCCACTCTTTCTATGTCCAAAAGAAAAAGAACAAACTCCAGTTTCTGACTCGTCTACTCTCAATGAGTCCTGCATAATCTTCTGGAAATACTCCGGTGGGATGTGTTGGCGATCGTCACAGAAAACCACTCCACTCTTGCTCAGGTCCAACTCAAGGTAATACTCCAAACGTTATTCTCCGACTCTGTTTCCTTTGTTGAGTCTTGTCTGGAAACCGTGGCTCAAGTTTAACCCTCTTCATTTTTCACACGAGAACATTGCCTGTAGCCTGCTGGTAGGATCTCTGTAAGACTCTGAACAAAAAAAAACTCCTCCGAGAACTCCTTTGGCGGATGTAGCAAAATCACTCCATAAATATTAGCATTCTGGTGGAACATCAGTGCAAGGTGAGGCCACAAAACAGATTCTGTTTTTTTTTTAAACTTCCTGCTGTGTACTGATATTGGAGACAAATAAAGACTAACTCTGAAGCCCTTGTGCTTATTAAACTTCGTAGCTACATTTAACAGAGTGCATGATAAAAAAAATATACAATCTGTCAAGTTAAGTGGTTAACCATTTCAGTTTCTGTAGTGGTATTCTTCTGTATGCCAACTTTCCAGAAGTGATATAGGGTTGGGTAGTGATCTATTAATGCATCTAAAGCACTCAACAGAATGAAAAGAAAAAAAACAGAAGAGGAAAGGAACACCAATCCAGATTTTCAGTTTCTGGTTTATGCTGCTTCAGTTTAAGTAATGCATCAGTGGGTTAACAGTGTTGTCGAGGTAGTTAATGGGTTTAAAACATACCTAAACACACCTAATATGCTTGAGTGCTTATGACCTGTAACTGATGTCAAGCGAATAGTGAACTAATGTCACAGAATAACCAAGATAAATGCCAAGTATTAGGCGCTGAAAGCTTGGCTAAACCAATGCTGGAAACTAGGTGGAACTAATTGTGAATACCTGATTAAATGAGTGCTGAAAACGTGATTAGATGAATGCTGGTGTCATATGTATACCTTGACAGAAACTAGGCGGGGAATGAAGATAGGAATCATAATGTTTCAAAAGACTAAGAAATTCTGGTTGTGGAAATTGCCTTAGGATTCAGTGGCTAGAAAACTCTGAAGCATTGAGCAACCAATGTATCAGTTACTGCAAGATTAAACTAGCTAAATAGTTCATAAAATTTTGTGCAATCAGCTAACACAAAAAAAAACAACAACGCAGAAATGAGTTTAAGTTCTACAATTCTTCACCTCTGTATAATCAGATTCAGAAACACATCAGAGGAGAGATTAACGGGCAGAAAGGAAAACTAAAGAAGAAATACATGGACTAGTGTTGCAGTCTTTTCATAGTTTTTTTTTCGGTTTCAGTTTTCAGCTCTTGGCCAATTTCAGTTTCAGTAATATGTAGTTCAGTGCCTTTAACCAAACTGTTTTGGGCTGTTTTGAGGTTGGAATCTAGATGAGATACTTAATTATGTGGGAAATTAAGATAGGAGAAATTAGAAGTCATGCTACCTAGCAGGAAGAAAACAGCAGAACAAAACTACATCAGATGCATATTCTCAGGTTATAGTTTTCTCCAGCTCTGTATCATAACTTTTAGAGTAAATTACTCGGAACCCCCTTGAGGAATGGGCATAATACGGTTAACCCCCTTGTGTGTATCATAATTATTGGTAACCACCTTGAGGTTACGATATCTCTGACCATGAACCCCCGAACTATAACTTTGTTATCAAAACATTAACTACATGCTGACCCATCAACTTAATCACATTATTATTGTCAGTTTGGACAACAAAACTGCTTAATCAACATCGTTTAACTCTTCTTCATCGCAATTCAGATGCATTTTTGAGGTAGGGTTAATGTTTTTTGGACAATAATAATGCTGATTAAGCACTGTTTTTTGTCAAGCATGTCATTAATAATGTCATTAAGTTGATGGGTCAGCACTTGGTTAACGTTTTAATAATAGAATTATAGTTAAGGGGCTCATAGTCAAAGATACTGTAACCTCAAGGTGGTTACCAATAATTATGATAAACACAAGGGGATTAGCTGTATTATGCTCAATCCTCAAGGGGGTTCCGAGTAATTTACTCTAACTTTTATGAGGTTTGGCTCTTGCTGTTTCGAGTTGTTTGGAGGTTCAAATTGGATTAGGATACTTAATTAAGTAGTAATACCACCTGGGAGAAACTAGAAACCCAAAACCGTGAACAAACAGAGGGATAGAAGAAGGTGTATCAGCTTATGTTTCAGTTTCGGTTTTTTCCAGTTTTTCTGTTTCTACAACATTGCAATCTCTGTGTAAAGAGTTCCAGAGGGCAGCCTTGGTGGTTTCGGATCTGTGTTGAATTTAAAACCATGATAAAAACACGTAACTCAAGAGCTAAGCAACATGGGGAAACTAGAAATCAGATTGGAGGGTAAAAAGAAAACCATAGAAGATGATACAGCAATTTCAGGTTTCAAATTCCATTTTCAGGATAATGAAAATTCTGTAGCTTTAACAACATTGTTTGGGTTTGTTTCAAATTTAAACTTGTGATAGAGCACTTAACTAAAAAGGGTAAGCACTTGGGAGAGATCTGAAAGACAGATTTGTAACTAAACAGGAAAGAAAGTAAGATAGAAAGAAGAATACCCAGTTTGTGTTTCAATGATCTGTTTCTATAAAATGAACTGCAGAGCAGTTAACAGTGGTGTATTGAGTTACCAATGAACCTAAAACATCTCTAATACACTTAAGTAAGTTATAAATACTTAGAGGGAAAGTTAGAAGTCAGTGCCACAACTTAATTGATGAAATGAAACAAAAAGATACCGATTTATGCTTTCTGATTTCTGCAGCTTGCCACTTCTGTATAATGAACTTCCAGTAGTTCTAACAGCATTGTTTCGAGTTGTTCTCAAGTGTAAAACTTTTCTAATACACTTAGCTAGTTGATTAAAAACTTTGGAAGGCATTGGAGACTGATTAATAACCCAAAACAAAGTTTGAAGAGGAGCTGTACCAAACTGGAGATTACAGTTTTCCTGCAGATTTTAGCTTCTGTACAATGAACTTTCAGACGTGATAACAGTAGTGTTTTGGGTTAGGTTTGAGTTTAAAACTTCCATAATGTACCTTGGTAGTTGGATAAAAACTTTGGGAAGATTTGGAAACTGAATTATAACCTAAAAGAAAGCTTGAAGAAGAGATAAACAAACTGTGCTTCAGTTTTTCTGAAATCTGTTGGCTTCTGTATAAGAGTAATACAGATGTGTTAAGGGCATGGTGTTGGGTCAATAATCAACCTAAATCGGGGCTGCTACATTTATCTAGGATGTCTTATACCTGGGGGAAATTAAGAGCCAGCTTAGGAGACTTAAACATGGAGTTAAAGGAAGTTGTAAGTAGATTGTGTATCTTCGGGTTTCTGTAACTCTGGTTCTGTATAACTGATGTACCTGGGGGTTATAAGGGTATGTTAGACTTATGATAAACCCAAAACCCTCCTAATGCACCTAGCTAAATTTACAAAACAACTTGGGAAGTTAAACGCCATTTAGATATATAAAAAAATGTGATAACATAAGATTGTATGCAAGAACCATATTTCAGTTTTGGAAACTTTGTGTCTCGGTACAAGTAAATCTTAGGAACATTTTAGGAGTTATTGTGTTGATGATGAACTAAAAACATAACTATTTAGATAAGTTTGGAATATACCTTCGGTCAATAAAAGTTCCATCCTAGATAAACTTGTTACATATTAGTGCCTAGAACACTCTAAAACATTTGCTAGTGGGAAGTACTTAGTTAACATGTAAAATGACGATGTAGACATCCTAGGGGTTAAATAAGCAACTAAGGTGAGTACTTGGGGAGCCCTAAGTGCTAGAATAAAAATTGTACCTTCAACAATTCATCTAGGGAATAACACCCGATAATAATAGTGAGATGAATTTGGGAAGTGTCATAAAGGGCGTCACATGAAATTATAAACTGCCAAACTGTTTTTAATTAACATTAGGGCCATAACAAACGCCAACCGGGGATCCCATGTGGGAGACGACACTTGCTTCTGAATAAGGTATGGACATGTGTGGTTCGTCTGTTGCCGTGTTACACGGCTTGTGTGCTGTGTGCCTTGTTTGACTATGACCACAAGACTAATGCATGAAAACGGATGTTTGTTTTACCGTGCTTATTTGTCTGTTGTGAGCTTGTGTAAAGCATATGAACGGGTTTCTTATTTTTCCTTGCTTACCTGCTTGCTATTACTGTGTATATTGCTTGCGCGCACACCGTAGTGTAGTCCCTTCTCGTTGATGAACCCTTGAGATGAAACACAACGAACTTCGTAAACAAAACAAAGGAACTACATAAAGGGAAAACTCCTCTTAACTATAGAGGACCCCTAATGACACCCACTATGGTTTCGAACTATCAATGATAATGATAAGCCAATACCCGTCAGAAATGAATAGGGAGACAGACCCTTTGTATCCGGGGTAGAGACCAATAATCTAAAAAGGAATAGGGAGACGGACCCTTCGTATCCGGGGTAGAGACCAATAATATTAAAAGGAATAGAGAGACGGACCCTTTGTATCCGGGGTAGAGACCAGAACATCAGAAGGCATAGGGAAACGGACCCTTTGTATCCGGGGCAGAGGCTAGAAACATTGGAAAGGAATAGGGAGACGGACCCTTGGTATCCGGGGCAGTGGCTAGTAACATTTAAAAACAACAGAGAGAGAGAGCTATCCGGGAATGGAAGATTGGCTATGGTCAAGACGTTCTCCAAATTGTGGTGATAAGAGAACTCACAAATAACCCTTAAAGAACCAAGGAAAGATTGGCACACATGGTGCAAGGGAGGCGAAAGAAAATACACATTATGAGAATAAAGAAAAGAAATGAAAACACACAACGTTCGAATGATCCTATAGTGAGGGTCATGGGTATAACATACCTGTGCACACGTTTTATTATGTACATGATGGTTGTTGCGATACTAGCAGCTTGTTGTGCTTGGTTGCGTGTTTGATGTTTTCTATGACACCAGCATGTTATGCTTGGTTGCTTGTTGCCTATGTTGTGCCACCTTTGAGTGTGTATGAAACCATGATGTATTGTGGACTGCTTTACTACTTTACTATAGCATGTAAATTGACTTAATAATATTCGACCAAGTAGTCGTGTGGCCCGGCAACATACGGGCTACACACGTTCATACTCAGTGTTTGCTGAGTCCTTTACACCCAATTTTTTTCAGGTATTGTGCCGGACGATAACGGGGCGTAGGCGGGATGGCTACCATGGGGGTAGTCCATCAGGCATAACTTTTGAATTGTGTAGTATGTTTAGTGTATGGGTTGTTACTAAACCCGAGATGTAATTCTCAGATTATGATTTGGTATTTTTATTGTAGACACTCGTTATTTGGGAATTGTATTTTGAGTTGTATATGAGTTTTGTTTGAGGGCGGGTTCCAGTCATTCAGACCGTAACTTGATGTTGGTGGTATGGTTGTGTCAACCACGTGGGTGGATGGCGTCTGTGACACCCGGATGGAGTTTATACTGTTGCGTAGTTAACCGTGATGTTATTTAGGCGCGACGTTTGTATTGCTGGATGTTTATTCGGGGGTGTTACATAGCCGAATTCAAGCACAATAATGAGACCATTGTCTTGATCCAAACAATAAATAATTAAACAAAAGAAAGACTAGTTAATTTGACAATTATTGTCACAATAATTCTATCCTTCAGTCTTTCCTTAAGTCTTACGTGAGGCTTCATTCTTGCCTTTCCACTACCTTGGCCGATTGTGTAAGTTCTCTTCTCCCTCTCCTTCTTCTTCATTTGGCAATTAATTCCTTAGAGCTTCAAAGCTCCATTAATGGTGATCTAAGCTCTAACACCATTTCTATGTAAATTCCTAGTTAAATCTTCTAAATCTTGAAGAAAGAAAACATCCTAGCAAACCTACAATTTTCGCCGAGCATTAGATGTTCCAAGGAGGTTCCTAGATTTAACAACAACACAAGGAACAACAAGATCAAGTTAAAGTATATTTTCATGTTGAAAATCCTAAGTAAATTCCTTAAGGTATTTTCGAAAATTTATGAGCTTCTAAATCTATATTCTCTTCATTATTTCATGAAGGAAACTTGGATCTACAATCATCCCAAGGTGTACCAAAAATACCTTGTAAAATTCCTAAGGTAAACTTTGTAAAACTACTCCAAATCTCATTTATAAATCCTTGTTAGAATTCTAACAAATGGATCTCCTAAATGTATATAAGGTGGCCGGATTCCCTACATCAAAATAACATTTGAAGAGCTTGGAATTCAAGGAGAAATCAAGTACAAGAATTGTCTTGATTTAAGGAGTAAGTTTATTTAATTAAGGTTTATTAAGTTTAAGCTTGAATTAAGCTTCAAACTTTGGTATAAAAATTATGTATAGGCCTTGTTAATATTAAGGCCGAAAATATTGAGTTAAGGTATCAAGAAAAATAATTTATAACATATAAGGTAAGATTATTACCTTAAGGTATAAATTTGTGTCACAAAAATTAATTAGGATACATATATATTCAAACCGAAATATTTAAGGATTAAATGTTCTATTTTGAGTTTATAATCATTCTAAGTCATTAACATAATTTTTAGAAGTATTATATGGCTTATATACATTTATAAGTATATATTATAAAGTTTAAATCAAGTTTTAAAACCATATGGTAAGTTTAAATAAAAACCGAGAACATAAAGGGGTTGTTTGGTAATTTTCGAAATATATGAGTATATTAACTTATATTATAAATTTTGGGAGTATTAAAATAGTTACAAGTATTTAAATGGCTAGTTTATAAAGTTATGTGGTTAAAATGAAAATTTTGTATAGTTTGGTGTATTAAATATAATTGCCGAAAATTAAAGGGGTGGTTTGGTGTATTTATGATATAATATAAGGTAAGAATTAATATTATGAATTTTGGTGAATCTAAATAAGTGGTTAAGTGTTAAAATAACATTTTATAAAATTTTGGGACTATTTTGTAAATATTGGAAACTATGGTGTATGGCCGAGAATTACATATGAATTTATGGGCATAATAAAGTATTAATTATGAAATTAAGTCTTGGTCAAAGTGTTGACCAAAAAACTATGGGTTAAAATGATTTATGACATAAAATATTAAGTTTATAAAGGTTATGGGGTGAATATGTAATTTAAGGAAATATATTTATGAAACCGAATTTAACAAGGGGGCGAAAGTGCAATTTGTAAAAGTGTAAGGACCTTTTCGGTATTTAAAGAAAATTAAATATTAAACTATAGTTAATATGTAACTTATATAAAGTTTTGGGGTTAAATTGTAAATAAAGGAAAGATATAAGTTAAGACCGAAAGTATATGTGGTCATTTGGTGATTTATAAAAGATAAGAATATTTGGTTGTAATTACCGAAAGTCTAAAGGGGTTAATTAATAATTACAAAGGGTAATGTGGGTAATTGGTGAATTACAAAAGTTATAAGGTTATTTGGAAATATACAAAAGTTAATATATTTGTTTTGCAATTTCTGAAAGTTAATATGGGTATTGAGTAAATTATAAAAGTATATGGTTATTTGGTAAGTTGTAAAAGTTAGTGGGTTCAGTTATGTTTACCGGAAATTATATATGGTTATTTAGTAATTTATTAAGTTGTTGAGTATAAAATATAAATACCGAATTAATAAGGTTGGTTTTGTAATTTAATTAAGAAGGAATTGAAACTAAGTAATATAACGTATCATGGTATGTTATGAAGTATAGAATAAGGTTTATTAAATAAAGGTGGTTATAATGAAAATAACCAAATTGTATAGTATAAAGAATAAGTGGAAACAATTATAAGATATAATATAAAGTTTATAAAATAAATGTGGGTGTAATAAGAATAACCAAGAGAATATAATATAGAGTTTATGAAATAATTGTGGTTATAATAAAGGTAACCAAATTATATTAATATATGGAATAAGAGGAAATAATTATGAATATATAAGTAATGAGATAAAGATATATCTTAAATTGGAAAATCATTATCACATGTGGAGATCACATAAAATAATGAACTGACGAACTACCTAGTACCACTGTTAAATAAACAGGGGGAAATAAAGAACATACAGAATTAGTATACAACGAGTATAAACTCTACAGTAACAGTACTATAATATTTAGTGGATAGATATATTAATATTACCCGGTATTGCTTGTGAATATAACAGCGTACGGGAAGGAACTACTGAACAGGAATTTGTCAAGCTAGCAGTTACTTGGTGAACGGTATGTTAATTGTGTGGTCTGAATGTCCTAAGGATTATCGTAAGGTCCAGACATTATGTGTTTAATTATTAAGAGCGACATCTGTGATTTTATGTGTATGATATTGTGTACTGTAATGCTCAAACTGTTGCGTTGTATTTTATACGTGAACGTCTTATGACTGGAAGTTTATACATCTAAACTGGAACAAGACTAACTGGCCTTTAGGTATTATTGAACCTAACTGATGGTCAACTGTTATAGTCCTAATTCAAGTATTGGTTATTGTACCAATGACAAAAGGGCTAGCTTATTAAGAGAGGAATCCAGATCGTTCCGACTTTCTGGTTGCGCATAGTGATCACTACGAGAGACTTCAATGGGGAGTCACTCAAGGGAAATCCATCAGCCACATACGGGGATGGCAGAGGGCACTGCCGTTGGTGCACAGGTTCGACCGGATCGGTCAAAATATATTGTCCAGGGCCATGAGGTCAGCTGGTAACGGTTCCATTGGAACACAGGGGACTATCGTCCATTAATACGTTATTAAGGGTTATCTCGACATGACGCCTGAGGTGGAAATTAATTGGAAAAGGTTAAGTGATTGGTTTAAAGGATAAAGGCCAGGTGGCCAACTAACAAGTACAGTCTAATATGCGTATCTTGTTTGGATTATTAATGTGTGATTATTGGTTATTGGTGTTGTGTACTATTGTACATTGGTGTTTACAGGTGAGTTATTATGTGATTGTTTAATGTACACAGTTATCACTGTCGTTATTGTAAACCGGTATTTCATGTAAAGAATCTAATATCAAGATGGCTAAAATGACTTAAGGAATCTTGATGATTTAAGACTACATTTAGCATACCAGCATTTCGATTGCTGAGCCCTTCAATGGGCCAAACATTCCAGGTTATTGAAGAAGACTCAAGCCGGAGTGCGGGACACGGGGGTAGCTGATGTGTTTTCAGCAAACACCTTTGGTTTTATTTGTATTATATTAAAGAGGTTGTTGTATTCAGTTAGTTGCTCATATAGTTGGATTTGGTTTGTAATAATTAGAAGTGCTCAGTATCTGTTCATCACAGCGTGAGGAGTTGGTTTGTAGGAAGAAGTGAGGATGCCTTGTTGCTCACAAGGGTGAGTAACGGCGTGTAACACCAAGGTAGATAGTTTTATTTTCCGCTGCGATTTGCTATTTATTATGCTACGAATTGTGACGTCATTACAGGTTTAAGACTAGGGGTGTTATAGTGCTACCGTTGGCACCATGCCCTTGGCCACCTAAATGGACGCCTTTACAAAGGCAAAGTGAAATAGTCCCGGAGTCTTCGGATGATCAGGGCAGTGAGCACCTTGTGTGTACATGGGACTACTGTCCAAGTGAGTATATTTCGGTTTGTCCTAATTGACGCCCGACAGTGCTAACCAAATCAAATGATATGTGAGGGCTAGGGGGGCCGAGTGTTGTAATACGTGATGATGTTAACATACGACGTATGAGTTACCAATGCTATCGTATTGTATGATGTGTGACTGTGCTGCGTATATTTATAAATGACTGTTTGGATTGGATGGATGGTTATATAATCATGCATGTTGTTACAGTACTTATTATATCTGTAAAATTGTAAAGCATGAAATCAATCTAATATCAAGATGGTTAAAAAGGACAAGTGACCAATAGGGTCCAGGCCCGGCATACTTAGCGTCTATCGCTGAGACGACACTTATTGTGCAGGTTGTTGATCTTCGTTGAAGCCGAAGTGCGGGAACAGGGTAGCTAGGGTTACTTTAATTATTGCGCAAGGAATTTATTGTATAACGATATCAAACTATGGATGTATAACAATACGGTTGTATTCATGTGGGATTTGGGTAGATGCTCACTGTCGACTGTTATGGAAGTGGACTTAGTATGATGTATAGGGATATCTCGTTGTCACAGCGGTTTAGTAGTGATGTGTATTTTGGTTGTTGGATTTAGTTCTGCTTCGTTACTCGCATGGGCGAGTAACGGCAGGTGACACTCGAGTGAGTATTACTGTTGTTATTTATTCTTCCGCTGTAAGACGCTTTATTTATCTGTTAACGTGAGTGACTACTACGTGTTAATTTGAGAGGGGTGTTACAGAGAGAGTAGGTGCAAAAAAGTAATTTGATATACTAAAAACTAAGAAAACAACCTAGAATAATAAATCAAAAAGCCTATCGGGTTACAAAAATCCCGGTCGCAACAGTATAGCAAATAGAAGCAACAGGTATCAAATCCACGGGACTTGAATAAATTAGCCTAATCCTAGAAATCTGG
This sequence comes from Limonium bicolor, assembly GCA_023374045.1. Lineage (NCBI taxonomy): Eukaryota > Viridiplantae > Streptophyta > Magnoliopsida > Caryophyllales > Plumbaginaceae > Limonium > Limonium bicolor. The sequence goes on from CM041776.1 coordinate 490,090,487, forward strand.
AAATTAAGGGGGTTGTATGTCATTTTCAAGATTGATTTAACTTAAGGAAAATTAAAATTGAAATAAGCAATTAATGAAACTAAATGATAAAGTTGATCAAATGAATGAAACTATATGTTTAGGTTGTTTTGCACTGGATAGATTTAGCAACAACTATAGTTTCCTGTGAAATATGGATTGATAAATTCTTTAGACTCTCTTCAATACTGAATCCTAGTTAAATAAGAGCTCACCTATCATAACATGTCACTTCGAGTCTAGAATCAGGCAAAACACATATATGTTGGCTAAGATTGAAGAATTACTACCAATTGTAGAGAAAATCTCATCTATCTGATTGATTTTCCATAGATTTTCTCGAATTAACATGACCTTCATGATTCTCACCGATCAAATTGAAACAAGATTCGTAAAAAGACTCTAAAAACTCATGATATTAATAGAGAAGATGAATGTATAACATTAATCCAGAAAAAATCCAAACCATTATCACCCCCAAACAGTAGAGTAATCTAACTAACCATATCCAATTAAGAATAACCCTCCCTCAGAGAAAATCCTATATAGCCAAACATACTACTGATAATAGCAACAAAAAAGAATAAAGAATTCGTGAGATAAGAAGACTCATGTTTCCGCTTGAAATCCAGATTTAAAGTTCACTGGCAAGAGGTTAAAGATGATGGTCGACTCACTCCGGGTGATGCTCTGTGATGACGATGAAGATCTGGTGCGACGATGGTGTGAACTCGGGGTTGACAATGGTAAATTTGTGAGAGTGACGAGGATCGAGAAAAACTACGTCAAAGAGCGGCTACTAGGGTTGAAAAACGGCTAAATGATACCTAATCTTGTTCTTAAGATTTTCCTTTAATACTCCCCTCTTTATCCTGTTGAAATGCTGAGTTTTGGTGAAAATTTTAGTCGTGTCCGGACATGTGTCCGGACATCCATGTCGAGACACCTCATATTAATGCGCGATTTTGCTTTATTTTATATAAGTCTCGAACTATGTCCGAATATGTCAGTTCGGGCACAAGTTCAGACAATTGTCTGGAATGCTTGACAAACTCTCGACTTGTGTCCAAACATGCAAGTCTAGACACAAGTCCGGACACAATTTCAAAGGGCATCTTTGTTCTGGCTCCGATTCGATCACCGTTTATTGCATTATCACCCTCATGAGATTGTCTACCTATTTTCTTGGCTTTTCCCTGCATTCAACACATAAAAAGGTATCAATTCTCATTTAACCAAGAAACCTAAAGAAAACATAAGATAAGTGTGGAATATTGCCTAAACAATTGCCAAAAGTAGGTGTCTAAAAACCCTAAAATCATACATATTTTACACTTATCAGTAGGGAGGAGGAGGGCTCTTATTTGTCATTTATATTACACCTCACAACTTAATTTTTGTCTTTCCTTTACTCTAGGGTTGTGACACATCCATCCTAATAGATTCAACACAAAACAACGCAGGTGAAGTTTAAACCATGATCAACCAAGTTAATAGACCGTACGTATCACTCTCCTTACGGAGGCGATTTTAAGGTGAAATTTTGCCCCCCTTTCCTCCTCTTTGTAAGCAGGGATATTTGGCTCCCTCTTCCGAGTGTAGGAGTCCTCTATCTCTCGTTTTCTATCCCTAATACTCAATTTGTTTAGTATGGGTGCCTCTAGGTCTAGATTCATTCTCTATAGGTCTTTCTTGGTTGTTTGCTTCCTATTTGGTGCGAGAGTGTGGCGGTGGTTTTCGTTCCTGTGTGGGATTTTCTAGTTCCCCTTCCGTCTTCTCTTGATTGGGGTAGGCTTCGATCATTTAATTTTGAGCTAGCTTCTAGTTTTACTGGGTATGTTTCAGAGACTACTGGAGCTATTTGGAGGTATGGTGGTCAATCTGGTAGTGGTCATGATCTGAGTCTATTCTTCTGGGATTTTTTCGGTTTTGGTGTTCTGCTCGCTTGGGTCCGACAAGGGGATTTCATTCTTTTCCTGATTGGTGTGATTAGCAGTCGCCGAGTGTCTATCTTGCCGGAGGTCAGTAAGTTTATTGGTGGTGGCGATTTTATGTGTTCATGTCCATCGGTGTGCCTTCTTTGGTTGGGTTAGATACTAGGGGATCTCCTCCTATTGATCCCGCCAGGTTGTGAGGTGGTGTGCCCACTGTTTTATGTTGTTCAATCTCTGGCCAGTTGTATTTGTGGCGAATTGAGTGATACTCAATATTCTGGATTGTTTCTTCCGTTTTGGTTTGGCTTCTCAGTGGTCGGATTCTCTCAGTTTTGTTGCTCGTCCGTTGTGAAATGTCTGTTTTGATTATTTGTTATGAGCTTCCTGACGTTGAATTGTAGGGGATTGGAATATCCCAAAGCAGTTAGTTGGGTTAGAAGTCTTATTATGAAACACAAACCTGATGTCATATTCTATAGTGAAACTCACAAATTGCTAAATGATATGGATCAGTCTTTTGTTACGTTCCCTCATTATGTCGGTATACCATAGCTAGTAGAGGTAGAAGTGGTGGGCTCTGTCTTATGTGGAAGAATTTCATAGACTGTTTTATGATTTCTTAATTTGATCACCATATGTCTGCAGTTTTTTATTTTCCTGGTGATCTGCACTTCATATTTACATGCTTCTATGGGTGAGCTAATTGGAAGTTGAAATATCATTCTTGGAAACTCATCCTCTTGCTCAGTAAACAAGTCTATCTCCCTTGTGTGATAGCAGATGACTTCAATCAAATCTTGTTTGCTTCGGAAAAGATATGAAGAAGAATTAGATAGGAGGTTCATATGTCCCCCTTAAAGAATGTCCTTGTAGAATGTGCTTCATGATATTGGTTCCTTTGGAGAAATCTCCACATATACCAATTGTCGCAAAGGGGAGTTTAATTCACATAGTAGACTTGATAGGGTCTTATGATTCACTGCTGGGTTGACACTATTTCCCAACATTTCAATGGAGCCCTTCCTCGAGAACATTTTTACCACAATCCACTACTTACCAGATTCTTTAGAAATCACAAAAGTCTGGCAAAAATTTTCAGATTTGAGAACGCTTGGTGCGTGGATACTAAATGTGCAGAGATTGTTAAGGAAGTGTGGGACATCCAGGGTTCAAATATCACTAATATTCTCAGCCATTGTGCTAGTAAGCTTAGTGAGTGGAAGGGCTGATCTATATCTAAGATTAAGTGGAAGACCATTTATAAGAAGAAAGAACTAGGATTAATCTATATTAGTAACAACTTTATGGGAGCTATCAATAACATAAAGAGATTACTAATGGAAATTGAGATCCTTGCTTTTCATGAAGAAATATGGTGGAAACAAAGATCTAGAGATTGTTGGATAAAGGAAGGAGACAAGAACACTGGATACTTTCATGCGAGAGCCTCTTCTATCAAAAGATCCAAAGAAATTTTTGGTCTTAAGGACTCTAAGCAAGTGATGCATTACTCTTGGCAAGATATTGAACTAATCTCTAGCAACTACTATCTAGATTTTTTTTCTTCTTCTCGGCCTCAGACCAACAATGATTTTATCTCAGTTGTGGAGGTTAGACTTGATCCCAGATTTATCACTGAGCTTACTAGACCATATATTGCAGATGAAATTCTCTCAATAGTGAAACAACTTGGTTCAGATAAAGCTACAGGTCCAGATGGATTCAATGGGAAGTTTTACAAAACCTTTTGGCACTTCATTGGCAACCAAATTATTGAGGCAGTTATGCCTATTCTTAGAGGGCAGCCCCTTCCTGATTCGTTGAATGATTACTTCATTACTCTCATTCCTAAGATCATTTGAAATACCCCAAATATTAATTACTTTAATTAATAATGAATTAATTAAATAAAAGTAATTAATGAGAGATGAAGGAATGAAATATCCTTAAATAAGAAAAGGGGGAATAATATAATATTTAATTATACCCTAAAAAGTCGTTAGGAAACATTAACAAAACCTAAAACGACATCAAGGATGTTTAGGAAAAAGAAATATAAACAAAAATAAATTTATCATTTTTACCATGAAAAACGTGTCATGAATATTTTAGAAGTGAAAACAAGGTCTTAGATACCTTTTACAGTTATTTGGGTAATTTTATAGGCATTGAAAAATTGGTTAAACAGTCGGAATAAAAGACGTCGCTTTTTCGCCTAAAATGGCAAAGCGCAAACCAATTAGAAATTAAATACTAATTATTATAATTTATAAATACCAATAATAATTATTGGTTGAAAATACAAATTTAGAATCATAAAATGATTCATCTCGTTAAACGGGACATTGTGTCGCAAACGGCATGAAAAACGGACATGAAACGAGCTAGAAACGACTAATATGTGTAACAATTAAAAAAAAGATTAGGGCCGACCCGCCCTAAAGGACTGGGCCGGCCCAGCCACTCTCTCCAATTTCGGTAACAGCAGCCCGCCTCAATTAACAAAAGAGCCAGCCCAACATGCTTTCATTCCCAGTACCGGTAATGTACCAAGCCAAACAAACCAAAGAAAATGACTCATTCTCTTTTCTTCATTCTCTAGACTCACGGTAATTTACAACCCTAACTCTCTCATTCTCTCTCGCCGCCTCTATTCCCTCTCTGCCCTCACGATATTCAACCCTAACTGGCGAAGAACAAGTCATGCCTCTCCTTCTCCTACTCACGAAATTCGCAACCAGCTGGTGACGGTGAAGCTTGAAGCGGGACACGGGCTGGAGCTGAGAGAAGTCGGACGAGGAACCAGAGGAAGAGACCGAGAAGCAAAATCCACCCCTAAAGGTGTACATCAGTCAGTTACGTATAATTCTTTAGCATTTTTGTTCGATTTTAGCTAGAATTAGGAACCAAAAATTAGGGAATCCTTACTTCATCATCTCTATAAATCGAATCTGATTTTTCCTTGTTAAAAATTCTGGCTAGATCTGTGCGGTTTGTGATGTTTCAAAGAAATCCGAAATTATAGACTATGAACTCCATTCAGTACATGGACATTACGTATGAAATTGTGTGGTTTCTGTGTGCAAAAAAAAAATATAGAACCCGAAAATCGGTTAGGGTTCCGAAAATTACAAGAGAAATTTGTATGTGTTTCTGATATTGATTTCGAATTTGGGAACATCTGAAATCGACTTAGGGTTTCTAGACATTCGAGTATAGTTTGGGCGAAATGGGTAAGATTTAGGGTTCTGAAATTACATGAAGAGATTTGGTTTTTCTGAAATTGAAATCAACTTAGTGTTTTGGTATAAAATTAGGGTTCCGAATTCATAAGTTAGGGTTCAAAATTAAATTGGGGATCCGAAATTTAGGGTTACAAAATCGAATAGGTGATTCGGTAATTAACTTAGGGATTTTTGAAATTTATTTGGGCTAATTGTTGAATTAGGGTTTCGACACAAAAAAAAATTAATCTGGAGTAAATCGAAAGTTAGGGTTTCTAGAGTTTAAGAATTAAATCTGTAAAATTGTGAATTTGGAATAAAATCAAGGCAAAAGGGGTAAATATGAGAGAGTTAAAGGTAAGAACTGTAATTACTAGAAACTGATGGTTGAAGGTGTGAATTGGGTGAAATTTGAGTAAAAACGTAAATTAGGAAAGTTTAGGGTTAATTTGTGAATTCCTGAAAACTTGAGGGTCTATCTGTAACTAGAGTTAACATGGTCAAAATCACCGGGTCAAAATTGAAATGCCAAATTTGATTAGGGTATTTAGAATTTGAATTTGGGATATATTGGTCAATAAAAGTCAAACCCGAAATTGGGCTTATCAATTAATCAACAAAAGTAACAAACTGAATTAGGCCTCAGTCAAGCTGGGCCAAACCAATTATCTGGGTAAATCAAATTAGAAATTGATTTAAATTGGGAACTAGACAATAGAGTTTTAATCAGGTAATCAGAGTATGAGTGGGTTTAAACCCAAATTAAAAGCGGATAAAAAAAGATTAGAATAAAGAAGTGGATTGATCAAATAGTGAGCAAGTAATTTGTACATGGGACTAATAAATTTTAGAAAGCTCACTAGATTATAGATTAAAATAATTAAGGAATCATATTATAAAATTGGTATTAATTTATAAGTGATGAGATTGTTATTAATTATATGAGAAGTTATAGTGTTGTATATATGATGGGTTAGCTTTGGAATTGATAAGGCCCCTAACTTTTGGTAAGTTTATTAGGTGATGATGAAATACCCTAAACCTTAGTATATTGTTTAAACACTAAAATAAGGTATATTAAGACTCAAAAGAGTCTTATAAACATTAGTAAACAATTTAAACCATAGAAAACACAAATAAATACCTTAAGGTCAATAAAGGCTAAAATGTGCTCTAAGCTTGGGATAAGCTTGGTTAAGACCTAATGAGCTTACCAAGACCTTATTTATATATTAATGAACATGTTAAACCAATTACCAAAGAAAACCAAGCTTGAAAACAACTGAAGAAGCATGAAGAGAACTACCCTACCCACGACTTAGAATTAGGTGCCATTGCCTTCGCACTGAAGATATGGCGACATCACTTGTATGGGGTAAGTGTGACAATTTATTCTGACCACAAGAGTTTAAAGTACTTGTTCACTTAGAAGGAGTTGAACATGAGACAAAGAAGGTGGGTCGATTTTCTAAACGACTACGACATCAATCTGCAGTATAAAGAGGGTAAAGCGAATGTGGTAGCTGACACACTGAGTCGCCGAGCACACTCTCTCCATTCGCTAGTCTCTCATTCTAGCTTGGTTGAAGAGGTGCGGAGTGCTTAGATGACGGATCAGTATATGTTGGAGATCAGGCAGAAGCTTATTGATGGCACGTTCGAGGGTCAGAAGTACGACTTCCGGCTCCACGATGATGACCTGATTAGGCTTAATGGCCGACTGTGTATTCCGAGGAGTAGCGCTGAGCTGAAGGAGCGCATACTGAGTGAATCCCACTGTTCTACGACTTCGATTCACCCCGGAGCTTCAAAAATGTATAAGGGTATGAAACGTTACTTTTGGTGGACTGTCATGAAAAAGGATGTGAATGATTATGTATTGAGGTGTCTCACTTGTCAGAAGGTCAAGTTTGAGCACCGACGGCCTGGTGGTATGGTACAGCCAATGCCAGTGCCTGAGTGGAAGTTCCATGACATTTCTATGGACTTCATAGTAGGGCTTCCGCCTACAAGGGGAGGTCTGAATATGATTTGGGTTGTTGTTGACCGACTGACCAAGGTGGCCCGATTCATTCCGATGAAGGACACTTGGAAAGTGGCAAGACTTGCAGAGCTCTTTGATAGGGAGATTGTTCGGCACCATGGGGTACCGAAGACTATCGTGTCTGATAGGGATACCAGATTCCTTTCGAGGTACTGGAAATCCACACGGGAAGCGCTTGGTACCGAGCTGAAGCTAAGTACAGTGTTCCACCCACAAACAGATGGTCAGAGTGAGCGCACTATCCAGACACTTGAGGATATGTTACGTGCATGTGCACTTGACTTTCAGACCAGCTGGATTGATAAGTTACATCTGATCGAGTTTAGCTACAACAACAGTTACCATGCTTCGATCAAGATGTCTCCTTTCCAGGCATTATACGGTAGACCATGCCGCACGCCATTATGCTGGGATGAGTCGAGTGAGACGGTCATTATAGGACCAGAGTATCTGGAGCAAGTTCAAGCAGAAGTACGACAGATCCGGGCTAACATGAAGTCAACTCAGGATAGGCAGAAATCATACACCGATGTGCGCTGACGTGACCTGGAGTTCGCCGTGGGCGATCAGGTATTTCTTAGAGTATCCCCCATGAAGGGAGTGTTTCGTTTTGGCCAGAAAGGCAAGTTGAGCCCGAAATATGTGGGGCCTTATGTTGTGACGGAGCGGATCGGCCCGATAGCTTACAGATTAGATCTACCCGCCGAGCTGGGCAAGGTACATGATGTATTTCATGTGTCCCAGTTGAAGAAATATATGTCTCATCCGTCTCATGTACTTCAGCCTGAAAGGCTAACCTTAGAGCCGACCATGCGATCAGTGGAGACTCCCGTACAGATTCTGGACACTAAGACTCGAGACACTCACCATAAGTCTGTGAGACTGGTGAAGGTTCTCTGGTCTAACCAGGACGTTGAGGAGGCCACTTGGGAGCTGGAAGACAAGATGAAGGCGAAGTACCTGTCGTTGTTTACTTCTTAGTATTTGTATGTATAGGGTACGGGGCGTACCCCTATTTAAGGGGGGGGGGGGGGTAGAGCCGTTTCGGTTATATGCGTGTGCGACATGTATTCGGATACATTGTCTATGTGTTATGTTGTTATGTTGTTACCTTGTTATGTTACAGACCGTTGAGTCTGAATGATGTTGTGTTGTTATGTGGTTTGGACCTTGTGTCCGATGTTATGTAAGTATGTTGTTAATGTTGTTATGGAAGTATTGTTTATATGTGTTCACGTGTTCTAATATTAGGATATGTGGGAAGTACGAACTTTGGGGACAAAGTTCTTTTAAGGGGGGTAGATTGAAGTACCCTAAACCTTAGTATATTGTTTAAACACTAAAATAAGGTATATTAAGACTAAAAAGAGTCTTATAAACATTAGTAAACAATTTAAACCATAGAAAACACAAATAAATACCTTAAGGTCAATAAAGGCTAAAATGTGCTCTAAGCTTGGGATAAGCTTGGTTAAGACCTAATGAGCTTACCAAGACCTTATTTATATATTAATGAACATGTTAAACCAATTACCAAAGAAAATCAAGCTGGAAAACAAGTTAAAACTCAAAATGTGCTTTAAGGAGTCTTAAAGCACGTTTTTGAAAAATTGTCTTGTAAATGAGTTTTGAGTGGCTAAATGTCCATCATTACTCTTTAATTAACATGTGTACTACTTAGTATCACATTAGGAAGTCTAGGTCAATGGGAAATCAAAAATTTCACAACTATGTGCCTTGTTTTTGTGAATAGTAACCAAATTAACCAAGTTTATAACATATGTCAATATAAGTGTGACAATTGGTCAACAAAGACTAAAATACCCCTTAGTATAATATGGGGGCCGGTTTTCTTGGTGACTCACCACACTTAAACAAAAAAAATAAGCTAAGTAAAGTAATAAAGCAAATCACTATTTACTTTTACTTTAAATATCAAAAACTAGTTACTTATCTTCATTCTCTTCTTTCCCTCTTCATTTCCAATGTCTCCAACCTCTCTTCTACCTCCTTCTTGCTCTCCATTCACGGTTTTGCAATAGTACCAACACCAACTTCCATTGCCATTATCTCCTAGCTCACTTTGCCAAATCAAAAATAAAGACCACCATTCTCTTAGTCTCATCAAGCTCTTCAATCCTATCTTCTCAAAATTCCAAGAGCTCCATTTTGGTGCCAAGAGGAATCTCCATGGGAGGAGCTTGAGCTCATCTTTTCACATATTATTGTTCTCCTTTGCTTCTAGGTAAGGAAACTCAAAGAAAAATAACATTTCCTTCATGTTTGTATGTTGTCCGAAAAACACCATTAATGGTGCCCTTTACCTTGCTTGTTCTAGCTTCATTTGAATCTTCCAAGGGCTTGGTGGAGTCCTCTCTTGCTACATATCCAAACTCTCTTTCATATCCAAGGTAAAACAAACATCTAAATGTTCTAAGACAATATATGTATCTAGGGTTTACAATGGGATGAAGCATAAAGCTTGTATACTCATTTCATTATTTGTATATTGTTTAGAAGTTGACAAGAAATCAAACACCCTTACCGATTTTAAACAAGGAAACAAGAAAGAAGTTTGTGAGGAAGAAGAGGTAAATGTGCTAACCTAATGTAGTTTAATGTCTTAGGAGAAATGAGCTTATATTGCTTATTAAAACTACTTAAGGAGCCAATGGTGAATGACTTAGTAAAATGTTCTCAAGAGACTAGTAAAAGGGCATATGTGTTGTTGAGTGTATTTGCAGGTCAAAGGCAAATATATTGTGGAAATTCAGTGTTTAAGGTTTATGCATCTTAAGGGCCTAAGAGCCATGTTATTTAAGGGCCTAAGTGCCAAGCAATTTGAATTATGCACTATATTGTGATGTAGTGTTAAATGAGTGAAGTTTTGTGTACAAGAATGTTCTTGATGGATTTTAGTGTTCTTGATTGTTTAATGGTGAAAACAATGTGTTTTGGCTTAGTAATGTTCTAGGAGAGTTCATGTCAAAATTTAGGTAATGTACAAGAAGTTCTAAGTGTCTAAACAAGATTTGGTGAACTAGGAAGTGTTAAAAATGTTTAGGTGTTTTACTAGAAGAGAAGTAATGTCTTAGGTGTTCTAGGAAACAAAAAGGACTTAGACATCAACTAGAAGTTTTGGTTAGGAAGAAAAGATGCTTGGGAGATGATGTTGTAGTGGTGAGAAAACATTTGGGAATAGTGGAAGTTATAGGTATGAAACACCACATAGAAACTTAGCGAAAAAAAAACATTACAAGTGTAAACCTTTTCATAAGAATTTGTGTAATGCTTGAGGAGGATTTTGATGAATGATTTAAGGAGTTTAATGGAGGTCTTAAGGTGTGTTTGAAGTGCCCAAATAAGGTTAGAATATACTAGGATATATGAGGTGAAGTTTGGAGTTAAATAGGCAATTAATAACAAGGGTCTGGAGCAGACCGACCATGGGGACCGGACCTGCAAGGTCGGTCGAGCCCAGTTTACCTGAGAAATGGTCTCTGGAATGGACCGACCTTGGGGACCGGACTTGCAAGGTCGGTCGGGCATGGATTTTTAGTACGGATTGAGTCTCTGGAATAGAACGACCTTGGGACCGGACTTACAAGGTCGGTCATGCCTAAATCTTTGTACGTAAGTAAGTCTCGGGAATCGACCGATCTTGCGACCGAACTTGCCAAGATCGGTCGGGCCTGAGTTTTCAAAGGGGAAAAACTCTCGGGAATAGACCGACCTTGTGGACCGAACTTGCAAGGTCGGTCGGAGTAGAATTTTTGACGATAATATGTTCTGGAATGGACCGACCTTGTGTAAGGTCGGTCGGTAAGGTCGGTCGGACCAAAACTTGTAAAAAAAAAACAAACAAAGAGTGACTTAAGTAGTTAACCCTAGGGGGTATGATGAAGGTAATCAAGGATAAGTTTGGACATTAAAACATGTCATATAACCATGTAAAATGTTTAGTAAAATTCGAAGTTAAGTAAGTAAATTGACCGACGTTATTAATCGTGTATAGGAGTGACCTACGGTGGAAACCAGTCGAAGCAAGGACCAAGGTATGGTTTTCTTGCAGTCTGTTGCCTACCAGTTTACACCGGCTTGTGTGTTGTTTGTTTTTCTGTGTGTTTATGACCTTGTAAGACTTAAGTCATGTAATGAGTTTACTGTTGTTAAATATTATTGTATTGTTAAGTATGACTCTCTCTTCCCTTGTGTGTGTCTAACAAGACTTAACCGATTGTTTGCGATTTGTTTATTGAGTTCAATGTTGAACTTCTAACAAGTGCTAACGGGGGAAGTGAGGAGTCCGGTCTGTTCCGGCCACGCGTGTGAGTATGGGAGTCGATGTCATAACCGGTTCGATTCTCTCTGTATGTTATGGTTGTTTTTCCAATTTGGTTTCCAACCTTCCCTTTAGCTTAACCAAGGCTATTTTACTGACTCACGTCGGGCCACAGGGGCATACTATGTGTTGTTCGGTGTGCTTGGATCACTATATCCGAGACACCTTGTGTCAAGTTAATCGTTCAATCTAACAGGACGGTAACGAGTTATGTAACGAGCTTAGCATGAGTTTGGCAACATTCTCTAGGCTCTCCATGGGAACTAATTGTGTTGGTTCATTTCCTAAAAGGAATTGTTCTTGTGTGTTATGTGTGATGTTGTATGCAATACTCTTGCTATGATATATATATGTTGTATGTTTAAAATGAATGTCATGTCATCATGAAAATTAGTTGCGCGTATCCCGGTAGCCGATGGGCTGCGCGTTAACCATACCAGCCAAGGGTTGCTGACCCCCTTGGGGGCTCCATATTTTTACTGCAGGATGAGGATCGAGGAAGCGAAATGGCTATAGATCCTAGGTTGCTGGAATACTTTTGGTTATTTTTTTTTGAGGTTGAGCCCGGGATGCGCCTGTGCTCCCGTGGCGATATATTTTGGTACCATTGTATTACAGTGACGGTTGTTGACAGTTCATAGTAACAGTTGTGGTGTACAGTTTACAGTTATGGATGTAGTTACAAACTCGGTATTATGTTTATGTATTAAAGGTTATTAGTTCTATGCTCGGGAGTCTGATCATCAGACCGATACACTTGTATTTATTCTGCCTTGTTAACCACGTGGGTGGTTAACGGCGTTGTAGCACTGAACCGTTTAGTTATTGTTTAGTTGTTATTTCCGCTGCGATTTCGATTATTGTTAAGTGCGTAGTAGGGGTGTTACAGATGAATTAAAATAATTAAGGTATCATTTTATAAATTTGGTAATAAATTATAAGTGTTTTAGGTGATATTATTTATATGGGAATTTAGATATATGTATAAATATATGTATATGTAACAGGTGAACATTAGAGATTATAAACCTACATATATATATATATATATATATATATATATATATATATGTATGTATGTATGTTAATAGGTATACATAAATATGATTAGAGGATTAGAACTTTATACTAAATAAGAGAAATTAAATTATACGATATTGTATAATTGAATTTGAATCATAAGGTTGGAAATTGCTTGGCTAAATAATATAACGCCATTAAGGATATTAGCAATTAATAAAACTTATGTATTATAAGTACGATGAAGGAGGAGAATTATAACCTTGACAAGAATTTGAATTAAGAAGATGTATATATATACTTATATATATACAATTGGTATTTAAATTGGATATAATATGTGTATATATAAAATCTCAATAACATATATACGAGAACATATATATACATGAGATAAATAAACAAAGAGAATTAGTATGCTATGTATATAGTAAGTGTTACATGGATTATTGTGGTATTAATGTGATTTAAATGAAATAAAGTTCAAGTAAGAATGTTCACTTGAAATAAATGTGATAATAATGAATAAATGAATTCATAAACTAATGAGTATAATGAATAAACTTTAGAAGGTTATTATGGTATTATACAAATGTTACATGATATTAAGATAAGAATCTTAATATAAGTTTGTATAATATTGTAACACCCCCGACTAACCAAATAGTAGTCCGAACGATGCGCCAAACGATGATACAACAAGTCTAAACAGCGGAGTCACAGTTCCGACCGGGTGTCACAGACGCCAACCACCCACGTGGTTGACACAACAACACTATCAATACTAAGCTACGGTCTGAATGACTGGAATTAAAACCATAACAAAATCCAAATACAACAGTAGATACAAACCGAGTACCGAGAGACTACAACATAAGTTCTTAACATAACCGAAACGTACAACTAGGGTTTAGTGTTACGAAGTCACAACCCATACATTAAAACATACAACTTAAAGTCTTGCCCCGATGGGCTACCCTTATGGTAATCACCCTGCCTACTCTCCGTCTGCTTCCAGTTTCATACCTGTAAAAATAAAGAACTCAACAAACTATGCTGAGTATGAACGTGTGTAGCCCGCATACTGCCAGGCCACACGACTGCTTGGTTGAATATGATTAAGTTCAATTTGCATGCTATAATAAAACAGTAACACACAGCATACAACAATAACATAGCAACTCGCAACATGTTGGCATAGAGATAACATCAAGCACCCCAAGCATGTAAAACAAGTAGATCTTACAAAAGAATTTGGATAATGATGATCCTCACAGTGGGATCATTCAACGTTGAGTGTTTTCATCTCTTTTTCTTTGTTTCCATCATGTTTACTTCTCTTTCTCTTTCTTTGCACCAGGTCTGGGGATGTAGGTTAGTTCCCGTGACCATGTAGTATAGGTGCCCATCTTTCTTTGCTTCTTTATGGATTAATTGCGAGTTTTCTTGTCACCGCACGTTGGAGGACGTCTCCTCCATAGCTAGTCCCCCATTCCCGACGTCGTGTGCCGAGAAAGCGGTCGCCTCTAAACTCCAGGATAAGCTCCACCTAATTGTCACTCCCCCATTCCCGACACCCAGGGTTGAGAAAGCGAAGTCACCTCTAGACTCCAGGATGTGCTCCACATAGAAGGGCGAAGGATCTGATGCAGATACCAACTCCCGAGTATTCCATACCGCACGGCCCGAGATGTTGTCTTCCCGGGTTATTCTCATGTTTCACCAATTGAATTTACTCTTCATTATCATTAATGAAATACCCCAAACCTTGATATGTTGTTTAAAGGTTAAACTATGGTATTTAAAGGCTAAAAAGTGCCTTAGAAACATTAGTGTACAATTTAAACCATAGTAAAAACAATAAAGCACTAAAACACAGTTTGAGCAAAAACATGCTCTAAGCTTGGAGTGAACTTGGTTAGGTCCCAAAGAGCCTACCAGGACTTAATAATATTCAATTATGATTCAATAAGGCTAATTAATTCCTTAGGAAACTTTGGTAGACAGTTAAACCAAACAAAACACAAGAAAATACCTTAAAGTCAATAAGAGCAAAAATGTGCTCTAAGCTTGGGATAAATTTGTATAAGACCTAATGGTCATACCTATACCTTATAAATATGTTAATGAAAATATTAAATCTATTACCAAAGAAAACTAAGCTTGAAAACAAGTTAAAACACAAAAAGTGCTCTAAGGAGCCTTAAAGCACGTTTTTGAAAAATTGTCTTGTAAATGAGTTTTGAATGGCTAAATGTCCATCATTACTCTTTAATTAACATGTGTACTATATAGTATCACATTTGGAAGTCTATATCAATGGGAAATCAAAAATTTCACAACTATGTGCCTTGTTTTCATGAATAGTAACTTTTATAAGCTAGTTTGTAAAATATGTTGTTATAAGTAATTAAATTGGTCAACAAAGACTAAAATACCCTTAGTGATATAAAAGGGGCCGGTTTTTGTAGTAATGAGTCACCACACATGTAAGTTTATTAAGTAATAAGTGATGACTAATGGTTACTATTTGCTTTAAGGTATAAATATCTTCAAAAAGCAAAACCAATCTCATTTCTCTCATTTCTCTCATTCCACACGTCTTCAACCTCTCTTCTATCTCTTCTTGCTCTCCATTCATGGCTTGCTACAGCAACACCAACACCACCATTATTTTCCATCTTTGACCACTTGTATCTCCTAGCTCATTTGGCCAAATTAAATTCTAAGACCACCATTCTCTTCCTCTCATCAAGCTCTTCAATTCTATCCTTTCAAAATCCCAAGAGCTCCATTTCGGTGCCAAGAGGAATCACCATGGGAGGAGCTTGAGCTCACCTTTTCACATATTATTGTTCTCCTTTGCTTCAAGGTAAGGAAACTCAAAGAAAATCCATGTTTCCTCCATGTTTTCATGTTGACCGAAAATCACCACTAAAGGTGTATTTACCTTGCTTTGTTTTAGCTTCATTTGAATCTTCCAAGGGCTAGGAGGAGTCCTCTCTTGATACTCATTCAAGCTCTCTTTCCATTCAAAGGTAAAACAATTACCTTAATGTGTTAAAACAATATATGTAACTAGAGTTTACAATGAGATGAAGCATAATGCTTGAATACTCATTCTATTATGTGTACATTGTTTAGAAGTTGACAAACAACCAAACATCCTACCGGTTTTACGAGGAAACAAGAAAGAAGTTTGTGAGGAAAAAGAGGTAAACAAGCTATCTCAATGTAGTTTAAAATGCCTTAGGAAAAATGAGCTTGATATGCTTAATAAAATACCTAAGGAGCCAATTGCAAATGAGCTAGTAAAATGCTCTCAAGGAGTTTATTAAGGGCATATGTATTGTTGGGTGTATTTGCAGGTCAAAGGCATTATTTATGTGGGAAATTCAGTGTTTAAGGTTTATGCAATTTAAGGGCCTAAGAGCCATGTTATTTAAGGGCCTAAGTGCCAAGCAATTTAAGCTTATGCACTATATTGTGATGTAGTGCTAAATGTGTGAAGTTTGTGTATAAAATGTGTTTGATGGATTTTAGGTGTTCTTGAATGAAATAAGGTAAAAACCTAAGTGTTTGGATGTGAGTATATACAAGAGAAGCTATGGCCAAATTTGGAAAATGTATAAGAAGTTCTAAGTGATTTAAACAAGTTTTGGTGAACTAGGAAGTGTTAAAGGTGAACAAGTGTTTTTCTAGTGAAGAAAACATGTATTAAGGTGATTTAGAGTGATGCAAGGATTTAGGTATTCTTGGAAGTTCTAGGAATTCAATGTGTGTTTTTGAGAGTGTATTCAAGTCTTGGAGAAGTTTGTTTAAGGTTTAGGAATGTTGATGTACAAGGAAGAAGTGATGTTTAGGTAAGATGTGAAAAGGAGATTTAGTTTGTAAGAAAAGAAATTTGAGAGATGATGTAAGGTGTAGAGGAAACACCTTGGTAAAGTGGTCAATATTGGTGAAATACCACTTAGAAATCTTAAGGAGGAAACATTCCAAGTGCTAAGAATTTTGTAAGGAATTTGTGAATGATAAGATGGTTTTGGTGTGGGATTTAAAGAGTTTAGTACATGGCTAAAGGTGTGTTTGAGGTGTCAAATGATGTTAGAACACATTATGAGGCTTGAGGAAAAATTTGGAGAAAGTTTGACAATGTATGGGAAGTTTCTGCAGCCGACCTACCCAGGGGACCGACCCCAGTCTGGGTCGGTCGGGCTGAAACTGTGAAGTTGGATGTTCTCTGCAGCCAACCTACCCAGGGGGTGGGTCAGTCGGTGGGTCGGTCGGACCTTAAAAAAAAATAATAAAAAAAAAATAATTTTAAGAATGTTAAGTGGTATTAGTGGTATGCCATTAAGAGAGTATTGATGGTTAGAAAGATAAATATATATATGGACTTGAGAGATTAAGATAGTAATGATATTATAAGGTTATATAAGACATGTTAAGTGAGTTATAATGACAATTTGGTGGGGGAAAAGTTGTATTAAAAATGAGAAAGTAAAACAAGTTAAAGTGTGAAGTTATGTAACTAAGTTAACTGGGATAAGTTATGAACATTAGACTTTAAACAATCATGCTACCCCAATGTTAATAAAAGTACATGTAATGTTATCAGTTGTTCGAGAATTGCTCGAGGAACATAAGTGGACGTGGTAAAGTGGACTCCGGTGACAGGTATGGTTTTCTTGCAACCTGTGTCCTACCGGATTACACCGGCTTGTATGCCAATGTGTTTTTCTATGTGTTTGCCACGTTATAAGATAAATCATGAAACGAGTTTACAGTCGTTATTGTTGTTGTATGTTTACGTGCCGATACCGGTAACCTCGAATGCGCTTGAAGGGCTAGTTAACCACTATTAGGTAAAACGTAAGAGAACGGTATCCGGTGATAACGTCCTACCTAAGGAACGTTCTAACCACGGTTATGCGTGAGTTAGTTATGTGATGTTTGTGTGTGATGTTTGTGTGTGAAAGTATGACTCTCCCTTCCCTTGTGTGTGTGTCTAACAAGACTTAACCCAATGTTGTGATTGTTTAATTAAGTTCTATGTTGAACTTCTAACAAGTGCTAACGGGGGAAGTGAGGAGTCCGGTCTGTTCCGGCCACGCGTGTGAGTATAGGGGTCGTTGTCATAGCAGGTTCGATCCTCTCCGTATGTTATGGTTGTTTTCCAATTTGGTTTCCAACCTTCCCTTTAGCTTAACCAAGGCTATTACTGACTCACGTCGGGCCACAGGGGCATACTATGTTATGTTTGTTCGGTGTGCTTGGATCACTATATCCGAGACACCTTGTGTAAAGTTATCTGTTCATTTAACGAGACGGTAACGAGTTATGTAACGAGCTTATCATGAGACTGGCCACATTCTCTAGGCTCACCAGTGTATTAACAATGTTTGGGTTGGTTCCTAAGAGAACAATTCCCGTTATGTTATGTGATGTTGTTGTAATGCAATTTCCATTGCGATGTTATCATGTGCACGTTGAGACGTGAAAGTGTTGTTATGTGTTGTTATGGGATGCATGTTATATGTTGTCAAATGTGGAGTATGTGGATCATGGATATGAATCCCAGTTTGTGATAAGAGGCGTTTAAGGATAACCCGAATAACGGGTAAGTGTCGTCTATTAAGGAAGTAGCTCCATTAGAGAAGAAACACTCTAGGGATAATGAATACCATGAGTGACTTATCAAATAAGGATGTATTATCCGTTTATTGAGCCCATTGAGGCGAAATGTTGTGTGTTGTGTGTTTACAGTTGCATGCACGATTTAAATATAATCAACCGCATGCTAAGACGACAATTAGTTGTGCGTGGCCCGGTAGCATGTGGGCTGCGGGATTACCATACCAGCAAAGGTGCTGAGCCCCTTGGGGGCCACTCTTTCTCTTCTTTTCCTATTTCAGGTACAGAGAGCTGGAAGCCGTTCGAGAGTAGGACGGGGTAGACATTGTACATGGGTAATCATGTAAGTTAAATATATACAGTAGGTGTAGTAAGACCGAAGTTGTTATCGTAAATACTCGGTACTGTTGGAAGGTATGTGTATGTTTTGTTGTTAATGGAAAGGGATAATAATGTGTAGTCACTCGGGAATCTAGTCCATCAGACCGGTACAATGTTTATGTAATAGCCTTGTTAGCCACGTGGGTGGTTAACGGCGTGTAACACCAACGAGTTAAGTTATTTGATGAGGTGTGTATTCCGCTGCAGATTGTTGTTATGTGTTTGTTATTGGATGGGGTGTTACAAAAAGTGGTATCAGAGCGAAGTATCGCTCTGATGACTGAATTACCGAGCTTAGGAAGTACCGAGTTAGGATTTAAGTACTTTGGGTTAAGGGTTGAGTGATAGCGTGAGAGATACACTAGATAGGAATTACCAGTGTGTACTGGAAACCTACAATATCCATCCCGCCCTCCACAATCCCTGTTATATAACTTGGGAAACAATGCCAGAGAGATGAAAGTTCACTCTTACTCGGGAATACCTGATCTGGCTGATATTAAATACCTTTAGAGTACGGTGAACCTGTCATACGGTAGATCCCGAAAACAGGGAATCCCAGAGACGGTTCCCATCTAAACAGTGTTAACCGCATTTTATAGCGAAGAGTAAAGAATCAGTGTATAGGAGAATAGAATTTCCGGCAACCTGGGTCGACATGCTGAGCAGTCGAGAGCAACCAGCTTGCAACGCACTAACCGTGCAACAGACAAGAAGTGGATTGACGAAACCCGAGACAAGTGTCTACGGAACCACAGTTGATAAATAATACACCAACGGTATACCAACCGACAAAGGAACTACAACGTAGTGCCCAAACAAGAGACAAGTCTCAGTAACCACGATAAATACGTGGAACGGGCTATGGAGAGGAAACAATACAAAAGAAAAGGGGGTCTCCCAGAGTGGGAAACACCCTAGTTGATGATTATCATGTGAATACAGTGAGAAGTTACCCAGAGGAGTTATTATCAAGACAGTAAGATCAGTGAGGGCCGACAAGGACACTGATGACAGTATGGGTGAAAACAATACCACAACCGGTATGTGTTGAACCGATAGCCAGTTAACATGGCGCACTTGCCCTGGCAAGTGCTGCTATAACAGGGCTGTTCGGGGAAGTTTTAACCAATACAAAGTACTTGGTAAAGTACCACGAAGTTAAGTGTGATCATTATAACCATGGAAGGGCTTAACAGCCTGACCTTTGTAATTGGAAGTACACCAGTCAGCAAGAAGCTAGATTTGGTTAAGGCAAGAAGGCATTGTAAAACCATGAGAATTTTTCTTCCAACCCAGATTTATTCAAACTCTTTTCTTTTCAAACCAAATTTTCTTTCAAACCAACGCTTCTTTCTACCTTCTTTTAAGAACCAAACCAGTAAAACCAAGGGCAGTTGACAAGGATACAACAGTGGATAAACTTTCCTTCGATTAAGTTCGGGAAGCACGGGACGCATATTGTCATGGGACAATATAAGGGAGTTGACAACAGAATACTTCACCTAGGCGTGTGACGAACACTACGAGTGTACCAACTGAAATGTGGGACGACCGCACTCCGATAGGAGCTTGTGGGCCTGACAGACCTACTTAGGGGTTAGTTGGGTAAGTAGTAATGTATCAGTATGGTACCCCACATATGTATACGAGTAGAGTCCGAAACACGGGAAGTATTCGACTCCGTACTACGGTCAGCAGTATAAGTCAAACAAGAGCTAAGGATTACAAGGAATGGTTGAAGTTAAGGAACTCAGTTAAGTTAACGAGACTAAAGGAATTAGTGAATTCCATTCAAGGAAATGTCTAAGAGTCAGGAAGTGCGAAGTGCACTGACTGTTATGTAAAGACATCGTATATGTCTTAAGGATCCTCAGGGATAAACATGTTAGCTGGAACGGTGACCCAGCCTGTCCATGGCTAAGCAGATGCCTAATGTGGACACATTAATGTGCAAAGAACGGGATGAAACTCCCAGAATGAGTACCTACACTATCAGGAAATGTCGATCTTCATAGAAGGAGATAATAAGCCAGTTAAGAACGCAAAACGGCAAGGCTAACTAAATATACCAACAAGTGTGAGACAGATGTAATGGCATAACTTAGCAACACCCAGGAGCAATCCTTAAAGGGTGTTCGCATCAACAATTGTTGCACGAAATGACGTGACAGAAACACAAGGGTTGAAACTAACACCCAGTTTAGACATAAGTAGTCAGGAGACGGACTGACAATCCTAAGGGGCATCCCATGAAAGGAAACGGAATGCAATGACCTTGTCATGGAGCTCAATATAACATCCAAACCATGTAATGTTGTACAGAGAAGTACATGTGTGTGGACAGCCTACAATGAGCACAACTCAAGGCAAATAAGGCTTATAGGCCATAAATAAAATGTGTTATGTAAATTAGATTGATTGCAGAAGCCTATGTTGTATAAGCGAATAGAGCGGAGAACGAACCACTGCATTAAAAGTGGGGATACCTCTCGATATTGTGAGACCGCAGGAGCGGTAGTTATGTAAATCAAGTCCAAGAAATATGTTAAGGATGGATGATATTATTATTGAAAGAGAGCAGTTAGTTTAGTAGCATGTGTGTATAAAGTGAAGCACCGAGCTGAATAATGTCGGCTCGTGACTCGAATGATCAATGCTCAAGGAGCATTCAGTAGTCATCCAAATGAGTGACGAACCATAATACGAATGATGTAAGTATATGTGTGGAAGATAATGTGACAGTAAATACCATGTAAGTTAGTGTTATACAATAACTAAGAGCACGGTACACGGCAAGCGACCGTTGTATAAGTGTTGTTAAATAATGATGTGGCAGATAAGACCAGTTATGAGTTAAACTCAGTAGAGATGCAAGATAAGCGATGTTAAACAGACTGGGCAATAAGCCAGTGGTAGGTACTATGTGATGAGAAACTCAGTGTGAATTCCATGGCGAATCGCATAAGAGATTTACTATCAAGAGTTTACGCCTCTGCACTCTGTATGACTGAGTGTTTTGGTATTGCACTTGCACAGTAATGATCGAGTGGGATAGCTAGGAATTGGGAACATGTTAATTGTGGAGCAATATGTTATAATGGCCGATGCATAGGAAATGCAAGACCGCACCAATAAAGAGTACTTGTACAAAACCAAATGTGGAGACATGATTAACAGTAAGTGACTACAGTAGCACTAACTGCCAAATATCGGTATGGAATATACCCCAAATGTTGTAAATAGCTGAGAGAGCACTACACACTAGGTAGTAGCTCAATCTCAACCGACAGTAAGTCGGAAGGGAACAAGTCAATCATTGTGAAATACACAGATGTATACACAGTAAATTGTTATGGAAGTGGATAGGAAGTTTATAACTCACCGAATTCGCTAACGGTAAGAGATACCACACGTCGGTTGAGAAACCATTGTTACCAAGATGAAGGTGACAATTAGGGATGTACAATACAGTAAGAATAACAAATGGGGCAATTAAGCTCTACAATTATTAGAGTTTCACAGCAGAAACTAGTGAGCCAGTGATTCAAGTGTTGAATGTACATGGTGAATATGAGTGAGTGGCTAATTATTAACGCCTAGAAGCCTAACAGGCCAGAATCGAAACCAACTAAGAGTTTAAACAAACTCCAATGAGAATTCTTGGTTTAGGAACTAAACCGCCAATATGGTTAAGACCCTATAATCAGAATCCATTGTGTAATAGACCGCGTGGAAGTTAAAACACTTCACAACGGCAGAACATTTTAAGCCAATGTTTAGTGACTGATTACGTGGGCGTAATCCCTTTTAAGGGGGGTAGAGCGCAAAACCACTTAGTGTGTATTACCGTACAAGTGTACGTGATTTATGTTGTGCATAGCACAAAATAATTTGTTTGATGATTGGTGTATGTGTTATGTAAACATACGCATTCATTCATGGTTAATTGTGTAATTGCGCACAGAAGATGCGAATACCATTGTGATAAGTGTGTTTGTTTGTTAACAATTGTGTGTGATAGTACAAGTGTGGGGAGTAGAGAAACTCCCGGGAGGGAACAAAAAAACCCCGACAGTGTATAAATGTGAAACTGTGTGTGGTATTTTGATAAAATATGTGTATATATATATACTATATAGTGATGCATGAAAGGGTATGAAAACCGACATAGAACCTAGTGAGAATAAGATTCCCTAGGTAACAACATTAAAGTGAATGGAAATAACTGATAGACGAAGTTCTATCCCTTGAAGATGTTATGATCATGACTAGAATGATTTAAAAGATAGAAAATTGGAAATGAGTGATTTACTTGATGCTTGAAAATGAAGTGGGAGGTGGAACTTGATTTGCATGCGATCAAGGGAAGCCGAACACAAATTGGAGTGGAAGGATAGTTCAACACTGATGCTGATCACATCAGGGTTGGATGATTCTTGAAGCTCCCTATAAGTGGTCACAAATAACCACGCTAAGAAAAGAAGCAAAGAGCATAAGTTGGACTTGGAGTTGTATGTGTTTTCAAAAAGTATTTTGGATTGGTATTTATAAAACGTCGATAGATGCTTTACATAATTAAAGTTCTCTTACTTAACCTCACAAGGAAATTTTAAATTTAAGTGATTGTTTTGATCTCCCAAAGGCACGGGGACGGAAGATGTCCATCGCGACCGGGTTTTGTGGGATCACAGTGTATGTCAAAGATATTTTTGATTGTTATACATGCTATGACATGTTGTGTGGTATGTGTAATAAATGTTATTTTGACCTTGAGTTCCTAAAGTGTATGTTATCAAGACCTATGAGTCTAAATGTTGTTGTGTTACATAGACCTATGTGTCTAAAGGCTGTTATGTTATCAAGACCTATGTGTCTAAATGTTGTTATGTTACCCAAGACCAGAGAGTCTAAGGGTTGTTATGTATGTGTAAATGTTGTTAAGATACCCGGACCATTGAGTCTGAGGTTATCAAGTGAATATGTTATGTTATGTATGGATGTGAATGTGTTACCCGGACCATCAAGTCCGAGGGTGTGTTGTAAAATATTTTTGGGTTATGGAAGTTTATTTCCAAGTGATTCCTGTGATCTAATCTAATGATGTGTGGGAAGTGTGAACTTCGAGGATGAAGTTCTTTTAAGGGGGTAGATTGAAATACCCCAAACCTTGATATGTTGTTTAAAGGTTAAACTATGGTATTTAAAGGCTAAAAAGTGCCTTAGAAACATTAGTGTACAATTTAAACCATAGTAAAAACAATAAAGCACTAAAACACAGTTTGAGCAAAAACATGCTCTAAGCTTGGAGTGAACTTGGTTAGGTCCCAAAGAGCCTACCAGGACTTAATAATATTCAATTATGATTCAATAAGGCTAATTAAGTCCTTAGGAAACTTTGGTAGACAGTTAAACCAAACAAAACACAAGAAAATACCTTAAAGTCAATAAGAGCAAAAATGTGCTCTAAGCTTGGGATAAATGTGTATAAGACCTAATGGTCATACCTATACCTTATAAATATGTTAATGAACATATTAAATCAATTACCAAAGAAAACCAAGCTTGAAAACAAGTTAAAACACAAAAAGTGCTCTAAGGAGCCTTAAAGCACGTTTTTGAAAAATTGTCTTGTAAATGAGTTTTGAATGGCTAAATGTCCATCATTACTCTTTAATTAACATGTGTACTTTATAGTATCACATTTGGAAGTCTATATCAATGGGAAATCAAAAATTTCACAACTATGTGCCTTGTTTTCATGAATAGTAACTTTTATAAGCTAGTTTGTAACATATGTTGTTATAAGTAATTAAATTGGTCAACAAAGACTAAAATACCCTTAGTGATATAAAGGGGGGCGGTTTTTGTAGTAATGAGTCACCACACATGTAAGTTTATTAAGTAATAAGTGATGACTAATGGTTACTATTTGCTTTAAGGTATAAATATCTTCAAAAAGCAAAACCAATCTCATTTCTCTCATTTCTCTCATTCCACACGTCTTCAACCTCTCTTCTATCTCTTCTTGCTCTCCATTCACGGCTTGCTACAGCAACACCAACACCACCATTATTTTCTATCTTTGACCACTTGTATCTCCTAGCTCATTTGGCCAAATTAAATTCTAAGACCACCATTCTCTTCCTCTCATCAAGCTCTTCAATTCTATCCTTTCAAAATCCCAAGAGCTCCATTTCGGTGCCAAGAGGAATCACCATGGGAGGAGCTTGAGCTCACCTTTTCACATATTATTGTTCTCCTTTGCTTCAAGGTAAGGAAACTCAAAGAAAATCCATGTTTCCTCCATGTTTTCATGTTGACCGAAAATCACCACTAAAGGTGTATTTACCTTGCTTTGTTTTAGCTTCATTTGAATCTTCCAAGGGCTAGGAGGAGTCCTCTCTTGATACTCATTCAAGCTCTCTTTCCATTCAAAGGTAAAACAATTACCTTAATGTGTTAAAACAATATTGTAACTAGGGTTTACAATGAGATGAGCATAATGCTTGAATATCATTCTATTATGTGTACATTGTTTAGAAGTTGACAAACAACCAAACATCCTACCGGTTTTACAAGGAAACAAGAAAGAAGTTTGTGAGGAAAAAGAGGTAAACAAGCTATCTCAATGTAGTTTAAAATGCCTTAGGAAAAATGAGCTTGATATGCTTAATAAAATACCTAAGGAGCCAATGGCAAATGAGCTAGTAAAATGCTCTCAAGGAGTTTATTAAGGGCATATGTATTGTTGGGTGTATTTGCAGGTCAAAGGCATTATTTATGTGGAAAATCCAGTGTTTAAGGTTTATGCAATTTAAGGGCCTAAGAGCCATGTTATTTAAGGGCCTAAGTGCCAAGCAATTTAAGCTTATGCACTATATTGTGATGTAGTGCTAAATGTGTGAAGTTTGTGTATAAAATGTGTTTGATGGATTTTAGGTGTTCTTGAATGAAATAAGGTAAAAACCTAAGTGTTTGGATGTGAGTATATACAAGAGAAGCTATGGCCAAATTTGGAAAATGTATAAGAAGTTCTAAGTGATTTAAACAAGTTTTGGTGAACTAGGAAGTGTTAAAGGTGAACAAGTGTTTTTCTAGTGAAGAAAACATGTATTAAGGTGATTTAGAGTGATGCAAGGATTTAGGTATTATCTTGGAAGTTCTAGGAATTCAATGTGTGTTTTTGAGAGTGTATTCAAGTCTTGGAGAAGTTTGTTTAAGGTTTAGGAATGTTGATGTACAAGGAAGAAGTGATGTTTAGGTAAGATGTGAAAAAGGAGATTTAGTTTGTAAGAAAAGAAATTTGAGAGATGATGTAAGGTGTAGAGGAAACACCTTGGTAAAGTGGTCAATATTGGTGAAATACCACTTAGAAATCTTAAGGAGGAAACATTCCAAGTGCTAAGAATTTTGTAAGGAATTTGTGAATGATAAGATGGTTTTGGTGTGTGATTTAAAGAGTTTAGTACATGGCTAAAGGTGTGTTTGAGGTGTCAAATGATGTTAGAACACATTAGGAGGCTTGAGGAAAAATTTGGAGAAAGTTTGACAATGTATGGGAAGTTTCTGCAGCCGACCTACCCAGGGGACCGACCCCAGTCTGGGTCGGTCGGGCTGAAACTATGAAGTTGGATGTTCTCTGCAGCCGACCTACCCAGGGGGTGGGTCGGTCGGTGGGTCAGTCGGACCTTAAAAAAAATTAATTTTAAGAATGTTAAGTGGTATTAGTGGTATGCCATTAAGAGAGTATTGATGGTTAGAAAGATAAATATATATGGACTTGAGAGATTAAGTTAGTAATGATATTATAAGGTTATATAAGACATGTTAAGTGAGTTATAATGACAATTTGGTGGGGGAAAAGTTGTATTAAAAATGAGAAAGTAAAACAAGTTAAAGTGTGAAGTTATGTAACTAAGTTAACTGGGATAAGTTATGAACATTAGACTTTAAACAATCATGCTACCCCAATGTTAATAAAAGTACATGTAATGTTATCAGTTGTTCGAGAATTGCTCGAGGAACATAAGTGGACGTGGTAAAGTGGGCTCCGGTGACAGGTATGGTTTTCTTGCAACCTGTGTCCTACCGGATTACACCGGCTTGTATGCCAATGTGTTTTTCTGTGTGTTTGCCACGTTATAAGATAAATCATGAAACGAGTTTACAGTCGTTATTGTTGTTGTATGTTTACGTGCCGATACCGGTAACCTCGAATGCGCTTGAAGGGCTAGTTAACCACTATTAGGAAAAACGTAAGAGAACGGTATCCGGTGATAACGTCCGACCTAAGGAATGTTCTAACCACGGTTATGCATGAGTTAGTTATGTGATGTTTGTGTGTGATGTTTGTGTGTGGAAGTATGACTCTCCCTTCCCTTGTGTGTGTGTCTAACAAGACTTAACCCAATGTTGTGATTGTTTAATTAAGTTCTATGTTGAACTTCTAACAAGTGCTAACGGGGGAAGTGAGGAGTCCGGTCTGTTCCGACCACGCGTGTGAGTATGGGGGTCGTTGTCATAGCAGGTTCGATCCTCTCCGTATGTTATGGTTGTTTTCCAATTTGGTTTCCAACCTTCCCTTTAGCTTAACCAAGGCTATTACTGACTCACGTCGGGCCACAGGGGCATACTATGTTATGTTTGTTCGGTGTGCTTGGATCACTATACCCGAGACACCTTGTGTTAAGTTATCCGTTCATTTAACGAGACGGTAACGAGTTATGTAACGAGCTTATCATTAGACTGGCAATATTCTCTAGGCTCACCAGTGTATTAACAATGTTTGGGTCGGTTCCTAAGAGAACCATTCCCGTTATGTTATGTGATGTTGTTGTAATGCAATTTCCATTGCGATGTTATCATGTGCACGTTGAGACGTGAAAGTGTTGTTATGTGTTGTTATGGGATGCATGTTATATGTTGTCAAATGTGGAGTATGTGGATCATGGATATGAATCCCAGTTTGTGATAAGAGGCGTTTAAGGATAACCCGAATAACGGGTAAGTGTCGTCTATTAAGGAAGTAGCTCCATTAGAGGAGAAACACTCTAGGGATAATGAATACCATGAGTGACTTATCAAATAAGGATGTATTATCCGTTTATTGAGCCCATTGAGGCGAAATGTTGTGTGTTGTGTGTTTACAGTTACATGCACGATTTAAATATAATCAACCGCATGCTAAGACGACAATTAGTTGTGCGTGGCCCGGTAGCATGTGGGCTGCGGGATTACCATACCAGCAAAGGTGCTGAGCCCCTTGGGGGCCACCCTTTCTCTTCTTTTCCTATTTCAGGTACAGAGAGCTGGAAGCCGTTCGAGAGTAGGACGGGGTAGACATTGTACATGGGTAATCATGTAAGTTAAATATATACAGTAGGTGTAGTAAGACCGAAGTTGTTATCGTAAATACTCGGTACTGTTGGAAGGTATGTGTATGTTTTGTTGTTAATGGAAAGGGATAATAATGTGTAGTCGCTCGGGAATCTAGTCCATCAGACCAGTACAATGTTTATGTAATAGCCTTGTTAGCCACGTGGGTGGTTAACGGCGTGTAACACCAACGAGTTAAGTTATTTGATGAGGTGTGTATTCCGCTGCAGATTGTTGTTATGTGTTTGTTATTGGATGGGGTGTTACAATTAATGAATAGACACCATAGTGGGTGTCATGGTACGTCCTCCATGGTTAGAGAGGAGTTCCCCTTTATAGAATTTTCTTTATTTTCATAGTTCACAGTGTTGCATCTCAAGTTCCATAAACAAGCAGGGACTAAACTACTGTGTGAGCCTAAATAATATACTACATTGATATAGCAATCATATAACATGATAAGCAGGCATTCCAATTTCATGCTTTAATCTCATGGTCGTTTTCACACAGAGCACACAACAAACAAGCCGTGTAACACGGCAACATACGAACCACACATGTCCATACCTAATTCAAAAGCACGAGTTGTCTCAAACTCAAAGTCCCAGTCGGAGTTCGCTACGGCCCTAGCGTTAATTAAAGCAATGTGTCAGTTTATCATTTCATGTGATGACACTTTATATCGTATGTTGTTAGATGCTTAGTTTATATTAGTTCTTAGAACTTCACATGCATTAATTATAGGCTTATCTTACTCCTATGATATTCATATCTTTGTTTTACACGTTGACAAAGTCCTTTTTCCTTAATTAATGTTTTAGAGCGTTTTAAGCGCTAGTTATGTAACAAGTTTATGTAACACAGATATAACCCGTCTAATGTGCATTCCCTCCTTATATGAATAGGTGAGAAATGTTTTAACCCTTGTATAGTGGTAATATAGACCATGGAATACCCCTAAACCCATATATACAGCAGTCCAAAAGTTTTAAAATCTGAAACACAAGTCCCTTGTAACACCTTATCCAACTTCACTCTTAATGTAGTAATTGATGTGTAACTTTCTCCACATGCTTCGGTATCCTAGTTATGTTCATTAGCTATTATTTGGGTTCATTATTAAACTAGAATCACCCTTATAACACCCTAGTAACACCGTTATACAAAGCTCTAATATCAATGAAACTGAAGCACAAGCTACACATTCCCTCTTGGTTCTTGTTGCTAGTTAGTTTAGTTTATGTTTGTTTCTTTCTTGTAGTGCTTACCCAACTAGTTATGGGTGTTAGCTAGATTATAAGTTTGTACACAAGCCATTAAAACCCCCTTATACCTACTGGGTGATAGCTCTACAGAGGTAACACTGTTATAGGAAATCTGAAACATAACGCAAGGGTTTCCTCTTTTTAACCCTCTATTCATTCACTAATCTGTTTTCCAACGTTTCCCAAGTTGCTTGCCAAGTTAGCTAAGTATATCAGGTAGTCTCAAACTAAAACCCAGCCCAAAACAACTCCATTAATACCTCTGAAAACCCATCATACAGAAGCAAGAAGGCTAAAACTCTGAAAACCAACAACTGTGTATTTCCTTTTCCTTCCACCTTTTTATGTATGTTGAACTGTCTCCTAACCTCTCCTATGTGTATACCAACCTAGCTGAATGCAATAGCAACGATTTAGGTTGATTATTAACCAAACACAACACTCTTATGCCATTAATATTTCGGTTATACAGAACTAGACAAGATGGAAAACTGAAGCATGAAACTGTTATTAAATCTGCTATTTCTTTTTCCTTTTGTTTTTCATCAGTTGCTTGATTCCTAAATTCTCACATGATTCTGTCAACTTTATTTACCTTTTTAATAATGTTTCTAGTTCATACCCAAGACACCATAACCCTTCTAATATCCCAGTAAATCTGTTACAGAAAACTGAAACTGACCACCACCTGAAACTGAAACTCGACACCACTGTTGTTTTTATCTTCTTGGTTTTACAGACCGACTTCCAAATCTCCCCAACTCCTTTTGGTTACTTAGTTAAACATCTCCGTATGGTTTTTAAGTTTCAGATAACCCAAGGTAATCAGGTCTGCACACCCAAGATCCCTTTATGCAAGGTCTGTAAACTAAAAAGAACAGAAAGCAGGTAATATAAACTGTAATTATTACTAGACAACAGAAACTGATAAACCTTTCTTTGTTACTTTTCTTTTATTCATAGTCTGGTCTCCAGTCCTCTCCGACTTGTGATTACCTTTAGCTACATGAGTTGGCAAGGTTTTAAGCTTATAAAACCCTCAATATAATCCCATACACCCCTCTGTCACAGGGTTAAACAGACACCAAGTTCCTAGTAAAACAGAAACTTAGAAACTGATATAACTTATCTTTTTCTCTTTTCGGTTATTTAACTTGACTTCTACCTCCTCCCTCTTTACTGAGTTATGTAATTAAGGGTTATAACACGATTTTATACTCCAGGCAACCAAAGCAACTTGTAAAACTTACAGGAGCTGCTACTGAGGTAAAAACTTCAGAAACTGAAATATGAGCTAATGCATTCCTTTTCTGTCATTGTTTTCCTTCCGTTTTTTTCTTTCTATTCGTTGATCTACTTTCAGATTACTCAACTTGCTCATTCACTTAGTTTAGGTAGTCTACCTAGTCTTTGTCTCAAAACACACCCAAGACAACCAGGGTTACACTTTCGGAAATCTGTTACACAGACTAAAGAATAGAAACTGAAATGGGTGTATCTTTTCTGTTATCGATTTCTATTGTTCTGTTTTATTTGATCTCTAGCTTCCCCAGGTTGTCTAGCTATTTAATTAGGTATCTTTAGTACAGTCTTAACCTACAAAACAAACCCAAACAGTGAGGAACATGCCACTGTAATATATTATACAGAACTGCAATATGTTGTAGAAACTGGAGTATGATTGATATCTAGTTTTTCTGTTGTTATTTTCTTCTGTTTTACTCACGAGTTTGAACTTCAACTTTCTCTCCTTATCAGCTCAAGTAGTATAGGGTGTGATAGGTTTTTAAGTTTCAACAGACCTAAACTAGCCTAGTTAACATCCCTGAATAACTTTTACAGAATCAGGGCCTGTAATACTAGAACACTAGCACTGGTGTTCCCTCTATTGTATTTCTGTTTTCTGTTTACCATTTGGTTTATACTTCTTCCCAATTTCCCCTAGTAGTATTAACTTGTGTTAAGTCCATTACTAAATCATCACCACTCCACGGTACACCCTAGCCAGCTAGTATACGGACACAACAGGTTATAGGATTCAGTTAATCCTCAGTTTGACAGGACTACTCGACATCAGGTTGTGTTGGTGTTCTTTTCTTTTTCTTTTTCCTTCCCAACCACTACCAGATCAGTTACTACTTTATTTGAGGGTATTAACAAGCTTTAGGTAGATTACCATTTCCATAATGTATTTACTTCCTCTCTGGAGTTCCAGTTATACAGGAAGGTAATGGGTTTTTTAAAAAAAAACTATACAGAAGGCTAGATTCGATACCTTTGGTTTTCTTTCTGTCTTTTGGAATGGGATTCCTCCTGGAGATTCTTGGCACGGTATAAGCTCTTGGATTCTTGAACTCACGACTCCACTGGAAGGATTTCTCATGTGTTAATCTTTAGCAAACCAGAAGTGAAAATGGATGAGGAGTTGGAGAAATTTAGCTTTGTGCTCATGGAGGTTTTCTTTTACCTTCTATTTATGTCCTAGCAGAGTATAGGTTGCGAGATTTCCAGTGCTCCTCTCCCTCTTAGCATGTATGGCTTCTTACGTGAGACAGTAAGGAGGTTAGGAAGATTGATGCATGGTTTTCAGGCAAAACTAAACAGAGAAAGAAGGGACTTGTTGCAGTCTCGTTTTACCTCGCTAGCTCCTTGAGTTTATTGTTTCGGATTTCAAAAAGCTTGGGTACCAGCTCGATCAGACAGACAGGAAGAGTGGGAGGCTTAGTTTACTGATGAAACAGAAGGAATGCAAGAGTAGAGTGTCAATTTTTTTTTTCAAACTGAAACAACAAAATAGAAGAAGTTCAAGAGTGCCATGAAGGCTTGGGTTTACCTTCCCGCATGAGCAACAACCGAAGCTTACCTGGATTGTTGTTGGCACGGCATGCAAGGGAGGAGGAGAATGCTGAGCAGTGTATTAATCGGATGCTTCCCAGCACTAGAGGTTGACACAGGAGTATGGTTTGAGGTATATTTTTTTGAAATCAAGATAGCTCACGTTGGGCTTCAGGTTGCAGGTGGTCTTGAAAAGCAAATGAGTATGGTGTTCTGGGTTGGTTGTCTCCTTGGTTCCCGCCATTGCAGAGAATGGACAGAGAGAGTAAGAACTGTTGTGGGAATATCAGCACTCTGACGAATTTTTTTTTTCTTCTACTCCTAGGATCGACATCAGTTCCTGTCTGGGTACTCTCTTGTGTTTGTCAATCAAGCAGCCAGGAAGTGAGGGCATGAGAGTGCTTAGTGGGTTGCAAGTTACTAGAGAAGGTTATGGGCATTTGAATAAAAATTAGAAACTGTCTCTAGTGTGGTTGTTTCCTCTGGTTTCATTTTTTTGTTCGATCTGATTGTAGTGAGGAGGAAGAAGATCGATGCCATACCGAGGTGCGGTTGTTGTTTCTGTTTTTTGTAGTACCCGATTAGTTTCAATACTAGTTTTAATTCGTGTGTGTTAGTTACCGAATTCGAGCATAGCTCAACCGGTTAAAGCGTTCGGGGAAGGTATGGGAGGTCTCGGGTTCGAACCTTAGCGGGAGTGTCTTTGCTCCCCCTTTTTTTCATAATCTATACACTTGTTCATTTTTATATATGTACGACTATATATTATATCGTGTTATTATTTTTTTTTGTAACGAAGTTATGCGACGTTATTGTTACTTATTTACAACGTTACAATATCGTAACGTTACGTACATGTATTTTCGTACAAGTACGTGACTATATTAATATATAACGTCGTCACGCGTTTGGACATGTATATATACTAAATTTAATTGTTCGTACATTTCTTTTTCCTTTTTTATCTCCGAATTATAAAACGCATCATGATTTAATGCGTTTAAATGTTCAGGGGTGTTTCAATTTACCCCCCTTAAAAGAGACTTCGTCCCGAAGTCTTACTTCCTTAACTTATATTTTCCACTCCTGATAATCTTAGGGATCCAGTCCCACATTCATTATCGATACCCAAAAGATTAAGTCCATAATTATAATGCTCGGTGCTTCTAAGCACCGTGCCACATCAGTGACTTCACACAAGTTCTCATAGTAGACCAAGCAGCTAGCAATGTGTATAACATGCTAAAGTGCAAGCCAAGGCACACAACATTCATTCATACAGAGCGTACATATACGTACATAACATTCTTACACACAAGTCTACCAACCATCAACGTGTGGTTGTAGGATTACAACACGGTGACACACGCAAAACATCCAAAACAAAACGCGCTTACTCCCCTTAAAAGAGGGGTACGCCCTCGTACCCTACACTAAACCGAAGCATCGATGAAAAGATGGGGATACATATCTCTCAATTTATCCTCCAGCTCCCAAGTAGCTTCCTCTATATCTTGGTTTGACCATAACACTTTCACTAGTCTAATTGACTTGTTCCGGGTCTCCCGGGTCTTAGTGTCTAGAATTCTTTGAGGTGTCTCCACTGATCTCAATGTGGGCTTTAGGACTAGCCTCTCGGGCTGTAGTACATGTGAGGGATCAAGCATGTATTTCTTGAGCTGAGAGACGTGGAAAATATCATGAACTCTTCCCAACTCTGAGGGTAGATCAAGTCGATAAGCAACTGGGCCCACACGCTCCCTAATACTGTAGGGCCCTACGAATTTCGGGCTCAACTTTCCTTTTTGTCCAAACCGGAAAATTCCCTTCATCGGTGACACTCGCAAGAACACTGGTCGCCTACGGCGAACTCTAGGTCTCGACGTCTGTTATCTGCGTATGCTTTCTATCTATCCTGCGCGGCCTTTATGTTCTTTCTGATCTGCTAAACCTCAGCCTGAACCTGCTGCAAATAGTCTAGGCCTATGATGAAAGCTTCACTGGACTCGTCCCAGCACAACGGTGTACGGCAAGGTCTACCATATAACGCCTGAAAAGGTGGCATCTTGATTGAGGTGTGATAACTGTTATTATATGCAAACTCGATAAGGTGTAACTTATCCAACCAACTGCCCTGGAAATCTAAGGCACATGCTCTGAGCATGTCCTCTAGAGTTTGAATGGTTCTCTGTCTGACCATCGGTCTGCGGGTGAAAAGCAGTGCTGAGCTTCAGCTCGGTGCCTAACGCTTCTCGTGAAGCTCTCCAGTATCTCAAAAGGAATCTTGTGTCCCTATCTGACACTATGGTCTTTGGCACTCCATGGTATCTTAAAATCTCCTTATCAAAAAGCTCGACTAGTTTCGACACCTTCCATGTATCTTTCATTGGTATGAATCTTGCTACCTTGGTAAGGCGATCAACAATTACCCATATCATATTCAATCCTCCTCGGGTCGGTGGCAGTCCAACTACAAAATCCATCGATAGATCATAGAATTTCCACTCTGGGATAGGCATTGGCTGCACTGTGCCTCCAGGTTTTCGGTGTTCAAATTTTATTTTCTGACAGGTGAGGCATCTGATAACGAATTCAAGATGTCGTTCTTCATGCCAACCCACCAAAAATATCGCTTCATGTCTTTGTACATTTTTGAAGCTCCAGGGTGAATAGAAGTAGTAGAAGAATGAGACTCTCTCATGATGCGCTGCTTGAGCTCTACGCTCTCGTGGGGAATACATAATCTGCCATTCACATGAATCAGGCCATCCTCATGAAGCTGGTAGTCATATTTCTTCTTATCTAATGTGCCAGCGATTAACTTCCGTCTAATATCAGCCATTGTTCTATCGTTCTACTGAGCATTACGCACTTCTTCAACTAGGCTGGTGCCTGCTATGAGTGTATGCAATGTGTGAGCTCTGCGGCTAAGTGCATCGGCAACTACATTGGCTTTGCCCTCCTTATACTGAAGGTTGATATCATAATCCTTGAGGAACTTCATCCATCTACGCTGTCTCATATTCAGTTCTTTTTCGGTGAACACATACTTTAAGCTTTTGTGGTCGAAGTAGATGGTGATCTGGGATCCATAGAGGTAATGGCGCCAAATTTTGAGTGCAAACACGACTGCTCCAAGCTCAAGATCATGTGTGGGGTAGTGCTCTTCGTGCTTCTTCAGCTGACGGGAGGCATAGGCGACAACTTTCCCGTGCTACATGAGGACACATCCCATACCCATACCGGATGCATCACAGTAGACTTCATATCCATCAGTACCTTCGGGAATCGTGAGGATGGGGGCTGAGGTCAATGCATCTTTCAACTTCTGAAACGCTGTCTCACAGTCTCCTGTCCACGTAAAAGGGGTATCTTTCTTGATGAGGTTTGTCATAGGTTTTGCGATGCGGGAGAAGTCCTTAACAAACTGTCGGTAGTAGCCTGCTAGACCAAGGAAACTTCGTATATCTGTCACAGACTTTGGTCTCGGCCATGTACGTACTACCTCCACTTTAGCCGGATCAACTGCTATCCCGGCAACATAAATGATATGTCCAAGGAATGCTACTTGATCTAACCAGAATTCACACTTAGACAATTTGGCGTACAACTGGTTGGTTCTAAGAGTCTCGAGTACCTGCTTGAGATGGTGATGATGCTCTTCCTTGGTTCTCGAATATACCAGTATATCATCAATAAATACCACGACTGTCTTGTCCAACTGATCTCTGAAAACTCGGTGCATCAAGTCCATAAACTTTGCTGGGGCATTAGTCAGTCCAAACGGCATAACGGTGAATTCATAGTGGCCGTATCGGGTCCTAAATGCGGTCTTTTCGATGTCGCTCTCCTTCACTGGGATTTGATGGTATCCTGATCTAAGGTCGATCTTCGAAAATACTGTCGCTTCCTCTGAGCTGGTCGAACAGATCATCTATGCGTGGCAAAGGGTAGCGGTTCTTCACTGTCACTGCATTCAGCTCTCAATAATCAATAAATAACCGGAGGCTACCATCTTTCTTCTTGACAAACAGAACGGGTGCGCCCCAAGGGGATACGCTCGGGCGTATGAATCCCTTATCCAACAACTCCTTCAATTGCTCCTTCAACTCAGCCATCTCTGTCGGGGCCATTATGTACGGGGCTTTGGTAATAGGTCCTGTCTCGGGTACTAAGTCAATAGTGAACTCAACCTCTCGTGGTGGTGGCATACCGGGAAGCTCCTTAGGGAAGAGGTCTGGAAACTCCCCAACCACGGGTACATCTGTATTAAACTCCGGGTCTTGCTGAGTATCATGTACATAACAGAGGTACACCTCCTGCTGCTTCTGAATTTCTTTGGCCATGGTCATGGCTGAAATGACTTTCACAGACGGCTGTCGGGGGTTCTGGCAGTACGATACAGTAACGCCGGACGGGCTCTTTAGCAGTAGTCTATGCTCGGCACATAATATACGACCTCGGTGTTTCTCTAACCAATTCATGCCCACAATGACGTCAAAACCCAGGCCTCTGAACTCTATCAGGTCCAACGGGAAATCCTCCTCTCGGATTCTGATGGTGGCTCCTCGAAAATACCGGGTACAACGAACTCTTTCTTTTGAAGGTAGTGTCACACTGAAGTCTTCTAACTCCACGGGCTCGAGGTGTAACCGCTCGGCTAACGTCAGGGATACAAATGTGTGCGAGGCTCCGGAGTCAAATAGTACTGAGGCTGGAACTCCATTCACCGAGAAGGTGCCAGTGATAATGTGGCCATTGTCGCCGGCCTGAGCCTGTGTGAGAATGCTCAGGGTACCCTCTCTCCAAGGTTCAACACCTATTCCCAAAAATAATGTTTATAAATATATATAATTAATGATGGTACAAGAAGAGTCGTAGATAATAAACCTTTCTTTATTCATCATTCCAACATTACATGTTCATTTCCATTACATAGCTTCATACAAACGGTACATGGCTTAATATTTCCTAAAGGTTAGGTTTAGGCGTCCAGGCTTCATATGGGTAGCGTTTATCACTGTTGAGGGTGCGGTGTTTGGCTTGATTCTCTTAATCCCGTGGTATAGCATTCTCGATGGTCCGCCCATGATCAACACGTCACCTGATTTTAGCCAGATCTTCATAGCTCGATCAATCCTCTTTTCTACACCATAGAGGAACTCAGCATCATCTCCGATGGACACAGACACTATGGGTATCCCTTGGTCTAGGGACTCTTGCATCTCGTCCTTGTCTTGGTGTAATCCAAGTCGGCCTTCCCTCTCGTAGAAGTTGATGATGCAGATGTCAGCTTGTAAGTTGGGTACTGGTGGTACTTCACGTTGCTGTGCAACGCGTAGGGTTATCGTAATTAGGGATAGAAAGTCGCCGGGAATTTGTGGTGCAGGTGCTCCGTCGGTGTGATAGCTCTTCGTATAGGGGTTCCAAATCTTACCTAGACACATCATCCTTAGATTCATCATCTTTCCTCTGGGGTATGTCGGTGTGTAGAACCCGCCTGGTCCCACTCCGAACTTACGACATCTCCGAATAATGGCTACTTGGGCTTCAGGTGTTAGGTATCCTGGTAGTAGAATCATCCCGGGCTGGATAATTTAGCACTTTTCGCTTGGGTAGTGGGGATTCTCAAGGCTGTACTCATCGGGTTCGAGGTTTGGATTTATTGGGAAGCACATATCAAAGGTTTCTACTGCATTTACAGGTAATCTAGTTCTTTAGTGGCACTAGTAATCTAGCAATTTTCATGCATAGTCATACGGCTTGGCATACAAGAATTTAGGCATGCTTTTCAAACATTGAGGGTTTCAAAGTTTACCTGCAGCTGTAGGTGTGTCCGGTCCCTTGGTGTGGTCCATGATGTGCAAGACTGCCTTCCCTGGCCTCGAGGTGGATGCCTTCTGGGAGTCTCGGGATCCCGCTCCATGTGTAGGCTGGGTGTGCTGGGCTCCACGCTGGCCTCCGGGTCCCGATCTCTGGTCACCTCTCGCACCATAGCCAGGCCTGTAATTCTTGCTCTAGGGATTCGCGAAGCACTCAAAGGCCCTGTGCCCGCTCTTCTTGCAGTAAAAACACTCTATCTGGTTGCCATGACAGTCAACTCCGGGGTGGTTCTTCGAGCATCGTCTACAGATATATCGGTGCTCGGTCCACTTGCTCGGACCGGCTCCAGTCCCTAAACAGGTTACTTGGTTAGTCAACGACAAGTCATAATAATTGTAAAGATATTTAATGCTAGAGTTTGTTTCATTTTACCCTTGGGTGGGTATGAGCGGAACGGCTTAGTCGCAGTAGCCGGGTGGCTCAGCTGAAGTCTCTCTGTAGGCTTGTCCCCATAGTATCTCACCCGCTTCCTGTTCGGGTAGCGCTTACTCCTGTCAGCTCCCTTCTGTTTACGGTCCTCTGAGTCACCGTCTTTTGCCTTCCTTTTCTTCGCGAACTCCTCATCCCGCATCTGGACGGTGATCTCGGCCTGGGACGCTGCATGGTAACAGTCCTGTACAAAATATGGTTTAGTAAACTCTTCACAATATAATACTCAGTTCAAATTTATAGTTCAAGTGCAACCTGGATCGTGGCATAACGACTGGGTCCCATGTCGTATCTGATACGGTAGTTCAGCCCACCGTAGAAACGCTCCACTAGGATCTCATCTGAATATCCTAAGCCTGGAAGTACACGAAGTAGAGCAGTGAACGCCGAGTAGTAATTATCTACTGTCATCCCCTCGGTCTGTCTCAGAGTGTCTAGCTCAAGCCGCTTCTTTGTCCGGAGGTGGGCGGGGTAGTACTTAGCCCTCAGCAACGCAGTGTAAACATCCCATCCAAAGGTGGGGTCGGCTAGGTGAGCATCCTTCACAAGCTTCCACCAATCGCTCGCTGACTCTCATAGGTAATAGGCTGCGAGTCTGACCTTAGCCTCAGCCGGAACATTCAAAGTGTCGAAGGCGGTCTCTAGGATGCTGATGTAGTTCTCTAAGTAGGTGGGGTCCGTCTCTCCTCGGAACTCAGCTGGTCGGAGGTCTGCTAAGCTCTTCACCCAGTTTGTCTCCCTGGGTGGGTGAGGCTGTGGTGGCGGTGGTGCCTGCTGGGCTCCTGGCTGGAAACCCATGTGACCTAGGGCTGCTGCTACTATCTCAGCTATGGTCT
Source organism: Limonium bicolor (assembly GCA_023374045.1). Classification (NCBI taxonomy): domain Eukaryota; kingdom Viridiplantae; phylum Streptophyta; class Magnoliopsida; order Caryophyllales; family Plumbaginaceae; genus Limonium; species Limonium bicolor. The sequence continues at coordinate 490,129,710 of CM041776.1, forward strand.
GTCCTGTAGCTATGCTATCTTGCTCCATTTGGCCACGGCCTCGTCCTCGACCTCGTCGCCCAGACATCTGAGAATGTCATTTGTTAGTCTAAAACAATCACAAGAACTTACTGCAAGTTATTATCGCCCTTGCTGGCGGTTTAAATTGGTAAAGTCGTGCCTCACATTCCTAACCCTTAACCCCGTTTCCCAAATTTAGGTTCTGCTATTCTCGGTACTCCTCTGTTCCAGTCATCAGAGCGCAACTACACTCTGATACCACTTTCTGTAACACCCCCGACTAACCAAACAGTAGTCCGAACGATGCGCCAAACGATGATACAACAAGTCTAAACAGCGGAGTCACAGTTCCGACCGGGTGTCACAGACGCCAACCACCCACGTGGTTGACACAACAACACTATCAATACTAAGTTGCGGTCTGAATGACTGGAATTAAAACCATAACCAAATCCAAATACAACAGTAGATACAAACCGAGTACCGAGAGACTACAACATAAGTTCTTAACATAACCGAAACGTACAACTAGGGTTTAGTGTTACGAAGTCACAACCCATACATTATAACATACAACTTAAAGTCTTGCCCCGATGGGCTACCCCTATGGTAATCACCCTGCCTACTCTCCGTCTGCTTCCAGTTTCATACCTGTAAAAATAAAGGACTCAGCAAACTATGATGAGTATGAACGTGTGTAGCCCGCATACTGCCGGGCCACACGACTACTTGGTCGAATATGATTAAGTTCAATTTGCATGCTATAATAAAACAGTAACACACAGCATACAACAATACATAGCAACTCGCAACATGTTGGCATAGAGATAACATCAAGCACCCCAAGCATGTAAAACAAGTAGATCTTACAAAAGAATTTGGATAATGATGATCCTCACAGTGGGATCATTCAACGTTGAGTGTTTTCATCTCTTTTTCTTTGTTTCCATCATGTGTACTTCTCTTTCTCTTTCTTTGCACCAGGTCTGGGGATGTAGGTTAGTTCCCGTGACCATGTAGTATAGGTGCCCATCTTTCTTTGCTTCTTTATGGATTAATTGCGAGTTTTCTTGTCACCGCATGTTGGAGGACGTCTCCTCCATCGCTAGTCCCCCATTCCCGACGTCGTGTGCCGAGAAAGCGGAGTCGCCTCTAGACTCCAGGATAAGCTCCACCAAATTGTCACTCCCCCATTCCCGACACCCAGGGTCGAGAAAGCGGAGTCACCTCTAGACTCCAGGATGTGCTCCACATAAAAGGGCGAAGGATCTAATGCAGATACCAACTCCCGAGTATTCCATACCGCGCGGCCTGAGATGTTGTCTTCCCGGGTTATTCTCATGTTTCACCAATTGAATTTACTCTTCATTATCATTAATGAATAGACACCATAGTGGGTGTCATGGTATGTCCTCCATGGTTAGAGAGGAGTTCCCCTTTATAGAATTTTCTTTGTTTTCATAGTTCACAGTGTTGCATCTCAAGTTCCATAAACGAGAAGGGACTAAACTACTGTGTGCGCGCAAATAATATACAACATTGATAGAGCAATCATATAACATGATAAGCAGGCATTCCAAATTCATGCTTTAATCTTATGGTCGTTTTCACACAGAGCACACAACAAACAAGCTGTGTAACACGGCAACATACGAACCACACATGTCCATACCTTATTCGAAAGCACGAGTTGTCTCACACTCGAAGTCCCGGTCGCAGTTCGCTACGGCCCTAGCATTAATTAAAGCAATGTGTCAGTTTATCATTTCATGTGATGACACTTTATATCGTATGTTGTTAGATGCTTAGTTTATATTAGTTCTTAGAACTTCACATGCATTAATTCTAGGCTTATC